>CM060901.1:689000382-691500382 GCA_030737815.1 Allium fistulosum
AAATTTTAATTTAAAGGAACTTTTTCTAAGTTTCCCTAATTGGCATGCATCACATAAACTATCTACTTTAAAATTCATTTTAGGGAGACCTCTTACTAGATCATGTTTTGACAATCTAGATAAGAGTTTGAAGTTCAAATGCCCAAATCTCTTGTGCCAAATCCAAGGGTCACTTGTATTTACCAAAAGACACAGGTTATCATTTGAAACTTTCATACTAAGAATATAAATATTCTTTTTCCTAATTCCCTCAAATATTATGGTTGAATTATTATCTTCAATGTGACACTTATATTTTTCAAAATTAATTTTATATCCTTTATCGCAAAGTTGACTAATACTTAGCCGATTATGTTTCAGATTCTTAACTAGCAAAACATTAGTAATAATAGGAGTTTCAGAGTTACCGACATTGCCGATGCCAATCACATATACTTTTGAGTTGTCTCCAAAGTTAACCAGTCCTCTGTCTTTGTATATTATATCATTCAGCATATCCGGATTACCAGTCATGTGTCTAGAGCATCCACTATCGAGTATCCATTTATTCTTTTTGATCTGCACAATTTTTCCATTGTGGATTGATTCCTCAACACCCATAAAACATGTTTCCTGCACATCATAAAATTTTGGTAGACAACTTGAATTTGAATATCGATTATATGCAGACTCATGAGACAGTGATGATCTGAATATTTCTTAACTAGTATTAACAAGTTTTTCAAACATGGCCATTTTAAAAGCTTTTTCAAAATTCATATTATGAAACTTTGAAAACCTTGCTTTGATACCAAATGTGAGAAATGCAGATTACGGATCTTAAGGCTAGAATTAACACTAGAGGGGGGTGAATAGTGTTTTAAGGAATTACTAATTCTTTTTGAGTTTATATTAATTTGAACATAAATGTATGCAATATTCAGACACAGATATGATCACAGAATCAAACACGGATGCAGATATAAAGTAAAAGCAATAAAGGAAAGAACACACCATATTTTATACTGGTTCGTAGTTACCCAACATCGAGTCCCGCAACACAAGTACGAATTTCCTTTCAAAATCAATTCTTACAATTACACCCTCGATTTCAAGGTCATGAGGTACACCGCTCTAGATTCACAATCCTCTGGGTAGAGATACTTGATTTTACGGGCAACAAGTTCACCGGATTGATTTTCCAGGCTACAATCACACCTTTTCTCGCTCGATTGAATACAAAGAAGTATATAACTCTAAATAGCACTAGGATCTTGTTGAGATAGTGATAGAGAATCAAACTAGAGATGATCTAGTTAGATTCAATGGTGATTTCGGCAGAGTAATGGTAAAAATGTATATAAAAAACTGTGGAAGAAGAAGAGGAGTGAAATCAGAGAAAATATAAATGTAAATTCGTTTAAAACAGCCCCAATTTATAGTAGAACAACAGCCATGTCCATTCGTGAAATGATATAACGAATAGACACTTCCTTTGAAATTCAAACTTTTGAAATAAACTATCACCTTGTCCACAAGGGGTCCTTGGGGTTGTCGACAGGCCTAAGTTATTTTTGGTAATTTGTTTTTCTTTGAAAATAACTTCTATCTTGTATTAAAACTATTTTAAACTTTATAAATATACTTAACTATAGTTAAAATACATAAATAAGTATAAAGAATAATATTTTGGTATATATAAAATTTTACTATAATTTTATATTTAAATCTAAGTATAAATATTAAAAGTTAAATATATTATAATTAAAAGATAGTTTAAAACCAAGGATAATTTGATACTGAAAATAAAGATTATTTTGAGGCTAAAAGTATTTTAAAACCAGGATAGATGTTTTTGATTTAAAAAGGAAGATTTTGAAATCATTTTGAAAACAAGATATAATTTTGTAAAACATTTGAATAAAAGTTAGTGGATACAAAACAATGTTCCACTAGATTTTTCGTAGGTTCCATCCTACTTAGGGTTCGATCCCTTTAACGGGCTCGAAGTGGATTCCATTCCACGAATAAAATGGATTTTAAGATGTCAGTGCTTTTCTAGGAGTTTTAACAAAATTCCTAACTAAATTACTTATCTTGAAATCTTGAACTCTTGATAATCTTAATACTCATGAGTCTTGAATCTTGATATCTTCGATCTTGAGTTCATCAGTTCTTGAATCTCTATACTGTACAGTCTTCATTCTTTGGTACCTATATATAAATCATGCATATACATATATATCTAAACAATAATGTTAGTATTTATATTTTATAATCTTATTCTAAGGTTGTTGTCATCAAAACCAACTTCTCAGGGACTAACAGTTTGTGGAATGGCTGTGGATGGAGACTGTGTTGTTGTGAGGCAGTGATGGTCTGGTATGTTGATGAGATTTTAATCGGCTATGAATTGTGTGATGAAATGTTGGACAGTAATGCGATGTCAGAAGGGGTAGTGTTGGAGTTAGCAGTATGTAGCACTGGTTGTGGTTGTAAGTATTTAGAGAATGTAGATGTGCTATTTGGTTGCTGTCGAATTGTGATGAGCTATTTGGTTGATTGTTTGTATGATGAGGGAATGATGACTATGGTAAGGTATTTTGAGCAGCAATGACTGTTCAAGGGGATGTGGTAGGCGCTGATGGTGGAAGTGCAAACTGATGATGGTTTGGTAGTTGATAATATGGTAAGGTCAGGGAGTGGAATGAAAAGTGGAGATTGAAGATGATGTTAGAACTGGTTATGGGTTTGTGATGTTATTGACTGTGTTGAAGTTTCTGGTTCAGTGAAGTGGAGGTTGCAATGGGTGAACTGAAGTGTAACAGATGGTGGAGTATATGCAGCAGTGAGAAGATGAGGGGAAAAGGCAATGTTTTTGTTGCACTGATGTTGAACAGTAGGTAGTAGCACTTGCAGTGGCAATCAGTTGAGTGATGATGTTTGTCAGTTGGAATTCAGGTGGGTGGTGGACGATTTGGCAGAGGAGGACTGTAGTATTATAGTGGTGTGGCAATGGTTTGCTGATAGTAAGTATTGAGTAGATGGTGATGAGTTTCTGTGGTGGTTGCGGTTTAAGAAGTTGTGATTAGATGGTAGTGGTTCGGCATTGTACAAGGATGAAGTAAGGGAGGAGCAGAGATGTATATGCAGTAGTGTGACTGAATGATATTGCACAAAAGTTTGTGCAAGGTGGTTATGGGCTGTGAACTGTGAAAACAGAGAGAGTGAGAATGAAGATAGATGAAGTATTGGTTAAATGACGAATGAAAGGTGAGATAGATATGGTGGCTAGTGGAAGTGAAGTTGAATGCAAGCTGTAATGGTTGCAGCAAGAGAAATGTTTGAATGATGTTGCTTCAGTGATGGTTTGATGAAGCATGGATGAAGTCTTACACAATGTTGAAAGAGAATTTCAAAGGATCAAGTCTCGTTCTGCAGTTGTTTGAGAGCACTGAATATCTTTGCCAAGTCATTGATGTGGTCGTTTGATGGTCATGATCTCACGAGCATATTAACCACATATACTTTAATCGATCGACCAATCTGATTTTTGAATGATCTGTTAATCGTCCTTTGGTAAGTAGCATAAGCGTTCTCAAGTTTGAATCCAGGGATTGCAGCATAGTACTATAGACCCAGGTCAGTAATGAAACGATTATATTCCTGGTCTGGGACATGCTTCGGTATCCATTATATCTGGAGTTTGCGTCCATGGATGTGAGTAATTCATGTCTGATGGTTGAGTCCATCAATTGGTTGATCATTGGAAGTGGAAAGCTGTGCTTTGTCATACCCCGTGCAAATCTGAGTAGTTGACGTATATCCGCCACTCTCTGTTCGTTTTTCTTATAAGTAAAAGATTGGATACTCATTTTGGTTAGAGGGCATCGTGGATAAGCCCACTAGTTTTGAGCAGATTCGCCTCCTCTTTAAGTGCAACAGATCTCTCTGGATCCACGTCGCATCGTTTTTGTTCACCGAGACATGCCTCGGGTCGACATTTAATGCAGGGTTCTTCATGGCTGGCGGTAGTCCATATATACATGAGATTGAGTCCAAGCGAACAAATCAAATTCACCTGGAGCAAAGCAGTTAACTCTTTCATCATCATTGCGCTAAGTTGTGATCTGATCTACATTACTCGTGATGGGTTGTAGGCGCTTCATGTGCTTATTTGCAATGGTAAATGATCAGGCTTGTAAAGACATTGAAACAAAGGATTAGTAGAACTTAGCCTTGTACTGCATGCTGCTACATAGCTGGCTCCAGCTTTGAGATTGAATCTACATATGTTTCTGAATGATGCGCTTTTCATTCAATGTACTCGTGATCCATTGCTCGTTGTAAGGGTCGAAATAATGATCAGCTGCCATAATCCCGGGCATCGATCCGATGATTCTATCCCAAGGCATCCTTTCGACCGTAACCTTGAGTTATTATGAATATAAGGCACGGGTCATAGGATCGAGTTGTTACAGTCAACTCTTGGATAATTACTCTTTTGCCCCCGGTCTTGGGTTGATGGACTTATTATGCGAATAGTGAGCCTAGCCCCTGCTGTGTTTATATTGTAGTCCAAGTTGTAAGAGCCAGAGTTGTTTGAAGAATGATCAAACCATATTCATCTTATTTCTCGCACGTGCCCACAAGTCTAATAGATATGTGGCAAGGTAGATGATGTCCGCTTCAAATTTGTACTTTATCCCATTGAACCATGGGATCGAGATAATTGATGGAAGGCTGAGTCATGCCTATCCTGCATTATGTTCTAGTTCTTTCCTCTAGGTGGAATACATTGTTGCTTTGCTGACATTCGGACATGAGCTAGGTCCTAGACAGTCAATGACATTAACTTCGCTGCTTATGTCGCCATACTCTGGGCAAAAACTGAAGAGTGAATCGTTTAGTCAGATCCAATGCAGGATTAATGCTTCCCTTGTCGAATCCAGGATAAGAATCGATGCATGGACATTTAGGTTGCACTTGTTGTGAATTGCTCGTTTAGTCGGATCGTGGTAAGAGTCAAAGAATGAATGGTCGCATTGCAATCTTTTGGAGTTGGGCGATCAACCACGTCCATTTCGATTTACGTTCTCCTGTTAGATCTAGGGATAAAGTCATCTCAAATGTAGTTATGTCATGCTCATCTGGTCATATGCTCTTCCTGACAGATCGAAGGAAGGCGATGAAGGATGAATGGTCAAGTCACACTCATTCGTGGTTTATTATTCTATCCATGCTCTGTTGGTCAAAGGTATTTGATGGACGTTTGGGTCATATCAATTTGTAGTAAAAGACAATCGATATTGACCGTTGATTCAACGGCACGATGTAGAATGCTCGGACCTCATTTCATGTCTATCCAATGGTATGATATGAAAGGTGCAGACTGATATCGCTCATCGATCCGGCGGTATGATATAATTGGTTGCCCATAACTTCGGGCATCATTCTGATTGGTTAGCATTAAGGCCTCCTTGTAGTCGTTGCCTTAAGTTGTAAAGGATGCTAAGCTGGAGATGTAGCGAGTCATCTTTCTCTTCTTTCAGTGATTTGTGCCTCTGCCCCTAGTCTTGAGTTAGCGGAGTGGGTTTGTGGATGGTTTAATTGCATCTGTAGTGAGTTTATACTCCTCATGTCGAGTTTAGGTCAAAGTTGGCGAATGGTCGAATCACATTCATTCGTCTGTCTATGCTCGTAGTCGCACACTGGGGATCAGAGTCAGTTGAAGGGCCATTCATCACACCTATTTGATGTTTATACCCCTATCCATACACTAGAGACTAAGATTTTTTTTTAGAAAATGGTCGGAGCACATTTTCCTCGGTCAATTCCTCTGCCCCAAGTCAAGGGCAAAAGTCAAAGTGTGGTCGGTCACATTACAACAACTTTAATTTGATGCTTCTCCCTCTGAACTGTAGGAAGGAATTGATTGGCGGATGGTTGGGTCACATCCGTCCATGTTGCACACACAACCCGTCGATCATAGGCGAGAGTTAGCGGATGAACGGTCGTGTCACGTTCATTTGCGGTAGGAAGGGTAGTCACATCCATTTAGAATAGGACGTTTAGCTAGGTTCATTTTGCGAATCTGCGTCTCCCTGTCGAATCAAGGAAGAAATTTTGTCTTGTAGGGTTGGAGTGCATCCCTATAAAATTATGATATGGGTTCTGTACCGGGTACAAGAGTTGATGCATGGGCGGTCATATCATGCCTGCTTAGTGCTAGATGGTCGGATCACATCCTATTTTTTATAATAAGTGTGCCCCCATGTCAGGGGAAGAGTTGGAAAGCAAACGGTCGAACCACATTCGCTTTTTGTACTACAGAACTTGCTAAGGAATCAGAATTGATAGATGGACAGTCGAATCGCATCCCTTCTGGTATTTATATTCCAATCCATGCTTTGAGGACTAGAGTTAGTTGATGGGTGGTCAGTCATACCTATTTGGTGTTTATACTCCAGCCCGCGCTGTCGGGACCAGAGTTTGTTGATGGGTATACTCTAGTTCACACTCTAGGAATCTGGAGTTAGTTGATGTTTATACTCCAGTTCGCACTCTGGGAATCTAGAGTTAGTTGATAGGTGGTCAGTCACACCCATTTGGTATTTTAGGATTATGTCCACACTCCGGGGACTTAAGTTATTTTACGGGTGGTCGGTCACACCCGTTTTGATGTTTATACTCCAGTTCGCACTCCGGGAATCTGGAGTTGGTTGATGGGTGGTCAGTCACACCCATTTGAATTTAAAAAACTCCAACTCTTTGAAACTGAGATGCTAGAAATTGAGACTAAAATTAGAGAGCTTGAAAATGGAAATATGGGCTTGAAAATGAATAATTTTGAAAAGAGAGATAGTACCATTAGTTTTTGTTCAAATCTAATAAATGAAAATAAACTTTTAAAATCCAAAGTTAATAAACTTGAGTTGGCTACTCGGAAATTTTTCACTAGAGAAAAATCATTTAATATGCTCTTAGAAAATCAACTCTTCGTGAATAAAAGGTAGGATTTGGATTTTCGAAAGTGTCAAAATATGAACAAATGACTAATAACACTGTTAAAGGAAAAAGTGTGATACCCAAATGCGTAAAGTGTAGAAATATTGGACATGGAAAGAATAATTGTCGAAATATATACAAACACAAAACCGTTAAACAAATATGGATTCCAAAAAGTACGAATATAAATGTTTTGAAATTTAAACAAATTTGGATTCCCAAGGGTACAATTGTAGATGCTAACGGTTTGTTATATAGACAAATTTGGGTACAAAAGATTTCAACAGATAGTAATAGTGGTCCTGCATCCTTAGTTAAACCGCTTGCCTTCTCCAAAATTTAGACACATAAGTGGGCTAAGGAACAAATTTGATGGAGATAGATTTCGAGTTGTTCTAGGTGATTGATAATGTGATGACCCGGTATTTTGGCAATATTATTTTAATAAGCGTTTAATCTAACTAAATAAAATACGAACTCATCTTTTTAAAATGAATAAATCTTTGGGAAATATTCGCCATTTTTTTATATAAATTTGTATTTTTGAAAGGGAAAATTTGAATTGGAAATTTAAAATAAATTTCTTAATAATATGTACAATAAAATTTATCTTATATAATTAAATTAAAAATACTTTGTCTTGTTAACATTAGGTATAAAAATATATAAGTATAAAATGTAAACCTTATTGAATATAATTTAAATAATGATAGTTAAAATAAAAATGTAGATAGATGAAGATCTATAAAATATCTCAGCAAGTACAAAGGCCTAGCTTCTTCTACACCCATCTATTTTATGGATATATACGTATATCTATCTCTACCTCAAAACATCAGCAAACTCAACTAAATCAAGGCAAGAAAAATCTTATACGAACGTACAAATCAAGTTTGAAAAACAAAGCCAGACAATAGCATTGAATACTATCATTTCAGCCTCCACAAGAGAAGAAAATCTCTGACTCAAACAAAATATCTTGTACCTATATTGTACAAAACACAAAAAAAAATATGTCACACTGTAAACCTATTTTTACATATACACTAACAACTGCTCATATCAGTTCGTTCAAACATAAATTAAGCAAACCAGAGAAAAAAATACCATCATTTTACAAACTTAAAACATCTCAGTTTAAACAACATCAAGATTTACAATTGCCCTCCAAGATTTCAAGCTGAAACTAAGCAAGATCAATTCAACAACTCCGAAAGAAAAAATCAAAGCAAGCAGATTTAAGATCAATGCAAATCAAAGTAAACTAAGTTCCAGTTTTAAATACAAGAACATATTTCAAATTTCAAAAGCCTGTTCCCTGTCTTCAAACACAGGTGAGTTAACTAACTTCTTATACCGGTCTATGAGTAACATTTTTTTTTAAAAAAGAAGGGAGAATTTAATACTGGAATCTATTTGCATGTGAAATTTCTGAAATAGTATGTTAGTGTGAATATATACTTGTAAATTTTCGTGTGTATTTGGATGTAGGATGTGAGCTTGCCTGTTTTACCTGTGACTTCTCTGTTCTTAGTTTTAAACTAAGATTTTGTTACAAAATTCTTTATCTCTTGATCTAGCCTTTAATAGGATTTAAGTTTCAAACAAAATTTGTTTGTTTCACCATAGATTAAAGTTTAAAATTTTATTTAAGTTAACATGAATTTGAAATTGCTCTGGAAAACAAAGGAACGGGTAAACTTGGGTTTTTGTCTAAATTTCAAATATCTTAATTCATTAATTTAGGTACTTAAACTGAATCCTTATCTGATACCATGATTTTTAAAAATGAAATCACGAATTTTAGTGTTAAGATGAGGGATCAGTTCGAGTTGAACGGAAAAGGATGTTTTTGGGTTTCGTGGGTGATCGACAGTCGTTGGAGGGCTGGGTTTTTGTCTGGAGGAAGAAGGATGTACGGTGTGGCAGGGAAAAATAGTTGGAGGCTGTAATGATCGTCGTGGCATCGACGGCGAAGGAATTTAGTTTTAAACCCTAGTTTTGGTCGAACTGGAGGTTTTGATCACTGCTTCCTCTCTGGTGTATCGAGTTCGTTGAGACTTTGGGGATAGGTTCGTGGATGGTCAGAGATGTCATGGCCGAGGTTGCAGCTGCTCAGATGGTCGGAGGAGGGTGTTCGAGGAATATTCTGGTGATATTTTGAAGTTCCAGTTCATCCTCCTTGGATCGATGTTGATGGGAAGCTTGTGCGAGTGATTCGAAGGTAGAGGTCGAAGGTCTGGGTGATTTTGGAGGTGCAGGAGGGTTAGACGATGGTTGAAGGGGTTTTTGCCGTTGGTGCACGTGCACGGAGTTGTCGATTGTGTCAGTGGTAGTGTTGTTTTATGTGTTGGTTTTGAACTCGAAGGAGATGTCGAGTCTTGAAAGGGGTAACTCGGGTTGGAACTCGAGTAGAATGTGGGTGTTGAAAAGCTTCAGGTTTATAAACTTTAAAATTTAATTTAAGTTAAAAATCGAGGAGGAAGGGAGTTTACTCGGGGGTAGACCTGAGTTATCTTCGGGTTGGACCCGGGGATTAGTAAGTAGCAGTTTTATATTTAGTAAATCTAGTTATATTTCTTATTTGAACTTACTCTAATTATAATTGTTTCCTTAACAATAAATTAAGAGATTTTGAAAATTTGTTCAGATTAAATTTATGAAACTTAAAGTGATTTTAAAACATTAATTTAAAATGAAAATTTAAGATTTTATAAAAGCAGGTTTTAAATACAAATTGTATGAAACCTCTACTTGATAATGTTTAAGTTATTTAAGGGAGTTAAGTATTGTTAACTTTTAATTTATCAAGTTAAATGGTTATCTTATTTCAAATCTTAATTAAAGAATTTAATTTAAGTTTAGTTAATTTAAATGTTAAAATGTTGATGGTAATTAAGGCATTAATGAGATAATGACTTATCTTAAGATGATTAAAGGTTTAATGCCTTGAGGTTAACTAAGTTAATTATGGAAGTTAAGTAAAATTTGATAAATTATTTATAAAGGATTAATTAAGAAATTAATTAAGAGTAATTAATTGGTTTAATTAAAAATTTAATTAAGGGTTATTAATTAAATAATTTAAAAGTTAATTACTTAATTAAGGATAAAATTAAGAAGTTGTCAAGTGGTTATCAACTGGTATAAGTAATTAAGAATTAACTACTTGGTGGAATTTATACAAGTAATTAAGGAGTTAATTAATTAAGGGAAATAATTACAGAATGGATAATTACTGCTATGATTGATTGGTTTAGGATGATTAGTGGAAGTAATTTATTTACCTAATTAATTAATGTAATTAATTAAAGGATAATTACTTTATGTAATTAAAGGGAATTAATCAAGGATAATTAATTTGTGAGTAATGTTAAGTGAGCAGGTTAAAGGTGATTGAAGAAATTAAATTAGTTGTTTAAATTAATTAGAAAGTGTATGACTAATTCATCTTGCTTATGATTGAATAATATTGCATGCCTTAGATTGATTGATATCCCGGATAAGTGATTTGTGATGCTATGTAATATAATATGTTGGGTTTAAACTGAGGTAATGTGGTTATCTATCGATGATGAGTTAATGAGTATAGGAGACACCCTATATTTGAAGTTGAACTATGTTTCGTTTTAATAATTTGGGATAAGATGATATTGAATTCGAAGAGACCAGAGTAGGATAGTAGTAAATACCCGATACCACTTCGATTCATTATAGATTGAAATGTGAAATCAATAAACTAGAATGAAACGAGTTGAGTGAATTCGACTATTTAAGCTAAGTTTTGGTTCATAGAAATTGATATGTGAAATAAGTGATGCCTATAACAACTTGTGAAATTGTAAATTGATACAAGTCACCTGGGTTTATATGGGTTGTATACTTTTGTATTCCTTGTTAGATGGGTTTACTCACGCTGGTTTCCAGCCTGACCCGGGTGTTACTTTGATGTAATGCTCGGGTCAGACCGAGTATTACAGATTTTTCAAGTAAGGACGTTCTAGAGCTCAGAGGCGAGCTGGATGGCAGGAACGTATGGAGTGTTTTCCGCTATGATATATTGTTGTATATTGGGACATGTTGATTTGTATGTGTCCAGTGATTGTGTATATGTATAACTCTGATCTATAAAATGTAAATGTATTGATACAGTATTCTTTTATAAACTATTATTATTTGATATTATATTTTGATCCGCTGCGAATGTGAGAATCTGTGTTGTGATTTTTGTTTCTTTCTTCTATCTCTTTCTTCTTTTCCATAACTATCTGGAATTTTCGGGATCGAAAATTTTGGGTCGTTACAGTTGGTATCAGAGCTGAAAGGTTAAGCGAGAACCTTGGCTCTGGTGGGGGATACTCATGAGGATAGGGTCAAAGGTACCCTAAAATGAGTTGAGCGTTTATATATACGAGAGAGCGTACTTGTTATTTTCTTATATAAAGATTTTAAATAATTTTATACAAGCATATATTTTAATATATCAAGCAATAATTTTTCTAATATTAAGTTAATTAGTTGTTAAATCATTGGAATTAAATAGGAACAATTAGAACTAAATGACAATAGAAATACAACCAAACCGAAATTTGAATAAAGATAAGTTTGAAATAGATTCAAACTGAAATTAAAATCTTGGATTCAAAGAAGAATTTTTAGATAGATAATCGGGATTGGTTTCCAGTTGTAATAACCTTGGTTATTTTCTTAAAATGATGAAATGTCTGTTAATGATTTAGCAAAAATAAAATGTTTATGGAAGTAAACATTTAGGTGAGTATGACTTATGAATTGAAACTGAAAAAGGTTTAAATGGTGAAGTATTAAATCTAAGTCCAAAAAATATGGGAATTTGTTCCAAGTGTTTGAAAGAAATAATAAATAGTATTATTTGAATAAAAGAGCTTGATTCAAGCAAGAGTTGTTTGAAAATTTATAGGAACATGTTTTGAATTTAAAACCAAAGGTGGTTTAAAATTTAAAGTAATTTGGTGTGTAAAGGAAATAAATATGTATATTTGAAATAAACTCTAAGATTGAGTTTTGAATAATCTTTGGAAAGTGATGTGAAACCCAAAGTGATATAAGTTTTGAACTAATGAGTAAGACGGATTGAAGTAGAAATTCAAATTTGAGTAAGGTTGACTGAATGAATAAATGAATTGAATTTAACTTAGGGAAAGTTAAATAAGAACAACCTAAATTGGAAATTTCAAAATGAAATTAAAATCTTACTTAGTGAAGCTAAATGGGTTGTTTTGAAATGGGAGTTATGTGTGATCTCAAACGGATTTGAGATCTGGAAATGGGAAATGTGTGTTATTGATGGATGCTGTTTTAAATAATCTGGATGTTTATTTACTTTGGCTTATCCCGATATCATCCTTTTGTTATTAATAATCCATGGAACTGTGAATTGGATTATTCTAATTAAATTAAGAAATGGATTGAGGTAATATACATCCATTGCAAGAATTTAATGGAATCACTTTGAACTTAAGGAATTAATGTGTAAATTAAAATTGTTTAAGAACTGGTTTCAAAATGGAAGATAAAATTTGGGTGATAAATTGAGTTTTTAAGATAAAATTGTTTTGAACTCTTATTTGAACTTTGAAATAAGTTAAGTAAAAGATAATTTAAAATGGAATTTTTAGAATTCGACTCAGAATTAAATTGTCTAAAGATTTGGATTATTGATTTAAAAATAAAGGTTAATTTGATTTATGGGATTAAATCAACATTTGGAATAATAACTCGAATTTGTATAATTCGAGATGGTTTAAAGTGAAATGAAATTGAAGTTAATTGGAAATTGGAAATTGATGGGAAATGGAGATTGGGAAGTTGTACAGTTTGACTCTGAGACTATTTTCAAATAAATTGTTTCCAAATAAATCTATTTTTCCAAGCTATTTACTATATACAATCTTTCTTTTTAAAGCCAAATTATTTTATATTTATTTTACAATTACTTTTGGAACTATTTAACAATTTTACAACTGATTTATAAACTGATTACCGTTTTTCAACTGTTTTATAAATAATTACTATTTTTCAACTATTTTACAATTACTTAACTACCTTACAGCTATTTTACAAACCAATGATTATTTTTCAACTACTTATCTATTTTTAAATTTTTCAAGCTATTTTCTTAATATAAACCGGTCAGAGTTCAAACTGTTATTGATTAAATACCCAATTTGAGATAAGAATTGAAGTGCGAATCCAAATGGGATTAAGAAAATGTGAATAAGTGAATAGAATCGTGGATGAATGTGAATAGAAAAGGAAATTGATTTGGTTAATAATCAATAGGGGTAAATACGTGAGATGTACGTATATTATTCTATTCGCAGAGTGATTTGATTCAGATTCGAGCACAGAATTTCGAGATAGTATTATCGATCCGAGTTGGGATTTTTCGCTCGATTTTCGACGGCGAACCTGGATATGGATTGTTGATTGGTTCTGGATATTCTCTATCATAGTTGTGACTATGCAAGGAGAATGACGGTTTCTGATCAAGAAACCAGATCCGAGTCCGCACTAGAAAGTCGGGTGGACGATACTAGTTCGGAAGTGAAATTGTGTGATCGAGTGAGCGATCAGATTGATATAGCATATGGATGATATGTGCACATCATACGGGTTTGAATAAAATTGATATTGAAATTTTGTGGATAAAAACTGTAAATGATTTTTGAAATTGAAAGCGTATTTTGTGAAATATATGATGAAGTAAAGTGGGAATTGAATATTTCTATGATTGAAATTTACTTTATTGAAGTAAGTAATGTGGTGAATGACTTTACAAAAGAGTAATCAAATTTTTAATATTGATTTGGAATAAACAAAGTTATATATCTTTGTTATAAAAGATAAAACTCCCCTGGATGAATCCATTGCTAGAAGAAAAAGGTTATTGAAAGTTTTTGGAAGTATACCAAGGGAACTTATATAAGTATAAAGTGATTTAAAGATTTCCCAAGAAAATTATATATATATATAAAGGATTTTATGGAAATGTTTTGAGGAAAGGTTTTGGGAACCTTTGGATTTGGAAAGGCTTTGATTTTTGGGTAAAATTAAATATTGAGATTTGGAAAAGCCTACTTTGAGAATTATCGATTTTGGGAATCGATTTTGTGTAAAGGAGTTTTGTATGAGATCATACTAGGTGTATGGTTTGAAAAAAAATACTATATGTGTATAGTATAAAGTGTTTTGAGATTGGCTCTGGGGAAAAAGGCGCTCCCTTGAATTGAACTTCTCAGGAGTGCCATAGGTTGGCACTGCCTTGAGCCTCTAAGGGGGAGGTTCTAAAGTTGATCCTGTGAGGAGTCTAGACAAAACTAGTTCCTGAGGATTATTTGTGTAGCGAAAGTTGAGGGGCTGGAGCCCACAGAGGCATTTGGGTTATGCTGTGACGATAGTGTAACTCGATGTCACTACGATCTACTGCAGACCATAGCGAAAGTCGTGTGTGCCGCTGAGAGCCAACAGTCTACGTTTGATTTTATATCGGTAGACTGCGACACTATGGTAACATAACGAAAGTCGTGTGTGCCGCTGAGAGCCAATAGTCTGCGTTTGATTTTACATCGGTAGACTGCGACCTATGTGAGAGTGGAGAAGTTTCATTTTGACAGCGAAAATCATGAGGCCGTAGAGAGCCTGCAGTTACATGGACTTTTGTTGTGATGGCAACGTAACCCTGGATGTAACTACGATCCGTTGTGGGTTCCATGGTGTAATTAGTTACATGGACTTTTGCTGCAACGGCAACGTAACCCAGGATGTAACTGTGACCATGGATGGGTGTGATGATTTCCAGAGCATTCTCACCAAAGCTATTTCCTCTATTTTCGAAACTGTTTTCTATATTTTCAATAAAATTATTTTCCAAAGTACTTTCATGGGATGTTGAAAACGAGTTTACTAAGTACTTATAGATTTTCAGTCCTACGCCTGATCAACGTATGACCGAATTTCTGTGAGAACAAAGATGGACTTGTTGAAACATCAAGTTATAAAAGTAATTTTTTTAAAAAAACTATTTTGGAATAATAGTATATAGATATTAAAAAGTGTTTTAAAACGATCAAAGAATATTTATCTGATTTTAAACATTTTCATAAATTCTGGTTTCGTTCCTTTTCGAGGACGAAAAGATTCAAAGGGGGGAGAAATGTGATGACCCGGTATTTTGGCAATATTATTTTAATAAGCGTTTAATCTAACTAAATAAAATACGAACTCATCTTTTTAAAATGAATAAATCTTTTGGAAATATTCACCATTTTTTTATATAAATTTGTATTTTTGAAAGGGAAAATTTGAATTGGAAATTTAAAATAAATTTCTTAATAATATATACAATAAAATTTATCTTATATAATTAAATTAAAAATACTTTGTCTTGTTAACATTAGGTATAAACATATATAAGTATAAAATGTAAACCCTATTGAATATAATTTAAATAATGATAGTTAAAATAAAAATGTAGATAGATGAAGATCTATAAAATATCTCAGCAAGTACAAAGGCCTAGCTTTTTCTACACCCCTCTATTTTATGGATATATACGTATATCTATCTCTACCTCAAAACATCAGCAAACTCAACTAAATCAAGGCAAGAAAAATCTTATACGAACGTACAAATCAAGTTTGAAAAACAAAGCCAGACAATAGCATTGAATACTATCATTTCAGCCTCCACAAGAGAAGAAAATCTCTGACTAAAACAAAATATCTTGTACCTATATTGTACAAAACACAAAAAAAAATATGTCACACTGTAAACCTATTTCTACATATACACTAACAACTGCTCATCTCAGTTCGTTCAAACATAAATTAAGCAAACCAGAGAAAAAAATACCATCATTTTACAAACTTAAAACATCTCAGTTTAAACAACATCAAGCTTTACAATTCCCCTACAAGATTTCAAGCTGAAACTAAGCAAGATCAATTCAACAACTCAGAAAGAAAAAAATCAAAGCAAGCAGATTTAAGATCAATGCAAATCAAAGTAAACTAAGTTCCAGTTTTAAATACAAGAACAGATTTCAAATTTCAAAAGGCTGTTCCCTGTCTTCAAACACAGGTGAGTTAACTAACTTCTTATACCAGTCTATGAGTAACATTTATTTTTTAAAAAAAGAAGGGAGAATTTAATACTGGAATCTATTTGCATGTGAAATTTCTGAAATAGTATGTTAGTGTGAATATATACTTGTAAATTTTCGTGTGTATTTGGATGTAGGATGTGAGCTTGCCTGTTTTACCTGTGACTTCTCTGTTCTTAGTTTTAAACTAAGATTTTTGTTACAAAATTCTTTATCTCTTGATCTAGCCTTTGATAGGATTTAAGTTTCAAACAAAATTTGTTTGTTTCACCATAGATTAAAGTTTAAAATTTTATTTAAGTTAACATGAATTTGAAATTGCTCTGGAAAACAAAGGAACGGGTAAACTTGGGTTTTTGTCTAAATTTCAAATATCTTAATTCATTAATTCAGGTACTTAAACTGAATCCTTATCTGATACCATGATTTTTAAAAATGAAATCACGAATTTTAGTGTTAAGATGAGGGATCAGTTCGAGTTGAACGGAAAAGGATGTTTTTGGGTTTCGTGGGTGATCGGCAGTCGTTAGAGGGCTGGGTTTTTGTCTGGAGGAAGAAGGATGTACGGTGTGGCAGGGAAAAATAGTTGGAGGCTGTAATGATCGCCGTGGCGTCGACGGCGAAGGGATTTAGTTTTAAACCCTAGTTTTGGTCGAACTGGAGGTTTTGATCACTGCTTCCTCTCTGGTGTATCGAGTTCGTTGAGACTTTGGGGATAGGTTCGTGGATGGTCAGAGATGTCGTGGCCGAGGTTGCAGCTGCTCAGATGGTCGGAGGAGGGTGTTCGAGGCATATTCTGGTGATATTTTGAAGTTCCAGTTCATCCTCCTTGGATCGATGTTGATGGGAAGCTTGTGCGAGTGATTCGAAGGTAGAGGTCGAAGGTCTGGGTGATTTTGGAGGTGCTGGAGGGTTAATCGATGGTTGGAGGGGTTTCCGCCGTTGGTGCACGTGCACGGAGTTGTCGATTGTGTCAGTGGTAGTGTTGTTTTATGTGTTGGTTTTGAACTCGAAGGAGATGTCGAGTCTTGAAAGGGGTAACTCGGGTTGGAACTCGAGTAGAATGTGGGTGTTGAAAAGCTTCAGGTTTATAAACTTTAAAATTTAATTTAAGTTAAAAATCGGGGAGGAAGGGAGTTTACTCGGGGGTAGACCTGAGTTATCTTCGGGTTGGACCCGGGGATTAGTAAGTAGCAGTTTTATATTTAGTAAATCTAGTTATATTTCTTATTTGAACTTACTCTAATTATAATTGTTTCCTTAACAATAAATTAAGAGATTTTGAAAATTTGTTCAGATTAAATTTATGAAACTTAAAGTGATTTTAAAACATTAATTTAAAATGAAAATTTAAGATTTTATAAAAGCAGGTTTTAAATACAAATTGTATGAAACCTCTACTTGATAATGTTTAAGTTATTTAAGGGAGTTAAGTATTGTTAACTTTTAATTTATCAAGTTAAATGGTTATCTTATTTCAAATATTAATTAAAGAATTTAATTTAAGTTTAGTTAATTTAAATGTTAAAATGTTGATGGTAATTAAGGCATTAATGAGATAATGACTTATCTTAAGATGATTAAAGGTTTAATGCCTTGAGGTTAACTAAGTTAATTATGGAAGTTAAGTAAAATTTGATAAATTATTTATAAAGGATTAATTAAGAAATTAATTAAGAGTAATTAATTGGTTTAATTAAAAATTTAATTAAGGGTTATTAATTAAATAATTTAAAAGTTAATTACTTAATTAAGGATAAAATTAAGAAGTTGTCAAGTGGTTATCAACTGGTATAAGTAATTAAGAATTAACTACTTGGTGGAATTTATACAAGTAATTAAGGAGTTAATTAATTAAGGGAAATAATTACAGAATGGATAATTACTGCTATGATTGATTGGTTTAGGATGATTAGTGGAAGTAATTTATTTACCTAATTAATTAATGTAATTAATTAAAGGATAATTACTTTTGTAATTAAAGGGAATTAATCAAGGATAATTAATTTGTGAGTAATGTTAAGTAAGCAGGTTAAAGGTGATTGAAGAAATTAGTTGTTTAAATTAATTAGAAAGGGTATGACTAATTCATCTTGCTTATGATTGAATAATATTGCATGCCTTAGATTGATTGATATCCCGGATAAGTGATTTGTGATGCTATGTAATATAATATGTTGGGTTTAAACTGAGGTAATGTGGTTATCTATCGATGATGAGTTAATGAGTATAGGAGACACCCTATATTTGAAGTTGAACTGTGTTTCGTTTTAATAATTTGGGATAAGATGATATTGAATTCGAAGAGACCAGAGTAGGATAGTAGTAAATACCCGATACCACTTCGATTCATTATAGATTGAAATGTGAAATCAATAAACTAGAATGAAATGAGTTGAGTGAATTTGACTATTTAAGCTAAGTTTTGGTTCATAGAAATTGATATGTGAAATAAGTGATGCCTATAACAACTTTTGAAATTGTAAATTGATACAAGTCACCTGGGTTTATATGGGTTGTATACTTTTGTATTCCTTGTTAGATGGGTTTACTCACGCTGGTTTCCAGCCTGACCCGGGTGTTACTTTGATGTAATGCCTGGGTCAGACCGAGTATTACAGATTTTTCAGGTAAGGACGTTCTGGAGCTTAGAGGCGAGCTGGATGGCAGGAATGTATGGAGTGTTTTCTGCTATGATATATTGTTGTATATTGGGACATGTTGATTTGTATGTGTCCAGTGATTGTGTATATGTATAACTCTGATCTATAAAATGTAAATGTATTGATACAGCATTCTTTTATAAACTATTATTATTTGATATTATATTTTGATCCGCTGCGAATGTGAGAATCTGTGTTGTGATTTCTGTTTCTTTCTTCTATCTCTTTCTTCTTTTCCATAACTATCTGGAATTTTCGGGATCGAAAATTTTGGGTCGTTACAGATAAACTAAAATTTAAATGTTCCTTAGCCTATAAAGATTAGATAGAGATCATCGCATTTTAGATATCACGGCATCGAAGGAAAGTGAGGTATGATCTCTTAACTCAATTTTGTTCACATATTGTTAATTATGTTTTCATCGACATTGTTGAAGTATTTCTACCATATCTTGAGCTTCTTAATTCAGATTTGTAAAATTCAAGATCTTTTAGAAAATAGATTTAAAATTCTACAACTTTTATTTTTTATGCTTTCCCAGAATCTAAATTTAAATAGGTGAAAAACTGCAAATCATTTGGAGTATCGTTTGAAAACAGTTTCAAAACTTTCTTAACATAGTTGTAGTAATTTGATCATATCTTGAACATCTCAAATTTGATTTTTGAAATTCTTGAAGTTCTGGAAAGCTAATAGATAATGCTACAACTTTTCAGTTTTTTATTGATTCACTTTGGAATGTCATGAAAAACAGTAATAAATTCAAACTTAGAAAGCATATCTGTATTACACAAACAAGTTATGGTATTTCAAGTATAATTTTTGATTGATTTGACAAATTGACTTGAAACCAATTTTTGGAAGTAGCATTTTTGAACATCTAAAACTCTTGTGTTATGAGCCAAATCAAACTTCAAACTTTTATCAGCCAAATAAAGATTTCAAATTGAGTGAGTCTTCGAAACAAAGATTGTCAACTACTTTGAAACAACAATCATTATTGACTCTCTTCATGTCTATCAAATCAATTTTCAAAACTGCTTTGATGAATTTTTTGAATGTGTGTTTTTGCTCAATATAGATTACTTTACTTATGCTTGATATAAATGGACGTGCTGAAAATTTCAAAAAAACAATTCAAGTGTTGAGGAGTGTACGTTTTTCTTATATACCACTAAATATCACCATGAATACCTCAAATACAAGTGGTATCTGATATCATCTCATGTTAAAATCATTTTTGCAATTATTTAACTATTTATATTGATTTTCAACTAGAAGTCATTTTCACAAAACCCTCTTACAGAAAATTGATTTACACTTATTTTAATTTTTGAAACTTGATTTTTATCATGTTAAAAATACTCTAGTTTATTTCGGTAAGAGATTTACTCTAGAAAAGATAACCATTAACTAATTACATCTTTTGGAACTTTTCAAAATTATTATAGTGCTTGAAAAGTGATGGATATTAATTAAATTATATTTCATAACAAGAGGAAGTATAATTTTATAATTTCATGAAAATTAAACAAATTTTATAATATTTTTAGATTAGTACTTATTCCATGATCATTTCTATCAATTTCACCTTTCTGTCAATCCATACATCATAATATAGTGTGCAGAATTTGGTATTTCAAAATAAGGAAATATTTTTTTGTAAAATAATTATATTCTAAAGTATTCACTCTCATTTAAAAGTCCTTGCGGTTATACATGGGTAAATTACTTGAATTTCTATATATGGACTTCCATTCTCATTAAAAAGTCCTCGCGATTATGTATGGATGGGATGCATATAAGAAAAGGATAAATATCAAGTATATTCTAATCTCATTTAAATGTCCTCACGGTTATGCATGGTTAGAAAATACTTGACATATTTTTTTAAAAAAAAGAGGGTAACTACTAACCACATTTAAAAGTCCTAACGGTTATGCATGGTTAATAAGTGCTTTACATTCTTTTTTGTATAATATTTGAAAAGGGAAAATAAAAAAAATATTCCTTTATTGAAAATATCAAACTCGTGTCACTATATAAAATTTTCCATAATCCTACCATTTCTCTAAAGTGGAGTTCGTTTCTAATTAATATAATATTATGATTTTTATTTGATTAATTGGAATTTGAAATTAATATTTCCCTCTTGATTTGGTTTTATATTTTTAATCAAAGTCGTACCTATTTCAATTACTATTATTATGTTTGATAATAACAAAAGGGGAAGAGAGGTTAAGACTTTGATTTTTGAGCGATATGCTTACTAATATTCGAGAGTGTTCTTATTCAAAGTTATTTTTAATTAATTTTTCATTTTTAACTACACGCATCTATGTAGGGGGAGTTTTGTTGTAAGGGGAGTATTCAAATAGGGGGAGCTAATAAAATTCATCAAGACCAAATACATATAATAGAGTCAAAATCTTAATATATGTTTGTTATCATCGAAAGGGGGAGATTGTAGAATATGCTAGTGTATGATTTTTGTTTGATGATAATAAACATATATATATATATATATTCGTTTAAATGTATTTGTTATTGTACTATTTTATTTTTCCACATAATTAATTAAATATTTGTTGAATAAAATAAATAACTCAGAATTCATATTTAAACAAATATTTTATTACAAATAGTATAAATTTGAGCTCTCACTACATTTACATATTTTCAATTTCAAATACAAGTTTCAATTACAATACAATTTTTCATACATATTTCACCTCACTACATAATTCACTCAATACTCGTATTTTTATCTTCAACTCTCTTCCAACCTGTATCACGCATCAGAAATATTTGCAAAATAAACTCTGACGCAGTAAAATTGAAAAAGAAATATTTTGCAGTGCAAAATGAAGTGTGTGTTTTGGAAAATATCATTTGCCTCAGTTATTTGGGTTGTTCGTCATCATTTTTTGTTAGTTCATCTTACACGAACAATTTTTGACATACACGTGTATCATTGTACATGTCACAAGGTCGTGCACACCGATATACACTTGCTTGTTAAAATCGCAGGGATAGGTGAGCACAAGGTCAAACCCAAGCCGAGGCTAGATTGAACAAAGAAGCAATCCAAAATACAATACAAAATTCAGTTCAGAGGCAAGCAGAAGTTTAATGCAATGGTAAGAAGCAACAAAGGCAAGAACCAGACAAGACCCCAACAATCAAGTGCAAGGCTAACACATACAACATGACAAAGTGGTGACAACAGAACTCATATGACAATGCATATGGCATAAGGGCAAAGAACAAAAACATGAATAAGTCCAGACCAGTCAAAGCAACACACTCCAAATGAACTCAACAAGACATTGGAACAAGGCAGCAGTCTTTAAACCAGACAAAATCAGAAAGCAAGTAGAATGAAGGCATGAAGGCAACTCTGGAAGTTTAACTCGAAGCATGAACATGCAACAAACCAGACATGTACAAAGGTTAATGCATGTATAAGCAAGCAGTTCACACACACACATATATATATAGTGAATGCAACCAGAGCACTTGAAGTTCAATGACAACCAGACATGCACATGAAACCAGATTACAAGAACTAGTCTAGACTGCAAATATACAAAGAGCAACAAGACAGCAGCCCAAACATACACATGAAGACCAGACCACCATACAATGCAACACAACCAGATCACATGATAACAAATTCGACCAAGTTTATTAACACATCAATTGGTGGCGCACCAAACAGTGACAAGTATATACATATGCAACATGGAGACATCATATTAAAACTCAAGTAAACAGTGAATAGAGCAATGTAATAGTTCAACATGGATGAACTCGAAGCAACTGGACAAAGTGCACCATACACATATAAATACTTCAATGAAACCAGACTTCACTCAACATGAAACCAGAATTGATGCCGAGCCATCACACACATATATACATACATACATATATATATGTATGTATGTATGTATGTATGTATGTATATGTATATATATGGAGATGACACACATATGCAAACATAGTATGACAGTGAAGCGGTTTACAGTTTTACAGAAACTATCAGTAGCAGTTCAAACAAAGTCAAGTCACGTTTCAAAAAAGAAATGACAAAATAAACAACACTATTGAATTATTCAGAAAAGTCGCAATTGATAAATGAACAAGTCAAATTTCTAGAAATTAGCAAATATCATCACAAATTCAAATGCCAAAGTCGTAGCAGCAAAGAACGGGACTGATTCAAACACTTCAACCAAATTTGAGCATATCAGAGATGGAACAAGTCAGAATTATCACAAGCATTCAATCAATAATCGAACGGCCAAGCAAAGCTACTAAAGAATTCAAACAAAAAACATATGAATGAAAATTTAGGGATTTTATCCCTATTTAAACCCAATATCATCATTGGCAGAATATCTAGTTCGAGCATAATTAAAAATTAGAAAAAGGGAAAACACGTACCAATTCAAAGTACAAATCAAACTCGACATTGAAGCCGTAGTAAGGCAAATGGAGGAACGAAAGCATCAGGCAAACAATTTGAACTTCTACTTCAAGGCAGCGGCTTCAATTGAGAAACCCTAATTCCAGAATCATAAAGAAACAAGGCGGCCGAAGATAGTATACAAAAGAAAAGGGAGATGTCTCTTCTTTCTCGAGTTATAATTTAAAGTGGGTCGGCTTTATTTAATCATTGGGCTTCAATTAAAAATAGGGTTTTGTTTTTTTTCTCCTTTAAAAATTTGAGAAATTCTAATTGTGTAACTAGGTACGAACTACGGATTTGTAGTTCAAGAATTAGCAACTCAGTGGCTAAGTTGTGGCAGGGTTTTGAGCTTAGAGTTAGGTTAGTCAAGTTAGCGGGTGTCGCAAGTTTATGTGTGTTTGTAAGTGTCCGACTACTTAATTTCTAGTAGAAACCTTGTGGGCAGCATGTAAGCAGGTTTTTGCCGAAGCTGGGAAAATCTGTGTGTGATCTCCACTACATTACTTTTTGTTATTATTTTTATTTATGCATTAATCTTTAATATCACCCTATTCACCCCCCTCTAGGGTGAAAACGATCCTACAGGATGAATGCGTGCATTTAAAGGATATGATTGAGGAGCTTGTCAGGACACAGACTGCTGCAGTACATGAGGAATCTGACAACGACGGTGGAATAGGAGCAACCACCATCCGCATCGAATGGAAACAAAAATGGCCTTGGATCCAGGTCATGGATCGTCATCAACTGATCATGATTTTAAGGGCCAGGTTCAGGACTTAGACTTTGGCCATTATAATAATAATAAACTCTATAATAAGGCGGCTAAGTCAATTACATATGTACGGGATCGAGGACGATCCTTAGGCATGCTCTGAGATGATGACGAACCATCGTGCCTAGAGAAGCACCCTTTGGCTTTTTTAGTTTTTTGGATTTCTGGATGTACGAACTTTTATTCATTAGGTTATTTATGATATGCATCTGCGATAAATAAAATAGGATGCGATTATTGTCCCGACCAAAGTGACGGGGCGGTAATCACAAGGTGTGAGTCCTTTCGTCGGAGAGCGACAGAATGGTCTCGTACATGGATTATGTCCTCGGCCGGAGAGTTGAGGCCGGAGAATAAAACCCAATAAGACATCAGGTATGGATTATGCCTAGTAAGGAGTATGTCGCTCCACCAAAGAGCGACAAGATCGGCCTACTCAGGTCGTCGAGTATGGATTATGCTCGACAAGGGTCCGGAGAGACCACTATGGGCCTAGGACTTAGGCCAAGACACCACTTAATGTTCCGAGACACTGAACCAGAGTATAGGAAATAACGCCGCTTCGTTGGAGAGCGACAAGATCGGCTTACTCAGACGTCGAGTATGGATTATGCTTGGCAAGGACCCGGAGAGGTCATGGATTTTGGTACCAACTTTGAACAGCTATGAATTTGGTTATGGACCCGGAGCGATCATGGATTCGGATATGGACCCGGAGTGGTACCGGATTTGGCTAATGACCCGGTGATGTCGAGGATTTGGATAAAACGATCTGGGGAGATCGCAGATTTGCAATGGATATGGGATTAGATATTGACACAGAATGTAATGGATTTCACTAAAGATCCGGAGAGATCATAGATTTGGATTTGTAACGGATTGGATTCGGACTAGATAATATGGCTATCGATGGATTATGGACTTCAAATTTTAGATTTCTGGTAATTCAAAACACACCTTCCTATCGCAAGGCATGTTTTGGAGGCGTGGTGTTAATCTGTCTTTTGGAAAGGCAGTAAATAAGCGGATTTAACCTGATGGACTTCATGATTATCAAGGAAGAAAACCCAGAGAGATGGTTACCATGGTTGGAGATCAATTATATCTGAAACTATGGACTATAATTGAATGGATGCAGATGGACAACACTCAAATAATGGTTAAGTATGGAACAAACACTCCCCCTAGGAGAGGTATCCGATAAGAATATTAACTCTACAAAAAGGGATCGGAATAGAGGGATCAGAGTAGAGGGATCGTATTAAACAGGATGCACACAACACAACTCAATGATGATCGCTCCATAACTCAATAACCACAAGGCGGATTGAAGTGAAACTTTGGAAACAAAAAGAAGGTGTAACACCCCCACACCCCTTAGTATACCCAAAAGGACACACTAAAATATGTGTTGCATTGTAGGTATAACTAAAACTAGCAGAGACTAAGATTCACAAGACAAAATAGAAAAAAACAGCAGAAACAATTAAAATAATAATTTGCTAAAAGTCAAACTTCATAATATAGAATTATAAAACCAACTACATCAAATGTTAAACTACCCATATATGTCTTGTTAAATCAAAAACCACGGTCTCCATAAAATCAGACTACAATTATCCCTCAATACAGTGCCAGTACAATACAAGAACTAAAAGCTGGAAATAAAAGAAAGGAATACATGATAGGATCTCCAAAGAAGTCTTCCAAGAAGCTGCAGTCTACCTTCCTTGCCCCTGATTTCCTATGGGGGGAAAGGGAAAATAGAGGAGTGGCTCAGACTAAAAGTCTGGTGAATGATGGTAATTACTAGAATCTTTATGCAAAGTAAAAGTAATAGACTTTACAATAGTTCTAGTATATAAAACGAAACAAAGGAAATAGAGAGAAGAAATAAGCTGGAAATAAATACGAATTAACTAAATTGACATAATTGATTAACTTTGATTGTTTGCACTTGTCCTTGGTAGCTACTTTGATTAGGCTGAATTCCTAATCCTATAATTAGACTGAAATCCAAATTCTACCTTTGATTGGCCTGCTACTCCATAGACCTGCTGCGGGCTAGACGCTGTATAGCTCCCTACACAGAAGGCAATGGTGTCTACGAAAGAGACACATACTAAGCGCTTGGAACTCATAACGATTTATGAGCCATCATTGGAAGTCGCACGTGTGACCACCACTAAGCTCGCATTACCTGTTGTTCCACTTATTGGGTCTTCTTATTACCTCAAGCTCCAGCATAAGCGTGCCCCTCGTCTCACTTCAGGATTATGTGAGACACCTCATTTCACTTCAGGTTTATGTGAGACACCTAGTTTCACTTCAGGGTTATGTGAAACACCGCGTCCATAGAAATAATTGGGGAAATGCTGTTGGTATTGGCCCATTATCCAAATAATATCTAGTTGCACCCCTTGCCCAAATCCCCATGATTTGGACTTCTACTTATTGACCATTTACTACCGTTATTAACATAAGCATGCCCCCTTATCTCACTTCAGGATTATGTGAAACATCTCGTCTCACTTTAGGGTTACGTGAGACACCTCGTTACACTTCAGGGTTATGTGAAATACCTCGTCTCACTTCAGGGTTATGTGAGACACCTCGTTTCACTTTAGGGTTATGTGAAACACTGTGTCCATAGAAATAAGGGAATGTTATTTGGTATGGATCCTACTTTAATTCTTTGCTTATTAACTTAGGTAAATTATATAAATAAGCCTTTACTTTTGTTCTTACTATCTATGCTTATTAATTTATCCTAAGTCTTAAAATAAGCCTCACCCTGTTCTCTTTCTTATTATAACCTACGTTATAATCATGCTTATTACTTAACCCAAGGCCTAAGTGTAAAAATAAGCTTCTTTCATCTTATACTTTTTTTAGTTATAATTCTAAGTTATAACTAGGCAATTATCTTTAATTAGTCCAATTCTAACATCAACATCATAATTAGGCTCAATTTCAGTCTTAATTCCATTTTTATTACAGTCTTTACATTTACATCTTGTAATTATAAATAATCCAATCTCTTTAATTTAGTCCAATTAATATCATAATTAGGCATAATTCCTTTCCTAATTCCATTTTGTTACGGCCTTTATAATTTACATCTTATCTTTCGTTATTTCATAATTCTTATTATTTAATCCAATTTCGCATTAATTCTATTCTAATCCATACACGAAGAAAAAAAAGAAATAAAAGAAAACTGAAAATAGAAAAAAAATCCAAAGCATAGGAAAAAGATGTAAATAACGCATAAATAACAGTAAATAAATTAAAATACTGTAAATAAACTCTAAATAAATGGAAAAGCTATAATTAACAGAAATAAACTAAAATTAACTGAAAAGAATAGCTAAAAGAAATAGACTGAAAATGATTCTAAAAACTGTAAATAAACTACTAAAAAGGTTATTCAAAAATCGTATTAAAACTACAACTATTGGAAACCCTATTATTTTAAATTACTTAAAGAAATCTAAAATAATTACATTCACTCACCTGTTGTCCTAAGCCCTTCCCTTTTGGTCTTTCCGGATCCACTTAAGGGTATTAAAATATTTTTATTAAAAAGATTCTCTCCTTGGAAAATTATTCATTTTAGGGTCCTTCCTGAAAAGGTGAACCCAAGCGAAGAAAACCTAGAATGAGAAAAAGTGTTAGGCCTAGGGTCTTATTTATTGGGGTAGAAATGTATCTCAGACCGTTGGAATTGGAGATTGAATATGGGTCGACCACATCATAGGCTGAATAGGAGCCGTCAGGTGGAAGCATGAGGGACCAGATGAGAGAAAACAACGAAATTGACGTGTTAAAATCGCACAGGACGAAGGAGGAACTCCTTCGCCTCAAACCCGTAGGCGGGTCGACCGGGCGGTCGACCGCCCCTCCCCCTAGGTCGACCGGCCGGTCGACCTAGGGCGTGGCTCGGTCGACCCCTCAGTCGACCTAGCCCAATATATTATTATTATTTTCTTCTTCTTTTCTTGTTTATTTTGTTTCTAGCTCATATTAGCTTGGATTTTGACGTTCTACATATGGAAATTGTTCAGAAAATTACCACGGACACAATGGTGCAACTCCCGTGGCTTAATTCTGATAATTTCACAAAGTTATTTTATTATTTCATTAATTAACTAATTAATTATTATTGGTTAAATTTCAGGTTGTTACATTCTCCCCTCCTTAAGGGATTTCGTCCTCGAAATCTCTAAGGATAAAAGAATGAACTAATGTTTTCATCCAAGTTCTACACCCAACTACTCAACCATCATCCATTCATCCATTGTCCTTAAGTTTTTCTAATGCAATTTATGATACTTATGCAATCTCTGTAGTGTTAATATCCCTAACTAATGCAAAAGATTAGGCGATCCACTAATTCAGTTGACCTCCTTTTATACAATCATGTCTGTGCTATGTATCCAAATGAATGCAAAAATTCCTAATGATAACTGATAGTTCTATATGTGTGCTACAGTCATCATCCAAATGCAACAACCATGTGATAAACATCCATTTATAACAACCATGGATAAAATGAAAATGCACACACATCCATATGCATATGCTTTAGTGTACTAGTTAGGCCGATCCCTAAGAGATAATAGTGCCTAGTGTAAGTATATGTGTCCATTAGCATCCACTAGCAAACACTTGCAACCACTTGCACCCATCATTCATAATACGTTCTAGTAACATGTTTACATCAAATCCTACCATCCATAAGTTAAATCCTAAGTTCTACCCTCCCAAAGGATAATAAAGGAAAGAACCTATTCAAAACTAACGATTGAAATAAGAAATTCTAAATCTTATCATCGAAAAGATGAGGATATGAGATATGAATTTTCTCCAAATCAAACCCAGAAGTCTTTTTAACCTCTATAGACTATATCCAACACGAAAGCGACTAGCGCGGTCTTCCATAAAGAGCTTCGGAAGGTGCCATTCTAATGCTAGATTGAGAACTATTATCTTATGCGAACTCCACTAAAGAAAGATGCTTTTCCCAAGTTCTTCCAAAATCAAGAATATCCATTCTCAACCATGCGTGTCTTACAATTTTACTAACTCCATTTTACTGTTTTTCTTTTGTCTGCTCACATGAATCAACATTCCTAGGTTCTCACTAGGGTCCTATACACTCTACAGAAACTCTATTATTACTTTCAAAAGTAATTACTGCTGTCTCCTTTGTAGCCTTACACCTTTTCCATTACACCTAGGAAATGATTCCTATCTACTTCACATTTAGGAGTTTGGTTCGGTGTTTATAGTTCCATTTTAAAAATTAAGGTTTCTAAATTTTTAAAACATCAAATCCTAAAACCTTTGTCTTTAAAAGTGTTGCCTTTAAGTTCTTATTAAATTCAAAAATACTTGGTTACTTAACATTATTCCCCAAACCTAGAGGGGAAAACTTCCAAAATTTTAAGTCTAAAACTTATTTCTCCTTTTCTTTTAAAGACTTTTACAGCTTTCTACAAAAATTTAGATTTTAAAATTTTACTTTTATTAAGTTTTTCATTTCCGAAAACTTATTTACTTTTTCACCAAACCATTACCCTTTAAAATATCTTTAAAATGTCCTTATGTGTCTTCTCTCTTTTTTTTTAACATCTACTTGTTACACCTAACAGTTTTATACCTTAATGTATTGGAACTACTTTCTCTTATGAGAAACTATTAATTGTAAAACCTTCTATGAATCCTTTAAAAGAGGATTTTATGTTTATGTGAAATTACAAGGAACTTATTTTATATTTTTCGAAATAGACTATACAAAATATGGTGCTTCCCATACCTTGTATATCTCTTTCATGTATTTATTATAACTTGCACAAAACATCTTTATTTATAATTTGGTTTCATAGAAAATTTTATCATTATTTATTTCGTTTCAATAGATTAAAGTATTTTTAATTTATATTCTCTTACCATAGACAATTTCTATGAAATTTACTAGTTTCCTAATATTTAACTTACACTTTTCTTTTCAAAAAACTCATTTTCAAAACTGTTTTTAATATATCCATAACTAGAAAACATTTCCTCATACTTATTTAAATATTTAGTGTACTTACAAACCACTTTATTTCTATACTTGAAAATTTTCTTCAAAACACATTTTTATGTGGGTCAAAACAGATGTTGCGTAAAACACTGTTACTACAACCCAAAAATACTAGTGTATGGATTCAATTAAAATAAATACTAATAAACCTCATATACTATGTAAAAACATTTCCTTTGGAAGTTAACTACTATAACAATAGTGCTATAGCCTATGCTCCCTTTACTTTTCACGAAAACATCTATTACAACAATAAATGTCGTAACCTATATTTTGAATACTTAATAACCTCTAGGTTTTTTGTATTTAAAATCTTTGTTTATTTACAAAGAAACTAGCGAGCTATAATTCTTTGAAAAGAATCTTACTTTTAACAAAATTTATATCATATAAAAACCAATTTAAATTTCATACCATTTTTCAAAAACCCAATATTTATTTCCTAAAAGAAAATATTAACAATGAAAATTTTCAATTCTAACAGTTATATTCTATTGTGCTAAACATAAGGTGGATTTTCTTCTCACTACCCTAGGAGTACCCTTCCTAAATTTTGGTAATCCCATTTCCTTACTAAAGCCTTTTAGTACTACCGTTAAATTCACTTATCTGAAACAATTGTAATTTCGGCAATTATCTACACATGGGCTTTTTTCTTTTCATATTAACTGAATCTATTGTACATCTCCAATCTTTGCCTACCACTCTTTGGTTTTCCATAATCCGAAGCAAAATGTACAAAACCATTTCTCAAACTCCTACCATGTGTAGACCTTCTCTATGCCCCGAGAAACACACTTCCTTACGCCAAAAGTGTCACTACAAGAATTTTGCCTTCCACCGATGAACGTGGAGCGTACGAAGAACCTCCTTAAGATGAATAACATGATTTTCTGTACTCTTGGAAAACACTAAAATTTCATTCACGAATACAACCACAAACTTATTTAGGACTTCTCTAAATATGCGGCTCATCAAATCTATGAAGTAGGCTGGGGTATTGGTTAGCCCAAAAGGCATAACAAACCACTCATAAAATCCATCTGGAGTCCTAAACGCGGTCTTATCAATGTTGTCATCAACGACCGTAAGCTGATGGAATCCCATGGCTAAATCAAGCTGGGAGAATACTGAAGAGCCAACTAGCTGGTCAAAACGATCATCTATCCTAGGGAGTGGATAACGGTTCTTCTTTGTGAGCTTATATAATTCCCTATAGTACACGTAAAGTCGAAGAGAACCATCCGCCTTAGTAGCAAAGACGACTGGCGCTCCCTACTCTGATATGCTCCTTCTTATGAAACCCTTCTCCAAAAGCTCACGGATTTGCTTGCTCAATTCCATCCTCTCCCTAGGTGCCATGGGTAATGCTACTAGCTTAGCATATCGGTCAAATAAATCATGAAGTCAATCTTTCTCTTAGGGATTAGTCCCCTAACCTCCTCAAAGACGTTTGGAAAATCTCTAACGACATGAACCGAATCTAACTCTGATGATGATGAATCGAGGAATTAAAGGAAGCTCAACATAACTGACCCTTGCGGGTCACAAGAAACCTCGAGAGTCCTACTGATGCATGTCTCTAGTCTAATGACTATCCTTTCGCTATCTATTTCATATGTGGATAGCCAATCCATTCCCAAATCATCCCATACCCCGAAAATCCCAAAACATGGGCATCGCAGTCAAATTCCACACCTAGGATAAAAAAATTCAAACCTCTACAAACCATAGACAAGTGTGACAATCCTCATATAGGGTTTGAAACAACAATGGGGTCTACTAATAAAGAGATGTCTAAGTGCAAACAATCTACCAAAGAACTCGTAATGAAAGAGGGCGATGCTCCAAAATCGAAAAGAGTCCGAATGGGAAAATCAGAAAGACAGATTAATCCTTCTAAAGAGATTTTCCTACCTCTATCTAAATCACTGCTAGAAAGTGCTGCATCCAAAGCTTGTACCTACACCGTAGGTGCGCTTTCTCTCTACCCCATTCTCTAAGGACAAGCTCTAATAAGATGACCGGGATGCCCATAGTTGAAACACCTCCCCTTCATCGTTTTATTCTTATAGTCCTTTGCGTAATGACCAACCCGTCCATAGTTATTGCATTTCCTGCTTTTCTTGATCCACTTCTGAGGTCCTCCAAATCTAACATCCTAAACATTTGCTCCATAACCTCCAACCTAGCTCGTGTCTCCTCGGAATCCTCCATGCCAGAAAACGTTTCGCCTCCTATACTAGCGAAGTTCTTGCATATCTTAGAAAAATTGGCTACTGTAGATGGATTAAAGGGACCTCCACCTACCGGTGTTGTATCGGGCACTTGTCCTTGCACCTCTGGTACTGTAGCTCTACGGAATAAGACAGCCATATTATGCAAAGAAAAGGAAACTTAGACTCGAAAGAATCGAAAGAAGATTGAACTGGACTTTTGAGGGGATTTTTTATATAAAAACTCTTTTATACTTAATTAACTACTCTTATAATAAGACTTTCTTTCTGAAAAATACTTCTAATTTGAAGATATGCTACTTAAAAATAGGTTACTTTTGGAAATATACTTTATTTTTAAAACAAGTTTTTAGGAATCCTGTAACCTTAGGCTCTGATACCAAATGTAACACCCTACACCCCTTAGTATACCCAAAAAGACACACTAAAATATGTGGTGCGTTGTAGGTATAAATAAAACTAGCAGAGACTAAGATTCACAAGACAAATAGACAAAAACAGCAAAAACAATTAATATAATAATTTGCTAAAAGTTAAAATTCATAATATAGAATTATAAAACCAAATACATCAAATGTCTAACTAACCATGTATGTCTTGTTAAATCAAAAGCCATAGTCTCCATAAAATCATAGTACAATTATCCCTCAATACAGTGCCAGTACAATACAAGAACTAAAAGCTGGAAATAAAAGAAAGAAATACATGATAGGATCTCCAAAGAAGTCTTCCAAGAAGCTGCAGTCTACCTTCCTTGCCCCTGATTGCCTATGGGGGAAAGGGGAAAATAGAGGAGTGGGTCAGACTAAAAGTCTGGTGAATGATAGTAATTACTAGAATCTTTAAGCAAAGTAAAAGTAATAGACTTTACAATAGTTCTAGTATATAAAAGGAAACAAAGGAAATGGAGAGAAGGAATAAGCTGGAAATAAATACGAATTAACTAAATTGACATAATTGATTAACTTTGATTGTTTGCACTTGTCCTTGATAGCCGCTTTGATTAGGCTGAATTCCTAATCCTATAATTAGGCTGAAATCCTAATTCTACCAATTGGTCGGCCTGCTACTCCATAGATCTACTTCGGACTAGACGCTATAAAGCTCTCTTCATAGAAGGCAATGGTGTCTACGAAAGACACACATACGAAGCGCTTGGAACTCATAACGATTTATGAGCCATCACTGGAAGTCACACGCATGTCCACCACTAAGCTCACGTTACCTGTTGTTCCACCTATTAGGTCTTCTTATTACCTCAAGCTCCAGCATAAGCGTGCCCCTCGTCTCACTTCAGGATTATGTGAGACACCTCGTCTCACTTCAGGTTTATGTGAGACATCTCGTTTCACTTCAGGGTTATGTGAAACACCGTGTCCATAGAAATAATAGGAGAAATGCTTTTGATATTAGCCCGTCATCCAAACAATATCTAGTTGCGCCCCTTGCCAGAATCACCATGATTTGGACTTCTACTTATTGACCATTTACTACCGTTATTAACATAAGCATGCCCCACGTCTCACTTCAAGATTATGTGAAACACCTTGTCTCACTTCAGGGTTATGTGAGACATCTCATTTCACTTCAGGGTTATGTGAAACACCTCGTCTCACTTCAGGGTTATGTGAGACACCTCGTTTCACTTCAGGGTTATGTGAAACACCATGTCCATAGAAATAGGGGAACATTATTTGGTACAGGTCCTACTTTAATTCTTTTCTTATTAACTTAGGTAAATTATTTAAGTAAGCCTTTACTTTTGTTCTTACTATTTGTGCTTATTAATTTATCCTAAGTCGTAAAATAAGCCTTACTCTATTCTATTTCTTATTATAACCTACGTTATAATCATGCTTATTACTTAACCCAAGGTCTAAGTGTAAAAATAAGCTTCTTTCATCTTATACTCTCTTTAGTTATAATTCTAAGTTATAACTAGGCCAATTATCTTTAATTAGTCCAATTCTAACATCAACATCATAATTAGGCTCAATTTCAGTCTTAATTCCATTTTTATTACAGCCTTTACAATTTACATCTTATAATTATAAATAGGCCAATCTCTTTAATTCGGTCCAATTAATATCATAATTAGGCATAAATTAAGTCTTAATTCCATTTTATTACAGTCTTTATAATTTACATCTTATCTTTCGTTATTTCAGAATTCTTATAATTTAATCCAATTTCACGATAATTTTATTCTAATCCATACGCGAAGAAGAAGGAAAAATAAAAGAAAACTGAAGATAGAAGAAAATCCAAAGCGTAGGAAAAAGATGTAAATAACGCATAAATAACAGTAAATAAATTAAAATACTGTAAATAAACTATAAATAAATGGAAAAGCTGTAATTAACAGAAATAAACTAAAACTAACTAAAAAGAATAGCTAAAAGAAATAGACTGAAAATGATTCTAAAAACTGTAAATAAACTACTAAAAAGGTTATTCAAAAATCGTAGTAAAACTACAACTATTGGAAACCCTATTATTTTAAATTACTTAAAGAAATCTAAAATAATTACAGTCACTCACCTATTGTCCTAAGCTCTTCCCTTTTGGCCTTCCCGGATCCACTTGAGGGTATTAAAATATTTTTATTAAAAAGATTCTCTCCTTGGAAAATTATTCCTTTTAGGGTCCTTCATGAAAAGGTGAACCCAAGCGGAGAAAATCTAGAATGAGAAAAAATGTTAGGCCTAGGGTCTTATTTATAGGGGTAGAAGTGGATCTTAGACCGTTGGATTTGGAGATTGAATATGGTGTGACCACGTCATAGGCTGAATAGGAGCCATCAGATGGAAGCACGATGGGACCAGATGAGAGAAAACAACGAAATTGACGTGTTAAAATCGCACGGGACGAAGGAGGAACTCCTTCGCCTCAAACCCGTAGGCAGGTAGACCGGGCGGTCTACCGCCCCTCCCCCTAGGTGGACCGGCGGGTCGACCTAGGGCGTTGTTAGGTCGACCCCTCAGTCGACCTAGCCCAATATATTATTATTATTTCTTCTTCTTTTCTTGTTTATTTTGTTTCTAGCTCATATTAGCTCGGATTCTGACATTCTACATATGGAAATTGACTAGAAAATTACCGCGGATATAATGATGCAACTCCCGTGGCTCAATTCTGATAATTTCACAAAGTTATTTTATTATTTCATTAATTAACTAATTAATTATTATGGGTTAAATTTTGGGTTGTTACAGAAGGGAGTCTACCCTAGGGATTGCACATCAAATGAAGGTGTTTGGAGGAATTGATGCTCTTCCCTATGAGGGATTGGCCCTCTTCCCTATGAGAGATCGACCATATTCAAGTTCATAACAATAATTGGTTAATAACTCAAAATCTAAAAATGCAATCAACATGAAACTTGGAGAACAAGCATATTACAACATGAGAAACACCTCATAGGAATCGCAGCCCGTAAATTCTCCAAAATACAGATCAATCCCAATCCATATTATAGGCTCTGGTGGGCCCCAAACTTTCTAGGTAGGCTCATCTTGGCTTCAGGGTCCCAGATCCGAGTTCTAAGCGAGATATTTTCACGTCTTCTCCTATAAATACAACAGACATGGCATCAGCAAAGGGATCTTCTTTCTGCTTCATTTCATCTTCTACCTAGGCCATACTTTGACATTTTTATTCTTGGATTTTATGGATTTTTAACTGTAATTAGCAGTATAAACTAATAAAAGGAGAATCTTTGGAGTGGACATAGGCCGTAGTTAGCCGGACCACTATAATTCTGTTTCTCTCTTTACTTGTTTTCTGTTTTAACTTCATTATTCTTCAAAAAAATTTCTCTACATTATATTATCTTAGATCTGTGACTGGATACTGGTGCTTTCACATAACTAGGTGTAGGTGCCCATTTTTGACGCCAACAGTTTACAAACTCACAGCTGAAGAAAAATCATATAATAATAAATAGTGTAGTGCAACATGATAGATATAACACATGAGATACTTCAGAATATTGGAGATATGGCAGTTCATCTCATACACACACATACATACATATACACAATCACACATATATACATGTTGCCTATTACTATGCAAAACAAAGTCTAAAGTCTAAACTAAATAGTAGCTAAAAGCATCTCAAAGCCTCAACGGTTTCTCCAAGTCCTGCTAGATAGTTCTCCTCTACACCTCACTCTCAGCCTAGTCATGAGGGTACCTGAGAGTTGTCAAAGAAACAAGACAAAGAAAAAACATAGGTTAAACATAAAGCTTGGTTTAAGGGGAAAACCAGTCCAAGATATCAGGTACATAAATGTGCATATACTAAATATATGGAATGCTAGATAAAAGACGTATGGGTATATGTAACCATACCTCAATCTACCTTACTTGAATCCAACAAGTTAGAACAATAATAATATCTCTAATATAAAGGCATAGTAAAGTATGTGGTCTTTATTACTATGTCACCAGGTAAAGTCTGGTCATTATCTAATCTGGGTGTATGGAACCTACATTTATATCTGTTTGTCCAGACTGCTAGGTATGAAGAATATTTTTCCAATAATCATACATTTCATGCACCCATTTATCATCGTGGATAAACAATCATAATAAGTATAGTGCAACCCTATACTCAAAGTGAATGTGTCTATGTGCCACTTTCACCATCGTTGTGTGATCAAGCATGGTTTACCTTCAAAAGTCATTTTCACCATCAATTTGCAGCCATGTACAATTCACCTTCAATGTCCTTCCATGGATGCACACTTCCCCTTCATTTATTAACTACTAGCTATGGTCTGGGTCATCAACACATCATCCGAGAGAGCTGAGGTTTCATGCATTCTTGCCCTTAACAATGTACATAATAGTATGGAGTTTTATTGCTAAGCACCCTAACCCACTATCTTGTCAGAGATGAGCGCTACTCAATCGATGGTCATCCACTCTCAAGTTGATGCCCTTAACTCCGAGAGACACATTTGTGAATAATAATAATATAATCATGGGACTTATCACCTGCTCCTTGTCACTTTGATAATTACCATGTAAAGCGTAAAGTTGCATGGATATAGACACAAAATAGATAGTCTTACATCTTGAGTCCATTCATTCGTATGTGCTAACCCACTGTTTTATACTACTTGACCACCCATTGGTACGAGATTCTTTGTCTAAGGCTGGATCTTCCGACCATGGCTCAAGAGTCGAAGTACCTGGATTCTTTCCAAAAGCTCAAGAGCCAAAGTATCCGAATTCTTACCAAAACTTCTCATAGTGGATATTACAACGTTCTGAGAACAACGCCAAAAGTTTCGTTTGAACTGGACTTCATATGGAGGAGATATGCTACTTAGAAGATTGGTTAACACTACCTAGATTTTCCTTTGTCTACTCCAAGTCATCCCTAGCTAAACTTCAAGTCTCATGTTATTTTTCTCGAGTCTTGCTTGAGTCTTCCTAGAAGTCACATCATTATGTACTAATCCAATATGGATCGGTATGGTCCATAACTTAGCTTATTTTTTGATTCATTAATGCTCTCCTCAATTCTCTTTTATCTAGAGTTCCATCACCAATCACCTATGGCTCTTCATTCATCTATTCATTACCATGCCAACATTTTCATCGATGCACTGATCGATACATAATAGTGAAATTTGTCTAACTTTGCCCCATGATCGATACCGATCTATATGGTTGAGTTGGCCAATTTTGACCAAGTTTACAGATAGCAAACATTTTTTACACGACTTCGATCTATGATTATACTTCCTAATTGCAAACATATCATAGATTAAAAGCATGCACTTACATTAATTAAGTGTATAAGTAACATCCTGCATTCTGAAACCCAAAGATGAAACCTCAATGTGCTCCAATTAGAATGAGATTAGTTATTTTTTTCAACAATTTAAATAAATAGACCAGCTAAATAAATTCCATTACACATAAATGTCTTTACATTTTCAAAATCTCAAATCATGCCATGCAAGGGTGAAATATAAATAGAACATGGATAAAAGTATCATGTCAACATATGAAGATGCCAATGGGAACACTTATACAGCAGAATACAAAACAACTTTTATTATCAGCTAAGTTTATTGCTTCGTCTTTAAAGTTCTTTATTCATCCTCCAAAAGCAACCTACCCGATCCCTTAAACTCATCATACTCGAACAAGTACTAGTGAGTTTATGGGGAAATAATAAAAATATGGATCAGATATAAAGCCTGATATGAGTAGTATGCTTCCTTAAACATAACATAGTGAGACCACGCTGCTAAAGAAAGAAATGGTTTTCCCCTCACTATTCAACAACATCCAGTCCATTATAACAAACAGAATGGTTTGCATAAAATCATAATCACAAGTCATATTTCATACATAAGTGTGCCTTACACTTGCAACAATGCCATGACTAGGTTTTATAGTCGATTCATTAGTTTTCCACTTAGATCTAATTCCAGTTCCTCCTTAGTGTCAAGGTTATTACACTTCGGTTGCCACTATGACTTTCTGTATTCTTAATGTTAAGGCTATTACACTTTCGGCTGCCAATAAGGCCTTATTGCCTTTCTTTTGTATAACGACATGTTTAGACATTTGGTTGCCACTAAGGGCCTTACACCACACTATCGAATGCAATTTTATATCTAGACATTGGGCTGTCAGGAAGACCTTACACCATGTTTCTGAATACAATGTCCTATTTAGACATCTGGTTGCCAAAAAGGCCTTACACCACATTTTCGAATGCAATGTCATATTTAGACATTGGGTTGCTAGGAAGGCATTTAGACATTGAGTTGCCATGAAGGCCTTACACCACATTTTTGAATACTCTACCTAATTCTACATTTATTTGGTCTCGTATTTAGCTATACACTAAGCTTTACAAAACTCTAAGTAACACCCTCGACCATCTTAACCCTTGGATCTTGGAATTAACTCTCCTCCAAAAGTCAATAAGTCTCCGTATTGGCTTTCTATAGAAAGAAAATAGTTCTCGGCATTAACTCTCATCTAGAAAGTCAATAGGTCTTGGCATCAACTTTTCATCGAAAGTTAATAAGACTCGGTATTAGCTTTCCACCGAAAGCTAATGGGTCTCACAAATCACAACCCGTGGGTTTGTATGAGGGAAACCTTGTTTAGTATATTCTCGTTACAAACACCCTAGACCATTACCTTCAACATTCGTTTTCATCTGCAACCTTTGTTTGGAACCTCCATCCTTCATCTTCGGGTTTGTTATTTCTTAATTCATTTATTTAGAGCATTTCTTAGTCTTTCTTAATTTAGTTTAGTTTTAGGAGTTATACCCTTAGGATAACCCCTTTGGTACACGTAATAAAGCATGTCTCATGTGTGCCTGCCGCTCTCGTTACACGTGTCACCTCCTTATTCATTATGTCTCCATTTTTTTCAGTAGTCAAAAGTACATTACCTAACTTTGCAACCCTTATTTTGGATCTTGTGTCATATCCATTTATTAAATATTTTATTCATATAAAATAACCTTCGACATCTTTTTGTTGGTTTTGACAATTATATTTCATTTTAAAAAATTCATGTTTTTAACTTCAAAAATTACTCATAAAAAATTTACTAAATTCCTAGAAAATTTATAAGTATATTTCCAAGCACACTTTTATCAAGACTTCTTTATCTAATTAATTTTTCCTACCCAATGCTTCGAAATCCAGACACAAATTGGAAAATCCAAAGCAGGCAAAGGTGTGTAAACTGCACCATGTGCTTGAGTTGTGGGTACTCCCATGACGTTAACTTCAGTCTGACCTCTTGCCTGAAGATACCGGTTGAACCATAATGGGATGTTCATGCTAGAACTTTACCTAATCTCTCAACCGATGTATCCCTAGTTTAATTGCTCTTTTTTTTATTACCTATTAACATGGATTATCAATAACTTTCTTATATAATAGTAAGCATTGCTAGAATTATATGTCTATATCTATGTTATACTTATATATAAATATATATATATATATAATTAAAAATATAAAAGTATTCTCCCTTAATGTATGCCAATCCCTAAGGAATCTTAAAACTATGCTCTAATACCAAATACAACAACCCATGCTTTCGGACACACCGATTCAACATCTAGAAGCAACGTTTGAACTTGCATCATGCCAGGATGCATGGATCGTTAGGTTTTGATGGTGACTAATATGGTACAAAGATAAAATAAACTTCAGACATTCTGCACTTTCAGATCTTATAATGGAAGGAATAAAATAGAAGTACTGAAATAAACCAAATTATCTCTTTTTAGAATACAATGATTAATACAGCGAAAAAACCAAAAAAAGTTCCTGATAATGTCCAACTAGAAATATAATAAGTATCTGACTAACAAGTATGACAAGGTACATAGGAAATGACGATAAATAAAGTAACTTCAGATCACATGGTCACCTCCTTTTTGTATTTTACTCCTCTTATCAAACAACCCTACTATGCTATTAGCCTATAAGTAGGCATAAAGAGGAAAAAATAGAGGGGATCGGACAAAGTCTGGTGGGTGAGAAATATCACAAGTGGTATAGATTTGATAGGCAATTAAGTTATCATTCATAATCTACACAACCTAAGGGTGTTTATTTATATGTGTATCACATCTGATAATTTAGCCAATTGATACAATATAGGGTAACAACCTAAAATATGCCTAAGTCCAATAGTAGCTTACATAGATTTCTACCAAAAGATTAGACTTCCAAAACCGCTTAACTATACATCAAGTAAACAATCTCAATGGTAAACTACTTAACTATACATTAAGTAAACAAGGTTAATGGTAAACCGTTTAAGCCACACTCACTGAGTATACAATCACAACGTTTAGAGTTAGACACACATCGAATACACTATCTCGATGGTAAACTGCCTACTAATGGATCGAGTATACAACCTCAAGGTAAATGTGTCCTACACTCCTCATTTTTCAACTAATAGCATAGAAGGATCAATATATAATTCGACTTCTTCATAGATGCAACTGCCTGAATGATGCCAACCATACTAATACATACAGCTCCATTCCCCTTACGCAGTTTGCAAGCTAAAATCGATGATCGTGGCTACTATAACAAAAATGGGAGCAGCTAATTACGATACAGTCGCACACCATGTTGAGTATCATGTTATACAACATCATGAAGCTATGTGAACTCTAGAACATCAACTAAGTGGGAAAGAAGTCCCAAATCATCCCTACTTGGCCTACACTAGGACCAGGTTCAACCTGGCTTGGTACAAGTTTCGAGCCGATCGGAAACTACCACTAGTCGACTTATGCCAGTCAACTAGAAATATTTCCAATCGACAAGATGCTTGCAATAGGTGCCAGCCTACTTTTTCAATCTCTCTTTATTTCTGTTTAATTCGCTCCTTTGAAGAAATCTTAAATCTTCTTCGCTGATTCGATTAGATTTAGCATCTCTCCTCCTCTATTTAGCTTGCTATTGTTTGGATTTTATTCTCTCTTTATTTCTGTTTGATTTTCTATTTTATTTATAGGAATTTATTTAGGATTGAAGAAGAAGGAGAAAAAGAATGGAGTGTTTCGATTTAGGTTAAGGTTAGGCGGTGGCTATAGGATGAAGAGAAATGAAGAATAGGGTGGATTAGGATTACAAACTTCTCTTGTATAGGCACAGATCCCGAAATTACCCCTTAACCCACTTGGGTCTCGACTCGTTTCGCCTCGAAAACATGCACTACTATAAACGATCCATAGCTTCTTCATCCATTTTTTGTTTCTCACATTTTATATATGAATTTGGGCTAGCAAAATCTACTTGATACGATGAAAAAGCTTGATTTCCCAAATCCTTTCATTTATCAAAATTTAATTTTTCATGCTTATGTAAAAATGCATTTTTTTAATTAATTATTTATTTTTATTAAAAATTTGGAGTGTTACAACTATAGTCTTCACATAAATCTCAACCAACTTTGTGGCCGTCCTTTTAGATTTCACTAGGATAAAATGGGAACTCTTCGTTAATCTATCCAATGTCACCCCTAGACTCGAATTCCTGGCCTTTGATCTCGGTAAGCCCTTTATGAAATCCATGGAAACCGAGTCCTACTTCCATATAGAATCTCCGACGACTGCAAAAGTCTTCTTAGGTTTTGATGTTCAGCCTTAACTTGCTACTATGTGAACATCTTTTCACACATTCTCCAACATTTTTATTCATTCTGTAACATCCCCCTACTTGAAGGCCCAAAACTAATGGATGTGGATGTTGCAGTCATCCATAGTTATTAATCCTCGACGATCAAATACGGCGGTGTTAGATACATTTATACACAGATCATAAGAATATGGAAAAAATTAACAAATTAAAGACACATTTCCACATTCCATTCAAAACATTTCATGTTCATTACATAATCCCACAAACGTTAACCACATTTAGAAAAATATAACAATTACACATATGCCAAGTGCGACATATGAAGATGCCCCTTGGTTGATCAGAATATATAATGAGGCTAATAAGTCTGCTTTTACATCCAAAATACACAGCGGAAAACGATAACTCTAATAACTAACTGCGTCCTACACGCCTCCAGAAGCTTTATTCATCTAAGAAGAGAACCTGAAAACCTTAAATCTCAATCTACTCAAAATCAATTGAGTACCCGAGAGTTTAAGGGGAAAACATAAACTTCGAGTTAGACATAAAGCGTGGTATGAATAATAATCTACCATCTCAAATCATTTAGGTATCTAGTGAAAGCAAGCCGCTTAGCGGAATGGGTTTCCCCTCACTAGTATCCTAAAACCTTTTATAAAACCATAAACTGCGCTCCTGCATCCAAAATGGTTAAAACATAATCATTTTATAATATTATGATGATATGCAAACATACTAAAACATATCAGATTCCCTATCCTCTGTTTAATTGACTCCCTGTCATATTTTATAGTTTCTAGGGTCACTATTAACCTATTAGTTTTCATGGGCTTACTAATCACCTTTATATAATGTATGGACTCCCTGCCCTATTCCATAGAATTCATGGGTGCACTACGAACCTATTGGCCCCTGCCAATTAACTTAATCAATTCATGGGTTCCCCTGAACCTACTAATAACTCCAATAACTTCTCTCCTATCCTATTTTTCATGGGTTGAATAGGAACCTAGTGACAAATGTCAATAACTTAATCCGGATATAGTTATCATGGGTGCACTACAAACCAATTGGCTCCTTGCCAACCACTCTTTATAACATAGTTTTCATGGGATCACTAACCTACTGGTAACCCCAATAAATTCCTAGTCATAGTTTTCATGGGATCCCTATGAACCTGTCTTTCTGACAACTTCAAATTTAGGCCTCTTACATTTTGGTCTTCCTGACCTCTTGGATGCAAATCTATTCATCCAGGAGTTCACTTAATTTTATTCACTACTGGGTCAACCTAGCTGGTTATTCTACCCTTCCCCAAAATACAGTTCTGGGATTCAAAACAATGTGAATATATATTTATATTTGAAGAAGCAATCATAATAACATAACAATACCACTCTTGTGGCTTTAATATAGAACATGGTTAATCCCTTTAACCTATAATTTTTATCAAGGAAGGCTTCTTCTCAAAACCATTCCAAAACTCCTATAATTTAGCCATGGATTTTTCTTTTAAAATTTGAATTTGGTTTTAAAAAGCCTTTCGGCACCTTCGAAACCTTGCTTTCGACCTCATAGGATGACCTCCTTCTAAAGCATTAAAATCAAACTTTAAAACATTAGGGTCCTGCCTTTCGGATACTTTAAAACCTTTCTTTCGAAACCTTTCGACTGTGTTAAGGTATTATCATATAAGTATAGAAGCATAGCTTCAAAACCATTTGAAAGTACACCTTTCAAAATTATTGAGCTTATATTTAAAACATCAATTAGGGCAAAGTGAACATAAGTGAAAGAAACTCTTTCGAAACCATTCTTCAATTCATAAAAGTATTGGGGAATCTTGATGGTGTCGAAACCATCCTTTCGAAGGCTTAAAACATCTGGGTAAAACATTTGAAGGTTGGTTTCGAAACCCCTTTCAAAACCATTGCCTTCGAAACCCCTAACCCCTTTCGAAAGCAGTAGGAAGTGGTTTATATTTATAAAAAAAACGGTACCTTTCGACAACATTGATGTCTTCAATACCATCGAAAGGCATCAAATCATAGAAGGGTTTCGACTTGGTCGAAAATACCTTTTTCGAAAGCTTTAAATAAAAACTAAGTAACTTCTTCGGAAGCTACTACTTGAAAACAAAGGCGGCAGCTCTCCTTCGAAAGCTTCTTTAGAAATACCCTTTCAAAACCATTGGTTTCGACTACTTCGAAACCCTTTTGTAAACAGGCAAGCGCTTGTCTTTTAAAACAAAACAAAACAAAGGAACCAACCCCTTCGGAAGCTACGTTTTGACACCCTACCTTCCGCCTTTCTCCAATCCACTACGTACCAGCTAAATGATACCATGTGTATTGGTTTACTGGTTTCGACCTAGAAGGTTTCGATTAGAGTGATCAACCTATGACTATAGGTATCCCCAATTAGGCTTACAACCCATAAACTTATAGCATGTTGTAATTATACGCATTGGTTTCCCCAATATATCATAAAATAAATGGCAAGTCAAATATAATATACATTGGTGTCCCCAATGAATAATGTCGAAATCATAAAGCATATGGCTACCGCCATTAATATAGCAAAATTGAAGACTTATGTCATTCATGCCGCAATAATAATGTAAAACCTCTATCCAAGGTTAGAAAACAAAACTTAAATTTTCTTAAGTACATGAAATATAAGGTTGTCAACATACTTAAGATATAGGCTATCCCACCCTTAAAACGTAGCTTTAAGTCATCATAGAAACATGACAACTCGGCCTACAAGGCCTTAGTGTCGACATAAAAAAAAAATGCCATTAGTGCCGCATGGCATTATTGCAAAAAACAATGAAATATAGGATGCCAACATTGATAAACTCCGGACACGAAACCTTATGTCGAAAACAATACTTGCAGCATTAATTTAAGGATGCCTAGAACATGGCACTTTAGCTATTATGCTGTAAAGCATATGATGTCAGCATTAAAAACTCACGACATCGATATCTCATATACCCACGAGATGTGGTATTCCTATAACGACAACGTCGGATGTGCGACCTAATGCATCACATACTTACGGTATAAATATCACATACATTGCTTAATGTCAATGCCGCCTATTCCGATATCGCTTGCAATTGTAAAGTGATACGCCTACTGTTAATGCCGAACGACGTCATAGGTGTAACGACCCCGAATTTTATATGAATTTAATTTGTTAATTAAATTTATTTTTAAATAAAATTGTGAAATTTATCGATTAATTGATTGCGAGTTTCCCCGAAGTAAAATAAATTCTGTATAAATAGTTTAAATTTAAATTTTTGTATATGAATTTAAATCATGAAGAAATGGTTTAGAAATGAAATTATATATAGTAAACTAATTTAGTTAAATATAACAGTATATTAAAAATAGGAATTCATTTATATTTTAATAAGACAAAGGAAAACAGTCAAATATACAAATATATTCAGGCATGAACTAGCAAAGAAAGCATAAGTCAAAGGAAAACAAATACATCAGTATGTACACTTGTAAGAGAAAATACAAACATCTTTGAACTTGAAAGGGAAAAACAGCAAATTTTATTTAAGTATGAAGACATAAGAAGATACATATTCAAGTCTGTACTCGTGAAAACAAGGACAATAATAATTAATACAAGATCTTTAGTATACAAAAGAGAATCATTCTCAGCCAGCAACATATAGACCATATCAGCCCACTAAAGAGAAAAAATCAGCTGATATAAAATAAACAAAGAAAAGAAGATAGGCTTGTAGGCTGAGAAAAGAAATGACAACAAAGCAATTAATGCAGCCACCACAATGAAATTTTCAGCCACCAAAGCAAGAAAAACTCTGGTATATGGTACAACATGCAAAGGAAAATCGCTGCCCATATTGTACTGGAAAGGAAAAAAATAATAATACATTGCCCTGTACAATTTATCACCAGTACACTCTTCCTTTATGTATCAAAGCCTTCTCATCACAGTTCGTCCATTTACATCTGAAAGAAAAGAAAACTTAAACAAAAATTCAATTTAAAACAAAACTCAGATCTCAAAACCAAAAGAATAACTTTAGTTTTCAAGCTTTCAAGCCTGGAAATCAATGTCTGGATCGAGAACAAGGTTTCAGTTTGCAAATTATAAAAGCCTGTTCAACAAACAAGCTCTGTTCTTCTTCCTAAAAACAATGTGAGTAACTTTTGTTTTAAAACTTAAAAGTATGAATCTGCTAAACACTTAGCTGTGAGTAAACTGCTACTCTTTTAATGTTTTAATATGTTTTAAAATGCATGCTTGTGAGTAAACTCTCTGATTAAAACTTGAAAGTGTTGTTGTGAACTATATTGAAGTTGGATGATGAAAATATAAGTTTGTATGTATATGTTTGTACATAAAAAAAAATTTGGAATGCATATCTGTGAACATCAACAGGAACCCTGTTCCATGCTTACAGGTTCAAACTCTGTAAAAGAAATTTTAAAATGAAAATCCAAAAGCCCTATCTCAAGTCGTTGTTAGGCTTTGGGATCAAAAGGATATATCTTCAACTGATCATGGCCTAAGTTTTACAAAAATAAATGTTGATAAATTAAACAAAGTCTTGTCTGGAAATAGAGGAAAACAGGCAAACTCAATGTAAATAGAAATTTCGTCAAACATGATTTCAAATTTTGAATATATAAATTAAGTTGTCTTCGAAGTTGATGATTGTTAAAAGTAAAATTGAATTTTTTTTATCAAGTGTTCACTAAGAAAATGGGGAATGAATGGGAAAGCTGTTTTCTCGAAATTCGGGTGATCGAGGCGTTATTAATTCTCGAGATCGAAGTGGAAGCATGCTTAGATGTTAGTGATCATCTGAAAAATACCCAAGGATTTTTTTTTTTAATTGTAGATGGTGAATGAGATCAAAGTAGGGTTTAAAGCCCAATATTATGTTACTGCAGGAAAGCTCGTCACTGTCGCTTTGTCAACGCACCGGAATTCATCGGACCGGGGAGGAATCAGGCGTCGGTCATCGTAGAGGCGTTGTGTGCATTCACGCTATCTCTGGTGGCCGGAGGTGGATGATCGAGGAAATTTAGTGATGATCGATTTTGGCTACAGTTTGGGTCGAAAGTCTCGATCCTTGTTCTCGAAATGAAATCGCGTTCTGGGTACTAGTGATGTTTTGGGGGATGGACGACGTCGTGTTGGTGGTCGCAGCTTCGACCAGCGGCGGCGAGTTTGATCGTGCACGTGCACGTGCACGCGATATGGGTTGTCTGTTGTTTTCAAAGGTTTAGGGAAGAAGGAGGCAACTCGGGTTCGTCTCGAAGTAATTTGCGTGATGGCTCGGGGAAACGAATGTCGTGGAGAACTCGAAGACAGACTCGGGTATTCAAGCATTCGGCTCGGGTCTGTGGATTTAAGACAAAGTAGGTTTTAAACTTTAATAAGAGAATCAAGTTTTATTGAAAACAATTTTGTTAAAACCCGATTCTTTTGTAAATGTTAACCCAAGTTTTGAATATGGTTAAAAGATTTTTTTTATTATAATTTAACTTAAAGGTTTTAAGTTAATGATGAATTTATTTCAAAGATTATAAATAAAGATTTTAAATGATAAATAAAGTGATTAATAAAAGATAAAATGGGTTTTCTTAAAAAAATTAATTAGGTAATTAATGACTTTTTAATATTAGTAATTAAAAGAAAATTACTTAATAATTAAAGGTTTATTACTCAAGTGATTAAACAATAATTAATTAATGGCTAATTAATTAATGTGATTAATTAAGGATAATTTATTAATTAAAGGTTAATTAATTAATGAAGATGATTAAGGAATGATAATTATTTGAGGAATAATTAATTAAAGTAATTAATTAAAGATAATTAATTAAATGATGAATTATAATTAAAGGTTAATTATTTAATAATTAAAGGTTAATTATTTAATAATTAAAGGTTGATGAATTATAATTAAAGGTTAATTAATTTATTACTTAAGGTTAATTAATAAATGATTAAAGAATAATTAATCAAAATGATTTGTAATTTATCGATGTTGATTAACCAGGATTAGTAATTCATAAGAAATTAATCTGATTTGAATTAATCAAACAATTAACTGACCTTACTTATGGATGATTGGATTTGACTAAATGACTGAATTATTGATATCCCTGATATGTGATGCTTTGTGATATACCCTGATTTATGATGTGATCTGTAATTGATTATCTGCGATATATATATCTGTGATCTGTGAATGAACGATAAGCGTTATAGTTATACCGCTTATCAACTATATTTCTGTATTTTGATCTGTGATGATTGATGGTGTTGCACTATTGTGTGAAACCCCTGGACCACACTTTTACACACACAAATATGGATTTCACGTGGAAATCGGTTAAGTCACAGATAATTTAAATTTGATGTTTTTGAAATTGAAAATTTTAATTTCAATTGATTTTGAAATTGGAAATTCGGGTTTAAAGTGAAAAGCTTTTGAAATGGGATTTCAAAGGTAAAAGTTATTTTGAATAACTTAATCGAGTTTTTAAAATTTAAATAATTTGATTTAAATTTGAATTCAAATTTGAAATTGAATTCTTTGATTTGAAACTAGGGATTAAAGATGTTGTACAAGTTATATATGGGTTAAACCATTTTAAAGGTATTGATGTGGGAATTTGAATTTAATTCAAGGGTTTTAACTCGTGTAAATATAACTGGATTTTTCTGAAACGAAACTATTTGTTTTCAAATAGTAAAAGCTTTCACATAAGTAATGAACTTCCAATTTGTGTTGAAAGGTTTCAAGTTTGAAATGGAATTGAATTGTTTTGAAAGCTATGAAATGAGTCTTTGATTCAAAGACCGGACTAGTTAATCCAACTTGAAATAGAATTGTTTTGAAAGACTATGAATGTATCTTTGGAAATGAGTTTTGAAAGCTATAAGTTAAATCTTGACATAAAGATTTAACGAGTTAATCCAAGTGAAATGGAAATTGTTTTGAAATCCATAAATGAATCTTTGTGAACGGGGTGAACTTTGTGAATTGAATCTTTTTGTTTAAAAGATTAAAAGTGTGGAAATTGTTTAAACCATTGAAGGTTTTTGAAATGAATCTTTTTGTTTAAAAGATTGGAAATGGTAATTTGTTTTACCATTCGAATGAAAAGTTTTTGACTTTAAGCTGTGATTTAACTGAGACCCCAGTATCCATATGATTTTTAATTGCGCTCGTTATTCGTTTTAGCCGGAAGAGGACCTTTGTGTCATACAACCCATTCCGAATAAATGATATGTCGTATATGGATAGCATTTGAAGACCGGTGGTAAAGACCGGGTATTTGCAAGAACGATAGGATGACCTATCGATTGTCTCTGCACTGAGTCGCGCCGGTATAGAGATTTCCTAAGTGATGGGAAATCCGATCGGGATTGTGAATACTCGGATTGCAAGGGCTTCTTTGGAAGTGCCTTCGGTTCTGTTCGAACCCGGAACAGACTTGTATGGATGTGTGTCTGACGTTACACTTTGAGATGTAAAGCTGGTTTCTATCAAATACATTTCTGTTGGTGGCGGAGAATTTATTCTCTTAGCTTAACACCCTTCTCTGAGACGTACGAGCTCAGAGGTTATGTAGTTGATGGTTACTGGTGATATGTTCCCAATTTGGTAATGTGGCATACGAAGTGCTGTTGATCAATTGTTGATCAAAGCGTGGCTTTATGAAAAAGCGTGGCTTTGTGAAAAAGCGTGGCTTTGTGAAAAAAGCGTGGCTTTGTGAAAAAGCGTGGCTTTGTGAAAAAGCGTAGCTTTGTAGACGAGACTTCGTCGAGCCTCACAACCCGGTAATGGTCGAAATAGGAATGTTGCGACAAAGGTTTGTAGGGGTAGCGCCCCTAGGGTATGTCATTTCCTTCTGGATAAAAGGTGATATCATGGTATGGAGCCCAGATATTTTACCTATGTTGATGCTTCACAGTTATTATACTTTGTGGTTGTTGCTTTGTGATCGAGGGCCCTCGGATAAAGGTCGGTAATGACCGGGGGATGACATGACTCGTGTGTTAGTTACCTAGTTACAGCTTGGTTAAAGCGTGAGGTAGCGTCGGCCTTGTGTTTGCAGAGATCCGGTTAGGATCCGGGCGTCTTTCCAGAGGCGTTTCTATTTCGGTAAGGAAGTTCCTTAGCCTGATCATTTGTTGGAAATCCAAAGAAACAATACGAACCCTGTACGGTTTTTAGTTGTATTACCTGCTATGAAATGTGGCGGTAACCTGCTACTGAACGTAGTAGCTATAGTAGGCATACAATAATGATTGTATGCTGGCTAAGATTGATATTATACTTTCGAAATATTTTCACACTATGCACTAGTAATAATATCAAAGGAGTTTTGTTTGCGTAGTAAGCATGTTTGACTATCATAAGAAGAAATCTCCTCCAATTCTGCGATTGCATTGTGTGTGTGGCGGGAGGTCTTATGGTAGTTTCATTTTCCAAAAGCATTGCGGGTTTCAATGTTTAAAAGCCCTTTTGTTGTTTGCTTAGAGATAAACTATTTTTGTTGCTCACACCAGTCCCATGACTGACCTGGAGTTTATTGTTCCCTTCCTAAACTCTGGGTGCCCACCATTTTCCACACGGGCAGTCTAGAGTTGGGTTTCTCAGATATTCAGGTTGAGTAGATTATCTGGAGCTAGTTCAGTTCTTGGAGTTCACGACTGACATTGCTTATCTTGGTGCAACGTGATGGTGGTTCGAGCTTGATGTTGGAGTAGTTGGAGTTATTCTCTTTTGTAGATCATTTGGAGATCTATTCCATTTGTTGTTATTTCCGGTGTATCATTATTTATCTCTGATACTCTTGTATCATATTGATATCATTGTTGTATACCATTCTGGATATTGTATTCATTGGAGTTGTATATGATATCATTGATTTCTTTATTCCGCTGTGTTGTTATACTTACTGTGTTATAAGCTCCGGTGAACCAGATTCGGCGTTTGAATCTACGGCATCTTGAGTACAAGTGGAGTACGGATGCCGATTTTCGAAGGCCAATTTCAGAGTCATTACAATAGGGATGCCGCATATCGGCGACATTGTTGTAATCACTATAAAAAGCGTTTTCTTTCTTTTTAAAGCAATTTCTTTTTACCTATTCAAGTTTCTTGTCAACATATTATTAGTTGGAACCAAAACTTTACATTTTATTTTCAGAATTCATTGAAATAAAGTTTACCTTCCCAAAAACATGTACCAACTTAATTAATTAATTTCCTTAATTAATTATCTATTAATTGCTTATCTAGAATAATAAATTCATAGTTATTCATAATCACTTGGGAAAATTTCCCAAAAATCACTAGAAATCTGAAGTGGCATTTTCTTTCATATATAAAATTTTTGGGGTCAAAATAAGTATTTAATTATTTTTAATAATTAAAACCCAAAATAAACACTATTTCCTCCTTAGGAAATTCATAAAATATTCGTTTAACTTGGGAAATTATGAAGTTGAAAACCCATCTCCGAAATAATGTTTTATACAATATACCAGAAATTCAAATTAATTAGAGATCAAAAACTTAGGTTTAACCCATAAACCAATCTAAATAATTTCATAAAAATTCCATAAATCATTATTCTATCCAAATAATGTCATAAACAACCATAACATGATAATATTATCATAATTAATTCAGAAATTATCCATAACTAAAATTAAGCACAAGCAATAGAGATGATTAACTATTATTCACCTTAAATCAGATGATGAGATTGAAATTTGATGGAGTTTAGTTTCCCTAAGCTTTTGAATCACTTGATTTCCCCTTCTTTCTTCCTTAGCAATGGCCGACCTTGATTGTCATTTTACTTGGTGTACTTCAAAAATGAGAATGGATGAGAGGGAGGAAGGGTTTAGGGTATGAACTAAGATTCTATTCCTAATTTGCCCTCTTCATTTATTCTTTTCTTTTTCCAAGTTATAAAACAATCTTATTACTTGATTTATTAAGGCACGATCTTATTTAATTATCAAATCTCATTCTTCTTATCCCACTACATTATTATATTTAATTTATCGAATTAAATCTTCCGAATAATGTTAAATTAAAATTAGGAGTGTTACAGACTCACATCCTTAAAGAATTTCGTCCTTGAAATTCGGTAAGGACTACACAATAAGCACATCAAACATGCAAATGACTATTATAAACAATTCTAGTATATCCTACCAGCTACATAGTCTATATGACAAATATAGTACATACCATCATAACAACTCTGGATAAGTATCTCTAATCATGTCCTCTATCTTCCAAGTACAGTCTTTCTCATTGTCACTCCACTAGACTTTCACCAATCTGACTGTCTTGTTCCTTAGCTTTTTCTTATCTCTCGCTACAACATAAACTAGTTGCCTAACAAAAGTCAAACCTGGTTCTACCACTGAATCTTCCAATGTAGTAGGAGAAATAGTAGTCTCTCGATCATGCACATACTTCCTAAGATGAGAAACATGAAAAACATTATGGACTCTTGCCAGACTACTCGGTAACTCCACTCGGTACGCGAGCTTTCCAATCCTCTCTATAATAGGGAACGGTCCAACATATCTAGTGCTAGTTTCCCTGACTTTCCAAATCATACCACACTCTTCATTGGTGATACCTTAATGAAAGCATGATCTCCAACTAAGAACTTTGAATCTTTACGCCTCTTATCTACGTAACTTTTCTACCTAGACCGAGCCTCCTTCATCCGTGCCCAAATCAACTCAATATTTTCTGTGCCTTCTCTTACCATATTTGGAGCAAAAACAAATCTGTTTCCGATCTCAAACCAACATGGTGGTGATTTGCACGACCTTCCATAAAAAGCTTCGAAAACTTCACTTTTAGTGGATGCTACCTCAACGTCTCAAGCATTATTCTAAGATGAACCTCATAATCTCTTTCATCCTTAGAATATATCAAAATGTCATCAATGAACACCAACACAAACCTATCCAAGTGCTCTTGGAAAATTCAGTTCATCAAGTCCATAAAGAAAGCAGGTGCATTAGTTAACCCAAATGACATTACTAACCACTCATACGAACCATATCTTATTCAAAACGCCGTCAAAGGAATATTGTCCTCCGCCACCCTCAATTGATGGAACTTTGTTGCCAAGTCCAACTGGGAAAATATTTTGGCTCCACTCAACTGATCAAATAAATCATCAATTCTTGGCAAAGGATATCGATTCTTTATCATTTTTTCATTCAGCTTGCGATAATTGATACACATTCTCAACGATCTGTCCAGTTTTTTCACGAACACCACGGCCGCTCCCTAAGGCAAACTACTTGGGCTTGTAAAACTCTTTCCTTTTAAGTCCACCAACTGCACCTTTAACTCATTTATCTTGGTAGGTGTCATTCTGCTAGGTGGTCTACTCATGGGTTCAGCTCTAGGTACAAGATCAATTCTGAACTCAATAGCTCTCCTCGGTGGTAATCCTATAGCTAGTTTAAAAATATCTACAAATTCTCTTACAACTAAAACCCAACTCAACTCATCTTCCACCTTTGTTGCACCTAACAAAGCACAAACATCCAAACTCGAATTCTCAACTGAGTATATAATTCGATCACCACTATTAAGATGTCTTAATGATATTTTCCTACCTTGGCAAAATATTCTAGCATCATATTCACTCAACCAATCCATACCAAAATAATCCTAAAGCCCACAAAATCAAACACAAATAAACTATAGGCAAAAGTATGACCTAACAACTCAAATTCTAGATGGTCACATCTTATCCTAAGAATTGCATGCCCTCCTATTGGATTCACGACCCTTAAGGGAGTAACAAGGTATGATAGTTCTAAATCTAACTTATCTACCAAACACTGAGAGATAAAGTAATATGATGCACCAATATCAAATAATACTCTAATAGGTATGCCATGAAATAAAAGCATACCTCCCATCATAGCCTTTCCCTTCTCCTCTACGGTTGGCTTGGATGATGATGGCTCCAAATCAAAGACCTTTCCTTTTTCTGCCTTGGCCGCCTCTGGACATTTGCTGTCTTACTATCACTAGATCGACATTCATTAGCATAGTGCCCCTTCTTATCACACTTATAGAAAATGATATCTACTTTCCCTTTCTTGGCAGCTCCACCCTTCTGAGCTTCTTTCTGCTTAAAGAACTTTTTCTTCTTACCCTGAGAACTCTGGGTTTCCACCTACTTATCATTCCCAAAATTCGAAAGAATTTCTTCATTCCTTACTGTCATCTCCACCACTACATTCAATGGATCCCTGAGATGTGGAATTGTTGCTATAGCAATCTCTGGCTTCAAATACCAGATAAACTTCTCATTCCTTTTATCATAGTATTAATGGTGGCATATCCATACCTGGACATCTCATCAAACTTAGTAGTATACTCCAGTACGGAAATCTATCCTTGCACCAAATCAGCAAATTTCCTAACTAAGGTTGACTTGGCAACCTCAGATAAAAACCTCTCCTCGAATCTCCTTTGAAATTCAGCCCAAGTCAATTCCTCTTCTTGCACACCTACGGTTACCCCGTTCCACCAGTACAAAGCAGCTCCCTGCAACTACCTTGATGCTAATCTCCATTTCTGCTCGTCGTTTAATCCTAGGTCAGTAAAGATTCTCTCGCAGTGCACTAGCCAGTTCTCCACTTCAATAGCATCCTCATTTCCAAGAAATGGCTTTTCTCTAAGACCGGTATAATCACGGTTCATCTTGGCATACTTATTACCAACTGTTACCACGGGATTAGCTCCTCCCGCATTTGCAACATTCCCTCCAGCCAAACCAGCAGTAGCTCCAGCTTGCATCATATTGACAAAGAACCGATACATAGTCCATATATCTACTATTAGGGTTTCAACACCTACATTGGCATTTGAATTTTGGTTAGCATTTTCCTGTCGAACTTGGTTCCTTCTAGTATTGGGTCGAACATTTCCATTAGTTGTAGTGCTTCCTCCACCTATATTCACTCTTCTGTTTCCTGCTTCCATATCTTGCTTTCTCGTAATCTGCAAACGAGCCTTAATAAGATATAGAAGAACGGTCTAAGATAGAAGGGAGAATACATACTTATATATAGCAAATACAAGTACGTTACAATAGTGTTATCCTATACCTTAAACTTATTCTCTAATTCATTTAAATCTTGCATAAACCCATACTCTAATACCAAACTGTAACATCCCCCATTTTGAGGCCCGAAACTAAGCGCTACGGAGGTTGCGGTCATCCATAATATTAATTTTCGGTGACAAAATACGGATATGTTAATCATATCAATAATATCAGGAGCACATGAATATGAAACTTTTCAAACATAATTTAATAATAAACTTTCATATTTCATTTCACCAATAAGATTTCATATTCATTACATAATCTCATTCGATCCCACGTTAAGAGAAAATATAATTATTATAAAATATCCAAGAGCGACATATGAAGATGCCACATTAGTTGATCAGAGTCTAATACTTGACAATTATAAAATTTACCATTACATCCATTCAAGCGTATAAAGCAACACGGCGGAAAATAAAAGCTCCTGGTAATAGCTAGCTTGCCTCCTACATGTCTCCGGAAGCTTATTCGTCTAATTGGAAACTTGAAACCCTTAATCTTGGCCTATTCAAATGAGCATCCGAGAGTTCAAGGGGAAAACATAAATTTCGGTTCAGATAAATAGTCTAGTGTGAATAATAACTTACCATCTCGAACCAAAATAGATATCTAGTGAGACCACGTTGTTGTGTGGAACGGGTTTTCCGCTTACTATTATCTTAACCAAAATATATTAACCATATGTTGTGCTCCTGCATCCACAATGGTTAGAACATAGTAAATAATCATTTGTAATCATACAACATACAATGGACTACCCATCCCAATTTATTTGACTATCCGTCTCAATTTCATCTGACTATCCGTCTTAACTTCAAATGACTATCCATCTTACATTTATGTGAACTACCCATCTCACAGTATATAATATATGGATTATCTAACTCTTACCATATGGACTACCCATCAAAGATGGTTTAACTATCAAAATTATATGGACTATCCATTACACATGTTTCATTCATCTTAAACTATGTGGACTATCCATCGCACATATCATAGTTTTCCTAGGACGACTATGAACCCTTCATTATCAATGTAGAGACTATCCGTCTCATGACTATGTGGACTATCCATCACACATTCCATAGTTTTCCTAGGATGACTATAAATCCAACACTTGTCAATTTAAGGCATGTTATACATTATTAGCTCAAGTGCCCAACCTATGTCTATTAGTATCCTAATTAGGTTGACAAACCCATAAACTTATAACATGTTTAATTATACACATTGGTATCCCCGATATATCATAAAATAAATGGCAAGTCAAATATAATATACATTGGTGTCCCCAATGAATAATGTCGAAATCATGATGCATATGACTTACTGCCATTAATATAGCAAAATAGAAGATATATGACATTCATGCTGCAATAACGATGTTAAACCCCTATCTAAGGTTAGAAAATAAAACTTAATTTTTCTTAAGTATATGAAATATTGCATATCGAAATATAAAGTTGTCGACATACTTAAGATATAGGCTATCTCGCCCTTAAAACGTAGATTTAGTTAACATAGAAACATGACAACTTGACCTACAAGGCCTTAGTGTCGACATAAAGGAAATACGGCATTTATGCCACATGGCATTGTTGCCAAAAAAATGAAATATAGAATGCCGACATTGATAAATCCCGACATCAAAAGCTTATGTCGAAAATAATACTTGAGGCATTAATTTAAGGATGCCAAAAACATGGCACTTCAGCAATCATGCCGTAAAGCGTATGATGTCGGCATTAAAAATTCATGACATTGATATCTCATATACCCATGAGATGCAGTATTCCCATAACGACGATGTCAGATGCATGGTCCAATGCATTACATACTTACAGTATAAATATCACATGCATTGCTACATTTCAGTGCCGTCCATTCTGATATCGCTTACAATGGTAAAGTGATACCGCGCATTGTTAATGTTAAACGTCATAGAGATGCCACATATTGATGGCATTATTGTAATTATTATAAAAACTATTTTCTTTCTTTTTAAAGTAATTTCTTTTTACCTATTTCTATTTCTTGTCAACATATGATTAATTGGAACCAAAACATAACATTTTCTTTTCAGAATTTACTAAAATAAAGTTTGCCTTCCCAAAAACGTCTAACAACTTAATCAATTAATTTCCGTAATTATTTATTTAATTAATTGCTTATCTAGCATAATAAATTCATAGTAATTCATAATTACTTGGGAAAAATTACCAAAAATCACTAAAAATCTTAAGTGACATTTTCTTTCATATATAAAAATTTCAAGGCCAAAATTATATTTAATTATTTTTAATAATTAAAACCCGAAATAAACACTATTTTCTCCTTAGGAAATTCATAAAGTATTCATTTCAAGTTGAAAAATTATAAAGTTAGAAAACTCATCTCTGAAATAATGTTTTATACAACATACCAGAAAATAAAATCAATTAGAGATCAAAAACTTAGATTTTACCCTTAAAACATATCTAAATAATTTCATAAAAATTCCTAAATCATTATTCTACATAAATAATGTCATAAATAAGCATAACATGGTAATATCATCATAATCAACTCGGAAATTATCCATAACCGAAATCACGCACAAGCAGTAGAGATGGTTAACTATTATTCACATTAAATTGGATGATGAGATTGAGATTTGATGGAGTTTAGTTTCCCTAAGCTTTTGAATCCCTTGATTTCCCCTTCTTCCTTCCTTAGTAATAGGCGACCTTGATTGTTAATTTTACTTAGTGTATTTCAAAAATAAGAATGGATGAGAGAGAGGAAGGGTTTAGGGTATGAACTAAGATTCTATTCCTAATTCGCACTTCTCATTTATTATTTTCTTTTTTCAAGTTTTAAAACAATCTTATTACTTGATTCATTAAGGCAAGACCTAATTTAATTATCAAATCCCACTCTCCTTATCCCACTACATTATTATATTTAATTTATCCAATTAAATCTCTTGAATAAGGTTAAACTAAAATTAAGGGTGTTACATAACCAAGGTTAAGGAATTGACAGGCTGTGTGAGTCGAGAGACTGCACATAATTGTTGGAACTGAGTGTTAGTCCTTGAAAAGAATGGTTTTGATGACAACAACCTTAGGACTTGTTATAAAATATAAATACTAACATTATAGTTTAGATATATATGTATATGCAGGATATAAACATGCAAGTACTAAGAATGAAGACTGTACAGTATAGAGACTCAAGATCGAAGACATCAAGATTCAAGACTCATGAGTATCAAGATATCAAGAGTTCAAGATTTCAATAGTACAAGACAAGTATCGAGTCTAGAATTATGTTAAAACTCCTAGAAAAGCACTAACATCTTAAAATCCATTTTATTCGTGGAATGGAATCCACTTCGAGCCTGTTAAAGGGATGGAACCCTAAGTAGGATGGAACCTACGAAAATCTAGTGGAACATTGTTTTGTATCCACTAACTTTTATTCAAATGTTTTACAAAATTATATCTTGTTTTCAAAATGATTTCAAAATCTTCCTTTTAAAATCAAAAACATCTATCCTGGTTTTTAAATATTTTAGCCTCAAAATAAACTTTATTTTCAATATCAATTATCCTTGATTTTAAACTATCTTTTAACTATTATATATTTAACTTTTAATATTTATACTTAGATTTAAATATGAAATTATAGTAAAATTTTATATATATCAAAATATTATTCTCTATACCTATTTATGTATTTTAACTATAGTAAAGTATATTTATAAAGTTTAAAATAGTGTTAATACAAGATAAAAGTTATTTTCAAAGAAAAACAAATTATCAAAAATTCCTTAGGCATGTCGACAACCCCTAGGGACCCTTATCGACATGGTGTCAGTTAACTTCAAAAGTTTGAATTTAAAAAGAAGTGTCTATTCGTGATAACCTTTTACGAATGGACATGGTTGTTGTTCTACTATAAATAGGGGATGTTTTTAATGAATTTATAATCATAATTTTCTGATTTCACTTCTCTTCTTCTTCTTCCTTATTTCTTTATATACATTTTTACTATTACTCTGCTGAAATCTCTATTGAATCTAACTAGATCATCTCTGGTTTGATTCTCTATCACTATCTCAATAAGGTCCCAGTGCTATTCAAAGTTATAGATTTCTTTGTAATCAATCAAGCCAGAAAAGGTGTGATTGTAGCCTGGAAAATCAATCAAGTGAGAGAAGGTGTGATTGTAGCCTAGGAAATCAATTGGGTGAACTTGTTGACCGTAAAATCAAGTATCTCTACCCAGAGGATTATGAATCTGGAGTGGTGTACCTCGTGGCCTTGAAATCGAGGGTGTAATTGTAAGAATTGATTTTGAAAGGAAATCTGTACTTGTGTTGTGGGACTAGATGTGGTAGGGTAACTCCGAACCAGTATAAAATCCGGTGTGTTCTTTCCTTTATTGCTTTTACTTTATATTTGCATCTGTGTTTGATTCTGTGATCATATCTGTGTCTGAATATTGCATACATTTGTGTTCAAATTAATATAAACTCAAAAAGAATTAGTAATTCCTTAAAACACTATTCACCCCCCCCCCCTCTAGTGTTAATTCTAGCCTTAAGATCCGTAATCCACATTTCTCACATTTGGTATCAGAGCCAGGTTTTCAAAGTTTCATAATATGAATTTTGAAAATTTCTTTAAAATGGCTATGTTTGAAAAACTTGTTAATACTAGTTTAGAAATATTCAAATCATCATTGCATCGTGAGGTTGCATATAATCTATATACAAATTCAAGTTGTCTACAAAAATTTTATGATGTGCAGGAAACATGTTTTATGGGTGTTGAGGAATCAATCCACAATGGACAAATTGTGCAGATCAAAAAGAATAAATGGATACTCGATATTGGATGCTCTAGACACATGACTGGTAATCCAGATATGTTGAATGATATAATATACAAAGACGGAGGACTGGTTAACTTTGGAGACAACTCAAAAGGATATGTAATTGGCTTCGGCAATGTCGGTAACTCTGAAACTCCTATTATTACTAATGTTCTGCTAGTTAAGAATCTGAAACATAATCTGTTAAGTATTAGTCAACTTTGCGATAAAGGATATAAAATTAAATTTGAAAAAGATAAGTGTCACATTGATGATAATAATTCAATCATAATATTTAAGGGAATTAGGAAAAAGAATATTTATATGCTTAGTATGAAAGTTTCAAATGATAACCTGTGTCTTTTGGCAAATACAAGTGACCCTTGGATTTGGCATAAGAGATTTGGGCATTTGAATTTCAAACTCTTATCTAGACTGTCAAAACATGATCTAGTAAGAGGTCTCCCTAAAATGAATTTTAAAGTAGATAGTTTATGTGATGCATGTCAATTAGGAAAACTTAGAAAAAGTTCCTTTAAATTAAAAGATATGATTTCAACTTTAAAACCTCTTGAATTACTTCATCTTGATTTATTTGGTCCATCTCAAATTCAGTCAATAAATCATAGTAAATATGTTTTTGTAATTGTAGATGATTATTCTGGATTTACATGGACAATATTTTTGAAACATAAAAGTGATACTTTTGAAAGTTTTTAGAACTTTACAAAAAGGATTCAAAATCAACTTTCTGTAAAAATTATAACCATCAGTAGTGATCACGGTGGTGAATTTGAAAATGAAAAGTTTGAGGAATTTTGCAATAAAAAGGAAATAACTCATAATTTTTCATTTCCAAGAACTCCACAACAAAACGGAGTTGTAGAATGTAAAAATAGGACGATTCAAGAGTGTGCAAGAACTATGCTTTCAGATAGTAAATTACCAAAACATTTTTGGGCAGAAGTAGTTGCTACCGCCTGTTATATTTTAAATAGAATTTTAATTAGACCTTTAACTTATAAGACATCATATGAACTTTTTCACGGAAAGAAACCAAAGGTATCTTATTTTAGAATTTTTGGAAGTAAATGTTTTATTTTAAATACAAAAGATAACTTAGATAAATTTGATCCTAAATCCGACAAAGGTATCTTTATCAGATATTCTAATAGAAGTAAAGCATATAGAGTGTTTAATTTAAGAACTAACACCATCGAAGAAACAATGCATGTTTCATTCGATGAAAATCTCAAAAATTTTGAAGATACAAATGATGAAGAGGATTTAATTACTCAAAATCAGGAGTCAACTGAAACTAATAATGAAATTAATCATCCTAATAAAAAGATTAAACTTTTAAAAGATAATCCTATAGAAAATATACTAGGAGATATGCAATCAGTTGTTACAACTAGAAATCAACTAAGTAAAATGAGTAATGTAGCCTTTATATCAACTATTGAACCCAAAAATCCAAAAGAAGCATCAACTGATGATTCATGGATTTTGGCTATGCAAGAAGAACTAAATCAATTCACTAGAAATGATGTTTGGGAACTTGTTCCTAGACCTGAAAATAAAACTATAATTGGAACTAAATGGGTTTATAAAAATAAAATGAATGAACAAGGTGAGGTCGTTGGAAATAAAGCTCGTTTAGTCGCTCAAGGTTATTGTCAAGAAGAAGGAATAGATTGTGATGAAACCTTTGCTCCCGTAGCAAGATTAGAAGCCATTAGGATTCTACTTGCTTTCGCAAATCATAATAATTTCAAATTATTTCAAATGGATGTTAAAAGTGCCTTTTTAAATGGATTTGTAAAAGAGGAAGTATATGTTGAACAACCACCACTTTTTGAAGATGAAAAATTACCAAATCATGTTTACAAACCTAAGAAAGCTCTATATGGTCTAAAACAAGCTCCTAGAGCCTGGTATGATAGACTAAGATCTTACTTGTTACAATCAAACTTTGAAATTGGAAAAGTAGATAATACTCTTTTTATTAAAAGAAATAAGAATGATATTCAACTAGTACAAGTTTACATAGATGATATCATTTTCGAATCAACTAATTTTGAAATGAATAAAGAATTTACCAAAATAATGACAAAAGAGTTTGAGATGAGTCATATGGGTGAATTAAACTTCTTTCTAGGATTGCAAATAAAACAATTAGATAATGGCATCTTTATCAGTCAAGAAAAATATGTTAAAGACCTAGTTAGTAAATTTGGTTTGACTACTGCAAGTGGAAAACCCACTCCCATGGCAACCCATGAGTATCTAAGTAAAGAAGATCTCTCGAAAGATGTAGATCAAAAATTATATAGAGGAATGATTGGATCACTACTCTATATCACTACTAGTAGACCTGATATCATTCATAGTGTTTGTCTCTGTGCAAGATATCAATCCCAACCTAAAGATACCCACTTAAAAGCTGTAAAACGTATCATAAGATATGTTAAACACACCTTTGATTATGGCTTATTTTATCCTAAAAATGATTCTTTTGAATTAATATCTTACTGTGATGCTCACTATGTTGGTTGTAAGTCAGACCGAAAAAGTACAAGTGGAACTTGTCACTTTTTGGGGCATTCTCTGGTTTCCTGGTTTAGTAAAAAGCAAAACACGGTTTCTTTATCAACAACCGAAGCAGAGTATATTTCTGCTGCTTTGGCTTGTTCTCAAGTAATATATATGCAACAAACTTTAAAAGATTTTGGTTTAAATATCTCAAAATCACCAATTTATTGTGATAATACTAGTGCAATAAATTTATCCAAAAATCCTACTCATCATGCACGAACTAAACATATTGATATCAGACATCATTTTCTCAGAGATAATATATGTAAAGAAGTAATTTCTCTCGATTATATTAGTTCCGAAAATCAAATTGTTGATATCTTAACAAAACCCTTAAATGAATCTATATTTACTAAATTAAGAAGAGAATTAGGTATTTGTTCAATAACTGAAATATAAAATATAAATATATAACAACGATAATTAAAATTAAATTAAATCAAATAAGCAAAACTACAAGTACCATGTCGACATCCCCCCTACACCCATGTCGACATACAACGTTTTTTTAATTTAAGTTTTTTTCCACCAAAATTCAAAATGAATGGTTATATATTCTTCCTATTTCGAAATTTTGTTCATTCCTTCTGTTCTTTCTCTGATTCTAACTTCTGAAAAATTAAAACATGGCCTCCTCCTCCAAATCAAACAAAAATTCAACCTTTTCGTTCCCTTCTCCTTCAACCGGACCATTTCAACGTACTACACTTGCACGGGTGATAAAAATGGAAGATTCCTTGAAAGATGCACTGCAACTTATGACTGAAATTCAAGTGGTGCAAATCAGAATGGCCAAAGAACAAGGACGGCAAGGCAAAATCCTTAGAAACTTGCAAAAGTTTCTAATGGACAATCACGCCAATCCCATCTTGATCGATGAAGAATCTTCAGGTGTTCAAGTGCAAGAGGACAGCGAGGAAGAAGAAGAAGAAGCCCCCATGGACGAAGAGCACACTGAAGATGACGACAAAGTTGTTTGCGTTGGCGAAGTATGCTTTGACAAGGATGGAAATCTAGTCGAACAAAATGGAAATTTCTGTTTCCATTACCCAAATTGCTCGATTCATAGATCTCCCATTGTCAAGAATACACATTAGTTTCTTTTCGTTCTTTCTTATGTATAATCTTACTTATGTTTTCTACACAAATGTAAATATAACATTATATAATAAATGATTTGTGTTTATCACACTATCATATATGGATTCTTAGTTAGGAGAGTTAGTTATTAAGGGCTAAGTTTTAGATTCAGAATTAAGTATTGATTATTTATGATAACACTATCATTATAATCACATATAATACAGTATTAGATTAAGGGGGAGTTCTATAGTTTGGAATTAGTTTGTTTTTATTGATGACAAAGGGGGAGAAGTATAAAATAGGATAGTTAGGCATAGATTAAGGGGGAGTTATTAGTTTTAGGGAGAGTTATTAGAGAGTTATTAGGATAGAAGTAATATTTTATAAACAAAGGTTGTCATCATCAAAAAGGGGGAGATTGTTAGTCCTTGAAAAGAATGGTTTTGATGACAACAACCTTAGGACTTGTTATAAAATATAAATACTAACATTATAGTTTAGATATATATATGTATATGCAGGATATAAACATGCAAGTACTGAGAATGAAGACTGTACAATATAGAGACTCAAGATCGAAGACATCAAGATTCAAGACTCATGAGTATCAAGATATCAAGAGTTCAAGATTTCAATAGTACAAGACAAGTATCGAGTCTAGAATTATGTTAAAACTCCTAGAAAAGCACTAACATCTTAAAATCCATTTTATTCGTGGAATGGAATCCACTTCGAGCCTGTTAAAGGGATGGAACCCTCAGTAGGATGGAACCTACGAAAAATCTAGTGGAACATTGTTTTGTATCCACTAACTTTTATTCAAATGTTTTACAAAATTATATCTTGTTTTCAAAATGATTTCAAAATCTTCCTTTTAAAATCAAAAACATCTATCCTGGTTTTTAAATATTTTAGTCTCAAAATAATCTTTATTTTCAATATCAAATTATCCTTGATTTTAAACTATCTTTTAACTATTATATATTTAACTTTTAATATTTATACTTAGATTTAAATATGAAATTATAGTAAAATTTTATATATATCAAAATATTATTCTCTATACTTATTTATGTATTTTAACTATAGTAAAGTATACTTATAAAGTTTAAAATAGTGTTAATACAAGATAAAAGTTATTTTTAAAGAAAAACAAACTATCAAAAATTCCTTAGGCATGTCGACAACCCCTAGGGACCTTCGTCGACATGGTGTCAGTTAACTTCAAAAGTTTGAATTTCAAAAGAAGTGTCTATTCGTCATAACCTTTTACGAATGGACATGGCTGTTGTTCTACTATAAATAGGGGATGTTTTTAACGAATTTATATTCATAATTTTCTGATTTCACTTCTCTTTTTCTTCCATATTTCTTTATATAATTTTTTACTATTACTCTGCCAAAATCTCCATTGAATCTAACTAGATCATCTCTGATTTGATTCTCTATCACTATCTCAACAAGATCCCAGTGCTATTCAGAGTTATAGATTTCTTTGTAATCAATCGAACGAGAAAAGGTGTGATTGTAGCCTGGAAAATCAATCAAGTGAGAGAAGGTGTGATTGTAGCCTAGGAAATCAATTGGGTGAACTTGTTGCCCGTAAAATCAAGTTTCTCTACCCAGAGGATTGTGAATCTGAAGTGGTGTACCTCGTGGCCTTGAAATCGAGGATGTAATTGTAAGAATTGATTTTGACAGGAAATCTGTACTTGTGTTGCAGGACTGGATGTAGGGTAACTCCGAACCAGTATAAAATCCAGTGTGTTCTTTCCTTTATTGCTTTTACTTTATATTTGCATCTGTGTTTGATTCTGTGATCATATCTGTGTCTGAATATTGCATACATTCGTGTTCAAATTAATATAAACTCAAAAAGAATTAGTAATTCCTTAAAACAATATTCACCCCCCCCTCTAGTGTTAATTCTAGCCTTAAGATCCGTAATCCGCATTTCTCACACTGAGCCAGCCCGTAGCGGAAGAAATGGGTGAATTTCAAAAAAATTAACCATTTTGGATCTTTAATGGGCCTATGAAATCTAAATTCATTTGGAACTTTTCTAAGTTTCTTTTAAATAAAATAAATATTTTATTTAACTTCATAAATAAAGTTTCACTTTAATTTAATGTGTATGTAATTTATGGTATATCTAATATACTCTTATATACAAATTTGTATGTAACGTTTACTTTTCAAATTTATTTAAAGAAGGAAATATTTTATTTCCTTTCTCTTAACTTATTCAATTAACAAGGGGGCATATATTTATTTAGAGAAGAAAACTTTTCATTTCCTTTCTCTTAAATTATTCAATTAATGAGGGATCATAAATTTAGTTAGAGAAAGAAGCTTTTCATTTCCTTCTCTTACTTAAACAAAATAGTTGACTAATATAATAACATTAATGACTAATCTAAATATGACATGAATTAAAAATATATTCACAGTAAATATTATGCAAGTGCAACGTACAGGGAGTGTGCATAGTTAGTGGTTATTGATATGTATACATAAAATAAACAAGAACAATTTGAATGGTTATTACATAGGAATTGAATTAGAAATAAATATGGGATGACAAGGGTGATTGATACAGTTTTCCTTTTAATAAACTTAATCAATGCATCATATTAATGACAATCAATAGGTACCATAATGTAAGAATATGGAAAGCAATGAATTGTATGTATACATTATTGTCTTAATTAAAAAAGAGAAATGATTCATACTATGACATTATATGTAAAGAAAAATAAATTTTATATGAACACATACGAGCAGATCCAAATATGTATATATGGAATTCAACCAAAGCTTTCTAATAATATAAATTAGATAGTTATACAGTCAATTTCAAAACTTTGATTTGTTGTTAAAATTCCTTTTATTGTAAAAATCTAATGCAATAAAAAGTGCAAGTAATACATGCAAACATACATACATACATGTATTAAAATTCAAAACTAAAATTACACTTTGTTATGAAAGACTAAACCATATATCTACAATCGAAACATTGTATTGATTCCATATAAATTCCATTTTTAACTTTAAATATAATTCAATCAATCAACATGAAAATGTAAATTTCCAGATTTAAAGAAATGGTATTTAAATTAAATGTAAAACATAGAACAAAAATAAAACATTGTATTTTAAAATATATAGATTTAGTTTCAATTTAACAAAATAAAGAAAAGCAGTTAATCAATTCGAACATGTAAACATTCAGATCTGAATCTACACTTAAATGTTGTTTTAAAGCATAAACAAATTTAATTTTGATCTATCAAATGAAAACTCAATCATATCATTCAACAAATAACTCAAACTTCATAAATAATTTATTAATTAAGCAAGACACTAAAACATCATACAAATTATGAAAGTCAAATTAAATTTCCATCAAACATTGCAAAATCACTATATATATATATATAGAAAATGACATACCTTGCTTCCCAATCCTTAAAACACACCTTGTTGATGTTGCCTTTGATTTGCACCTTGAATGAAGAATGCTTCTAGATCTGATTGAATCACCTTAGGATGTTGCCAAGAAATCACACCTTGAATGATGATATCTCCTTAGATCTTCAAGATCCACATCTTATCCTCGTAAGAGATGGATGAACCACTTTTGTTTTATTTTATTTGATCTTTTTATTTGGAGTTGAAAGATTTTGGAAATTCGTTTTCTTTTTTTTGTTTCTGCCATGAAAGTTAGGAGGAGAGAAAAAGAAAGAATTAATCAGAAGGAAAATGAATTGAACGTACAAAATGAATTAGAGAATATGTTTTATTTGAAAGAATGAAACTTTTTCCATTCTTTAATTAAAACTTCCATAATTAATTCACTTGATTGTTTCTCTCTCTCCAATTATTTCTTTACACGTATGTCTTCAAATGACATAAAATTTCCATAAATCATGTCATCAAATGACATAAAATTTTCATAAATCATGTCATGCAATTATCTTTAAATTACATCAATATCGTATATCAATGCATGCAAATATAACTTTTATAAATGCATTAAAATAATTACAAAAAACTTCCAAATGCCAAATAAATAATAATTAAAATTTCTCGAATATCAATTAATTTAATCAATTTAAAACATTTTATAAATTAATTAAATCATGTGGTTTTTAAAAGAATTCATCATTACGGTTGTGTGACTCAAAGGTGTAAATTCAGTCAGCGATTAATATTGAACTATTCGAATATTAAAATTCGCACGTCACTTAGCAGGCGGTGTGACATTTTGGCCGAATTTATCGCTTACATGTCTTTTGGTAAAATCCAATTTTACTTACTATAAGCGGTACCTAATAGTGACAATTATTTACACCAATTCTCTTCGTCAAAACTATATCACTTTGGATTTATGGAATTTAGTAGTGGTCAAAATTCTAATATCATCCACATTCAACTTTATAGTCCAAACACAACGTCCCTACTTCAATAACAACAACTATTATTAACCAAAATGCTCTGGGTAGAGACTCTTTGAGTTGACTTGAATTGATCATGATACTGACCCCATATAACTAAGGAGACGAATCCTCTCTTGAATAGTGCTTCACTTCCAATACTTCTACTCGACCCAACTATAATCACTCGATGGAACGTCGTGCCATGATTTGAATATAATCAAAGCGGATCTTTCATATTGAAGATCCACAGTATTCTCAAGTCTAGGGAACTGTGTAAATCAGTCACATCGATATTTTCTGTTTAACCTTAGTTATATTAACCAACGTAAAACTATCGAGTGAGTCGTTCCATAGTTATCCAATAACTATCGGTACATAACTCCTAAGTATCCCCAGCAGTCATGAGTAATACACTGCCCAACATTTGGAGAGCATTACATACTTTGGTCTCAACGGATACATCAATATCCAGTCTCGATGCATCTTGACTAGGAACTTTTAAAATGATATATATTTTTATTGTGATAAATTTCTCACGGTTACAACACTTTGTAACTACTATCACAAAATATACCATTTATGGATTTTCTATTATACTTTTAATTAAATTAATTAATTAATATAACCACGTTATATCAAGTATATAATAGAAAGAAACACCTTTATTGTAAATAAGATTAGTCAACGAGTTAGATATATATAACAAATTACATAATTGCCCCTAGGGCATTTCCCTAATTCTATAATCTCCCACTTGCACTTGGGGTCAATTATGGAATCATATTCCAACTTCTCCAATCGGTTTCTCAAAACCAGTTGGGTCGGTCCCTTTGTGAACGGGTATGCTATTATGTTTCAATTATCTACTCTGTCAATCAACTCTCTCCGACGGTGATAAACTGCATTACCACGTTGAACAATTTGGAGTATGTCTCTCGACCTCTAGTGAGCTCTAAGTTCTATTACGGACCATATCGTGACATTGTTATCATATAACAATGTTATGAGATTCTCAATATTTGGAATCGGCTCAGTTATAAATTCGTGCACTTATAATTTTATATACATTATTTTCGTTGCGGCAATATTCAAGGCGACATACGTAGCCTTTTTTCATTGAATAAGCCATAGTATTTTATTTGGAACATTTCCAACTTAAAGATTCTTAACTTGAATTTATTGTTGACATACTACACTTAATATGACTTATAAAGTTTGAGTTTGAACATTCCTTCATAAGAAATTTTTGTTTCTATAAACAATTCTCTAATATTTCATAAATACACGAGAACACTTCAAACAACCATTTAGTGATATCAATTTGGATTTGATATTTGCTTCATGTATCAAATACATAAACAAATCACGATATCGTAGACGACATAACATATATGATAATTCCTTTTGCCAATGCAAAGGAATCAATCTTGCATGTTTTGTATTAAACATTTTAATAAGGTGTCCATGCATATCATTTGGGACATTCGTGACATCTTTTATACTTACTATAAAAGACATCATTTATTAATCTGATGTTGAGTATTAAAACAACTAAGGATGATTTTAACACAAGTACATCGTTAAAATCAACAACGTGTTGTTTACTTATAGTTTAGAAATATCAATGTACCTTTAATGTTCTTTCTTATGAACACACGCTTCCTTTGCACTTTGATTGAAAATCAAACTATTTGATATTTCTATCAAAATACTTATTCAATCTTGATGCTTATAAAATTATACTTTCATATCATTTCTTGGATCATATCCAAAGACTCACAAACTCAATATCGCTCCCATCGACTTCGAAACATTTTTGGTTAATATGTGTAAACAGCTAATTCTAAATCGTTATTTAGAATTTTCTATTTAAATACATATTTACCAAAACACTAAGTCTTATCAAGTGCTAATTTTGTGAGTAAATCCGAATTAACTTGAACATGTTGAATATCGAATCTATTACGCTAATTTTAGCAATTGAAATTTGCGATATTATTCTTATCAACATTGCTCATTTAATTCCAACTGCATTAGTCTTACTCATAAAGACACAGTTGTGGTCGATGGATCTTATCCCTTTAGTTACGACCACCAAAATCTATATTTTAATAGCGTAATTGGAATTCTTTCGGATTTTCGCATCGTACCATATAGAGTCAACACTCTCAATGTTAAATTAAAAAATCTAGGATTATATATTTTCAACATTAATAAGAAACCCATAGTTTCTCTTCAATATGTGAGAATACTTATTAGACGTTCTAATGATATGTGTTCATTTAGGTTAGTTAATTTTATTTCATCTCATATAATCAGTTCTATCTATGGATCGTATCCAATACCATTTTACTACCAATAATTCCTCAAAGAAATTTCTTCACAATGAAGTTGGTATATCTTGAAACAGCAATTGTTTCTCAGTGCAATAGAATAGGTATTCATAAATGTTTTATGAATTTCTCTATTTATAAAACTGATTTAGTTTTAGTTTACAAAAATTATGTTCAAAACATAAATATGTCATCCAATGATAGTCTTTCCAAAATCCTTTTGGGGAGATTCTTACAAGATTCAACATGAATAATTATTACGTGTAATCTTTCGATTCGCACAACCTGCCAACTCCTTGGCCTAGGATATGTTGGAGTTTTTTATAAACCCTTATATTGTAAAATTTATAAACTGTTATTCGATGAAATAGTATTAACCTTGTGTACTACCCTTGAGTACATTACCTTATAGAAAGAAACTAACTCAACTTAAGTTCGATTACTCCATATCTATGCATCATTATGTATCACATGGAGGAGTAATTTTGAGATTGAATCTTTATTCATTTTAGGTACACTAGGAAAATTTTCCAATATACTTACTCATTCGATCAAATCAAATCATTTCTATCGCACGTTATTTCATTTACTTCTGTTTTATATCCTATAAGTTTACTATAGACATGCTACATGTGTATCAAATACACACGTCCATGTCGACGATAACTCATCGGTGAATATGACGAAGTACGTGGAATTGTTTTGATATTTATAGAATTACGATTGCATACATCTATATGTATCAATCCGAAGAGTTCATCAACTTTTATGATACTCCCACTAAATGGGTGCATAGCCCTTTATTGTTTGAGATATAATCAACAAATATCATATGATTCAACATCATACAATAAAATTATTTCTCAAAACTACGGCTTAGTCTATAATTCCAAAACAACTATAAATAATATTAGACACTTTGGTATTTTCCAATGCATCGCTTTTGTTAAAAAAAATTATCACATTATAGTTTTATTTCATAAAGAATATTCATAATATTCATATTGAAATATAGCTATGTCTATTTTTTCAGTCGATACCGAAAAATAATCATTATTCCATAAATAACGTATGGTAAGTTTTACAAAAACAATTTTTGTACTATGATGCAATTAATAAGTGCTATATGGCATGCTCCCACTATTTCCACCATTACTATAATAGTGTACTAAATTCAGAGGTCCATCATTCACTTAATACAATTTGTTTATTTCATACACTGCAATTATTTACAGTGGAGAGTTCATTGATCAAATATCTTGAGCTCAAAAAATTAAATCTCATAGAAAACAATTTTCTATATGAAAATATATTTCAGAATAGAAATCATATTTCTTATTCCAATATTAAGTATCTATTATTATTACAATTCTCATTTCTAATGCTTCTCTATGAAGCAGAAGTGACATTCATTCTCTTCATCCTAACCGTACCTTAAATTAAGTGGAAATTAGCCACAAGGGCCTCTTTAGCTAGTGCAATTGGTTTCTAGGACGCACAACTGAAATAATTACTTTTAAGGACAAAATGCAAAATAATTAGTTTCTGAGGCCTAAAAACCTATGAAATTATGTCCTTGAAAGTAACTGGACTGCTGACTTTATCCTAAAAAGTAATTATTCTACTGACTTTGGCCTTGAAATTAATTTCTATGGATGTGTGTCCTAGAAACTAATTGGACTGTAAAGTTTGTCCTTCTAGTGAAATGCCCCTTAAATTAATCTATTCTTATTCATTTGTTTTCCTTTCAAATGGTCAAACTATTCAAAAGAAAACCATACTACAATATCATAACAAACTCTTTATAAAAGCGCATTTGATTATCCTTCACATTTAAGGACATCAAATATGTTGCACTTTATGTAAACTGATCAAAATGACATTTCAACAATCGAGTTCTTATATATATCTTGTAGTTTTTGGTCTTGTGTTACATTAACACAAATATGATCCCTTTTGTAATCAATCAGATTGAATACTCGATCTTGCACTAAGATTTATTTTGTTTTTTGGATGAACTAATTTCATCGAAATATTGTACATTACAAACTTTGACCATTCACCATATAACATTTATATGCAATTATATATAGATCAAATATCCATAGTCTTGTATTGCTTTTAGAGTTCGAAACTCATAAAATGCAATACATGGTCTTGACCAAATAAATGCATAAGTGACCAAACTACGAATGTATTCAGTAATTATAAAATCAGGCACTTGCATGGGCGTTGAAACGGTAACACGCAATAGGAAATTAATAATGGGTATTATATTTCCATTTGTCAACTTTCAATTCAGTTCGTTTGTATATGTTAATTGATAAACATTTTATCAATCATATTAAATGCACAAATTTATCATTGTAGATAATTATAACATTATTTAGCATGTTCTCACAATAAAAAAGGTTAAATGTTACTATTTCATTTTTCTGATAAGGCTCCCACTAGTCTTTTATGTTTCTCCAAACCCTAAGTTGAAACATAGAAGTCTCTCGACTTCACTAGTGTGTGTTAGGACTCGTCTGTCTTGGTATTTTGACCTTGAGTTTGCTCAACATACCATAGCCCTACAAACGATGAATAACTCCTTATCGACTGTATCACATACAACTCCTAACATATTTTTCCTTGTCCTAATCTCATTTCGACCTTGAGTTTGCTCAACAAATCGAAAAAGATTATTCACTCATACCTACCACATCACAACGGTCTAAGTATAGTATATGTACCTTGAGTTTGCTCAACAAATACATATAGTTACCTTACCTCGTCTTTTCAATATATTAATAATACTATACATAACATCCCTACCTTGAGTTTGCTCAATAACTAAGGAGTATGCAAGTAATTTATTAATATATATATATGGTAGAGGACAACATTATATTGAAGATTCATAATCTTTAGTATATTATATTGAGTGATATCGACTTATGGAATAATGTATTTCTTATGAAATACCTTCGTGATTCAAATGTCAGACACATCAAAAATCACTGTATACATACATTTACGTATGCATTCATTCCTTAAGTCTATTTGGGTTTCTTTAATGTTCCACCTTTAGTTTATACACTCATATTATATAAGTTTCATTATTACATAACTTTTATATTTTAGTTAACTTATACAATAATCTTATGTATAACATTTTATTAATTAAATCTTATTTAATTAATTTTAATTGATAAACTCTTTAATTAATTTTAAATTAGTATTTCAATACAACTTTTATATTGGACATATCTATTATAACCTTTATAGTGTATATTGTAACCTTTATAGTATAACACATATGCTTATTTTTTTTATTTAATTAATTAACCTTTAATTATTTTATTTATAATTAAACAATTTTAATTAGATTATATCAATTTCAAAATTTATCTTACATACATGTATAGTTATGTTATCTTAACACTTTAAAATAACATAACATATATCAACATACATAATACATGCATATAAGTATTAGTTAATTAACTAATTTAATTAATTAATACTATTAATAAATTTTAAATTTTGAAATTAATATTTAAACAGTTTCAAACATTTTGAAATTTTCATTATCTTTTCAAACATTTTATAATAAGCATGTTTTTATTTTAAATTTAACTTTTAAATTTAAAATCTTGTCTCAATTTTCAAAATTATTTTGAAAATTAGTCCAAGGCCCAATTCAAATCAGGCCTTTTCTATCAAGGGCAACCTTTGGGCTCATTTCACCTTTCAGGCCATGCAGTTAACCAGGTAGGACATGGTACTTAATTACCCAATTTCAATCCTAGACATCACCTTTCTAGACACCGTACTAAGTGCGCAAGCTTGATTAGTTAACTCTAACATGACTAATTTAAATCGCATAGGCTATTGGGCTCCTATACAATTGTTGGAACTGGGTCAGCCCGCAGCGAAAGAAATAGATGAATTTCAAAAAAATTAACCATTTTGGATCTTTAATGGGCCTATGAAGTCTAAATTCATTTGGAACTTTTCTACGTTTCTTTTAAATAAAATCAATATTTTATTTAACTTCATAAATAAAGTTTTACTTTAATTTAATGTTATGTAATTTGTGGTATATCAAAAATATTCTTATATACAAATTTGTGTGTGACATTTACTTTTCAAATTTATGTAGAGAAGAAAATATTTCATTTCTTTTCTCTTAACTTATTCAATTAATGAGAGGGCATAAATTTATTTAGAGAAGGAAACTTTTCATTTTCTTTCTCTTAAATTATTCAATTAATGGGAAATCATAAATTTAGTTAGAGAAGGAAGCTTTTCATTTCCTTCTCTTAATTAATTAAATAATTGATTAATAAAATAACATTAATGGCTAATCTAAAAATGGCATGAATTGTAAATATATTCACAGTATATACTGTGCACGTGCAACGTATAGGAGTGTGTATAGTTAGTGGTAATTGATATGTATACATAAAATAAACAAGAACAATTTGAATGGTTATTACATAGGAATTGAAACGAAAATAAATAAGGGATGATGAGGGTGATTGATACAGTTTCCCTTTTAATAAACTTAATTAATGCAACATATTAATGACAATCAATAGGTACCACAATGTAAGAATATGGAAGGTAAGCAATGAATTGTATGTATACATTATTGTCTTAATTAAAAAAGAGAAATGATTTTATACTATAACAATATATGTAAAGAAAAATAAATTTTATATAAACACATACAAGTAGATCCAAATATATATATATGGAATTCAATCAAAGCTTTTTAATAATATAAACTAGATAGTTATTATAGTCAATTTCAAAATTTTGATTTGTTTTTAAAATTCCTTTTATTCATATGTAAATATCTAACGCAATAAAAAATGCGAGTAATACATGCAAACATACATACATACATGTACTAAAATTCAAAACTAAAATTACACTTTGTTATGAAAGATTAAAACATAGACCTATAATTGAAATATTGTATTGATTCCATATAAATTTCATTTTTAACTTTAAATATAATTCAATCAATCAACATGAAAATGTAAATTTCTATATTCAAAGAAATGGAATTTAAATTAAATGTTAAAACATAGAACAAAAATAAAACATTGTATTTTAAAATATATAGATTTAGTTTCAGTTTAACAAAATAAAGAAAAACAGCTAATCAATTCGAACATGTAAACATTTAGATCTGAAGAATTACAATTTAATTAGAATGTTTAAAAACATAGATAGATTTACACTTAAACATTGTTTTAAACCATAAACAAATTTAATTTTGATCTATCAAATGAAAACTCAATCATATCATTCAACAAATAATTCAAACTCCATAAACAATTTTTTAATCAAGCAAGACAGTAATACATCATACAAATTATGAAAGTCAAATTAAATTTCCATCAAACATTGAAAAATCACTATCTATATATAGAAAATGACATATCTTGCTACCCAATCCTTAAAACACACCTTGTTGATGTTGCCTTTGATTTGCACCTTGAATAAATAAATGCTTCTAGATCCGATTGAATCACCTTAGGATGTTGCCAATAAATCACACCTTGAATGATGATATCTCCTCAGATCTTCAAGATCCACATCCTATCCTTGCAAAAGATGGATGAACCACTTTTGTTTTGTTTTATTTGACCTTTTAATTTGGAGTTGAAAGATTTTGAAAATTCATTTTCTTTTTTTTTCGTTTCTTCCATGAAAAGATAGGAGGAGAGAAAAAAAGAATTAATAGAAGGAAAAAGAATTGTACGTACAAAATGAATTAGAGAATATGTTTTATTTGAAAGAATGAAACTTTTCCTGTTCTTTAATTAAAACTTCCATAATTAATTCATTTGATTGTTTCTCTCTCTCTCTCCAATCCTTTCTTTACACGTACACCGTCAAATGGCATAAAATTTTCACAAATCATGTCATCAAATGATACAAAAATTTCCATAAATCATGTCATCAAATGACATAAAATTTCCATAAATCATGTCATGCAATCATCTTTAAATTACATCAATATCGTATATTAATGCGCGTAAATATAACTTTTATAAATTCATTAAAATAGTTACAAAAAACTTCCAAACATCAAATAAATAATAATTAATATTTCGCAAATATCAATTAATTTAATTAATTTAATTAATTTAGAACGTTTTATATATTAATTAAATCATGTGGTTTTTCGAATAATTCATCATTGTGGTTATGCAACTCAAATGTGTAAATTCAATCAACGATTAATATTGAACTATTCAAATATTAACATTAACACGTCACTTAGTAGGTGGTGTGACATTTTGGTTGAATTTATCGCGTACACATCTTTTGGTAAAATGCAATTTTACTTATTACAAGCAGTATCTAATAGTTCTGTTTATGTCATGACAACTCTCGGGTACTCAATTGAGTAGTTTGGAAGTAGTGTGCCTTTGGGGATATGCTATTAGAGTGGCTCAGCTGGAGCTTTGGAAGCATAGACAATACTTTGGATATATACTTGATATTGTAGTAGTACATAATAGATATGTTATTTGTATATGAGACTTGTGTATCGGATATTTTATTCTGACTTTCTATATTGATATTTAATTATCAATTATTTACACCAATTCTCTTCGTCAAAACTGTATAGCTTTGGATTTATGGAATTTGGTAATGGTCAAAACTCCAATATCATCCACATTCAACTTTATTGTCCAAACACAATGTCCCTGCTTCAATAATAACAATTTATTAACCAAAATGCTTTGGCTAGAGACTTTGACTTTGAGTTGACTTGAGTTGATTATGATACCGACCCCATATAACTAAGGATATGAATCCTCTCTTGAATAGTGCTTCACTTCCAATACTTCCACTCGACCCAACTATAATCACTCGATGGAACGCCATGCCATGATTGACTATAATCAAAGCGGAGCTTTCACATTGAAGATCCACGGTATTCTCAAGTCGAGGGAACTGTGTAAATCAGCCACATCGATATTTTATGTTTAACCTTAGTTATATTAACCAACGTAAAACTATCGAGTGAGTCGTTCCATAGTTATCTAATAACTATCAATACGTAACTCCTAGGTATCCCCAGCAGTCATGAGTAATACACTGCCCAACATTTGGAGAGTATTACATACTCTGGTCTCAACGGATACATCGATATCCAATCTCGATGCATCTTGACTAGGAACTTTTAAAATGATATTTTTTGTGATAAATTACTCATGGTTATAACACTTTGTAACTACTATCACAAAATATATCATTTATGGATTTTCTATTAAATATACTTTTAATTAAATTAATTAGCTAATATAACCACATTATATCAAGTATATAATAGAAAGAAACACCTTTATTGTGAATAAGATTGGTCAACGAGTTATTATATGTAGCAAATTACATAATTGCCCCTAGGGCATATCTCTAACTCTATTAGTAATTTTTTTGTAAGGGATCTAGGATGGACCACCCCAAAGGACTTTGGGAACGATCAATGTTGATTGTCTAATTTATGTGGTGAACATAAGTTTCATGAACTAACAACTAAATCAGTTTTATACTTATATAAAGCTAGCTCATTAAAATGTTTATAAGTACTATTTTGTTGCATTGAGAAACAACTGTTGTTTTAGGAAATGCCAACTTCATAATGAAAGAATTTCTTTTAGAAATTATTAGTAATAAAATGGATTTGAATACGATCTAGAGATAAAACTGATTACAAAGGATGAAATGAAATTGACCAAGCCAAAACGGACGCAACTAATTAGAATGTATAATAAGAACTCTCGTACATTAAAGAGAAACTATGATTTTCTTATTGATGTTGAATAAAGAATTTACTCGGTTTTCGGTAAGCCACTAAGAGTGTTTACTTTACTATATGGCATGGTGTGTAAATCCGAAATGAATTCTAAATACATTATCATAATATGATTTTGATAATTGTACTCAAAGTGATTTGATCCATCAGTCGCAAAAGTGTCTCCAAGAAGAAGACCAATGCAGTTGGAATAAAGTAAGCTACATTGATAGAATAATATCGTAAATTTCAGTTATTGAAATTAACATAACAGATTCATCATTCAACATACTTAAGTTAATTCAAATTTTACTAGCAAAATTATTGTTTGATATGACTTTGAGTTGTAACATATGTACGTTGAAACAAAAATTCTAAGTAATGATTTAGAACATCTTATTTGTGCTTAAAAACCAAAATGTTTTGAAGTTAGTGGGAGCGATAACTAGGTTTGTGAGTATTAGATATATCCAAGAACTGATATGAAAGTATCATTCAATAAGCATCAGAGTTAAGCAAGTATTTTGACAGAGAAATCAAATAGTTTGAATTTTGGTCAATATGCAGAGAAAGCGTGTGTCTATATGTAAGAACATTAATAGGTACTAAAAATTTTCTAAAACTATAAGTAAACAACAAACTTATGATTGTTAACGATGTACTCATGTTAAAATCATTTAGTTTGGTAGTTTAATTCTTGATATTGGATTTGAAATTGACACCTTTTATAAGCAATATAAAAGGATGTTAGGATTGTCCCCATATTAAATTGTTTAGTCTGGAGCATGTAATATAGATTTCTTATGCATTGGCAATATAAATTATCATACATGTTATATTGTCCACAAAATTACATTTCACTTATATAGTTGATACATAAAGCAAGCATTAAGTCTAAATTAGGATCACTAATGTTAGTTTAGAGCGTTCTCTAGTATTTATGAAATACTAGAGAATGGTTTACAAAAATAATTAACTCCTTATGAAGGAGTGCACGATCGAACTTCAAAAGTGAAATCAAGTATAGTATGTCAGTCCTAAGTCCATGTTCTATCTTAAGTGAAGAACCTAAAGTGGGAAATGTTCCAAATAATGAGTAGTGGGTGGTTTAACCAAAGGCTTTGTACATTGCCTTAAATAGCACTATAATAAAAGAAGTATAAATAAATGCATATATTTATAACTAAGCCGAGGGTGATTCCAAATGTTCAGAATCTAACGACATTATTATATGACAATAATGCTATGATATAGTTCATTAAAGAACCTAACCTCATAGGAAGTCGAAAAACATATTTCATATAAAGTTCCATGTGATAAAGGCAGTTTATCAACATCGGAGAGAGTTGATTAATAGAGTAGATAATTAAAATAATATAGCGTACCCATTCACTAAGGGACTAGCTTGATCAGTTTTTGAGAAAACTGATCGAAGAATTTGGAATAAGATTCCATAATGGACCCCAAGTTCAAATGAGAGATTGATAAAGTTAAGGGTATGCTCCAGGGGCAATTATGTATTTTGTTACATATATCTAAACTAGATAACCAATCTCGTTTAAAATAAAAGGTGGTTTCTTTATATTATGTTATATTGTGATATAATCAATTAAGTAATTAGTTTAAAGTATATTAAATAGAAAATTCTTAAATGATATGCTATGGGATAGTGATTACAATGTGTTGTAATCATAAGAAATTTACCACACCAAAAATAACATATTATTTTAAATATCCCAAGTTAAGATGTTTCGAAATAGGATATCGATACATCCGTTGAGATTAAAGTGCGCGACGCTCTCCAAATTTTAGGTAGTGTATTACTCATGACTACTAGGGCACCAAGGGTTATGTATCGATAATTATTGGATAACTAAGGAATGACTCACTCGAGATTTTTCTATTAGTTAGTATAACTAAGGTCAAACAGAGAATCTCGAAGTGATGATATTACACAGTTTTCTTGACCTGAGAATACCGTTGAACTTTAATGTGGACACTTCACTTTGATTATAGTAAATCATGACATTGCTCCTTTGAACGACTATAATTGGGTCTGAGTAGAAGCATTGGAAGTGAAACACTATTCAATTGAAAATTCGTCTCCTCGGTTATATGAGGTTAGTATCATGGTCAACTATAATCAACTCACAGTCAAAGTCTCTTGCTAGAGCAGTATAATTAGTAATAATTATTATCATTAAACTAAGGATTTTATGTTTGGATGAATCAAGTTGACTGCGGACAATGTTTAGATTTTGACCAAAACCAAATTCCATAAGTCTTAATGTGATATAGTGTTGACGAAGGAAATTGGTGTAAATAATCATTACCATCATACACCGCTTATAATAAGTAAAATAGATTTTTCCAAAAAGATGTGTAATCGATAAATACTGCCAAAATGTCGCCCCACTAACTAAGGTGACATGTGAACGTTAATATCCAAATTGTTCGATAATAATCGTTGACTGACTTTACACCTTTTATCCCACAACTTATAATGATGAGTACTTCAAAAAATACATAATTGAATTAATTTTTAATCATTGTAAATTAATTAATATTTATGAAATATTAATTAATTAAATTTTATTTGATTTGTTTGAGTACCATTACGATTTAATAAAGTGCATATGTAAAAGTTATAAATGCATATATCGATATACGATATCGATAGAATATTTAAATTAGATTTAAATAGATTAATTGCTAAGTGGTTTTGGAAACTTTTTAAGACCCATATGCCTCTTTTATGGCCAGCCATGCATGATGGGGGGAGGTTTCTAATGTGATTTGAAAATCCAAAAGAGCAATTAAAGGAAGAAAATAAATCTTCATCCTTTACTCTTTTTTATGACTCACTTAAAACACATTTATAAAATAATTTTTTCTATTTTCTCTTTATTGTATTTGCTCTCGAAAATATGAAGAGGGGGAGAGAATTTTATGAGATCTAATGAGGAATTAAGTAGAGGTTTTAAAAGAGAGAATTGAAATGTTTCAATGTTTCTTTTAAAACAAATTCTCTTTCATTCACTCTAAAATTCCTCCCGACAATTTACTTTTCTCTCTTTTCTCCCACTATCTTGTGGTCGAAATTCCATGGCACCATAGAAGAAAAATCCCAAAAAAATTAAATTAAATTAAATCAAAATAAAAGGTAGTTGTTGTCTCTATTGATTCTTGCAAAATCTAAAGGTCGATTCAATCGAATCTAAGAGCTTCATTCATCATTCGAGGTGCAACTTTTAGCTACGTCTTAAGGTACCATTCTAATTTGATTCAATTATATGTTTCTTATATTCACATGGTTTAGATTCTATACATACTACATCTCATATGTTTATATGTTCATCAAGTTGATTTAATTTAGATCTCCTTTTGTTCTACATCTTAATTGACTATATGTTCATTATGTTGATATATTTTAGATTTTTCATCTCATTTGATTATTGTTGATATTCTTTGTATAGTTTAGATCTAAATCATTTTTCAATGAATTTACATGTGCCTAAGTTTTCATATATTTTTTTACTATTGTTTTGGAAATTATTGTTTAAAAAAAACAATATAGATTGAAAAATTATTTTATTAAGTGATATAATTTTACAACATTTGTAACCATATATGTTAATCATTTAAACTTAGCTTAAAAACTGATTTCTTAAGTTATATTATTACTGTTTTGAATATAATTCTTTTTGGTTATTGTTTATATAAAAGTAAAGGTAGTTTCAAGCTACATTTCATAATTGGACTTTTATGTAAAACACAAACCTTTTGTCTCCTTTCTAAATTAAAGGCTTGATTTAAAATTGTTAACATTAAATTTAAACACACACACACATAATAATTTACAAACTTTACATACATATGTTGTTTTAAATTTAAAACATAATTTACAATCATTTATATATGGATACATATATGTGTATGTTATTTTAACTCAAATTCGTAAGATGGATTTTGTAAAACTTAATTTATAATTGTCGATTTTAGATTTTAAAACATAAATATAGTCAAAATGAATATTAACATATATATAAAAAATCAAAACTCTAGACAACAAAGGAGTATATAAAGGGACAAATGGATCCATTTTGGTGTAGATCCCAATACATACATATAGTCACGTTAACCATGTACATTTCATATTTGTAGCACGTGTACTATACATATATAAGCGTATTTGATACACTTATAAATTAAAATTTACAAAAAACCTTTTAAAACAAATAAAATAAAGATTTTATTTAAAATATATTAGATTGGATCTAATAACCCTTTAGATTTCATAGGCCCAATGGATCCAAAATAGGCATTTTTAAAATCTACCCATTTCATCCGCTTTCAACTGGCCGGGTTCTTTCAGGAAGTTTGAGCTATTCATTGATCATAAATCTTTGAAGCATTTGTTCTTTCAAAAAGATCTCAATCTTAGGCAACAATGATGGATGGAATTCCTACCATCGTAAAATTTTGGAATTTCTTATACTTCCAAAAATGGGAATGTTTTAGTGGATGCATTGAGTAGAAGGCACACTATGTTGGATTCTATGTTTATTGAATGGTAGGATATGGAGTATATCGCAGTGTTTAATTTTCAACCTTTATACGACGCATTTCCGGTTTGTTGGCAACGTTCGAAGTTAGATCCAACCTTATTGATCAGGTCGGTTCTAACAAAAACTTGATGTGAGCATTATAGAGATCTTAAATCCAATTGGGAAAAGATAGCAGTCCAATCATATTGACCAATATTTTATTGATGCGAAGGGTTAGCTCTGTAGGGATGGAAGGTTGTGTGTTTCCGAAGTGGATGGCTTAATAGATGAAGTGCTTCAAGAGTGCCATCATTCTAGGATGACTATTCATCCTTGTGGCAACAAAATGTATGATGGTATGAAGCACGCCTATTATTAAAAGCTTATGAAAAGGCATGTTTCAGAGTTCAAAGAGAAGTGTCCAACTCATTAATGAGTTAATGCTGAACAAAAGAAGCTCAAAGGTTTATTATTGCCTTTGTAAGTTCCACAATGGAAATCAGAGCATATTTCCAAAAATTTCATAAATGGTTTATCATGGAGTTGGAGAGGGAATGTGAGCATATGGTTACTGTAGACCATTTAATAAGAAGTGCTCATATTATTCTAGTGAAGTTTTTGAGAACCTCTCCATCTCTAGCGACATTGTATGTGTAGGAGATAGTGGGGGTTACATGGTGTACCCTCTAGTATTATGAGTGATTGTGATACACTTTTCATGAGTGAATTTTGGAAGAGCTTGCATCATGAGTTGGGTGCATAATTGAACTTAAGTACGGTTATCATCCTCAAACTGATGGATAAACCAAAATAGTGAACTATTTACTCGAAGACTTGTTGAGAGATTGTATTCTTGATTTTGGGAGTTCTTAGGAAGATCGCTGTCCTCTTGTTGAATTTTCATATGACAGTAACTTTTAAGCTATTATTGGCATGACACCATTTAAAGCTTTGTATAGAAAACCTTGTAAGTTGCCTATATGTTGGTGAGAGACGACCAATAAGGTAGTACTTTAAACAGAGACAATCCACGAAAAAACTTTGGATAAAGTTGAGTTGATACAGAAAAGGATGAAAACATCTCAAGATCGGCAAAAGTCTTATGTAGACAAGAGATGGATTGACCATGAATTTGAAGTTGGTGATTTTATTTTTGTGAAAACATTATCATTGAAGAAAGTTGTGAGATATGACAATTCTAGAAAGCTTCGACCTAGGTTTATAGGGACATTTCCTAGTATGGAATGGATCAGAAAGTTTGCATATCAAGTTGATCTCTCCAAGAAGATGTCAAAGCACACAAGGTGTTTCATGTTTCACACTTGCGAAAGTGTGTGCATGACATAAGTGCGATGGTTAAGCCAAGCCAGAGGAAGTGGATATGGAATTGGAGGTTTCTTTGTGTAAAGGACCTATTCAAATTATAAAAAGCTTCAAGCAATGTCTAATAGGGCGAAGATTATGGAAATAACACTCGGGAGCCAGAAGATAAGATGCATTCTTTCAATCAGAACTTTTTACCAGTATAACTCCATTTACTTTAGGTATTTTGTTTCAATTAAGTTGCCCAGAATTGTATGCTAATTTAGAACTTGCTTTGTATTGTTATGATTATGTGTGCTAGTTTTGCTAAATATGTGTGGCGGGACATGTGAGTGTAAGTGCAATATATTACTCCACACTTGATGATTTTGGAGGCAAAATCCTTTTAGGATAAGGGACAACCCATGATTTAACTCAGAAATAAATTATAATCAATCGTTTAGTTGAAGATTAAGCGAACCAGTGACTAAAAAGAAGAATATTTAAAGATGAATGAATTAAGACTCAAGACCTATTCCATTGAGTTTGTAATGTCGTTTATATAAGAAATACATATAAAGTTTCTTAAAATCAAATACATTGTGTAAAATGAGAAAGAGTCGCTGGGGGCAAAATAATCACTTGGCCCTATGTTATAATAAGCGCTAAGCGAGGCAAGGCGATAGAAGTCTCGCTTTGCATAACGTCGCTTAAGCGCCAATTAAGCATCGCTTAAGCGTTGCTTATTTTTTAGCATACTTTATCCATGCCTATATAAATCTAGTATAAATAGATTATATTAACCGTATTATATATGTACAAGTGTACTATATGTGTATGCACAAATTCATCAGAAATAACTAAAGTTTAACTTTGTAGTTAACTCATAAATTCATAGGTTTCAAAAGTTGGATTTGACTTTCTCTATTCATTAAAATTTATCATACTCGAGTTGAGTACAAACTGTGCACATTTGTTAATTAAAATAATCATATCTTAATGCAAATCGATCCACATCATAGAAAATGAGAAAATTTTGTTAGGAATGTGGTTTTTTGCTATAATCCTAATTCCTTTTATTTTAAAAATAATTTTTTTTTGCAAAATATTGCTTAAGCATTGCTTAAATTTAAGCAAAGCGCATATAAACGCCAAATAAGCATGCTTAAGCGCTCATCGCTTAGTCCTTTTGCTTTTTCAAAAAATTAAGCATTGTGCATGCATTTAGCACTCAAGCGATGCATAAGGGTGCTTTTCATAATATAGATTTGGCCAGAATTATATTATACAGTTCTAAAATGAACTCTTCTCCTCTTCATTCTCTTCTTCCTATTCATTTTTGAAAAAAAAACAAGGGTTTTAATTCATAAATCATCATAATTTTTAATTTCCTCAATCAAAAATTACAAATAAAATACACAAAATTCAAGTGAGAAGGTTCTCTACAAATCTATACCATCGAGTTTGCGTTTTAGAGAAGACCAGAGTTGGATCTCAGGAATTAAAGAGGAGCTTCATATTACGTTTCATTGAAGCTTAGATTTTATTTGTATTTGGTGAGTGGGATCTCTCCTCTAGGCTATATGTTCATCAAAAATGTTAAAAATCATAGTTTAATGCTAATGTTGTGAGAATTTTGTTAGATGATGTTTTAAAGTATAAACTATATAAATTGATGTGTTAGGAGTTGGTAGAAATTGAATGATATTGATATGATGTGGAGTTTGGTTTTGATTGAATTGTTAGTAGTAATGATGAGATTGTATTAAATGGTAGTTAAAGTTGTCATTGAATGACGGAATATGGAGTTGGAATGGTTGGTTGAGTAGTTAAACTCATATGGTTTGCAAAGCGTTTGAGTTTCGAAATGATTTGTCGAATTACCGTCTAGTGGTATACGTACCATGGCAAATCATCGGATATATAAGCTCGAGGTGTAGTGGGCGATGTAAGGTCACAAAGTCATGAGGCTCAACATCGAGATGAGAAAAACCGAAGTGATGGTTGATGAAAGTTTAAGCGGTAGCATAAATTTTTTTAGGGAAATTTACCCCCATCTAAGTTGAACCTATGCTCCTATAGGACAATAGTGGACTGACCAAGTGTCATCAGTTGACTGTTGGAGTTGGCAATGCAGGGTATTATTGATCGAAAGAAAATAAGCTAAATATGGCCTATAACATTCGTTTGACCAATTTTAACCAATCGATTGTTCAAGGAGTTAGTTGACTGGTGAACCTTGACCGGTCGACTGTTAATGTAGCCAGAATTGACTATAGTTAATCAGTCGACTGTTCAATTATCGACAGTCGACTAATCGGTCATAGAAGGGAAATTTTGGGTTTTCTATTAAGGTTTTCGGACAAACCTGGGATGTAATATCTTATGCATACGAAGTTAGATTGAGACTCAGTTTATACCAGTAATCTTCATTTTTCAAGGACAATGACCCATCGAGTTTTGGTAGGTCTCAGAGTACTTTGATTTTAGGGCCCGTAGTGGACCCACTTCGACACGTATTCCAAAATCCATGGTTTTAAGATAGGCCGAAAGGGTGTATCATAGATGTTGAATGACACAAAGATCATATTTGTATGTTAGCTTTTATAAAGTTGTCCGGTGAGTTTTGAGACATGACGACTATGGTATTTTGATATACGATACCAAATAATTATGCGTATATGGAATAAGTCTGTATCTCTTGGCTTTGGCCTTCGGATTAGATATTTGTAGATGATTGATATTATATTAGTGATCATAGATATTATTGGTCTTATATTAGTGACCATACAAAGTATTGATCTTATATTAGTGACCATATGCCTTGGAGTGGGGTAGCATTGGTCTTATATTAGTGACTATACTTGGCGAGTTTTGACCTTACCTGGAGTCCCATGGACCACTAGCCTGGTGTGTGACATATATGTCATGATGGTGTCATGTTTTTTTACATATGATAGTTTTATCGCATAGAGTGGTATGATAATGGAAATGTGGTAACTTGTTGGATGCAGGTGAAGATACATGTTGAGATATGGCTTTATTACTTCGAGTATTACCATGTAGTATTATTTATGATATATTACCATATTGATAATCATGCAGATTAGCGATGTTTCCTTTTCACCAGACTTTATGTCTGACCCTCTCTTTGTTGTTTCTTTGTTATCTATTCTTTGAGTAGGTTGACATAGAGATGAGGATTTGTGCTAGTTGGAGGTGATTCGTAGAGCCATAACTATATTACTGCTACAATTATATCTATCCAATTTTCTTGTTGTATCAACATGTATAAAATATGTATTATTTTGAGACATGTATTAGTATAAAATTCGATGTACCATTTACACTCTGTGTTATGATGTTGGATGTTATGTCTCTTCATATAATATGCATCTAGTCTTCTAAATATCTATATTAATATTATATTTTTATATCATCACGCTGTGAATATTAGTTTATTGAGATATATATGCTCTATTATATTCATTGTGTTTCGTGTATCTTACCCTTAACGGAACGTCATCCATGACACCATTGGGGAATCTGGTTGCTTATATACATGGATTCTAGATGTTATGGAAGGTGGGTCATTACACCCTTCTTTCTTAGAGGTGCATACTTTTCTTCAATTAATTTTGTGAGTTTTCCCTTGTTATAAGAAGTTTGAGCAAATGCTTTCGATTTTGTGGATTATTAATTATGGAATTTGGCAGATATTCAACTAATATTATGTCATTGGATATACCACTAATTTGATTTGTTTTGACCTTCTAGTTGTGCTGAGAAATTTGCTACTCTAAGAGTCTAATTTTCTATTTATTTTGTCTAAAAGTTCCCCAAAGTCTACTACCTTTGGTTTATTTAATGATAGAGGCTTACCCAAATACTTTATAGGCAATGTTGCATTTTGAAAGTTGATTTCATGTGTAATTCGATTTTCATCGTTTACTCCTTTGGTAATTTTTTTTAGTTTTCAATGTGTTGATGCTCAAATTAGCTTGATGTTCCACTTCCTTCATTACGTGCTTAATAGATACCGCACTTGAAACATTTGCTTTAGCAAATAAAAGCAAGTAATCTTCATATATCAAATGATTAATAACTGGTTCAACATTATAAATAGGGGTTAAATTGCATATAAGGTGTTCGCTTTCAAGTTCATATATAAAAACCTTATTGTAATGCAAGTAGATAAGGGGATTGTGGGTCCCTATGTCTAATCCCTCTATTGTTATACATGAAGCCATGAGAAAATTGATGATGATAGAAAATGTATGAATAGATATACACCAAAAGACGAGGGATAAAAGCTAGGGAGGAAACCCCATAACTTGCATCATATGAACGATAAACTCCCTATTGATTTTTTCATATGCTTATATGTTTTTACTTGTCCTTCTCTTAAAACTCCTTGTCATGTCATCTGCAAATGGGGAGTTTGTGATATACTCCTATCTAGAATAAAAAGAATTTTGATTATGAGATATTAAGTCATTCTTTATGCCTTTAATTCCATTGCAAATTATACTAGTTACTATTTTATAAATGACATTGCAACAGAACATGCCTATAATCATTTATGTTGTTCACAATAGGTGACTTGGGCACTGCAGTAATAAATGGGTGGTTTATTTCTTTAATAGACTTTCCTGTTGTGAATGCATAAGATACTTCTTGGAGTAGTTCCTCCTTTAGTTGGCCCCAATGAATTATATAGAATTTAGCATTGATACCATCTGGTCCAGTACTGCTTTCATCATCTACCTAAAATGTAGCTTCCTTAGCTCTTCCATGTCTATGGTTTGACTAGTTTTCTTTTAGCATTGCCAGTTATGATTCTTTTACATATGATGTTTTGAAACAGTCCATTTAATTCATTCTCCGAATTAAACATAGTGGAGAAATATTTCACTTCTTCCTATGTTATTTTATTTGAGTTCATTTCATTATTTCCTTGCTCACTAATTAAATTGTGTATTTGCTTTATTCTCTTTTTTGTTGATGTCATGGCATGGAAGACCTTTGAGCTTTGATCGCTTTGTGTTAGCTACCTTACTTTTCCTTTCGGTGAATTTCAATTGCTTCCAAGTGCAAAATCTTATAAAACTGCTCTAAACTTTCTTTGTACTATTGTAACAAGTTCTAGTCATTTTGGACTATTGATTAATTGTAGATAGAGAACATTTTTTATCTTTAATGTTTTTACACGCCTATTGCATGCTATTTGTGACTATTCAGTTTGCAAGATTATATTTAATTTTCTTTAGCTTACATATAAAATTACAAATAGGATTTTTCTTCAGCTCTATCATTTATGTTTCTTTGCATAACTTCATTGTAGCCTGTTTTACCGTGCCATGCATTATTATATTTAAAAGATTTGGTTTGCCTAATTGGTATGATATTAAAAATGTTGATTAACATTGAAGAGTGATCGCTTGTGGAGTGGTTAAGTGGGACACCGTCATTTGTTCAAAATTATTTATCAGTTCAAAGTTACCGAGTACCCTATATATTTTACTATGCATGCTGAAATATTTACCACCCCTCTAAGTGAAATTTGCCATTTACTTCTATCGCTTTCAATTCTACTGCATCGCTGACTGAAAGTTGATATATGTAGTTATTTGATTTTTCAATGACATTTTTCATCATTATGTAGTGAACAATTGAAATCACTACCCACTATCCAAGGCATGCTGATATTTTTGCTCCCTCTTTTACTTTTTCCCATAGTGGAATTCTTCCATTTTCACAATGTTCGGCATATTATAGTGATAATAGTGAAAGCTAATTATACTTCCTCTATTTTCTAATAAATAAGTAATGTGTTGTTCTGATTTAGACAATACAATGTTGTTCCATATAGTAGTGTCCCACATTAAGAGAATTTTGCCTTTTACATTTGTTTCATTATTATGAACAACTGCCATTGTTGACTGATGTAGTTGTAGAAGGATGAAATATTTTATTATGTAAGCTTATGCTCTATCAAAACCATCGTGCTTATTTTATAATAATTAAGTAGATGTTTCTTAACATCTACTTAATCTCATGAGAGAATTAAGTCCCCTCACATTTCATTATGAATGACATTAATGAGCGGTCGCCCTAGCATTATTGCTTGGATGGTAGAGCTCGATTTACTCTTTTTGGATTTCTTAGCCTTTGTTTTTAGTTGCATAGTGTATTTATTCCATAAAGGGTTATTAACTATGTTTGTTCCATTTATAGCTTTAAATTCAAAGGTGTTCTCATCGCTCTATATTTTTCTGGTTAATCTCTGCCTATTTGTGACTTTGCTAATTTCATTGTTAGGGTTAGATAACACCCATCTGTCATGCCTAGAGTATGCTGTTGTCTCAAGGTCATATTCTTCTTTGGTTATGTTGATTGGTTGTTGATCAATACTGACAACTTGTTGACTTGAGCCATCATTGGCATGTTGATCTTTCTCCATGCTTTGTGAGCGTGTGCATGCATCAATATTGGCAACTGAGTCGAACTTATTGTTTTCTGTAGTGTCATTCTTTGTATCTTCTTTAATTTGATTACTTTCATCATTATGTATTTCAGAATTATTGTTCTTCTATTGCGGGGAGTTAGTGTTGAATTTATGCGATTCATATATGTGTTTGATGTGAAGATTCAGTAGAGCTATGCATTGGAAAGCATTGGAGTTGGTTGGAGGAAGAAGAGTTGTCAAAAGAGGTGGAGTTCCTGCATGCTGTAACCTGAAACATACTGCAGACGTCTGACCTACCTAGGTCAGACGTCTGACCTACCTAGGTCAGACGTCTGACCCTGTTTTAGAATGTTTCCTAAAACATTCTGCAGACATCTGACCCCCCCTGGTCAGACGTCTGTGGCGACGAAAGTTATTCTTCCAGTTCCGAATTCTGAAGGGCAATTTTGTTAATTCCGGAGCTTGGTTCTCTAAACTGATGGTGCAGATTCTTTTGACGTGGATGGATGATCTAGATCATTTAGGTCATCTATATATTGTCTTCTAATCATCTTCCAAATTAAGAGATTAGGTTTTAATCAGATTTCTAATAATTGTAATTAATAGAAACCCTAACGAAATCAAATTGGGGGTTTTCTATTTTGAGTGCTCTATTATTAATCTCTTCAATTGAGTAATTGATTAGAGAGAGTCTCCACCTATTTTATCTCTCTAATCATTGTATTGGCTTGTAATCTCTGGGAATAATAATAAAAGGGTTATTGGGTCTCCGTGGACGTAGGATCTTCAGATCCGAACCACGTTAAATTTTCTGTGTCTCTTGTTTTTCATATTGTTGATTGTGTTATCATAATTGATATTTTAAGTTGCATTGGTATTCAAATAGACAATACTAGGTCTTGATTTGAAATCGCTTCCGCAGCACACCGTGGTGTTGAATTGTTATCAATCACCAATTTTTCACTACAGTTTGGTATCAGAGCTGGTGTTATTGTTCCGTTTGGATATTAATGGCTACTTCAAGTAAATCCATTGGTAGATCTGGGGTCAATTATGGACTTACTCGTTTTGATGGAAAGGGGGACTTTGGAACTTGGAAGATGAAGATGGAGGCCGTATTAAAGAAGGAGAAGACTTTTAAGATAGTTTTTGCGCCTGAGAAGCTGAAAGAGTTAGATAGTGAAACTTTAGAAGAGATGGAAGATGAAGCCCTAACTACCATCCAGCTAAGTCTTTCAGATGAGGTTCTTAGAGAATTTTATCAAAAGAAAACGGCAAAGGAATTATGGGATGCATTATCTGATGCATATCAGGACAAGTCTCTCACTAACAGAATAATTCTGCAACAACAACTCTATTCGTACAAGATGAAGACTGGAGCTGATCTCATGGGGCATGTGGATGCCCTAACCACCTTAGTAATGAAGTTGAAGGCAGCGGAAGTTGAAATTACAGATGAGGCTTAAGCGGTAATCCTTTTATGTTCCTTGCCTAAGGAGTACACTGCTTTTGTTAATTCTATGATTTATGGTCGTAGTAAAATTAGCCTATCTGATGTTAAAGCTAGACTTCATAATGAAGAGTTGAGTGGTAGATTAGCAAGCACTAGTTTAGACAGTGATACAGAGGGCTTGTCAAGACCCGCAAATCCGTACTCCTTGATTAAACACTAATCTCCATTGATTAACTCAAGGGGCATGAAAATACGAACCCTGAAGGGTTTTTAAAAAAGAAGAGGTAGGCAGAAGAAGAAGAAAATAGAAGAAGAAGAAAGATAGAAGAAAGAAGAGAAGAACAACAGAACAACATCAGAACAGAAAATAATATCAGAATCTTACACATCGCAGCGGAACAATATACAATAGATAATTACTAGTCTTTTAAAACAAAGAACTATATCAGTTTATACATACATCAATCAGAGTCAATATACAACTCAATACAGCAATGGACAGTTATGTAAACTTGTCCACATACAGAATACACAGCGGAATAAATACTATCAGATACAAATACTACGTCTCGTCATCCAGCTTATCTCCAAAGCTCTAGAATATCCTGATAACATAACTCTAGGCTGCCCGTGTGGAAATTGGTGGGCACCCAGAGTTTAGAAGGGAAACAATAAACTTCGAGTGCCCACCAATTTCCACACGGGCAGCCTAGAGTTATGTTATCAGGATATTCTGGAGCTTTGGAGATAAGCTGGATGATGAGACGTAGTATTTGTATCTGATAGTATTTATTCCGCCGTGTATTCTGTATGAGGACAAGTTTACATAACTGTCCATTGCTGTATTGAGTTGTATATTGACTCTAATTGATGTATGTATAAACTGATATAGTTCTTTGTTTTAAAAGACTAGTAATTATCTATTGTATATTGTTCCGCTGCGATGTGTAAGATTCTGATATTGTTTTCTATTCTGATGTTGTTCTGTTGTTCTTCTCTTCTTTCTTCTATCTTTCTTCTTCTTCTGTTTTCTTCTTCTTCTGCCTACCTCTTCTTTTTTAAAAACCCCTCAGGGTTCGTATTTCCATGCCCCTTGAGTTAATCAATGGAGATTAGTGTTTAATCAAGGAGTACGGATTTGCGGGTCTTGACAGGGCTTATATGTTTTGAGAGGTAGAAGCCAAAGCAAGTCAAAATATGGTGGAGGTCGAAATAAATCAAGGTCTCAATCTAGGGGGCCTAATAAATTGACTTGCAATTATTGTAAAAGGCCAGAGCACTTTGTAGCAACTTGTCCCAAGCTTGAAGGTAGAAGAAGAGACCCAAAGCAAGCTTCAGCATCTACTGCTGAGAAGTCAGATACAGAGAGTGATACCGATGTGTTTACAGCTTCTGGCTCTTCTGGGAAGAGCAACCTATGGCTGATCGATTCTGGCGCATCCTATCATATGACACCCGATAGGAACTGTTTTTCCACTTACCGTGAGATTGATGGAGGAGAAGTTCTGATGGGCAATGATGCTTCTTGCCGTATGATTGGTGTTGGTAGTGTGAAGGTTAGAATGTTTGACGGTGTTATTCGTACTATTACAGATGTTAGACATGTACCTGATTTGAGAAGAAGTTTGATACCTATTGGGGCTCTGAGGACTCTTCCAGATTATGGCATTTACGGATGGGTCACATTGGTGAGCGCAGCATGGATGAGTTGAGAAAGCGAGGTTTGATTGATGGTGTTCATCATTCAAAGCTTGGCTTTTGTGAAGAATGTGTTCTTGGGAAGCAAACGAAGATTTCTTTTGGTACTGGAGAGCATAAGGAAAAGGCTGTCTTAGAGTATGTTCACACAGATGTTCGGGGACCTTCCCCTTACTCCTCCTTAGGTGGAGCCAGGTATTTCGTTTCATTTATAGATGATTTCTCTCGTAAAGTTTGGATATATTTTCTACAGTCGAAGAGTTAAACTTTTGACAGGTATCGAAAGTGGAAATCTACAGTTGAGAAGCAGTCAGGAAAGAAATTGAAAGTTCTCCGTTCAGATAATGGCGGTGAATTTGTATCACAGGAATTCATCGATTATTGTGAGTCTGAAGGTATCAAGAGGCATTACACCACACCTGGCGACCCTCAGTCCAATGGAGTTGTTGAAAGAATGAATCAGACATTATTGGAGAGAACTCGTTGCCTTAGATTGACTGCAAAGTTGAAAAATGGATTTTGGGCAGAAGCTTTATCTATGGTGGCTTTTCTCATCAACCGCATACCTTCTACCGCCATAGACATGAAGATCCCAGAAGAAGTATGGAAAGGAGAGCCCGTTAGCTATTCATTCCTCAAAGTGTTTGGTTGTCCAGCTTACGTACATGAGAGTAGAGGGAAGTTGGAACCTAGAGCTCACAAGTGTATCTTTCTAGGTTATAGAAGAGGAGTGAAGGGATATACATTGTGGTGTCCTATTAGTAGAAAGATTGTTACCAGCAGGCATGTGACTTTTGATGAAAAGGCTATGTTAAAGGTGGAGCCTTCCTCATCAGATGACAATGAGAGGACAAATGAAGAATACCAAACACAAAGTAAGTTATCTGCTGTTCCTTTTCATAGAAGTTCTGAAGGTGTTTCCGATGACACCGTGGTTGATGAGGAAAGTACAGAGATTAGTACAGAGGATCAGACTCAAGGTGGAACTAGTTCAGAGATCAGACCTGTTAGACAGAAGAAGCAGCCTAATTGGCTTAATGATTTTGTTGGATTGAGCATCGAAGACATTGACTTTGATGACATGGCAACATATGCTTTGAATGTTGTCCATGACGAACCCAGAGATTATAGAGACGCTATTGCTTCAGTTGACAGTTCCAGTTGGTTAGTTGCTATGGAAGAGGAGATTGAATCTTTGCAGAAAAATCATACTTGGGATTTGGTGCCTCTTCCCACCAACAAGAGAGATATTAGTTGTAAGTGGATCTATAGAGTAAAAGACGGCGGAAATAGAAATTTCAGATATAAAGCAAGGTTAGTAGCAAAGGGGTATGTTCAGAAGAAGGGAGTTGAGTATCATGACATTTTTGCTCCAGTTGTTAGGCATACCTCCATTCGCATTCAATTGGCATTAGTGGCTCATTATGATATGGAGTTGGAGCAACTAGATGTCAAAACCGCATTCTTGCATGGTGATCTAGATGAAGAAATTTATTTACGGCAGCCGGAGGGGTTCATTGATAGTAGCAGGCCTGGCTATGTTTGTAAACTTAACAAATCTCTATATGGACTAAAACAGTCACCTAGACTATGATATAAGAGATTTGATAAGTTTATGCTTTCACAAGGATATTCTAGAAGCTTCAAAGACCAATGTGTTTATTTCAGGAGATGTGATAATGATTTAATATATCTGTTGTTATATGTTGATGATATGTTAATTGTATCTCGGAGTATGGTAAGAATTTTGGAGTTGAAAACCGAACTTAGCAAGAAGTTTGATATGAAGGATTTGGGAAAAGCACAAAGAATATTGGGTATGGAGATTTGTAGAGATAGAAAGCGGAGAGAGTTGAGACTCACTCAGGCGCAATACATCGAGAAGGTCCTCACTCGATTTGGAATGAAGAAAGCCAAACCGGTTGGTACTCCATTAGGCTCTCATTTTAAATTGTCAAAAGACCAATCTCCCACATCCGAAGAAGATAAAAGGTATATGGCTGATATACCTTATTCCAGTGCTATTGGTAGTCTTATGTATGCTATGGTATGCACTAGACCAGATTTGGCCCACGCAGTGGGTGTTGTAAGTCGATATATGTCTAACCCAGGCAATGAACATTGGCAAGCAGTAAAGTGGATACTTAGGTATCTTAGAGGCACTTCATCTGTTGGCTTGTTATATGGTGGAGTGGATGGCGACATCTCACTTAGAGGATACTGTGATTCAGATTATGCTGGGGATAGAGATGCACGGAAGTCAGTGTCGGGCTATGTTTTTACACTTGGCATAGGCTCGATTTCATGGAGATCAAAGCTGCAATCTATTGTAGCTCTGTCAACTACCGAAGCAGAATTGATATCGATTGTTGAAGCAACTAAGGAGGGTTTGTATTTACTTCAGTTGTTGGATGATCTTTTTATGGTGCAGAAGACCGTGGAGCTATTTTCAGTCAGTCAGAGTGCAATTCATCTTGTTCATAATCAGGCTTATAGTCACGAACGAAGCACATTGATGTTAGAGGTTTCTTTCTTATGCTGGAGGAAGAATAGAGTAAGATCAAGTTGTTGAAAGTGAATACTTCAGATAACCCCTCAGATATGATGACGAAGCCACTTCCCAAGGATAAGTTTGAGCATTGCTTAAACTTGATCCATTTGATTCCAGCTGCTTAGGCGCCATTGGGCGCGAGATTCAATAACCCCTATGATACTTTGTTGATGAGACATACATATATTGAATCGAGGTGGAGTGTTGAATTTATGCGATTCATATATGTGTTTGATGTGAAGATTCGGTAGAGCTATGCATTGGAAAGCATTGGAGTTGGTTGGAGGAAGAAGAGTTGTCAGAAGAGGTGGAGTTCCTGCATGCTGTAACCTGAAACATACTGTAGACGTCTGACCTACCTAGGTCAGACGTCTGACCCTGTTTAAGAATGTTTCCTGAAACATTCTGCAGACGTCTGGCGACGAAAGTTATTCTTCTAGTTCCGAATTCTGAAGGGCAATTTTGTTAATTCCGGAGCTTGGTTCTCTAAACTGATGGTGCAGATTCTTTTGACGTGGATGGATGATCTAGATCATTTAGGTCATCTATATATTGTCTTCTAATCATCTTCCAAATTAAGAGATTAGGTTTTAATCAGATTTCTAATAATTGTAATTAATAGAAATCCTAACGAAATCAAATTGGGGGTTTTCTATTTTGAGTGCTCTATTATTAATCTCTTCAATTGAGTAATTGATTAGAGAGAGTCTCCACATATTGTATCTCTCTAATCATTGTATTGGCTTGTAATCTCTGGAAATAATAATAAAAGGGTTATTGGGTCTCCGTGGACGTAGGATCTTCAGATCCGAAGCACGTTAAATCTTCTGTGTCTCTTGTTTTTCATATTGTTGATTGTGTTCTCATAATTGATATTTTAAGTTGCATTGGTATTCAAATAGACAATACTAGGTCTTGATTTGAAATCGCTTCCGCAGCACACCGTGGTGTTGAATTGTTATCAATCACCAATTTTTCACTACAGTTAGGTTGGTGGATGTTCTGATGTATTAAATCAAATCATGCATTCTCATTATTGTATAATCCAATGCCACCGTTGTTCCATGTATTTTGATTATCTCCGTTGTCTACTTTGATGTTATTAAAATAGATGTTAAATTGAACTTATGTTATGAAATGTTAGTTAAGTTGTTTGGGAGGAAACTAATGTAATGTTATTTTCCGTTTGCAAGGATTGAACTAAATTGTGAGATTTCTGTTGAAAGTTGTGAGTTGCTTTTGAGAATGTCTCATTAAGTAATACAATTTTTAGTATTAACTTCTGGAATGCTTAACAAAAATGTGCAATGCTAAGAAAAATCTGATATGATTTGTAGGATAGAAAGAACTGAGAGACACATAAAGAAACCCAGATTAATTTGTATGTTACCTGAGTAAAGTAGCAAAAGAATTCAGGTTCACTTGACCAACTTTGCCAAGCCTGAACTCAACCAGTCTAAATGTCCTAAACTTATTGGTTAGGAAAGGTAACAAATAAAGAAAACTAGTAAATCGGGATTGTTGTATTGAAAAAAATGGTTACCTGAAATCATCCAGATGCACACATGCACACAGAATACATATACACACTTGCACAAGGGATAACTATGGGTTTAGTAGATCTGAAGTCATAGAAATGTAAACAAACTCTAAAACTGGAGAGATAACATCTAGAATTTACCCAAAATTAAGTAAGACAGAAAAGCTCCTTTTGAAATTATTTTGCCATGAGGAAATTATGTAGTGAATTCCAAAATGAATTCTCTACTTCCAAAACTCTTATACTCTGATTGAAAAAGAAAGAGAAAAACTCAAAGTATCATCTATGTATGGTTTCATATACGTGAGTTAGATGATTTGATTACAACAATATTTTTATATTGGTTGAAAGATCCTGGATAGTAGAGAAATGAGAAAGAATGTTCTCTTGAGTAGATGATCACTGAATAAAACTAAAAAAGAAAAAAAAATTGTAAGAAGTGGGTCATCTCAATTTGGTATCAGAGCCAGGTTGATAAATAACATAGTGAAAAAAAATATCTTGAATGAACTTGGTTGTTTTGAATGTATGAAAGTATTGACTGTCTTGGATGCCTTGTCTTTATATACTTATATTAATAATATCTGTTATAATTGAATGATAATAAGTTGGAATAGGTTAACTTATAAAAGATTAGATATAATGGACTAACTCAAGTGTTGTATCCATAGAACCATGGTAAGACCCAGACAACAAGGGGTAGGACCAAGTGAACCACCCATGGTGAATATGCAAGATTTCATGAGAGCTATAAGGGATGGGGTAGGCAATAGGCAAGAAAATCCACATGAGGAACTTTCTAAACTACTCAAGACTTTTACCAATCTTGGAGGCAGGACTTTTGATGGAACAGAAGGAATAATGGGAATTCAAAAATTGGCTCAGAATTTTGGATAGAATCTTTGCTGATATGCAAGTTGAAGACCAAAAGAAGAGGCTAATAGCATCTAGACAATTGAGAGGAGCAGCTTTGGATTGGTGGGAAGTTATTATAGCTGGAAGACCTGAAGGAGAGGTGACATGGAACCAGTTTAAAGAAATGTTGGAAGGAAGATTTGTACCTGCATCAGCTAAAGAGTCTTTGCTGGAAGAATTCATTAAATTAAGACAGGGAACTATGAGTGTTACTGAGTATACCCAGAAGTTTGAATCTCTAGCAAAGTATGGTGCAGTGCTCATCACAACTAGGGAAGCTAAAAATGGCAGATACATCCAAGGATTGAATGCCAGTCTCAGTAGAGCCATGCTGCCATATAAGGATAGGACATTTGATCAAGTTTTAGATCTGACTTTGAGCCTTGAACAGCATGATAAAGCCAGAGAAAATTTCAGAGCATTTAAAAATAACCAGAACAAGAAAGGAAAGGGTAAGTTTCACCCTTATGATAAAAAGAAAACGGATGTAGCTTCCACCAAGCAATCAGAAGAAGCCAAAACTACTGAGGTTAAAAAAAAGATCACTTGCTATAATTGTGGGCAAGAGGGGCACATGAAGAATAGGTGTACAAACTAAAATTAAATTGTATGCTTGTAGATAAGTCCTTGCTTATTAAAAGTCCTTTAGGTAGTTCCTGTGTATTGGGTATAATATGTAAACAATTAGGACTGAATATAGGGGGACATATGTTTGGTGCAGACCTATATGTGTTGCAATATCCAGACATGGGAGTTATTTTAGGAGTTGATTGGTTAAAAAGATATAAGACAGTTATAAATATGGAGACCTCCACCTTATCATTGAAAACTTCTGATGGAAAAAGGGTAGTTGTTCTTTGTGAAGCAGATAAGAACAGGAGCATAGCCACTCTTGATAACTTGACTAGTGAGAAGCATATGCCTGCATTAGAAGAAATCCCTATAGTAAATCAGTATGCTGATGTGTTTGGTGAGGTTAAGGGAATTGTTAACCATAGACCAGTAGAGTTTTCTATCAAACTAATTCCAGGAGCTAACCCAGTGGTTAAGAGGCCAACTAGAATGGGGCCTAAGGAATTAATAGAACTGAAAAAGCAGTTGGTTGAACTAGAAGAAAAAGGATTCATCAGACCTAGTAGCTCATCATGGGGAGCACCAGTGGTTTTTGTTAAGAAGCAAGATGGATCTCTCAGATTATGTATTGATTATAGAGAGTTAAATAAAATCATAATTAAAAATAAATACCCCTTACCAAGAATTGATGATCTTTTTGATCAATTGAATGGTGCAAACATATTTTCTAGACTCGACATAGCTTCAGGATTTCATCAAATGAAAGTAGAAGAGGAAAGCATCAAGTATACTGCTTTTAACACTAGGTATGGACTTTATGAATTTTTAGTGATGCCCTTTGGCTTGACTAATGCCCCCTCTTACTTTGTTGATTTGATGAATATAATTTTTAGAAAATATTTAGATAAATTTGTATTGATATTTATTGATGATATACTAATTTATTCTAAAACAATTGAAGAGCATGAGAATCATTTGCATATAGTACTGCAGAAATTAAGGCAAGAAAATTTGAAGGCAAAATTTTCAAAGTGTACTTTTTGGCAAAACGAGGTAAAATTTTTAGGTCATGTAGTATCAGAAAAAGGCCTATCTGTAGATCCCAATAAGGTGATGGCAATTCAAACATGGAAAAGGCCTACCAGTGTCACAGAGGTTAGGTCATTTATGGGAATGGCTGGTTATTATAGAAGGTTTATAAAGGATTTTGCAAAAATTTCAATTCCATTAACTAGATTGACTAGAAAGAATCAGGCTTTTGTTTGGACTGAGGAGTGTGAGAAAGCCTTTGAGAGATTAAAAGAAGCATTAATAAAAGCTCCAATACTAAAGGTGCCTGAAGGGAATGAGAATTTGGTGATATATACTGATGCAAGTGGACAAGGACTTGGGGCAGTGTTGATGCAACAGCATCAAGTGATAACTTATGCCTCTAGACAGTTGAAGCCCAGTGAGGTAAAATATGCTACACATGATCTTGAATTGTCTGCTATGGTGTATGCTCTTAAGTTATGGAGACATTATTTGTTAGGGGCTAAATTTGAAGTTTATACAGATCATATGTCACTCAAATATTTGTTTTCACAAAAAGAATTGAACATGAGGCAGCAAAGATGGATTGAACTCTTAGCCTCATATGATTTTGAAATACTATATACACCTGGCAAAGCTAATAAAGTGGCAGATGCTCTAAGTAGACAGCGTGCCAATGTAGCTAGATTGATGATAGAAGAGTTTAATACTTTATCATTACTGATTGACTCAGAAGTGAAAAGGGACAGTGAGGAAAATATGAGCATATGCAGTGAGAAGGAAGAAATAGGGAAGTTGAGTTTTGTTGCTTTGGGATCAGAATTGAAAAATAAAATTGTAAAGCTACAAGACCAAGATCCATTTTTACTTGAGAAGAAAGTTCAGATATTAAATGGTGAGATAGTGGAAGGATTTCAATTGAATAAACAAGGTCATTTGGAGAAGGGAAAAAGAATATGTGTTCCTACCATTGAAGAATTGAAGCAAGAAATTTTGGATGCTTATCACAAAAGCAAGTACACCATACACCCAGGAAGCACAAGAATGTATCACAACCTCAAAAGAGATTATTGGTGGAGTGGTATGAAGAGTGCAGTGGCATTATATGTGTCTAAGTGCATGGTTTGTCAACAGGTAAAGGCTGAATATCAAAGACCCTTAGGAATGCTTCAACCTTTACAAATACCACAATGGAAATGGGAAGACATATCAATGGACTTCATTGATGGTTTGCCTAAGACTAGGAGGGGAAATGATAGTATTTGGGTTGTAGTTGATAGGATAACCAAAACAGCTCATTTTATACCTGTAAAATCAGATAGGAATGCATGCACCTTAGCTCAGTTATTTATTAAAGAAATAGTTAGATTGCATGGAATACCAAAGACTATAGTAAGTGATAGAGATACCATCTTCACTTCAAAATTCTGGCAAAGTTTCCACAGGGCAATGGGGACTGATTTATGCTTGAGCACAGCATATCACCCTCAATCTGATGGCCAAACAGAAATTGTGAATAAATTACTTGAAGACATGTTGAGGGCATGTATATTGGTTTGGGGAGGAAGTTGGGAAGATCACATATTTCTGGCAGAATTTGCATATAACAACAGCCATCACAGTAGCATAGGCATGGCACCCTTTGAAGCACTATATGGTAGACCCTGTTTATCACCTTCAAGTTGGATTGAGTCTGGGGAAAAGGTGGTCTTAGGACCAGAAAATGTAAAAGAGACCTCTGAAAAGATAGCTTTGATTAGGAAAAGGATTGCTTCTGCCCAAGACAGGCAAAAGAAATATGCTAATCAAAAGAGGAAAGAAGTGCAGTATGATGTGGGGAATTATGTATTTATTAAGATATCACCCATGAAAAAGATTTTGAGATTTGGAAAACAAGGAAAGTTGATTCCAAGATATATAGGACCATATAAAATTCTAGAAAGAATTGGAAATGTAGCCTATAAGTTAGAATTGCCAGAGGAGATGAGAGCAATGCATGATGTTTTTCATGTATCCCAGTTAAGGAGATGGGTTCATGATAAAGAAACAATTTTAAAATCCCCTGAGAAAGTGCAGATTGACCCCAGAATGGTGTATGAGAAGAAGCCTGTAGGCATAGTTGCAAAGGAAATTAAGAAATTGAGAAACAAAGAAATAAAATTAGTAAAAGTGCAATGGAGTCTTGACCCAAATGATTGCACATGGGAGGTGGAAGATAAAATCAGAAGTGATTATCCACAGCTAATTGATTGAATCAAAAGGTAAAAAAAATATATATATATATATATACATAAGTATACTAATGAATGATTTGATTAAATACTTTGTTATGCATAGGGGTTTAATTAATGATTGGTCTGGGAATGATTGATTGCTGAATTGAAAATGTCTGAATTAAGTATGAAAGAATTGTGGGACACAATTCCTAAAAGGAGGGGTATATGTGATAACCCTGATTTTATGAACAAGTTTTATAATTTAATTTAGTATATTTGTTTGAAATTTTGGTTGCCTAGGAAAAATATATATGATAAGTTGACCATAAATGCATTGGGTAAGTATTGATATGTATGCAAGATGGTATAATACATATGTACATACTTCTCTGAAAAAAAAGAAGCAGAAAATTTATTTGTAAGCTAGAGTAAACTATAAATACATGATTATTACAGATATGAATGTGCCATTGAAAAAAGTCTAGAATAAGGAAAATAAAGGCTTAGGCAAGGATAGAAATATAGGTATTATACAGGTATTTTAAACAAATGCTGGCTGAAGAAAAATTATCAGAAATTGCATGGAAATAGTATGAGTTGTTGAATAAATACTTTATCCACTTTTAGCAATTTTCTTAGCTTTTTTTAAAAAATAGAGATCATGCAAATAAGGTGACCGGGGTAATAAGATATAATTTCTGTTAATAGAAACAGGGACCACTTACCCATTTTCTCTTAGAATAGAAAGAGAGGCTGATCATAAGTGGTAGGGTAAAATTGACATTGGGTAAATTTTAAAACCCTAGAGGCAGCCAAGGCCTTGTATAAAAAGGGTTTAAGGGTGAAAGGATTTGTCACCATTTTCTTAAAAATAAAACAGAAATATAGATAGCTAGCAAAAGGAAAAAAATGAGAAGCATTGGCCATTAGAGACATGTAGGAAATAGCAGGTCAAAGGAAAAGGATTAAGGTGAGTAACCTCACTGAAAATTGGCATTAAGTCCTGAATATTGAGGCAGCCTAAATGGTTTTATATTTTTATTTAATCTGTGCTTATTTTATGATCTTGGTGTGTTGATGATCTGTTTAAATGTTTTGTGTTAATATACCCAGAAAATATGTTTATGGCTTCCATGTTTAAATGATTATTGTGTCATGAATTATCTTTGAGATGAGATGCTCTCTTTATGTGACTTCTGCATATAGATTAATTCATGGAAACTCCAGGGATATATATTATAAATCTATGGTCTAAAAATGGAAAAATGGGGTTGTAGCATAAAGTGGTTGCTGCTTATGTCTCAAGATTAAACATATGGTAACATAGAAGTGCAATGTTATACTTGTGCTAAACTTCTATGATTACAAATAAATCCAGATAAGAATAAAAGCTTGTGGTTTAGTCAGATCTTGTGAATCTGTGAGTATCTGATTAAGCCAGAGGTAAATGGATGCATCATAGCAAACTATATATATGACCATATATTTATAAGCATGATTCCTTAAAACCCATGATTTAAATAATATGTACACTGAGAAATTAGACTAGCTTGTATGAATAAATCTATGATTATGAAAACATGATCTGTTATTCTTTGAACACATGCATGATGGTTGAGTTATTTATTTTCTCTGATTAATTTATGAGATGCAGAAGGGATTAGCATAAATGGGGAAAGAGGGAAAATGAACACTTAGTAATTTAACTAAGGATTTTGGATCTTAGGGCTATAAAGTATGGCTTGGCAAGGGAAATATTGCAAGCTCACACATGGTATGATTATACCCAGGGGCCTGAGTGTGCTGGGTTAACAGTGAATATGCCCCAGACAATGTGTGTTTTAATAGAAGGAAAGTAGCTAAAGTCCATCATAAAATACCTGAGATTGAATTCTGAGAATAAGTTCACAGGTAGGTTTGGGTAAAATCCCTGATAGCCAGAAAGTTATAGATAAGGAAAATAATTAAATGATGATCATATGGGTTGGTTTAGAGTATTCTATTGGGAAATTATATGTTTGTGCTCCCTGATACAATCCATTGAATGATGTATTATTATGTTATGCATTAATGAACATGCACAGGTGGTAGAGAAAAGTATACAAGAGAAATATTGCTTTACCTTATCTGTTTTAAAAGTTATTTGAGTATGAGAAAAATTATTTAAATTTAGATTTTCAGTAAGATTATTCATACCAGATAATTTAGTCTGACCTTTTGTGTGTTTGTACACCATTGGGTGTCTCATACTTTTATGAGGCAGCTCGTGGTGATTGTGCAGGTAAATAGGCATTTTCTTGATCAAGAATTGGATGAATTAGCTGCTAAGGAATTGGATATAATAGTTACAGACTCAAGGATATTAAAATAGATGTTAAATTGAACTTATGTTATGAAATGTTAGTTAAGTTGTTTGGGAGGAAACTAATGTAATGTTATTTTCCGTTTGCAAGGATTGAACTAAATTGTGAGATTTCTGTTGAAAGTTGTGAGTTGCTTTTGAGAATGTCTCATTAAGTAATACAATTTCTAGTATTTAACTTCTGGAATGCTTAACAAATATGTGCAATGCTAAGAAAAATCTGAAATGATTTGTAGGATAGAAAGAACTGAGAGACACATAAAGAAACCCAGATTAATTTGTATGTTACCTGAGTAAAGTAGCAAAAGAATTCAGGTTCACTTGACCAACTTTGCCAAGCCTGAACTCAACCAGTCTAAATGTCCTAAACTTATTGGTTAGGAAAGGTAACAAATAAAGAAAACTAGTAAATCAGGATTGTTGTATTGAAAAAAATGGTTACCTGAAATCATCCAGATGCACACATGCACACAGAATACATATACACACTTGCACAAGGGATAACTATGGGTTCAGTAGATCTGAAGTCATAGAAATGTAAACAAACTCTAAAACTGGAGAGATAACATCTAGAATTTGCCCAAAATTAAGTAAGACAGAAAAGCTCTTTTTGAAATTATTTTGCCATGAGGAAATTATGTAGTGAATTCCAAAATGAATTCTCTGCTTCCAAAACTCTTCTACTCCGATTGAAAAAGAAAGAGAAAAACTCAAAGTATCATCTATGTATGGTTTCATATACGTGAGTTAGATGATTTGATTACAACAATATTTTTATATTGGTTGAAAGATCCTGGATAGTAGAGAAATGAGAAAGAATGTTCTCTTGAGTAGATGATCACTGAATAAAATTAAAAAAGAAAAAAAAAAATTTGTAAGAAGTGGGTCATCTCAATGTCCCTTTCCCATAATCCTTTTACTTCACAATAAACACCCCATATACCAACCAAATTACTTTGTTTAACATTAAAAGTTGACATGTATTGTAACGACCCATCTTTTTGGACGGTTTAAATCGACAATAAACCACACATGTCTAATTCAAACCGTCCAAAAAGGTGGGTCGTTACATGTATACCACCATATAAACCAAATTAGTTTTATTAGGCTATCTCCAATGGAGGTTAAATGCGAATGTAAAATTAAAAGAAATTACGTTCTCACTTTTGCATTAAGTCACATAAAGTGCCTTAAGATTACATTTTCAATTCTAGAAATGTAATTGGATATAAACATGCATTTAATATGTGTATGGATCCAGACGTTATTGATTACAAGCCTATCTACTGAGCGTGTTTCAATACATGCCTAAATCTTAGCATGTGTTTATTTTACGCCGAGTTGCTGAGCGTGTATTAAACACACACACTCAGTTGTCGATATTAATCACATGTTCATCCTGCATGTGTATATAATACACGCCCACTGCATGTTCTCAATTTGTTCCTGCTTTGCCTGCCTTTTGTGCTCTTGACACTTTGTTATCTTTTGACTGGGATTGTGCCTGGCTTTGCGCATTGGGCCTCTTCTTAATGTAACATATGGCATCTCGTTTGGTGCCTATAAAAGAGTGATTATATTGTGCCTGTAAAATTGAGTTTGAAGCTATTGGTACTTGTTGAATGAACCTGTGCTCTTTCAGTAATCGCAGCTGCTACTTTTGGATTCTTGTATAGAAATATTGTGCACGTTATAGTGCACGTTTTCAGGAATTTAGTATGTCTTTAAGTCATAGTGTTGGTCAAGTGGTGCAACTTGGTATGAGCGATGTTTGTGTTTGCTTTGTGCAGCTTATAATTGTATGCACCTAGCGTGGTGCTTAAATAGTGTTTGTGACTGCTTGTGCAGCTTAGTTTTGAATGTTTACGTCATGTGTGGTGCTTGAGTTAGTTTGGCTTGATAAAGTTGCCGACGACTTTCTTCCTCACACCTGTAATAATTTTGTAATGGTGGTACGACCACTATAAAACCGAGTTGTTTATGCAAAAAAATAATATTTTATTTTACCCTCAAATAAAAAAAGGAAACACACACCACACTCTGAACGTGTATTTATTTCACGTTTAATCGCTAAACGTGTATGAAATATGCATTCAATCAATATGCATTTTTCCCCAACTAAACCTGTAAAATTACGTGTTTTAATTGAAGATGCCCTTATAGTTCAACCATCAAACAATCAAAGAATTATGGGTGACAATTAGACCCGACCGGACGGATCCGGACTCGATCCAACGGGTCTCGGTTCTAGGTGGGTCGGATTTTGTGGGTCTAGACTATTAATTTTAAAACCTAGACTCGATCCGAGCTTCGGTTCGGGTTAGATTAGGTCGGTTGGGTCAGATTGAGTAATAACACTAAAAATACATATATTTCAATGTTTTTTGGTCGGACCTATTAGATCGGGTAGAGTTGGGTCTGGTTTGATTGACTCGGTATTTTCATCATCTGATCCAAGACCCATCAGTTTTGGTTAGAATTCGGATCTTCTCGAATTGATTTGTTTCAGATTTGCGGTTCTCAATTCTAATTGTCCCCCTACGAAGAGGGAATACCCATTGAACCATATAACCGGTTTTATCTTTCATGCTAGCTCCCTGCCTTCTACAGTTCTGCTAGGGAGAAAATAAAAAAAACGTTCGCTTAATTCCTAAATCTAGGGTTCATAATCGACGGAGAAAACTTAGAAATCAAAAGGGGAAAAAAAGAAAAATCAGAAAATAGAAGAGGAAAAAAAAATCAAACTTGCCTCTGAATCCAAATCCTTCAATTCAGGTATGCTGCTGCTGCTTCTTCCTATTCCTGTTCCTCCTTTTAATTGCTGAATTCAGATCGCGATGCTGAACTAAATCTCTTTTGGTTTTGTTTCAATTCGTTGTTTAAATTGAAATTGCGATTCGATTTGGGGCTTCAATATTTTCTTTGTGAAATAGGATCGTACGATTTACACGGGTTGCAATCCAATTTAACTCTTGGATCGGCAAGGCTGCGATTCTTTCCAATAGCGTTTCGGAACGAACGATCTTACGATTTTTGCAATCATCATCCTCCCCTTGTTTCTGTTAATTTAAACACATGGTTGAAGTTTGATGGATTATATCATGAACATCCCATGGTTTCAATTTAGAACAATATTTTTGTCATACAATTGTAACTGTCACATGGTTTATAGTTAGGGCATTGTTAAACAAGAAGGGTACAACTTTAAGGGGACACCGCCCAACAAAAAAATTGCGATGGAAGAACATGATATATGAAACCAAATCAAACGATTTATTGTTTTACCCTTGTTCAAAGCAGATTCGGCAACGGCTCATCGAAAAATGAAAAGAAAAAATGATGATAGTTCACCGAAAACTAATTTTGGAGGGGATTGATCAAAAAGAAATCATAGAATGATGGGGTACACTGAAAAAATTGCATAACGGGGGTAATAACAGAATTATTTTTGATTTGTTATGAGGGAGCGAATTTTTTTGTACCTCTCATAGCAGTTCTAAGAAATTAAAAAAATGGCATCTCCTTATCCAAAACCGAAGTCCCTTTAGCAATGCCCTATAAGGCTGATTTGTTGGTCATTTCGTCTAATCCTTGTTTTTTTCTAATTGTTAATTTGTACCCATTTTTATTTGTGCTATGGCCTGAAATATCATGTAGTTATAACCGTTCTTTGTTTTAAATTTAGTACACTTTTTTTTGTCATTTTGTCCTCTCCTTGTTTTTTATTAATTCAAAAACATATTTTTTTATGTTTCAACTTCATATTGGGTTGTTGACAAATTTTTTTTGGCCATCTAGGTATATAATAATCACTTCAAACATGGTTCAAACTGGAAAGCGCTCACAGCGAAGAGACAGAGAAAGAGACGGAGAAAGAGATGATGACAATGACAGAAGAAATCAGAAGAGAAGAACAGGAGAGAAACAGTCTTCTTCTCGTGCTGAAGGGCTTGTACTATACCGCATACTTTGTCCCAGTTCTGTGATAGGATCAGTTATTGGAAAATCTGGCAAAGTAATCAAGTCAATTAGACAAGACACCAATGCCAAGGTCGAAGTAGTTGATCCATATCCTGGATGTGATAAAAGAGTTATACTTGTGTATTGTTATGTCAAAAATAGAGAACAAGTTGATATAGAGGGGGATTTCAAAGCACTGCAGTCTCTTTCTCCTGCCCAAGATGCCTTGATAAAAGTACACGAGGCTATTGTGAATGCTTTGGCTAACACAGAGAACCATGATAGGGGTAATAAAGAGGAGGCAGAGTTGCTTGTGCCTTCTAGTCAGTCATCGGCTTTGATCGGGAAGTCGGGGTCTATTATAAAGAGATTGAGGTCGCAGAGTGGGGCTAATATTAAGGTTATTCCAAAGGAAGCTGATGACGAAAACCATTCTTGTGCTATGAAATTTGACAATTTTGTTCAGGTATATTGACAACGTTATTTTTCCAAGTTATTACTGAATTTAAGGTAGTTGATATCTAGGTTTGTTTTGTTTTTATCAATTAAGGTATTAAAGATTAAGGGGTATTTTGCTAGAAGATCTCACTAGGGAATCTAATTAGTTTGAAGTAAATGAGGATAAATTTGAAACTTTAACATCAATACTTTTTTTTACTTATAATCGCCATTTTAAATAAAAAACAATTATATTTTTTGCCATTGAAATATGCATAAAATGAAGCATTGTCTTTGTTTTGTATAAATTTAAAGAAACAAGCGATAAATTTATACAATGTAAGTTGTATGTCCTTATGGTTAAAGAGAAAGATAAAGATAAATAAGCCCAAATTTACATTAATATTGATTGTTGCCAATATTATCATTGCAAATTTTTCTTAAGTTAGGAATATGGATTTATAAGAGGTGCCATCTCTTTTTATGTAAACAAACAGATTTTATCACATTGTTAAGCCCTGGTCTTTTGCATCAAAAAACTTGTGTTTCTTGTACATGTGAAATCAAGACATTACCTTTATCAGTAAAATTTGTTTGTATGATTGTCCTTAAATATTGCATGCATGTTTCTCATTTATTTTATGATGATAATTTCTTATATATCCCAATGGACAATCCTGTTATGTATGTTTTACAACTAATAATTCTGATGTTATACCGTCATCACATCACTAATGCAATTAAGGAACATTTGTGTGCTAACGAAGAGATGCAGAACAACAAACACATGTCTAATCTTATTCCATCCTTATTTCATTGTCATAAATGTCTTCCGATCACATTACAGATAATAGGAGATGCCGAAGCAGTAAAGAATGCACTGTACTACATATCAGCTGTAATGTACAACTACCCACCAAAAGAAGAAATCTCACTCGATACAAGTGTACCCCAACCTCAAGGTCTTCAGCCACATATTATTATTCCATCTGATCCACCCATCTATCCGGCCCCTAGCTTGTACCCTGGTCCTGAAACTCTTCTTCCTCCAGTCATTGGAGTAACTCCTCATCAATCTGATGTCCGAAACTATAATGGCACTTATGGTGGCTTGCCAGTGTATGTTCCTGACTATGGCATCCCAAGGCATTCAGGAGAGTTAACTGTTCGTGTCCTGTGCCCTTCTGATAAGATAGGTCGTGTAATCGGTAAAGGAGGTAGCGTCATTAAAGGCTTAAGGCAAGATAGTGGTGCGGATATTGATGTTGATGACATGAAGAAGAAGTATGATGAATGTGTTATAAAAATCACTTCAACTGAGGTCGTTGTTTCTATCTCTCTCAGTAATTCAAAATTGGAATTAACAACTTTTTTTTTTGTTTTGACTGAAATTTATATAGTCACCGTGTATTTCCCCTATAAAAAATCTTGATGTTATTAGTTTTATATTTATGCATATGACAAGAAAGAGACAAAGGAAAATTGCGAGAAAACAAGAAATATGCATATCGATTGATCCTTTTTGATGTTAGTCCTAATACTAATGTTAGCGCTTGTTACAAACATATAAACTAAAAAATAGCGATCACCTTGGATTCGATTTTGGATTTGAGAAATCCGTTCAAAGATTGTTTGATATGATTTTCTTATGTAATTATTATATGAATCATCAACAATCGATTTTTACCCAAACATATGAATTCAAAATTCCCCAAACTACAATTTTGTCATTATCCAAAAATATTGATTATTACTTTGCCCGTAACCAATAGTCCCCTTATCCATTTTGATAGTGTCAATAGTTGCGCACATAATTTATGCCATTTGTTGTTTTATAGCTATTTTTTTTTTTGGATACAGTCGACTAGTGATGAAAAGTCAGCTTGCGTGGAAGCTATTTTGCTGCTCCAACAGAAAATCAACGAGGAGAGTGATGAATCTGCTAAGCTGCAGCTTCTTGTTCCTTCAAAAGTAATTGGCTGCTTGATTGGTAAAAATGGCACAATAATTAACAGCTTGAGGAAGATGACCAAGGCTACAATATATGTGTCTAAAGGAGAAAAGCCCAAGTACGCTGCTTCCGACGATGAACTTGTTGAGGTTTGCTTTTGTCTATGTTGTCATGAAAACATGCTTAAACGGCGCTTAAGCGCGCATGCGTGCACACACGCGTATATTATACACTCACGTATACATATGCATATGCATACATACACACACATATACACATACACATACACACACATATACATACATATGTACATACATACATTTGTGTGTGTTTGTGTATGTATGGATTATTATGCAAAGAGCTTAAGTGACACTTTATATCACTCTGTTCTAACGTTACAATTCAGTGATAATGCTTTATAAATAAATTATGGATTGGTTTGTAAAATTTCGACGTAATGAAATTTGTACCGACACAGGATACATACAAAAATTTCTCATACCGTAAAAGTAAGTTATAGCCCTGAACTTCTAATCCTTAAATCATAGCTTTCAAGCTTTCAGCTTAATGTCAAAAGACAGTTTCATATTAAGCAGTACTCAAGCATCATTAAGCGAGGTGATGCCTAGCTTATCATCTGATAGAAAATCGAATTTAATCCATATTCTTGACCAAAATGTATAAGTTCCATAAATGTTCCTGATTGGTTTTGTCATCTACAGGTGTCTGGGGATGTAAGAAGCGTGCGTGATGCACTTGTTCAGATAACTCTTAGGCTAAGAGAGGATGTATTAAGGGACAGAGATGAAAATGGCAAAATCATTGATACTCGCAGTGATAATGGATATTCTGGGGGTATTTCCGGGCTTCCGGTATTGCCTTATATTCCTCCACCTGCTGCTCCCGCTCTTGCTCATGCTCCTGCTCTTGCTTCCTTAGATTATGATATGAGGGCTGACAGAAATAGAGGGTTGGGTTCACTGGCAAGTAGAGATATGTATGGCTATGGCAGTGTGCAGGTACTATTTGGTTGATTTATTGATTATTTAGGTTTTAGCATGTACTTTAGATATGCATACTAGTGTTTAGCATATGCAACAATGTGCAATTAGAGATACTTTACTAGGACTTGCTGGGGAATCCAATTAGTTTTAAAGTTACACATAGATGAGTACATGAGGAAAGATATCTATTTGAGATTTAGGCTCCGTTCTTGAGGGTTTTTGTTTTTTTGGAACTTGCAATCTCAATTTTATATAAATTCATACAATTTTGTCCTTGAAACTCAGGCTTCGCTCTTGAATTTTGTTTTCCACCGGTTTTGGTCGTATTTCACAGGCTTGTTTTTGAAGTGATGAGAAAACCCCTACTTTTGAGTTTTTTTAACCATATTTAGTCAAAACCGATGTGTAATTTTGGCAGTATTTCTAACTGTTAAATAAGTGGTTTTCGGAGGTTTCACAAATTTTATTTTAATTGTGTCCTCGTATATTTTATTTTGGTTGTTTTCATTCCCGTAACACATATCTTATTCAATTTAAGAAATATATTTCCATGACTTTTTTTTCATTATTCAAATGTTGTATTTTAGTGGTGTTAGTGCATCTTAAAAATACGCAACACACACAGATATATATATTTATATTCTCACAACTCACACTGTTTCAAAATAGAGAAGCTTTTATAATTCTAGATCTACAAATCAGCCACTTTCATCGTGTTTTTCCAAGCAGATTACAAAAGTTATGATTTTTGATAAACTAATTATATTTTGTTTTTCAGTTCTTTTATATAGGAAAGCAAATAAATAAATAAATTTGCTTTTCAATTTGTTGATGTTTTTTAGTGCATTTTGGAGTATGCTAACTCTATTTATCTACAAGTAATTTTGTTTCTACCCAAACTTTTAAAACCGGTGCATAATTATCTTATGCTGGTCGGTTGTATAAGCATCTCATTAAAAGCTGTCAAAACGGGTACTCTCATTTACAATCAGAACTAGTACTGTCAAAAACCCTCATAACCCATACTACAAAACTTGGGAGCGGAGCCTTAAAAAATTTGAAATATTGTCCTTGTATAAGCACCTATATATAAAATCAAGATTTGAATTAGCACAAAGTAAAATGCATCCTTATGGCTGAAAAGAAAGATAAAAATGGCCATCAGGATAAATTTCCACTTGTAATTATGTGAACTTAATTGGCACTAACAACCTGTCATGTATAATCGGATAGTATAATGTCACTGTTAATGCAGCCTTGCTGGTACCATATAGCATTATTATATGCTCTTTTATGTTATGGATATTATAACATGTAGTTCATATAGATGTTAATATTACTACATATGTTATGTTTTGTGAGCTTACTTTCATTTTTCTCATATGTTTCCATGCAAGTCTGGAGATAGGGAATATGAGCCCCTACCATTATATGGAGTGAAATCATATGGAGGAAGGTATGTTGTTATTATCTATGTAGAAAATTACCACTCTGTGTTTTAATCTTTGTTTTTTTTAGGAAATACAAGTTTGATCTGTTAAATTGCTGTTTAGTTTCCATTGAAATAAAATTCCGCTTCTTGGTTTGTTCAGTTTAGTAAAAGCCACTTGGTACTGAAAATGATTGCACTACTTTCAGGGTTCCTTCATTCTCAGAATTGGCTATCCCTTCACATGCTCTGAGCAAAGTGTTGGGCAAAAGTGGATCCAACCTTACTACTATCAGTAATGTAAGTTCTCTAGTTTATAATGATTTCAGTCATGTTATAGAGTGTATATGTTTGTAAGCACCTGTATCTGGAATCCTTTTTTAAAAAATCTTTTCGACTAAATTGCATTATTCAAATCAAATAAACCATTCAACTTTGGATCATTTACAGACGTCACAAAAATATTAATGGGTACACACAATCATCTTGTTTTCTTGCTGTAGATTTATCAGCCACTCCATAGTGGTTTGTGATAGGTTTCACATACTCTAATAGGCTGTGTCGATTAACTTCCACTTTTGCTTAACAAGATTTGAAGATAACCCTTCTCCGTATGATTTGTTGTTTTTTCCTTGTATCTTCCGAAGTATAAGATGCACAACTATTTCTACTAGAGCACCTAGATGCAACTTAACCAAATCTCATGGAATCTATTATATTTTGTTATGTTTCTTTTACTATTAATCTGGACCATATCTCAGAACACTGAACCACTCCCAAATTGGATTTCGTCAACTAGGGTCTTTTGAATACCCTGAATTAGGGTACTTTTTATTTTTTTGAAAGCAAAAGTTAAAAAGTCAATTTGGATATAGGAAAAATCGTTGGCTTTCAAAAGTTATTTTCTGAGTTAATTGATATTCTTTCTATTGTTAGCTTGCTTTTGATTGTCAAAGAGGTCTCTCTAGTGCTAGTACTAGTCTACTGTTTTGACTTATGATTATAGAGAACAACGCACCTACCCAAAGCTCGTTATTCATAGTTCTGCATTGCCGAGTTTAGTGCAAAGCAGCATATTAAACAAACAACTTGTCATTTTTGTGGAAAGTTATCTTGACCTAGATTCACCATTGTAACTTCTGCAGTTATCTGGAGCCGACATTGAAATTGTTGACTCACCATCATCAAGGTATGAGCGCATTGCCAAGATTTCTGGTACCTCTGAACAGAGACGTGCAGCTGAAAATATGATCCAGGCGTTTATCCTTTCAACTTAAACAGAAGCCATGAATCAAGCAGACATGTGGTACCCTTTGTTCCTAACCATAGTTAAGCCTATTATCTCTGGAGAACAACTCTACTGAATCTATGATATTATGTCTTAGAAGTTTAGGCTATTTCTTACTTTTCCCTTGTCGACCTAAAGCTTCCTTATTTAGCTGCTGGAGGACGTATCTGTGTTATCTATCTTTTATGTGAACTGTCTCTTCATCCTAAACTATGTTATCTAATGCATGCATGTCAGGTTTTGTCCCTCAAATTTGATAGCCATATTGCCACATGAATGGTTCAGCTATAATTATTGTATGAATTTTCCTTTCGTGCCAATGTTTTTGTGTTATTTTGTTAAGTGGTATCGTCTATCATCGTGCTTCAAAATCAGCATTTGTGGATGCTATTACTAGCATGCATATGTTCCTGAGTTAACCCTCTCCATTCTCTGCTATGAATTTGAGTTTTGTCTTCCCAATAATAGTCCGCTGGTACCAATAGTCATTATTGGGAAGGTCTTGCGTCAGCTAACTCAAACACTATACATATGGAAAGCTATGCTTTTGCCAAGAAGAAATATTGAGTCAAATGAACAATTGACGAATAACAATATTCCATCGAACGCTCTAATTGATGGAACTCGGTATATTCTATTACACTCCGTGGTTTTATTTTTTGGTATTATATCCAAGGTAGATTGAAGAACCACAGGGATAAATGTTGAATCATTCTATCTTCAACTCCTTGGGTAAAAAGTTAATTACTGAATATACAAGTCAAATGTATATATTTTTTTCTGGTCAAGTTAATGATCGTTTCGGTGCTAATTAATTTGTTCATCCACTTCTCTTTACAATAGATACTTTTTCTGCCCTCTTTGAATCAATTGTTCGAGGAGAACATCCTGTACTCGGCCAGTTTAAGTTCTTGTATTCTCATCCTAAATTGAAGGCATATTGTATACAATGTCTTAGCTCTTGATTGAGGTGCAAACCTTTGAAATAATAATTTCAATAAATTCTACAATTCGGAATTCATCTCGAATGTAATTTCCTCGATAAACAGTTCATTTTTAAATTTCAATTCATTATTCAAATGAACTCTGAGTTGAGAAAATATGTTCAGTTTGTGTTAAAAAAAAATGACAACTAATTGAAGTGACAATTAGTTCAATTGTCTTTAGGGCACTAATTTCAAAATTTTGCTTCATTGGAAAATCCAGTCATTCCTAAAACTTTCATCCATAAATCAATATCCTTCCACTTCATATTCATGCTGAATTGTTGTTCCACAATTGCAACTGCAGCCCCACTTTCTAATGTTAACCTCCTCTTCCTCGCAACCGCCTCATCACCACCACAGCCCCATCTCTATTTCCAATGTTAACCTCATTTCCATCTCTATTTCCAATGTTAACCTCATTTTGTAGCTCATTCTCCTCAAACGACTATTCATCACCATCACTTCCTCATCATGGCACTTCACCATGTCTCCTCGACAGATCAATTAACAATCATGAAATGGAATTCTGTGTGAAAATAGCATAACACGGTAATGCCATATGCAAAAGCTACGAATTGCTATATTAAAATAATTTCATACAATTTAGCAACAGTATCTATTAAATGCTACATGAAAATAGCTTTATATAGAAACAAAACTATTTAAAAAAAAAAATACTAAATAAGCATAATGTTATAGATGTTAATGTTAACGCAATGCCGAGCCCAAAACAACAAAACAACATAAAAAGATACTACATAAATAAATTTATAATAAAGCTAATTTTTTGAATGTTATTTACAAATAACGTTATAAATATAATGCTATGAGCTATTGTAGAAAATGGTATAAATAATACTCTATTACGTAAAACCATATCAATCATTTACATAACTCTAATACAATTTTATCAGTGGAAAAATAGCATTACAAGTTTATTATGAAATTTAGTTCATAGAATGCTATATATAAATAACGATATGACCTGTAACATCTATTTTCATAAAAAATTCCAATTCAAAAGTGAAGTGTATTGAGCGACCAACTGTCACGAGCATGTGTTGTTCGTTTGGTGCATAGTTTCTGAAAGGTTACAAGCGAAGTTTTGTTCTTTAGATCTTTAAAATATGATAAAGTTATAGTCTACAGAGTGCACTATACAAACAGCATTACATGTTGCTTCTTCCATTTTCTATATCGAACGCCCCCTTCAGACCGTCTCCACCACCATTACAGAGTGCAATATATTGCCATTCCTCCGCAAACATTGTCATCAATTTGATCTTGACATTATTATTTTTCTTGTAATTTTTTAAAAACAGTGATATTTAAGATAGCTGTTGAAGTATTGTATGCCAACTAGTGATCAGGCTTATTTATCATAACACGGTCATTTGATTGAAAATTGTATATTTTCCGTACGCTCTTATGTCTATTTTATTGATTTTGGATTATTTTTCTGGTTGTGGTGATATAAAATGAATCAGTCCTGCATGTAAGCAGAAAGAGTATAACGTTCGTCTTGGATCGTTCATTTCTCTGTTCATTTGTGCTCATGTGGTTTGTATGCTTCAGAATTTGTACACGTTAATGAGATATTCTGCATGAAACTTACTGTGTATCGATTGTTCTTTTAATATTGCGTTCTCAATTGTTTCATCTTGCACGTAAACAATTGTAACATCTATAAAAGGGATGTATGAATAACAAACTAGTTTCAAAAGGCATTATTTAAATAGTACCAATAATCGAGGCAATCGAAGTTTCACAAACGTGCTCTCCTCAGTACATGGGCCGTTATTTTGTTACTACTATCCGTTTCAGTCTTACAAACTTAGTTATTTCAGTTTTAAAATGTAATAGCTATTAGTTATTAAGAAGTTAAATTTATATTTGTTTCCGCTGCTATACGACTGCTTCTGCAAGCTTTCTAAAGATAAATGTCTTCAACGGATAAAATCAATTTCAAAAGGTTAGATCAGTTCCGGTTCATATATAATTTTGAAGAAAATTTTAATTGAGGACACGTCTTCACCATGGTGTAATGATACATGATTTGTTGTGTAACATTGTTATTTATGATTAGAAAATTCAGTTCTGCTGGAAGGCATGGAGCAGTTATTTAAAGTAAATTTTGAATAATTTAATGCAGTTTTAAGGCAATGTCAAGGTTGGTTTATGGACAGTTTGACCCTTTCACCAACTCTTGGGGACTACTAGTATGTGTGATATATTTAGAATATTCATTACAATAAATGTGGGTTGGCAGTCAATTTTTGAGACATTAATGTTCATGTCAATCTGGACACATCAGACGTGTGTTAAGTTGATGTTCATGTCAATCTCGATGCATCAAACGCTTGTTAAGTAGGACTCATCAAATGAACCGTTTGAGTCAATCGTTGTAAAATGAATGGTTAGCATTTGAACATGCCATCGTCTTTTTTCAACGGTTGTCTTATCTCCCCCGTAAATTTCTCCGCATCCATATTTCCATTATACCATATCCAATTCGAAAATTTTAACCCTTTTTACATGATTCTTCATCAACCTTTTGTGGTAATTTTTTTCATTTATCGTATTAACATTCGCCACCTTTATATTTCTTGAATATTTTTTTTTAAGAACGTCGATCCATGAATCTTTCATTCCTATCCGTAATATCATAGACTGGACCGAGTTGGCATTTGTCAGCATTTACTACTAACACATCGCAACTCGAAAAGGTCGACTTGGCTATTGGTATTTCAACATCGCTGTCGTCTTCAACACACGAATGAGCGTTGATTACAACGATGGTTGGATGAAGAACAAGTTTAACAACTCAAACGTGATTGAAACTCGTGGAACAAGCTGCTCCAGTTTGAATGTGGATTCTGTAATGTGGAGAATAAAACTACCAGAGGAACGGACGAGTGGTGGGACTTGGCAGTTAATAGGTAAAATAAATTCAAAGTGGGTTCGTCTTTGAAATCCAGGGAGCTGAATGTGATTTTGAAGGCTGCATCAGAACTCCAGGCTATAAGTTCGAGATTCTGGAGGTTCCACCTATCAATGCCTCGTTCGACATCCAAATGTACGTTGACTTTCTCATAGTATTACTACTACAGAGATCAACACTTGTACCCCTCAAGCTTCTGCACATCCACATCATTCAGCTGCTACTTCATCTCGTAGTCGTCAGCCGAGTGGATTTTCGATTCGTGAGGATGAGATGAAAGAAACCTTGGTAGAATTATGGATATGTGACATGAGGCCGATTCATTTTCCGAATGGGAAATCACGTATATTCCGACCAACAGTGAGTTACACTACATAGTTGACCGTCTACTGATGAACAAGTCCGGCGAGCTTAGACAAATTGTTAGCTATCTAGTAGCGAGATTTTGGAGAGATATATGGATTTATATTTATATTTCGAACTATTAGTATGTAATAAAAATTGTTCTTTTTTATCGCATTTTTTTTAGCATTTTATAATTTATAAATAACATAAATTTATTTAGTTCTATTAATTAAAAAAAATCAAAACAATAACAAAAATAATCATTTATAACAAAATAATCAAGATGCCATTTTCAAAATGTCCATTTCTTACACAAAAACGCACTCACCTTTTGCGAACTGTTCTTCGTTCATGTTTCTTTTCATGTCCATTCCGTATGGCCCTTTCGTGTCACAAACAAACGCATCCTACATTGTTTATCGGGTAAAATGTGAAAATTTTAAATGTTTGTCTTAAAAAACTCGAACTTATATATGCTTGTGTTTGTAAAAGTATTTATGTTTCCAAAAAAAACTTTGGCCCATGTATGGCAGGAGTTACAAATGTCTTTTATTAACTATCCCAATGCATGCCTTAAAAATTTCAAGTTCGTCCGTATCCATATATGAAAAATGCAAAATTATTAGATATTCGAAAAATGGATACGGATGAGGATATATACCCATAACCGTATTCGATAATAAACTGTTCGTTTTTATCATAATTATAGTCTTTTTTTTTTGTATTTCAGTACACAAAATGATTGTTACTTACTATTTTATCTAGGTAAATTTTTTTATATGGATATAAAAATCAATATTTTATGCTTAACATTATCTTCTTAGCATATTTATTATTTTTATATTTTTAGTACTAGATTTATAATAAATTAATTTTTTTTATTTATTTGTTTAGATTTATTACCTGTGAATTAGACAAAAAATATCCGATTAATTTTTGATATCCGTCTGCATCTGCTGATATGCATATTCGATATCCAAAAATAAATAAAGCACTATATGAATTGGTATCAGACCATTTACAGGTTTAACTGCTTTGATTGGAGGTAGTTTTGACTGACTTAAACCGATGTGGCTTTAAGCGGTTTCTACAGTAGGCATTCAAGATAGTTTAACACTAGTTTAAGACAATTTTAAGGCTTAAATACGTATTAGTACAGTTTAAGGTTTAAGGCAATTTCAAGATCGTATAAGACAATTTAAGGTAGTTTAAAGTAAAAGAACACTTTAGGGCTTAGCAGCAGGGATTAGTCATAGCTACCTTCCGGGATAGCCATTTTAAGACGGCTTGAGTTGCATTTAATCAAGGCAATTAATGTTATTTTAAAGTGATAAAACCGCATTAGGTAGAAATTTCCCTTAAAAACTAGTTTGTAAATGGAGTGCCTAATGTGTTATATACAAACCAATGTATCACATATTTTACAACGTGGAACATATTACTGTAACTTTTTAAGTCAGTTTTGAGTTAACAATTCTTATTGGTTGGGTAGTTGTTTGTCTGATTTAATAATTTCACATCATTAATTAATATCAAGATGCTGCACAGGTATGAGTTGGATCGATGGTTTAAAATTCAACGTCGCTATCAAAATACCCAAGGGGATGTGAAAGATTGATATGATTGCTTCGTACGTTGGAAATTAGAACAACCGTTTGAAAATGGAACAGTTCCAAATCAAAATAACTTGAAATATGCATAATATCAATTTTTTTTTTAATAATATTGTGTGTCAATTCATGTGCATATGTTACGTGCAGGGATGTTCGAGTTTGGTTCAATCTTCCAAACTCATGGGGCAGTCTAAACTGCCTTTTATAAAGATGTCTTTGACCATCTCTAAGTGAGGCTGTTACCCATGTATAAGAACGTTCAACCATTATAGTTATATATGATGCAAGAGATTTCAATGGATATTCAGTGATGTATTTAAAAATAATATTTAATACAGAAAAATAGGAAAATAGGCACAGGAAAGAAGTTTCAAAAAAATTTAACTTCAAGTACAACAAGTTTGCTTTTTAGTTTGAAAGACACTTTTTATTGTAAACAGAAAACGATACTTACAACTATCATTCTGTGATTTACACTAGAAAGTGTCTTTAGTCTAAAAAGCAAACTTTTTGTCTTTAAAACTAAATTTTTTCTTCAACTTTTTCCTTGATCCTAAAATACCTTTTAAAATATATATCAAACATTCACAGTTTGATTTTATCGTATTTGAATTTTCAATTATGTACAGTATGACCATCCTTGTTCTCGGTACCCAAGACTACCGTCAAACGCTACCCTCTAGTATAAGGCTGTTATGGTACCCGTTACCGTTGCAATTTGACAAATACGTTAACGTACCATTTTTATTGGTAATCTAAAATTGCTTACCGTTACTGTTACCGATCGGCTGGTATACCGATAATCTGGTAACCGCTACATTGGTAATGGTAAATTACCATTTGTTCAAAAAAATCTATAACTTGACATGTTTCTACACTATAGCGCATCTTCGGTATACTATTTATGGTGTTACTTAATAAAATGCATAAATGAGGAAGAAAAAAAGTGTATTTGGCATTATTTGACTTGATTACTGAACTAAATTTAGTTATTTGTTTGTTGCTATATGTCTATATTAAAGCATATCACATGAATATACATATGTTTTAAATCGACCGGTAAATTTACCGTTACCACTGGTTTTGAAGAAATGTTATCGATAATTTACCGTAGAAATGTTAAATTTATCATTACCATACCGATTAAACTGGTATACCAATATCAATCAATAATGATAACCGATTGACTGGTAATGGTACGCATGTATGTTAGTCTTTAACGTTAGTCTTTAACGTTGGAAACGAAGGGTCCTTGTTGTAGGTTTCCAAAGTAAAATAAACACAAATGCATACTATGCCCACATCTGACATCACCATGACCCACGTGTAATAATATATGAATATGATAAAACATAGGAGAAAATATTGTATGGTCAAACAAATGAAATATCATATCAAAGCAAACGCAACAAATCAATCAACAACAAATCCTCATTTGCTCAGTTGCTTGTCCTCTCAGTCTATTCATGCGTGAGTTATACCCCTTTTCGGGTTAGAAAATGACATGGCTTGTTTTTAGTATCGTTTGTGTTACAGCCACGCGTTATAATTAAGTAAGAGAATGACTGGGAGAAACCGACGGATGCGATCTATTTTAAACATGGGATGAGACATTTTAGTAACGGTGATCTATCAGACAATATGATACATATCCTATCCTATTGGTGACTATTTTACATAATTATATTACTATAAAATATATGCTTAATATTACTCATTTCTTATGTTATCCGATCTCAACTGGACCTGTAAACAGACAATTTCGGATACCGATAGTACCATATTTGTATTTGTATCTAAAATCATTTTTGAAAATCGAATATCTGTATCAACGGATGCAAATAAATATCTATATGCATATTATTTGATTTTTATATACATATTAAATTTTTTACCAGAATAAAATAGCAAACAACAATTATTGGTGTACTAAAATACATAAAAACGACAATATATGTATATGGATACGACAATATCCGTATTCGTATTTGATTTTCGAATATCGAATAATTTTTCAAATTTCAAATACGGATTTTCAATTATTGATAGTCATTGACCGTCCTAATCTCATTTCAACAAAAACACTCAATATCTAATGTCATACCTACACGTCTCGTCTTATTGCGTTATAATTAACATATAGTGTGTTTTCCTGATGACAATGACTCATGATAAATTGGATTTAATCTTTCGTTTAGGAGGAAAATCACCATTGTGGAACTCTTCCACCCGTGGGAGTCCCCACTTAGTCTTCATGTGCATAATTCCCCATTGCAATTCTAGTACAAGAAAAGAGTTACAGGTCTCTGTTTTTTATGCTGTTATAGAAAAAGTCCATGTAGAAATGAACATATAAATTTGATCCCTATTATTGAAAAATAAAAAACGTAAGGTATTTTGTACTTTTCTAAAAGAAAATACAAGGTAACTTGCATTTTTTTAGTTTAAATTTTTTTTTTTCGAAATTTTGAAAATTTTCGAAATTTTTCAAAATTTTGAAAAGCGCAATTTAACTTGCACTTTCTATCAGGAAAGCGCAAGCTAGTTTGCGCTTTGTGATTTTGAAATTATTTTTGAAATTTTTGAAAAACGCAAGATAACTTGCGCTTTCTATCAGGAAAGCGCAAGCTAGTTTGCGCTTTCTGATTTTGAAATATTTTTAAAATTTTTGAAACTTTTTAATGTTTAAAAAGTGGAAGCTAACATTCGTTTTTTGATTTAGAAAAAACAGGGACCTAATTTACATACTTATTTCTATACGGACTTTTCTTATAACAACAACATAAATAGGGTCTATCGTGCAAAGCCCCATTCTAGTAACCTCTCCTAGCGCCTTAATCATTCGTTGTTATTATTCAGTCAACACGATTAGCATCTACGTCCTTATCACATTTGGTGTTATCCATCAACTTGATGTGGATATGAATGCCCATAAGGCAACTTAGTAATCAATTATTCAATGTGGTCCATACGTGAATATTAGTACATCCTATTTGAAAATGATTTATGGTTTAGTTTTAGTCGACACGTCATTACTATGTATGTAAAACTGGAAATTATGTTTCAGTGACCATATTTCATACGTCATTTTTTTCCAGGCCAAGAGTTTTAAAAAATAAGTTTGCAGGACATTTCTTATTCGCGATCATTTTAGTACGTCCTTCGCTCCCTCGGCTCTAACTGGTACGTATTTCGCTCCTTCTCGGATCAAGGTTTTACTCTCAATCTCGATCTCAATCTTGATCTTCCTATGCTATTATCAATCTGTATGTCGATTTCAATCTCAATCTCGATTTCAATCTCAATCTCGATTTCAATCTCTATCTCTCTCTCAATTTTAATATCAGAGTTATAACGTCGTCCATATTTCAGTTTCCGTTTGCTGCTGTTTTAGTTAAATTTATATATGTTTTTGTAAAATGATAAAGTGATTTATCGTTTTTGTTCAGTTGTTGATATAGTATTAAACTTAAAGGCATTGGAATTAGAACATGTTATTTATCATTATAGATTTTGCTGAAGGTGCAATAATCAATAAGAAATTTTTTTATTGCATGCTAGAGAGGGGTCTGATGTAAGTTGAAGCTGGAGTTGTGAGGTGGATGCTGCAAATCTGGAATACTAATCGGTTGAGGTGGAGAGAGCTGAATGAGAATGCTGACAAACTGGAGGTGATGAACTATTAGTGACACGTGACAAACTAAGAATACATCTAACACTATGGATTCGAAGAGCGTCGTTGAAGAACCAAAGACGAAGAGAAACACTAGGGCATCGAAGGCCATGAATGAAGTTGAAATGAATAAACAGGAGCTTTGTGACAAAATCGTCAATAGAAAAAGGAAGACAACGGTATATCACTTAATTTTTTTAAATAATAGTTAGTTTTAGACGATAGTTGGATATAGTATTCGATTTATTGCATGCATTATGTTGAAATGATATGTGAACATAGCATTTCCATTTTACCAGATCTTAGAATACAATCAAATAGATGGTTATAGAATTATATGTGAATATAGTATTCGATTTATTGCATGCATTATGTTTATGTGTTTGAATAAAAAAGATAAATGTGCGTATCTTTTATATAAATAATGTTTAATAAAATTACGTTAAACATATTTATCTATTATTAAATGATAAAACTATTTATCATTTATAAAATGATAAACTATTTATCATTTATAAAATGATAAACTATTTATCATTTATAAAATGATAAACTATTTATCGTTTAGTAAAAATTATTTCTGTTCATCTTTAGGTCAAGATGGTTGTAATAATCATTGTGTGATTAGCATTTATTAAATGATAGTTGTATTTATCTTCATGTCAAAATAATTATACTAAGTGATAATTTTTTTATCTTTATGTTAGAATGATTGCATTAAATGTTCTAATTTTAATTACTAATACGTTTATGTCTTTGAATAAAAAAAGATAAATATGTTTAATCTTTTATATAAATATTGTTTAATAAAATTATGTTAAACATATTTATCTATTACTAAATGATAAAACTATTTACCATTTATAAAATGATAAAACTATTTATCGTTAGGAAACAATATTTTTATTCATCTTTATGTCAAGATGGTTGTAGTAATCATTTTACGATTATCATTTATTAAATGATGGTTGTATTTATCTTTATGTAAAAATAATTGTATTAAGTGATAATTTTTTTGTCTTTATGTTAAAATGATTGTATTAAATATTTTCATTTTAAATTGAAAATATGTTTATATCTTTGAATAAAAAAAGTAAGTATGTTTGACTTTTATATAAACATTGTTTAATAAAATTAAGTTAAACATATTTATCTATTTTTAAATGATAAAACTATTTATCATTTAAAAAAATGATAAAACTATATATAAATAAGTTTATCTTTTATATATAAAACTAAACGATATATAGTTTTATCATTTTATAATGATAAAGTATTATCATTTAATAAGTTATACACATGTGTGTATGTATATGCAATGTAAGGTAGACATGAGTGGTGGTGATTGGTTACTGCATTGAGGGGATGGTGGAGGTGCAGTGATGGATGGCAGCCATGTCTGGTTGTAGAATTGGGGGGTTAACAGAAGGGTAGCAGAAATGAGGGCTGATGGTGTTGGAGTAGTTCTGCAGATGGATGTGAGAAAGTTGAAGAAATATGCAATGTAAACTGTTCTTGTATAAAATGAATTGTAAGAACTAAAAACTGATAATGTAAATAGAGGAGAAAGGTGAACAGATTGGAGTTTGTTTGTAACTTTTTGTATGAAAATTTTTGTAATGCAATGCAATATATGAGTGATAGAAAAACAATGCAATGCAATACAATGTATTAGCAGATGAAAGTGTTTAATGTGAAGACTATAGATAAAATGATATTTTAATTGTTAATTGTTTTTATTTTTTTTGTTTGACTTTTAAGAATTTATTTGTCTTGAGTCCTGTTGATTTTTGTTTAATGGAAAGTCAGAGGTGGTTCAGCATTCAAGCATGTTTAACAAATCTGCTTTTGTAAAATGATAAACTGTTTTATCATTTTATTTCAATTTTATGCAACATGACCATCAAAGACAGAGGTGGTGCATTATTTCAAGCCTGTATCTTTCAAGAACCAAGGAGGATGATGGCTTGAGTGCTGTTGATGTTGAAAGGCAGAGGTGGTGCATTATTAAACAATGTTTAACAAATGTAGTTCTGTATAATGATAAACTGTTTAGCATTTTAGTTCAGCTTTATGCTATGACTAATTAAGAAAAGTAGCCTAAATCTTGCAATAACGATAGAGGGTGATGGATTAGTTTTGTAGATTTTCGATGGCAGTAGGGGTTCAGAATCCAAGAAAATTTAACAAGTCTGGTTTTGTAAAATGATAAATTCTTTTATCATTTTAGTTTAGTTTTACACAACATGATTTATTAAGAAGAGAAGACTGAATCTTTGAAGAACCAGTAAGGGTGGTGGCTTAAGTTTTGTATATGTTGAAAGGCATTGGGGTTGCAGCATTTAAGAAAAGTTAACAAATCTGGTTTTGTAAAATGATAAACTCTTTTATCATTTTAGTTCAGTTTTATAGAACATGATTGGCTAGGAGAAGCCTGAATCTTGCAGAAAGCAGGAAGTGTGGTGGCTTGATTTATTGTTAAAGTTGAAAGGAAAAGAGGGTGCATCATTCAATAACACTGAATAAATCTTGTTCTGTAAAATGGTAAAATCTTAATAAAATTAAACTGATGTTAAAGTAATAAAAAACTGAAACTTGGAGAAAGCTAATATTTAACAATAATAAAGACTGATACAAGATATGCAGAATGCTAAATAATAAAAGTGATCAACATACTGTCAATAAAAGACAAATGCTTTTATCTTTTTGAACAGAGCATTAGAAACATTAGCCATTACAAATTCATTATCAATTACCAGAATTTCATAATCAAATTAACATCAGTTGTGTAATTACTTGCTAGTTAACATCAGCCATTACGAATTCATAATCAAATTCATCAGTAAATTCAGATATACCGTCTAAAATTTGTTATCAAATAATTTTTAACAAATGTCTGATAAAATGACTATTTGCATCCACTCAAACATCAAACAAATTGTCTCTATCATTCTTAGTTTGCATTCATGGTAGCCGAAGCTGAGCTACAAAAATTTTCGACCGTCCAGCAGCAATAAGGTTCATCGGAGAGGATTTGCATAGATATTTATGCTCTGAATGCATTTATTTGTTGGAGACTAATTTTTGATGTATTGTCCATCCCTTGTGCAATTTTTTGGCATGAACATCATCACAAAAACACTGCAGTCGAACCCGTATTTGATAATTTTAGTAATTCGAGTATAATGATAAAACAGAATATCTTTTTCTAATTACCGCAGTAACTATATGGGCACTTGCAGTAAACTATGTCTGGAAAAAAAACATGGTAGCAAGAGATCAATATTGCCTGTTATGTTACTGACATTGTATCTAAAGGAAAGAACATAATGAAAACTGTTTTGATTTTATTTTTATGTCTGGAATTCGAAAAAGAGAAGAGAAAATAGATTTATGCAACAAAAAACAAAAGAAAAAAACATAGAAGAGGGCAAGTATACACAGGTGTACAGTTAACTAAACATACAAACATAAAATTAGATACATATAAAGAGTTGAGTTAGTTATTCAAGTATGATTTCATTTTATTGAGAATACACAGTTTCTTAGTATGATAATAAATCATGTTGGTCAGTAATTGAAAATAGGAATCATAAAAACATATGTACAAATTTATTTGATCAAAATTCATTGAAATATATATGTTAAAAGAAATTCGACTTACAGTAGGTGTTTGCTATGGAGAGCTGGTGGTTCCTGTGTTTTTCACAGTAAACACTGCTCATAGGTCTCATATTTATACACAGCTTCCCTTTGATATCAATAAATATGCAGCATGCAATTTTTGGAAGATCTTCCTTTTTTATCTTCTGTTTTTTAGTAGCTTGAGTTGATCTTCTAGTTTGCACATTTCTAGCTGTGTTAAAAAGAAATTTTTTCCATTAAGATAAAATAATAACATAACAAATAATACTGATCACATTGCATTTTTTTCATAGTAAACTTTTTATTTAGTTTTATCATTTATATAAGTAATTTTAGCATTTATATCAAAGATAAACATACTTATCTTATTTTTTAAGGACATAAGTATTTAATAAAAGCAGCTAAACAACGCGAAATACGTTAAATATCATTTTAATTGTCAATCATTTAAAGACAATGATTACTTCAACCATTTTAGTTATCAATCATTTTAAAATGAAAACATAAACACTTTAACATGAAGATGAATAGAATTATCACTTACTAAATTTATCATTTTGACATAAATGATAAATACATTTATCATTTAATAAACTATAATTGTAAAATGATTAATATAATTATTTTGACATAACAATAAATACAATAAGCATTTACTAAATACAATTATTTTGACATAAACTTAAATACAATTATCATTTAATAAATGGTAATTGTAAATGATAATTATTATTTTGAACAGAAAAGGTAGAACCAATTACTTTTTTAATTAAAAAGATAAAAATATTTATGTTTTCCCTAAAATGACAATGATTTACGATTATCCTTTAATATAAAATTTAAAGTGTATAAATGATAATTTAATTTCATTGTTTAATATCATATACTTTATGTAAAAAGATAATGTAAATATCATTCTATGTAAAAAGGAAATATTTATATAAAAGATAAACATAATTACCTTTTTTATTAAAAAAGTAAATTTACTAATTTTAAACAATATTTATATAAAACACATTTCTTTTATAAAAGATAAACATATTTATCATTTTTGTTATAAGATAAACATATTTACTAAACGATATTTATATAAAAGATAAACATATTTAATTTAATTTTATTAAACAATATTTATATAAAAGTTAAACATATTTATCCTTTTTATTAAAAGACATAAAGATAAACATATTTTCAATGTAAAAAGACAAATCTTTAATACAGTTATTTTGACATAAAGATAAATAGAATTATCATTTAATAAATACAATTATTTTGACATAAAGATAAATAAAATTATCATTTAATAAACAATAATTGTAAAATGATTACTACAATCATTTTGACATAAAGATAAATAGTTTTATCATTTAGGTAGAACCAGTTATTTTATATAAAAAAGATAAAAATATTTATGTTTTCCCAAAATGATAATGATTTACAATTATCCTTTAATATAAACTAACATCATATAAATGATAATTAAATTTCATTGTTTAATATCAATATCCTTTATGTAAAAGATAATGTACATACCTTTCTATGTAAAAAGACGATGGTTATATAAAAAGATAAACATATTTATCTTTTTTGTCAAATTATAATAAAATATCTTTCTATGTGATAATTTAACTTCTGTATGATATGTAATTTTGTCATTTGAAAAGCATTAAAATATCTTTCACTCTCTTTTTCATTATTATAACTGTTTTATATTTTTTTATATAAAAAAGATAAACATAAAGACAAACTAACTATGATAAAAGATTAAAAAAAAAGCAGAGGGAAGACAAGGTGGAAAGAAGCACTAAAAACAACCAAACATAGTGATAATATTGAAGCAATGTTACAGCTCAATGGTTGCATATGCATGGTGATGATATGTTATGGAAAAAATGAGTTGCTTAACCAACAACATAATTCTAACACATAGAAGAGCACAACATAATTCTAACACGTAGCAGAGGAAACAACAAAAAACAACAACAAGAGAAAGAACAAGTTCTAATTGAAGCTTCCAAGTAGTTTCAAATCTGAATCCAAAATAAAAAATTACGAGACCATATTAATGCATGACTAGAACAATGTTTAACAGCAATAACTTCACATGCTAATCCCTAATGCGGAAAAAAACTATAACAATTTGAACTAGATGTTACTATAAAACTTCTACAAGCATTAAATTTAAAAAGAGATCATTAAATTACCTTGATTTTAAGAAGAAATAGTTTTCGACTGTATAGATTTTGAGAAGAAATAGTTTGTTACGGTTCTGGAGTTAAAGCGTTCGGCTGAGTATAGATCTTCGGTTGAGAAGAAATCGAATTGAACGAGATGATCGTTGATCGATTTTGAACTTAGATATGACTGAAAAAGGGAAGGACGGAAAACCTAGATTTCCGGATTTGTTGTGTGAAATGAATACGTAAGCATGTTGTCCTGGAAACTTATTACTTGAACTTGTGGGCCTATAAACTAATAGGTTGGCCTAAAAGAGGCCTTTATCCTAATTTCCCCTATGTAAAATGTTAGAGATTACGTTATTGTATTTTAATAGAAATCCTTAAAGTTCATGTTGGGTTGATGGTAATTACAGAGTGTTCCCAATCGTGGATTATATAAATTGAGAACATAATATCAACATATAACGTTCAATTTACCTCGTATTGGTGTTTTAATATCAAAAATATCATTATGACAGTAGATGATGAGTCAATAGTATCTAATATATTTTATAATTTGTTGAGCACCTCAAGGGACATAAAGATGATTATGAGAAAACATATATGGCTAGAAATTATGTATGAGATATAATTAGTAAAATGAAATTTACCATTTATGACGATTAGAATTCGTTGGGCACCCACTAGGTTGTAGTAACATGATAAATGGATCTAACACCCATCAGAGGAATTTGAGACTATTCCAGTTTTTAAGATTATATTTAATTTTCGAATAAGTAAAAAATGGAAGCTGAAAAATAGAAGGGTAAAGCTAAGGCCAAGGAAAAGAAGTGTGAATTTCATGAATGCTCTAAAAATGGACACCAGAAAAAGAATTGTCCCGATTATTTGAAAATGCTCAAAGAGAAGGAATCCAACTCTGGTTCTAAAGTTATTTTCCTTATAAAATATATTTATCAATAAGTGCTTCTTCTTAGGTTTTAGATACTACATCTGAAACTCATTTTTGTAATTTGTTACAGGGACCTAGAAATAAGAGACCCGTAGACCATGAAATTTTAAGTTGAAAATCGAGCTAATGTAGATGTCGTACCAATGAGAAATTACCATGTGAAGCTTGCTAGTGGACGTGATTTAGTATTACACAATCGTTATTTCGTACCAAACTTTATTAGTAGAACAATCCCCATTTCCGACCTGATAGAAAACAGTTAGAGTTTTATTTGTAATTACAATGTTAAAAATATTTGTTATGATAATAAATTGTTTTCTTTGGTGCTCTTAAGGATGACATATGTGATGGTCCACTTTTTTATACATTTAAAATTAGTGACCAATGCCATCAAATTACGCTTATGCATTAATCTCATATACTAAAAATAGTGGGTCCTTGGCTGTATAAATTAAAGATCTAAAATTATAAAAGAGGAAAACTTCACACCAGAGTTAATCAACAAAATAGATGTACTATCTCAGTTAATATATACTGTACAAGATTGAATCCATTAAATAAACATTCACATCTACATATACATCAGTTATTATTAAACTATGAACAACACAACTATAGTACATGATAAATATTCAAAGTAAACAACATGTATATGTTCTCTGCATCCAAACCTTTTCCCCTCCTTTGTTTTCATCTATACACTTTAAAAATAGATAGAATATATAAAGTAAAAAGGAAAAGGTGATCAATTATATTTGAACCGTGCCTAACCCTATACACTCCAACCACAAGGGAAGCGCGGACTATTGTATATAAAAATACTACCTACGTACCATTTTGGGAACAAGCCAAAATAGGTCTATTTTCTGCTCTTCTTCTGTATCAAATACTTGTTAGCACATAGCATTGCACAATAACAACCAGACAACCAATATAAGCAAAAAAACATCATATTCTACTAAGCCACAATAATCAATCATCATAAATGTATGGTAATAGAAAGTAATAGCAACACAGAGCCACTAAACCTCACATAAATTAAGTAATAATCAGTGTCAACCCCAAATATCAAATAAATCAACAACAAATATCCTCAAATATGCACTAATCATCCTAGTAACACATCATCAATAACATAAATGTAAGAATAAGTTTAATATAGTGTACTAATTGCTCCACATTGGTAAGCTAACATCAACCTCATCAAATATGTACTAATTACTCCATATTATAACACAAATATAATGTCATCAACAAAACAAAATTATAATTAACTATGCACACCCATGCGGTAATGGTGGTAAAACATCACATAACTTGTGCTAATGCAATTCCGTCCCTATATAACAAACATACATGCTAATTTTAACAAATAATTAATCACATATGTTATAACAATCCAAAATAATGTATTTATGCCCATTATTTCATCTTAAGCATAAAATCATCTTATTATTGTTTGTTATAAAATATATTTATCTCTATTATCTCAAAATAATAATATTTTCTCAAAATTATAATATAATTTAAATATCCTTCATTTTCAAAATATTACTTTAAATATCTTAAGCATCGTTATTTAATCGAAAATAATAATTTCCATCAAATTACTTTGAAAACAATAATATTATCTCTTTACATTAAAATAACACACACACACACACTCTCAAATCCCTTTATTTTTCTTTCACAACCAATCTATTACTATTTAATCCGAAAATAATAATATTCCACTTTGAATCTCGAAACTTCTTTTCATTACTATTTATCTTAAAATTGTAATAACTTAACCTAAAATACTTTTAAAAACACATCTTATTATTATTATTACTACTACTCTTCCCAAAATCTCTCTTGCATTTACCACTCAATTATTATTATTATTATTTTCCATAAACTCTAGGAAAATAAATATATTGTTATTTACTCAAAACAATACAGTCTTCATAAAAATCATATTATTATTTATTAAATCTCATTAAAAGTTTATAAACAATAATAATTTTCCAAATTCACTTTAAAATAATTTTTTCATCATTATTTATGAATTTCCCATAAATTAAAAAATAATAACATTATTAAATTTCTCACATCAATTTCAGTGTAAATTGTTAAATCACTATTATTTACAAATATTACCTAAAATTTGTAATAATCTTATATTTCAAAACTACACAACTTTTACTTATTTTCTATTGATTAATTATTTTCATTTCAAATCAATAATTTGTTATTACAAAACATCCATGACATAATAATACAACAATTAACAATAAACACTTAAATCAGAACACATAACATATCAAAACACCCAACAACAAAAAAAATCATCAAAAGAGCATATCATATATCAACAAATGTATATTTTCATCGATGAATATTTATTTTATAGTTTCAATATATGATTACGACTGTTTAATTTTACCAACATGCTTTTACAAGCAGCTCCAAAAGCAAGCAAACCACATGCCAAATTGTCCCGAAATTTCATAACCAGCCAAGCGAAATAAACTATGCGTAAGTAGAGGTCGCATGCAAATGATATGGTGATTAGAAGATTAAGGGTTCAATATGCAATTTAATAAAGTATATGGGCTAAACTAAAAAATTACCTGCCCCAAATACGATCCACTGAACCCATCCACATCCAATTTTAACCGGGCATGGGCGCAACCTCTGGCTAAATCTACGTTGTCGACCACTGTTGTTGGAATCAGTGTGCCCAGAGAAACTCATCGCCATAAGCCACGTTGTCCACGACGCCATTGCTTAACGCTGCCCAACCCACCTTTAAACCCAAATTCTAGTGCCTACATCGTCGATTCATGCAATTGAGACTTGTTTTAGACTCCACTCGTTGAAATCTTCAAATCTACAACTTCAATTCATCGATCGATGCATAAATCTGAAATGCCCAGATCAACCCTAGGTTTTCACTACCGCCACCTTTGACTGTAATTTCTATTGATCTGTGCACTTTTACAGCAAACAATTACTTGTAATTGATTCGCCTAGTCGAGACAATCAATTTGATATATAATTTGATTGGTATTGGGCAATTTGAATTTAAAACAATTTTTGATTAGATCTAATTATCCACCATTAGAGATAGATTAAGAGAATTTCGAGATCAGGGATGAAATTTGGATATGACTGTTGTTTTCTATGGTTTCGTAGCTTTATTTATATAAACAGCGATGCTAATTTAGTTATGTGCAACCATTTGGCCCAAAAGTGGCTACGTATCCTATTTTAACACCGTAATGTCTATATCTCTCAAACTGTAACTCTAAATTTAACAAATTTATGGTCAAAACTGATTAGCTCGAAAGACCTATGCAGGATTATAAATAGAACACCCAAATCACCCTTCTGTTAAAAGTCCACTTTAATTAATTTAATATTAATAGTATTAAATTTGTGGCTCATTACATTCTTTCCTCTTAAAAGAATTGCTTCCCACAACTCCCCAAAGAATAAATCCTCAACACGATGCATAAAAAATCATGCCATATGCTCAACTATACAAAATACGTGGAAGTCTACTAGTCACAACCGACTACTTCTGTAGTACACGACAACCACACAACACAATTAATCATGGCATAATAAAACTTATTTACAATAATAAATGTAATTTTCTACACACATATACTATTGTATCATATACTTTTTCATAACATGTAAAATAACACTCGATAATCATAAAGTGAAATTATCTCAATCATATCACAAGTCATACCAAGCATCTCGATAATCCAACCATATTGACCCATAGCAAAAGTTTATAACAAAATCTCAGGTTGGTCTAAACATGCATGCACAAATAAATATATAGATCAACAATCAGAATAGATCACCAAAATAAAGCACACATACTCAAAATAACAAGGTATCATCACTACACTAACATACCAACAAACAACACATGTGTGATAAACCCTATACTAACTACATATCCACCATAAAGTATATTCTCAAAATTGCCGATAAACTTCAGCCTCATCCTCAACATAAATGGTGTACCACTCATATTTACACCTTAAAAATATCATGTACACCTATTCATGGTCACGTCCTCGAAATGATATACATGTCTACTCATGGTTGCTGTAACGACCTGGAATTTTGAACACTTCGTATTTAAATATCTGAATTATTTAAATATTTGACTCCAAGATTGAATGTGATTAAATATGATTTTATAACCTTGTTAAACACTCTTTAAGTAATAACTAATGTCAGAAAACTAGTTTATGAAATATGTTTACAAAAATATATTCTTTGAAGAAAAACAGAAAATGTGACCGGAAAACGTTTTGGAAAAAATCAACTTTTTGTTAAATAAAAGTTATTGAAATAATTGTACACGGTAGGCTGTCATATGAAAACATTAATTAGGGCTTAAAATACACTTAAAACTAATGGAAATTAATTAGCAAAAAGGCTTCTAAAAGAAGGACAAGTGAACCCTTGGTTCAAGGAGATTTGAAAGGAGTGATTTAAGGGAAGTATGGTTTTAAAAGAGCATGCTTGGACATCTCTTCTTGGCATTTCATTTGAGGATAAGAGAGGTCATTTAGCCACTTCCTAAAGCCTATAAATAAGCACCCTTAGTCTCCTTATTCATTCACAAACTTACTTGAAAAGTTCCACTTGAATTCACTACTTTCTCTTCTCAAAAACTCTCTAAATAAGAGCAACTCTATCCAACACTTCCCAAATTTATCCAAACTTATGCTATCATCCTAATGTAGCATATAACATCACTCCATAAACTCAAAAACCAAAGAAGTGAAGCCCATCTCCAAAAACCATTCAAGGCCGTGAGCATCATAGGCCTATAGTGCCTTGGTTTTGCACTTTCTAGCCTCCATTCTCTCTTGTTTTGCTTGATTCCTAGCTCGTGCGTGGAAGGAAGGAAGTGTAGAGCGTTTTAGTGAATGTTGGTAGGAAAAAAATGAAATTTGATTCAAACAAAAGTGAGTTACTCTCGCTTTAATTATGGGAAAGAATTTTATTAACAAGTTATATCAAAAACTAGTTGAAATATTGGTTGATAGTATTGCTTGCTAGATAATTAATAATAATCAACACTAACTAAGTAAAGTTATGACCATGATAATATGCTTTAAAAAGTATGTGTTTTGCTAAAGTACTGCTCTTAAAACCATTAAAAGGAGTAATTTATTAAATGCATTCCAATGCTTAAATGGACATGTTAACTTGTTTAGAACTTATTTAGTAGTATATTGATTGAATATGGAAATCATATATGTATAAATGTGAATGACACTAGACAATGGATATTGAATTGAATACGGAATCATCCATACAGCGATAGTCGCTATAAACGCACTTTGAATCCCTTAAACTAAAAAGTATAAAATTGGTGATTTTTTGAACACTTCCAATTGTAACTTGTTTAGTTGGTAAATACACTTCTATAATTGTTTAGAAAAGCAAAGAATATGTTTTGGAAAGTTATAAAATAAGTAAATCAAAGTAACAAAAGAATGAAGTAAAAAGGTCGCTATAGTGACACTTTTAAAAATAGTCTGTCTTTGAAAATAACGCACATTTTGTCGAAACTTACTTAGGGGTTTCTTAAGCAATTAACCAAGTAAATAATATATTATTCTTAATGGTAAAGTTTTGAAGTCTAGTTCATTTGATAGCTAGATGAACGAACTGCAAAAAGTTATAGCGAAATAGTCGCTATAAGCGTAGTTCGGTAAAATACCATATTTTTGGAAAATTCTCTAAAATAATTAAAAGATATTCTTTAGAATTTTTCTTCATGGTTTCCAAGTACCCAAAGTATGCTAACAATTATAAAAATAATGGATCTAAAATCATTTGTTAAGGTATTGAAAACTGGACACAAAGTTGTAGCAAAAATGTGATAAAACTAGCAACGGAACTTTAGGAAGCACTTCTAGAAGTGCTACCATTGTAAAAGATATAAATTGTTTAAAAATGATATTTAAATTTAACATTTTCTCCAATATTTTTAGGATTTTTTTCTGACTTATAATAGAGAGTTCTAAAATTGGTTTTAAGTTTAAATATATTTTGAACAATTAACTATGAATTTCTAAATTAAGTAGCTTTTAAAAAAAATATTTGTTTTTCTATTTATTTCAAAATTCCTTATTTTTACATAATATTCTATATAAATAATTAGCACATATTTTAAGTAGTTTTAAAAATATTTTAACATATTAATAAGTATTTTAAAGATATTTCTACATATACATAGGTTTTAAATATTAAATTAAGTATTTTGTAAATATAATAAAGGAAGTTTGGATTTTAACACTTGAGTAAAATAAATGGTTTTAAGGAATTACCAAAAAGTGTATTGCCTTAATTAATAAGCGTGGATGTGCTTTGATCTTTAAATAAATGTTTAAAGTTATTAATAGATGAGTAAATTGTTTTAGGTTGTTGTAAACAGTGTTTTTAGCAACACTTGCTTTTAACCCTTATTATTAATTATACTTGGGAATATAAGTAGATAGTTACTAGAAAAATACAAGTAAATGATTTTGGGTTTGTTGTGACAAATGTTTTGAGCAACACTTGTATTTAACCCTTAAATGTAATTAAACCTTTAAATGGAGAATTTTAAAGATAATGATTAAATGTAACGGATTTGGGTTTGTAGTAAACAATGTTTTAGCAACATCTGTTTTTAAACCCTTGAATTATATTTTGGAAGAAATTTTATAAATCTTTAAAAATGGAATTTTAAAGATAATAACAAGTATTGGAATCTTTTATAAAGGGATAGAAAATGTTATATGTTTAATTTATAAAAGAAAAGGAGTTTATTATAACAATGTTTTGGTAGTAATTGTTTTAATCACTTTGATTATATTTCAAGTAAGTAAAACTTGTTAAACGATTTGTGAATACACTTATACCATTGGAATAAGTATATGAATATGTTTTAAGTATTGAAAAAATGAACGAATAGTTAAATTTATAAAGAGAAATCCAATATATTTATACAAGTATATAAAGGAAGTTTTAATTAATAAAAGAGTATTAATTAATAAAGGAAGTTTTGATTTATAAAAGAAGTTTTATTAGATAGAAAGATGTTTTACTAATAAAAAGGGTTTTAATTAATAAAGGATAAATTAATTAATTATAAAGGGATTAAAATTCGTTTAACTGACTTGATTATACTTGGATGATAAGTAACAACTATGTAATAACCTTAGTTTTATTGTTTATGGGATGTTAGTACTAATATGCTTAACACTAAAAGCCGAACGAGTAAGCTTCTCTATTTGTAAGAGTCAAGACTGATGTTTAGGTAGGGACGGAGCAATAGAGCTCTAACCTATCGACATTCTTCTAGGCTGAGGAATAGTTAAGCAGAAAGGTCGAAAACGTGTAAAGTGTGGAACCTTGATTCCCATAAGCAAGCGTTCAAGACTCGATCGTCGATTAGTCGACTATCGATCTTGACCAAACTTAACTTAGGAAGTATGCAGAATGCTTCGTGGATTTGTACCAATAAGAACCCCCAGGGAGGAGTATTGGTATGAAACGCCTCTAGCTTTCGATTACTTCTAAAAGAACTGGAATTGAGTTAACCAGAAATTCATCGATTGGTTTTGAAGAGTCCGGGATCAATAAGTGTTTTACTTACTGAATACCACTTCAAAAATATTATATGGGGTTCTATGTTTTGGAAGTGAATGATGGAAACCATGTTTGTTTCGAAATCTATTGAGATAATGGAATCCATGTGGGATTCATGATTTGATCGAGTTTTGTTGAAGACTCGTGTATAGATACCGAACGTAGCCTCGACATCGGGAAAATGACTAGAGATAGAGTAGGATGCACGATCCTGGGGTTTAGCTAACCCATGAGGGGTATATCAACTCCATATCTAGAGTATGCTTATCGATATGTTGTGCATGGGGAGTTGATGATACTTGGTACACATTATTCACGAGAGTGTTTGGATGATGGCCCAGTTGTGTTTACCTTATGGTATATTTTATCTAGAGATATACGCCGTTCGGAAGGTGTAACGACCCGTAAGTTTCAACTGTTTTAATAACGTAATTAGTTGAAATTTTGTGAAATTTTAAACGATAAAATTTTGAAATAAAAATTTAATATTTGGAATACGTCTAGTTAAACATAGCGACTGGTAAATTTTCGTCCGAAAATGTGAAAGTTTATTTCGCGCGTAAATTCACTTCAATTTAATCAGTTAAAAAGCGATGAAAATAAAATGTTTCCGAAACCTAAATATTTTTACATAGAAAAATTCTAAACCATCTTCTGAGCAAGATGTCAGTTTGTCGGTTTTCCAAATTCGGACATCTTTGGCTCAGTCGATCTTATTTTTCAGCGGTTTTCTTGCATTTTCCGTCAGTAGAAAAATTCGAATTTTTATAATTCAATCGTACCACTGATATCTGTATACCGTTTTGATCGTCTCGTCGTGCTAATATCCGCAGTATATTCTTTTATGTATTTCGACGTTCGATGGACGGCGAAATCTGTAAAACGTTGGACCGTAGCGGTACCTGTTTTAAAACCTTTTGGGTTTCATCTGTCCCTTCATCTATCTGCCTATCCAATCCCATACAGCTGTGTGCATTTATATTTTTTTTTAATTTTCGTGCTTGACTATTGATTATTCATCAGTTCCAATATTCCAACCAGTTCAAACACTCTCATTCGTTCTCACCTCTAGAAATTTGAAGCCACGTTTCATTTTGCAGTTCATTTTCCATTTTCAAGAGCAATTCTCACTGTCCTTTCATTTCCACCTCATGCTTACATTTTTTTTACCTGTTCGTCCCTTCATATTTTTTTTTCATCTTCATCTACTTGTTCGTCCGCTCCCATCTCTCCCCTCTATTTCCACTGTAACCATCCACCTTCTGCCCTTGCTTTCCTCCACGTACCCAGCCTCCAAGTACTCCACCCTCAGCCCGTACGCAACCACACTCCTCCATGTGATGCCATACTAAACAGCTGCTTATACAAAATCCCGTTCCACCAGCCTTCCACTCAAGCACAGTCAGCAGCCCATCCATGTCAACGTGCAACATTCCACCTCCAGATCCATTTAAACCCGCCACCTCATGCCCCACCACCATCGCACCAACCCATCATCGCCTCAACCTCATTCCACCTCCCTTCAACCTGACGCGCGCATCTGGAGCCTCCACCAGCCGAACACCCCAACAACCGAAGCCACCACCAACTTCGCTTTATATTCCACCATCGGCCTTGCACGTCTACTCCTCACCGCATGCAACTAAGGCCAGCCGAACCTCATCTTCTTCCCTCTCTGGGTTCAATAAAGCAAGGTATATAGGTGGTTGTATATATATATATTAATACGTATTTACTATATTTTAATGAAAATTCCATACGAGCTGATTTGTTTCTTGTTGTTGTATATGTCTTAAACCTGTTCTATAGGAAGAGTTATTTATTTTAATATGTCATGTTAACATGAGGTCACTGTGGTTTGAATATATGGTTTCTAAAACAAAAGTTTACAGTTGGTATATATGTATATATAATGTTTATTTTACCAATTTTTTTTTTCAATGTATAAGATATACGGTTATTTATAAAGTATAAATCCGTTTATGACAGTGGTTTTATAAGTTGCTTATAACATATGTTATATACAGTAGTATAAAGTCTGGTGGTCTCTATTTTGATTCACTTATATTTTGGTTCTTATAGATTTGCTGTCTAGTATTATTTGAGTTGTATATTATATGTGGTTAGTCTATGAGATGTAGTTATATAAATTTTACAACATGATCGTTTTGAAGATAGAGTATACCAGTTTTGTACAAGTGATTGTTTATATAGAGTATATATAGTATACATATTAACAAGTAAGTGGGTTACATCAGTTATGTTTGACTTTTACATGTTTGCAGTTTTCAAGTTGTAGGTTTTGTACAAGTCATATATATATGTCACTTTTAAATATATATTATTTAATAACGCTATTGTATTATATGAATAATAAGTCTAAGTGGTTCGATTTTCTAATAGTTGAAGTAACCGAGTTATGTAAAGTTGTGTGCTGTCATTTTGTATGTGTGAAGTATTCTATGTTTATACCAGACTATATATATATTATTTTATATAAATAGCTATTAGTTATATCACCCATCTTGATCTCTTATATATATGTTAGCATATATCCCTGTTTACAATCACTTTTGCTCAAAGTATAACTACATATATTTTCCTTTATAGCCTTCGGCTGTCCTGATTTGATTTCAAAGCATATACATACTTGTTTTGCATATAACTATCTAGGCTAGAGTATGTAGGCTGTGTAGGGATAAAATTAGTACAGGTGTATATTTGTTCAAAAGCTTATTCGTGATGTTGATATATGTGTGTTGTATTTTGTCGATTTTGTTTTGATATATAGGTATATATGTTTTATACATAAGGTGTGGTCTATACATATAAATATGTTTTAGGTATGTCGATTTTAAGTAAGTATATATATAAATATGTATTTCAAAATATATAATGTATACACGTTGATTTATATATGTGTTTAGTTAAAACTATGAATTTTGAAAACGTATGTATGTATAATTTTAATGAGTTTCAAAATTTATATTGGTTGAGAAAATAATATAATAGAATAATATATATATTTTTGTTTCGATCTACGTCGAGAAATTTCTGATCTATTTCCATCGATCTCTATTTATCAGCTTTGTCCATCCAATTCGCGTCAAATCTTGCTTTGCTTTGGAATCCGTAACCCATCTCATTGTCAAATCTCTCTAGCCTCGAACGGTGAGCAATCACTCACGATTAACGTTCTTTTATTTATTTAAATTTGATTTCAATTGAAACGACAATTGAAATATACTGTTGTTAGTTAATTACACTGTTATATATGCTATTGCCTGTATCAGTTCACCTGTGACATTTGACACCATTATCTGTTAATTATTTATGTAATGATAATACAGTTTGGCTGATAATTGATTGATTGTTCGATATTTATATTGGACGTTAATTTGTTAGTGTTAAGTGATAAATAGTATGCAAAATTGAAATGGATATAGGATAGTTAACAATTTTAAAACTGATTTATATGTTGAATTTGATTAGTTGAATATGACCCCTTTTAATTGTTAAATTAATTGACATGTAGAATAGTAATAGTTACACTTTGAACCATCGACGTATATTGGATTAATTGTTGTAGTGTAAAATTTGAAATTGAATGACAAGTGAAAACCGTAATGTAATAATCTTTAATCTACATGAAATGATAGTGTAGATTCTAGAGATGATTATATTAATTCGTACAAATAACAATGCGAATTAATACGATTATTTCGGGATTATTTGAATTGATTATTGGATTGTTATTGATTGTTGTTATTGCTTGTCTATTTACTTTGACACCATCCCAGTTATCACACTGCAAGTTCCCTTTGTTATGCTTTGATTTTTGAATTGAATTGGAATCGGGTTGAAATGATAAATACCCAAATTGAACTTTGACCTAGGATAAGAAATTAAATAAAACCCGATTGGTCAATAATTTGATTGAAGAAAAAAATTAAAACGAAGATTTTATTTGAATAAATAATATGGTTTTGAAATGAAGTTGAAATTTGAATTTTTTTTATGAAAGGAAAATGTTAATATTTAAAAATCTGAAACAAAATATTAAAAATGAAATTGATGAAAGAACGATGTTTAATTGAGAAATGATTGAATTAAGTTTGAAATTATTAAACTTTGAAACGATTTAATAATTAAGTTTGAAATTATAATTAAGTTTGAAATTATTAAACTTTGAAATTATTCAATAATTAAGTTTTGAATTATTTAATAATTAAATAAGATTGAATTATTTAATGATTAAATTAAATTGAATTTTTGGAATAAGTGAATTTTACTTCGTAATAATTGAAATTGAGTTTTCTTTATTAATTAAGTTTGGAAAATTATTTAAGTAAGTAAATTAGTGAAATTGAATTTCTTTATCAAGAGATAAAATGTGATTTATTGAAATTAATGTAAGACTTGAAATTTAAAGAATTTGATTCGACGAATTTAATTCAAATTGTAAGTTTTGAAATAAGGAAGTTGAATTTAAATAATGGATTTAATGAATTGGAAATTTATTAGAAATTGTTTTGAATGGAAAATTTACTAAATGAATATTGAATGAAATTGATAAATGAATTTAAAGTGATTTAAATGTTAAATTAAATAAATTTAAAAGATTTCGAAATGAAACTTATATACGTACTTGAATCAATATTTGAATTGTGTTAAATAAAGATCGAAATTGAATTATAAGATTTTGAAATGGTAATTTGGAAGTTTTGAAATGTAAATTTTGGAAATTGGTTTTGGAAGACAAATGAAATGTTGGATTACAAATTCTATTTGAAATTGAAATTGATTTGGTTTTGAAATCTATTAAACGACCAATCGGTGAAATAATTACGAAAGTTATTAAAGAGACCGGAATCGGTTATGGATATACTCTCTATCTAAACCGAAACCACTTTAATAACTATACGCGGAGTGGTGATCCAGAATGAAGTGGTTGGAATGATGTACGTGATGACTGAAGAAAGAGAACGATAATGGATAGCCTTGACACTTGTGTCAAATTGGAAATGACTAAAACAGGAGCCGTGCCGGGCCAATGGAGGATTAGCTACCTCAAGTGGACACACTTCTTCGAACTACTCATTACTTGTTGTCGATTGGTGCACCCTTGATTTTGGGAGTGTTGTTTCACGGTGTTGCGGGCGCTGCGGCGTTGCGTTCTCACCAGTCCGGATCAGGCGAACGGTAGTATCACTACCTTGGGTATTGCCTCATGTGCCTTGTCATACTTGTATTCCATTTATACGCGACCACTACGAATCTGTTTTGTACCTTTAGTATACGGATTGCCTTCTGGTGACTTCCGGTTTTGGGGAAACTACGGTCTTGTATATGCTTTTGGGAATAAAAATGTGTTAAGGGTGGAATGGGCCATGACTTAACGCTATTTTGATATCTTATTATTACTGATAGACATTATCTACTTAGCGTATATTACTACCTAGTAGATAGTTTAACGCATCCTTAAAGGATGGTTATTCCAAACATCCTTTGAGTTACTTGTATTTCAATTGCTATTTCACTTGAGTTGGATTTATTGATATAAGAATGTTAATCCTGACTCGAGTGTCTTGTGTTTTTGCTTTACGCTCGGGTCAGACTGAGTGTACCAGTATTCGAAACTCACCTTTGAAGTTGGAGCTTTGCTTGAAGATCCAGCCATCTATTCTGCTTTCAGTATTCGATGATTCCAGTGATGTATTCTGATTTGTATCTGATGTATCATATTACTCTTCCGTTGTATCTGGTTTAACTCTGATGTAACTTATACATTTATATAGTAGCTTCATGAACTACTATCTCTTTTATTTCCGCTGCATTTATTACTCTGTGTCTGTGATCTGTGATTATATTTATTTACTGTATATGTTCAGTTTTGCCAAATTTAAATTAACAACGCGGTATTTTGAGCAATTCAACTCCGGCATGAGTGTCTTCCTATACACTTATAATGGATGTGAATGGTCCAAAATGGCGGGTCGTTACAGAAGGTATTTTCTGATCCTTGTCATAGGAGATTGGTTTCATTGAGGATGTCTCCATGGAAAATCCACTTATACGAACGTACCTTAGCGGTTTTGTTTGTATACCTAAATCGGCTATCAAATGTAACCATTTCAGCTATGATTTATGTTTATATTGAACAACCTAGACATTATTACAATATCACTAAATTTTCCTATAAAATGTTTGGTTATCGTAAGGTAAAAACCCGTCCGTGTTTATTTGCGGCTTGGTCTTACGAAATACCTTTATTCTTTAAAGGGTTTTACAACAAATTACTTGAGTCTTCTCATGCTGGTTGACCAGACTGATCCGGGTGTTATTTTTCTTATAATGCTTAGGTCAGCCCTGTGTATATTTTTGGATTTCATTGATGATCATTGGAGCTCTTGGAGAGAGGAGCTGGATGGTTCCATATCGTAGATTTTTATTTCCACTGCATTACTTTATGTTTATATAAGCAATTTTGAGGACATGTTGTTATAACTGTCCAGGCTGATGATAGGTTAGTTTACTCTAATTATTATACCTATACAGTTTTCCTTTATAAAAGGTCATTTTGATATTGTATGCCATCATCCTGTTGTGAGATTCTGATGTTATTGTTCTCTTCTTTCTTGTTCTTTTCTTTTCTTCTTTCTATTTTAGCCTAACGTTCTGTCTTTCCGGCACTTGGGTGCTTGACACGTGAATATCATGGACGTATTAGTGTTGACATTTGAGGGTCGAAAAGGAGTTCGTTGCAGCTGCATCCCCAAAATAATATATGCTCCCTCATGGAAACATCCTCAAAATTATATGACCATCATCTCATACTACAGATGCACCAATCCTCAATTTCAAGACCCACACAGACAGTCTAGTACCAAGCACTCTTGCATATATGATAGCTTGTATGACCATCACCAAGGTCAGCGATTGCTCAATGCTGAAGTCTCATCATTGCTCAAAGTAGCTCATCACCATCAGCAAGGCGAACTAGACCCAAACCAAGGTCTTGTACTAAGAACTCTTGGATATATGATAACTCGTATGACCATCACCAAAGTAAGCGACTACTCAATGTTGTGGTCTTATCAATGCTCGAAGTAGCTCCTCACCATCGCTAAGGTGAATTAGACCCTCACTAAGGTCTAGGGTACACAGGTGAGAGTCCATATAAACCCCCACTATACGAGCATACATCAATACCTTCAAGTTATCCAATATCCCTTGGTATGCATCCACTTCGGAACCCACCTTGCTTCAACCTTCAAATCACATCGACGATCTAATTCCACGATCCTTTTATAGTAACTTCTTAATTTGATGATTGGGATGACTCACCCAAAATACAAAAGAGGGATTTGCTAGCCCAAGCTAGCGTTGAGAGTTCTAATTCATCTTCATATCAGAACATTTATACTAAAATATTTTGTTTTCAAATCAAAGCTTCCATGTTTTCTTCAAACCAAAATTCCTCTTATTCGATAAATTCTCATCATTTTTTTCTTTAAAATCGGCTTAAAATAATTTTGAGAAAAATCTACTTTATAAAAGTTTCAAATTGTATAAATTTCTGTAAGATTTAAAATAAAAGCCCTTTTGAAATCCAAAAACTTATAGAAGCTAGTAATTGCTCGTATAAAAATGGATTTTGAAACATACATGTGTTAAAACTCCATATTTAGTAAAGATGTACTGATTCCCCCTCCCCCTCCTCCCATCGTTTTGGTTCCTCATTGGTACCCACCAATTCTTTAACCGTCAAAATTCTCTAGCCACTATTACTCATCTTCAAGGAACATCATTATATCTCTTTAGTTAATATGAGTACCCAGTCTTCCTCAATTAGGAAACTACGTCATCCCATTATGATGTAAACAAACATGTTCCTCAATACCATGGTAGTCTCTCCAATGTACACCTAAATAAAATTCAACATTGAATAACTATTTCCTCATACAACTATTATACACAAACAACAATATAACCTAGCATACAATAGAAACAAATACAATTGGGTAGATAACAAAGCAAACAAGCAAACAAACAAATAAGTAAAATAAGTTCAGGAAAAACAACAATACAATGCAAGTAGAAGAAATTAGTTCAAGCAAAAATGACATAAATTATAAAGCAAACATTGTTAAACAAATAGTACAATAATTCATAACATAACTAACCACTCAACAAGGACACAAATAATGTAATCCATTCAACCAAGTAAGCAAGCACTAATAAAATAAAATGTCTCTATCCTATACATTGAAATGGAAATCAAAACATCACATCCGAACTCTAGGAGGGAATAAGTAGATATCCCTACAAATCATTAGGGAAAGTCACACATAATATGCATAAAGGTTACATCATCCTACTGGATGTTGGGAAAACTCAAAACTTATATCATCTAGTCATCTCACACCCCATGCCACTTAGTCCAGTTTCATAGTGCTCAAAATGTTCTCCAATAAAGTTTTCAAAAGAAAACACCCTTTAGTAAAATACTTTTTAATAATGTCTCTAGAGCTTGTTTCTCAAATCAGATATTTCACTTTCTCAACTATGTATTTCTGAACCAAATTATTCTCATCTTCATAAAATATTTTTTAAAGTTTTTTAAAACTAGATAATTTATAACTCATCATTTCTTAATGAAAGCTTCAAATACAATGCCAATATACGTTTTTCTTCTAAATTGAGTATTTTCCAACCAAAGTTCTGTACCCAAAATGTTTTCTTTTCAAAACATTATTTATCAAAAAGCAGCCTTGAAGTAAAAATACTTAATCGAAATTTTTGTATTAAGAGTGGTACTTTATTCAAGCAGAGCACTCATTTTGATGTATTATGGGTTGAAACCCATGACCTTTAGAACCTATGTCCGAAGCACTATACCACTAACCAGTTGAGTTAGTGGTCCTGGACATAACCGAAATTAACTTTCAAACAAAAATTTTCCAAACTCAAGGATATACTTTTGAACAAAACATCTTTCTCAATTAAAAATGTTCCTTGCATCCTTTACTTAAAATGATATTTCCCAAATCAAAATATTTTTAACAAAATAATTTGCAAATATTTCCTTTAAAATAATTTCTCAAAATGTTCTTCCAAAATCAATTTTCTTTTTATCAAAATAGTTTTTCCGTAATACTTCCATGAAATAAATACTCCTCAAATTATATAGTATTTATTGCAAAGTACTTTTCAACAAAAATACTTTTCTCCTTTCAAATGATAATTCCCACTAAATATTCCTCACAAAATACATTTAACAAACATTTTAAATTATGATGCTTTTATATAAATATCTTTCACAACATAGTTTTTCAATGGATGCTTTCAAGCTAATTTCTTTTGAACAAAATGTTTTCTACCAAAATATTTCTCCAAAGAATTCAAACTGAATTCTTTAAAAATGATTGTAAATAAAATATTTTACACTATTCATTTTTCCTTAACAAAATACCTTTATACAAAAATATTTTATTTCTCAAACTAAGTGCATTAATTTAACTCATGTAAAATTTTCAAAAAAATTATCTTAAGGCTAATAACATACATTTTCCCTTTTTAGAAAAATATCTTTAAAACAAAAAATACATATTGTTATTAATTCTTTAAAAAAAGTCCATTTTTTAAGGTTTGGGTTTAATCACAATTTAATATCATGTGTGTGTCACTCGGGTTATGACTAGCACTTAATCCCCTTATAAGTGCCCATGGCACCCCCGCTCTTACCGTATTTATTTCACATATAAAGGTCATCATTAATAAACATCGTCTTTAGGTGATCTCATGGTGGTTACACATACAACCAATATACATGCAAGGCATACAATCATTAATAAGAGTGCTATCCCATCCTATATTTTTACCCAACTAAAGGTGTAAATTAACATACTCTACATGGTTTAAACCCACCCAAGGCTTAGTTAATCACTAAACCTAATTTCTGATATCAAGCATGACGTTCCACTATTTTATACATCTAAAATTAGTGATAAACACTGCCAAATTACGTTTCCGCACTAATCTTAGATATAAAAAACGATAAGTTACTGGTTGTATAAATTAAAAATATAAAACTACGAACAAATGGAAGAAACCTTGTAATGGAATTAATCACCAAAATACATATACTATACAAGATCCAATCCATTAAATAAATATTCACACCTACATATACATCAATTATTATTAAACTATGAATAACACAACTATAGTACGCGAGAAATACACAAAGTAAAAACCTGTAGATGTTCCCTACATGTAGATCTTTTCCATACTTATTTTTCACCTATAAACTTTACAAATAGTTGGGTATATATAGAGTAAAAATGGAAAAGGTGATCAATTATGTTTAGACCATGCCTAATGCTATACACTCTGACCATAAGGAAAACATTGCCTATTGCATTGGAAAAGACTGCCTACACACCCTTTCAGAATCAAACCACCATAATTCTATTTTCCGCTCTTATTGCATCAAATACTTGTTTGCACAACAACAACAACCAAGCAACTAATACAAGCTGAAAACATCATATTCTACGAAGCCATCACAATCAATCATCATAAATGTATGGTAACAATAGTAATAGTAGCACACGGCTATTAAACCTCACACAAATTGTATAATACTCAATGTCAACCCTAAACATCAAATACAACAACAACAAATATCCTCAAATGTGTACTTCGGCAATCAGTTCCATAATGTATGTTATGCTATGTACTAGACTGGATTTGGCATACGCATTAGGATGTGTAAGTCGATATCAGTCTAATCCTAGAGATAAGTATTAGATGGTTGTAAAATGTATACTAAAGTATTTAAAAAATATATTAGGGACTTATTCCTTATATATGGAAATGTTGACCTCCTTATGAAGGATTAAGCAGACTTTAGCTTTCAGAGTGATATAGATGATAGAAAGTCAGTGTTGGGTTATGTCTTTACTACAAATGACAGGGCTGTTAGTTGGAAAAGTTCCAAACAAGAAACAGTGGCTTATTAGAAGACGGAAACTGAGTACATCGCCCTCAATGAAGCAGCTAAGGAAGCGGTTTGGATGTGCAAGTTTTTAAGTGAGCTAGGAGTGATTCCTGACACGAAGAATCCAATGGCATTATTTTGTGACAATAATAAGACCATGCAGATCACAGAGAAGCCTTAAGCACATAATAAATTTTGACAAATTATTTGAAAATTCCACCTAATCAGAGAATTTGTTGAGAAGAAAGAGATCATGATACAAAGAATAAATACCAAGGACAACATAGCAGATCCATTCGTGAAGGGACTAGCTCAGTCATTTCTCATCAAATTGTTTAAAGGGATGGAATTGAAATTCCATAATTGGCCCAGGTCCAAGTGGCAGATTGAAAGATTTAGGGGTATGCCCTAGGAATAGTTGTGTAATCCATTGTAAATTATTAACTATGTAATGAAATCTCGTTCGAAATAAAAGATGTTTTTCTTTCTATCATATACATATTATAATGTGTTATATTAATTAATTATTTAATTTAAGTATATTTAGTAGAAAATCCATAAATGGTGCACTTTGTGATAGTAATTACAACATGTTGTGATCATGAGCAATTTATCAAGATATAATAAACGCATCATTTCAAATAAACCAAGTCAAGATGTATCAAGAATAGATATCGATAAGTTTGTTAAAACTAAAGTATATAACACCTTCTAAATGTTGGGCAGTGTATTACTCATAGCTGTTGGAGGAAGCAAGGGGTTACATACTAATGTTATTGGATAACTATAACAAACCATCTTTTCGATCCTTAGAAGTCGATAATAATACATCCACGGTATTCATGTGGCGAACATGCAAGTGCCAGAAAGACAGATCGTTGGGGTGAAAGAAAGAAAGACAGAATAGAATCTCATTATGTGACGAGTAATATATACTATACAATAGGTCTTTACAAAAGGAAGAACTTTAATATACATACTAACATCAAAGAAAAACTAACCTATCATTAGCTTGGACAGCTATAAAAATTAGTCCTTACAAATGCCGATAAATACAACAAAAACAAAACAACGGAAGATGAAATAAAATACGAGAGTACGTCGTGGAGGCATCCAGCTCGTCTCCTAGAGCTCCAAAGTGTCTAGCTACATATGGAAAATATGCTTGAGCTGACCCAAACATTATTATAAAGATAACGCCCGGGTCATTCTGGAAAACCAGCATGAGAAACATAATCAATAGGATTACCTAATGTTATAAAAACCTTTCAGAAATAAAGGTATCTCATAAGACCACTTCGCTCATAAACACCGACAGGTTTTTACATTACGATAACCAAATTATTTTTATTATAAAATCCGATGATATTATAATAATGCCTAGGTGTTGAAAAAATATTAATCATAGCCGAAATGGTAACATTAATTACATTCTAGCATAATAGTTATACAACTTAATCCGTAGGGGCACGTATTGGAGAATGGATTTCCAACAATGACAAGGCTACTGGGGTACCGCTTTCCACAATCCTCTAGAAAAATGTACCGAGGGCCTCATATGGACCCCCGCCAACACAGAGCCGGCTGCCTCTTTAACATGACATACAGATTACATCATCCCCCGGGTACCAAGGCTACTAAACAATGTGCACTAGCCATGGCCCCATTCTTCCCATGCGCACGCATACCAAATCCATAAATATCGATTCTAGATTGAGGAATGATTGTTTCTAATGGTAGCGAACCACATAGCTCTAGTGCATATCCTCTGTTTTGATCATTTTCGAATTGTGCGGCTTATGAGTCCACGACTAACTTTTTCCTCTCTTAGAAAATCCCACTTGGAATGCTAACACTGCCTTCTAGGCACAATGCAATGCCAACATTCGTTCATACAAGTTGTTCAGGATAAGAACAAACTGTTAGCCTACTTCTACTACATTAATTTTGGAATCACCCTCAGAATTAGTAGCAAATATCCCTTGCACTTCAAAGAACTCCATCTTCGATCATCTTGAACCACTCTTGAAACTCTTCTAGAGCGTCAAACGCACATATGGTTTTGAAGTGGTTACGGTTTTGAGTCATCTCATATAAGTACACTCCTCCGCTTAACAGTTGTTCCAAAACCAAATCAATAGTTCCGATAAACTCAGCCATGGTTCTTTTGGAAATAATCAAACAATACATAAGAGCGTAGATCACCTCCTAACCGTTTAAGTGGATGGATTTCCTTATCATTTGTCCTAGGAGAATTGTAACGACCCGAAATTTTTGGCCTCGAAAATTCGACACTAATACGTTCACTGTAGAAGTGCCGAGCAATCGAACGCCGAAAATTCCAGATTGTTAGGGTAAAGAAGAAAAAGAGGTAGAAGAAGAAACGGAAAACAACAGCACATAATCTCATAATCGCACCAGATCAAAATATAATATCAAATAACAGCATTTACACAAAGAAAGCTGTAAATGTCAATTTACACACAGTATACCAGAGTAAAATCATTCACAATAAACTGGACAGTTATAATAACTTGTCCCAGAATACTATCTATATAGACTCCAAAACGCAACGGAATATACTCCATACGTTCCTACCATCCAGCTTGCCTCCTGAGCTCCAGAACGTCCTAACTTGAAAATCTGTAATACTCGGTCTAACCCGAGCATTACAATAAAGTAACATCCGAGTCAGGCTGGAAACCAGCAAGAGTAAACCCATATAACTTGAAATACTAAGTTATAAAACTTCTTTGAAAACCAAGATAACTCATACCTCTTTACGAGTTCTTATCTTGCTAAAGCCAACACTTATTTCACAAACACTATCTAAGTACCGTTACTTGGTTTAAATGGCCATGTTACTTAAATTATTCCATTCCATCCCATTTGATTCTAAAATCAAATCCATAAAGAATTTGTAGATTACTAATCGAAGTGGTTTCGGATATTGCTGATATCCGATCCCGGTCTCTTCGGATCCAATGTCATCTTTAAGCCAAGTTGTTTAAGTAAACAGTTTAATTAAATGCAGAATAACATACGCACACAGAAATCCATCACAGATATCTAGTTAAATAGATAATTGACATTTATTAACAGATCAATCCAGCCATTTCATATCACAACACATCACAAATTATATATCAGAGATATCAAACAACCCAAGGCATTCAATTCAGGTTTATCATTCATAAGCAAGATTAATAGTCATACAATTCCTAATTAATTTAATTTAATCTCCAAATAAATTAAATTAATTACTTTAATTACTTTTAAATCCTTCTTACGTAACATTAATTAATTACAACCCATTTATTATTAAATTAATTAATGAAATTAATTAATCATCCTTTAATTATTTACATTAATTAATTATCCTTTAATTACTTACATTAAGTAAATATTCTTTAATTACATAAATTAATTAATTATCCTTTAATTAATTAAGACCATAATTAATTTAAAGATAAACCACTTACTTAAGTTAATCACTTACTTATCATTTATCTCTTATTCAAATTAGATGCTTGAAATCAATTTATACAAAATCATTTGAGAACTTTTTGATTAATTAAAGTTTAATATACTTACCTTAATCACTCCTTAATTACATCATTAAATTTCATTTGAAAACACTTAGAGATTTAAATTAAATAATTATCTCAATAAATGAAATTATTCAAATCAAAACAAATTAAATTTCAAAAACATTAGACTTTATATTTTATATTGAAACTTGTTTTTGAAGTTTGATCACACTATTTAGGTTTGAAAACTTGGTAACATTTCCTTGAAAACTTAATCACTTTAATAATTTTAAAACTTGTTAATGCTTTTAGTTTTACCCTTTTAAAATCTGGTCAATTCAACTTTAATAAAAACCCGGGCCCAAAGCTAAAATACTCGAGTAAAACCCGAGTCACTCGCGCACTATTCTTTCCTTCGAGAAAATCCACCTTCGACTTCGAGACACGACCCGAGCCATTTCCTCTTCTTCCCAAATACCAAACGCTGATACACAGCGAATCCACGTGCACGTGTACAAACGTTCCGACCGTCTCCGATCGACCTCGCCGTCATCAACCAGTCGTCGATGATCTACATTAGTGCTTCGACAACCAGCTCTGACGAACTCGACTGGAATCGAAATCTAGCTGAACAGCGCCTAACTGGAACCAAATTCGATCGATAGAACCACCTCTGGCCATCGCCTCCGATCACCTGAACTCATGCCACCATGTCCAAAGCTTCGTCACGATCCTACGCATCAATCCCCCCTTGTGTGATCACTTCTAGTCCACCATCGATGACGTACGAACCCGATAAATAACGTCGACTAAACCCAAACATTAAACCCTAAATCGACGTTGACCAGCCACCACGACCACCTTTAAATGCTCCGATCATTTTTCCCGTAACCATCGACCCACAAGCCTCCTCCAGGTTCAAGCTCGACGAACATCACCTCGCCGATCATCGAAATTCGATGAAAATGTATTTTTCGTTCAACTTGACATATCTCAACGTATACAAACTTAAAAGTCATGAAACGATTATAAAAAATCACCATTTTTCAATACGAATCAGATTATATAATTAAAACGTGAAATCCAGGCATTTGATTTTTGACTTTTATTTAATCATCACTGTAATTTCCTGCTTTTGAAATAATTACTCAATATATTTATTTGAAACTATTTTTAAAAATAAAATATGGTTGATGCTAACATATTTCTTTTAAAGATCAAATCCTAAAAGAGATTGGAGGAAGAGGAATTGAATTTTGAACTTAATATGTAAAATTTTAACAGAGGTATATGTGCCTGTTACAGACATGCACACTCTAAATTTTCATATATACAGGCATGCAATCTGATTTTACATCCATACAAACCATCTTCACAATCATACTTTCAAGTATTAATCCAAACATCAAGATATAATAACAGGTTCAAGAAAGTTTACTCATAGATTTTGTTTAACAGAGAAACGGGTCTTTTTGAATTCTATGTTTGAGTTTGAACTGAAACCAGCCAAGTTCTCTAACATTTTTATTTATATTTCAATTTTAAGAGAAAACTAATGCCACTTGTTATTTTGCATGTTACTCTAAGCTACAAATGTCAAAAACCAATATTTAATATTTCTTATGTTTTTTATAAATTTATGTATTATGTTTAAATTTTTATATATACCTACAAACCATATTTAGTTCATGTATACTTTTAAAAGAAAGTATTATAAACCTTTAAATCTTAGCTTAAGCTATTATACTTTTGTTAATAAATATTTATTTTTAGTGTTTTGAAATATAGAATTTAACTTTAAATAGCTTTTGAAAATTATTATATTGAATTCAAATCAATCCTTCCTAATCACAATATATATATATATATGTGTGTGTGTGTGTGTGTGTGTGTGTGTGTGTATGTATCCATACTTTTACAACTTCCATACATTCTACTTCTCATGGCATATATATACATGCAATTCATATTAAACAATCATGCAAACACTTATATCACATACATATATACAGGAAATCACATTCATACAGCCATGCAAAGCATATTACATATCATACATTCCAGGATATTTTTAACTACCAGAATTTTATTTGTTCAACTAAAAAAAATCAGTATCTCAATAGTTTAACATTAGTTAATTATCCAATTATCCGATGCCCAAAAATCCGGGTTATCACATTCCTCCCCCCTTAAAATCTTTTCGTCCTCGAAAAGGAACGAAGCCAAAATTTTATTAAAATGTTCATTATCATCTAAATCACTCTTTGAGCATTTTTAACTCTTAACTCTTTTTATTTAAATTTTTAAAACACTTTAAAATCTACATAATATTAAAATAGCTTTATAAAAATACTTTTTATAACTCGATGTTTCAACAAGTCCATCCTCGTTCTCACAGAAATTTAGTCATACGTTGATCAGGCGTAGGACTGAAAATCTATAAGTACTTAGCAGATCCGTTTTCAACACCCAGTGAAAATACTTAGAAAACATTTTGAAAATATAGAAAACATTTTTAGTGAGAATGCTCTGGAAATCATCACCCCCTCCTTGGTCGCAGTTAACCCGATGATTACGTCGCCATCCCGGCAAAACCATAGATAACTGTAGGCCTCCACATCCCTCGATTACACCATGGAACCGCTACAGATCGCAGCTACACCCGGGGTTACGTTGCCATCACGGCAAAAACCCATGTAACTGTAGGCATCAGCGCCCTCGAATTTCGCCGCCAAATGAAGCTTCTCCACTCTTACGTAGATCGCAGACTACATCAGTCGAGTCCCAATGTAGCCTGTAGGCACTCACTGCCACACGACTTTCGCTATGTCTTCATAGATCGTAGTCTACCGATTTTACGTCGCCTTCACGACGAAATCAAACATAGAGCTTAGGTAATCGCTGCCCCTCGACTTCCGCTATGGTGCGCAGTAGATCGCAGTGACATCGAGTTACACTGTCGTCACAGCATAACCCAAATGTCTCCGTAGGCATCAGCGCCCTCGACTTTCGCTACCCCAACCACAATCCTTAGGAACTTCAGTCAGTCCGGACTTCCTCCCAGGATCAAATTTAGAACCCCCCCTTAGGGATCAAGGCAGAACCACCCTGTGGATCCCCTAAGAAGTTCATTTCATGGGAGCGCCTTTTTCCCCACAGCCATTCTCAAAACACTTTATACTATACACATATAGTATCTTTCAAATTATACTCTTTATATGTATCACATATAAATCTCCTTTACACAAAATCGATATCGCAAAATCGATAACTCTCAAACTAGGCTTTCCAAATTAACCTATTTAACTCCCCTAAGTTAAATTCAATTTAATCCCGTTTACCTTATTCAATTTGAATTCCCATTTCAAATTTCAAATTTCTATCAATATTCTTTCCTACTTATAAGTTCAAAAACTTATTTCACTTTGGGTTTTTATATCACATTTCAGAGGAAAATTCAAAACTCAACACTTAGTGTTTGCTTCCAATCAACCTTGTATTATGTATATCTACTTATATATACATATTTATTTCATTTGCACACCAAGTTATACTTTAAATTTTAAACCATTCTTGGTTTCTATTCAAAACAAATTCCTTTAATTTTTTTTAAAACAACTCTTGTTTTAAAATAGGATTCCTACATTTAAAAAAATATATATTATTTATTATATCTTTTAACATTTTGAAACAATTTAAATTTTCTAGATTTAGATTTTAAAACTTCACAATTTAAATTCTTTTTAATTTATAAGTCATATTTATCTAAATTGTTACTTCCTTAAAACATTCCATTTTGCTTATCATTATTTATCTTAGAAAGATAAACATCCCTTTATTTAGATATAATACCCAATTTATGATAATTATCATATCTAGAAATCATACACACCATATATTCCATAATCATTTGCTGGAAAATCAAATCAAGGTAACTTATTTCAATAATTTAAAAATTCTTTTGAATTTCCAAGATTTAAATTCATTTTTGAATCCATTTCTAGCCCACTTATCTTCATAGTTAATCCTTACCCAAATTTCTATTTGGTTGTATTTCTATTACCACTTATATTTAATTTCAATAATCAACAACCAATTACCTTAATATATATAATAATTAGAAAAATTATTACTTTATATATCAAAATATAGGCTTATATGCAAATCATTTTTAAAACCGTTTTAAAATCTTTATATAAGAAAATAACAAGTACGCCCTCATATATAATACACTCATCTCATTCTAGGGTATTACTGACCCTATCTCAATGAGTAACCCACCAGAGCCAAGGTTCTCGCTTAACCTTCAGCTTTGATACCAAATGTAATGACCCGAAATTTTCGACCTCGAAAATTTGACACTAATACGTTCATGGTAGAAGTGCCGAGCAATCGAACGCCGGAAATTCCAGATTGTTAGGGTAAAGAAGAAAGCGAGGTAGAAGAAGAAACAGAAAACAACATCACAGAATCCCACAATCGCAGCGGATCAAAATATAATATCAAATAACAACATTTACACAAAGAAAGCTGTAAATGTCAATTTACATACAATATATCAGAGTAAAATCATTCACAATAAATTGGACAGTTATAATAACTTGTCCCAGAATACTACCTATATAGACTCCAAAACACAGTGGAATATACTCCATACGTTCCTGCCATCCAGCTCGCCTCCTGAGCTCCAGAACGTCCTACCTGAAAATCTGTAATACTCGGTCTGACCCCGAGCATTACAATAAAGTAACACCCGAGTCAGGCTGGAAACTAGCGTGAGTAAACCCATATAACTTGAAATACTAAGTTATAAAACTTCTTTGAAAACCAGGGTAACTCGTACCTCTTTACGAGTTCTTATCTTGCTAAAGCCAACACTTATTTCACAAACACTATCTAAGTACCGTTACTTGGTTTAAATGGCCATGTTACTTAAATTATTCCATTCCAGCACATTTGATTCTAAAATCAAATCCATAAAGAATTTGTAGATTACTAATCGAAGTGGTTTCGGATATTGCTGATATCCGACCCCGGTCTCTTCGGATCCAATGTCATCTTTAAGCCAAGTTGTTTAAGTAAAAAGTTTAATTAAATTCAGAATAACATGCGCACACAGAAATCCATCACAAATATCTAGTTAAATAAATAATTGACATTTATTAACAGATCAATCTAGCCATTTCATATCACAGCACATCACAAATTACATATCAGAGATATCAAACAACCCAAGGCATTCAATTCAGGTTTATCATTCATAAGCAAGATTAATAGTCATACAATTCCTAATTAATTTAATTTAATCTCCAAATAAATTAAATTAATTACTTTAATTACTTTTAAATCCTGCTTACTTAACATTAATTAATTACAACTTATTTATTATTAAATTAATTAATGAAATTAATTAATCATCCTTTAATTATTCACATTAATTAATTATCCTTTAATTACTTACCTTAAGTAAAAATTCTTTAATTACATAAATTAATTAATTATCCTTTAATTAATTAAGACCCTAATTAATTTAAAGATAAACCATTTACTTTAATTAATCACTTACTTATCATTTATCTCTTATTCAAATTAGATGCTTGAAATCAATTTATACAAAATCATTTGAGAACTTTTTGATTAATTAAAGTTTAATATACTTACCATAATCACTCCTTAATTACATCATTAAATTTCATTTGAAAACACTTAGAGATTTAAATTAAATAATTATCCCAATAAATGAAATTATTCAAATCAAAACAAATTAAATTTCAAAAACATTAGACTTTATATTTTATACTGAAACTTGTTTTTAAAGTTTGATTACACTATTTAGCTTTGAAAACTTGGTAACATTTCCTTGAAAACTTAATCACTTTAATAATTTTAAAACTTGTTAATGCTTTTACTTTTACCCTTTTAAAATCTAGTTAATTCAACTTTAATAAAAACCCGGGCCCAAAGCTAAAATACTCGAGTAAAACCCAAGTCACTCGCGCACTATTCTTTCCTTCGAGAAAATCCACCTTCGACTTCGAGACACGACCCGAGCCATTTCCTCTTCTTCCCAAATACCAAACACTGATACACAGCGAATCCACGTGCACATGTACAAACGTTCCGATCGACCTCGTATCATCCCCCAGTCGTCGATGATCTATACTAGTGCTTCGACAACCAGCTCTGACGAACTCGACTGAAATCGAAATCTAGCTGAACAGCGCCTAACTGGAACCAAATTCGATCGATAGAACCACCTCTGGCCATTGCCTCCGATCACCTGAACTCACGCCACCACATCCAAAGCTTCGTCACGATCCTACGCGTCAATCCCCCCTTGTGCGATCACTTCTAGTCCACCATCGACGACATACGAACCCGAGAACTAACGTCGACTAAACCAAAACATTAAACCCTAAATCGACGTTGACCAGCCACCACGGCCACCTTTAAATGCTCCGATCATTTTTCCCGTAACCATCGACCCACAAGCCTCCTCCAGGTTCAAGCTCGAGGAACATCACCTCACCGATCATCGGAATTCGATGAAAATGTATTTTTCGTTCAACTTGACATTTCTCAACGTATACAAACTTAAAAATCATGAAACGATTATAATTAATCACCATTTTTCAATACGAATCAGATTATATAATTAAAACGTGAAATCCATGCATTTGATTTTTGACCTTTATTTGATCATCACTGTAATTTTCTGCTTTTGAAATAATTACTCAATATATTTATTTGAAACTATTTTAAAAAATAAAATATGGTTGATGCTAAAATATTTCTTTTAAAGATCAAATCCTAAAAGAGATTGGAGGAAGAGGAATTGAATTTTGAACTTAATATGTAAAATTTTAACAGAGGTATATGTGCCTGTTACAGACATGCACACTCTAAATTTTCATATATACAGGCATGCAATCTGATTTTACATCCATACAAACCATCTTCACAATCATACTTTCAAGTATTAATTCAAACATCAAGATATAATAACAGGTTCAAGACAGTTTACTCACAGATTTGTTTAACAGAGAAACGGGTCTTTTTGAAAAACTGGACTTGATTGATCTGATCCTTTCTATGTTTGAGTTTGAACTGAAACCAGCCAAGTTCTCTAACATTTTTATTTATATTTCAATTTTAAGAGAAAACTAACGCCACTTGTTATTTTGCATGTTACTCTAAGCTACAAATGTCAAAAACCAATATTTAATATTTCTTATGTTTTTTATAAATTTATGTATTATGTTTAAATTTTTATATATACCTACAAATCATATTTAGTTCATGTATACTTTTAAAAGAAAGTATTATAAACCTTTAAATCTTAGCTTAAGCTATTATACTTTTGTTAATAAATATTTTTTTAATGTTTTGAAATATAGAATTTAACTTTAAATAGCTTTTGAAAATTATTATATTGAATTCAAATCAATGCTTCCAAATCACAATATTTATACATACATATACATATACATATATATATATATGTATGTATCCACACTTTTACAACTTCCATACATTCTACTTCTCATGGCTTATATATACATGCAATTCATATTAAACAATCATGCAAACACTTATATCACATACATATATACAGGAAATCACATTCATACAGCCATGCAAAGCATATTACATATCATACATTCCAGGATATTTTTAACTACCAGAATTTTATTTGTTCAACTAAAAAAAATCAGTATCTCAATAGTTTAACATTAGTTAATTATCCAATTATCCGATGCCCAAAAATCCGGGTTATCACAAGAATGAAATGAGATTTATAGGCACAGTACAACATCCTCGAAGACGACTGTACCATATAACCCTTGTGACCCTCTTAGATATTTCTAGAGTTTTATTTTAACAGAGAATTGGTAGTCGGTTATTTAACTATCAAGTAAACAAACAATCAATCATAGATTAAATACCATGTGAAATCCACTAAGCCTCTTATTAATTAATCTTGCATCAGTTAAATCTCTCTTAATTACTTGATTCAAAATACATTCACAAAAGATATATATGTATGTATGTATATATATATATATATATATATATATATATATATATATATATATATATATATTCACCAACCCTTTATATTCCTTTCGATACTTGAAAAACATCCATATACTTATCTCATCGGTATAAATATATTCACAACCAATTAAACTTTCAATACTTAGAGAATTTATCCATATACTTATCTCAACGGTATAAGTATAATAACAAAAGCTTAAGGAAGCTTTCCTTTTTTCCAAATTCATATTTAAATGGACTAAAAAAAGATTATTTAAAGCATTTCTTAGTATAAACCAAACCACCCATCCTTCGGTGTTAAGTATGAAAAGAATGTTTCCATACCACCATAATAAAAAAGGATTAATTATCAAAATCAAAGTTAATTCCTTTTATACAAAAAACTGCTTTTTATAAACCTATTCCATATTTACAAATCCTTTTATAAATCTCCAAATTAATTTATAAACTTCTTTTATAAATCTCTAAAATTATTTATAAAATTCCTTTCTATTAATAAAACTCTTTTCTATTACTTCCTTTAGAAACTCCTTTATAGAAATCTTTGATAAAATCCTTTATAAAAATCCTTATATAAATCCAGAACCCATTTTATAAATCTTATATATTTAACACAACTCTTCATTATTTAAAAATACCACTTATAAATCCATTCTTTTATTTATAAGTTACCCTTTATAAATCTCTCCTTTATTTATAAAATAGCATTTAAAAATCTTCGTTGTAAGATATCTCCTATAAAACTTGTTTACAAAAATATCGTTTATAATCTTCTTTACACAATATCATTTGTAAATCTCCTTTTAAAAAATATATTTATTAAGCAAAATTCCTTTTATAATTCTATTTATTATTTACAAACACCTTTAAATAAATCACTTTATTAACTTAAACACAATTAATTTAATCGATTAATTTAGCTCAAACATCATTAATTACATTGATTAATTAACTTTAAATACTGTTAATTAAATAATTAATTAAATTAAAATATCATTAATAAATAATAAACTAATTAACTTTAAATATCATTAATAAAATTGTTAATTAACTTAAACATTGTTAATTAAAATAATAAACTAATTTAGACCTCATTAATAATATAATAAACATTAATATAAAATTAAATGACTTAAACATCGTTAATAAAATAATTAATTAACTTAAACATTTTTAATAAAATAATAAGCTAACTTAAACATAATTAATAAAGTAATAAGCTTTGAACAACATTAATAAAATAATGAAACATTTTACTTCAACCTTTTTATAAAATAGAAGTTACTTTAAATCCATAGTTTTTTCAAATTTGGAAAGAGGCTCAGCGATCACAAGAGTACTTAATCAAGCTACCATATACCTTAACAACTTTCCAAGTCATATCACCGATATTTACATAAGTAAGCATATATGTAAATAAAATTAACAATTAGCAATAAATAGCTAATCTATCATTTATCCTACATATTTATTAACGTGCATACAAATAAATGTCCAAGTCAATGTAATAGCAGAACATGGATCTATTCTTCTAAATAGAAGTCATTTATAATCTATTTAGTTTAAAATAGCAGAATGACATTTTATTCTACTAAATAGATGTCCAAAATAATCTATTCTATTTATAATAATCAAACGGTGTTTTTATTTGGCCAAATAGATAACACCAATGAAGTATACTTAATTTAAATGAGTTATTATTTTAAATAACGTAATTAAATTCAACTCCTATTATTAAACCATAAATTTTTACTTTATTAAAACTACCAACTATTTATACTATAGTGTTGTACTCGTCAATACGAGTCTAATGCAAAAATCTACGGATAAATTGGATTTAAAACGAATGAGATATCGCTTTTCCAACTTAGCTAATATAATATAAACAAATCAGTTATATTATTTCTCACTCCAACTCATCCAACCCAGCCCACAACATAACTCCACTTGACCCGCTTCTCTGTTTGCTATAGTGACCATTTTATATTCCAAATATACGATCGCTTGTAGCCTTAAAACCCGAGATCGCTTTGCTTCCTCTCATGAGCCACTGCGCCTCGACTACCTACGGCCACATTGCCTAATCCTCTCGCCACTCCATACCGCACCACTGACTGTAGCCACAGCCAGTTCAGCCCCATCTATCTTTTCCAATGATCACATGAATCGAACCCAAGACCTCCTCATTTCCTCTCTTCCACCGCCGCCTCCGATGCCAAAATCCACACCTCCTCATCTCCTTGATGTCCAACTCAATAGACCCCGAAACCCTCACCCGTGCCATGATCATTTCTCCATCTCCCTGCTACTTCATGTACCCGCCTGCTCATGATTGAAGACCTACGACCTTTCACACACATGCCAGTTACCCTTTCAAACTTTTGCTTTATTATGCATGTAGAGATCTCTCTCACAAAGTATACACACTAACAGCCATGCATACACATATATACACAAACATACACATATACACACCACATGCATCTCATGTTTCAGCATAGTTGGCCACAACTAAGTCCATACGCCACTTATTAGAAATTGGGTTCCCACAATGACAAGGCTACTGGTGTATCGCCTGCCACAGTATACCTCTTGATAAAATGTACCGAGAGCCTCACATGGACTTCCTGCCAACACGGGACTGGCCAACCCCTTGCTGGATTGTATCGAATATTTTGCCAACCTGGTTGCAGCTAACAACCGTAACGAGCCCCGACCATACATAAACCGCGAATAAATATCGATCTAGATCGGGTGATGACAATATCCTATTGGGAGCGATCCACATAGCCCGGCTGCATAACCCTGTTTTAGTCATTCCCGATTGATGTGGCTTGAGGCTACGTTTTACCTTTTTTATAACAGTCCCACTTGGAATGCTAACACTGCCCACCAGGCAGCAATGCAATTCTAACATTCGTCCATACAAGTTGTTTAGGATATGAAAAAGCCGAAGGCATTACTTTTACTACATCCTTAGGATTAGTAGTAAGTAACCCTTGCACTTCAAAGAATTCCGTCTTCGATTCCATCATCTTCAAGATTTTCAATTCGAACGTTTAAGCCGGTTCGAAGTGGTTTCTGGATAACTCATGTATATCTGATCCGGTCTCTCCAAACCAACAACGATAATTTCCGGCAAACTCGACTCCGATTCTTTTGGAAATAAACATGCAAACATAAGAGCGGGGATCACCCCCTAACCGTTTAAGAGGGTGAATCACCTTATCATTAATCCTAGACGAACACAACGAGTTTATACGTACAGTAGTATCATCTAAGATAACCGTACCATATAATTTCCGTGTTTCCTCTAGATATTTCCAGAGTTAAAAAGTGGCCATGATTTCACAGTCGGTTATTTAACTATCAAATAAACCACAATCAAACATAAATTTAATTTCCTATGGAAATCACTAAACCTCATTTTATTAATCTCTTATTAATTAAATCTCTTGAATTATTTCCAAAATATTCATATATTTATCTCACCGGTATAAGTATATTCACAAAACATTTAGAAAGATTTCCTATTTCAAAATCACATTTAAAAGGGTCCAAAACAAACGTCCCATAAAACATTGTCAACTATAAACCCAAACCACTTATTCTTGGGTGTTAAGTATCGAACGAACATTCCCATACCATCATAATTAAGAAGGATTATTTATTACTTTAAGAGTTTGAATTTTATTGAGCAAAACTAAATCGTATATGGAAATAACAATTTGGATTCATAAGTTACATTTTCTAAACATGGTTCTTTAAACACATCTCTTTTCAAGTTTCAAATATCTTTTCTATTTATAAAACTCTTCTACTTAATTCTTGTGTTAAGTAAAACCCTCTTTATAAACCAAACTCATTAGCTTTAAACCTTGTAAGAATCTGAATTCTAGTGGGTCCGGATTTTTCACAAAAATGCTAGAATCCAAGCCCACTGAAGCCCGAGCTGGGTTTTTGGTATCCTACAAATAGGCAAAGACAAATATATCAGAGCTCAGATAAATATCTCACGGCGGAACTGACTAAAATATAATAGTAAGTAAATACTCACCAAAATAATAACACTTTCTAAGAAAGTGTCTCAAAGCTGGAAAGTCTCTGCCATCTACCTAACCTATAGGATGTTATGAGGAGGGGGTCAGAACTAAAGTTCCGGTAAATGGACAGATTATACACTTCTAAGTTTAATTCTACATATACCGTTTTATTTCCATTTTCTTTTATATTAGGTTTATTGGGTTTCTAATACTCTCACCTCTATGTGTGAATCATACCCATCTACTCCCTAGTAGATTAAAACCTAATAACTAATATATATGTAGCTATATGCCCAATGACTGTATCAGTCCTAGGTACTACCCATAATACCTTCCGTATCCTCCTCGGAAAGGACTCCATCGTCTTGCTCCTAGAGCGTTCTTTGACTACACAATTAAAAGACAGCTTCGTGAGGCCTATAATATAGATGTTCCGTCGTCTATTATGAAAACGTAAAACTACGTCCGCACTAGTCTATACTAATGTTCGGACATCCACAAAGTACCACCCAAAGCGTACCTTGAGGACTATACGTAATTGTTCTGTCTACTTCCTGAATCCCGCTTAACAAGGTCTACCTTGTACAGAACTCAGTCGATGATTTTCTATATCTGTAAAGGACCGCTTTGTCAGGCCAACAATACAGATATTCTACTTGGTCAGTCTCTTTTATTATCGTGGCAATGGCCCCACGCAGCCTCGCCTCAACTAATCGAAAGACCTCTAAAGAGCTAAGTGGCTGTGCCCTACTGCAAACAATCTAAACATCCAATTGGCTGTGCCCCTCATCCAATGTCTCAATAGTGAAAGAATCATTGGCCTTTTGGTTTAACTCTAGTCTTTCCCGAACTCGCTTCTTGGTTTGATGCTGGCCTGATATCCGCATGCGACTATCCTTTTCGGTCCTGCCCACTAAAACCTACTCGCAAGTTAGGTTCTTGCCTACTCCAAACATCAACCCTTTTGACTGCCTACAATGGTCCTGCCATGCAAAAGCAGTCAAGGCATACTCTCTTGATAGAACACCTACAGACCTGCCTCTGAGGGACTGCTTCGTTAGTCCTACCCCAGAGGGCCATCCTAGAGTACCCTCACGTCCCATTGAAGTCTCGTACTTCCTCTAGCCTAAAATACCTAAGTTGGACGTGCTTCTTCTGTGCTAAAAATCTACGATGAACTGCTTCGTTAGGCTCTTCATCCTTTGGGCTGCTTCAAAAGCATCTTACCCTTTTATTAGACCCTAAGTCTAATCTTTCATTTTGTGTTTAGTTTACTTTTCTTATTCTGTTGGCTACTTATTTACCCTAATCAACATAAGCTTGTCCCAGCCTCACCTAGCTATTGTGAGACCATAAGTTCTTGACTGAAAGGGAATGCTATTGGTATGGGCCTTTCTTCTAGGTTCGCTTATTAACTTAGTGTAAGTTTTAAAATAAGCCTTTTCTATCCTTTCTACTTAATTATAATCTATGTTATAATTTTACTTGCAATTGTCACTTCTATATTCTTTTATAATCTATATATTATAAATAAAATTACATGTGTCTCTTTTCTATTCTAGTCTGCTTTCTCTTATTATGATATTGAATTCTCTTTAGTTCTCTTATATGATATATGATAATCTTGGCTTGGGACTACGTCCGACTGTCACAAATTTATTTATCATAATAACTAATTTGCTTTTATTCTATTATCTGCGTAGTAAATGCAGATCTATGCACATTTTTATTTATCGTTTCTAGTCTTGTCAAATAATTAACTTGGTTACTTCTTCTTCTTTAATTTCTTTAATCCTTTAAGTTATTCTCTTTTATTCTAGGAAGTCGTTCTATTCTATTTGGTTGGTTACAAAAACTGTGCAAAAAGTCCATTTCCATATTTTAATACTAACTAATGCTATAAGCAATAACTCATAATTGCAAGATATTTCTTTCTTTAACTATTGGGTAATGTAAAATACAGAAATGTCCCTATTTTACACTGATTCCCTTTTTATTTCTTTTATTCTTGCAATTACTTTTATCGTTATTTTTGCAATATTAAACTATGGAAATGTATTCTCTTTTCTAAACCAACCAACTAATTTATTACTAACTTCCAAATCAATTTATTTCTCCCTTTTTAGCACGGTAAATTTCCATTTTTCCTCTTTTTATTTCAGTTTTCTTTTTTTACATCTAATTTTTGCAAACCCGGTGTTTCTTTATTTTAGTCCATATTTGCAAATTCTTCTCATTTACTATTTTATTCGCGTAAAAAGCAATAAAAAGAAACTAATATTTACGAGCTAAATTCCAACTTAAAATAGATGTAAATAACCGCAAATAACTGTAAATTTCTTGCTTTTAGGCTTATGCCCTTCTCTATAACTGTTAAGCCTAATATTATTCATATTTAATTGGATTACTATCTTTCTTTTCTATACAAATAATATTTAAATATAAGCTCTTTTAAAATTTACAGTTATAGCAAATTAGTAGAACTAATCACTGAAATAAATGCATAATTAAAATAATTAAAAGGGAATCTAACGATAATATATTATAAATGTAAAAGATTTATAATTTAAATCCACTCGCATGTCGTTCTTAGCTTCAATCTCTATCCCTTTTAATTTGCTATGCTTTTCTTCGATTTTTCCCCTTTTTGATTCGCTGTAAATTCCCTGATTGGTTTGCGCGATTCTCTAATTTGTTTGTATGTATTTCCGTGCTTAATTTTATTTTTAGTTTGGGGAAAGATTTGATTAACGTAGGAGAAAGGAAGAGGGAGAAGAGAAGAGGAGTTTGCTGTAAATGACAGCAGCTAATTCAGAGAAAATAGTGTGGGCTAGGGTTAAGTTACGTTCAATTTATAGGTGCATTGAACAACTAGGAACCATCCGATTCACCCTCAAAACAATCCTCACCATTAGTACTTGATTTGTTTATGTTAGCTTATAACATATAACTCTCCAATGTTATTCATTTGTTCCTTTGTTATACGACCCTATTAATTCACGTTTCCTTCTAAATAAAATTCTCCCATTAATTATCCAATTAATTAGATCATTCATTCATACATACATACATACATACATACATACATACATACATACATACATACATACATACATACATACATACATACATACATACATACATTCATATACACACATATATATCCAATATTAATTGATTCTTATACGTTATAATTTCTTACCTATTTGAACACGTCAATTAATACCTCTATTAATTGAATGCATATAAAAGTTATACTTTTTAATTTATTCTTATTAATTTACCTTCATCATAAACCTAATTACTTTGTTTGATTTTTGTACGCGTTCCAGTTTTTTTAACTTGGAAACAAGTAATCCTATACCTGACGTTTTCTTCTAGCTAATTAATTTACATTATCAGCTATTGTAAAAATGGCATATTCTTTGATTAATTGACACCCTTTTTAAAACGCTCAACCAATTGCCAATTAATTAATTGACTTGTTTTACCATTTTAATCAATATCCAAATTAATTCCTATGCGTCACTCAATCACAGGTTGTACATATTTAAATCGCCAATTCATTACCCAATTAATTGACATATAAGTTTCTCTCTTTTATTAATTGACGCTTACTTAATGTCTTTAATTAATTTCTCAATTATTTGATTGCGTCAATTATAAATTAATATATGTATGTTATCATTTAATTTATTCCCCACATACATTTCCCTTTATTCGAAGATCCCTTAGTTAATTAATGTTATAAAAGTGTCATATTCTTTGACTAGTTGACGCCACTATGTCTCTTAATTAATTCCTCTTTTAATTGATTGATGCGTCAATTAATCACACACTCATTGGTTTTATATATCTATGTAACCTCTTAATTTTTTTTAAAATGCATATATTTGACATTTATATTTTTCACTGTTTTTCAATTATGTTAATTCAATTGATTTTATTTGTCATTAAAGCGTGGGATGTTACATTCTCCCCCCTTAGGAAATTTCATCCCCGAAATTTGATAAGGGTTCAATCAAGCAAACCTTCATGCATCAATTCTACACTAACAACCATTTAGTGCACAACCAATTTTGCAACAATCCATGCATAGTGCAAAGTGCAATACATCATAAAATATATGAATGTACAAGAATTTCTAGACGGTACCTCCTATATGAATGCCTTTTCTTTTAGAAATTCCTTTTAAAACATGATGCACACATCCTAAATATACTTGCAATTTCTATATGAATGCAGTCTTTTGAAAACTCAAAACACTTTTCATCCAATTTTCCCACACTCCTACTAAATAGGAGCATAGTTCAACAAATTTTACGTCCAAACCTACCACACAACTTTTAATTTTCGAATTTTAGAAAATTTTAATTTTCCAAATTCGATTTCTTATGTTATAAAGAAGGTGAAAAACGGAAAAACCTCACATTTTCCGTTTTACTTTTGTGCACCTTTTTCTCTGTACTTGGGACTTATACCACTATTTTACAAAAATCCCTATTTTCTTTCCCAAGCACAGTTTACATAAGAAAATTTTCTTTTCAAATCTTTTTTTCCTTTCACAATTTCAAGTTTCAAAAGTTTGCTTATCTATTTATTTACTTTGAAATGTCAATTCCCAAGATTCTAACCTTCATAAAGTGTCACTTAGAATATTCCAAAAATGCCTAGTGCCATAATCATTTCTACTTTCAAAAATCTATATTTTATAGTTTTTGACTTTAGGCCATCCCCTTAAATCTAGCAGGGAATATGCAATAATTCTAAGTTTAAAATTTAGTCTTCTCTTTCTTTTTAAAGCACTTTTTTCATAGTTTCAAATCATAAAAACTGAAGTAGATAAGAACAACTATTCCTCTATTATCTTCATAACAGCTCATACTCTTCGTTCAAGGTGGGTTTTCTAAAGAAACATAATTAATTGCGCATAACAAGGAAAAACGTTTATTTTCCCTTGCTTAGCCTCTCTAATTATAATCTCTATAATATAACTATTATTACCTAACAATACGGTCACTTATTACTACACTTTCTACCTAGATATTTCACACTTTAATGCATTAGAACTATTTCTCCTAAGAGAAGCTGTCAACGCTAAAATTTTCTATGAATGCTATAAAGGAAGATGTGTGTTTTATGTGAAATAACAAGGAGTTTTTTTTTATTTCTGTGTTGAAATAGACAGTACAAAATACAATGTTTTTCATATTTTGTACATCTCTTTTACTATGTTTACTTTCCTTATTATTTCAACAAAACGTCTTCATTTATAACGTGGCTGATTCATATAAACCAATACCATTACTCCTTCATTCTAATGAATTAAAGCATGTCAAATTTATATTTTATCTATAATGATTCTTATCTCTATTTAATTTATTTGAGTTCTTACTACACTAGTGTAGTTACCTACTATTAGATGTCAATTACTAAACTTCCTCCAATCATCTACTCTATTTCCAAAATTTTAACAACTTATTTTGCCCAACTACCAAAATATTTATATCAAAAATAATTTCAAGCTATTTTGCTCTCTTTTTTTTCAAAAGAATAGAGTTTTACAAAATTTTCCTAACTGAAATTTTTTAGTTTCCTACAAAAATTTAATCTTTACTGGGTTTTCATATTTAATTCCTTCATACTTTGCAACCACAAAACTAGCGAGCTATACAAGCTCTATAATTTTTCTAAAATATTTTTAAAAAAACCAAATATGTACTTTTCAAATATGTTACTTACATGTTTTTTTTTCAAAAATTGTTTTCACATAATTTTCCATGTTTAAATCAATACATATTTCAAGCTGTAAACTTTTAAGTTTAAAACTTGAAAAACTCTCTAAATCTCTTCAAACCCTTAAAGTTTAATTATTGGGCTAGACTCAAAGTGGGTTCTTAACTTCCTTATACTTTCCCGAATATTCCCACGAAGTCATTCTTCTCAATCCAATTATATACGTTCCTAATCCATTTCCTCTCTTATGCTTTAATTTATTCTAAGGCACTACTGCCCCACCAACTAATCTGAAATAACTATCAATTTCCAGATATTAACATATGGACTTCCAGTTTTATACTGAATCTATTGTACATCTCATACTTTGCCACTCTAGGACCTATAACTCTTGGATTTCCACAATTCTAATATTGATGTACAAAACTGTTACTCAAAATCTTCCCATATGTCATTTCCCTTAAAAGTGGGTTTTTCTATGGATCTAGGTATATATAATATAATATATTTATATTTTAAGAAAATACAAATACGTTCACTCTCTATTATTTAGGAACCTTAAACCTAGGCTCTGATACCAAATGTAACAACCCGAATTTCAGTGGGGTTTGGATTTTTCGCAAAAACGCTAGAATCCAAGCCCATTGAAGCCCGAGTTGGGTTTCTGGTATCTTGCAAATAGGCAAAGCCAAATATATCAGAGCTCAGATAAATATCTCACAGCGGAACTAACTAAAATATAATAGTAAGTAAATACTCACCAAAATAATAACACTTTTTAAGAAAGTGTCTCAAAGCTGGAAAGTCACTACCATCTACCTAACCTATAGGATGTTATGTGGAGGGTGTCAGAACTAAAGTTCTAGTGAATGGACAAATTATACACTTCTAAGTTTAATTCTACATATACCGTTTTATTTGCATTTTCTCTTATATTAGGTTTATTGGGTTTCTAATACTCTAGCCTCTATGCGTGAATCGTACCCATCTACTCCCTAGTAGATTAAAACCTAAGAACTAATATATATGTAGCTATATGCCCAATGACCGTGTAAAAACCCGCATATTTATCGATTGTATATTTAAATATTTCATCGTTAGTCGGATTTTAGTCCGAAAAGCTACTTTTTGCAAACAGTCGAAATAGGACTCGAGACCACTTCCATTGAGTTCAAAATGGCGTTTGCAACTCTTTTAAGTATAAACATTGATATATTTGGAGTAAGATGAATTTTGCTATTTTCTATTGGGCTTTGGGTTTGGGTTCAGCCCATTTGCCCAATTCTGGTCTTATCAACCCAACTCCATTCCAACTCTTCATTACTTCATTTCTAATTCCTAATACTCAAGCTTTAGCAACAATGGTGGGAGAGATGGGAAATGGAAATTCCTAAGCCCTAATTTCATTTGCAAATTCATGCTCTTGCTCCAAATTCAAGAAGAAGCTACTGGTAAGTATCCTCTTCTCCTTCTCCAACTCTTTCTCCTTTCAATTTCCGAAATTTCCTAAACCTAACTTAGGAAATATTTCTCTTTTAAGCTTAGATTCAAGCTTCTTGAGTTGAGATTGAAGAGGAATTGGTCTATCCTTTATTTCAAAGCTTCTCTCTTGTGTTTTCGTGTATAAAGGTGAGATTTTTATCTCACATCTATGACTATAATTATCTTTGGTTTTTAGGTATGAATTCCTAACACTTCTTCATGTGAATTTGCTCTTGATTTGGATTGGTTTTGTGAATATTCCAATTTTTGGGTTTTTAAGTCAAATTTGTGTGAAAATCCTTTTATGGATGTTTGATCATGCTTTTGGTGATACACCGAGGAACATATAGGACCGGGTTGCCGATTGGCATAAACCCTTAGAGCCAATGTTCGTCCGGTTTCATTTTGGAATAGTTTGCTCTTCATTTGGATAGGCTGAAAAACAGCCCAGGCATGATTCAGTCGATTGAAATCTCTGTTCAGTCGATTGAATCTGGAACCTGAAAGTTTCCAGGCAAGATTCAGTCGACTGAACCTGGAAACAGAAAGTTTCCAGGCAAGATTCAGTCGACTGAAATCTTTGTTCAGTCGACTGAACCTGGAAACAGAAAGTTTCCAGGCAGAATTCAGTCAACTGAAAATCTCTGTTCAGTCAACTGAATTTGTTGTTTCAGCCCACTTTGCCTTTTGGGATTGAATTTCCAATTTGAAACAATTCGTGATGATCCTATTTGTTGTTATCATTTATTATGACTTTGATGACTCCATTTTAGGGATTTTTGAATATCTATTTCGATGGATTCTTTATCGGTTTCTTTGGATTTGATTCACGTCTTCGTATGTGGATTTTAAATGATTGATTGTTTCTACAATTATTTTTATGGTTTGTCATTTTAAAATACAAAGGTTTCTATACTAGTAGTAAATATTCAAACTCTTTATCAAAGATTATTTAAACTCTATTTTCAATATCAAACTCATTTATAAAACCGTTTTCCAACCTATTAGTATATACAAACATTTACCTCATTCGTATGAGAAATCTAATTAAACGGTTTAGTAAAGCAAGTGGTATGAAACGCTTGCGTTTACTTCGTCGATTAATTCTTGGACTTGTTTGATTGAATCTCTTGTGACAATTTTCTAGTGGGGATCTACAATTTGTTCGTAAATATTTAAGTTAAGCTAGTGGTTATGGGACATGAAGCTAAACTCATATATTTACTGGCTTAGTGTAATTGACACTTAACCTCGAGTGGAAGTCTACAATTTGTTCGTAAATAATTAAGTTAAGCTAGTGGTTATGGGACATGAAGCTAAACTCATTTATTACTAGCTTAGTGTAATTTACACTTATCGATCAATGATGATCATTTTGTGATTTAGACTAGCAATGTGCGATGTCTCTTTGTCTGCGAGGGAGACTAAACCCCGCTTTTAGTGGAGCTTCGGCTTGGTGGGGGTAGCGACCCATGGTCTTCGGGCCGTTCTAGTGGAGCTTCGGCTCATGGTCTTCGGGCCATTTCAGTGGAGCTTCGGCTCATGGTCTTCGGGCCGTTTTAGGGGAGCCTCGGCTCAAAATTAATGGTTAGCAACCATGTAATAGCGTTCCGTTTCGTGATACACGTGTTGGTGAGTTTTTATGCTCCCGTTCTAGTGACAGGCCTCTTTCCCTTTTTGTGATCTTTCTGGATTTCTAGTTGACGATTTCTAGAATTTGTGTTTCACCAATTTTCGTGATTTACATTAATAAGCTCTATCAATATTTGTGCATTGGTGAATTTGTGTCATTAACCCTTGTGATTGGCCTTAGCACTTTTATGGGATTGGCCATCCTCTTTCTTGTGATTTCTGGATTTCTAATTATTGATTTCCGGAATTTATGTTTCACCAGCATTTACCATTGGCATTGATATGTATGTCATTTTTGTGGCTTGGTGAATTAAATTAAGAATATGATGTTCTTTTCTGTGTTTTGAGATTATTGAGATATTGTATGACCTTTGTGGATTTTCTAATGTATACTTGACGTAGTATGAAATATTTTTGATATCATTTATTTTTATCATATCTCTTATTCTCATATCTCATTTTATCTGATAATTATAGCTAGACTGATCCGTTTATTATTTTCTTCTTAAATAATACTCGGGTCAGACTGAGATATTACAGGTGCTTCCTCATGACTTCCTATCTGGAACCATCATCTGACTTTTGGCTAACTACTCTAGTTTAGTAGTTTTTGTTGTATACATTTGAGATTTAGACTCCTTGATGTATACATATTCTTTTGGCTAGCACTTGTATCTATTCTTTTGTGTTATTGTGGGTCTTATTTGACCACTACTCTGATGTACACTTCTTTGTGTAATATTCATGTCTATTTCCGCCTTTGTGATATGAATGTCTATGACTGATTTATGTTATGCTTATTTCTATATTTGTTTCCAAAGTCCATATAGCCACCGTGTAGTAGCTTTGAGTTTGTATTGGTATGTCGGATTTCCTCTTGAGATGAGAAGTTATATTTTTATCTGGCATATCGGTACTCGCACAAAGCAATTATACAGGTGGTTGCTCCTCAACAGCCTTATTCTCCGTGCTAGTTGACGGCGTTACCCCGTAGTGTCCTTGGCAAGCGTGGGTATAGAGGTGGGGCATCACAGACCGGTATCAGAGCCAAACTTCGGAACAATATAGAATAATCTAGCAAGGATCATTGTCCTAAGTCTTTCTTAGGAGTCATGCCTTAGGATTTATCCGAGTCTTTGGACCCGTTCTATCCTATTTTCTTTTATGAATCCTTGTTTTATCAATCAAGTTTGATTGAAATTCATTCTGTGAATAACCTTTTCTTCTTCTTTCTTTCTTTCTTAAAGAAGGGAAATGGTTAGACCAGGCCGTCACAGCGCCGGTCAATCTCGTGCTACTCCTCAGGATGGCGTATTTTTGTCTGCTCAGCAACTTCTAGATCTTGTGAAAAATGCTCAAGCTGTCGGACCTATTCCAGAGCCTACTCATCCTAGATCCAGTTTTGCATGCCTGTGCAGAGATTATACCGATTTGGGTGGAAGGCCATTCAAGGGGTCCGAAAGTGTTATAGAAATCCAAGCTTGGCTTAGATCATGCGATCGCATCTTTTCTTGCATGAATCTTGTTGATCTCCATCGAGTCCAAGTGGCTTCTAGCATACTCCCAGAAAGAGCATTAGATTGGTATGAGCTTTTAATTTCTAAAATCGTTGAAGCGGATCTCACTTGGGAGCAATTCCGGGAAATATTCGAATTGAAATTTGTGTCGGAGGCTGAAAAAGTAACTTTAGCCCGACGTTTTATCGACCTTGTTCAAGGTGAATCTTCTGTGACGGATTACGTTGCATCTTTTGAATCTCTATCTAAATATGGGGTCGAGTATATTAATACCCCATTGAAGAAAAATCATAGATTTGTCTATGGGTTGAATAAGAACCTTAAGAAGCCTTTACTTCTGAAACTAGAAGTTTCTTTCGATCAGCTTATTGATATCGCTCTTCGACTTGAAGAGGCCGATAATGAAAATGATGTTGAAGTTGTGCGTGCCAAATAGAACTTCAACAATACCATGAAGAGGCCTATTAAGTTCAAAGGCCCCAATCCCAATCCCTACAAGAAAGGGAAGCAAGAATCTTCGGTAGAAAAGACTCCTAGCTCTAGTCGTGGACGATGCTACAATTGTGGTCTTACGGACCACTATGCAAATGAGTGCCCAAAACCATTTTTTTGTCGTTATTGCAAAAGTTTGGGCCATCTTATATCTACATGTCCCATACTCCAAAGTAGGAGAGAGGGAGAGCTAAATGTTGTTCAAGCCCCTAGTGATACTTCTCTTGGTCAAGGTAATTCTCCTTCTGTCCTTGACGATATTTCTTTTGTGATTATCTTATTCGAGTTCTTTTTGATATGGGTTTCATCTCATTATTTTTATATCAAAAGAACTTGTGATTCTTTTTCTTTAAACATTTCTGGGCTTGATGACTTCTTTGAGGATTGCGAATCCGGATTGGTGGATTCGCAACACTCAATTTGCATTTTATTGATGTCAAAATTATTTTATGTGATTTTTCTTTCCGAGCCGATTTTTACTTATGCTTCGGAATTGACTTTTGTAAGGATTGGCTTAATTATTATGGAGTCATATCCTTTGTCCCGTGTGGACTATTCATCTTCGATATTTTCAATCTGTTAAGCAGATTTCTGTTTTTCCTTTGTGATTTTGATTCCATTTTGATGGCATCATTTTATTCTTTAAGCTCACATGATGAGGAAAGTGTTATTTCTCTCATTCATGTAGTTAGAGAATTTTCCGGTATTTTTGAGTTTGTCTTAGGATTATCACCTAAGCAATCTTTTGAGAGGTGTTAGGGTCTTTTTAGTTCGACCTTGCCACCGATTTTATTTGCTACGAGTTGCGGGAGATAGCATTCCATTTTCTGCATTCCGCACTCGTTTTGAAACTTGTGAATGACTTATTATGTCATTCAGTTGTCCAGCTTATTTCATCCATTTTATGAATCGAGTAGTCTACGATCTCGATGACTCCATTCTTGTATATATTGATTTTGGATGAAAACAGCAATTTAAAATTTTGCAAATCTTTTTCATAAGATTTATTTATAAGTACAATTTGATTTTTTGCTCTTAAACGAGCAAAGAATATTCTTAAAGGTTTTTAAGAAACATGTTTATCATATAGAAGATGATTTTGTGATTGTATTGCCCAGGGAGTGCTTAAAGAATTCTGGTCGGTGCGCTTGATCAACGTTATCGATAAGAATCTCCTAAACGCTTTGATGAGACAGTCAGATACAATATATTGACTTGTAAAAATGTAAATTTTTTTTAGAAAGATTATTACATAAAGATAAATGTAATTTTGAAAGTTTTAGCTTTTTGGGAAAGAAGATTATTTAAAAGAAATTCTTTCTTTTCGATACTCTTATTCTTGTGATTCCCGAAGGGAACCAAGACTTTATCTTTTGTACCAATGCTAATCGTATTGGTTTGGATGCCATTCTCTTGCAAAAGAGAACGTGCTATCACTTGTGCTTCTAAATCATTAAAGCCGATCAAGACTAGGTATGTCACTCATGATCTAGTGCTTGCGGCTATTGTTTTCGCTTTTAGAGTTTGGCATCATCATTTTTGGGGGAGAAATTTGTTCTCCACCTCGATCATAAATCTTTGGAATATTTATTTTCCCATAAGGAACTTCATGTTGACTCGAGTTCCTGGCATCTTATGATCTTGATATTCTTTTTATTCCCAGAAGGGAAATCGTGTTGCCAATGCGCTTAGTCGTAAGCAACAAGTGGTTGATTCTTTGATGATGTCTGAATGGAATTATCTTTTTATCAAGTTCATCGGACGTTTTGATATACTTCGTTTTATTGAGCTTTATCTCATTTCTTTTATGGACTCGCGTCCGATGTTCTTTTATGGTGTTCGGTTCATTGGACGTATCGTTTGTACTGCGTCGGTGTTCCGAATTATTTGAGCTTTGGTTCATCTGGCGTACTGTTATCGTACTATGCCGTTGTTCCAAATTATTCGTGTTTCCAGCTTCTCTGGCGTATTGTTATTGTACTACGCCGTTTCCCCGGCTCAATTTTCTGTTATTCATGACATTTTCCACGTCTTTCAACTACGGAAATGCCTTTGGGATTTCGATTTTTATTCTTGAGCCCGGTGTTATTATGGAAATTGAAGTTTCGCCTATTTGGCTTATGAGCAACATTCTATTCGCATCATTGCTTCGGAGGTTGAGCGCCTTCGAAATAAAGATGTTTTTCTTGTGAAAGTTCAATGGTTCTCAAATCCCAAGGATTGCTCTTGGGAATCCAGAGGATTCGTCGAGCGAACACGTTCAGACTTACTCTTTCGTGCTCTTTATGGTGAACTTCTTATTTCAAATTTTCTTTTGTGTAGATATGCTTTTATGGTTGTTACTTTTTATTTTTGCTCTTAATTATTGCGTGGATGCAATTTCATTAAGGAGGGGAGTCTGTGACAACCCGCATATTTATCGATTGTATATTTAAATATTTCATCGTTAGTCGGATTTTAGTCCGAAAAGCTACTTTTTTCAAAAAGTCGAATTAGGACTCGAGACCACTTCCATTGAGTTCAAAATGGCGTTTGCGACTCTTTTAAGTATAAACATCGATATATTTGGAGTAAGATGAATTTTGCTATTTTCTATTGGGCTTTGGGTTTGGGTTCAGCCCATTTGCCCAATTCTGGTCTTATCAACCCAACTCCACTCCAACTCTTCATTACTTCATTTCTAATTCCTAATACTCAAGCTTTAGCAACAATGGTGGGAGAGATGGGAAATGGAAATTCCTAAGCCCTAATTTCATTTGCAAATTCATGCTCTTGCTCCAAATTCAAGAAGAAGCTATTGGTAAGCATCCTCTTCTCCTTCTCCAACTCTTTCTCCTTTCAATTTCAGAAATTTCCTAAACCTGACTTAGGAAATATTTCTCTTTTAAGCTTAGATTCAAACTTCTTGAGTTGAGATTGAAGAGGAATTGGTCTATCCTTTGTTTCAAAGCTTCTCTCTTGTGTTTTCGTGTATAAAGGTGAGATTTTTATCTCACATCTATGATTATAATTATCTTTGGTTGTTAGGTATGAATTCCTAACACTTCTTCATGTGAATTTGCTCTTGATTTGGATTGGTTTTGTGAATATTCCAATTTTAGGGTTTTTAAGTCAAATTTGTGTGAAAATCCTTTTATGGATGTTTGATCATGCTTTTGGTGATGCACGAGGAGCATATAGGGCCGGGTTGCCGATTGGCATAAACCCTTAGAGCCAATGTTCGTCCGGTTGCATTTTGGAAGAGTTTGCTCTTCATTTGGGTAGGCTGAAAAACAGCCCAGGCATGATTCAGTCGACTGAAATCTCTGTTCAGTCGACTGAATCTGGAACCCGAAAGTTTCCAGGCAAGATTCAGTCGACTAAAATCTCTGTTCAGTCGACTGAACCTGGAAACAGAAAGTTTCAAAGCAAGATTCAGTCGACTGAAATCTCTGTTCAGTCGACTGAACCTGGAAACAGAAAGTTTCCAGGCAGAATTCAGTCAACTGAAAATCTCTGTTCAGTCAACTGAATTTGTTGTTTCAGCCCACTTTGCCTTTTGGGATTGAATTTCCAATTTGACACAATTCGTGATGATCTTATTTGTTGTTATCATTTATTATGACTTTGATGACTCCTTTTTAGGGATTTTTGAATATCTATTTCGATGGATTCTTTATCGGTTTCTTTGGATTTGATTCACGTCTTCGTATGTGGATTTTAAATGATTGATTGTTTCTACAATCATTTTTATGGTTTGTCATTTTAAAATACAAAGGTTTCTATACTAGTAGTAAATATTCAAAATCTTTATCAAAGATTATTTAAACTCTATTTCAATATCAAACTCGTTTATAAAACCGTTTTCCAACATATTAGTATATACAAACCTTTATGTTTGATGTGTGTTTAGTGTTTGATGATAACAAAATATATATATTGAATTATAGATGTGTTTGCAGATTTTATTTTACACATTTGCAGATTTTATTTTACACATACAGGAATAAATATAAATATTGAATAATAATACTATTGCACAGAATTTAACAAATTCAATCAGTATTTTATTCAATAGAATATTTTATTCAGTACAAATGTTTTCAGTTCATACACTGATTTCATACAGTACATTGATTTCATAGATTTCATACATTACACTGATTTCATATTTACAGTTCACTCTCATTCATACAATTCATTGTTACATTTCTGTCCTCACTACATCACTCATACACTGAGTCTTCTGCATCTGCATTGTCCAGCTCCAGTATTTGTCCTGTCTCCTATGTACCTGTATATTTAACAACTACAACAGTAATCTAAAAAGAAACAAATTTGATTTGCAAAAATATAAAATTTATTTCTAAAGCTGTCTCAGATATACGGGTTATCGTCATCATCTTTGATTGTGTAATATCTGTGCATATCAGTATTCATATCAGGGACAGGTAATTACGAGTGGCTGCAGTACACACGTATACACGTGTGCACTGCCTCACCAACTCGAGTGCACCAAGTCAAATCAAAATCAGATTCAACACAAGTGCAAATGGACTCGACCAACATCAAAAGTGCAACTCAATACAACATGCAACCACAAGTAGACTATCTACAAGTCAATGAAGCAGTGCAGTTCGATAGAAATGATCAACCAAGTTCAACATCACAATGTCAAGTGCATCAACATACAAAAGAAAAGGACATACATGAACAACAGTACAAGTCAGGAATCATGATGATCAAAAGATAGCAGTACACACAGTTCAAATGGAATACAACTGCAACCATGATCAGGCAAAGGCTATGGAGACCAGACCATAGGAATGTGCAGACTCAAGCTACAAGTTCAAATGTCAACAAAGCACATCAGTATGGCAACACAACAGCATGCACATATATGAAGACTACACTGTCAAGTGCTGAAATATACAGTGCAACATGATCAACTACACAATGCAAATGAATATGGTCAGAACACAAATGCAGTGAGCCAGACAACACAATACACATCAGTAAAGAAGAACAAATAAATCAATGTCAAATGCACAATAGGCCGAGAACCAGACCAGGGAGAGATTGTCACAATGAAGTCAAAACGTGTACATAGCCGTATGTAATCAAGTCAAAGCCAGCGTGATCAAAATATATGAAGTTGAACAGGTCAGAGACATGGTGGTCAAGAATCGAGCAAGAAAAATTCGAACCCGAGTATCAAATGTAATAACAGTTCAATATCAAAGCAAATGACCGAAGTTAATCACAGGAAACAGAAACAAGGCCGTAGGTTTGAAAAAGTCAAATTTTAAATTAGGAAAGCTTCAATCAAATCTTAAAGAATCGTTGGAACAGAAAGATTTAGAATTAGGAAAGTAAAAGGTTCGACTGCTTTAAAATTAGAAGATCGAACGTATAGTATTGAAGCCGTGGATCAAAAGGAATTTCCAAAAATACGAAAGTGTAAAAACAGAAAGTATAAACATCGTGGGGATCAAGAAATCAAATCAGATGCTTATATAAAGAGACCCAAAATCATCATCGACTGTGTGGTGAAGAGCAGAGAAAATAAAACCCAATCATCACCGACATAAGACTCAAGCATTCAAGTATAAATCAGAGAAGAATCACATACCAATTCCAGATTGAAGAAGCCGTAGCTCCAAACTAGAATCGCCAGAGACGACAAGCCGAAGTCCTAATTCAGAGCAATTCATCGAGTCGAATTCTATCTACAATCGAGAAGCAGCCAAAGCAAAGCTACACGAAGCATCCATCGACAGAGCGAAACGCAAATTCCTATCGATCGATCAAATAGGCACAGCTTCGAAAGCCCTAATTTTGGAACAAAGAAAAGAACGAGCAAGCCGCCATTTTCACAAAAAGAAACCGGCCGGAGATAAAAAGAGAAAGGGGATAATCATTTGTCACTAATAGTTTTGGGCCGGTTCAATTTTCTTTTGGGCTTGGAGTATTTATCAATTAGGGTTTTAAGTTTTAGTTTAAATTCTTATTGGGCCGGGTTTAAATAATTTAGTTTAGGCCTAGTTTATTTGAGGGCAAAATTGTTTTAAAATTGTCAATCTATATTTTGCCCTGGGTTTAAATCTGTATTTTGTTTTTCAGTTTGTATTTTCAAAGTCCAGTCAGGGTAAATCACCACCTAGGGTTTAGGTAGTGTCAGATTTGCTAGTTAGGGTTAGTTCAGTGAGCAGGGTGTGCGAGTTTACAAAGCTCTATAGGCGGAGCAGGGTGTGCGAGTCTGTAGGAGTGTTTGTAAGCGGGATACTGTTTAATCCTAATAGAAATCTGGGAATGCAGCAGTAGGCAGGGGTTGCCGAAGCTGGGTAAATTTTGTGTGTGATTTACTTTTCTGCATATTTACTTCTCTGCAGTTTGATTACGTGTTTAATTCGTTAAAATTTGCTATAACCCTATTCACCCCCCTCTAGGGTTAATCTAGATCCTACAAGTTGTATCAGAGCGAGGTAAATTTTTCTTTAACTCTAGAGTCATGAATCCGTCAAATAATGCTTTTTCTGAGGGGCAATCCATTGCTAGGCCACCAATGTTTAATGGTAATGATTATGCTTACTGGAAAGTTAGAATGGGTATCTATCTTAGTTCTGTTGATTATGATGTTTGGGATATTATTGAATCTGGCTATAAATATCCCACTATAACTGTTGGTGATACTGAGATTCCTAAACCAAAGGATAGGTGGGATGCTAACGATAAGAAGTTAAAAACTACTAATGCTAAAGCCATGAATGCTTTGATCTGTGCTCTTGATAAAACTAAATTTAATAGAATTTCTCATTGTAAACAGCACAAGAAATCTGGCATACTTTGGAGGTGACACACGAAGGAACTTCTCAAGTCAAGGAGTCTCGTCTAGCCCTGTTCAGCAATGAATACGAGAATTTTGTGATGGGCAAAGGCGAGAGCATAAAGGACATGTTTGGACGCTTCTCAACCCTGGTATACAATGCTAGAGCGCTTGGAAAGGTATTCTCTGAAGTAGATCTAGTAAGGAAGATATTACGAGTCTTACCGATGAACTTTGAGGCAAAAGTCACGGCAATACAAGAAACGAAAGATTTGAGCAAACTGAGCATGGAGGATTTGATCGGAAATCTGATGACGTATGAGCTTGAGTTAAAAGCAAAGGAGGAACGCATCAATTCCGAATCAAAGAAAAAGACGATTGCCTTAAAGAGCAAAGAAGAGAGCGATGATGAAGAAGAAGATCCAATTGAAGTGCTTGCAACGGCTGTCAATAATTTTAGAAGATGGTCGAAATTCAAGCCACGCAAGAAGATATCAAGTGGTAATAGGTCAAAAGACTCTGACAACTTTGAAAATGAATTAACCTGCTATAACTGCAATAAGCATGGCCACTTCAAACAAAATTGTCCACTTCTCAAAATCAACAAAGGAAAGAAAAAGAAGAAGAAGGCATTTGCAGTGACTTGGGATGATGAGGAAGGAGAGGAAGCTTCGAGTGATAGCTCCGAGGAGGCTAACTTGTGTCTTATGGGAAAATCAGATTCAGAAGCAAGCTCAGAGGAATATAATGAGGTAAAAAACTATTCTTATAAAGACCTTGTTTATTTGTGCCTCGATCTTACTAAAACAGTTGAAGCTCTTGATTCTAAAATTGAAAAACTGAAATCTGATAGAAGAAAACTTGCTCATGAAAATTTTAGGTTAGAAACTGAACTTGAAAAAATTCAAAACCTAGAATGTAAAAATTGTAAAATTTTAGATTCAGAATTATCAAAACTGAAGAGTAGCTTTGAGAATCTTGAAATAGAAAACTTGAATCTTAACGAAACCCTTGACACTAGGAAAAAGGATTTATAAATAGATGCACCTCACTTGTGTCTGAAAACTCAACACTGAAAACCAAAGTCCAAGATCTTGAGAAATCACTGAATAACTTTTCAAGAGGAGAAAAATCATTCAATATGTTATTGGGAAATCAATTGTTTGCCAACAATAGAAAAGGACTAGGTTTTGGGAAAACACAAGTTGATAATAGTGCAAAAGGTAAGGGTATCTTTACTGAATGTGAAATAATTGGACATCATGTTGAAAATTGTAGTCATAGGAACAAGAACACGAAATTTATAAAAGTTTGGGTTCCTAAAAATTCTACAAACAAATTTCATGTCTATTGGAACAAAAATGAAAATACAAAACAAGTTTGGGTTCCAAAGGGATTGTTTATTCACAATTATTCTGCCACTAACAACCATGGACCTATAAAAACAAATAGGTCACATAAATCTTTAACCGTGTAGGTGTGGTGGCAGGCTAAGGAACAACATTAGTGTTATCTGGATTCTGGCTGTTCCAGATACACAACGGGCGACAAATCAACGTTCCTTAGCCTAGTATAAAGGTGACAGATTCACTATGGGCAAACAACGAAAGATTATCGTACAGGTAAAACAGGGAGTTGTATTTCTTTTCAAACGATAGATAACTGGTAAGAATCTGCACCATAATCTGAATTAAATCAGCCAATTATGATTGATGGTGTTAATTCTGATTTTTTTATTAACCAATCATCTTTTAATAGAATTACTCAAGATAATTATGATGGTTGACAGATTCTAACTTACTATGATCTTACATGATTTATTCTTATCTATGACTTTGACTTGTGCTTTAAAATTGATCAACCATTTTTTCTTGAACTTAATCTGTTTGGTCAAATTATGATGTTGATTGATTATTGAGTACTCATGCTATAAAAGTATTTTTAGAAACTGTTGAAACTATTGAAACTTCACTGGTGAAAACTTCAAATTGCTTTTGAGATAATCATGATATTTTAACTGTGATCATACGGAAGGTATACACACTCGCTCTTCATTTGATAAAAGTTTGTGTGCATTTTGTTGTCACAGTGGTTTATTTCTGAAATTGAATCTGATTCTGTTGATATGATTCTTAATAATGAAAGTTGGATTTGAGAGATGCAAAGTTGAACTTAATCAATTTGAAAGAAGAAATATCGAGGGATAATCGGTTCACTTCTCTATCTTACTACTTCTAGACCTGTTATTATGTTTTCTGTGTGTTTGTGTGCACGTTTTCAATCTAACCCTAAAGAATCACATTTGAAAGCCACTAAACGAATTTTAAGATATCTTTCACACACACACAAATTTGGACTATGGTATCCTTCTTGTGAGAATTTTGATTTAGTTGGTTTTTCTAATGCTGATTATGCGGGTTCATTGGATGACAGGAAAAGTACTAGTGGGACATGTTTCATGCTAGGACATTCTTTAGTGTCATGGTCAAGTTGAAAACTCTTTTTGATTTTGGCTTAGTTTTTAAACTAGTTCCATTAAAATGTGATAGTAAAAGTGCAATAGACTTATCTAATAATCCTGTTCATCATTCACGCACGAAACACATTGATGTGAGACATCACTTTCTTAGAGATCACATTGCTAGGGATGACATTTGCATTGAATTCATTTCAACTGAGGATCAACTTGCTAATATTTTCTCAAAACCACTCCCCGAAGACAGATTTTCCAGATTACGTTTGAATTTGGGGATTATAAAAATTGACTAATCATTTTTCAATTTTTGGTTGAAATATTCTTGGATATTTATTTTCAACTTCAATTTCTAGGATTCAAACCTGTTTTGGATATTATTCAAAGATTGATTCGAATATGGTATTTAGTAGTGGAAATATATCTGTTCTATTTTAAGAAATTTCATAATATGATTAATTTGATAACTTATTCCACGACCATTTCTATTACTACCATCATTCTATCATTCATAATGGTTTTGAAAAATGAGAAGAGTGAATCATTTTTTAAAATTAAAAAGGAAAATTAAAGAATTTTTTAAAATATTTCTCATGCATCCATTCTCATTTAAAAGTCCTTATGGTTATGCATGGATGGATCATGTGAGTTTATCATCACTCCATTCTCATTTAAAAGTCCTTATGGTTATGCATGGATGGAGTATGATAGCTAATAAGTAACTGCTAATCCCATTTAAAAGTCCTTATGGTTATGCGTGGTTAGTAACTGCTTATTTATTTTTGTGCTTAAATGTTAAATTATTTTTAAAGAAAAAGTGAAAACACTCCTCTTCTCATTATATAAAAATTGAATCATCGATCCATTCTCTACAATGTGGAAATTGTTATCGTGTTATGATATATTATGATTTTTCTTGGTTTTACATTTGTTTTTCCCCTACTGTTCCATTATTTTTGTCACTTTTGATGATAACAAAAGGGGGAGAAGAATTCACCAAATTTGTTAAATGTTGTTAGTTTATTTTTCTATAGTTCTTTTATTCGTCTGTAATTTCCTAAATCTTCTGAATAGAGAATAGTCTCAGTTGTAGGGGGAGTATTCATGTAGGGGGAGCTAAATATCTCATGTTTAAACACATATACTGGAATTTCAAAATCTTTAATATATGTTTGTCATCATCAAAAGGGGGAGATTGTTTGATGTGTGTTTAGTGTTTGATGATAACAAAATATATATATCGAATTATAGATGTGTTTGCAGATTTTATTTTACACATTTGCAGATTTTATTTTACACATACATGAATAAATATAAATATTGAATAATAATACTATTGCACAGAATTTAACAAATTCAATCAGTATTTTATTCAATAGAATATTTTATTCAGTACAAATGTTTTCAGTTCATACACTGATTTCATACAGTACATTGATTTCATAGATTTCATACATTACACTGATTTCATATTTATAGTTCACTCTCATTCATACAATTCATTGTTACATTTCTGTCCTCACTACATCACTCATACACTCAGTCTTCTACATCTGCATTGTCCAGCTCCAGTATTTGTCCTGTCTCCTATGTACCTGTATATTTAACAACTACAACAGTAATCTGAAAAGAAAAAAATTTGATTTGCAAAAATATAAAATTTATTTTTAAAGCTGTCTCAGATATACGGGTTATCTTCATCATCTTTGATTGTGTAATATCTGTACATATCAGTATTCATATCAGGGACAGGTAATTATGAGTGGCTGTAGTACACACGTATACACGTGTGCACTGCCTCGCCAACTCGAGTGCACCAAGTCAAATCAAAATCAGATTCAACACAAGTGCAAATGGACTCGACCAACATCAAAAGTGCAACTCAATACAACATGCAACCACAAGTAGACTATCTACAAGTCAATGAAGCAGTGTAGTTCGACAGAAATGATCAACCAAGTTCAACATCACAATGTCAAGTGCATCAGCATACAAAAGAAAAAGACATACATGAACAACAGTCAAGTCAGGAATCATGATGATCAAAAGATAGCAGTACACACAGTTCAAATGGAATACAACTGCAACCATGATCAGGCAAAGGCTATGGAGACCAGAGCATAGGAATGTGCAGACTCAAGCTACAAGTTCAAATGTCAACAAAGCACATCAGTACGGCAACACAACAGCATGCACATATATGAAGACTACACTGTCAAGTGCAGAAATATACAGTGCAACATGATCAACTACACAATGCAAATGAATATGGTCAGAACACAAATGCAGTGAGCCAGACAACACAATACACATCAGTAAAGAAGAACAAATAAATCAATGTCAAATGCACAATAGGCCGAGAACCAGACCAGGGAGAGATTGTCACAATGAAGTCAAAACATGTACATAGCCGTATGTAATCAAGTCAAAGCCAGCGTGATCAAAATATATGAAGTTGAACAGGTCAGAGACATGGTGGTCAAGAATCGAGCAAGAAAAATTTGAAGCCGAGTATCAAATGTAATAACAGTTCAATATCAAAGCAAATGACCAAAGTTAATCACAGGAAACAGAAACAAGGCCGTAGGTTTGAAAAAGTCAAATTTTAAATTAGGAAAGCTTCAATCAAATCTTAAAGAATCATTGGAACAGAAAGATTTAGAATTAGGAAAGTAAAAGGTTCGACTGCTTTAAAATCAGAAGATCTAACGTATAAAATTGAAGCCGTGGATCAAAAGGAATTTCCAAAAATACGAAAGTGTAAAAACAGAAAGTATAAACATCGTGGGGATCAAGAAATCAAATCAGATGCTTATATAAAGAGACCCAAAATCATCATCGACTGTGTGGTGAAGAGCAGAGAAAATAAAACCCAATCATCACCGACATAAGACTCAAGCATTCAAGTATAAATCAGAGAAGAATCACATACCAATTCCAGATTGAAGAAGCCGTAGCTCCAAACTAGAATCGCCAGAGACGACAAGCCGAAGTCCTAATTCAGAGCAATTCATCGAGTCGAATTCGATCTACAATCGAGAAGCAGCCAAAGCAAAGCTACACGAAGCATCCATCGACAGAGCGAAACGCAAATTCCTATCGATCGATCAAATAAGCACAGCTTCGAAAGCCCTAATTTTGGAACAAAGAAAAGAACGAGCAAGCCGGCATTTTCACAAAAAGGAACCGGCCGGAGATAAAAAGAGAAAGGGGATAATCATTTGTCACTAATAGTTTTGGGCCGGTTCAATTTTCTTTTGGGCTTGGAGTATTTATCAATTAGGGTTTAAGTTTTAGTTTAAATTCTTATTGGGCCGAGTTTAAATAATTTAGTTTAGGCCTAGTTTATTTGAGGGCAAAATTGTATTAAAATTGTCAATCTATATTTTGCCCTGGGTTTAAATCTGTATTTTGTTTTTCAATTTGTATTTTCAAAGTCCAGTCAGGGTAAATCACCACCTAGGGTTTAGGTAGTGTCAGATTGTCTAGTTAGGGTTAGTTCAGTGAGCAGGGTGTGCGAGTTTACAACGCTCTATAGGCGGAGCAGGGTGTGCGAGTCTGTAGGAGTGTTTGTAAGTGGGATACTGTTTAATCCTAATAGAAATCTAGGAATGCAGTAGTAGGCAGGGGTTGCCGAAGCTGGGTAAATTTTGTGTGTGATTTACTTTTCTGCATATTTACTTCTCTGCAGTTTGATTACGTGTTTAATTCGTTAAAATTTGCTATAACCCTATTCACCCCCCTCTAGGGTTAATCTAGATCCTACACTTTACCTCACTCGTATGAGAAATCTAATTAAACGGTTTAGTAAAACAAGTGGTATGAAACGCTTGCGTTTACTTCGTCGGTTAATTCTTGGACTTGTTCGATTGAATCTCTTGTGACAATTTTGTAGTGGGGATCTACAATTTGTTCGTAAATATTTAAGTTAAGCTAGTGGTTATGGGACATGAAGCTAAACTCATATATTTACTGGCTTAGTGTAATTGACACTTAACCTCGAGTGGAAGCCTACAATTTGTTCGTAAATAATTAAGTTAAGCTAGTGGTTATGGGACATGAAGCTAAACTCATTTATTTACTAGCTTAGTGTAATTTACACTTATCGATCAATGATGATCATTTTGTGATTTAGACTAGCAATGTGCGATGTCTCTTTGTCTGCGAGGGAGACAAAACCCCGCTTTTTGTGGAGCTTCGGCTTGGTGGGGTAGCGACCCATGGTCTTCGGGCCGTTTTAGTGGAGCTTCGGCTCATGGTCTTCGAGCCATTTTAGTGGAGCCTCGGCTCAAAATTAATGGTTAGCAACCATGGAATAGCGTTCCGTTTCGTGATACACGTGATGGTGAGTTTTCATGCTCCCGTTCTAGTGACAGGCCTCTTTCCCTTTTTGTGATCTTTCTGTATTTCTAGTTGACGATTTCTAGAATTTGTGTTTCACCAATTTTCGTGATTTACATTAATAAGCTCTATCAATATTTGTGCATTGGTGAATTTGTGTGTCATTAACCCTTGTGATTGGCCTTAGCACTTTTATGGGATTGGCCATCCTCTTTCTTGTGATTTCTAGATTTCTAATTATTGATTTCCGGAATTTATGTTTCACCAGCATTTACCATTGGCGTTGATATGTATGTCATTTTTGTGGCTTGGTGAATTAAATTAAGAATATGATGTTCTTTTCTGTGTTTTGAGATTATTGAGATATTGTATAACCTTTGTGGATTTTCTAATGTATACTTGACGTAGTATGACATCTTTTTGTTATCATTTATTTTTATCATATCTCTTATTCTCATATCTCATTTTATCTGATAATTATAGCTAGACTGATCCATTTATTATTTTCTTCTTAAATAATACTCGGGTCAGACTGAGATATTACAGGTGCTTCCTCATGACTTCCTATCTGGAACCATCATCTGACTTTTGGCTAACTACTCTAGGTTAGTAGTTTTTGTTGTATACATTTGAGATTTAGACTCCTTTATGTATACATATTCTTTTAGCTAGCACTTGTATCTATTCTTTTGTGTTATTGTGGGTCTTATTTGACCACTACTCTGACGTACACTTCTTTGTGTAATATTCATATCTATTTCCGCCTTTGTGATATGAATGTCTATGACTGATTTATGTTATGCTTATTTCTATATTTGTTTCCGAAGTCCATATAGCCACCGTGTAGTAGCTTTGAGTTTGTATTGGTATGTCTGATTTCCTCTTGAGATGAGAAGTTATATTTTTATCTGGCATATCAGTACTCGCACAAAGCAATTATACAGGTGGTCGCTCCTCAACAGCCTTATTCTCCGTGCTAGTTGACGGCGTTACCCCGTAGTGTCCTTGGCTAGCGTGGGTATAGAGGTGGGGCGTCACAGACCGTATCGGTCCTAGGTACTACCCATAGTACCTTTCGTATCCTCCTTAAAAAGGACTCCATCGTCTTGCTCCTAGAGCGTTCTGTGACTACAACTGTAAAGGACAACTTCGCAAGGCCTATAATACAGATGTTCCATCGTCTGCTATGAAAACGTAAAACTACGTCTGCACTAGCCTATACTAATGCTCGGACATCCACAATGTACCACCCAGTGCGTATCTTGAGGACTATACATAATCAATCTGTCTACTCCCTGAATCCCGTTTAATAAGGTCTACCTTGTACGGAACTCAATCGGGGATTTTCTATATCTGCAAAGGACTGCTTCGTTAGGCCTACAATACAGATATTCTACTTGGTCTGTCTCTTTTCTTATCGTGGGTATAGCCCCACGCTGCCACCCCTCAACTAATCGAAAAACCTCTAAAGAGCTAAGTGGTTGTGCCCTACTGCAAACAATCTAAACATCCAATTGGTTGTGCCCCTCATCCAATGTCATTGGCCTTTTGGTTTAACTCTAGTCTTTCTCAAACTCGCTTCTTGGTTTGATGCTGGCCTGATATCCGTATGCGACTATCCTTTTGGGTCCTGCCCACTAAAACCTACTCGCAAGTTAGGTTCTTGCCTACTCCAAACATCAACCTTTTTGACTGCCTACAATGGTCCTGCCATGCAAAAGCAATCAAGGCATACACTCTTGATGGAACACCTACAGACCTGCTTCCGGGGGATTGCTTTGTTAGGCCTACCCCAGAGGGCCATCCTAGAGTACCCTCACGTCCCGTTAAAGTCTCGTACTTCCTCTAACCCAAAATATCTAAGTTGGATATGCTTATTCTGGGCTAAAAATCTGTGATGAACTGCTTCGTTAGGCTCTTCATCCTTTGGGCTGCTTCAAACGCATCTTACTCTTTTATTAGACCCTAAGTCTAATCTTTTATTTTGCGTTTAGTTTTCTTTTCTTATTCTGTTGACTACTTATTTACCCTAATCAGCATAAGCTTGTCCCAGCCTCACCTAACTATTGTGAGACCATAAGTTCCTGACTGAAAGGGAATGCTGTTGGTATGGGCCTTTCTTCTAGGTTCGCTTATTAACTTAGTATAAGTTTTAAAATAATCCTTTTCTATCCTTTCTGCTTAATTATAACCTATGTTATAATTTTACTTGCAATTGTCACTTCTATATTCTTTTATAATCTATGTATTATAAATATAATTACAAGTGTCTCTTTTCTATTCTAGTCTATTTTCTCTTATTATGATATTGAATTCTCTTTAGTTCTCTTATATTATATGACAATCCTACCATGAGACTACGTCCGACTGTCACAAATTTATTTATCATAATAACTACTTTGCTTCATTCTATTATCCGCGCAGTAAATGCAGATCTATGCACATTTCTATTTATCGTTTCTAGTCTTGTCAAATAATTAATTTGGTTACTTCTTTTTCTTTAATTTCTTTAAACCTTCAAGTTATTCTCTTTTATTCTAGGAAGTAGTTCTATTCTATTTGGTTGGTTACAAAAACTGTGCTAAAAATCCATTTCCATATTTTAATACTAACAATGCTATAAACAATAACTCGTAATTGCGTCTTCTCTGTCTATTGAAGTACAAAGATTTCATCTTTATGGAAGACAGAGTCTCCTCTGGCTCAGATCTGTTAGATCTAAGGACAGTGACTTCTGGAAACCGAAGGAGTTAGAGATTTTGATGTCTTCTCGACTCCAGTTCTGTCTTGAGTCCTGAAACAACGAGATCTGCTATTAGAATTTATAAAGCTAAAAGTTATAATCTTTACGGGATTTGGATACTTATCTGTAGCTGCTTGTTCTTATGGAGGATCTGATACTTGGATTAGAGCTTCCTGGTTTGCTTCTTGTTTTAGTCTGGGCCTAGTAGAAGAGTTTGAGATTTGTTCTGATTAGAGTTGGAGTCATTTATCTCCCTCGCCGCCATTACTGATGTTCTATCTTCTTTCGTTCGAGAGGAGTAAATGAAGCAGTTCTCTTCTGAAGTCTTGCCTTTTTTAACCTAATGAGATGTCTGGAAACTTCATTCGGGTTTCGGGTGATAGTTTTGTTTGTTTTTAGCATTACCGTTTTGGGCCTTGGTATTGTATTTGACAGGCCTGGTTTCGTTTGTAATTGGTGGTTTGTTGGACTTTGTACATTCTTTATTTTTCTTGGTTTCTAATAGAAAGTTTGAACCCTTTTTCAAAAAAAAAAATAACTCGTAATTGCAAGATATTTCTTTCTTTAACTATTGGGTAATATAAAATACAGAAATGTCTCTATTTTACACCGATTCCCTTTTTCTTTCTTTTATTCTTGCAATTACGTTTATGGTTATTTTTGCATTATTAAACTATGGAAATGTATTCTCTTTTCTAAACCAACCAACTAATTTATTACTAACTTCCAAATCAATCCATTTCTCCCTTTTTAGCATGATTTACGGTAAATTTCCACTTTTCCTCATTTTATTTCAGTTTTTCTCATTTAGCATCTAATTTCTGTAAACCTAGTGTTTCTTTATTTTAGTCCATATTTGCGAATTCTTCTCATTTACTATTTTATTCACGTAAAAAGGAATAAAAAGAAACTAATATTTACGGGCTAAATTCCAACTTAAAATAGATGTAAATAACAGCAAATAACTGTAAATAAATTTCTTGCTTTTAGGCTTACGCCTTTCTCTATAACTGTTAAGCCTAATATTATTCATATTTACTTGGATTACTATCTTTCTTTTCCATATAAATAATAATTAAATATATGCTTTCTTAAAATTTACAGTTATAGCAAATTAGTAGAACTAATTATTGAAATAAATGTTGAATTAAAATAATTAAAAGGGAATCTAACGATAATATATCATAAATGTAAAAGATTTATAATTTAAATCCGCTCACATATCGTCCTTAGCTTCAATCTCTATCCTCTTTAATTTGCTATGCTTTTCCCTGCTTTTTCCCCGTTTTGATTCGTTGTAAATTCCTTGATTGGTTTGCGCAATTCTCTGATTTGTTTGTATGTATTTCCTTGATTAATTTTATTTTTAGTTTGGGGATAGATTTGATTAACAGAGGAGAATGGAAGAGGGAGAAGAGAAGAGGAGTTTGCTATAAACGACAACAGCTAATTCAGAGAAAATAGTGTGGGCTAGGGTTAAGTTACGTTCAATTTATAGGTGCAGTGAACAACTAAGAACCATCCAATTAACCATAAAAACAATCATCACCATCAGAACTTGATTTGTTTATGTTAGCTTATAACGTATAACTCTCCAACGTTATTCATTTGTTCCTTTGTTATAAGACCCTATTAATTCACGTTTCCTTCTAAATAAGATTTTCCCATTAATTATCTAATTAATTAGATCATACATACATACATATCTACATACCTACATATATATATATATATATATATATCCAATATTAATTGATTCTTATACATTATAATTTCTTACCTATTTGAACACGTCAATTAATACCTCTATTAATTGAATGCATATAAAAGTTATACTTTTTAATTTATTCTTATTAATTTACCTTCATCATAAACCTAATTACTTTGTTTGATTTTTGTACGTGTTCTAGTTTTTTTAACTTGGAAACAAATAATCCTATAACTGACGTTTTCTTCTAGCTAATTAATTTACAGTATTAGCTATTGTAAAAATGTCATATTCTTTGATTAATTGACACCCTTTTAAAAATGCTTAACTAATTGCCAATTAATTAATTGACACGTTTTTCCATTTTAATCGATATCCAAATTAATTCATATGCATCACTCAATCACAAATTTATTAGTTGTACATATTTAAACCGCCAATTCATTACCTAATTAATTGACATATAAGTTTCCCTCTTTTATTAATTGACGCTTACTTAATGTCTTTAATTAATTTCTCAATTAATTGATTGCATCAATTATAAATTAATATATGCATGTTATTATTTAATTTATTCCCCACATACATTTCCCTTTATTAGAAGATCCCTCAATTAATTAATGTTATAAAAGTGACATATTCTCTAACTAATTGACGCCTCTATGTCTCTTAATTAATTCTTTTTTAATTGATTGATGTGTTAATTAATCACACACTCATTGGTTGCATATATCTATGTAACCTCTTAATTTATTTTTTCAATGCATATATTTGACATTTATATTTCTCACTGTTTTGCAATTATGTTAATTCAATTGATTTTATTTGTCATTAAAGCGCGGGGTGTTACAAACCTCCTACATAAAACAATATTATTATTTAAAGCATATTCTTAAGATAATTAAATAAACTTAAATACCATTTATAAATTAATTAATTAACTTAAAACACCAACCTAATAAATTATTTATTATGTTTAAACATAGTTAGTAAATAATTAATCAACTTTAAATTACCATTTAATAAAGTAATTAATTAAGGTAAACCTTGTTAAATAAAATAATTAATTAAATTTAAATACCTTATCTAAATAAATTATTAACTTATAAACATCATTAATTATATAATTAATTAAGTTAAGACAAATCATTAATAAAAATGAAACTTAGCTTAAACATTATTAATTAAAAAAGTAATTAACCTTAAACAATTATTAATCAAATAATAATTACTTAAACATTTGTTAATTAAACAATAATTAACTCAAAACATAGTTAATTTCAAATAATAATTAACTTTAATTTTTTTTTAAATTAACTTTAACCCTTAATAAATTTAAATAATAATTAAACATTGTTAATAAAATTAACAATTAAACTTATTAATAAATCTAACAATTTCTTTAAATTGTTATGAAACTTAAATTGATTTCCAATTCATAACTTGTTCAATTTGGACAAAGGCTTAGCAAATCTAAATAGTACTTAAACAAGCTACCATTATTTTCCATAATGACATTCAAGTCACAATACAGATATTTACATAAACAACATGTATGTAAATAAAATCCATACCCTCAATCGATAGATAGCTTGTCAATATAATTCAACTGGCATATAAATAGATGTCCAAATTAACATAATAGAAGAATGGTGAATTTTTCTGGTAAACAAATATCCAAAATAATATTTTTAACTTATTCATAGCAGAACGGTGATTTTTTCTGCTAACATGATATCGAGGATTTGTTATAATTACTAAACAATGTAATTAAACACAACTGTATTAATTTATACTCCAACATATGGGTCAAATGATTTCATTAGTGTATCCTATATGTTTATACAAATTGCCAGAAACAATGTATCAAATGGTTTTCGAACGAATGAGTTATGCAATTTCTAAGTTTCAAGTTTAATTTTTTTATATTATATATTAACACACGCACTCTCGGCATAATGGCCCAACAACCACAAATAAGACCAGGCCACACCCTTCTCTTCTTCTTTCCTAGGTAGAGAACGCACTCACCAATAAAGCCCTAGGTTTTAAAAGAAAACATACTCCATTCCACTACCATGCGCAAACGTGCACGTGTGCACGTGCACACGCAACCAAACAACCCGGTCACCTCTGCGCCACCTTCCCCAAATCCGCCTTGACTTGCCATCCCCTCTATAGCCACCACCAACGGTCCTGAACACCTCCATCAGAAAGCAGCCATCCCACCCAAAACAGCTCGTCCTAGAAAACAACACACGACACCCAACCACCATTTCGCTGCCTCCTCCAACGCCTGCAGGCCCCACCACTGTCACCGTTGCCTTCCCTGACGCCGTGTGTAAATTCGGCCCCACCCAGCCACAGCTCGACCCCTTCCCGAGCTTGCCATCACGTCACGATCGAACCACATAAAAAAAGTCTCTAAAACCCTAGTTCTAGCCACACTCGTCACCATAGGTCACAAGAGCTTCGGCCTCCAACACGGAAAAAATTCGTCAACCTTCGACCTTCATCCTGGTACTTTCGTCGAACCTCTCGACCATCGGTCCATCGAAATTTGATTTTTGCCCCAAAATCGAACAATGATCAAATTCGAACAACCGACAACTCTAAAAATCATGTAACTATCACTAGAAATCATTTCGCTAAGATTAACACGATCTTGTATTCCGTTCTTTGATTTATGATCGACGAAAATCGAAAAAAGTTGACCATTTACTGTAATTTTACAATTTATTAAAATATATTCAACTAAAAATTCCATAATTATTTTTAGAATAAACTATGGAGCAAAACAAATGACTTTGTAGTTGACCGTAAGTACAAATTCAAAATGGTTTGCAAGATATCGATATTAGAAGGTGAGAAAGAATTTGGATTTGCAAATAACAGAGACCAAATTTTTGTTTACAGTAAACAAATTTTGCAACTTTCAACCAACATAACTGAATTTTCTGAAAATTTATACCTATTTCCTAAACGCGGATATCGCATACGATTCATATGCAAACTAACGAATAAAAGTCACAATATTGAATTCACAAATTTTATAATAAATTGAATAACTCACTTTCTATATTTCCATGTTTTTTTTGAATATTGCTAGACCAAATTTTTAAGCATTGATCTAGAGTAAATAATCCATTCTTGAGTTTAAAAGTGGGTTTTTTATTTAAGAATTCGAAAAGAAGTGAAGGTGGAAAGAATGGAGTTTGAAATGAAAATGGTATGAGATAGAATTGAGAGAATGTGAATATAAATGAAACATGAGGTAAAATAAAGGAAATAAAACCCAAATTGCCCTTAATAATTCAAATTCAACTCTTACTTCTTTTTAAAGCCACCAAGAGGACTTGCATTTGCTTGTATATTGGGTAATAAGGTGCATCCATATACTTAAATTAATTTTTACTGATAAAATCTCAAATCATGCAAATCTTACTTTTATTTGAATTTAAATAAAATCTTACCAATTAAATACTTATTTATTTCAAAATAAATATTTTTTACATTTAAAAGTTGTTTTAAAACAAAAATATTACAACTTAAACTAACTTCTTATTAGATAATAAGCTGAAAATCCGAAAATTATGTTTCGGTCACATTTTCAGTTTTCTATCGAACTATGTATTTACGTAAATCAATTTTTTAAAAATAAAATTTCCATTATTAATTATAAATCAAAAGAGGGTTATTAAATTAATAAAACCATTAATTGAATATTTTAATTAAATTAAATATTCACAAATCAGAGCGATGAAATTCCGAGTCGTTGTATTCTTCCCCCTTAAAAGAATTTCATCCCCAAAATTTTATCTCAAACATACAAAAAAAGAAAACTAATTAACACAGAACTTAACCATTTTACTTCCATAATTATTTATGGAAACATTTTTACAAAACTTAATTTAAGCTTACAAACTTGTATAATATCCCACTACATCCTGAGTGTATATACAATTATCAGATTTAATCTTTTTACTGAATTTATTTCCCTTAAGTAAATTCAAGATCCAATTACCCGGTTTTATTTCAAAACACTTCTTGAAATGATATTATATACTTTATCCATAGAAAATATGTATATATATATTCGAGTAACCCTAAAATGATACTAGGAACTGGTTACTACCAAATAGTATTATGCATTCCCTTATCAAGAAGGATAATACTCAAGAGAAGTGCTTACCATCTGAACACGTCTCTTTACCATTTTAAGTTATTTCCGAGCCACTCGAACTAGTTAACATAAAAATACTTCCCTTGAAATGTTTATACTTATAAAAACTTCCAAGCAATTCCATTATCATTTTTTTCCTCAAAATTTATTTGAAATCCTTTCAAAACACCAAGGTTTAAGTACTCAGAAATCCTCTTTCTTTTACAAAACACATCTTATAAACCCAATTTATATAAAATTAACTTTATATAATAACTTTCTTCATTATAAAAATCCTTTTAACAATTTAAATTTGTTAACCCTGCATTATTTAACGAACGCCGTACAGTCAACTTGTGAAACTAAATTCACAAGGTGTTTATGTCTTATTTTAAATTTAAAACAACCAATAAATTCTCATAAACTAACTGAGTCCAAGCAAACAGCAAATGGTGATAACTAAATATCAACGTTTCCTAACAAACAATCACAACAAAATAGCTCTAATTATACATAAAAAATTATTTAATTATATGTAAAATATAATCCTAAGTAAATTTGTTTCATTTACCAATTTCAAAATTTGCATGTCGATTTTTCTGTTCAAGTGTTTAGGAATCTCCATCGATAACGTTGGTCGGATGCATCAATCAGAATCCAAAATCCAAACTTAACATACCAATTTACATAAATCATTTTTATAGCACTAATGAATACACTCTCATATATAATACACTCAGACTCATCCTAGGTTCTCACTTATCCTATCACAAATGAGTCAATCCCACAAAAGCTTAGGTGTTCGCTCAATCTAAGCTCTGATGCCACGTGTAACAAACCACCTTTTCGACCATCGAGCGTCGACACTAATACATCCACGGTATTCACGTGCTGAGCATCTGAGTGTTGGAAAGACAGTTTGTTGGAAAAAAGAAAAAGAAAAGATAGAACAGAATCTCACAATGTAGCGAATAATCTATAATATAAAAATGATCTTTACACAAGATAAAAGTTTTATGTACACACAATCAGAGTAACTAACCTAGAAATCCGCTTGGATAGTTATAACAACCTGTCCTTGAAAATGCTGATAAATATAATCAAACAATGTAGTGGACAATAAAAGAAATACGAGAGTACGTCTTGGACCTCCTGCTCGTCTCCTGAAGCTCTAAAGCATCCAAAGCTAAATCTGGAAGTATGCTAGGTCTGACCTGAGCATTATAAAAAAACAACGCCCTGATCAGTCTGGTAAAACCATCGTGAGAAAACACAATCATATGGAGTTTTAATGTTATGAAAAACTTTGGAAAACAAAGTTATTTCGTAAGACCATGCCGCACATAAACACAGTCAGGTTTTTACCTTACGATAACCAAACCATTTTTATTATAAAAATATAGTGATATTATAATAATGTTTATGGTTTAAAGTAAATATAGAATATAACTGAATTGCTTGCCTCTCACGTTTCAGCATAGTTGGGCACAACTAAGTCCGTATAGCACTTATTGGGAATTGGGTTCCCACAATGACAAGGCTAATGGGGTATCGCCTGTCACGGTAAACCTCTAGATAAAATGTATCGAGAGCCTCACATGGACTCTCTACCGACATAGGACCAGTCAAACCCTTGTTGGATTATACCGAATATTTCATCACCCTGGTTGCATCTAACAACCGTAACGGGTCTCATGCATACATAAATCTACGAATAAATATCAATCTAGACCGGGTGATGATAATATTCTAATGGGAGCGACCCATATAGCCCTGCTGCATAACCTCTATTTTAGTCATTCCCGGTTGAGGAGGCTTGAGGCTACGTTTTACCTTTTTTATAACAGTCCCACTTGGAATGCTAACACTGCCCACCAGGCAGTAATGCAATGCAAACATTTGTCCATAAAAGTTGTTTAGGATATGAGCTAGCTAAAGGCATTACTTTTTCTACATCCTTAGGATTAGTAGCAAGTAACATTTGCACTTCAAAAAGCTTCCTCTTTGATTCCATCATCTTGAAGATTTCTTTCAATTCGAATGTTTAAGCCAGTTCGAAGTGATTTTTGGATAACTCGCCTATATCCGATCCCGATATTTTCGAACCGACAACGATAATTACTAGTAAACTCAACTTCGGTTCTTTTGAAATAAACAGACAAATATAAGAGCGGGGATCACCCCCTAACCGTTTAAGTGGACGGATCTCCTTATCATTTGTCCAAGACGAACACAACGAGTTTATACGTACAGTAGTATCATCTAAGATAACCGTACAATATAATTCCCGTGTTTTCCGTAGATATTTCCAGAGTTAAAAACCGCCAAGATTTGATAGTCGGTTGATAGTCGGTTATTTAACTATCAAATAAACAACAATCAAACAAAGATTTAATTTCCCATGGAAACCACTAAGCCTCATTTAATTAATCTCTTATTAATTAAATCTCTTAAATTATTTTTCAAAGTATTCATATGCATATTTCACTGATATAAGTATATCCATAAAACATTTAGAAAGATTTCCTATTTCAAAATCACATTTAAAAGGGTAAAAAAATGTCCTATAAAACATTGTTTGCTATAAACCCAAACCACTTTTCCTTTGGTATTAAGTATTTGTTGACGTGAAAAATGGGCATCAACACCCGTAGAATCTCACAGATATCAGAGAAAATATAATCTAGAGAACAAAGCATAAATGTAATTGAACACAAAGATTATATAGTGGTTCAGCAATCTCGGCCTACATCCACTTCATATTTTATTAATCTTTTACTTGATTACAATTACAAGAATAGTTGAATCAGCTAGAATCCATTTATACAAGTTTTTAAGAAATAGAGATGGCAGAGTCTCCGTAGTAGGAAGAAGAAGATGAACTCCCCCATTTTGAAGCCATGAATGTAGTATTTATAGCTGGAGACGTGCACAGATCGGGCTGAAACTTTGCAAGAAGGTTCCCCAGGTCCAGTAGATCCCACCATATCGATCGGCAAGAATAACTTGATGATAAAAAATGATCGGAATAAGTATAGCCCATAGGAAATGCAGATTACGGATCTTAAGGATGGATTAACACTAGGAGGGGGGGTGAATAGTGTTTAACGGATTTTATGGAAATTTTGAAATCTTTTCAAATTAAACACATACAGATGCAATTTCACAAACATAGAAACAATCACAGAACCAAACACAGATGCAAATAGTAAATAAAAGCAGTAAAGGAAAGAACACACTAGAATTTTATACTGGTTCGGAGTTACCCTACATCCAGTCCCACATAAATTCTTATGCAGATTTCATTTCAAATATAATGTCGATATTACAACCTTGATTTCAAGGCCATGAGATACACCCTCCTATCTCCAAGTCCAGGGCAAACTCCCTTGAATTAACCTGGCTACAAGATCACCTATTTGATTTATGGGCTACAATCAAACCCAATTGATTTATGGGCCACAATTACACTGTTTCCAATCACACTTTGATAGAGAGAGACTCGATACACTTCGATATTTCGATCTTTGATTACAAATGATCCTATAACTCTGAATAGCACTAAGATCTTTGAGAGAGAGTGGTAGAGAATCAAACTAGAGATAATCGAGTTTGATTCACTTAGAATTTCGATAGAGTTTTGTTAAAGCATTTGAAATATAAGAGAATATTTGAGTGGAGAAGAAGGAGTGAAGAAATGAAGAAAAACTAACTTAATATTCGTTGAAAACAACTGGTATTTATAGGAGAACAACGGTGATGTCCATTCGCGAAAGGTTTTGACGGATAGAGACTTCTTTTGAAAATTTGAAATTTGAATTCTACGGCTACCATGTCGACATGGGTGGATGGGGGATGTCGACATGCCTATGTTATTTTTGAAAATAGATTTTGCTTTAAAATGATTTCTATTCTAAAACTTGTCAAAACAATTTCCGAACTTTGTAAACCATTTTGAATATAGTTTAAACTTATAAAAGAGTTTTAAAAAGTAATCTTAAAATATATAATCTATAATACAAAAGTAATATTAAAAATTAAGTATATATTTCTTTAAAATATATTAAAGCTAAAATATTAAAATCAAGAGATAGTTTTAAAAACAAGAGATGATTTTGAAACTAACATGATTAAAAATAGTTTTTGAATTAAGGCTAAAATATTTAAATTGATAGAGATGACTTTAAAAAGATAGTTTTGAAAAAATAAATCATTTTGAAAATTTCGTGGATTCCATTCCACTAGAGAAGATCGTAGGTTCCATCCCACTAAAGAGGTTGTGGGTTCCATCCCACTATTAAAGCGAGAAGGTGGATTCCATTCTATAATTAAAATCCGAATAAAGATTTAGTGCTATTATGAAGTTTTAGCATAAATCTAGACTCTATTACTTATCTTGATATCTTGAACTCTTGATACTCATGAGTCTCCAGTCTTGATTTCTTCAGTCTTGAATTTGTCAGTCTTGAATCTCTATACTCATTCTTGAATCTTTATACTATACAGTCTTCATTCTCAGTACCTGCATTTATATATCCTGCATATACACACACACACACACACACACACACATATATATATATATGTATATATATCTAGACAAGAATATTAGTATTTATATTTTATAACAAGTTCTAAGGTTGTTGTCATCAAAACCATCATCTTAGGAACTAACAATCTCCCCCTTTTTGATGATGACAACCTATATTTATAAAGTTTACTCCACCAAACTCTGATTCTACTCTGACTCCCCCTTATTCCAACAACTCCCGCTTAATCTACTAACTGCCCCTTAATCTAAGCCTAACTAACCTATTTTATAATCATCTCCCCCATTTTGATGATGACAACCTATGTTTATAAAATATACTCCACCAAACTCTGGTTCTACTTTGACTCCCCCTTATTCCAACAACTCCCCCTTAATCTACTAACTCCCCCTTAATATAAGCCTAACTAACCTATTTTATAATTCTCCCCCTTTGTCATTAACAAAAAGTAATCCTAAACTACATAACTCCCCCTAAATCTTATACTATAGCACTGTATAATAACACAATATAGTAGAATATAAATGAGACAGATAATAATACAAATAAAATATAGTAAGGTAAATGTGAGAGATATGAAAATTTCAAACATAATCAATCAATACATATATCATGTTCTTATCAAACCACACCATGTTCAATCATATATTACACACCATATTCAAATCAATCCAAACCATACCAAATCAAACCAAACAATTCAAACCAAATCAAAGTAAATCAAACCACATATGTCAAATCAAACATTTCTTGGAACTTGAACCCATCCTTCTTCACCAAAGATAGGATCTGCCTTTATAGCATCCCATTCTTCATTATCTTTGTTTAGAGTTCCTTCTAGATTCGCTTCAAGTTCTTCTTTGTTGAGGGCTGAGATCATCCATCGAATGGCATCGAAATGCCTTTCTTGCTTAATTCTTAGTGACTTTGATTGTGAAGGATAAAAGTAAATATGTTCTTGAAGGAATTGAGATTTTCTTCAAGATGCTCACTTAGATTATGAATAGGAGAGGCCATTTTTTGATAAAATATGAAGAAATTCAATAGAAAATAAAGAGAATTTAAAGTATGCATTTTTTTGGAAGAAACAGGTAATTAAAGAGTTAGAAAGTCGTTTGAAATGAAAAGACACAAGGTAGTTATGTCAATTTCAATTTCAAAACAAAAACCATTTTCTGGCCGTTACATGTCGACATGGGGGGTAGGGGATGTCGACATGCCCCTGTTAATTTTGGCAATTCGCTTTGTTTCTTTATATTATATACAAGTCTATATATATAAACTTATATAATATAATAACAAGCATTCCAGAGATATTTTAGAGCTAATAAGCAGAAAGAAAAGATTTTCATTGATAAATTTAGTTAACATTACATAAACGATACATAACTTAACTAAAGAGAGATACAAACTAATACAACATGAAATGAAACTAGTATTAGTTAGAGGATGATGATAATCCAAGCTTGCGACTCACTTTCCCAAAGAACTTGTTCATTTTGGTGGAAATCTTGTCCAACTTTTTACTAACGGATCTTTTGAGAATCCGTTGGTTTTCCACAATAATCTTTTGATTCTTGAGAAGCGTTTTGTTGGATGGATTGTTAGGAGTGATAGGGTATTCACTGCTTTCCAATGAAGTCTCTTCCTCCTCCTCTCCTTCTTTTTCAATTTCCATTTCCGCCCCTTCTTCCTCCTCCTCCTCCTCTTCTTCTTCCATCTCTTCGTGAGCCAATCTCTCATCCTTTTCGACAAGTGTTTCATATGGTTGAAACACACATGGAATTTTCATGAGAGAGATGTTAGCACTTTGCATGGTTAAAGACTTTTCTAGAAACGAACTCCTCCCTCTTATAATCAACACCAAAGTAGTTAAAAATCCGAGTGAGATAAATCCCATGATATAAAGTGTTTTCACCTAAAGTAAAAATTTTGGGACGAAGTTCATCCAAAATCACTTGCGCCCAATTAATGTCATAGTGCCCAAAAATAGCAAAAAGAGCCTTACAAACTTTTAAGTAGGGTGATTGAAATTTCATGACCTTGGAGTTATGGTATTTGGCAAAAGAAGGTTTACAATTTTGTTTATAAACTCAAAATTATCATCTCCTTCAAAAATGCGATGAAATGTCTCACGACCATGTTCATCAATTTGAAAATCTGAAAGATCCATTCCCGTATACTTACAACCAAGAATGTTACCCAAATTCTCACTATTTAAAACAATACGCGTTCCTTTAACGCTACTCCACACTTCCCTTTCATTTCCTTCGTAAAAACCACGATTCAAATTTGCATAAAACATTTTGACAAGATTCGAATAACAAACAAAATCATTTTGAGAGTCATCAATTAAGCTAGGAATTTGATTTTCTTCAAAAAGAACATTGATTTCATAGGAAGGAAAATCATTAAAGATAGAAAATTTTCCCATATGGACCTTTCCAAAGTTTACATAGCTTATGTAAGCCTTGATAACTTTCGAATCATTGTAGAGGAACACTTTGGTAGCCTTGGATAGTCTAATGGTGGATGGAGTGCTTGAGGAAGCCATTTTTTGAAGAAAGTAGAGAGCTTGAGAGTTTGAAAGAGAGTTTGAATTTTGAAATGAAAGCGAAAAGATAGGATAAAGTTAAGAAGATAAATAGATATCTAAGAGCCTTGTTCTCTGGTCAAGAGACACCTTTTCAGAGCTTTGGAGTTGGTGAAAAGGTGGAGGGAAATTCAAAGTTTTGAATTCAAATTTGAATTTCAAATTTCTGGAGGGATGTCGACATGGGGGGTGGGTCATGTCGACATGGGTCCCTTAAATCATGTGACTTATTTTCTTATTTTATTTAATATATAAATATATATATATATATCCTATAATCTAACTTATATTTTATCTGAAATAATATTAAATATAATAACACTTTAATATTAATATTTTAATATTAAAATATTATTAAAATAATATTATTTTGAAAATCAAAATTTCAACAAGCAATTTCAAACCATGCAAACAGTCAAACAAGCAATTTTAACCAATATAATTTAAATGCGTACCTATTTTTAGATCCATATTTCCGAGATCATCAGATTCGTGAATAGCTGTAAAGCACGTGTTTGAATTTTCCATCTCTTGATCTTCATCACTAGAGGATGAGTCTGAATTGTCCAGTATAGCAGTATATGCTTTCTTTCTTTTCTTTGACGAATCATTACTGGGAGAAATTTCTGTTTATATGGATGTGGAAAATCTCTTTTTAAATGGCCTGGCTCATCAGAATTGTAGCATCTGACGTTGTTTTGAGTTTCATTATTGTTTCCAGAATTCTTGTGATCATTTCTCTTATAATTATTCATCTTTCTGTATTTCAGAAACTTTCTAAAATTCCTCGCCATCAAGGCTATTTCTTCATCGTCGTCACTGTTTGAGTCTGAACCATCTGTTATTGCATTGAACGCTATTGACTTCTTTTCTAAGGCCTTGCTTTCTCTTCTTCCTTGCATTTGTACTTCAAACGACATCAAATTCCCAATCAATTCTTCAATTTTCGGAGTACTAATATCATTAGCCTCTTTAATTGCTAGACTCTTCTGATCCCATTCCAGAGTGAGTGAATTCGGAATTTTTCTAACTTGATCTTCTTTGGAAAAGTTATTTCCTAATGCAATTAGTGAGTGCACAATGTCTTGAAACCTACTGTACATGTCTGAATGGACTCATTTGGATTCATCTTGAATAATCGAAACTGATTGGTCAAGATGGATATTTTGGTCTATTTAACTTTGCTTGTTCCTTCATGAGTAACTTGCAAAGTTTTCCAGATCTCATATGTAGACTTACAGACAGACACTCTATTAAACTCATTCCTATCAAATAAACATAATATAATATTCATGACTTTGGAATTGTTTTGTGCAATAGTCTTTTGCTTAGCAGTCCACTGTGCAAAATCGGTTATGGGTTCAATGTACGCAGTTTGTGTGATATTCCAAATGTCTAATCCTATTGATTATAAATAGATTTTCATCCTACATGCCTAATATGCATAGTTACTGCCATTAAAAAGTGGTGGTCTGGCAGTAGACTAACCCTCTACAAATGAACTAGTGATCGTGTTGACATTACTAGTGTTGGCAGCCATTTGAAAACTTTTCAAAAATCGGACTATGAAAACTTTGAAAACCAATGCTCTGATACCAAATGTAGGAAATGCAGATTACGGATCTTAAGGATGGATTAACACTAGAGGGGGGTGAATAGTGTTTAATGGATTTTATGGAAATTTTGAAATCTTTTCAAATTAAACACATACAGATGCAATTTCACAAACACAGAAACAATCACAGAACAAGACACAGATGCAAATAGTAAATAAAAGAAATAATGGAAAGAACACACCAGAATTTTGTACTGGTTCAGAGTTACCCTACATCCAGTCCCGCACAATTTCTTGTGCAGATTTCTTTTCAAATATAATGTCGATATAACAACCTCGATTTCAAGGCCACGAGATACACCCTTCTGTCTCCGAGTCTAGGGCAAACTCTCTTGATTTAACCAGGTTACAAGATCACCTAAGTGATTTACGGGCTACAATCACACCCAATTAATTTACGGGCCACAATCACACTGTTTCCAATCACACTTTGATAGAGAGAGACTCAATACACTTCAATCTTTCGATCTTTGATTACAAATGATCCTATAACTCTGAATAGCATTGAGATCTTTAAGAGAGAGTGGTAGAGAATCAAACTAGAGATGATTGAGTTTGATTCACTTAGAATTTCGGCAGAGTTTTGTTAAAGCATTTGAAATATAAGAGAATATTTGAGTGGAGAAGAAGGAGTGAAGAAATGAAGAAAAACTAACTTAATATTCGTTGAAAACAACTGGTATTTATATAAGAACAACGGTGATGTCCATTCGCGAAAGGTTTTGACGGATAGACACTTCTTTTGAAAATTTGAAATTTGAATTCTACGGCTACCATGTCGACATGGGTGGATGGGGGATGTCGACATGCCTATGTTATTTTTGAAAATAGATTTTGCTTTATAATGATTTCTATTCTAAAACTTGTCAAAACAATTTCTGAACTTTTTAAACCATTTTGAATATAGTTTAAACTTATATAAGAGTTTTAAAAAGTAATCTTAAAATATATAATCTATAATACAAAAGTAATATTAAAAATTAAGTATAGATTTCTTTAAAATATATTAAAGCTAAAATATTAAAATCAAGAGATAGTTTTAAAAACAAGAGATGATTTTGAAACTAATATGATTAAAAATAGTTTTTGAATTAAGGCTAAAATATTTAAATTGATAGAGATGACTTTAAAAAGATAGTTTTGAAAAAATAAATCATTTTGAAAATTTCGTGGATTCCATTCCACTAGAGAAGATCGTGGGTTCCATCCCACTAAAGAGGTTGTGGGTTCCATCCCACTATTAAAGCGAGAAGGTGGATTCCATTCTATAATTAAAATCCGAATAAAGATTTAGTGCTATTATGAAGTTTTAGCATAAATCTAGACTCTATTACTTATCTTGATATCTTGAACTCTTGATACTCATGAGTCTCCAGTCTTGATTTCTTCAGTCTTGAATTTGTCAGTCTTGAATCTCTATACTCATTCTTGAATCTTTATACTATACAGTCTTCATTCTCAGTACCTGCATTTATATATCCTGCATATACATACATACATACACACACACATATATATATATATGTATATATATCTAGACAAGAATATTAGTATTTATATTTTATAACAAGTTCTAAGGTTGTTGTCATCAAAACCATCATCTTAGGAACTAACAATCTCCCCCTTTTTGATGATGACAACCTATATTTATAAAGTTTACTCCACCAAACTCTGATTCTACTCTGACTCCCCCTTATTCCAACAACTCCCGCTTAATCTACTAACTGCCCCTTAATCTAAGCCTAACTAACCTATTTTATAATCATCTCCCCCATTTTGATGATGACAACCTATGTTTATAAAATATACTCCACCAAACTCTGGTTCTACTTTGACTCCCCCTTATTCCAACAACTCCCCCTTAATCTACTAACTCCCCCTTAATATAAGCCTAACTAACCTATTTTATAATTCTCCCCCTTTGTCATTAACAAAAAGTAATCCTAAACTACATAACTCCCCCTAAATCTTATACTATAGCACTGTATAATAACACAATATAGTAGAATATAAATGAGACAGATAATAATACAAATAAAATATAGTAAGGTAAATGTGAGAGATATGAAAATTTCAAACATAATCAATCAATACATATATCATGTTCTTATCAAACCACACCATGTTCAATCATATATTACACACCATATTCAAATCAATCCAAACCATACCAAATCAAACCAAACAATTCAAACCAAATCAAAGTAAATCAAACCACATATGTCAAATCAAACATTTCTTGGAACTTGAACCCATCCTTCTTCACCAAAGATAGGATCTGCCTTTATAGCATCCCATTCTTCATTATCTTTGTTTAGAGTTCCTTCTAGATTCGCTTCAAGTTCTTCTTTGTTGAGGGCTGAGATCATCCATCGAATGGCATCGAAATGCCTTTCTTGTTCTTTTATCATCTGCATTTGGCTTAATTCTAAGTGACGTTGATTGTGAAGGATAAAAGTAAATATGTTCTTGAAGGAATTGAGATTTTCTTCAAGATGCTCACTTAGATTATGAATAGGAGAGGCCATTTTTTGATAAAATATGAAGAAATTCAATAGAAAATAAAGAGAATTTAAAGTATGCATTTTTTTGGAAGAAACAGGTAATTAAAGAGTTAGAAAGTCGTTTGAAATGAAAAGACACAAGGTAGTTATGTCAATTTCAATTTCAAAACAAAAACCATTTTCTGGCCGTTACATGTCAACATGGGGGGTAGGGGATGTCGACATGCCCCTGTTAATTTTGGCAATTCGCTTTGTTTCTTTATATTATATACAAGTATATATATATAAACTTATATAATATAATAACAAGCATTCCAGAGATATTTTAGAGCTAATAAGCAGAAACAAAAGATTTTCATTGATAAATTTAGTTAACATTACATAAACGATACATAACATTAACTAAAGAGAGATACAAACTAATACAACATGAAATGAAACTAGTATTAGTTAGAGGATGATGATAATCCAAGCTTGCGACTCACTTTCCCAAAGAACTTGTTCATTTTGGTGGAAATCTTGTCCAACTTTTTACTAACGGATCTTTTGAGAATCCTTTGGTTTTCCACAATAATCTTTTGATTCTTGAGAAGCGTTTTGTTGGATGGATTGTTAGGAGTGATAGGGTATTCACTGCTTTCCAATGAAGTCTCTTCCTCCTCCTCTCCTTCTTTTTCAATTTCCATTTCCGCCCCTTCTTCCTCCTCCTCCTCCTCTTCTTCTTCCATCTCTTCGTGAGCCAATCTCTCATCCTTTTCGATAAGTGTTTCATATGGTTGAAACACAAATGGAATTTTCATGAGAGAGATGTTAGCACTTTGCATGGTTAAAGACTTTTCTAGAAACGAACTCCTCCCTCTTATAATCAACACCAAAGTAGTTAAAAATCCGAGTGAGATAAATCCCATGATATAAAGTGTTTTCACCTAAAGTAAAAATTTTGGGACGAAGTTCATCCAAAATCACTTGTGCCCAATTAATGTCATAGTGCCCAAAAATAGCAAAAAGAGCCTTACAAACTTTTAAGTAGGGTGATTGAAATTTCATGACCTTGGAGTTATGGTATTTGGCAAAAGAAGGTTTACAATTTTGTTTATAAACTCAAAATTATCATCCCCTTCAAAAATGTGATGAAATGTCTCACGACCATGTTCATCAATTTGAAAATCTGAAAGATCCATTCCCGTATACTTACAACCAAGAATGTTACCCAAATTCTCACAATTTAAAACAATACGCGTTCCTTTAACGCTACTCCACACTTCCCTTTCATTTCCTTCATAAAAACCACGATTCAAATTTGCATAAAACATTTTGACAAGATTCGAATAACAAACAAAATCATTTTGAGAGTCATCAATTAAGCTAGGAATTTGATTTTCTTCAAAAAGAACGTTGATTTCATAGGAAGGAAAATCATTAAAGATAGCAAATTTTCCCATATGGACCTTTCCAAAGTTTACATAGCTTATGTAAGCCTTGATAGCTTCCGAATCATTGTAGAGGAACTCTTTGGTAGCCTTGGATAGTCTAATGGTGGATGGAGTGCTTGAAGAAGCCATTTTTTGAAGAAAGTAGAGAGCTTTAGAGTTTGAAAGAGAGTTTGAATTTTGAAATGAAAGCGAAAAGATAGGATAAAGTTAAGAAGATAAATAGATATCTAAGAGCCTTGTTCTCTGGTCAAGAGACACCTTTCCAGAGCTTTGGAGTTGGTGAAAAGGTGGAGGGAAATTCAAAGTTTTGAATTCAAATTTGAATTTCAAATTTCTGGAGGGATGTCGACATGGGGGGTGGGTCATGTCGACATGGGTCCCTTAAATCATGTGACTTATTTTTCTTATTTTATTTAATATATAAATATATATATATATATATCCTATAATCTAACTTATATTTTATCTGAAATAATATTAAATATAATAACACTTTAATATTAATATTTTAATATTAAAATATTATTAAAATAATATTATTTTGAAAATCAAAATTTTAAATTCAAACAACAAGCAATTTCAAACCATGCAAACAGTCAAACAAGCAATTTTAACCAATATAATTTAAATGCGTACCTATTTTTAGATCCATATTTCCGAGATCATCAGATTCGTGAATAGCTGTAAAGCACGTGTTTGAATTTTCCATCTCTTGATCTTCATCACTAGAGGATGAGTCTGAATTGTCCAGTATAGCAGTATATGCTCTCTTTCTTTTCTTTGACGAATCATTACTTGGAGAAATTTCTGTTTATATGGATGTGGAAAATCTCTTTTTAAATGGCCTGGCTCATCAGAATTGTAGCATCTGACGTTGTTTTGAGTTTCATTATTGTTTCCAGAATTCTTGTGATCATTTCTCTTATAATTATTCATCTTTCTGTATTTCAGAAACTTTCTAAAATTCCTCGCCATCAAGGCTATTTCTTCATCGTCGTCACTGTTTGAGTCTGAACCATCTGTTATTGCATTGAACGCTATTGACTTCTTTTCTAAGGCCTTGCTTTCTCTTCTTCCTTGCATTTGTACTTCAAACGACATCAAATTCCCAATCAATTCTTCAATTTTTGGAGTACTAATATCATTAGCCTCTTTAACTGCTAGACTCTTCTGATCCCATTCCAGAGTGAGTGAATTCGGAATTTTTCTAACTTGATCTTCTTTGGAAAAGTTATTTCCTAATGCAATTAGTGAGTGCACAATGTCTTGAAACCTACTGTACATGTCTGAATGGACTCATTTGGATTCATCTTGAATAATCGAAACTGATTGGTCAAGATAGATATTTTGGTCTATTTAACTTTGCTTGTTCCTTCATGAGTAACTTGCAAAGTTTTCAAGATCTCATATGTAGACTTACAGACAGACACTCTATTAAACTCATTCCTATCAAATAAACATAATATAATATTCATGACTTTGGAATTGTTTTGTGCAATAGTCTTTTGCTTAGCAGTCCACTGTGCAAAATCGGTTATGGGTTCAATGTACGCAGTTTGTGTGATATTCCAAGTGTCTAATCCTATTGATTATAAATAGATTTTCATCCTACATGCCTAATATGCATAGTTACTGCCATTAAAAAGTGGTGGTCTGGTAGTAGACTAACCCTCTACAAATGAATTAGTGATCGTGTTGACATTACTAGTGTTGGCAGCCATTTGAAAACTTTTCAAAAATCAGACTATGAAAACTTTGAAAACCAATGCTCTGATACCAAATGTAGGAAATGCGGATTACGGATCTTAAGGATGGATTAACACTAGAGGGGGGTGAATAGTGTTTAATGGATTTTATGGAAATTTTGAAATCTTTTCAAATTAAACACATACAGATGCAATTTCACAAACACAGAAACAATCACAGAACAAGACACAGATGCAAATAGTAAATAAAAGCAATAATGGAAAGAACACACCAGAATTTTGTACTGGTTCAGAGTTACCCTACATCCAGTCCCGCACAATTTCTTGTGCAGATTTCTTTTCAAATATAATGATATTACAACCTCGATTTCAAGGCCACGAGATACACCCTTCTGTCTCCGAGTCCAGGGCAAACTCTCTTGATTTAACCAGGTTACAAGATCACCTAAGTGATTTACGGGCTACAATCACACCCAATTAATTTACGGGCCACAATCACACTGTTTCCAATCACACTTTGATAGAGAGAGACTCGATACACTTCAATCTTTCGATCTTTGATTACAAATGATCCTATAACTCTGAATAGCATTGAGATCTTTAAGAGAGAGTGGTAGAGAATCAAACTAGAGATGATCGAGTTTGATTCACTTAGAATTTCGGCAGAGTTTTGTTAAAGCATTTGAAATATAAGAGAATATTTGAGTGGAGAAGAAGGAGTGAATAAATGAAGAAAAACTAACTTAAAATTCATTGAAAACAACTGGTATTTATAGGAGAACAACAGTCATGTCCATTCATGAAAGGTTACGACGAATAGAGACTTTTTTGAAAATTTGAAATTTGAATTCTACGGCTACCATTTCGACATAGGGGGATGAGGGATGTCGACATGCCTATGTTATTTTTGAAAATAGATTTTGCTTTAAAATGATTTCTATTCTAAAACTTGTCAAAACAATTTCTAAACTTTATAAACCATTTGAATATAGTTCAAACTTATAAAAGAGTTTTAGAAAATAATCATACAATATATAATCTATAATATAGAAGTAATATTAAAAACTAAGTATAGATTTCTTTAAAATATAGTAAAGCTAAAATATTAAAATCAAGAGATAGTTTAAAAAACAAGAGATGATTTTGAAATTAATATGATTAAAAATAATTTTTGAATTAAGGCTAAAATATTTAAATTGATAGAGATGACTATAAGAAGATAGTTTTGCAAAAATAAATCATTTTGAAAATTTCGTGGATTCCATTCCACTAGAGAAGATTGTGGGTTCCATCCCACTAAAGAGATCGTGGGTTCCATCCTATTATTAAAGTGAAAAGGTGGATTCCATTCCACAATTAAAATCCAAATAAAGATTTTAGTGCTATTATAAAGTTTTAACATAAATCTAGACTCTATTACTTATCTTGATATCTTGAACTCCTTATACTCATGAGTCTTCAGTCTTGATTTCTTCAATCTTGAATTCGTTAGTCTTGAATCTCTATACTCAGTCTTGAATCTTTATACTGTACAGTCTTCATTCTCAGTACCTGCATATATATATATATATATATATATCCTGCATATACATATATATCAAGACAAGAATTTTAGTATTTATATTTTATAACAAGTCCTAAGGTTGTTTTCATCAAAACCATCATCTCAGGAACTAACATAGCCGATCTTTTCCTAGACCCCAATCACTGTGTGATCGATGTCAAAGGGTCCCACATCCATCCAGATGTTGCTCCAAAAATATGAGATCATCCTGATGTATAGATTGCCAGTATGGGCCATTCTTGGTTGAAGATTGAACATACAAGACATACACCGATCGTTATACTGGGCTCCCCAATAACGATCGGTGTATATCATCGGCATTCCTCCCATCTCCATTTTGGGATGCGCGATCGTAGTGATATGCTCCACTTGCCTCTTTGTTGATGTCCTGAAAGTCTCACATGGATTGGTTTCACGGATCTCAAGATACTGAATGTTCTCCGATGACTTGAAATATTTCCTTGATCGTTCTCTGATCGATCTAAACAAATCATTGTTTAATATGTAGTTTGTGTGTATGAACTTCAATCAATTCCAATCTCGAAATATGACTTCACGGGTCAGGCTAGTGACTTCATGCCAACTATACTTCAATCTGGTCCTAGTTCGTAAATGTCCGACTATCGTCCATGGTACTAATTGTAACGACTCTTCAAGATATCGACTATCCATCCTAGTCGAACCGATGATATCACGACTTTTCCAAAAGGCGGGATAACATTTGCCCCCTAAAGTACATCTTGTGATTAACATAACGTGCTTTGAATCCGAAAAAGTATGAATCGTTGTAAAGAAATCTATTCAGCTTCCTGTTCGATTACTATTCCTCTACCGTCTGTCGATATTATAAATCCGGAGTCGTATTCTATTGCATATACAAATTTGGTTGCGGGGAATCTACAAGCCCTCGTTCATCTGATCCTGCCTCAAACCCGATAGCTCCATGTTTGTTTGCAATCTTTTATCGATTACGAAAAACTGAACTTTTAAACCTATTTTCATGCACTTTCTTACACGTGTTCATGTTGTTAGCTCCAAGTCGTGCTCATGTCGATAGGTCGTAGTCAACTTTTACCCTAACTGTTCACATATGTAGTCGAATTTCTACGAACATTTGCTGTTCTACTCATCTACCACAGTTTTCACTTCTTTCATCACCTTTCCATTCATCACCGCATTTATTATTTATTTTATTATATTTTAAAATATCTTCGATCGTGGAACTGAGTATTGTAGGTTAGGAAATGAAACGGTCATCTGAAGGCTTAAATAAAAGAGAGGCAAGATTGATCGGCATAGGGATGGGTCAGCATGCTTGGCAGATTAGATTTGGAATGGATCGGTAGACATATTATCTAGGGATGGATCGGAGTAGCTCTCCGGTGTCATACGATCGGCCCCACCCTTTGAAGCGGAAACGATTGGCTAGACTTCAAGGCAAAAATGATCGGCATAACCCATCCCCTATATAAAGCTCGACACTTAGTCATTTTACTTTACTCTTCACTTCTGCTTCTAAGGTTCGAAACGAGACGAGTACCTTCTACCTTCCCATTACCGATCCTCACAACATTATCCATCTTCTCCTCCGAATCTATACTTCGAATTGACCTCGACTCCTTCATTTTTTAGATCTCGAGCATAGGTAAAACACTATTTGAGTCTGCTGCATAACTCTTGAATCGATTTCGAATTTAGGATAGTTGGCATGGTTTGATTTCTCTTTCTCCTTTTCATTCTTGTAATCGTGTTTAATGGAGGTGAGGTGACTCGCATGAAAGAAGCTAGCAACCTACTGCTATCGCGCCGATTGTTCTAAAGGGAGATGATGTGGAGCGATGGGTATGAATGATTCTTACGATCGTTTGTGGATGATCGGTGGGGCTTCGGTTCGAAGATGAGGGAGCTAAAGGAAAGGCCTGTGAACGATCGGTGGGTAGTATCTTTGTTGGACGATCGGTGGACGCTGCCTCAGGAGACGATCGACATACTTGAAACGTTCGACCTTTAATATATTGGAATGATCTGACTATACAATATCATGACAAGCCATATACAGTCGGACTTAACGTTTTTACCTGTGCATAAGAATATAACCTATAGCTTGAACATAAACTCGAACCAAACAACTAGCTCCGGTTCCTTGTAGACATTTGAACATAAACATGACCATATATGGCATGGCCTCCGCGACTAATTGACATGCCACTTCAAAACAAGTGCCATAAATGAAGAATTCTAACTACCATGTCAATACTTATGCGTAGCTCGGACAACAGTTTGATTTCCATTAGCTAATGAATGTCTTTTGAACAAATTTCTATGTTTTGTCGTCTTTTCTTGTCTTCATTTAATCCATTATCACATCGATTAGCACTTTATAACACAACACATACACTCATAATGCACTAGGGGTACAAGTCGTTTTCTCTAATTATGGTTTTTACTAAGTTTGGTAGCAAGGGAATCTAGGTGTTCCGGATACTCCGCAATCATGCCAGCCGGATCTTCCTCTCATAGGACAAACTCGGATATGGAATCCAGTTCGGCAACCGAGTCCGACAACCTGCCACTTAGTCACAGTCCAGGGCAGCCCGAAGACTTGGGTTCACAGCTTGATCTTTCCGGGATTGTTCCTATCTTTCCACCGGAAGTTATCAAACCGTCTCTTAACACTTTAGAAGATGCCATCGTTCTTGAAAATCCTCCTAATTCAGTAGCTTCAAAAATCAAAGAAGATGCTCTCCAGAGGATTTGCACAAGTCACGGGATTCTCTTTGATGACGTATTAGTTCCGTCACAAGGCGACAGGGCTCACAGAACTCCCAAAGGGTACACAACATGCAATAAATTCATGTGCTGGGCGGGATGTATCTCGCCGTTCAATTCATATATCTGGGAGATTTTACACTATCTAAGAATTGCTCTCACGCAACTCCATCCCAACGGCTACGCACTTCTCAATTGTACATACATGGTATTCATGGAGTTTCTGCACCATCTGCCCACCATCGAAGAGATCCAATTTCTTTTTACTTTTAAAAGATGGATGGGGAGCTTATCGTTTACTTTTCTTAAATCAGCAAAGAAATGTCAGATTTTGACCGGCACTTGGAACAAATTAAGTGCTTTCAAGAGCGAATGGTTCTTCGTTCGTTGTCCGCCAGGCATCACTCGATTATGGCTAGAGAGACGTAAGTGTTCCTCACTGATTTCAAAAATATATAAGGAAAACATATCCAGGCCGCATTCTAACGATGCCATTCATTTTTAGGTGTTGTTACTTGACCTAGTGGCGATGTTTATGAAGAAGCAGTCTCTATTTTGAAGAACACTCCAGCCGAAGACAGAAATATTGAACTTTTGCTCAGTGACGAATGCCTTATCAATTTCAGCTTGATAAAAGAGGGCCTCGACGTAGGGTTAACCAAAACTGCCCAACCGGTTGGGACCAGAATGCAGGCCGCAACCGATCAAAGAAATGTTCAATCCGGCCCTGTAGTGCCCCCAGTCACGAGCACCCATGAGTCTGCCGATATCAACGCCAGAGGGTATAGTAAAGACGCACCTGGTCTTCATGATGATAGACCTGATCCCGGAGTTGGCATCGGACTTTCACAAGTTCCTTAACCCCTAACCGTGACTAAAAGAAAGGGGAAAGCGATTGCTCACAAGCCTTCAAGAAGTCACCATTCCGACCCAACTAAGCCATCGATGCACCTACCACTAGATCCTCTGTCCGATCTACGGACCCCATCTGATCTCGATGCTTATCAATTCACTGACATGAGCATTGGAGGATTAGAGTCTCCCATCAAAACTAGTTCAGAGATCCCCACTTCTGGAGGGAAAGTTACACCGATGAGCAAAGCTTCTGCACCTGGTCTGTCGGGTGGTTGCACTAGGACACTTACACACACTCGCACATTCAACACTGCACTATAGTTAACTTGTACTTCTTAGTACTCGAAGTTGATTGTCATTCACTTTTCTTTGTAGAAACGATGGTGAGGAAAAGGAGTATGTTTGATTCCCTCGGGACGTACAACATCATTCGTCGGGATTGTGATCCGGCTCTTACCTCGTAGTCGTGAATATTATGACATTAGCTATTGCCCCAGCCGTGATCGCGGTTATCAAGAGAGGGATGATAGGGGCTGGACTGCTCGAGACATTCATTGATCGAGATCAAGATCTCCTCCTCCAAGAGGTTTTGAAAAACCAGCTGAACGTAGGGACTTGCCCACCGATCCCCCTCGTGGCCCTCCTACAGCTCCGATGCCTCTAAAATCCTTAGTACCATCTCAGTCTCAACGGCCGAGCGATCGCCGCCGCCATGTCGAACATACTGCAATTCACAGGCCTGGCAAGGATTTCCCAACTGTCTCGAATGTCCGCATGACAGAACTTCGAGGGGAATTCCCGAACTAATGCTTCGATGGATTCTATTTTCCTCCTAATCTGAAGAAGGTTCCGGACGATGTTCAAAGAATGACCATTAATTGCGTTACCGACATCCATATGCAATATCGGGAATGGATGAAGGCCGTGGAAAAAATATCAAAGGTTTCCTTCGAGCATGCGACATAGATCGAGAAGTTTAAGCGACAAGAGGCCCAGGGTAAAAGAATTATCGAAGCTCTGACAAATTAACTGGAGACCTCTAGAATCGCCTTAACCCAAGCTAAAGAAAAAGCCGATGCTGCTTTAAAATCTATGGAGGAGATGAAAGCCAGTCATCTCGATATGGTTCAAGTACTACATCACTGCAACCAAGAGATAATGCTTGAGCGAGACGTGGCTCGAAATAAAGAATCTGTTTCATTGAAGGAAATAGCTAAATTCAAGGCCAAGCTTGAAGATGCGATAAAAAACAAGGATGAAGCTCAAAAGATCACTCAAGATTCTTGTGAGGAGCTAGTTTGTTTTAGGCTTGAGAGAGATGAAGCCATTGAAAAAGCTAAAAAACGTCGACAGGCTCATTCAACGTGAGACAGAAACGCTCACGAACAAGGTGAGAGAAGATGTGATGAATGAGATTGACCCGCTTCTTGTTCTCTACAATGCCAATGTACTAAAACATAGGAATTTAACGTGGCTTGGCAAAGACTACCCCTACCAGCTTCATCGTGCCTGGGAATTACTTGTTTCAGAGGAGAAAAGACTTCACGGCACTGAGGATGTCGATGTAGCCAAACTTGAGAGCGAAGCGCTGATGGGCGATGAACCCAAATACTACATGACGTTCAGTTCTCTCTCCGGAAAGAATTTATGTCTGCTCCTTCACATAAAAAGGGTGAAGGATCTGGGTTGGCACATTCTAATATTGAACCGAGCTGCCCCCGGTGTCTCAAATCATGATCGATCTTGCGACCAGCTCCTCGAATGTCCTCGGATATGATTCGGATAAACCACGACTATCTCCGATTCTTGAGCGTGGGTCTAAGGATACCCCGGTCCAGCTCGAAATCCATACCATAGAAGGTATCCCGTTGATTTTTCCTTTATTTTGTAAAGTTGGAATATTATTAATCAATATTTCTAATCTTTTTGCCTTTCTCTTTTTCAGCCTTAGACCCGTCGAATATTGCTTGTCTCCCTCTTGGAGGACCACAGCTGGAGTTTCAAATGACTGCGACTGAATCTGTTACAGTTACAACTTCGGCCGCCACTCAGAGTGTTCGCGAAGAGGCCTTATTTTTTGACAATCAACTCATGGGGGCATTACTCAAGGAAGGAGGAGACCCTCATCATGAAATCCCATTTGACGCAGAAGTGGTAACCACATGCTCCTCTGATCCCGCTGGTGGGCCCAGTATGAAAGAAATGATTGAGCGAGAGGAGCTCGAGAAGAGGAAGGTGAAAGGAGGGCTAGTCGAATAGATCGTAGATGATCCGATGCCTTCCCCTCTTTAGATGATTCCCCCCGAAGGTGCGACTCCTTCGGAAAACGTTCCTCACACTTCTGGTGCCGAAGATGCCCCCATCCCTCTAACTTCCAAAGACGACACCGCGTCGGTCCACATAATTGAGGTAACTCCTTCCAAGAAAGGCCGAGGTGGCAAGGGATCGAAGATGGGGGCTAGTAGTGGTTCAAAGGGAGCTACTCCAAAGAAGTGAAGAAGGGACAAGAATCTAAAGAGTGATCTTCGGACATGCAAATAATTTAGATAGTTGCCTCTCTTTTTTATGGTTGTATATGTTTGGGCATGGCCTTTCAATTTTGTTTTGCATTCTGTACAACCAGATTTCATGTAAATAAAAATTCTTTTGCACTTGTGTAAGATCTCTGTATTTACTTGTTTAAATGTTTGAACTGCAGCATTTTTTACTTCATGTACTTGCAACTTGTTGGTTGTTGAATCGAATACTAATTCGATCAATCCACCTTAAGGCCTTTCCACGATCATTGCCACGAGGCGTTGTGAACACTGGATATGAGCCGTAGTGTTAAGCTTTCACAATCATTCTTCGGACAATCGCATTTCTGTCCCCGGTATTCGAGTCGGTAAATGTGCTGTGGGAGCGGTTGAGTCTTGTCCCAGTGGTGTTAATGTTCTGCCATAACCTCTAGAAGACTTAATGCCAGTCGATGAATGGTCAATTCATATTCATCATATTTTCCTCGTGCCCCCAAGTCTGAGGTATACATAATGACCAAGTGGGCAGGTAGCGCTTACTTTAGCTTTACGTTTTGTCTCATCGAATCGTTGGATAGAATTAATGGATAGTAAGCCAAGTCGTGCATACTCTGGTCTTTAATGGTTTGCACCTTTTTTGCCGATTTTAGGTTGGAATTACTGGAATAGGGAACGATTGAGACCCATTCATCGGTTCATGGAATTCTCATTCTAGTCCGCATTCTAGGAACTTAGAGTCATTCTGTGAGCGGTAGACTCGCGCTCGATTTGTGTTCATACTTCGGTTTGCACTCTGGAGACTTAGAGTTTATTGTGAATCGTTCATACTCTAGTCCACGCTCCGGGGACTTAGAATACTCTAGTACATGCTCCGGGGACTTAGAGATTTTTGTGAATCGTTTATACTCTAGTCCGCGCTTCTGGGACTTAGAGATTTTCGTGAATCGTTTATAATCTAGTCCGCGCTACGGGGACTGTGAGTACTCTAGTCCGTGCTCCGGGGACTTAGAGTACTCTAGCCCGTGCTCCGGGGACTTAGAGTACTATAGCCCGTGCTTTGGGGACTTAGAGATTTTTGTGAATCGTTTATACTCTAGTCCGCACTTTGAGGACTTAGAGTACTCTAATCCGGTCCTAGGGGACTTAGAGTACTCTAGTCCGTGCTCCGGGGACTTAGAGACTTTTGTGAATCGTTTATACTCTAGTCCGCGCTCCAGGGACTTAGAGTACTCTAGTCCGCGCCTCAGGGACTTAGAGATTTTTGTGAATCGTTTATACTCTAGTCCATGCTCCGGGGACTTAGAGTACTCTAGTCTGCACTCAAGGTAATTAGAGATTTTTGTGAGTCGTTTATACTCTAGTCCGCGCTCCAGGGACTTATAGATTTTTGTGAGTCGTTTATACTCTAGTCTGCGCTCCAGGGACTTAGAGTGCTCTAGTCTATGCTCAGGAGACTTAGAAATTTTTATGAATCGTTTATACTCTAGTCCGCGCTCCAGGGACTTAGATTACTCTTGTCCACGCTCAGGGGACTTAGAGATTTTTGTGAGTAGTTTATACTCTAGTTCGTGCTCCGGGGACTTAGAGTACTCTAGTCCACGCCCCGGGGACTTAGAGTACTCTAACCCGCGCTCCGGGGACTTAGAGTACTCTAGTCCATGCTCCGGGGACTTAGAGATTTTTGTGAATCGTTTATACTCTGGTCCACGCTCCGGGGACTTAGAGTACTCTAGTCCGCGCTCTGGGGACTTTGATTACTCTAGTCCACGCTCAGGGGACTTAGAGATTTTTGTGAGTCGTTTATACTCTAGTTCGTGCTCCGGGGATTTAGAGTACTCTAGTCCGTGCCCCGGGGACTTAGAGTACTCTAACCCGCGCTCCGGGGTCTTAGAGTACTCTAGTCCGTGCTCCGGGGACTTAGAGATTTTTGTGAATCGTTTATACTCTAGTCCGCGCTCCGTGGACTTGGAATACTCTAGTCCGTGCTCCGGGGACCTAGAGATTTTCGTGAATTGTTTATACTCTAGTCCGCACTCCAGGAACTTAGAGTACTCTGGTCCACGCTTCGGGAACTTAGAGATTTTTGTGAGTCATTTATACTCTAAACCGCACTCCACAGACTCAGAGTAATCTAATCCGCGCTCTGGGGATTTAGAGATTTTGTGAATTGTTTATACTCTAGTCAGCGCTCCCGGGACTGAGAGTACTCTAGTCCGCGCTCCGGGGACATAGAGATTTTTGTGAATCGTTTATACTCTAGTCCATGCTCCGGGGACTGAGAGTACTCTAGTCCACGCTCTGGGGATTTAGAGATTTTTGTGAATCGCTTATACTCTAATCCGCACTCTAGGGACTCAGAGTAATCTAATCCGTGCTCCAGGGATTTAGAGATTTTTGTGAATCGTTTATACTCTAGTTCACATTCCATGGACTTAGAGTACTCTAGTCCTCGCTCCGGGGACTTAGAGATGTTTGTGAATTGTTTATACTCTAGTCCACGCTCCGGGGACTGAGAGTACTCTAGTCCACGCTCCGGGGACTTAGAGACTTTTGTGAATCGTTTATACTCTAGTCCGTGCTCCGGGGACTTAGAGTATCTAATCCACGCTCCGGGGATTTAGAGATTTTTGTGAATCGTTTATACTCTAGTCCGCACTCTAGGGACTTGGAGTACTCTAATCCGCACTCCGGGGATTTATAGATTTTTGTGAGAACAGTCGTATTTTCACCCTTTTGATTTTTACTTCATTTACCGTGTCGAGGTAGAAGTTGTCGAATGAACTGTCGAACCACGTTCTTTCATGGAATGGGATTCTGCCCCCAACATTCAGGATGGAACTTGGTAATCAGACGGCCGATTACCGCCCACTTGGTAGTTGTGGCTCTTCCCATTAAATAGAGGAAAAAGGCAGGTGATGAATGACAAGATCACATCCATGCTGGGGTCGGATGATCGAGCCTTGCTCAATTTGCTTCGTATTTCTTTCTAGCAAACGAGGATAATGGGTTATTGAGGAGACAAATTAAGTCGCATCCATTTTGGGCTACAATCATGCCCATTCATTGAAATTTGTGGCTAACAAGTAGGCAGTCAACATCAGCTGCTTCAAGTCTAATACGAAGGTTGTCGAATGAACGGTCAGTCACATCCACGTTCTGTGGGATCGTGACCTTGTCGAGTCTTTTCAATTCCGTACTTAATCGTCCCAAGTCAAGCGGCACATGGTAACTGATGAACGGTCAAATCATGCTCATCTAGATAAAAGCACCCACAGGTTCAGTAACGATTTGCATAGATTGGTCGGGGCCCAGCTCTAGGCATTTAGATACCTACATCGTATGCGCGTCGATTAATTCAAGTTGATCATAGTTCACTCCATAATTGAAATGAAAATTAAAATAAATTAATTAAAAAGAGATCAGAATAAGTCTCATCACAACGGATCTAGCTAATCTGGGTTCTTCATTGATAGGGCCATGATGTTTCTATCGTTATCGAGCCGATATGTTCTTCAGCTTCAGCTAATCATTATGCTTGTGAAGAACATTTGCATGTTAAAGATTTGCTCATAACTAAGTGGACCGGAATTGATGGGTAGTGCTCAATCGCTTGGGGTCAGACCTGGGGAAATCTGATAGTTGCTTGGAGTCTCACTTTGGGTCGCTTAGGGCCAGAGCCTAAATAACTTGGAGCCTAAAATCTCAAAGGCTTGACAGTAGGCACTACGGGTCTCTTTGGGGTTTGCTTCGAACATCATCCTACCCGAGCCCTGCTTCGGGTCATAGCCTATGTAACAAAATCTTCCTTGTACTTGTTAAAATTCACATTCCACTCCTTTATGCCTGCCTCCCACCAGGATTGAACATATCATCTCTCGCCTATAACAACTCGAAGCATCTTGTCTAAGAAGGTGCGAAATCAGCCGACTTAGAGAGGTGAAGGAAGTCCCCTATATTGCTGGATCAGCCTCCAAGCACAAGGCCACAGATGAAAATTTCGTGGAGGGGCATGAAGATAAAAACAATCGGCCAGTCCCTATGACCTCGGAACGATCGTACAAGAATCGATCATATAGGAGCAACCAAAGTTCCATTGCATGTTGGTAGGGAGGCTAAAAGGGAACGATCGGCCACAAAGACGTTAGTGGAACGATCGTACTTAAAATGATCATATTGAAACCATCACACATAGTCAGTTGCTAGGGGTTTATTTGGAACAATCGTATGAAAACGATCGCTTAAAGACAATGGGTTGACTTCAATAAGCAGAAGTATCAACATGATACGACCGGCCATATGCAAATAAAAAACGTTCGGTCTCAAGAAAGGAGTGAAACGATCGGGTGATGAGCGACCCTGAAGGAATGGTCGGAGATAAACATTGGTGTATGAAGTAGCCTCTCTCATACTAGTGGAATGACCGGTGCTGACCATTGTAAAAAACGACCGAGTAGGATGCTGGAGTGACTAAATTCATAGTGAACAACTATTTTCCTAGGGCTTAAGGTCCATGGCCGAATGTCGATCGTTCGTCCTTGCATTGGAACTTGAGAATGCAAAAACATTCACAAAGCATACAGCTACTTGTTACTAATTTCATCCTTCCCTGCTTTTGGCCCAGGTAGTGGACATGATTTCACGACCTTGTATAGCAATTTCCATCTAGACTTTTTTCCAAATCCGAGTAGAGTAGAAAACTTATCAATCAAAAGTTGGATCTATTTCGCGAACATGGGAATTCAACAGTAGAAAAGGAGATCCAATTTAACTAAGAAATCATTTCTCAGTGAAAGCAACAAAATGTTGATGCCAAAAATAGGCATCAACACCCATAAAATCTCACAGATATCAGAGAATGAATATAATCTAGAGAACAAAGCATAAAAGTAAGTGAATACGAAGATTTTATAGTGGTTCGGCAATCTTGGCCTACATCCACTTCATATTTTATAACTCTTTCACTTGATTACAATTACAAGAACAGTTGGATCAGCTAGAATCCATTTATACAAGTTTTTAAGAAATAGAAATGGCAGAGCCTTTGGAGTAGGAAGAAGAAGATGAAACACCCCTTTCTGAAGCCATGACTGCAGTATTTATAGCTGGAGACGCGCACAGATCGGGCTGAAACTTTGCAATAAGGTTCCCTAGGTCCAGTAGAGCCCACCATATGATCGGCACGAATAACTTGATGATAAAAAACGATCGGAATAAGTATGGCCGATCCTTTTCCTAGCCCCCAATCACTGTACGATCGATGTCAAAGGGTCCCACGTGCTTCCAGATGTTGCTCCTAAAATATGAGATCGTCCTGAGGTATAGATTGCAAGTTATGGGTCAGTCTTGGTTGAAGATTGAACATACAAGAGATACACCGATCGTTATACTGAGCTCCCCAATAACAATCGGTGTATATCGGTCGGTAATCCTCCCATCTCCATTTTGGGATGCGCGATCGTAATGATATGCTCCACTTGCCTCTCTGTTGATGTCCTGAAAGTCTCACATGGATTGGTTTCACGGATCTCAAGATACTGAATGTTCTTCGATGACTTGAACTATTTCCTTGATCGTTCTCTGATCGATCTAAACAAATCATTGTTTAATCCGTAGCTTGTGTGTATGAACTTCAATCAATTCCAATCTCGAAATATGACTTCACGGGGTCTGGCTAGTGACTTCATGCCAACTATACTTTAATCTCGTCCTGGTTTGGATTTGTCCGACTATCGTCCATGGTACTAATCGTAACTGACTCTTCAAGCTATCGACTATCCATCCTAGTCAAATCGATGATATCTCAGCTTCTCCAAAAGGCGGGATAACAATATTGAAAGAACATTTCCATACCGCCATAATTAAGAAGGATTATTTATTACTTCAAGAGTTTGACTTTTCTTAAGCAATACTAAATCGTATATGGAAATAACAATTTGGATTCATAAGTTCCATATACAATTTATTCAACACATGGTTCTTTAAACCCATCTCTTTTCTAGTTTCAAATCTCTTTTCCATTTATAAAACTCTTCTACTAAATTCTTGTGTTAAGTAAAACCCTCTTTATAAACAAAACTCATTAGCTTTAAACCTCTTATATAAAAAGTATCATTATTTAAAGCATATTCTTATGTTAATTAATTAAACTTAAATGCCATTTATAAATTAATTAATTAACTTAAAACACTAACCTAAGAAATGATTATTTAAGTTTAAACATCGTTGTTAAATAATTAATCAACTTTAAATTACCATTTAATAAAGTAATTAATTAAGGTAAACCTTGTTAAATAAAATAATTAATTAACATTAAATACCTTATCTAAATAATTAATTAACTTATAAACATCGTTAATTATATAATTAATTAACTTAAGGCAAATCATTAATAAAAATGAAACTTAGCTTAATCATTATTAATTAAAATAGTAATTAATCTTAAACAATTATTAATCAAATAATAATTACTTAAACATTTGTTAATTAAACAATAATTAATTCAAAACATTATTAATTTCAAATAACAATTAACTTTAAACCCTTTTAATTTAATTAACTTTAAACCTTAATAAATTTAAATAATAATTAAACATTGTTAACAAAATTAACAATTAAACTTATTAATAAATCTAACGATTTCTTTAAATCATTATGAAACTTAAATTGATTTCTAATTCTTAACTTGTGCAATATGGACAGAGGCTTAGCAAATCTCTGTGGTACTTAAACAAGCTGCCATTATTTTCCATAACGACATTCAAGTCACAACACAGATATTTACATAAACAACATGTATGTAAATAAAATTCATACTATCAATCGATAGATAACATGTCAATATAATTCAACTGGCATATAAATAGATGTCCAAATTAACATAATAGCAGAATGGTCATTTATTATGCTAAATAGATATCTAAAATAATATATTTAACTTAATCATAGCTGTAACGACCCACCTTTTTGGACGGTTTAAATCGACAATAAACCACACATGTCAGAATCAAACCATTCAAAGGGGAGGATTGTTATGGGGTAAATAAGAAAATGAAGAAAAAGAAAGAAAAACAAAACACAGAATCTCACAGCGGAATGACAAAATATAATAATCTAATAAACAGTACATGAAGCTGTTTTACAAATAACATTTGATTACACTTTTACAATACAAAATCAGAGTACATATAACAAGAATAAATAAATAATGCAGCGGAACAACAAGATGCAGTGGATAAATATAATAAATAATAATAGTACAAAATCTTCATCTTCATCTTCGTCTTCCAGAAATAAGGTCTTCAATACACTGAAAAGCTCAGACTGACCCGAGCGAATTGAGAAGACAAAACACTCGAGTCAGAACAAAAAGATCTTATGTAAGTTAAATCAACAGTAAATAAATATGAGTGTAACGGCGTCGGAGATGTTTACGAGGTTTGACATCTCCTATCCAGTGTCTAACGTGAGTGCAATAACTTAAGAGATGTTCGGGATTCCATCTCCTAAGGATCCGTTAAACTATCTACATACATAGTACAATACGCTATTATAATAGTATCTATAGTAATGTAAAGTATTAAAATAGCGTTAAGGCGTTACCTATATCCCCCTTTACACGTTTTTATATATTCCCGTAGTCTATACAGATACTGTAAGCCCCACCAAACTGATGGGATACTCAGGGAGCACTCCATAGGTACGGTACAAACCAAACTCGTAATGGGCGTGATAAGGCATGTGACAAGGCACACGAGGCAATGCCCAAGGTAGGATATTACCGTTTTGGGGATCCAGACTGGTGGTATCGCATAACAGCTACTATCGCCCACCTCAGAACACACTCCCTAAATCAAATCGAGGGGTGGCCACCAAATCAATCACAAAGTAATATGGTATCGAAGAAATGTATCCGATCGAAGGTGCGACCTCACTTGGCCCGGCATGGCTCCTGTTTTAGCTACATCAAGCTGAATCGCGGGAGTCAGGGCTATGTTAATACCTCATACAGAATCGTTCGCCGAACCATCCTACTTCATTCTGGAATCTCCACCATGTACACAGTTGTTAAAGTGGTTTTCAGTATTGGTAGAGAGTATGACAATATTCGATCCCGGTCTCTTTAACAACCAAACGCTTATTTCACACCGGATGGTTCTTTTACATTTCCAAAACCGATTCATAATTGATATCAACATATCATATTCTCAAAATCATATCACTTTCGAAATCATATCCCAATTTAGGTTAAACCCTTATTTCAAAATCATCATATTTACTCTAAATAAGTCATTTCACTAGAAAATATCCTTTCAAATCCAACGTAGGTTATAACATCATTTAACCATATTTGCTTTAAATCAAGGATTTAAATATAAACACTTCAACTTTACAAAGTCTGAAAATTTAGAAAATAGTCTAGATAGTCATAAATAATTTAAATAGTTTAAAATACTTTAAATTAGTTTAAATGGTATAAAATAGATTAAAATAGTTTAAAATAGATTAAAATAGTTTAATATAGTTTAAAATAGATTAAAATAGATTAATATAGTTTAAAATAGATTAAACTAGATTAAAATGGTTTAAAATAGATTAAAATAGTTTAATATAGTTTAAATAGTTTAAATAGATTAAAATAGATTAAAATAGTTTTATATAGTTTAAATAGATTAAAATGGTTTAAAATAGATTAAAATAGTTTAATAATTTTAAAATAGGTTAAAATAGTTTAATAGTTTGAAATCTTAAAAATCAGGATTTTAAAATAATAAATCTTTAAACAGTTTATATTAAAATAATTAATTTGAAGTTAATATAAAATTAAGCTATTTCTTTCATTTCAACACATCTGGACCATGTCCAACACATCTGGACCATGCCCAGCTTTTAAATCAACAAGCTAAATTTTGTCTTTCAATTCAGATTCTCATTAAAAACCATTTAATCAATATCGATTTCAAACCCATGTTAGAACTATAAATTTAACCATTTCAAATTCAATAGATTTCAAAGTTTAAATATTCAAGTATCTCAATAACTAAATTTCAATAAATTTCATTTGTACTTCAAATCCAACTTTAAATTTTCAATTTAAATTCTTTAAACAATTCATTTAAACCAATTCCAATTTAAACATTTAAAGCTTGGATTTTGGAAAATAATCCAGTTGATATAAAATCCAGTTTTATTTCAAATTATCATTTAACCGAATTCAAAATTTAAGGATTTTAAAATCAATTAATTTAACCAATCCGGTGTCCGTATATAATTTTCTACCCGATGATCAAGTGATACGGATATTAATCATTTCAATCCGCAATTATTTATATTTATGAATATATATCATTTCAACCCGTAATCCCGAATAAAATTCAAAATCCATTAAATCGCTCGGGTTTATCATTTCAACCCATATCGATTTTCCTTAATCTATAGATAGTTCGGGTATGTATCATTTCAACCCATAGGGATTTTCTAATAATAAACTAAGTGAACTTACAGTGTTATAACAATATAAATATAACATCTAGTCATCCAATATCAACAATCAAACATCCATCACAATCACCATTCAAATCCACTAATAAATAACATCAATTAACTGATTATTAATAACAGGTATTAACTGGCAATTTAAATTCAATATTAAATTAATGGCGCTTACATTCAATAAAAGTCAGATTTAACTTGGATGACAATTTAAATATACCAAACATCAACCAATCAAATTATAATTACATCATGAATTCAATTAAAGGCCCAATCGATTTAAAACCCAAATAAAAGCCCAAAATTCAATAGTCTCAGAATTTGACCAAACAAGTTCCAAAATGTCCGGAATTTCGGTACGATCGCAACGGAGAAAACTGCGCGTAAATCCGAGCTCGTATGCACAATATGTGTAAGTTAGAATAATTGAATTTCAATATAAAATAAATAAAAAAATTAATAAAATAAGCAGCCACGTCATACCATCAGCTCCTCGAACACAACCATCATCACGCACGGCTGCCTAACTTCAAGAAATTGCCACCATGCCCTACGACCCTGAAAACCCGATCACCCAACACCATCAGCTCCTCCACCACCGGGCGTGCCTCTAGCCAGTGCACGAACGCCTCTGGCGTCCCCAAGGCGTGACCGTCGCCGCCTGCAAATCAGCCAAATTCTGGCAATTTTGGCAAACTTCAACATGATGTAAACCCTTGGATCGCCTTGTCTTGACCTCCTCTACACTCCCATACAACCCGATCGAACCCTCGTCGAAGATCTGTCATTCAATCCAACAACCCAATATGAACGACCGTGGATGAGTGGCCAATTTCTGGTCAAACCATGATCCGAATCAAAAAATGAATCACCACAGTAGATTGTGCTTGTCGAGAGCTTTCCAACGATATATAATTTGCTAGGGTTTGTAGTGTTTCAATTTTGAAATTGAATTTGAAATTGGATTTAGGGTTTTGCAATTGAATTTTGTTTCTTCCATTGAAGAAAGGAACGGACAGAAGTTGATGTACGTACAAAGTAAACTGAAAGACTGCTAGAGTTGAGAAAAAAGTCTATTTATATGGACAGGGCCCAATAAAAATGAATTAACATACCGAATTGGTTCGAAACGCCCATAGCTACTCGAAAAGTCCGTTCTGCTTCGAAACGAAAGTAGGTCATCCCATATATCAAAATAGATGTTTTCGATATTTTTGAATTCAATGGAACATGTTTCAAGTCCTAATTCCATTCTATGAAGAAGTTAACTTTTAAAATCAGCTTAATTTAAATTGAATTCATTAAATAAATTTCTACGCGTTTCGAGCCCGCACGATCAAACGGCAAATCCGATCGCTACGAAACATGAAATCCTACAATAATTCACCGTTATGGATCCGATGAAACTGGTTTCGTCGAAATCTGAGTCAGTGGCCAAAATGGCTATCTTCACATTAATTAAATAAATTATTATTAAATTAATTAAATCACCTTTTAAATTTTAACTTTAAAAGTTAACAATTCCTATCGTTCTTGATTACATATAAACTTATAATATTTTAAAACAAATTTTCCATATCAAATTCAAATATTAATATTGCGCTAATTACAGCGTTCCAATTTCAATTGCAATAAATTCATTAATTATAATTTGAAACCCAATAAATTGATTTATCTTGATTTTAATCTTTTTATTCAATCAATCGTTACTTTATGGATATAGTTAACGTTGGTTTACCATTTATTACATCAATATTCTATAGTAACCATCTTAATTCACATTAACTTCAATATTTAAATAGATTAATTGCAATTGATTTTCAATTAAATTTCAACGGATTAAATAGTGAAATGATAATTAAACAATTGTTACAACTTATGATTTCAAACACATTCCTATGTTTATTGTTAACAAACAAAACTAATAAATTTACATGCCGATTAATTGTCCTATATTAACCAATTTCAATTAATTATGTATAATTTCTCTTTTTATTACGACATTTGGTTTGTTTACTTATTACAATTTATAACCAAATTTTATATTTACAATCATTTCGATTAATTGAAATTGCGTTAAAGTAGTTATCCATTACCTTACATTAACATTATTACATTTCATTCTAGTTATTTTTCTCATTAATAAATCACAAATTTTAATTTCTTCCAATATTAAACACCAACATCTTATTAAATTAAATATTTTAATTATTGGAAAAATACGGGTCGTTAAAATAGCAGAACTGTGTTTTATTATGCTAATAAGATATTGAGGATTAGTTATAATTACAAAACAACATAAGTAAACACAACCGTATTAATTACCATTAATTTATACTTCAACATATGGGTCAAACAATTTCATGAGTGTATCCTATATGTTGATACAAACTCAAACGTGTCAAACAGATTTTGAACAAATGAGTTATGCAATTTCTAAGTTTCAAGTTTAAAAATCTTTTTTATTATATACCAACACACACACTCTTGGCCCAATGGCCGAACAACCACAAACAATACCAGGCCGCATCCTTCTCTTCTTCTTCCCCCGGTAGAAAACGCACTCACCAACAAAGCCCCAAGTTTTAAAAGAAAATTAACTCCCTTCCACATCGTGTGCACATGTGTACGCGCAACCAAACGCCCTGGCCACCGCTGCACCACCTTCCCCAAATCCACCCCAACCTGCCCTTCCCTCCCCTCTAGAGCCACCATCGACTCCCCTGAACGCCTTCATCAGAAAACGGACGTCCCACCCAAAACAGCCCAACCTAGAACACAAACACGTGACACCCAACTGCCCTTTCGCACCCTCCACCAATGCTTGCAGTCCCCTCCGCCATCACCAATGCTTTCCTTGATGCCGTGCGCAAATCCGTCCCAACCTAGCCACTGCTCGACCCCCTCCTGGGCTCACAATCACGTCACAGCTGAACTGTAACGTCCCGACTTTCCAGACCCCGGAAAATCGAACCATTTTAGTTAAGAAGAAGAGGTAGAAGAAGAAAAATAGAAAACAACATCAGAATCTAACCATCGCAGCGGAACAAAATATAATATATATTAACAGATCTTTACACAAATCAAAACTATATCGGTTTTATATAATATAGCATCAGAGTATACACCAGAGAACACATAACATACAACTGGACAATAACCATATCATGTCCTCAATACAACAGAGTATAACAATCAACACAGCGGAATATATATATATATAAACAAGTACGGTAGATACGTCTCGCCATCCAGCTCATCTCCTGAAATCCACAGCATCATATCCTGTAACCTATAATACTCGGTCTGACCCGAGCATCATATAAAACAATACCCGAGTCAGTCTGGAATACCAGCGTGAGAAAATCACACTCAATTGATTATTTAAGTTTCAAAAATCCTTTGAAATCAAAAGCATCTCGTAAGACCACGCCATAAATAAACATGTCGGGTTTTTACCTTACGATAGCTAAAACACTTTCTATAAAAATCCTCTGATATTATAATAGTGTCTATTCACAAATACTTATTAAAATAGCTGAAATTGTTACATGATTAAATTCCAGCATACTAGGTATACAAACAAATACCGTACAAGGCACGTAGGGAGAATGGATTTCCAACGAATGACTAGGCACTGGGGTACCACCTGTCACAGTACGTGGCCTAGATCATAGTACCGAGGAGTACGCCCGCTCCCCTGCAACACAAGACCGGAATCATCCCTTACTGGATAATTCCAAATAAAATCACCCCACGGTTGTGATCAGCAACCGCACCACTAAGCCGAAATAAAAAGGGACATCTAGACAGGGATGACCTTACTCTAAAGTGGGGGCTACCCACGAAGCCTTGCTGCATAATCCCTGATTTTCAGTCATTCCCGGTTGATGAGGTTCGAGGCTAAACGATACCTTTATAGCACATATCCCTTAGAATGCCCATCGTCCACCTGACGATGTCACGAAAGCATTCGTCCATACAAGTCCGTCCCGGGTCCGAACGGAACCGAAGGCACTATTCCTACTACATCCATTTTGGAAATATCCTCAGGATTAGTAGCGACTAGCCCTTGCACTTCACAGCTCCATCTTCGACTCCGAACACGTTACACGAAACGTACAAACCGGATCGAAGTGGTATTCGAGTCTCCAGACCTAGAATCCCGGTATACGAAAACTCGATCCCGGTCTCTTCGAAACGATCAGCGCATTTGGCCAATATTGATAGTCGGTTATTTAACTATCAATTAACATCCACAAGCAACCATCACACAATAAATAATTTCCCACATTATTTATTTGCCCAAATATCTTTCCAAGATATATTTCCAAATTTTCAAAGCTCATTTGAAAACAATTTCAAACAGTTTCCGCTTACGGAATACATTTCCCAAATAATTATTTCCACTGAATCACCAAGTACAAAATACTTCTAATTTTAAAATAATTTAAAAACACTTTATTTTAAATATATCTTATAACATTGAAATTAAACTACTTTAATACTTTATTAAAAATATATACTTTAAAATAAACCACTTTATAAATATAAACTAAATTTCCTCTTTAAAACATAATACCAAATCACTTTTATATAATTACTACAATAATAGATTTTTGAAAATACTACTTTAGGCTTTAACATTTAGAAATAATAAATTTTCTAAAATATGTTTTTAAAACACAATTAGAACTTTTAACTTATATATAAATATTGCTTTGAAAACGTACTTGGCTATCCAGAGAAATACCCTTCTCTTCACATCTTTTAATAATAAATCAACATTTATTTTAAACCAATTCATATTCCCTTTATAAATTCCCTCCTTGAATTTATATTTCAAATATCCTCTGATATTCCATTTTACTTTATAAACCCAGTTTATATCTCCAAAATCTCATTTCTCTTTAAATTTCAAATCCCAAAGTATTTAAATCAATTTATAATTGATTTCCCAATTTATTTTACTTTGAAATAAATTTCCTTACTTAATCCATTTATTTCCAAATTCATTAACTTCCAGATTTTATTTCTCATTATGATTTAAATCTTTGAACCGAAACACAAGTTTCAGATTTCCCAAATTCCTTCTTTCTTTTTAATTACATTTAACATTGAATTAAAATAAATTTTTATCCCTTTAAATAACATCACATAAGTTTTCTTTAAATTCAATATTCTCTGTTTATTCAAAATTCCTCTTTCCCATATTTATTAGAATTTTGGAAATCACTTTTATTCTTAATCAGATTTATTCTCAAATTTATTCCAAACTCTTTATAATTATTTTACTTAAGAATTTACTCCTTTATTTCTTTTCAAAAATTCCATTCTAGAGATTTTGATAATTCAGCACATCCAAATCGATCCAACCAAACCATAACATCCAATTATCCATATAATTCATCACAGGATATCAAAAATCATATCACAGAATATTTAACAAAATTAAATATTTTGAGGAATCCAGTTGGATCCCTCCAACCTGTTTCCCTGCATCCACAGATGTTAGCACAATACCAATTCCACTTCAAAGTGGAATATCGCGGTATATGAGTTTTATAAAATATCATCCGCTATTATGCGGCGCATAGGGTCTCATCCGCTATATAATGCGGGAATATCAACAATTCCAATATATACATATGCCAATATGTATATATTGCTATACTACTATATATATATCACATCAATCAAATCAATCAAATCAATCATCCATAAATATTTAAATTTAACCCATTAAATTTAAATTATAATTTAACTGAGTGAGATTAACTCACCTTTGCTTTTTAATTTGCAATCCACTCCAATATTGCCTTGGTTTCCCATTTTTGACCTTGTATGACATTAGATGATTTTTGTTAATATCCGAACAAATCGAACAATTAAATTCCCATTTGATAAATTTAATTAACCAAGATTAAATTAAGTGAATTCCTTTAATAAATTATTTTTAGTGACTAAGAAAATTAAATAGGATAGTTAGACAAATTAATCTTCATAATACATTATTTTAAAATTAACTATTATGTGTATACATATTTTTTTTCTCAAATCATTATGTATTTGTTAAATAAAAATAAAAAGAGATAAGAATGCTACCTTACTGCCTATATATTAATTACTGTTTGCCTATATATATTTAAATTGAAATATGTTTGTGTATATATTTTTTTCCTCTTTAGTAAATAATAAAAATAAGGATTTGCTTTACTACAAATTTTTCTCTCTTGTAAATCAAAACAGTTTAGAACTTTTGTTTAAAATAAAACTAACTTCCCCTAATCCATAAGCTAAAATTAATTAAGGGAATACCTTTACTGCCTCCTTCCTTAAATCGATTAAACCTCCATGGATACTCGGCTTCGATCCTTGCTTTTTCCCAAAACTGTGCTCGCGTGACAGTAACCGATTCGCAGAACCCTCTCCAACCTCGCTCGTCGCCCCGATCAACTCAAACGGTGATCGAACTCGAATGCCGGTCCCAACCAAACTCGCCATCGCCTAAAAGAACGTCGCGACCTCGCGAACTTGACCTTCCCCCGATCGCGAGTCGCCGCGACTCACGTCCGAACGAATCGATGAAGCCAACTCCAGCTCAAATGAATCGCGAGCCTCCGCCTCCTCTACGATCGAAGCTCGAGGCAAACGCGACGAGATTCAGATGCCAATCGCCATTGCAGATTTTCGAATTGAAGAAGAAGAACGATGTTGCAAATGAGAGAAACGCGTCTAAAGCTGCTGAACGAACTGATTTCTAATCGCCATTTTCTTCCTTTGATTTAGTTCGACTTGATTTGTATTCGCTGATTGCTAAAGAACGTAAAAGGGCGAGTGATTCGATTTTGATTTCTTTCGTTCCTCCATTTTTTTCTCTTTTAATTGATTTCACTTGGCTCTTGAACGAAGATAATGGAAAGGACGAGGTTTTTAAAAATGACAACTCTTTTTCTCAGATATTTTAGTTCGATAGCTTCTTAGAGAAGAGAAAGGGTACGAAGGAAACAGTTTGGGTGCGAGATGTACGTATTGTCGGTATAAAAGAGAGTGAATATATTTTATTTAAATTCAATTGGTCTCAGTAATTTCTATGCGTTTATATATCGTACGGTCACACAACCACTCCAATCACTATGAAATTTGAAACCCGATAATAATACAATATTACGGATTCAATGGAACTGGTTTCGTCGAATTCCGAGACTGTGCCTCGGAAGGCTATTTTTAAATTCAATTTAAACGATATATTTTAAAAACTGAACAAAACACTTCCAAATTCAGTTTCAACACTTTTACTATCTTCAGTACTATCAATATAATTTTTACAATCCTTTAAATTATTTTTAACAGGCTCAAAGCTCCAGATTCAATAATTTACCAATTTCGATAATTAAATTCAACAATTAATTATCCAATAATTAATGATATTTGAAATTAAAGTTAATAATTTATCTCTGAATATTTAAAATTAATTAAATATTCCAATTTCAAATGCTCAAAAATTCCGGGTCGTCACATGAACCAACAAAAAAAATCACTAAAACCCTAGTTCTAGCCATACCCATCACCATAGGCCACAAGAGCTTCCGCCTCCAATTCGAACAAAATTCGTCTCCCTCCGACCTTCATCCCTGTACTCTCCGTCGAACCTCTCGACCACCGGTTCACCGAAATTTGATTTCAAACCCAAAATCGAACAATGATCAAATTCGAACAACTCACAACTCTAAAAATCATGAAACTGTCACAAAAATCATGATTCGCTAAGGAAAACATGATCATGTATTTCGTTTGCTGATATGCGATCGACGAAAATCAACTAAAGTTGACTATTTACTGTAATTTTACAATTTCTCAAAATATATTTAACTAAAAATTCCACAATTATTTTTAGAATAGTCTATGGATCAAAACAAACAAATTTATAGTTGATGGCAAGTTCAACTCAAAACGGTTTGCAAGATATGGATTTTAGAAGGTGAGAAAGAAAGTGGATTTGCAAATAACACAGACCAAATTTTTGTTTACAGTAAACAAATTTTGCAACTTTCAACCAGCATAACTAAATTTTATGAAAATTTATACCAATTTCATAAACATGGATATCACACATAATTCATATGAAAATTAACAAATAAAATTCACAATATTGAATTCACAAATTTTATAATAAATTAGATAACCCACTTTCTATATTTCTATGTTTTTCTTGAAAATTGCTAAACCAAATCTTTAAGCTTTGATCTAGAGTAAATCATCCATTCTTGAGTTTAAAAGTGAGATTTTTATTTAAGAATTTAAAAAGAAGAGAAGGCGGAAAGAATGGAGTTTGAAAATAAAAATGAAATGAGATAGAATTGAGAGAATGTGAATATAAATGAAACACGAAGTAAAATAAAGGAAATAAAACCCAAATTGCCCTTAATAATTCAACTCTTATATCTTTTCAAAGCCACCAAGAGGACATGCATTTGCTTGTATGTTGGATAATATGGTGAATCCATGTACTTAAATTGGGTTTTACACATAAAATCTCAAATCATGTCAAATCTTACTCTTATTTGAATTTAAATAAAATCTTACCTTTTAAATACTTATTTATTTCAAAATAAATTTGTTTTATATTTTAAAAGTTGTTTTAAAATAAAACAAAAATATAGCAACTTAAACTAACTTGTTAACGAAAATCCAAAAATTACGTTTCGGTTCCGTCGAGCTATTTATTATGTAAACCAATTTTTTTTAAAAATAAATTTTACATTGTTAATTATAAATTAAAAGAGGGTTATTAAATTAATAAAAACCATTAAATGAATATTTAAATTAAATTAAATATTCACAGATTAAAGCGATGAAATTCCGAGTCGTTACACCATACACTTGAATCCTATGCAACACACACCTCCACTCACACACAGCAAGCTACACTTACCGAGAAAGAAAGTAAAAATGGGAAGAAAGCTTGCTGTGTAAAGTTTGATGCAATAAGAAATGGAAAGCATGTAGTTAGAAAGATGGAAGAAATAAATGTGTGACCTTGTGTCCATGTTTTTCATTCCAGTGAAGAAAAGAAAAGGTAAAATAAACTGTGTAATGTGTCCTGCCTCCCCTTGCGTGTGTGTTGATGCATATATAATCTAAGTTTCTTTAAAGTTAAGCAACCGAAGAGAAAAAAGAACGTGCCTTGTTGTGTTGTGTCCCCTATGTAAATGTATGCATGTATGTATATAATAAGCAAATTCTTTAGGAGCTAAGAAACCAAAGTACAAATAATAAATGCTAAGCAACCAAATCACGTGAGGAGAACAAGGAAAGATATACAAAAAGATTGTGCAAGATTTTGTGTGTGTGAATGGTTTTGTTTTGAAAGTTTTGATTTAAAAGTTTTTGCTGTAAACCGCTACACCATATCATATTCGCGTACGAGCCGCGAACGACAAAAAAAATACGATCGCACACAACAATGTGACACTATCATAAAACAATAATAAAATATAAAGGTTAAATTTTTCTGTGCAGTTTCAAAAATACCGACATCTACCGCAAAATGCGTTAAACGAAAAATAAAATATTTTTCAAATTAAAAATTATGGAAAAATCCTATAAATTAGATTTGAAATACGTCATTAAAAATTAAGTAGTTATTTGAAACCCGTATTTTATTATATTTAAATTCAAATTCGAAGGCTCAAAATTTTCGGGTCGTTACATTCTCCCCGCTTAAAAGAAATTTTCCCTCAAAATTCCATCACTGTCCAACCAAGAAAGAAATAAGCACAACCAAATACTTAACACTTTCCATAATCCCGCATGATGTATATAGATCATCCGTATGCAATATCTAATTTGTTCACTTACTCGAATACATAAACTTCTCTTCTGAAGTAGTATTGCTCACCTGACTTCCCTAATGCGGACTTTGATCAGACTTCTTGATTAGAAACCTCCGTTCTCCTTACAGCCTTATACTATGATAGAAAATTTTGGTTCCATACCAAGAACCCTCACTAAGTGTTCGCTGTCAAGAATCAAGTGATAAATCCTTATTCGGATCGGTGTGAATCCCCTCCAACTCATGTATTCGAACCATGCGAAGAAATGATCTACGTACAACTTACGTACTTAATCTTATTGGTTCTTACTTGTACCATTTCTTTTTCACTTCGAAAATTATGTATGAAAACATTTCATAAAACTTAACCTAAGTTTTAACTTGTATAATACTCTATTATGTCCTGAGAGTATATATACAATATTAGATTTGCTTTACTTAGGCAGTATGTTCAGCAAAATTAAAACTGGTTTCCACTTACTATCTTCTCAAATTTACAAGTTACAAAAACTTGTTTACTTATAATTTCGCAAAAACCCTTAGATTTAATTTCCTATATTAGCTCGGATGTTTTTTTGACTATCCAAAATCGTCGAAATTCCATTTCATTTCAACAAGTGATGATTACTAAACACCATAACACAGTGAGATGCCCAAACCAATCTACCTTAATGCATATGATACATGAGTCCTAAAATAACCTAGCCAAGAACTTCAGAATTAAACACTCGGGTTTTATTTCAGATCGTTTTGAAAATAAATATAAATACATATCTCCTTTTGTATATCAAATTGTACTTTTGGAAATTTAAAACAAAATTGGTTTTATCCAAAACAATTCTATAGTAATTTACTATGGTAGCACTTCCCCACTTAGAAACTCGAAAATAAATACTAATGATGTTGTAGTCATCATCAGAATTATTTTCCAGCGACCGAAGTGAGTTCTGTGCTTTCTATATCCTTTAAAATCCTTTTAAAAAGTTTTTGTTCAGAAATACTTTCAAATAATATTGTCATTATTTTTCCAAAACTTTGAAAACCATTTTCTCAAAACTTTGAGATTTAAGTTCTCATATTTCTCTACTCAAATCCTTTTTACTTATAAGGCACATTTGTATAAATCAATTTTATAAAATAACCTTCTTATATAAAATCATTTCTCAAATATTTGTTTCAACATATTCTAGCTTTCTTTTAATAAATACCCTTATTAAAATCCAATTTTAACCCAACATTATCATCGAATGCCTTATAGTCAAACCGTGAAACTTATTTCATAAAGTGTTCTTTTCAATGTTCCCACAATTACCATCTACCCAACCTATGTAGTGAAATGTTAAAACTGCTCATAAACTGGCCGAGCACAACCAATCAAACAATAAACGATAATAGCTGAATATTATTATTCCTTTGCAAACATATTGTAAATCTTTAGCAATTATTCTTTTATATATAAAATATAATCTTAGTAAAATTATTTCATTTACCAATTTTCAAAACAACACCGTGTCGGTAGGTCTTGCTTAAATGTTTAGAAACCCCTATCGATAATGTTGATTAGGCGCATCAACCAGAATTCATAAGCCATTCAACAGACTAAATCAATGCAATATAAATTAATTTTATAGCACTAATTGATACACTCTCATATATAATACACTCAACTCCTAATAAGGCATTCCATTACCTTAACTCTTAATGAGTTTAACCCACAAAGCCAAGGTTCTCGCTTAACCTTTTGCTCTTATACCAACTATAACAACAAGCCTTTTTGATTCTTAGAAGTCGACACTAATACATCCACGGTATTTATGTGCCGAACTGCTAAGTGCCGGAAAGACAGAACATAATCTCACCATATGACGGGTAATATATATTATACGACAAGTCTTTACAAAAAGGAAAGAACTTTACTATACATACTAACATCAGAACAAAACTAACCTATCATCAGCCTGGACAGTTATAAAAACCTTTTCGTACAATTGTTGATAAATGCTACAAGAACAAAACGACATAAGATAAAAGAAAATATAGGAGTACGTCGTGGGGGCATCCAGCTTGTCTCCCAAAGCTCCAAAGTGCCTAGCTACATCTGGAAAATATGCTCGGACTGACCTGAGAATTATAAGAAAAATAACACCCGGATCATTCTGGAAAAACCAACAAGAGAGACAAAATAAAATGGACTGCTTAATGTTATAAAATCCTTTCAGAAAAAGAGGTATCTTGTAAGACCACGCCGCATATAAACACGGATGAGTTTTTACCTTACAATAACGAAATCATTTTTATTATAAAATCTAGTGATATTATAATAATGTCTAGTGGTAGAAAATAAATATTAATCATACCTGAAATAGTTACATTAATTACATTCTAGCATAATGGTTATACGACTAAATCCGTAGGGGCACGTTGAAGATTGGATTTCCATCAACGATAAGGCTACTGGGGTACTTCATGCCATAGTACACCTCTAGTAAAATGAACCAAGGGCCTCACATGGACCCCCTACCATCACAGAGCTAGCTGCCCCTTTAATATGGCATACCAAATTACATCATTCCTCGGGCACCAAGGCTACTAAATAATGTGCACCAGCCATGGCCCCATTCTTCCCGTGCGCATAACTACCAAATCCATAAATATCGATTCTAGATCGAGGAATCATTGCTTTTAATGGCAGAAAACCACATAAGTCGGTTGTATATCCCTTGTTTTAGTCATTTATGGGTTGTGAGGTTTGTGATGTAACGATTATCTTTTTCCTCTCTTAGCAAATCCCATTTGGAATGCTAACACTGCCTTCCAAACACAATGCAATGCCAACATTCGTCCATACAAGTTCTTCAGGATAAGAATAAACCGAAGACTCTATTTCTACTACATCCATTTTGGAACCACCTTCATGATTAGTAGCAAGTAGCCCTTGCATTTCAAAGAACTCTGTTTTCGATCATCTTGAACCAGTCTTGAACCTCTTCCAAAGAGTCAAATGCGCATATGGTTTTCGAGTGGTTACGTTTTCGAGTCATCTCATATAAGTACACTCCCTCGCTTATTGGTTGTTCCAAAACCAAATCGATAGTTTCGGTAAGCTCAACCCCGGTTCTTTTGGAAATAATAAGATAATACATAAGAGCATAGATCACCTCCTAACCATTTAAGTGGACAGATTTCCTTAGCATTGGTACTAGAAGAACAAAACGAGATTTATACTCACACTACAACATCCTCAAAGATGACTGTGCCATATAACCTCAGTGTTTCTCCTAGATATTTCAAGAGTTTTATTTTGACCAAGATTTGATAGTCGGTTATTTAACTATCAAATAAACAAACAATCAATCATAGATTAAATATCATGTGGAATCCACTAAGTCTCTTGTTAATTAATATTTCATTAATTAAATCTCTCTCAATTACCAGATTAAAAATACCTTCACTATATATATATATATATATATATATATATATTCACCAACCCCTTATATTGCTTTTAATACTTGAAAAACATTCATATGTTTATCTCACCAGTATAAGTATATTCACAACCAATTAAACTTTCAATACTTAGAAAATATATCCATATACTTATCTCAAGGGTATAAGTATATTAACAAAAGCTTAAGAAAGATTTCCTCTTCCCCAAAGTCATATTTAAGTGGGCCAAAACAAATATTATTTAAAACATTTCTTACTATAAACCAAACCACACATCCTTCGGTGTTATGTATGAAAAGAATGTTTCCATGCTACCATAATTAAGAAGGACTAATTATCAAAATCAAAACTCATTCCTTTTATATAAAAAATCCTTTTTTATGAACCAATTACATATTTACAAATCCTTTTATAAAACTTTAAATTAATTTATACAACTTTTTTTTGTAAATCTCTAAAATTATTTATAAATTCATTTATATTAATAAAACTCTTTTCTATTTCTTCCTTTAGAAACTCCTTTATTGAAATCTTTTATAAAATGCTTTTTAAAAATCCTTATATAAATAAAGAACCCATTTTGTAAATCTTATATATATATAACATAACTCTTCATTATTTAAAAATACCACTTATAAATCCATTCTTTTATTTATAAATTACCCTTTATAAGTCTCTCCTTTATTTATTAAATACCATTTAAAAATATCTCTTGCAAGATAGTTCCTATAAAACCACTTTACAAAAATATCGTTTATAATATTCTATACAAAATATCATTTGTAAATCTCCTTTTACAAAATATATTTATTAAGCAAAATTACTTTTATAATTCTATTTATTATTTATAAACACCTTTAAATAAAGCACTTTATTAACTTAAACACAATTAATTTACCTTAAACATCATTAATTATATTGATTAATTAATTTTAAATATCACTAATTAAATAATTAATTAACTTAAAATATCATTAGTAAATAATTAATTAATTAACTTTAAATATCATTAATAAAATAATTAATTAACTTAAACACTGCCAATTAAAATAATAAATTAATTTAAACCTCATTAATAATATAATTAAATATCTTTAAACAACATTAATATAAAATTAAACGACTTAAACATCGTTAATAAAATAGTTAATTAACTTAAACATTTTTAATAAAATAATAAATAAACTTTAAACATCATTAATAAAATAATGAAACATTTTACTTCAACCTTTTTATAAAATAGAAGTTACTTTAAATCCATAGTTTTTCAAATTTAGAAATAGGCTCAACAACTACCAGGGTACTTAGTCAAGCTACCATATGCTCTAATTCAACTTTTCAAGTCATATCACTGGTATTAACATAAGCATAAATGTTAATAAAATCAACAATTAGTAATCAGTGGCCAATCCATCACTTATCCGATATTAATTAATCAATATATTTATTAACGGGCATATAAATAATTGTCTAAATTAATGTAATAGCAGAACATGGATTTATTCTGCTAAATAGAAGTCATTTATAATCTATTTAGTTTAAAATAGCAGAACGGTATTTTATTATGCTAAATAGATATCCAAAATAATCTATTCTATTTATAATAATCGAACGGTGTTTTTATTTGGCCAAATAGATAACACCAATGAAGTATACTTAATTTAACTGCGTTAATATTTGAAATAACGTAATTAAATTCAACCCTTATTAGTAAACCATAAATTTTTACTTCATTAAAACTACCAACTGTCTATACTATAGTGTTGTACTCGTCAATATGAGTCTAATGCAAAAATCCATGGGTAAATTGAATTTAAAACGAATGAGATATCGCTTTTCAAACCTAGCTAATATAATATAAACAAATAAGTTATATTATTTCTCACCCCAAGTCATCCACGAGCCCAGCCCACAACACAACTCCACTCGACCCGCTTCTTTATGTGCTATAGTGACCATCTTATATTCAAATATACGATCGCCTGTAGCCTTAAAACACGAGATCGCCTTGCTTCCTCTCACGAGCCACCGCGCCTCAGACCACCTACGACCACTGCTGCCGATCCCATTCCACTCGGTACTCCCTACCACACCACTGATCGCCGCCATCGCCGGCTTGACCTCGTCCATCTCCTCCAGGGATCCCATTATTCAAACCCAAGACCTCCTCATTTTCCCTCTTCCACTCCGCCTATGGTGCCAAAACCCATGCCTCCCCATCACCTTCACATCCATCCTAATAGACCCTGAAACCCTCACTTATGCCACGATCATTTCTCCATCTCTTTACTACTTAATATACCTGCCTTCTCATCAGGCTCGGCCCAAACCTAAGACAAGCGAGACAATTGTCTAGGGCATCAAATCGTGGGGGACAGCAAATTCTGCCGCAAAATCAAACAAATTGCTGCTTCGCACTGCCCCTCCAAGTCCAAGCCCTCATCAATCTTCAAGTGACTGACCATCGACACCACTCCGCGACCATCTCCATCTGCCGCGACCCAGCCACCTCACGCATGGCCGCACGATAACTCTCCTCTCTTTTGATCTGTAATCACCATTCACTCCTGTCTTGTGGGTTCTAGAGTTGCTTGTAATCACCTCTGTAAGTCTGTAAGTTGCTCCAGATTATTATAACCATTTCCTTTATTATTTTACTTGCCACTTGAGTTGCCCTAAATCTAATTAAGCTAATTTTATTTTTAATTTCCTTTATGTTTTTAAGGTTGCTGCTTCTACCTGACTGAGTTCCTAAAAAGTATGGGTTAAAGTCTGCTATTGATCTACAATTAAAATTGCAAGTATTTATTTGTTTGATACTGGTTTCACTTAGTTAATTTGTTGAATGAATCAAATAGTTGATATTGGTTTCATCTTCGTTGATTTCGTACATTGGTTCGATATTGGTTAGTTTGTTGAATGAATTAAATAATTTAAATTGTTGTCGTATATATTATGGATGAATCAGAAAATTCCTACATTGATAAAGTAATCGAATGTGTTTTTATTAGATTAAAATTTAACAAAATCAATCTCATTTAATTCTTGTACATTGATAAAATAATCAACTGTGTTTGTTGTTTTTAAGGTGTGTAAGCTGCTAGTAGTACTAGATTAATAATATTATGTTGTGTATTTGAGATAGGATTCGAAAATAGAATCCTGGATGTCAAAATAGAAAGTGAAAAAAACATGAAGAGGAAGAAGCAAAATTATAATACAGGATTTTGCTTCAAAAAAATTCAAGAAGAAGTTGTTTCCATTAACGGTTATTGATATGTTGTGATATGTTGAGATTTAGATTTTTTGGCATGTAATCTAAATAATTTATTTAACCAATATCTTGTGTCAATATTAAAATTTATAATTATATTTTGATTTTGATTTTGTGCGTATAAAATTATTGTTATTTTTTTGATTAATTATTGTTATTTTTTATAATAGGGCAACCAAGACTATAAAAAAAATTGTTCGTCTAGGGCATTAAATACTATCGGACAGGCCCTGCTTCTCATGATTGAAGACTCACGGCATTTCACACACATGCCAGCCACCCTCTCTAACTCCTCCTTCGTCATGCGTGCAGAGATCTCTCTCACAAAGCACACATACTAACAGGCATGCATACACACATATACACCATACACTTGAATCCCGTGCAACACATACCTCCACTTACACATAACAAGCTACACTTATAGAGAAAGATAGGAAAAATGGGAAGAAAGCTTGCTATGTAAAGTTTCATGCAATGAGAAATGGAAAATGGAAAGAATGCAGTGAGAAAGATGGAAGAAAGAAATGTGTAACCGTGTGTCAACGTTTTTCATTCCAGTAAAGAGAAGAAAAGGTAAAATGAGTTATGTAATGTGTCCTTCCTCCCCTTGCGTGTGTGTTGTGGCATATATAATCAAAGTTTCTTAAAAGTTAAGCAACGCAAGAGAAAAAAAAGTGTCTTGTTGTGTTGTGTCCCCTGTGTAAATGTATGCATGTATGTATATATCAAGCAAATTCTTTAAACCAAAGCACAAACAATAAATGCTAAGCAACCAAAGCACGTGCGGAGGATAAGGAAAGATATGCAAAAAGATTGTGTAAGATTTTGTGGGCGCGAATGGTTTTGCTTTGAATGTTTTGATTTAAAAGTTTTTGCGGTACATCACTACACCATTTCACGTTCGTGTATGAGCCGCGAATGACAAAAATAAAAATACGATTGCATACAACAATGTGACACGATCATAAAACAATAATAAAGTACATATGTTAACTTATTATGTGCAATTTCAAAAATACCGAAGTTTGCCGCAAAATGCATCAAACGAAAATAAAATATTTTTCAAATTACAAAGTATGAAAAAATCCTATAAATTAAATTAAAAACACGTTATTAAAAATCAAGTAGTTATTTGAAACCCATATTTTATTATACATAAATTCAAATCTGAATATTTAAATAAATTAAATATTTAAATTTGAAGACTTAAAATTTTCGGGTCGTTACAATAACTATGGAATGACTCATTCGATAGTTGTCTTCTGGTTAATATAACTAAGGTCAAATGGAAAATATCGATGTGAGAACACTACACAATTTTCTCGAACTAAGAATTGTGTTGAACTTTAATGTGAAAAATCCACTTCGATTATTATTGAATCATGGTATGTTGTTCAACGAACGACTATAGTAGGATCGAGTCGAAGCATTGGAAGTGAAAAATTATTTAATAGAGAATTCATCTCCTCAGTTATATGAGGTTAGTATCACGATCAATTTTTGTCAATTCAAAGTCAAAGTCTGTGGCTAGAGTGGTTCGACTAATAATAATTGTTATTATTGAACCAAGAGTGTTTGGACTATACAAGTTGAATTTGGATGATATTAGAATTTTGACAATTACAAAATTCCATAAGTTCTATTATGATATAGTTTTGACAAAGAGAATCGGTATAAGTAATTACTACTATCGGGGATAGGTTAAAATAGGAAAAAATGGATTTTACTAAAACTATCTAAGGGATAAATTTGGCCAAAATGTCACACCACTAGCTAAAGCAATGTGTAAACGTTAATATTTGAATTGTTCGATATCAATTGCTCACCGAATTTGCATCTAAGAGTCACACAACCGAATTGTTGAATACTCTAACTACCACCTAATTTAATTAAATTTAATTATTATGAATTAATTAAATTAATTAATATTTATGAAATATTAATTATAAAATTATATTTGATTTGTGTTGATTGCCGTTGAAAATAGTGTGTATATAAAAGTTGTATACACGTGTATCGATATACAATATCGATATACATTTAAATTTAATTGAAATGTGAGTTTTATGATCGGGCTTAAAGTGGAATGGAGGCCCATATAGGCTCGTGGTATGACCGACTGAACTTTAGGGGAGGAGGGGTTAGTTTCGATATTTGTGGAGTTTGAATTAGCATTGAAAGGAGTGGATCTGTATCCATATTTAACTCTCTCTTTTCTCTGTTATTTAAACACCGCTACCCCTCACTTTTCTAGTTTACCTTTTGCTCTTCTCCTACCTTAAGCTCTAGTTGAAAACCCAAATTTACATTCATATATATATATTAATTATTTATTTTAATTCACGTATGATTATATTTGATGTATATATCATGAATCTTTATATATGTGTTCTGTCAATTTGGAATTTGTATATATAAACATATTGTTATTACAAATATACACACACACAGATATATATATATATATGAGTTTTGATTTCTGCTTGAAACTTTTTTATAAAAATATTTCAAATTAAAAATAATTTGAAAAGGTTTTAAATAAAGGCCGATTTTTAATCAATTGAATATACATTTATAATATATGTAAATTTGTTATTAAATTATATACATGTTGTTATTTCAAAAAAAAATTATGTATATAAGTATATATTTTGAAAACCAAATTATATATGTATGTATATTTTATTTTGCAATTGTAATGAATTGAATTAATTTTGATATATTATAAACATATATAAATGTATATTTTAATTTATACAAAATTTATATAATTGCAAAATATATTTTTCGAAAGAATAATTTTTTTATATTTGCGTACAAAAATTAATTTTTAATTAATAAAAAAACAAAACAAAATCCATATGCATTCAATAAAAAAACTGATAAAAAATTGATTTTGTTAAAGTATTTAATATGATCGAAATGAGAAAAACACACACATATACATATTATTTAATTACATATTAGTTTAACATCATTTTATATTATAAGTAATTTTAGAAAATTAATTTTTAATATACAAATAAATATACATGTTTATGTAAAAAAATTATATTATTTCCATATGTATACTTTTATATTAATAAAATATATTCATTTACAAAACTGAATTTGAAATTTGAAATTGAAAGATACTTTCACATCTAAATCTTGATTTAAAATTTGAATTTTGAATTATTTTTACTTATATTTATAAATATTATTTTATGAATGTATATATGTAAATGTTATTGCTTTTATATTATATACATATTCAAATATGAATATAATTTTATATCACATTTACACACAAACACACACATACAAACATAAATACATACATATATATAATTGACCACATATATGTATATGGAGAGGCTAACATGTCTATTGCGGTGTAAATCCCAACATTTAGATATGAGCATGTTAAACCATGTACACTGTATATGTTGCATGTGCACGTACACTTGTAAATGATGCACATACACACATTATATAATGTATATATAATATTAAATCAAATCATTTTATAAACAAATTAAATAAAGTAGCAATTTTATTTAAAATTTGTTTAAATTGGATTTAAATCAATATAAACTTCATAAACCCAAATTAGATCCAAAATGGTATTTTTTTTTGGAAATTCATCTGTTTAACCCACTCTGTGTTAGCGCAATTCCAACATTTTAAACCTTAGGTTGATTCAAATATGCGTATTTGAATTTTTTTTAATTTACATAAAAATTTATGAAGAGTTATAAAATGCAAATTCTTATAAATTGCATGTAAATATAAGTGTTATATTTAAATTAATTGAAAGTTTTAATTAATTGAGAAATAGATATGATATATATATATAATGTATAATTAATGTTATAATAAATCAAACTATACATATCATCTTTACTACTAATAAAGATAATTCATTGAATAGATTTACCCGATGTCTTTTTGCAATTCCAAATATACCCTTTTACATCTCATAGAGAAATAGTATTCAAATAAGAGGATATAGCCTATTAATTTCTAAGTACAACTGTTAGTCACCATGGAGAACTACAGTGTGCGTTCACATGATGAAGTATCCGAGTGTTTCATATTGTCTGTAATTTAGGTGGCAGTTCATCGGTCGAAGTTTTGTCAGATTCCAAGTTAGTATGAAGAAGTTATTGCAGTCTGAACAAAAAAATAGTGGCTTCTGCACAAGGCGGAGTTCAAATATTGGGATTTGGTAGCCTGTTATTTTCTAAGTACAACTATCTGTCCCCATGGAGAACTACATCGTTTGTTCACAAGATGAAGTATCCGAGTGTTCCATATTCTCCATAATTTAGGTGGGAGTTAATCGGTCAAAGTTTTGTCAGATTCCAAGTTAGTATGAAGAAGTTATTGCAGGCTGAACAAAAAAAATAGCAGCTTCTGCACAAGGCGGAGTTCAAATATTGGGATGTGTTAGCCTGTTATTTTCTAAGTACAACTATCAGTCCCCATGGAGAACTAGAGTGTGCGTTCATAAGATGAAGTATCCGAGTGCTCCATATTGTCCGTAATTTAGGTGGGAGTTAATCGGTCGAAGTCTCGCCAGACTCCGAGTTAGTATGAAGAAAATATTGCATTATGAACAAAAAAGCAGCGGCTTTTGCACTAGGCGGAGTTCAAATATGGTGATGTGGTACCATGTAATTTTCTAAGTAAACTGTCAGTCCCCTTGGAGAACTATAGTGAGAGTTCACAAGATGAAGTATCCGAGTGTACCATATTGTCCGTGACTTAGGTGGGAGTTCATCGGTCGAAGTTTTGCCTAATTCCGAGTTAGCATGAAGAAATTATTGCAGTCTGAACAAAAAGAATAGCGGCTTCTGCCTAGGCGAAGTTCAAATATGAGGATGTAGACTGTTATTTTCTAAGTACAACTATTAGTCACCATGGAGAACTACAGTGAGCGTTGAAGTGGGGATATAGCATGTTATTTTCGAAGTACAACTGTTAGTCACCATGAAGAACTACATTGTGCGTTCACAAGATGAAATATCCGACCGTACCATAATGTCTGTAATTTAGGTGGGAGTTCATCGGTCGAAATATCGCCTAATTCCGAGGTTAGTACGAAGAAGTTACCGCAGTTTGAACAAATAAATAGCGCCTTCTGCACTAGGCGGAGTTCAAATATGAGAATGTGGTAGCCTATTATTTTCTAGGTACAACTGTTAGTTCCCAGGGAGAACTACAGTGTGCGTTCACAAGATAAAGTATCTGAGTGTTCCATATTGTCAGTAATTTAGGTGGGAGTTAATCGGTCGAAGTCTCGCCGGATTTCAAATTAGTATGAAGAAGATATTGCAGTCTGAACAAAATAAATAGCGGCTTCTGCACTAGGCGGAGTTCAAATATGGGAATGTGGTAGCCTATTATTTTCTATGTACAACTTTCAGTCCGCATTGAGAACTACATTGTGCGTTCACAAGATGAAGTATCCGAGTGTTCCAAATTGTCCGTAATTTAGGTGGGAGTTAATCGGTCGAAGTCTCGCCGGATTCCGAATTAGTATGAAGAAGTTATTGCAGTCTGGAAAATAAAAAATAGCGGCTTCTGCACTAGTGTGACACCCCACCTCTATGCTCACGCTAGCCAAGAACACTACTGGGTAATGCCATCGACTGGCGCGAAGAATAAGGCTGTTGAGGAGTGACCATCTGTGTAATTGCTTTGTGCGAGTACCGATATGTCAGAAAAAAATATAACTTACATTTCATTTCAAGAGGAAATTCGACATATCAAATACAAACTCAAAGCTACCACACAGTGGCTAAGTGGACCTCGGAAACAAATATAGAAATAAACATAACACAAATCAGCCATAGACATTCATATCACAAAGGCGGAACCAGATATGAATATAACACAAAGAAGTGTACATCAAAGTAGTGGTAAAACAAGATCCACTACAACACAAGAGAATAGATACAAGTGCTAGGCAAAAGAATAATTATACATCAAGGAGTCCATATCTCAAATGTATAATAACAAAAAACTACTAATCTAAAGCAGTTAGCCAAAAGAATCAGATGATAATCCCTGATAAGAAGTCAAGCAGGAGCACCTGAAATATCTCGGTCTGACCCGAGTATTATTTAAGAAGAAAATAATAAATGGATCAGTCTAGCTATAAATATAAGATAAAATGATATAGGATAAGAGATATTACCAAAAACGTATGATAACATAAATGTCATACTGTGTCAAGTATACATCAAATAACAACATAAATCATACAATATCTCAAATCAACTCGAAGCACCAAAAAGAATCAAATTCTTTAAATAATTCACCAAAACACAAATATTGACAAAACATATCAATGCCAATCCACGAAAATTAGTGAAACACAAATTCTAGAAATCACAACCAGAAATCACAAAAAGGGGGAAGGCCTATCACAAACGGGAGTATGAAAACTCACCAACACGTGCATCACAAACGGAACGCTATTCCATGGTCGCTAACCATAAACCGAACATCGACGCACCTAGAAAGATACGCCCCATGCACAGTCGAACATCAATGCACCTGAAAAGATACGCCCCATGTATAAACTAACATCGATGCACCTAAAAAGATACACCCCTTGCCTAGTCGAACATCGATGCACCTAAAAAGATACACCCCATGCACCGACTTAATGAGCCGATTGCTCCACGAACGGTCCAAAGACCATGGGTCGCTAGCCCATAAAAATGAGACGAAGCTCAACAGAACGGGGTATAGTCCCCCACATGGACAAAGAGACATCGCACAATGCTAGTCTAAATCACAAAATGATCATCATCGATCATCAAGAAGTGTCGATTACACTAAGCTAGTAAATATAAGAGTTTAGCTTCATGTCCCATAACCACTTGCTTAACTCAATTATTTACGAACAAATTGTAGATTTCCACTCGAAAATTGTCATAAGAGTTTCAATCGAACAAGTCCAAAAATTAACTGATGAAGTAAACGCAAGCGTTTCATACCACTTGTTTTACTAAGCCGTTTAATTAGATTTCTCATACGAATGAGGTAAAGGTTTGTATATACTAATAGGTTGGAAAACGATTTTATAAACGAGCTTTGTATTAAAAATAGAGTTGAAATCATCTTTGTGTAAGAGTTTGAATAGTTACTACTAGTATAGAAACCTTTGTATTTGAAAGTGACAAGTCAAAAAAATGATTGTAAAAACAATCAATCACCAAAGATTCACATTCGAAGACGTGAATCAAAACCATAGAAATCGTTACCGAATCCATCAAAATGGATATTCCTAAAAGTCCAAGGAAAGAAGTCATCAAAGTCGATAATAAGTGATAACGACTATCCGTATCAACAAAAATCGATTAGAATAGGAAATCCACACAAAACAGCCTTAATAGGTAAAAATAAACATTTCCAGACGTCTGGTTTGGAATCCAGACGTCTGGATTTGTTTTCTGAAAAATAGATCAAAAAGCCACCCAGACGTCTGGAATAGCCAAAACAGACGTCTGAGCCATGACCAGACGTCTGGTTTTGAATCCAGACGTCTGGTTTCGTTCTCTGGAAATTATCCAGAGAAACCCCATACGTCTGAAACTTCAAGACAGACGTCTGAGACTCATCCAGACGTCTGATCTTGAATTTCAGATGTTTGAAAATAGTCTCTGACTTTTTTTTATAAAGTCTGCGTGCACATATTTTTACTCCAGGTCCAAACCAGACGTTTGAACTTGGTCACCAAACGTCTGGTCACCTGGTCTGGGCATCAATTTGCCTAGGCCAAAGTGACCAAAACGTATCGGAAGCGATCGAACGAGCAACGACGACTAAGTATTTACGCCAAGCGACAACCCGGCCTTAAAGGCTCCTCGATACACCTCGAATATCAATGTCCAAATATCCATAGAAGGATTTTCATAAAATTGGCCAAAACACCAAAATTTGGAAAGTTCACCAAATCAATTCAAATCAAAAGCAAATGAATATGCATAAATGTTAGGAATTCATACCTAACAACAATGACAGCTATAGACGAAGATGTGAGTTAAAGAACTCACCTTTAAACCCAAAAACAATGAATGAGAAGCTTAATCACAAAGGAAAGATCAACACTCTTCACTTCAACCCAAGAAGCTTGAATCTAAGCTCAAAAGAAGAACATTCCCTAAGTTAGGTTTAGGAAATTTTTGAAATTGAAGAGAGAATGAGTTGGAGAAGATGAAGAGGATGCTTACCTAAGCTTCTCCTTCATTTCTAGCTTGAAGTTGATAATTCCTAAGAGAATTAGGGCTTAGGATTTCTAATTCTTTTTCTCTTCCCTCATTATTATCTAAAGCTTGAAGGTATTAGGAAATGAAAGTGAATGAAGAGAAGAGGCGGTGGAGCTAGGGTCTTATGTTAGGTTATTGGGCTAAAACCCAAACCCAAAGCCCTAAGTGAAAAATAGCAAAATTCACCCAACTCCAAACATATCGATGCTTATACTTAAAAAAGTCGCAAACGCCATTTTGGACTCAATGGGAGTGGTCTCGAGTCCCACTTTGACTGTTTGCAAAAAGTAGCTTTTCGGACTTTAATTCGACTAACGATGCTATATTTAAATATACAATCGTAAAATATGCGAGTTGTTACAGACTCCCCCCTTAAAGAATTGCGTCCTCGCAATAATTAAGAGGAAAATAAAAAGTAACAACCATAAAAGCATATCAACACAAAAGAAAATTTGAAATAAGAAGTTCACCATAAAGGGCACGGAAGAGTAAGTCCGGATGTGTTTGCTCGATGAATTCTCAAGATTCCCAAGAGAAATCCTTAGGATTTGAGGACCATTGAAATTTCACAAGAAGAACATCTTTATTTCGAAGGCGTTCAACCTCCGAAGTAATGATACGAATAGAATGTTGCTCATAAGTCAAATTTGGTGAAACTTCAATTTCTTCAACTGCACCGAGCTCAAGAATAGAATCGGAATCTCGTAGGCATTTCCGTAGTTGAGAGACATGGAATACGTCATGAATAGCGAAAAATTGAGCCGGTAACAAAAGGCGATAAGCCACGGAACCAATGCGTTCGGTGATGGGAAATGGGCCAATATATTGAGGTGCTAATTTTCTCGATCGACTGAGACGCACATCACCCATCAAAGGTGAAACACGAATGAACCCCAATAAAATCTGGACCTAAAACCAGCTTCTCACCGGCTTCAAGCCAACATAAGAAAATCGGCATGGCCTTCCGTGGAGTACCTCGAAAAGTGCCATACCATTACAAGATTGGAAGCTTACTATAGGAAGAAAACTCAACAAGAGACATATGATCTTCCCAACCTCCACCAAAAACAAGAACACATGCATGAAAGAGATCTTCAAGAGTCGATTCTCATGCTCCATTTGTCCATCGGATTGAGGACGATAAGCGGTGCTAAAAATTAAGCTTTGTTCCCAAAGCTGTTGAAGACCCTACAAAATCCACTAGTAAAATAATGGATCACGATTGCTAATAATAGAAGCAGGAACTCCATGCAATATAACAGGACATAGAGTTCAGCCAAAAGAGGTATAGTCCAAAAGAGAAGGACGAGCCTCTAGGCTACACAAAACAAAGGATGAACATGAATGGGATTCACGATCTCGAACCTCACAAGTGGTTAAAGTCTCGAGATTATTCCATTCAGATATCATCATAGAAACAACTGCTTGTTGCTCACAACTAAGGACATTGGCAACACAATTTCCCCTTCCGAGAGTACAAAGAATATCAAGATCATAAGATGCAAGGAACTCGAGCCATCGTTGTTGATGCAAATTAAGTTCCTTTCGAGAAATTAAATATTTCAAAAACTTATGATCGGGGTAGAGAACAATTTCTCTCCCAAAATATAATGACACCAAATTCTAAGAGGGAAAACAATAGCCACGAGCTCTAGATCATGAATGGCATATCTAGTCACGACAAGCTTTAATTGTCAAGAAGCAAATGCGATAACACATTCCCTTTGCAAGAGAATGACACCAAAACCAATACGACTAGTATCGGTATAAACATTAAAGTCTTGATTCCCTTCGGGAATCGCAAGAATAAAAACATCGGAAAAGAGTTCTTTTCCTCTTTCCCGAAAAGCTAAGACTTTCAAAATTATAACTATCTTTATGTAATCATCTTTTTAGAAAAATTTACTTATTACAAGTCAATTTATTGTGTCTAACTGTCTCATCATAGCGTTTAGGAGATTCCTATCGATAACGTTGATCAAGCGCATCGACCAGAATTCTTAAAGCACTCAATGGGCAAAACAACACAAAATTATCTTATACGTGGTAAACATGTCTCTTATAAAATTTTCAAATATTCTTTGCTCGTTTTAAGAACAAAACCCAATCATACTTGTAAATATCTTATTAAAAAGATTTGCAAATTTTAAATTTGTTATTTTCATCCATAATCAATAAATATAAGGATAAACTAATCAAGATATTCGTAGAATACTCGATTCACAAAATGGATGAAATAAGGTAGAAGGTTCGTTAAACCGAATGACAGAACAAACCACTCACAAGAATCATAAAGAGTGCGGAATGCGGTAAGTGGAGTGCTATCCTCCGCAACTCGTAGTTGATGAAAACCGGTGGCAAGGTCGAGCTGAAAAGACCTTAGCACCACTCAATTGATGGCTTAAGTGATAATCCTAAGACAAGCTCAAATATATTCCGGAAAATTCACAAATTACTTGAATGAGAAAAATAACATCTTCTTCATCAAGTAGGTTTAAAGAATAAAATGTTGCCACCAAATTTGGAAATCAAAATCTTTAAAAACAAGAGAAATCTGCTAAATAGATTGAGAATGTCGAAGATAAATAGTCTGCATTGGACATAGGATATGAGCTTCATAATGATTAAGCCAATCCTTTCCCAAAAATCAATCTCAAAGCCGAAGTAACGCATAACGTGCAAATCGGCTCGAAAAGAATAATCACATAAAATAATCTCGACATTTTCACAAAATAAATTGAGTGTTGCGGATCCATCAATCGAATTCGCAATTCTCAATGAACTCATCAAGCCCATAATATTAAAAGAGAAAGAATCATCAAGTTCTTTTGATATAAAATAATGAGATGAACCCAAATCAAAAAGAACTCGAATAAGATAATCACAAAACAAATATCGTCAAGGATAGAATGAGAAATAACTTGACCAAGAGAAGTGCTAGTAGAGGCTTGCACAACATTTAGCTTTCCCTCCTTCTTGCTTGAAGTATGGGACACGCAGATATATGATGACTCAAACTTTTGCAATAGCGACAATAGAGGGGTTGCGGACACTCATTTGCATAGTGGTCCATAGAATCACAATTGTAGCATCGTCCACGACTAGTGGTAGGTTTCTTAGCTACAGAAGTTTCTTGCCTCCCTTTCTTATCGGGATTGGGGCCTTTGAACTTAATAGGCCTCTTCATGGTATTGTTGAAGTTCTGTTTGGCACCCACAACTTCAACATTACTTTCATTATCGGCCTCTTCAAGTCGAAGAGCGATATCAATAAGCTGATCAAAAGAAACTTCTAGTTTCAGAAGCAAAGGCTTTTTAAGGTTCTTATTCAACCCATAGACAAATCTCTAATTTTTCTTCAATGGGGTATTAATATATTCAATCCATACTTAGAGAGAGATTCAAAAGATGCGACATAATCTGCCACAGAGGATTCACCTTGAACAAGGTCAATAAAGCGTCGGGCTAAAGTTACTTTTTCAGCCTCCGGCACAAACTTCAATTCGAATCTTTCCCGGAATTGCCCCCAAGTAAGATTCGCTTCGATAATTTCAAAAATCAAAAGCTCATACCAATCTAATGCTCTTTCTTGGAGCATGCTAGAAGCCACTTGGACTCGAAGTGAATCAATAAGATCTATGCGGGAAAAGATGCGATCGCATGATCTAAGCCAAGCTTGTATTTCTATAACGTTTTCGGATCCCTTGAATGGCCTTCCACCCAAAGCGGTATAATCTCTGCACAAGCGTGCAAACCCAGATTTCGGGTGAGTTGGCGCTGGAACGGGTCTGGCAGCTTGGGCATTGCTCACAAGATCTAAAAGTTGTTGAGCTGACATAAATACTCCATCCTGGGGAGTAGCACTAGATTGACCGGCGCTGGGACGGCCTAGTCTAACCATTTCTCTTCTCTAAGAAAGAAAGAAAGAAGAGGGAAAATGTTATTCTCAAAATGAATATCAAACTAACTTGATTGATAAAACAAGGCATCACAAAAGAAAATAGGATAGAACGGTATGAAGACTCGAATCAAATCCTATGGCACGATTCCTAAGAAAGACTTAGGACAATGATCCTTGCTAGATTATTCTACATTGTTCCGAAGTTTGGATCTGATACCATGCTATGACGCCCCACCTCTATGCTCACGCTAGCCAAGAACACTACTGGGTAATGCCGTTGACTAGCGCGAAGAATAAGGCTGTTGAGGAGCGACCATCTGTGTAATTGCTTTGTGCGAGTACCGATATGTCAGAAAAAAAATATAACTTACACTTCATTTCAAGAGGAAATCCGACATATCAAATACAAACTCAAAGCTACCACACAGTGGCTAAGTGGACCTCGGAAACAAATATAGAAATAAACATAACACAAATCAGCCATAGACATTCATTTCACAAAGGCGGAACCAGATATGAATATAACACAAAGAAGTGTACATCAAAGTAGTGGTAAAACAAGATCCACTACAACACAAGAGAATAGATACAAGTGCTAGGCAAAAGAATAATTATACATTAAGGAGTCCATATCTCAAATGTATAATAACAAAAACTACTAACCTAAAGTAGTTAGCCAACAGAATCAGATGACAATCCCTGATAAGAAGTCAAGCAGGAGCACCTGAAATATCTCGGTCTGACCCGAGTATTATTTAAGAAGAAAATAATAAACGGATCAGTCTAGCTATAAATATCTGATAAAATGATATAGGATAAGAAATATTACCAAAAACGTATGATAACATAAATGTCATACTGTGTCAAGTATACATCAAATAACAACATAAATCATACAATATCTCAAATCAACTCGAAGCACCAAAAAGTATCACATTCTTTAAATAATTCACCAAAACACCAATATTGACAAAACATATCAATGCCAATCCACGACCAGAAATCACAACCAGAAATCCAGAAATCACAAAAAGGGAGAAGGCCTATCACAAACGGGAGTATGAAAACTCACCAACACGTGTATCACAAACGGAACGCTCTTCCATGGTCGCTAACCATAAACCGAACATCGTCGCACCTAGAAAGATACGCCCCATGCACAGTCGAACATCGATGCACCTAAAAAGATACGCCCCATGCATAAACTAACATCGCTGCACCTAAAAAGATACACCCCATGCCTAGTCGAACATCGATGCACCTAAAAAGATACACCCCATGCACCGACTTAATGAGCCGATTGCTCCACGAACGGTCCAAAGACCATGGGTCGCTAGCCCAAAAAAATGAGACGAAGCTCAACAGAACGGGGTATAGTCTCCCACGTGGACAAAGAGACATCGCACAATGCGAGTCTAAATCACAAAATGATCATCATCGATCATCAAGAAGTGTCGATTACACTAAGGTAGTAAATATAAGAGTTTAGCTTCATGTCCCATAACCACTTGCTTAACTCAAATATTTACGAACAGATTGTAGATTTCCACTCGAAAATTGTCACAAGAGTTTCAATCGAACAAGTCCAAAAATTAACTGACGAAGTAAACGCAAGCGTTTCATACCACTTGTTTTACTAAGCCGTTTAATTAGATTTTTCATACGAATGAGGTAAAGGTTTGTATATACTAATAGGTTGGAAAACGGTTTTATAAACGAGCTTTGTATTAAAAATAGAGTTTAAATCATCTTTGTGTAAGAGTTTGAATAGTTACTACTAGTGTAGAAAACTTTGTATTTGAAAGTGACAAGTCACAAAAATAATTGTAAAAACAATCAATCACCAAAGATTCACATTCGAAGACGTGAATCAAAACCATAGAAATCGATGTCGAATCCATCAAAATGGATATTCCTAAAAGTCCAAGGAAAGAAGTCATCAAAGTCGATAATAAGTGATAACGACTATCCGGATCAACAAAAATCGATTAGAATAGGAAATCCACACAAAACAGCCTTAATAGGCAAAAATAAACATTTCCAGACGTCTGGTTTGGAACCCAGACGTCTGGATTTGTTTTCTAGAAAAATAGTTCAGAAAGCCACCCAGACGTCTGGAATAGCCAAAACAGATGTCTGAGCCATGACCAGACGTCTGGTTTTGAATCCAGACGTCTGGTTTCGTTCTTTGGAAATTATCCAGAGAACCCCCAGACGTCTGAAACTTCAAGACAGACGTCTGAGACTCATCCAGACGTCTGATCTTGAATTTCAGACGTTTGAAACTAGTCTCTGACTTTTTTTTATAAAGTCTGCGTGCATATATTTTTGCTCCAGGTCCAAACCAGACGTCTGGACTTGGTCACCAGACGTCTGGTCATCTGGTCTGGGCAACAATTTGCCTAGGCCAAAGTGGCCAAAACATATCAGAAGCGATCGGACGAGCAACGACGACTAAGGATTTATGCCAAGTGACAACCTGGCCTTAAAGGCTCCTCGATACACCCCGAATATCAATGTCCAAATATTCATAGAAGGATTTTCATAAAATTGGACGAAAACACCAAAATTTGGAAAGTTCACCAAATCAATTCAAATCAAAAGCAAATGAATATGCACAAATGTTAGGAATTCATACCTAACAACAATGACAGCTATAGACGAAGATGTGAGTTAAAGAACTCACCTTTAAACCTAAAAACAATGAATGAGAAGCTTAATCACAAAGGAAAGATCAACACTCTTCACTTCAACCCAAGAAGCTTGAATCTAAGCTCAAAAGAAGAACATTCCCTAAGTTAGTTTGAAAATTTTGAAATTGAAGAGAGAATGAGTTGGAGAAGATGAAGAGGATGCTTACCTAAGCTTCTCCTTTATTTCTAGCTTGAAGTTGATAATTCCTAAGAGAATTAGGGCTTAGGATTTCTAATTCTTTTTCTCTTCCCCCATTTTTATCTAAAGCTTGAAGGTATTAGGAAATGAAAGTGAATGAAGAGAAGAGGGGATGGAGCTAGGGTCTTATGTTAGGTTATTGGGCTAAAACCCAAACCCAAAGCCCTAAGTGAAAAATAGCAAAATTCACCCAACTCCAAACATATCGATGCTTATACTTAAAAAAGTCGCAAACGCCATTTTGGACTCAATGGGAGTGGTCTCGAGTCCCACTTCGACTGTTTGCAAAATGTAGCTTTTCGGACTTTAATCCGATTAACGATGTTATATTTAAATAAAATATTTAAATATACAATCGTAAAATATGCCGGTTGTTACAACTAGGTGGAGCTCAAATATGGGGATGTGTTAGCCTGTTATTTTCTAAGTACAACTGTCAGTCCCTATGGAGAAGTACAGTGTGCATTCATAAGATGAAGTACCCAAGTGTACCATATGATCCGTAATTTTGTTGGGAGTTCATCGGTCTAAGTTTTGCCTAATTCCGAGTTAGTATGAAGAAGTTATTGCAGTCTGAACAAAAAAAATAGCGGTTTCTGTGTAGGCGAAGTTCAAATATGAGTATGTAGCCTGTTATTTTCTAAGTACAACTATTAGTTGCCATGAAGAACAATAGTGAGCGTTGAAGTGGGGAGATAGCCTGATATTTTCTAAGTACAATCGTTAGTCAACATGGAGAACTACAGTGTGAGTTCATAAGATGAAGTATCCGACTGTACCGTAATGTCCGTAATTTAGGTGGAAGTTAATCGGTCGAAGTTTTGTCAGATTCCAAGTTAGTATGAAGAAGTTATTGCAGTCGGAACAAAAAAAATAGCGGCTTTTGCACAAGGCAGAGTTCAAATATTGGGATGTGGTAGCCTGTTATTTTCTAAGTACAACGATCAGTCCCCATGGAGAACTACAGTGTGCGTTCATAAGATGAAGTATCTGAGTGTTCCATATTGTCCGTAATTTAGGTGGGAGTCAACCGGTCGAAGTTTCGCCAGATTCCGAGTTAATATGAAGAAAATATTGCAGTCTGAACAAAAACAATAGTGGCTTTTGCACTAGGCGGAGTTCAAATATGGTAATGTGGTAGCATGTTATTTTCTAAGTAAACTGTCTGTCCCCTTGGAGAACTACAGTGTTCGTTCACAAGATGAAGTATCCGAGTGTACCATATTGTTCGTAATTTAGGTGGGAGTTCATCGGTCGAAGTTTTGCCTGATTCCGAGTTAGCATGAAGAAGTTATTGTAGTCTGAACAAAAAAAGCGGCTTCTGTACTAGGCGGAGTTCAAATATGGGGATGTGGTAGCCTGTTATTTTCTAAAGTACAACTGTCAGTCCCCATGGAAATCTACAGTGTGCATTCACAAGATGAAGTATCTGAGTGTTCCATATTGTTTGTAATTTAGGTGGGAGTTCATCGGTCAAAGTCTCCCCGGATTCCGAATTACTATGAAGAAGTTATTGCAGTCTGAACCAAAAAATTACCGGCTTCTGCACTAGGCGGAGTTCAAATATGGGGATGTGGTAGCCTGTTATTTTCTAAGTACAACTGTCAGACCCCATGGAGAACTACAGTGTGCGTTCACAAGATGAAGTATCCGAGTGTTCCATATTGTTTGTAATTAAGGTGGGAGTTAATCGGTCGAAGTCTCGCTGGATTTCGAATTAGTATGAAGAAGTTATTGTAGTCTTAACAATAAAAATAGCGGCTTCTGCACTAGGCAGAGTTCAAATATGGAGATGAGGTAGCCTGTTATTTTCAAAGTACAACTGTCAGTCCCAGTGGAGAACTACGGTATGCGTTCACAAGATAGTATCTGAGTGTTCCATATTGTCAGCAATTTAGGTGTGAGTTAATCGATCGAAGTCTCGTCGGATTCCGAACTAGTATGAAGAAGTTATTGCAATCTGAACAAAAAAATTAGCGGCTTCTGCACTAGGCGGAGTTCAAATATTGGCATGTGGTAGCCTGTTATTTTCTAAGTACAACTGTCAGTCCCCATGGAGAACTACAGTGTGTGTTCATAAGATGAAGTATCCGAGTGTACCATATTGTCCGTAATTTAGGTGGGAGTTCATCGGTCGAAGTTTTGCTTGATTCCGAGTTAGTATAAAGAAGTTATTGCAGTGTGAAGAAAAAAAGCGGCTTCTGCCTAGGCGGAGTTCAAATATGAGGATGTAGTCTGCTATTTTCTAATTACAACTATTAGTCACCATGGAGAACTACAGTGAGCGTTGAAGTGGGGATATAACATGTTATTTTCTATGTACAACTTTTAGTCGTCATGGAGAACTACAATGTGCGTTCACAAGACGAAGTATCCGACTGTACCGTATTGTCCATAATTTAGGTGGGAGTTCATCGGTCGAAGTATCGCCTAATTCCGAGTTAGTATGATGAAGTTATTGCAGTCTGAAAAATAAAATAGAGGCTTCTGCACTGGGCGGAGTTCAAATATGGGGATGTGGTAGCTTGTTATTTTCTAAGTACAACTGTCAGTCCCCATGGAGAATTACAGTGTGCGTTCACAAGATGAAGTATCCGAGTGTTCCATGTTGTCCGTAATTTGGGTGGGAATTAATCGGTCAAAATCTCGCCGGATTCCGAATTAGTATGAAGAAGATATTGCAGTCTGAACAAAAAAAATAGCGGCTTCTGCACTAGGCGGAGTTCAAATATGGGAATGTGGCAGCATATTATTTTCTAAGTATAACTACCAGTCACCATGAAGAACTACAGTGTGTGTTCACAAGATGAAGTATCCGAGTGTTCCATATTGTTCGTAATTTAGGCGGGAGTTAATCGGTCGAAGTCTCGCCTGATTTCGAATTAGTATGAAGAAGTTATTGCAGTTTGAACCAAAAAAATAGTGGCTTCTGCACTAAGCGGAGTTCAAATATTGGGATGTGGTAGCCTGTTATTTTTTAAGTACAACTGTTAGTTCCCATGGAGAACTACAGTGTGCGTTCACAAGATGAAGTATCTAAGTGGTCCGTATTGCCCGTAATTTAGGTGGGAGTTAATCGGTTGAGGTCTCGTCGGATTTCGAGTTAGTATGAAGAAAATACTGTAGTCTGAATAAAAAAATAGCGGCTTCTGCACTAGGCGTGTAACGACCCATAATTTTGAATAAATTAAATTGAAAATATTTAATTAATTTTAAATATTTGAACGATGATTTAATTTGAATTCCCAATATTATATAAAAATTTGATGATTTAATTTTTGAATTTAATCTATTGAATTGAATAAAAATTTGAATCTTCAGTTTTAAGCTGAAGAATAATATTTCAAAAGCTTTTAAAATTCGTATTGACAATACTGAAGATAATAGAAGCTTCAGAATCGAATTTGGAAGTGAATTGTTCAGTTTGAAATTTTATTGTTCGAATCGATATTTAAAAATAACGTTCCGGGCACAGTCTCGGAATTCGACGAAACCAGTTCCAATGGGTCCGTAATATTGAATTATTGTTGGATTTCAAATTTCGTAGTATTCGGATTCATTGTGTGATCGTACAAGATTAAAACGTCTGGACAATAATTTATCGATTTAATTTAAATATAAAATTTATACACAAATCAACAGACACCCTAGTATCTGATTTGCGTCGACCTATTCCCTGAAACATCGCGTACTCTTGTCCCCTCCTTCTCTGATAAAATACACGAAAGAAAATCATCCCTTTCAAAACAAGAATTTCATTCAGAGAGAAAAAAAAATGGCCGAGCAACTAGTTTAACAAATCTCGTTCGTTTCCCTCTCTTTCAGATTCATTCGTTTATAAAATCAAAACAAATTCATGGCCGCGTGAAAACGAACGACAGTTCGAAAACCCCTCTTCTTTCGTTTTAAAATAAAACAACCGAGCATTTTCCTATTTCAAAACAAAATCAAAACCTTTCTCGTTTCTTCAATCTGAAATCTCGCGATTGTTCTTGAGGGGAGGCGAAGTCGATCGCGAGCTAGATGGGGGTTTCGCGGAGGCGCAGTGGGTTCGAGGCGGAGAGGAAGTGTGTTCGCGAACGTAAGGGAGGATCTGGGCGACGTGAGCTAGGGCATGAGTTAGGGTTCTCGATGATGAGCTGGGCAATAGTGTGCGCTCGCGCTCGCGAGGGTGGTCGCAATTCAAATCGCGTGGCCATGGAGTTCGAGCAGGCGAGTGGAAGCTACGGTGAGGGATTCGATTTCGTGATGACTGGAACTTGTTTTGATCGAGTTCGAGCAGGCAGTGAGCAGGAGAAGTCGAGCTCGGCTGTGATGTCTAGGGGGTAAGGTATACTGTAGTTTCTTCTTTTTATTTAGTTTAATTTAAAAACATATATAAATATATACCGTAATATATATTTAAACAGAAAATATGTATATATGCACTTTTTAAATTTATAGAAGATTGTTGTGTTGATTTCAGAAAACAGGAAAAAAAATTATATATATATATATATATATCAATAAATTTTATACAAAGGGATTTAAACTTTTGAAGGAATTTATATATAGGAAAATGTTTGAAATATATATCAAAGGAGACTTTAGTTTAAAGGATCAGGGAAGTTATTTTGAAATTGAAATGTTTAGTTAAATAAATTTATTTAGAAGAAAGTTGTTAAAAAAAATCATTGAATAGTTAAAATTACCAAATGAAAATTTATTATTCGATCTGTTCGAATATTAATAAATTGTATAATTTCTTATACAAGGTAAAAACTATGAAATCAAGTCAAGAACGGAAATGGGATTGGAAAATTAAAATGCTAAGGTGAGATCTTCTCACTCAAATGAAAAATTGATATTGCAGTTATTGATTTGATTGATTGACTGTTGGATTTGTGATATTAGATATAGTAGGATATATCTATATATATATAGCAATATATACATATTGGCATATGTATATATTGGATTGATTGATTTCCCGCACTGTATAGCGGATGAGACCCTATTGCGCCGTTAGTAAGCGGATGATTTTTGTAAACCCATATACCGCGATATTCCACCTCGAAGTGGAATGGGTATTGTGCTAACGTCTATGGATGCAGGGAAACAGGTTGGAGGGATCCAACTGGATTCCTCACCAGTATTTATTTATTTACAGATATTGTGGTGTATTCTGTTATCATATGTTGATATATGATGTTTGTTGTTGTGATTGACTAATTGGTGCTGTTGCATCATCGGATTCATTTTTTGAATTTAAAAATAACGATGCAGATTTAAAAGAGATTTTTAGAGTGATGTTTGAAAGTATACGTTTATTTAATTTTTGAATTGATTTATAAACGTTCAACTTTTAAAGTCATAAAAATTATGATTTTTGTGAAATATAACCGAAAGGTAATTTTTTGAAATAAATGGTTAAGTAATTTATAAAATGGTTTTAATTGGAATTTTTGAATTATTAAAAACAATGTATGTAAAAGATGTACAAAATTGATATTTATAACTTTAAAATATTGGGATTATAAAACGAGTTTTTATAAGCGTTAAAATGAATTTTTAAGAAATTATAAGTGAATGAAATTATAAATTGTGAACTTATAAATGGAAATGATTTTGTAAAATAAATGAATTATAAGTATTTAACTTATAATATAGATTGTTGGTATAAAAAATTGAGTTATGAATTGAATTAGTTATCAAAGGAGATTTATAAATTGAAGTTTTTATAAATAGAATTGAGATTTATAAACGTTGTTTATAAATCCGAAATCACTTATTTTGATAAAGTGAATTATAGAAGTTAATAAAAGAAATTTATAAATCGAAGTTGTTATTAAATAGAAATGGAATTTATAAACGTTGTTTTATAAATTTGAAAATCAATCAAAATTGATGAATTTAATATAGAAGGTTATTAAGGGAATTTTATCCACGATTTTGGATAGTGGATAATTCTTGAAATAAAATGTGTAGGAAATAGTGAAATTTGGTTAGTGAAGTATATTCACGATTTTGGACAATGAATATATTGTTAAGTAAAATGGATCTGTTTTGGGAAAGTGATATTGGAATAGATTGAAAACGATTTTACGATGTGTTAAAATATATTAAATATCGAAACCATAGATTTCAACATTCATTGTTGAAATAGACGTTTTCGAGAAATAAGGAAATGGTGGACTATTACACTGTTGTTATAGTAAATGATCTCCGAAAGGAAATGTTTTTATATAGTATTGGGATTTACATATCTATCTTAAATTCGAATCCCTATACTAGTGATTTTGAGTCGTCGTAACGATGTTTTACGTAACATTCGTTTTGACTCAAATAGATGTTGTTATAGTGAATGATATCCTTAAAGAATGAATTTATACTTAACATTTATTTAAGTATATTGAATATTTTCAAATGTTGAAAATAAATAAGAATTGTGAATTACTTATTATTAAATAAGTATGGAAATGTTTTCCAAAATGAAATGAAATGTTTGTTAAGAATTTATCTTTGTAAAGATAAATTGAAAGTGAATATTTTAAATCGATTTGAAAAATCGTATATCAGTAGATATTTGGAAATATAAATTCACTATGGAATTTATAAAAAAAGGGAAATTCGTTTAAAAAATAAACGTTGATTTATTTTTGAAGTGTGGAAATTATATATCTAGTAAAGATATTTTGGGAAATAAATAATTTGGAAAATTATTTGGAATCTGATGATGTTGTGCATCTTTATTGATAGTTAAATAATCGACTATCAATAATTACCTTGAATGGGTATTTGTTGTGAATTGGATGAATTTGAATGCCACACTTATATTTGAATAAGCGCTCACTATTCGGGTTAGCCGGGAAAGGACCATGGGGTCGTATAACCCATTCCGAATATGTGATACGTCGTTATGAATTGCATTTGATGACCGGTGTTGAAGACCGGATATTTTGGAAAACGAAAGGATTACCGTCGAGTTACTCTACATCGGCTGATCTCCGATTTAGAGGTTTTATCACCCTTAGTGACGGGAAGTCCGAACGTGATTAGAAAATTATCCGGATGTGCAAGGGCTTCGTGAGAAGTGCCTTCGGTTCTGTTCGATCCCGGAACAGACTTGTATGGTTGTGTGTCTGACGTTACAGATTGAGATATAAAGCTGATTTCTTTCAAATACATTTTTGTTGGTGGCGGAGAATTTATTCTCTTAGCTTAACACACTTCTCTGAGACGTACGAGCTCAAAGGTTATGTAGTTGAAATTTATCAGCGATATACTCCCAATTGGGTAACGTGGCATGCTGAGTGTTGCTGTGAAATGATCGTTGTTTGATCATTTATGATATGATCGTTTGTTTGATCATTTATCTTTGTGATCATTTCTTTGATCATTTGTTTGACCCGAAGCATGGCTTTGTAACAAAGCGTGGCTTTGTAACAAAGCGTGGCTTTGTGGATGAGACTTCGTCGAGCCTCACACCCCGGAAATGGTCAAAACAGGAAGAATGCAGCAAGGTTCTAGGGAGTAGCGCCCATTAGTGTATGTCATTCCTTTTGGATAGAGGTGGTATCATGGTATGGAGCCCAGATAATTAACCTATGTTGATACTGCTTATTATGTGGTTGTTGGAAATCGGGGATCCTCGGGAAGATCGGTTACAATCGGGGGATGACATACGCGTGTCAGTAGTTACCTATTTTTGCAGAGGTAACCCGGCCTTGTGTTAGCAGAGATCCGGTTAGGTTCTCGGGACGTCATTCCAGAGGCGTTCCTTCGTGGCATAGGAAGTTCCTTAGCCTGACCATTTGTTGGAAATCCAAAGAAACAATACGTGAATTGTACGATTTTAGTTGTAGAACCTATCATTCACTTATGGTGGCGCCCCACTGTTTGGATGATAGCTATAGTAGGCATAAGTGTGAAATGCCTATGCCGGCTAAGATTTATATTATACTTTTGAAATGTTTTCTACACTATGCACTAATAATAATATAAAAAAGGATTTGATTTTTGCGTAGTAAGCATCTTTGACTATCATAAGAAGAAATCTCCTCCAATTCTGCGTTTGCATTGTGTGTGTGGCGGGAGGTCTTATGGTAGTTTCATTTTCCAAAAGCATTGCGAATTGACTTTAAAAATTGTCTGTTGTTGTTTTGAAAAATAACTGTTTTACGATCTCACACCAGTCACCATGACTGACTCGGAGTTTATTGTTTCCCTTCTAAACTCTTGGTGCCCACCAATTTCCACACGGGCAGCCTAGAGTTATGTTATCAGGATATTCTGGATATTCTGGAGCTTTGGAAGCAAGCTGGATGGCGAAACGTATCACCTATATTTTGTATTATTCCGCTGTGTATTCTGTATGAGGACAAGTTTATATAACTGTCCATTGTTGTATATTGACTCTGATCGATGTATGTATAAACTGATATAGTTCTTTGTTTATAAAAGACTAGTGATTATTTATTATATATTGTTCCGCTGCGATATGTGAGATTCTGTAATTGTTTCTGTTCTGATGTTGTTCTGTTGTTCTTCTTCTCTTTTTCTTCTATCTTCTCTTCTACCTCTTCTTTAAAACCCTAAGAATTCGGTTTTCCGGCATTCGTTTGCTCGGCAGCTGATACAGTGAACGTATCGATGTCGATTTTCGAAAGTCGAAGAATCGGGTCCTTACAAGGCGGAGTTCAAATATTTGGATGTGGTAGCCTATTATTTTCTAAGTGACTGTCAGTTCTCATGGAGAGCTACAGTGCGTTCACAATATGAAGTATCCGAGTGTTCCATATTGTCCGTAATTTAGGTGGGAGTTAATCGGTCGAAGTCTCGCCAGATTCTGAATTAGTATGAAGAACTTATTGCAGTCTGAACAAAAAAAATAGCAACTTCTGCACTAGGCGAAGTTCAAATATGGGGATGTGGTAGCATGTTATTTTCTAAGTAAAGTGTCAGTCCCCATGGAGAACTATGGTGTGCGTTCATAAGATGAAGTATCCGAGTGTACCATATTGTCTGTAATTTAGGTGGGAGTTCATCGGTCGAAGTTTTTCCTGATTCCGAGTTAGTATGAAGAAGTTATTGCAGCATGTTATTTTCTAAGTACAACTATTAGTCACCATGGAGAAGTACAGTGAGCGTTGAAGTGGGGATATAGCATGTTATATTCTAAATACAACTGTTAATCACCATGGAGAAATACAATATACGTTCATAAGCTGAAGTATCCGAGTGTTTTGTATTGTCCGTAATTTAGGTGGGAGTCCATCGGTCGTATTTTTGCCTGATTCCGAGTTAGTATGAAGAAGTTATTGCAGTATGAACAAAAAAATAGCGGTTTCTGCCTAGGCGGAGTTCAAATATGGGGATGTAGCCTGTTATTTTTTAAGTACAATTGTTAGTCACCATGCACAACTATGGTATATGTTCACTAGATGAAGTATCCAAGTGTTGCTTATTGTTTGTAATTTAGATGGGAGTCCATCGGTCGAAGTCTCGCCTGATTTCGAGTTAGTATGAAGAAGTTATTGCAGTCTGAACAAAAAAAATAGCGGCTTCTGCTTAGGCGGAGTTCAAATATGGGGATGCTACTATCAAATCTACTTCCATAGGTACAACTAAAAATGCATGCACGTTGTGATTAAATGCAGGCCCACCCGGACGTGCATATGTACTCGTATGTATAAAGAAAAGGAAGGTTTAAATGAATTAAAGCCCATATATAAAAGGGGAGTATATATAAAATGTGGATATGTATGATGTCATGAGATTATACTCATCTCTCATATATGTCTATAATACTCGGTTAATATTATTTTAAATTATGAACTTAAAATAAAGTTTCTCTCCATTATTTATAATATACTTAACGTCCTATACATACTTATGGTTGTTGAGCATCCTCAAGTCATAAAATATTTATAGTTGTAATATCTTGGAAAAATTATGAACACTTTATATTTAAATATGGAGACTATTTCAATAATTAAAATATAATAATATTAATTTAATGGATATAATAGTATCATTAAACTCCTTTTAATTAATAAATAATAATGGTAAACTTATTTTGTAAGTTTGTTAATAAAAATAAATAGTTCAAAGAAATATCGATATTGTGACGGAAAATCGTTTTATCGATAAACGACTATTTATTCAACAAATGTTGTTTGAACTCTTTGGAATTTGTATAATAATATAACAACATTAACAGGTTAATAACTTATAAGTTAACCATGAATTAAATATAGTGAACAATTTTAATGAAGGGAACAAAAGGACATGGATTTAAGCCATAAGACATGCCTCAAAACAGGAGCACCTTAAGGAGCCTTGTTTCATGGCATGGAAGGAGGAGTGGTACTGGAGGGTGGAAAGGTAATTTGGGAAAAAGGTAGTTGAAGTCTTTTGCCACTTTTTCCAAAGTCTATATAAGGAGACCCTTACTTCCATTTTCATTTACACTTTCATTATCTTCTTTACTCTCTTTTCTTCATCATCTTCATCCTTGTCTCCATATATGCTCTTAAGTAAAAACCATAGAAGACACCCTTATTTCTCCTTTAAAATATTAAATAAACTTCTCAAATTAGAGAAATTCTAGGCAAGTGTATGCTCCTTCAAACACTTGCTAATATCATTATAAAGTAATAGAAATCATTCTATCAACTTGGATCTCAAAATTTTGGAGCTTTCCCCTACTTTTCTTCACTTGGCCGTGAGCATCTAGGGGGGAGGTTCTGGTCTTGAGCATTGAAGGCATGAAGGTGATGAAAGGAAGTGTTGTGTTGTTGCTTTGTTGTGGCAGGGAGTGATAGCTTCATCTCGATTTGGAGAGTGAGTTTCTTTTTTTTGGTAGGGAGTGATAGCTTCATCTCGATTTGGGAAGTGAGTTAATCTCACTTTAAACGATTTTAAAAATTGACAAAACAATGTAAAATATAAATTGTGGTTTATGTTGTTTTTACTTCTGTATATTGCTTGTTTGGATTTGATTTCTGCTTGTAAGCGGATGTCATAAATAACCATTGTTTTGCAAGACAAGATGAAGAAGTTGAAGTGTCTTCATAGTGAATAGATCGCTACGGAACACTTCGTAATGCATTTACACATATGTGATTTGTAGAGAGACCCAAAGCGGTTTCTCACCATTATTGATTTACTTTTATATGAATCTTGCTTATATAAATGTTTGGTTGTTGTTTAAGATGTTAAAGTAGCAAAAACGTTGAATAGTGGAATAATCGTGCTTTCGCAGTTTGTAATCGTATTATTGCACTTTGAAATTTCATCTCTTTAAATCTTGTGTTTGTTGCTCTTATGCTTGTGTTTTCTTTACTAAATATTTGATCGCGCATTTTTGCTTTTAAATTGCTATTTGAACCAAGTTTTGGTGGCTCGGAAAAGGTTACAACACCTAACTCCAAAATGTTTAAAAGTTAGAAAAGTTTTGGTCGTGGTTTTGCAGTTCGGAAGTTAAGTTTTGAAACAATTTTCAAATGGGTTTTGTTGACTTCAAAAGTCTCTAAATTTTGTGAATGCATACTAGACTTATAGTATGTTGTTCTAAAAATAAAGTATAGTATTCATACTTTGTAAAAATATAGAGAAAAATCCATTTCAAAAAGATCCGATTTAAAGGAGTTTTCCATACTCTTTTTAGCGGCAATTTTACGATGCTATTTCCAACTTAGTAAAATTGTTTTAAACTTAATTTTTGTTCGTCAATCCTTTTAGCGTCACCAGCTTCATATCTGTCTTATTTTCCACATACGACAGCCGAGGCTGATTCCATGGAACATTTCCAAATCCAATTGGTACTTCCTACAACATTTCCCCTTCCTCTAATTACTCCAATCCTTGTATGCCCATTTTTCCATGATTCTCGAATTCCTCCACAACTTCTTCCTCGGCTTTCACTTCATCATCTTCCATATTATCCCACTGAATGTATGAACTTGATGACTCCTCATGCCAAATAACATGATCCATGTCCATCTCCCATATGACATTGTTGTCCCCACTACTGTGGTTTGATTCATTTGATATTATATCATTCGGTTCCTCCTATGGTTCAGATTCTTCCTCCATGGGTTCTTCTTCAGGTTCGAATTCTGAACTGGCGGGACCAGTGATCCCTTTCCTTTCAAGGCTGGAGTGCCCTTAGCGTCCCTAGATATTACGACCAGTTCTGGAGTTAGGGGTGAAAGGGACGCGGAAGATGATCTTAAGGCTATTTAACACTAGAGGGGGGGGTGAATAGTGTTTTAAGAATTTCTTTAAAACTTCTTTGATTTAAATTGATTTAACTATCTTAATGCAAATACACAATCACAGATCAAATCACAGAATCACAAACAGATGCAAATATAAATAAAAAGCAAGTAAAGGAAAGAACACACCAGGAATTTTATACTGGTTCGGTGTTACCCTACATCCAGTCCCGCACAACTCGTACGGCTTTCTATTCAATAATAATCTAGATTACAATCCCTCGATTCCAAGGCAACGAGGTACACCCTCCAGATTCTCAGGTCTCTGGGTAGAACCACTTGATTCACAGGACACAAGTTCACCCGATCGATTTCCAAGGACACGATCACACCTTTATAACCCTAAACAAGTTTCTTTGAGTACAAATGTATCTATAACTCTGATAAGCACTGAGATTCTTTGAAGAGAGTGGCAGAGAATCAAACTAGAGATATTCTGGATTGATTCACTTAAGATTTTGGCAGAATATGAATAGGATGATTAGAAAATAAGATAAGAGAGTAAAGAGGAGAGAAAATAAAGAAAGTAGTTACTGGAAAACGTCCATAACAGTCTCTATTTATAGAGAATGAATGGATGTGTCCATTCAAAGAGATTTAAACGAATAGACACTTCTTTTGAAAACAACCTTTGCTATAACTGGAAGCATGTCGACATGACGAGTAACTATGATGTCGACATGGTCTATTAAAAATGATGATTTGCTTTTCTTTGAAAATGATGATTTAAAACATATGCAACTTTATTCAAATGGACTCTATGTATTTGTATAAGGTATTTAGAAGTAGAAATACTTATGAATATATATACGTATATATACTAAAATATATTTAAAATCAAGGTAAATAAACTAAAGTAAATATAATATTAAAATAGATTTTGAGGCTAAAATATCAAGGACAATTTTGAAATCAAAATATAACAAAATGATAAATATGATTTTGAGGCTAAAACATTTTTGGAAATACGAACGAAGGTTTTTCTTTTGAAAAGGAATATTTGAAAATCATTTTATGAAACAAGAGATAATTTTGAAAATCATTTTGAATCAAAATTAGTGGATAACAAAATAGGGCTACTATCCGTTCCACTAGATATTTCGTGAGTTCCATCTCACTAGGGTTCCATCCCTTTAACAAGAACGAAGTGGATTCCATTCCACGAGTAAATTGGATAAAAAAGAATGATAGTGCTTTCAAGGAGTTTTAACAAATATCTAACCTAACTATATTATTTGTCTTGAACTCTTGAATATCTTGAATCTCATGAGTCTTCAATCTTGAACTCTTGATCTTTGTCTTCTTTACTGTACAGTCTTCTTTTGTTGATACCTGCATATAGATTTCCTGCACATATATATTTTATAACACTTCTATAGTTGTTGTCATCAAAACCATTATCCTATAGACTAACATTCTCCCCCTTTTTGATGATGACAACCTTTGTTTATAAAATATTTATATTCTCCTTATAACTCCCCCTAAATCTAATAACTCCCCCTTAATCTATGCCTAACTAACCTATTTTATACTTCTCCTTATAACTCCCCCTAAATCTAATAACTCCCCCTTAATCTATGCCTAACTAACCTATTTTATACTTCTCCCCCTTTGTCATCAACAAAAAAAAATGACACTAACTCTAAACTATATAACTCCCCCTAAAACTTATCACTCTATGACGTGTGATTATAATGATAGTGTTATCATAAATAATAAACACTTAGATCTAAAACTAAAACTTAGTCCTAAACCACTAACTATAAAACTCCCCCTTAAACTTAATACTAGAACAAAGTATAGTAAATGAGTTGTGAAAGATATTAACTTAATTATACTATAATTATTCAATAAATATGTATAAGTATATTTCAGACAATATAATCAACACATACATCAAAACCAATCATGTCAGACAAGTCATACAAATTAATCAATTCAAACAAGTTAAACAAGTCAATCAAGTCAATAAATTAAACAAGTCAATCAAGTCAAACAATTCAAACAAGTCAATCAAATCAATCAAATCAACCAAGAACTAATAATCCTATATTATAAGACAATACTACAAACTCCTCCTAAATAAGATACACTTGTTATGTATACATGTATGCAATATGTAGTTTGTAAAGCAGTATGAAGTGTATAACATATGCAATGTAGCATGAGATAATATGCGAAATGAAGTGCGACTTGTGATGCAAATGATTATGATATGCATTGTAATTTATGATGTAATATGCAATGAAATGTGATATGAAATATGATGCATAATGATATGTAATAAAATGATAATGAAGTAAAATAATTTGCACAATGATATGATGATATATATACTATGGTAAGAGATATTCAGACTATAAGGTAAACATGAGTGATAAATAATATTTAATTGGCAAGCATATATATATATATATATATGTGTGTGTGTGTGTGTGTGTGTGTCTCTATATGTATGTATGTATACATATATCAAACTATTTATTATAAATCACTTCAACCAAACAAAGGTAAAACACACCAATTACTAAACCTAAGTTAAGGAAACTAATGAATGGGATAGAAAGAGTTGTAAAGTAAGAGTTTAAAGGTAATAAATGGTATTAAAACTATAACATATTCATGAAAGGTAGTAATCAAACTCAGTATCAAAATTAAATTGCTAAGAGATATGGACCTAAACTATATATATATATATATATATGATCAAATATAAAAATTAATAGCCTACTTAAATAATTATTTTAACTTGATTGTTTTTATTTTATTTTTATTTTTATTTTTAAGAATCCAAACTTCCATGTTTATAAAATACTTAACTTACTAATTAAAACCTTTATATTAAATTTTTATTGACTAAAATATTTAGAAACATGTTTAAACATTTTTTTTTTTTTAAAAAAATATCATAATGAAATATTAAAAACAACAAAGATTAAAAAACTAAAATAAACATATGTTATATTAATGCCTCTTTCATTTAAATTTTAATTAATTACTAAAGAATATCTAAACATTAATTTTAAATATTCTAATATAAGTTAGAAAATAATTTCTAAAAAGAATAGAGAAAAATACTGAGTTTAAATATCGTTATTTTATAATTTAAAATTTTAAGTAGAAGAGACAGCATTTACAGAATGCTATAAAAAGTTTTTGCAATAAAATATATTCAAAACATTATAGAAACTGTAGCTTTTACCAAATGCTGTGTAAAGTTTTTGAAACTCTACGGCGTTTCAAAGCACAGAAATGCTATAAAAACGTATTTGCAGCGTAACAAAAGCAAAGACAGCATTTCAGAAATGCTATCTAAAGTTCTGGGCAAAAATGGTGATTTTTGACCCAATTTTTATAGTAGTTAATATAGTTAAAGTACAAAAAAATTGAATAAAAAAAATAATGAGAATGCATGTATGTGTAAAGATACTTGGCATTATGCATGTAAAAATGCTTTTATTAAAATGTATGTCACTATCTACTTATATGATAAGTATCATGTGATGTGATGCAATCTTATTAATTGAAGAAATCTATAAGTAAAGCCTTATTCTAACAATCTAAATTCCTTTTACTAATTTCTTAAAAATATAGAATTAGTATCTTAAAAAAAATATAGTACGAGAAATAAAAACAACATTAGATAAGTTAAAACTACGAATGAAGGTATGTTTTCTTTCTTAATATAGTTGTAATAAATTAGTTGTAAGATTTTATTCGAAAGAAAACACATTTTAAAAGACTTTTAAAACATTAGACTTGTATATTGATATTTATACTATGGTGTGTCAATATATGGACCAAAATATCAAAACTTATAAAAGTGATAAATTTCTATACCTAACTAAATGCATAGATATATATATTCTTAAATGCAACAATAAAGATGAAATAATAGTAAAGCATACCAATTTTTGCATTCCATCTTTCTAACTTTGTCGTTCCTCCATTGTTGTGATCCACACATTTATATCTTTTCGAATTTGACAATGAAATCTGTTCTATTGCGACGGGCTCGTTTTTCTGATCAGCGTAGTATATTCATTTGCTGAATTTGAAGACCATATGAGAAAGATACGGATGATTTAGTAGATTGACCAACTTGGCGCCAAAACTTTGAATTCGAATTTTGAATGAATGGACACTTCAACCACTATAAATAAGCCCAACGGTCACCACTTTTCATAAGAATTCCTTCTCTTCATCTTCTTCTCGTTTTTCTATATACTATCAAACTTCTAGAAGGCATATCTCCTTCGTTTCTTAACGGAATTGGATGAAACCAGCGGCAAGTCGAAGAGGAAAGCAAGGGCTACGATCTAGTAATAGTTTGGTGTCGAATTTGGACAGTATTGTGATGCAACAAGCCGAATAGTAGAAGAAATGTAGAAGATCCCGTACACCGTTTTTCAGTTTTGGATAGCCAACTTCAAACTTTCATATCTCACTCAATTTTGATCGGAATTTGATGATCCACCCATCAAAACGACCACGAGAACAAGAACTACAATCTTTGACGGTTTTGCCTTCTTTTTCTCTTTGTTCACCAAAACTTCATTTGACCATAACTTGGTCATTTCTTGACGGATTCTCCCGAAACCAGTGACATTGCGAAGCAGATAGAGAGAAGTACAATATCAAATCAAGTTGTAGATGAGAACCCAAAGTTTTGAATTGATCTGGTACCCATTTCTTTGTTGATTTCCATTATATATCCATTTTTTCTTCTTGATCGATGAATGATTATATGGTATCTTTTAACCAACAATCATTAGACATAATTCTTCTCCTGCAAAACAAGATAACTTTTTAAAGAATCAAGTGACTTTTCAAAATAACTAAATATAATTTTAAACAACAATATCATGATGATTCTGTGACATATTCAAATGAAAACAGTGTTAATAATTTTATAAAAAATAGCCATTTTAAAAATTTTCAAAATTCAGATTATGAAACTTTTGAAAACCTTGCTCTGATACCAAATGAAAGGGACGCGGAAGATGATCTTAAGGCTATTTAACACTAGAGGGGGGGTGAATAGTGTTTTAAGAATTTCTTTAAAACTTCTTTGATTTAAATTGATTTAACTATCTTAATGCAAATACACAATCACAGATCAAATCACAGAATCACAAACAGATGCAAATATAAATAAAAAGCAAGTAAAGGAAAGAACACACCAGGAATTTTATACTGGTTCGGTGTTACCCTACATCCAGTCCCGCACAACTCGTACGGCTTTCTATTCAATAATAATCTAGATTACAATCCCTCGATTCCAAGGCAACGAGGTACACCCTCCAGATTCTCAGGTCTCTGGGTAGAACCACTTGATTCACAGGACACAAGTTCACCCGATCGATTTCCAAGGACACGATCACACCTTTATAACCCTAAACAAGTTTCTTTGAGTACAAATGTATATATAACTCTGATAAGCACTGAGATTCTTTGAAGAGAGTGGCAGAGAATCAAACTAGAGATATTCTGGATTGATTCACTTAAGATTTTGGCAGAATATGAATAGGATGATTAGAAAATAAGATAAGAGAGTAAAGAGGAGAGAAAATAAAGAAAGTAGTTACTGGAAAACGTCCATAACAGTCTCTATTTATAGAGAATGAATGGATGTGTCCATTCAAAGAGATTTAAACGAATAGACACTTCTTTTGAAAACAACCTTTGCTATAACGGGAAGCATGTCGACATGACGAGTAACTATGATGTCGACATGGTCTATTAAAAATGATGATTTGCTTTTCTTTGAAAATGATGATTTAAAACATATGCAACTTTATTCAAATGGACTCTATGTATTTGTATAAGGTATTTAGAAGTAGAAATACTTATGAATATATATATGTATATATACTAAAATATATTTAAAATCAAGGTAAATAAACTAAAGTAAATATAATATTAAAATAGATTTTGAGGCTAAAATATCAAGGACAATTTTGAAATCAAAATATAACAAAATGATAAATATGATTTTGAGGCTAAAACATTTTTGGAAATACGAACGAAGGTTTTTCTTTTGAAAAGGAATATTTGAAAATCATTTTATGAAACAAGAGATAATTTTGAAAATCATTTTGAATCAAAATTAGTGGATAACAAAATAGGGCTACTATCCGTTCCACTAGATATTTCGTGAGTTCCATCTCACTAGGGTTCCATCCCTTTAACAAGAACGAAGTGGATTCCATTCCACGAGTAAATTGGATAAAAAAGAATGATAGTGCTTTCAAGGAGTTTTAACAAATATCTAACCTAACTATATTATTTGTCTTGAACTCTTGAATATCTTGAATCTCATGAGTCTTCAATCTTGAACTCTTAATCTTTGTCTTCTTTACTGTACAGTCTTCTTTTGTTGATACCTGCATATAGATTTCCTGCACATATATATTTTATAACACTTCTATAGTTGTTGTCATCAAAACCATTATCCTATAGACTAACAAGGGGAGGTATAAGTATTCTCGCTATCAGGTAACCATCTCTGTCTCTATGAGTATACAGATCATATTTCTCCTCTATGGATTCTTCCTCATCACTTGAAAGAATGATTAGATCATCTTTCTCACCCCAATTTGCTCTTCAGGTCTCTCCTTTTGAATACTTCCCTCTGTATGGATTCTACAAACATAAACACAAATAATTAGAAGCAGACACTAAGTATTTGTCCTAACTTAAGAAGTATACTGCTTTTCATATCAAGGTTGGATCAATACTTAGGAAACAAATCGAGATCTTTATCAAAAAGTTTTTATCTCTTTCCAAAAACCCATCTGATTTTTTTTAAAATGTTTTCCAAACATTATTGTCATCGACTTTCAAAATCTTTTCTAAGAAAAACACCTTTTAGATAAAAATTCTCATTATCCAAATCATAGGTTTTTTCCTGATTCTAATCATCTTAATACCATTATTAGACATTTTAATGTCAAACTGTGAAATTCTAATCACAAGATGTTTATTCTTGATTTAACTGACCTGTTTTTAAAACAATTATCCAATTTACGACATTAGTACCATAACTAACTATATTTTCCAAAGTATATTCTTTATATTTAAAATATGACCTTAGGAAAAAATATTTTATTCACCAATTTTCAAAACAAATCATTTCTATATATCATTAACAAATACGGGCTCTTATATAATACGCTCAACTCATTCTAGGATGTCATTTATCCTATCTCTAATGAGGTACTCATCCTAGGGTATTACTAACCCTATCTCCGATGAGACTTTACCCCTATCAGGCTCAGATGTTCGCTCAACCTAAGCTTTGATACCAAATGTGACGACCCGCCTCCTCGACCCTAAGAAAGCGACACTAATACATCCTCGGTATTCACGTGCTGCAAATCCAAGTGCCGAAGATGCAGATTATCATGGGGTAAAAGAAAATATAGATAGAACAGAATCTTACACGAATGGAATAACGTATATTATTTCAATATATATGATCTTTATAGCGGAAATTTTAAATACATTTATCAGAGACTATATTATAAATCTCCCTGGACAGTTATAAATCTATGTCTTTATGAACGCAGAATACAATCAGTAAACTAATGCAGCAGAAATGGAAATGGAGAACTATCTACAGGAACTTCTTCAGCTTCATACTTCAAGTTCCATCACAATGCTCCAAGTTAAACCCGACTACTTGGCTGTTTGAAAAAATTGGGCATTCAAAGCTTGAGGGAAAGGAAAATAGACCCCGTATCAGTCATGGGACTAGTTTGAGAAACTCAAAAATACGGGTATTGGAAAACAAAGGGTATCTCATAAGACCACGCTGCACATAAATACGGAACAAGTTTTTACCTTATGATAACCAAAACATTTGCTACGCAAAATCAAGGATATTATCGTTAATGACATTCTTTGAAAATCCTTTTAAATAACATATTAATCATAGCTAGAATTGTTACATTTGTTAAATTTGACAACATAATAGGTTTACAACTAAAACCATAAAGGCTAATATTGGAGAATGGATTCCATACAATGACAAGGTAAGGGACTACCATCCGACAGTACATCTCTAGAGGGACGCACCTGAGGCTCCAACCTCTACCAACACAGAACCGACCTACCTTTACCACAGATGGTACCAAATATGACATCACATCGGTCGTTCCCAATCTATCCGAGAGCTCTCATAGCATACACATCATACCTGATATATAGAGGGTAATCTAGAAAGGTGATGACCATATCCTAATGGGTGCGATCCATAGAGCCCTTCGCATCTACACTATTTTTGTCATTCCTGGGTAATGAGCCTCGAGGTAACGATTACCTTTTTTATAGCAGACATTTCACTTGAATGCCACATTGCCAATTCCATCACACACTATTGATTTCCACAAATGTACAACCTATGAGCTCGTACGTCTCAGAGAAGGAAGTAGTATAGGAGAGTTACCTCCTGCACCACCAAACAGATGTACGTTTGTAAAAATCAATGTATGTGCATTTTAGAAATGCAATTTCAGATATTCGTCCATACAAGTTGTACAGGAACCGGACAAACCGAAGGAACACTCCTACTACATCCTGTCGGGAATCATTTCTAGGATTAGTAGCGAGTAACCCTTGCATCGAAGATCAAATGAAGATCCTACTACCACATATACATGATATGGGAAATTTTTCCCGAGGGTTAGTGACAAGCAACACTGCATTCCATCCTCTAATTTATTATCATTCCATGCCTTCACTTCGAACGAGTATATTGGTTCGAAGTGGTTTTCGGATTGGAATCACCCAAATCCGATCCTAGTTCCTTCGAACCAATCATCGATAAAAGATGTTAAGTTTGAGGGTGATTATCATTTCATTTATTAATATCTTTTATCGAATAAAATATCTCTTTTAGAGATACAAATCTATAATCATATTCTTTTCCAATATATATGGAATCATTAAACCTCTCTTTATCGTTGGAAATACCAAATCAAAATCATTTTCTAAAAATCAAATTGCAAAACCTTATTGAGTAAGAATGGTCGATAAAAATTATACTAATTCTACTCAATATCAATTTCCATATTCAACCTTTACTATCCATCGAATAACGGTAGAATTACCTTTTAAATTCACATGGATAGTACAGATTCCCTCCTCTTAATTTAATACCAAGTATAAGAAGATTATTTCTATACAATCCAAGTTGTATTAAATTTGCAAATTTGAACTTTTATACTTGCCTCATTTCCGACATTTCAGCCTTATCTATTTCTTGCCCAGGAAAGAGGCTAGGTGAGTCAGGGCACTGGTTTCTCCTGAACATCTCCTTAGTTTAAGCACCTCACATTCGGATCTCACGAATAGAAAAAACCAGTCTACTCATCGGCTTTTAGAGCCAAGATTAAATGACTTAATTATAACATGTTTTCTTTAAATCATTTATTAAACTCCTTTAAAATAAATTATAAAACCTCCACATTATCCTTAAAATACTTAATTATTTATTTAAAAACATTTATAAAATATTTGGGAAAGAATACTTAAATTTAAAATCATATTTCAAAAGTTATTAAAAACCTCTACAAAAAGTGTTGTGAATAGTGCTACAAATAGTGCTTTTAAGGCTTATTTGATCAAAACAACTTTTCGATCATTTAGAAATTCATTTTTATAACTCAAATCTCTTTAAAAAAAATTTAAAATATTTATAGAATTTATTCCATATTTATAAAGAATTAAAAATATCAATTTAAAGAATTTACTGCTTTGGTTTCCAAACTGCCAAAGCGCGACTATTTTGAAAACTTGATTTACTCATATTTCAAAATCGACTAAACAAAATCTTGATCCTTTTCTTTTGTTTGAATGCCATGATTATAAGTGTTCGAAAAATTCTTATTCCAAAGAATTCCGACTCTGATTCCATCGCATAAATGGATTTAAACTTTTACGGTATGAAATCGCAAACTATCATTACGCGACGCGCCTATTTAACTCAATTTTCATATCATTTCCAAACTTTGTTGAAACACTTTTAAATGTTTATAAAACATTTCTAAATCAAGTTAAACCATTTTAAAGAGGTTTAACAATCTCATATACACCATCTCATTTATTGAAGGAAGGTGATTTCTTTCATGATATTCGACGTGTATTAAACGTGAATTGTTTACAAATCCAAACAAACATATTATCATATCCAAACATGGTTCACAATCATCACAACCAAGCATAGCCAAACATATATATCATCCAATATATCATAATATAAATAGAGATTCTCACCTTTATAGGTTTTTAACTTAACGAAAATTTTCTATAGCTTTACTACGATTAAATCAATGCCTATAGAATCGAGCCTTGGACCTTTACATAGCTCAGCCTTGGTGGTAGGAGGTGGTGGCCATGATTTTAGAGAGAGGAGAGGAGTTTTTTGAGCTTGTTTTAAAGTGGACTGCTAATGTATATATACTTATATAAATTTATTTTCTTTTTGCTATTTTTTCTTCATAATTTTCCTAAGGTAGTGGAGTATAAAGAGGTGAAGAAGCTTAGGAATTTATGAACAGATGAAGTGAAGACGGATGGTGGCATTTATAGACAAAGAAGTGAACTAAAATATCATGATATTTATGTGAACACACATCACCATTTCATCACCACTACACCCTCCTCCATTAGCATGCACGGCCGAACACTCCCCCATGTAGCTCCATGTATGTGACTTGATGTGTGTAAGAGTGAAGTGAAGTTTGCTTTATAAGTTTGAAAATATCTTAGATATTTTTTGTAATATATATATATATAATTTTATATGTGTATTTGTATGTATATATGTGTTCATACATTTGTTCGGGTGTGCATGTGTATGTTATATATATGCACAAGACATATAACCAAGTTTGTAATAACTTTGAACAACTTCCATTTGTTAGACCGTTGAAAATCGGAAAGCCGATTCTCAGTCACATTTTCACTTATAAATTAATTTACATATAAATGTAAACAAAATTTAAATACTAATTTCTTATCATTTTTAACTAATTAAAACAATCTCATTTGAATTATAAAACCATATAAATTAATATTAAACATTTGTTTAAAGAAAGAGCTATTATATCGATAAAGCGATATTAATTTTCCTTATAATTTCAAATCAAATACGTATCTTTATAAAAATATTATAAACGATTTATTATCACTTCATAACTAACTAAAATGAATTATTCTAATCTAAAACAATTATTTGAATAATTATAAAAATTATTAAATCATTAAATCTCAATTTAAATTCATAAATCAATTATTAAATACGATGTCATTATTGATGTTGTCATAAATACATTTTATTTTCCAAAAATAAAATAAATAATTTTATTTCATATTCTTGTTTAAATGGATAAATAAGTATATTTATCCAGCTCCGTGCGTGACTTTTGATAATTATATAGCTGTTTATTGATAAAACGATTCTCGACATTTTATCGATATTCCTTCAAAGTTTAAATTTTTGTAAATACTTATTCAAAATAAGATTACCGTCATTCTTGTTCAAAACATCATAATATATGTTGTTTAAAAGCTTATGTTTGAATATTTAAAAATAAATATAATTTCTCAAGTTGATAAATATGCGGGTCGTTACATTAATTTCGTCCTCGAAATTAAAACGCAAAAGACAAAGGTGTTTGGCCAAAATATTTATTTTTAAACTTACACCCGTACGATGTATATGATCGTCCTTGCGCAATATCTAATTCGATCTACTATTTGGATCCACAACTTTACTTCCGAACTAGTATTGATCTCCGATCCTCTTATGTGAACTTAGATCAGGCTTTCCGATCAAAATTTTAGTTTTTCTTGCATAACTTTCAACTATGACAGAAAACTCAAGTATCCACTTATAAACCCTCATCAATGTGGTCGTCAAGAATCGAGTGATATATCATTTTTCGGACTGGTGTACACACCTCAAAGTTCTGCACTCGAATCTTAGTATAGAATCTTGCGATGAAATGATCTACTTACAGCGTACATACTTATTAATATTCAAAAATCTTTATGAAAACATTCTATAAAACTTTCATCTTTTATTTTAACACTTTAATAATCATTTCGAAATATTTGCCTCAAAATATTCCTATCTCCTTTTCAAAAGAAATCAATTATCCTTTACTTGGAATAGTACTATTATAATTTTATTTCAAACTTCTTTTGAAATTTCTTTGTCAATAAATCCCATTTTAATTTTCAAAATTTATTTCATAACTTTTTATCTTACAAAGAAAGTTCTCCTTTTAAGCTTTGTTTCATTGATCAAGAATTGTTCTATATTTTCTTAAGTGACTTGTATAATTGTAAATGAATGAAGTTAAAATGAAAGATCATAGTTATATTGTACATCTTTATATCTTACATACATCCTTTCTACCATACTTGGTGATTCTTAGGTTATCCCAATCCTACTTGGGTATGTACTAAAAGTTCATAATGCGAATACAAATACATGGCGAACCACACCATCACCCTATCACAAGCCATACTTATAAGCTACTACTTATAGTTAATACTAGATAGATATAATTAGTCTTCAATCACAATCTCAATCATCATTACGAATCTGTTGCCGATGGTGCACTATAATATTCGAGCTCCAATGAAACTTCCCCAACATCCTCATCCTCACTCTCTTCTTCGTCACCAACTTCATTTCCATCTTCATTTTCCATAAACGGAAGCCAAGATTGATTCCACGGAACATGTCCAAATTCGATTGGTACTTCCTGCAACATTTGCCCTTCCTCTAATTCCTCCAATCCTTGTATTCGCATTTCCTCGAGATTCTCGAAATTCTCCTTAGCTGCCACTTTATTATCTTCCATATTATCTTATTGAATGTATGAACTTGATGAATCCTCACGCCAAAGAACATGATCCACATCCATCTCCCATATGATATTGCTGTCCCTACTACTGTGGTTTGATTCACTTGATATTATATCATTTGGGTCCTCCTCTGGTTCAGACTCTTTCTCCATGGGTTCTTCTTCAAGTTCGAAAACTGAACCGGTGGGGTTAGTGATCCCCCTTCCTTCTGAGGCTGGAGCGGCCTCAGCGTTACAAGATATTATGACTAGTTCTGGATTTAGGGGAGGTATAAGCATTCCCGCTATCGGGTAACTATCTCCGTCTCTACGAGTATACAAATTATATTCCTTTATGTGTTCTACCTCATCACTTGAAAGAATGATTAGACCATCTTTCTCACCCCCATTTTATCTTGAGGTCTCTCCTTTTAAATACTTCCCTCTGTATGGATTCTACAACAAATACTTAGAAGTAGACACTAAGTATTTATCCTAACTTAACAAGTATACTACTTTTCAAATCAAGGTTTGATCAATACTTAGAAAAAAAATCAAGATCTTTATCAAAATGTTTAATCTCTTTCCAAAAATCCTTCTGATTTTTTTAAAATGTTTTCCAAACATTATTATCATCGATTTTCAAAATCCTTTCTAAGAAAAAAGAACCTTTTAGATAAAAATTCTCATTATCCAAATCTTAGGTTTTCCTCCCTATTATTAATCCTTTCAATACCATTATTAAACATTATAGTCAAACTATGAAATTCTAATCATAAGGTGTTTATTCTTAATTTAACTAACTTGTTTTTAAAACAATTATCCAATTTATGACTTTAATATCATAACTAGCTCTATTTTCTAAAATATGTTCTTTATATTTAAAATATGACCTTAGGAAAAATTATTTTATTTACCAATTTTCTAAACAAATCATTTTTATATATCATTAACAAATACATGTTCTTATATAATACGCACAACTCGTTCTAGGGTGTCACTAAACCTATTTCTAATGAGTTACTCATCCTAGGGTATTACTAACCCTATCTCTGATGAAACTTTACCCTTATTAGACTCAGGTGGTCACCCAGCCTAAGCTCTGATACCAAATGTGATGACCTGCCTCCTTAACCCTTAGAAATCGACAGTAGTACATCATCGATATCCACGTGTCGTAAATCCAAGTGCCAAAGAGGCAGATTATCATGGGGTAAAAGAAAATAAAGACAAAATAGAATCTTACACAAATGAAATATCATATATTATTTCAATATATATGATCTTTACAGCGGAAATTTCAAATACATTTATTAGAGCCTATTTTATAAAGCAGCCTGGATAGCTATAAATCTCTGTCCCTATAAATGCAGAAAACGATCAGTAAACTAATGCAGTGGAAATGGAAATGGAGAACTATCTACAGGAACATCTTCAGCTCCAGACTTCAAGCTCCATCACAATGCTCCAAGATAAACCTAACTACTTGGCTGCTTGAAAAAATAGGGCACCCAAAGTTTAAGGGAAAAGAATATAAACTCCAGATCAGTCATGGGACTGGTGTGAGTAACTAAAAAAATACGGGTATTGGAACAAAGGGTATCTCATAAGACCACGCCACACATAAACATGGAACAAGTTTTTACCTTATGATTACTAAAACGTTTGTTATGCAAAATCAGAGATATTATCTTTAATGACATTCTTTGAAAATCCTTTTAAATAACATATTGATCATTGTTGGAATTGTTACATTTGTTAAATTCGACAGCATAATAGGTTTACAACTAAAACCATAAAGGTTCATATTGGTGAATGGATTCCATACAATGACAAGGTAGAGGACTACCTTCCGATAGTACATCTCAAGAGGGATGCACCTGAGCTCCAACCTCTACCAACACAGGACCGACCTACCTTTGCCATAGTTAGTACCGAATAAGACATCACCCCTGTCGTTCTTAACCTATCCGAGAACACTCATAGCATACACAACATACTCGATATATAGAAGGTAATTTAGAAAGATGATGACCATATCCTAATGGGTGCGACCCACATAGCTCTACTGCATCTACATTGTTTTTTTCATTCCCGGATGATGAGGCTTGGGGTAACGGTTTCCTTTTTCATAGCACACATTTCACTCGAATGCCATATTGCCAATTCCATCACACACTATTCACTACAAGAAAAACCATTTACGGTTTCGAAAATTCATGGCATTTCTGTTTAAATGCAACCAATAATATTTTCTATTAACATAAACGCGGCCAAAAACAATTCACGTTCCCGCCTTTCCTTAGAAAATTCCGCGTAAGCGAAATAAACGTGACCCATCTAAATACAGTCTTATACTTAGAAAAATTTATTACCCTCTTTCATTTTCACCTTTTTGTTTTCTACTGAAGAAAAATTTCCCCCTTTTAATTGTGCTCAAATTTCATCCCGCTGAAGATAAATTTCTCCATTTCATCGTCGACTCCGTTGTTGTAGTCCACTCAACATCGTCGCGGCGGCCAACAAGAGTTTCTCCTCATGGTATAGGTATATTTAGGTATGAATTTATTAAATCGATTTTGTGATTCAATTTGGATGTTGTATTAATTTGAATGCATCATATTTTCGAATTTTGGTCTAACATGAATAGGTTATTTAACCTTAATTTGAGTTGTTGAATTTATTCTGTATTTTATTTTAACAAAAGCGATTAATTTGAACTGTTTAGCAATTAATTTGAACTGTATTTGTTTATATTGTAAGACGTTCAAGGACTAAGTATTGAAGAACTTTTCGTTTTAGGGCGACATAGCAAGAATTGGAAGTTTTAGAATGAAAATTAGGTGTTAATATCTTGTAATGATCTATGTCCTATTTATACATAAGGGAAGTTGGTAAATTCTGCATAATCTTTGATATAACGATGATATATGCTTTGGTTTTCTTTGAGTATATGAATGTTCCGTTGGGATATTGTTGTATTTGGGTTTGTATTCAAAAATTGATTCACTGTCTATTCAAAATGCTCATGTTTAATGCTGCATAAATTTTGTTTGGCTTTATCAATGTGAATGAATGCATGTTCTGTTGAGTTTTTGTTGCTTTGAAATGATCAAATTCTAGCCATATGGTTTTATGTTATACAACTTTATTCTTTTTGCATCTTTTTGGTGAATCTACTCTTAAGTTCATGCAAACAAGGTCAATTGGACACGTAAAATAATAATTAGATTGTCTAGATTGCATAAGGATTTATAACAGTGGAGATTCCTCAAGTTATTGATATTTTCTACTTGGTATATGGTTTCCATGTCTAAAACCGTATATTACATACTACATATCGATAAGTTAATACTACTGAATATCATAAGCATGTGTTTAAAACCTAAAATAGAATGTATAGGTAATGAATATTTTTGCTAGTAGACTGTAAACATTTGAAAATAATCATTAGCAATATGTACATGTAAAGAACATACCGAGTAACTTAATAGAAGCACCAAGAGTTCCATCGGTTGCAATTAATTTATCAACTACTAAAGCTTATTCACCAGGTTAGACTGCACCAGTGTGCATTTCAAGGCAGTCTGTTCCATACTCAAGGACATATTCTTTCGAAATTACTTCACCTAATCAAATAGATAGTATTTTTAAGATTCTTGTTTGGTATAGAAGATAAATTGATGTTTTTTATATCATGTTTACATTATCATGGTGAAGTCAGTTTTCAGAAAGTTACCATAATGTTTATTATTTTGTTGCATTGTTTAGGCTATTGGTGAGCATCCTCAAATAACTTTTTACTGTTTTTGTAACACAATCAACAAATAGAACAATTATTTTTAGGTCATTTAGTTGGATGCTAATGAAATTACTAGGTTAAATCATGATGATATTTCAGAGTTCTTCTAGAAAAATTATATACCAGACAATTTTCTTGGCTTCCTCAACGGTACAAATTTTGTACCAATTGCTAGTGCGATGGGAGGACCAAAAATGAAACCCCTAGCCTCAACACCTATTAAAATATTAAAAATTAATAAGTAAGAAATACGTAAAAATAGCTAGATTTAAATAGTTATTAAATTCAAGTAAACGTAATGTTATAATCTTTCAATATGCAGTTTTTTGATAATATGCAGTTAATCCAGTAACCGAAAGATTAAAAAACTGCATTTATAAAAAAACTGCATGTATACAATATAAGTCCAATTTTTGTACCATTGATTTTTATGTTAATAAGAATAGTTTTTTGTAAAACTTAAAACATTATGATTTCACGATATATATGTAGAAAAAGAGACCGTTTGGTAAAAAATGGGTTTGATTGAAACACAAATAACATACTCGTTGTGCTCCAGCTCAACCAGAACGAGCTCCAGTACAACCATCTTTCACTGCTGCCCGTGCGGTAGTGCTTCGATACATTGCTACCCCAGACTACAGTGTTACACTACATAGCTGCCCTCGGCAGCAGTGTTCTATACACTTATACACTAGGGCAACAGTAGCGTTCATGGTTACACTGCTGCCTAGGCAGTAATGTGGCATGCAATACCTTAGAGTAATTTTTTGCATTTAATTATTCTTGGAAATGTGGAGTTAATGTTTTGATTACAACAGATAGCCAATATCTTCATCAAAGTTTGGAAACTTATTTGCCTTCATATGTCGATGATGGAAAAAGATTAGGTTTTTTTAAACAAGTGATAATAAGTGCTTAACTTACTATGTATTTTGAGAATTAAAACTGTAATATAATATTAAAACTCATTTTTTATGTTTTTAACTTTTGTGATAGAACTAGTATAGAGTACCGACAAGGAGCAGTGAATTTTATGCATGTTGCAAAAAGGAATGTAAGTGGTGTAGAATTATTTTATGTCCCTACAAAGATTGTTGAAATCTTATTCGTCATGATGACCACATCACCATTGAACATTTAATTATGAAAGGAAAGGATCCTAGATACATGGGCGGTTTATGGTTTAACCATGGTGAAGAGATAAATATAGAGAAGAAAACTAATGTGTTTGATGTATATGAGTTATTTAAGATGATTCACTATGAAGATGAAGATTTTCTGAATCATGAATTTTTTTTATGATGATAAAGATAATGTTGATTCTCTGAGAAAAGAGGATGAGTTTATCAAGAACTTGGAAGATGCAGAAACTCCATTGTATCCTACTTGCACAGATCACACAAAATTATCTACCATCACCGTTTTGTATAATCTTAAATGTGAGACTGGCTTGTCTGATAGTGGGTTTGATAAGCTTTTAACTATGCAACATTTATTTTTTTCGAAGGATAACATGCTTCCCAAAACCTTATATGAAGTAAATAAATTTCTTAAAGCATTCGATATGGGTTTTGAAAAGATACATGCTTTTGAGAATGACTGCTACCTTTTCAGAAAAGAATATAAAGATTTAGATACTTGTTCAAAATGTGGTTCTTCGAGATGGAAGAAAAATCAAGATACCGAAGAGGTTATACAAGGTATTCCAGTTAAAGTGTTGAGATACTTTCCAATAATTTCGAGATTTAGAAGAATGTATAGATCTCAAAAGATGGCAGAAGATTTAAGATGGCATTTTAATAATGCAAGCATTAATGAAAAAACGTATCACCCCATGGATTCTATGGCATGGAAAATGGTGGAGGAAAAGTATAAATCTTTTTCATCCGATCTATGCAATCTTAGGCTTGGTCTTGCCACAAATGGATTCAATCCATTTTCCATGTTGAGTTCGAAATATAGTTGCTGGCCGGTAATGCTTGTGACATACAATCTCTCGCCTATGTTATGTATGAAGAAGAAAAATATTATGTTAACTTACTTATTCCAGGCCCAAAGCAACCCGAGAATGATATTGATGTATATTTGGCGCATTTGGTGGAAGACTTGCAACATTTGTGGTGTATTGGAGTTGATGCTTATGATGCATTTAGTAAAACTTTGTTTAAACTGAATGCAATTTTGCTATGGACGATTAATGGTTTTGCAGCTTATGGAAATCTTGCTGGATGTCCTGTGAAGGGGGAAAAAGCTTGCCCATTACGTGGCGTCAATACCCATTCTCATTGGTTGAATCATAATCGAAAGAACGTCTACATGGGTCATAAAAGATTTTTACCTACTTTAGATTCATGGAGAAAACAAAAGGCATTGTTTGATAACACCATAGAGAAAGGTAGTGCTCCTAGAATTCTAACTGGGAGAAACATTTATGCATTATTGAAGGATTATTCAAATGATTTTGGAAAAGAAAATGAAAATTAAATTAAGAAGAGGAAGTGTGCTTATGATACAGAAGATGAAGATGATAATATTAACGATTCTACAAAAATGGAGCTATCAAGGTAGAAAAAAGATCGATTTTCTTTGATTTGCCATATTGGAAGGTTAGTGGTTAATTTATTTACTTTTCATAGTTTTAACAGAAGAAAAACCCAATAATGCGTTATAGTTTTGGTTTTTGTAGGAACTTCCATTACGTCATAATTTAGATGTGATGCATGTGGAGAAAAACATTGGGGAAAGTCTATTGGGCACAATGTTGCATGGTAATAAATCAAAAGATGGAACCAACTGTAGAAAGGATTTATAGGATTAGGGAATTCGACATGAGCTTCATGCACAACCTCATGGGAATAAAACATATCTTCCACCGGCTCCATACATGTTATCAAATTCCGAGAGGAAAATATTTTGCAAAAGATTGTACGGTTTCAAAGGGCTAGATGGCTACTGTTCAAATTTGAAGAATCAGATTTCGTTGCAGGTTTGCAAAATTAGTGGATTGGAATCACATGATTACCATGTATTAATGCAACATTTATTGCTAGTAGCATCGAGAGGATTAATGGCAAATAAGGCAAGGAAAGCAATAATTCGTGTCTGTTCTTTTTTCAACAAATTATGTCAATGTTTTCTTGATAGAGAGAAGGTAGAAGAAATCAATGTTAAGATTATTGAAGTTTTATGTGAGCTCGAGAATTTTTTTCCATCTTTTTTTGATATAATGGTACATTTGTCAATTCATCTTGGAAAAGAAGCACTAATATGTGGACCGGTTCATTTCATTGGATGTACCCATTCGAAAAATATATGAAGACACTTAAAGATTATGTACGAAACTATGCACGACTAGAGGGATGTATTGCATAATCCTATCTTGCAGAAGAATCCATGATGTTTTTCAAAGAATTTTTGAAAAAATCAGGACATATAAAGGAGAAATAAGCTCGAAATGAAGATTATGAAAGCAGTGTAATACTCGAGGGACATCCGATTTCAATGTCCAAGATAGTTACATTGTCAGTTAATGAGAAAGAAAGTGCTCATTTAGCCGTATTAATGAATATGGATGTGGTGGAACTATTTATAGAGTAAGTTTTTGTTACATTGTTTTAATTATTTTGATGTGTTCGTAATGCTAAATATAACTTATAATCACTTGTTCTATACTAGTTTGCATTTGGAGGAATTAGAATATTTAAACCAGCGCATGAGAAAAAATTCGACCGTAATTTGGGAAACACATACAAATTTTTTTGCCGATTGGATTAAAAGAAAGGTTAGTAAGATTCCAAATATATTTTCATTTGACTACTAATATTACTGTAAAATATACCTGCCAAATGGAATTTGTTGTAGATACCTATTACCTCCAAGGATCATGGTGACATGTTAAGATGGAATGCTTTTGTCCGAAGAATGATGCCATGTCTTATAAAGGATATATCATCAATGGGCAACATTTTCATATAAAAGATGCAGGGAGAGAAACCTAGAATTATAGGGTGACTTTTGATGTAACTACTATGTGCAGAACAAGTGCAAAAGATACGTCCCAAGTGGTTGATGTGGTCACTTATTATGGAATATTGACGGATATAATTTTATTAGATTATCATTTGTTTTACATTTCTGTTTTTAAGTGCCATTGGGCGTATATAGGAAATGGAGTAAAAGTTGATGATGATGGGTTCACTCTTGTTAATTTACATCAAGCATCATTTTCAAAAGATCCATACATACTTGCATCTCAAGCAAGACAAGTATTTTATTTAAGAGAAAATGATGTGTCTAATTGGTATGTTGTAATGAAAGCACCATCAAGAAGTTATGATGACTTAGAGTCACATGATTGCGTTGAGGAAGATATTCAAGTCGTGGAAGATTGCAAAATAACTGAAATGGATGATGAAGATGTTTGCTATGTTAGGGAGGATTGCGAAGGCATACTTGAGTAGATTATATGTTCTGCTTGAACATGATTATTAATTTATGATAGTATAAATCTGGGCTATTTGGAAATTCACTTGAACTTGTATTAATTTTCTTTAGTGACCGTTGTTCATCTGCACTGTTATTCTATGTATTAGTTGTTTCTATATTAATGAATTCCTTTACATATCTCCACTCGTGTCACTGGCTATATTGTGGCTATTGATTTGTCTTTAAGTGTATTAGCAATTAATGTTTTTCTCAAATAACATTAATAGATGCATGTTGAAGTTTTGCTCAATCATGTTTATACCTTAGCAATTAATGTTTTTCGTTTCACAACTCTAACATAGTTGATGATGCATACTATATTGACATTACCTATCATATCAACTAAAGTTACACCAATTTATACATGTACAAGTTAATGTCAGTTCTGTTACAACTTGGATTTGTTGATGATTGTAGTAAGCATAGATGTCTAAAAAGGTAATGGATAGATTTAACATCATAAGATATGCCATTTTAGTTGGCTCTGAAACTTGCAAAATGATGGTAAATTTTCCAAAATTTAGGCATAATTTCTTAGCGCACTATTGATATGGTTAACCGACTAATATCATGAATACTTAATTTTTTTCCTTTTTTCCATCAGTAAGCATTTAATGATGCAGTTGATGCTTTCAAGATTTTAATAGCTAAATATGTTAAGTTATTATTTTGTTGATGTTATCTACTGAGTAAAGACAAGACAGAATTTTGTGATATGATTCTTTTTAGTATATTGAGATGTTTGATATATATGTATAATGATTCATAAATGTGAGTACGTCATTGCTATAAATATATAACTAAATATCAAATATATTCATGGATGGTATGCAATAGAATTTATGGAGTATACATGAATTATTTTTTAATTGCAAATGCAAACTTGGCATTTTACCATTATTATACTAAATCTTTGGTGTAGGTTTCATCCTTTCCAAAAAGCACTTCTAGCTAAAAACATCAGAATACATAGGTATAGGAATATGGATAGTTGACAAGTACTCTTATGCATCAGGACAATCAGTATATGAAAAATTATCCGATACTAAGATTCTTTTACCATTTAAATTATATGTATGTATTTATTTATGTAGGAGGAGATTAAAAAATTTGGCGGCCTATCACAGTCCAGCTCATCACAGAATGTCAACGGAGATGTTCTTGCACATGTATTGGGACAAGATAAACCGGGACAATTAAGGGCACTGGGAAGGGGTTGTACCTTAACTAAGCTAGCAGTGGCCCAGTCCAGAGATATACAAGTATCTCAGTGTCAACAGCTAATAGCAGAATTGAAGAGTATGGTACAGATGCTGGTGGACTAGAAGGTAAACTTATAAATGTAATTTATATATGTTAAATATAAAATAAGGGATATTTCAGCGTCTGACAAAAATAAGATGCAGTGCTTAATTTTGTTGTGCTTTCTTTCTGTTTGTAGTGCTTAATTTTGCAGTATAAAAATTACTAGTAATTTTTTATTTGGGTCATGTTTAGATAATATATTTTGAAAACTCTATAACTATGATCTGATAAAGATTATGGTTTTATTTGGCTTGTGGGTGTAGTTTTAGTGTAATACATGTACAATAGTGTACATAGACTCACAATTACTGCTTCTTTGCTATTTGTGATTTAATTGTGATTGTGTACATAGAATCACATGGACAATGGTGTACAAATGTGAGCTATTTGTGATTTAATTGTGCATATCCACTTTAGTGCTCCTAAGATTAAAGTATGGTAATATTGCTGCTTTACTGCAGAGTAAAGAAAGTTTGAAAGGTAAAGAAAGTTCGTAAGAAGGGAGCACACCTGAATTGGTAAAACTAATAATTATATTACTCAAGAAATAACATTTGGATTTTAGTTTTTGATCCAGTAATTAACATAATTTTTGGTTGAATAATTATAGAGCAATGATGACGTATGTTCGGTGTACAATTGGGATGGAACCTCTGGATTTTTTGCCCGTGGGAGAGTGTTGTCCAATGACCCAAATGAGGTTGTTAATGGCATTCTTCTTGGACCAAATGCTGTGAGTGTTATTATAGATTTCGTGGAAAAACCAGATACTTATTTATAGAGGCCTACACCTGAAATGACAGTATTAGCAAACGCTAACAATAAGGCAGTAGTATGGCCATCTACTTGCATAAAGAGGGCACCGCGAGCACCCTTGAATGAAGTCAGTACGGTAAATTTTACAATTCACAATAATTTCGTAGGTCTTCTATAAATTTAATTTAGAAATATGTCATGTACAATATTTTAACTTAATCACTAAACTCTTGATTTACACTTCTTCTTTTTAGAGTAACAGCAGCGCCCAAGATGACAAATTTAAGATTTATGGTTGGAATGAGGGTGATGTGGTAGTTTCCAAAGGAAGAATCTATGCCAGAGATCCTCAACATATTGTTAATGATATTCCGCTCGGTCCGTCTGCCGTTGTGATTTGGGTGGACAATGTAATAAATGGATATGCTTACTTGTGGAGACCCATAGTTGATATTTCATGCATTAGATATGCAATCAGTATGAAAATAGCATGGCAAAATCAAAAGTTGAAGTTGATAATGAAAATCTAAATGTGACTGGAAATTATGCAACTTCTCCCCTTAGATCCACACCCGCATTCATGAAGAAACATACACAAGAATGTGTAAGTATATATTCTACAGTTTATATTTTGTTATGCTTTCATGTTTATGTATAATAAGTTCAATTTAATTATTCAATTTAATGTTTACCAATACAATAACGATGATTTTGTTTGATTTCATGTTTATGGTACCGGTTTTTACATCTTCTTTCTAAGTTAACTTTATTTTGGATCATGGTTTATTTATTTTGTTTGTTCATCATTTTTATTTTGGTTTCATTTAATGCGTTGGTTTTCTTATTAATTTGGCTTCAGTTCCACTATTTGTGCAATTTTATGGCTTTGTCCGTTCAAGATATAATGTTAAAATATATAGCTTCTGATGATATTCAATATAATTTACGATTCCGACCTCGTTCCCAATCTTTTTGTAAAGTGGCAACATGACTTATAGTATAAGTGGTTCGTTTATTGTTGATTTCAAACTTAAGTATACATGATGAATGATGGAATGCGGATGAGTTCTTCTCTTTATAATTTATGATGAATATAATTGTGGTTATTTTGTGTCGATGTTATTATGTTCAGTATTTATGTGTATGTATATAAATATCGCATATATATTCAGTATTTATGTGTGTGTCTATATTCTGCATAATAATCTCTCTTTCTTCCAGCCAATTGCAAAGTTGGTAAAAGATGATAAATGCAAGTTAATCGATGTGGGTGGAACCAATAAAGTATAGGCTGAAGGAACCATCGCTTCAACCAATCCAACATCGATGGTTCATTGTCGTCCATTGGGACATGATGCTGTTAAGGTTTGGGTTGAAACAGTCTGAATGTAGAGCTATGGAGACCCACATCAGAGGTTACATGCACGGAGGATGCCTTTGGCGTTCCCATAGCCTGGCCAATTGGAAAAGTGATTAAGGAAACACAATGAAAGGTATGCAATTCTGTATGTAATTGAAATATTTTGGTTCCTATCAGTTTATGTCATAATATTGCTTTAAAATATTATGAAGTCATTAAATTGAATGTTCAGAAATGAGAGGAGTATGAACTTAGGCCATACTGTATCAGAGTAAATGATTTTCTGATAGTATATGTAAGAAATGTTTGAAAACATAATTTTGGTAGAAAAGAATTCTTCTAAGTGGAGGAATACACCGAAAAGTTGATTAAAAATAACATAATGTTGTAAAATTTAATTAACATATTGTTACAACTTATATATGTAGTTAATGGCAGAGGTATAGAGTGCATAATGGATACTTACCTTATAATCATCCGTGATAGCTTAGAAATTGTAAGAAATGATCCCGTTGGACGTCATTTGTTCCTTCAACATCTGGATACGAAAAATAAGTGGAAAATTATGGTACAAATTATCCAAAGAAACATAAAAAGTTTATATGATGGGTCAAAAATAGAAACACGCTTAAGATAATGAATTGGTACTACGTAAAAGCATATATTGAAGTCTAGGGGTTGGTTTGGAGTTGTAGAAGTTGGCGATAGTCGAAGTTTGTGGTTTGAAGGAAGGAAGGGAAGATGGGTGAGGTCGCGAGTTGTGGAAGTGGCTATTACGTTGCGATTGTATTGATGACAGAAAGGTGATTGGGTTTGTGATGATACAGAAGTATAGTGGGAGGAGGTGATGAAGAGAAATTTGATGTTTTTTATGGGTCGAGAAAGAGTAAATATTTTGATGTATATGTTTGTGGTGGAATGATGGTTGTCGATAGTGGTGGGGGTGTTGAAGGTGATTGTTTTAGGTTGTAGAAGTGCTCAAAGAGGATTTATGTATGTTCGAGTCATGTTGCAGCTAAGTTGGGCTTGAAAGTTACAGTTATGAGCATTTCTCCTAGTAAGGTAATGGAGCCAATTGAGTGATGGGGAGCTGACGCATTCTGTATGTGCAATGCCAGTTATTTCTTTATTACCAAAGTGTTGCGAACAGAAAACACACTACAACATTGACGCATTGCAAATCAATTGGTATCAGATTATTCTATAGGATGTGAACTTCAAATTTATACTTCCTAAAATTTAAAATTTATAGCCTAAAATTTAAAAATTTTAACCGCGTTTTTTATTATGTATAGCCTAAAATTTAAAATTTTGAACTTCCTGAAACCCATTTGCTCGATTACCATAGTCAAGCAATATATGATTTCCCACTTACTTAATGCAGTCTGAAATGCTAGAGAATACTATTAGTCTGAACTCTGAAGTGTGTGCGCATATGTGAATTCCTGGGGATGTGATAAGATGCACAGTAATTAAGTTATATAAATTATTGTTTTTTGGCACAGCAAGCTCTATATACGACGGATTTAAGTCAGTAATAATTACAAATACCTCGGTTATCTATGACTAATTCTCAGTTAATTTATGCACTTTCATCATGATGTACTTAATGCCAAGTTTAATTGATATCAGAACTTCCAAAATTACACCAAATTTATAGTTCAGGATTATGTGTAAGTAGGTACTAATTTTGATATTCACCATACACCTTTTCAGTTCTGTATGTTCGACCAAAAAACGACGAGCATGCGAACAATGCAATGATGATAATTGATACCACTGGTCCTTAATTTAAGCTTGACCTTAAAATATCAGAGTACTATTTGCAGACGAGCATGTGAACTATTATATGGTAGTTGTCGTATTTTAACCCCTTTATAATATTATTATGGTTACTGTCTTGCATGCCTGCATATTATTTTTATCACTAAAGGCATGCCATTTGTATTTGACCTATTACATTTTGGTTGTGTTATGCAGATAATGACTTGCTGCTGATATTTTGGATGAAGCTTCAGGTATCACATTTGCAATATCACATTACACATTTGCAATATCACATTTGGATAAAGTTTTAGTATTGATTATAACTTGAATCTAATTGTTGGTTATTACTTGTCTAAAGGTATGTCAGCCTTTTTGAAGAAATGAGCAGCAGCAGCAGCACTAGTTGTTTATTAGGTAGTTCGGTTGTTTATTGTACTTTCTTAGTTCAATTGTTTATGGTACTTTAGTTGCAACACTGTTTATGGTAGTTCGGTTGTGTAACTATATGTACGGTTAACTTCTTGTCTTGAAACTACTGTACTTTGGTTATGAACTAGTTATGTTTATGTTAGTGCAGTTGTTTGTGTATTTTGTGGTTCTTTGAATGTGTGTGCTTATGTATTTTGTTGTTGTTGAATGTGTTTATGTTTAACTTTGTATGTGATTATGTATATATTATAATATAAGCTATGAACAAATTAAATTGGAGGACGGAAGATTTGCAGCAGCGTTTAGAAAACGCTACAGAGCAAAAACATGGCAAAATCCAAAAGATAAGGTAGCGGAATAAAAATGCTACAAAAGTATCAAGTGGCAAAACTGAAACATATGGTGGCAAACAAAAAACGCTCAAAAAATGTACATGAAGAAACATCACACAAAATTAATATAGTAGCGTTTAATAAACGCAGCTTAAGGTTTGGCCATAAGTTGCGCCCAAAATTACAGCGTTTAGAAAACGCTACCAAAATAGTTTACGATAAAACAACGATTTTTATTGGCGTTAAGCAATGCTGCAATAAATTTTATTAGCAGCGTTTTTGAAACGTTGAAATAAAGATATTTATAGCGGCATTTATATAAATGCAACTAAAAAACATGTATTTTTAGTTGCGGGCTTTATCACGGTCTTTATCAAAACGCTGCTATAAGATTTGGTAGCGTTTTTGTGCGCCACCAAAAATAAAATTTCTTGTAGTGATTGATTTCCACAAATGTACAACCTCTGAACTTTCACGTCTCAAAGAAGGGTGTTAAGTATAGGAGAGTTACCTTCTACACCACCTAACAGATGTACGTTTGTAAAAATCAATGTACGTGCATTTTAGAAATGCAATTTCAGACATTCATCCATACAAGTTGTCCACAAATAGGACAAGCTGAAGGAACTCTCCTACTACATCCTGTCAGGAATCACCCTTAGGATTTGTAGTGAGCGACCCTTGCATCAAAGATCAAATGAATATACTACTGCCACATATATGTGATATGGAAAATTTCCCCTGAAGTTTAGTAACAAGCAGCCCTACATTCCATCTTCTAATTTTTATCATTCCATGTCTTCACTTCGAACTAGCATATTTGTTCAAAGTAATTTTCAGATAGGAATCACCCAAATCAGATCCCGGTTCCTTCGAACCAATCATCGATAAAAGATGTTAAGTTTGAGGGTAATTATCATTTCATTTATTAATATCTTTAATCAAATAAAATATCTCTTTTAGAGATATAAATCTTTAATTTATATTCTTTTCTAATATATACAGAATCATTAAACCTCTTTTTAAATTTGAAAATGACAAATCAAAATCATTTCTGATAAATCACATTGCAAAACCTTATTGAGTAAAAAGATCGATGGAAATTATACTAATTCTACTTAATATCAATTTTTGTTTTCAACCTTTACTATCCATCGAATAACTGTGGAATCACCTTTTAAATTCACATTGATAGTATGGGTTCCCATCTCGGAATTTTATACTAAGTATAAGAAGATTATTTCTATACAATCCAAGTTGTATTAAATTTGTAAATTTGAATCTTTTATACTTGCCTCGTTTACGACGTTTCGACCTTATCTATTCCTCGCCCAAGAAAGAGGCTAGGTGAGCCACGGCATCGGTTTCTCCTGAACATCTCCTTAGTTTAAATGCTTCACATACAAATGTCACGAATAGAAAAATCCTGTCTACTCATTGGCTTTTATAGCCAAGATTAAATCATTTAATTATAACAGCTTTTCTTTAAATCATTTAATTAACCTCCTTTAAAATAAATTATAAAACCTCCACATTATCTTTAAAATAGTTATTATTTATTTAAAAATAGTTATAAAAGATTTGGGAAAGAATACTTAGGTTTAAAACCATATTTCCAAGGTTATTAAAAACTGCAGCAAAAAGTGCTGCGAATAATGCTTTTAAGGCTTATTTGATCTAAAAAACTTTTCGATCATTTTGAAATTCATTTTTATAACTGAAATCTCTTTTAAAACATTCTGAAATATTTGTAGAATTTATTTCATATTTTTAAAGAATTAAAAATATCAATTTAAAGAATTTATCGCTTTGGTTTCCGAACCGCCAAAGCACGACTATTTTGAAAACTTAATTTGCTCATATATCAAAATCTACTAAACGAAATCTCGATCACTTTCTTTTTTTTGAAAACCATGATTATAAGAGTTCAAAAATTTCTTATTCCAAAGAATTCCGACTCCGATTCCATTGTATAAATGGATTTAAACTTTTACGGTGCGAAATCGCGAACTACCGTTACGCGACGCGCCTATTTTAACTCAATTTTCATATCTTTTTCAAACTTTGTCGAAATGCTTTTAAATTTTTATAAAACATTTCTAAATCATTTTAAACCATTTTAAAGAGGTTTAACAATATACACCATTTCATTTATTAAAAAAAAGTGATTTCCTTTGTGATATTCGACGTGTATTAAACTTGAATTGTTTACACATCCAAACAAACATATTATCATATACAAACATGGTTCACAATCATCATAACCCAGCATAGCCAAACATATATATCATCCAATATATCATAATATAAATAGAGTTTCTCATCTTCATTAGTTTCTAACTTTATGAAAATTGGTTATAGCTTCGCTACGATCGACTCAAAGGCTATGGAATCGAGCCCTGGACCTTTGGATAACTCGGCCTAAGCTTGCAAGTGGAGATGGGCTCGGCCTTGGTGGTAGGAGGAGGTGACCATGAGTTTAGAGAGAGGAGAGGAGTGTTTTGAGCTTTTCTTGAAGTGGATTGCTAATGTGTGTGTGTATATATATACACACTTATATAAATTTATTTTCTTTCTACTAGTTTCTCTTCATGAATTTCCTAAGGTAGGAAGCCATTAAAATGGAGTATAAGGAGGCGAACAAGCTTAGGAATTTATGAAAAATGAAGTGAAGATGGATGGTGGTATTTATAGGCAAAGAAGTGAACTAAAATATCATGATATTTAGGTGCACACACATCACTGTTAATCGGCTAATTTTCTATCAGTTTAGAAAATAGTCGAAAAATTTCAAATTAAATAATCGCAAGTGGACGACGTACAAAAGTTAGTACGTGGCGAGTACGGGTCGATCCGCAGGGCATTTTTAAGATTTTAGAATTTTCAATTCAATCAATTAGACCAAAGTGAGATGAAGTTGTTAACTACAAAAAAGAAGCTAAAGCTAGAATTGAAATGTGATTTAAAAACTATTAGACTAGAGAAAAATTTAGGGATAATTCCACTCTCATATTTTTGTAAATCAACAAACAATAATTTATGATCTCTAGCTTTGATATTAAGTGAAATAATTGTTGTATTTATCATAAGTATTGTTTTTATGTTATTAATTAACATAACTCAAACCATCAAACTATAATACAACAACTATACCACTTAGAAATTCTCATTGAAAATGAAGCCAAAGCAAAAGCTATTTTAAGTATGATCTATTTACTATTGTAACTAGTAATATAGATCATCAATTTTCATTTTTACTTTCATTTCAAAATCAAAAATTAGTTAGCAAATGATGATGTAAATTGTGTTTATGTTGAATAAGAATAGCTCATTTGCATAAGCAATATAAGCTATCAAACCCACTTGTATAAACTTACATCAAAATTCACTTTCATGAAGCATAAACAAAGAGATCATAAATCATAAAAATGTTGAAATTACATAAAGTTAGAGAGCTTCATTACTCCTAAATTGAAGGGGTTTAGCTACTCATTTTTGTTAACAAATCAACACTTGTAAATTTCAACATTAAAAAAAGAAAAGGAATTAAAACTAAGCAAGGAAGAAAGAGAAATTAACTACTAACTACTTGCATAAAAATTAAAACTACACTACTTGCATAAATGTAAATCTAAGCTATGAACATTAAAAGAAAGAGAGCATAGAAATAAACATTAACATAAAAGCAAAGAAAAGCATGCAGAAAAGAAAAGAAGAAGAGTGTTGGAAGCCATTTTTATTTCATGAAACATTGCCATTACAACTTGCTCTGTTAATTTCCTAACTAATGTGTAAGAGTAGAAGATAGATTCATGTACATAAGAGGGTTTTTATACATGCATAAAACCCTAATTTCATTTTTAGGGAGCTTCCCAAAATACCCTTTAGGAAGTGTGGCCATCAAGTAACCATTAGCCACTAATTAATCCATCATTTGATGTGCATGAAGCTTTAACCTCCACTTAGTTGTCCATTAGCTCCTAATTGTACATTTAGGTAAGTGGGTGAGGTCCTCCATGATCTTGAACTTGAATTATTTCCTCTTCATTCCTTTGTATTTCCTTGTGCATGCATATACCATCATGAATCCCACTTCCATATGCATTAAAATATCCTATAAAAATCATAAAAATTGTCCAAGTAAAAATTCTTAAATTGACACATGCACACAAATAACCATTTTGCCCCTGAATGAAGATGAAAATATGATGGTTTGAAAATAATTGAATTTTGGTTTTAACATGTAAAAATGCCCAAATATGATGTTTATTTAAATAAAAAGAAATAAAATATGGATGTAAAAATATGCACATTTACGTGCACATCAATCACCATTTCATCACCACCACACCCTCCTCCTCCATCACCATGCACGGTCGAACACTCCCACATGTGGCTCTATGTTGTGAGTTGATGTGTGTAAGAGTGAAGTGAAGTTTGTTTTTTAAGTGTGAAAATATCTTAGATATTTTTAGTAATATATATATATAAGTGTATATGTATATTTGTATGTATATATGTGTTCATATATATGTTAGGGTGCGCATGTGTATGTTATATATGTGCATAAGACATATAAAAAAGGTTGCAACAACTTTGAACAACTTTCGTTCGTTAAACTGTTGAAAATCGGAAAGTTGATTCATGGTCACATTTTCACTTATAAATTAATTTACATATAAATGTAACAAAATCAAAAACAATAATTTCTTATCATTTTTAAATAATTAAAACGATCTCATTTGAATTATAAAACCATATAAATTACTATTAAGCAATTGTTTATAGAAAGTGCTATTATATCGATAAAGCGATACCAATTTTCCTTATAATTTCAAATCGAATATATATCTTTATAAAATTATTATAAATGATTTATTATCACTTCATAAATAATTAAAATGAATTATTATCATTTAAAACAATTATTTAAATAATTATAAAAATTATTAAACCATTAAATCTCAATTTAAATTCATAAATCGATTATTAAATATGATGTCGTTACTGATGATATCATAAATAAATTTTATTTCTTAAAAATAAAATAAATAATTTTATTTCATATTCTTGTTTAAATAGATAAATAAGTGTATGTATCCAGCTCCGTGCGCGACTTTTGATAATTATAGAGCTGTTTATTGATAAAACGATTCTTGACCATTTTATCGATATTCCTTCGAAGTTTAAATTTTCGTAAATACTTATTCAAAATAAGGTTACCATCATTCTTGTTCAAAACATCATAATCTATGTTTTTTAAAAGCTTATATTTGAATATTTAAAAATAAATATAAATTTTCAAATTGATAAATTTGCAGGTCCTTACAACTAAAGTTGGGCGATTTGGGGTTTTATAATTTGGAAGACTCACCACGTATATTTGTTTACTCTAGTTATTATTTAGAGAGGAATTTGAATACCACTGGATGCTCCATATTGTTTTGATTCTAGAGTTGTACCTTTTTTCGCTCGGAGGAGTCCCTCCTTGTCATGATTGGTTTTGGTTTTGATATATTTTGAATATAAAAACTCGGGTATTTAGTTCTATATTTATCTTTTGAAAAGATTGGATGCATAGTATTTTATTATAGAATATTTTCTATACTTTTGTTACAACTTTTTGATATGGATTTTCCATAAGGAAAATATAACTAATCAGATTTATTGAAAGCCAAGTAAGTAATCCGATTCTTAGGAAGGGGTATTACATATTCTGCTCTGTGATAATTTCGAGGGCAAAATTCTTTTAAGCGGGAGAATGTAACATCCCGAAAAAATTGTGAAACTTTTATTTAAATATGGGAATTATTTAAATAACTAAATTATAAATTTAATATTACTTAAATGGATTTAATAGCATTATTAAACTCCTTTTAATAAAGAATAATGATAAACTCAATTTGTGAATTTGTTTACAAAAATAAATAGTTCGAAGAAATATCGATAATGTGACTGAAAATCGTATTTGCGATAAACGACTTTTTATTCAACAAAAGTTATTTGAACTCTTTGGAACTTGTATATTAATATAACAACAGTTAATAACATATAAATTAACCACAAATTAGTTAAACTAATAATTTTAATTAAGGGAACAAAAGGACATGGATTTAAGGCATAAGACATGCCTTAAAACAAGGTGTGGATTAAGGAGTTCATTAAGGAGCCTTGTTTCATGGCATGGAAGGAGGAGGGGAATTGGATGGTGGAAAGATAATTTTGCAAAATGGTAGTTGAAGTCTTTTGCCACTTTTACCAAAGTTTACTTCCATTTTCATTTACACTTCCATTATCTTCTTTACTCTCTTTTCTTCATCATCTTCATCTTTATGTCCATATTTGTTCTTAAGTAAAAACCATAGAAAAACACCCTCATTTATGCTATAAATTATTAAGTAAACTTCTCAAATTAAAGAAACTCTAGGCAAGTGTATACTCCTTCAAACACTTTCTAAAATAATTTAAAAGTATTAGAAATCATTCTATCAACTTGAATCTCAAAGTTTTGGAGCTTCCCCTTCTTTTCATCACTTGGCCGTGAGCATCTAGAGAGGAAGGGAGGTTGTGGCCATGAGCATTGATGGCATGGAGGTGATGGTAGGAATTTTTGTGTTGTTGCTTTGTTGTGGTAGGAAGTGATAGCTTCATTTGGATTTGGAAAGTGAGTCAATCTCACTTTAAACAATTTTAAAAATTGGAAAAATAGTGTAAAATATAAATTGTTGTTTATGATGTTTTTTTAGCAATGCTAGCCGGCTTTATAGTGGGCCGTGCCACTGTATATATAATGGGAAAACAGGTGTTCTGCACATGCACAGAACAGCTAAATGTGAGCAATTAGCCCCAAAGTAAAAATAAAGTACAAAAGCTAGGCAAAAAGAGCCTAGACTACTAGACAACAAGACTACGCGCCCTCCGAAAAGGAGCGGCCAACACAATCATCGAATGACGGGCCAATAACATGAACAAACCCAGAGAAAAGTGCAGCGAGATTTGGATCATAACCATCAGAAGTAGGTGGGTAAATAAATTTCCTATCCCAAGTGACGTCATAAAACGTACTTTTATTCTCCTCACCAATCTCACCAGTCCTAGTAAGAGATAGACCCTCACCCTCGATATGATACAAAAGACTACGACTCTCACCCAAACATCACTGATAAAGGCATAGTAAGTGTCAGTAACTGGAGAGTAACGCATATCAGAAGGGACATGTATCCGGACTCACTCCTCAGAATTCCAAACAATGGTATTAGTCAGAATAAGAGAGGCATCTACAGGCTGGTCCCCACCAAAAGGATCAACAATAATAGGAGTGTCAACATCAGGAGACACAACACTAGAATCGACAGTAGGAGCATTCAGATTGCCTTGCAGGAGACCAAAAGAGAAAGTCAAAGTGTCTTCATAGCGAATTTGTCGCTACGGAACACTTCAAAATGCATATACACTTATGAGATTTATAGAAAGACCCTAAGGGTTTCTTGCCACTATCGATTTACTTTCATACGCATCTTGCTTATAAAAATGTTTGGTTTTTATTTGAGATGTTAAAGTAGCAAAAATGTTGAATAGTGGAATAATCGCCTTTTTGCGCTTTGAAATCGCGTTATTGCACTTTAAAATCTCATCTCTTTAAATCTCGTGTTTGTTGCTCTTGTGCTTGTGTTTGCGTTACTAAATATTTGATCATGCTTTTGCGTTTTTAAATTGTTGTTTCAACTAAGTTTTGGTGGCTCGGAAAAGGTTATAACACCCAACTCCATAATGTTTAAAAGTTAGAAAAGTTTTGTTCGTGGTTTTGCAGTTCGAAAGTCAAGTTTTAAAACAATTTTCATATGGGTTTTTTTGACTAAAAAGTCTTTAAATTTTTGTGAATGCATAATATACTCATAGTATGTTGTTATAAAAATAAATTATAGTATTCTTACTTTGTAAAAATATGGAGAAAATTCCCTTTTGAAAAGATTCGATTTAAAGGAATTTTCCGCTCTTTTTTATTGGTAGTTTTGCAGCACTATTTTCAACTTTCATAAAATGGTTTTAAACACGATTTTTCTTCTTCAATCCTTTTAGTAAACTTTTCAAACATATATTTAAGTGTTTTAAAAGTGATTTGAAATTTATATAAATATGTAAAGGAAGAAATTTTTATTTTGAAAATAAGGAAAGGAAATGGTTTTGAGTTTTTAATATATTTAAACTTTATATTTCTTTAAAGAGATATTTAAAATGGATGTTTCAAACCATATTTCAAGTTTGATTTTATTGGAAGTGAAAAGGAAGCATGGATTAGAATGCCATTATTGTAATGAATGTTCTCCGGAAATTGAGAAAGAAGTCATGGATTATAACGTTTTTGTTATCATAATTGATTTCGTAAAGTTATTAAAAAAATTGTTACTTGACTTAATAAGTGTTGATATTCTTAAATCACTGGAGGTGTTTTTGTTTTAAAGATAATAATAAGTTGGTTTATCAACGATATTCTATAAATTAAAAAGCCTTTAAAAAGATTGTTTTAAAGATAAAGTTAACTGTAATTGGTTTTGGGTTTATAGTAAACGATGTTTTAGTGACATTTATTTTTAACCCTTCTTTTTGATACACTTAGAAGTATAATTAGCTCCTTAAAGGAATATTTTAAAAGTGTTTTTAAATTGTTTTACAAATATTTGTGATGTGAAAATCAAGCACAAGTGTGAGTCAATTGTTTTAAAAGTTTAAAATTTTGATTTCGTTCATGGAAAGGATTTATTCTTATCCTTTGTACCAAACATTGAGAAGGTTGATTCATTACTATCTGTGAGATTTAAAACCTAGAGTGTCTAGGCAAGGCCAAGAGCAACCAATTCCCTAACTTACCAGGGTTCGTTTTTAAGCAAGGGATAGTACGACTGGGGAATCAAATTTTGGTGATAAGGGTATGAAATTTAATTTCCATAAGTGATATCACTTATATGGAAAGGATTTAGGCATATACTTAACACTAAACATCGAGGTATGGAAACTCGCCTCTATCTCGAAATTTAAGAATGTACGCCAAGGTAAGGTCAAAGAGACAACAATGCCCCAACTTGTCAAGCTTCATTGTCAACCGAGGGATAATATAAGTTTGAAATCGACAAGTGGTGATAAGTGTATGAGATTTAATTTCCCTATACGATCATTCTTGTTATCCCCACTAGTTGATTTCTTGATTATCATTTCGATATCCTTCTTTGTGTTTTGTCAATCTAAGACGATTTGTTGCTCATTTGGAGCATTGATATCCTTTATCGGAAATGACTAAATAAAGTGAGTGGGGGTCAAGCTACATGACATTGCTCCCACTATCACATCTACTCTAGATTAATTTTGGTGGTATGTGCACGGAGATGTGAAATACTCGGATACTCGGTATAGCTGGCAGGGTCCGGCTTGGAGGTTTCCAAGAGTCATCGTAGTTCTTAGGTATATTTTCTAGAGGTATACTTTCGGTAGGGCGGGGGGCGAACCCTCCTAGCCATTGTTGGAAAAATTCCTTTCTTTGTTTGATTCAAATCTTTGAATTGTTTTCTAAATTTCCTCAAAAAGTGCCTTGTGCTCTTCTCTATATTTTAATTCTTTATGTCCATTCTTTAAGGTTGGATTTTGTTCTGATTTGTTTTCATTCTTTCATATATGGATGGTGTTCTTTTGAGGTAAAAGACATTCCATGTTTGATGGCGTGGTCTCACAGATTATTATATGTTCATCATATTTCATGAGTTTTCTCATACTGGTTTTCCAAACTGATCCGGGTGTTATTTTATTATAATGCTTGGGTCAAATCTGAGTATTTTTCCAGGTTATCGTTAGTGGGATATGAAGAGGAGATGGATGTTCACCTGCTATAGTATTTTTATTTTCTACTACATTATCATGTATATCGATCAACAATTGGAAGATCAGGGAGTTATACTGTCCAGGTTGATGAGGTTTGTTTTTAACGCTGATATACCATGTATCTTTGAGTGGTAGTTTTTACTATCTTTGTTATATTACATATTTTCGTTCCACTATGAGATTTTGTTTCCCTTGTTCCTTTTATTTTATTTTACCTTAACAATATACCTTTTTGACACTTGGATGCTCGGCATTTGAATACCGTAGATGTATTAAGTTTCAACTTTTGAGGGTCAAAAAGGCAGATCGTTACAACTGATCTTTTTATTGTCCCTAAACTGGTAAGAATATTTTTTAACTTCGTTGAGAACCCCAAGGTTAGAAAATTACCCTTAAGCTATCGTGAAATGAAGGGTTTAGAATATCTACTGTATTTTATGATTTTCTGAGCACCTTCAAGGTCATAAAGACAATTAGAAACAAATAAATATATGGTTAGAAATTATATAAGAAATATAAGTAAAGAGTTTCTTACTACTTACAATTGTTAAGCACCCTCAAGGTTCTAATAACATGATAATTAGACCCTAATGCCCATTGGAGGAATTTAAGAAATTCCCATGCCTTGTTTAGGGCGTTTTAGAGCTGTAAAAATAAATGGGAGTCTTATTAGATGAGTATAATAAACCAATCCAGTAAGTATAAGACATATGGAATGTTATCTAATTTACTCCAATATATTTGCATAGATTAACTGACAACAATGAAGCTATTTCTAGAGAAAAACACCCAAACTGACATGAACTATAAGGACTAATTAAGGGATGTAAAAATTGCACCCTCCTACAAGAAACTTTGGCATGTTGTTGCCAATGAGACTAAGGATAAAGTCGATGAAAATGACATGCTCGAACAAATAACGTCCTAGGAGTCATGATCGATAGACTATGAACTAGTTCAATGCTACATACTGTCGACCATGAGCACTGAGCTCCAAACACAGCATGAGAATATGGATATTTGATTGTAATACACCATAAAATTCAATACTAATTTTAAAGTGTATTTTAGTAAATGTAATTAGTAGAGGTAAGTTTTAATTTTTTACAAATAATGGAATATGCTGTTGCACCATTGCATAGATTTGATTTTTCTAATGAATTTTGACTATAAGAATGTCAGAATCAGTGACCGTATGAAAGAGACATTGATGATTTAAGTCGAGGGTTTGTAGTGGGCTGAAGCGAGAAAAGATTCGGTAATTTAAAACCAAATCTTAAAATATTGTTCCCACCACCTATAAAAACCAAAAAAACATAGGTTATTCAATCTGTTATCAGTTCTCTTCCCCGTTTTCTTATTCCCTCTTCTCGAGTCAAATTGAAATTTCCATAACTCACTCGATACTTCATCACATAAATTTTATATTAAAACGACAAGCAAGGCGAAGGCTATGAGTATATATTGATCTCTATGCAAACCAAGAGGATTTTTAGATCACCAAGTTCTGGACAATGGAGGAATTGGTGGATATTCTTCTAATCGAAGGGTTTTGATTGTAGAATTATGAGTTGAACATTTCTCTTTTGTTTACAATACAATTGCATTCATATAATATGGTTATTAGATTAATTCTGAATAAATTAAGGAATATTTACTGTTCAAATTATATTAAGTGACTGATTAATGAAAAAACAAGGTATAATATTATATAAATTGTGATTAATGAAGTTAAATCAAATATATACTCAATGTTGATGATATAGATGAATTTGCAACACAAAGTGATGTTAAATTGGATATATACTGATGTAGTGGTGGACATTAGTGAAGTGTAAAGAATCTAAACAAAAATGAAGAAGAAATTTAAAAACCAGAAAAATAATAAAAAATAGAGGCACCTTTGTGCCATGCTAACACCAACACTGGTGTATTGATGGAATATCCACTAGTATATCGGTCATTTACCGATCTACCGATGGATGTTACACTTGTGTATTTATGGGGCGAGTGCATTAGGACAAGGTTCGTGTGACTCCTTGGACTGTTTTTGGAACGACTACCATAGTTGTAACATCCCCCACTTGGAGGCCCAAAACTAACAGCTACGGATGCTATAGTCATCCATAGTTATTAATCCTCGGCGACCAAATACGGTAATGTTAGATAAATTGATATATCAGAAACACATGGATATGGAAAAAGTTTAAAATTTCAAAACAACTTTCACATTCCATTCCAAATTCGTTTCAACTTTCATTACATAACCCCACAACGTTAACCACGTTTAGAAAAATATAATTATTACAATATACTCCAAGAGCGACATATGAATATCCCCCTTGGTGATCAGAGTGTATAATAGGCAATAAACAACTTAGCCTTAACAAAACAACACAGCAGAATCACATAAGAAAGAAGTTAAATAACTGCATGCCTTCTGCACGACTTTGAAAGCTTTTTCGGCTTAAGAGGTACATGAGAACCTCAAATCTCAAACTACTCAAAATCAATTGAGCACCCGAGAGTTTAAAAGGAAAACATAAACTTCGAGTCAGACATAAAGCCTAGTATGAATAATAATATACCATCTCAAATCATTTAGATATCTAGTGAGACCACACCACTTAGCGGAATGGATTTCCCCTCACTAATATCTTAAAAACTTTATAAACCATTTTCTGTGCCCCTGCATCCACAATGGTTAATTCAATTCAAAACATTATTGTATGATGATATGCAAAACAATTTAGTTAATTCTGGATTACTCATCCCCAATTCATTTTAACTATCGGTCATAATTATAGTTTCTAAGATTATTATTAACCTAATAATTTTCATGGGCTAACTAATAACAGGTTAAACTTTTAAGGACTCCCTGTCCAATTATATAGTTTTCATGGGCTAACTAATAACAGGTTAAACTTTTAAGGACTCCCTGTCCAATTATATAGTTTTCATGGGATTACTATGAACCTATTGGTAACTCCAATATCATTTCTTTTATCCTAGTTTTCATGGGCTGACTAGGAACTTATTGACTAACAGTCAATATCTTTCTTTTAACCTAGTTTTCATGGCTAACTAGGAACCTATTGACTATCTGTCAATATTTCATTTTATTATTCGGATATAGTTTTCATGGGCTTACTATAAACCTGTCTAACTGACATCTTTAATCATACATATTTTTCATGGGCTAACTATGAACCTATTAGCCCCTGCCAATATCTTTATCCTTACACGGTTTTCATGGGCTTACTGTTAACCTATTGGCACTTGCCAATATCTTTTACTTATTCACTATTAGGTCAACCCAACTGGTTATTCTACCTTTTTCCAAAGTACAGTTTTTAGATTCATTATAAAGTGAATATATACATATATGAAGAAGCAACCAATATAACTTGGTTAATTCCTTTAACCCCTTTAGACTTCTTCATAAGATCCATTTCAAAATACTTTGTTTATTAATATACCATGGTTTTGCTTTTAAATAAGATTGGGTTATTTGTTTTGAAAACTATACTTTCGAAACCTTGCTTTCGACCCCACTGGATAGCCTCCTTCGAAAGCATATATCTCTTTTCAAAACATTAGGCTTGTCCTTTTATTTTATTTTTAAAAATCCTTCTTTCAAAACCTTTCTAATATAATAAAGTGTTACTTATTAATTATTAAAAACATAGCTTCGAAACCATTGGAAGTATCTCTTCCTAAAGCATAGAAAGTCCCCCATTCGACATCATTGGGTTTACCTTTTAAAATATCATTGGGTCAAAGTAAATATAAATGAAAGTATCTCTTTTGAAACCATTCTTTACTATATACAAATATTGGGGAATTTATGATGGCGTCGAAACCATCTCTTTCGACAGAGTCGAAAGCATACATTTAAAATACAGAAGGATAACTTCGAAACCTCTTCCGAAGCTATTGCCTTCGAAACCCATAACCCTTTCGAAAGCATTTATAAAGTGGCTTAATATAGCTTTAAAACAAACAATACCTTTCGACAGTATTGATGACTTCAATACACTCGAAAGGCACAAGAATCGACGACAAGGCTTCGACTAGGTCGGAACCCCTTCTTTTAAAAGCATTGATTTATAATTAAAGGAACTCCTTCGAAACCTCGTTTTCTTTTAAAACAAACATGGAAAACCCTTTGAAAGCCATTATAAACTTCTTTCAAAAACATTCGTATCGACTAAGTTGAAAGCTTAGTAAAACGAAGGCAGACGCTTATCTTTTCAAAACAAACTGAGGTAACAACCCCATCGGAAGCTATGCTTTCGACACCATGCCTTTCGTCTTTCTCCAATGCACTACATATCATGTAGATGATACCAGGTGTATTGAATTTAACTTAATGGGGTTTCGACATAGTCGAAGGCGAAAGGAAAGGAGCGAAAGGTACTCTGATTAGAGGCAAAACCTATTTTTCTGGGTTAAATACTAAATTAAGTAACTTATATAAACTAACCTGCCAACGTGTTCATTTCTTATTGGTTGCCTTAACTTTTCCCATGCTTTTTAAAACTAACCGTCCTTTTATTTTGGATAAGTATCAAACTTAAACTTTTGCAAATAAACCTTCCTCTTTATTTATACGTAAATCATTTTGATCCTCTTCTCAAAATAATTTATTTTGTATGTCAAATCACTTAAAACAAATCTCCAAAATTCACCGAAATTTACTTTGATCATATTATCTAACATATCAAAATTTCAAATCAAAATTCTCTATACATTTTCTGAAATAAATTATTAAACCCAACGTGCTATATTTTCATTCAAAAATTCATAATAATCTTTCCAAAGCTTGGAAAATTATCAAACTTAAAACCCAACTCTAAAATCATGTTTTGCATAACATATAATTTTTCCATGGTATTTAAACATCAATAACACATGCTTTTGACCTAAAACCGTATGAACCATTATTTAAACAATCTTGTTTAAATTTATATAAACCATAATTCAAGCATATCATCATAAAATATCGTATATATGAATCTGTGTAGTTAATGCCCTGATATTACCCCGCTATAACCCTGCTATATCTCATAGCGGATTTCTACCACTACGATTTTTCCATATAGCCCCAAATATAGCCTTTTCGCTTTAAGTCCCGCTATTTCCGCTATATCTAGTTATTCCCGCTATATTCCGCTATATCTTTTTTAAAAGAAATGAATTGAAAAATGACATTTATACATTATAAAAATTATGAAATTAATTTACTAATTTTTAATATATTTTTAGAAATGAAAACACTATAATATTCTACTAAATTCAATTATGTTATATAATAGTTTTACATTTATTTACAGTATATTTGCACATGTTTTTATTTAAAATTGTTTTTGTATTAATTATAATTCAATTGAATGTTAAATTTTCATTTAATTACCATTTACATATTTGTAAAAACATTAAGTACGAGTTTTATAGGCTATTTAGAGTCATCCACTATATCCCGTTATATCCTCGTTGTATCCCCGCTATGACTTTTTGCACCTCCGCCGCATTGAATCTACCGAGCGCTTTAACTGCACAGATACGAATTTAAACTTAAATCTGAAACATATATTTAACAAATAGAGATGGAAATTATCATTCACCTTAATCTTTGATAAGGAAAGTGGATTGAGATGAGTTTGATTCCCATTTCTTCAATTCTTTTTCTTTTTTTTGAATTTCCTCTTTTTCTTTCACTATTAATGGCCAGCCTTCTTTCTTTTGCTTTCGTTTCTTATTTTTATGAAAATGATTATGAGTCTCAATGGCTTAAGAAGTAAACACACACACACAGATATACATATATATATATATATATATATATATATATTAAGGGTGTAGCTAAATCCCATTATACCCTTACATAACTAAATTAATCTTTAAAGCATTCTTTAGCCCAATTAAATTAATAAGCACGACCGGTTAAATTTATTCAAATCTCAATCCCCTTATCACTTAACATTTTCATTATTCTATTTAATTTATCGAATTAAATATGCCGAATAATGTTATTTAAAATTAAGGGTGTTGCAATAGTACAGCCTTAGTGTGATGAGCGTTATTATATAACTAGATGTATGGATGTTTGTAGTGCTACATGTCAAATGATTATCTATGATGTATATGCAATGTGGGTAATAGCCGTTCGTCTATGATTTATTTATGTTAGTTACTTTTATGACTTACGATGGCATCCCATGTTTCACATATCGAGTTTGTGGATCATAACAGAATTAAGACATCGATATCCAAGCTTATATGACCTTCGATAGACCATACCTACAACTATGTCCATGGAGTTAAATGAATAATGAGCGTAGGATATGATTTATCATGTCATTGATTCGAGTAGCGATATGTGACATAACCTTAATCAGGTTGTCAAAGGTATTTATATTTTTGGTATAACTCCGTGGATACAGGAAGCATAGGTTAAGGAATGTCTACATATGTACCAGACAATAATGATGTTATACCGATAATTTTATAGTATATGTGAAATAGATTTGTTTCACCCAATCAGATGTATGTTTAACCCCTCTAAACATTTTTCTTTGTATCTGTCATCGATAGATTGATGGAATATGAAGTCATGCTGGTATTAGTGATGTTGAAGGTGTGGATGATAGAAACATCCTATGTGTGTGTGTGTGTATTGTATATAATGACATCTAACATTTAGTATGATATTGTGTGTGGCTTGTTATTACATGGAACTATAACTATGGATACGTGACTATAGTTTGGTTTGAATATATGATCATTTGGTATTATATATTGTTCCTTCCTTTTAAGCTTTGAATTATATAGTTAGAATATCATTATGTTTGTCTGTATTTACCCAATGGTCCATTGTTTTTGGCTTTCATGGTTTGAACTTTGATTCAAGTGTAAAATTATTAGGTCAAAAATGGTGGATTATTACATTTGGTATTATAGAAAAACTTATCCTAATTTAAGGATTGGGATATATCGAGAGAGTGTATTTATAATTTTATATACATGTGTGTACACACAATTCGAGTACATATGTATACGTCGTTTACTTATTAACTATCAATTGGGGGATTGTTAATGAATCTCATTCACATATATCAAAAATGAGTAATTCAGTAGAATCTAAGACTAGATCGGAGATTAATGCTGGTGGGGTTGAAACCAGGACGGGAAATTGTACTAGAGTCAATACTATTGATATTCCGAGTGCAAACATCCCCATTTGGTTTCATCGATATCTGTAAGTAAGAGGCCGGATCAATGTTAACCCCAGAGAACCTACATCTACCGCACAAGGATTAGTTTTTATTCGATAATAATCGATTGTGAATTTCCTAAAGTTGTGCAGGAATTTCTCTAGTTTTGTTGGTAAGCCCTGTGTTGGAAACGAACCTCATGCGGAGACGGGGGCATGGCTAAGTATTTGTGAGAAGATCTTTAATCTTTTAGGCTTGAGTGATACTCCGAGATGGCAGCTAGCCTCTTGGGATTTACATGGACAAGTTACGAACTAGTGGGAAATTGTTTCATTGGAAGTTGGCAAGGTGAATATTAAATAAATTTTAAGCAAAAGTTTAAGATTAAGTTTGTAACTTTCCATTTAGATAGTTAACACAAAGATCTTTTAGCACAATGGTTAGTGCATGATGTTGCTTTCGGGGGCGGCCGGGGTTTGAATCCTATGGTCATCACATTTGATATCAGAGCTAGTACCCAGTCAGAATTATTTTGTAATGTTTTGTTTGTCAATCAGTGTAGATAAGTTATAAACACATGCTTGGATAATGTGTGAAGATGAACCAACGAGGATGTCACATTGGTGGTTTAGTGCAATGTGTTTCTTTTCAGGGTCGTAGTGGTTCGAATCCCATGGTCGTCACATAGGTTTTCTCGAGATTTGTCAATTGGAGAATATGTGAATCAATTTAATGTGCTTGCAAGGTTTGGGTTCGACTTGATAAATACCCCAAATAAGAATGCGATGAAGTTCGCAAAAAGAATGAATTCCCCACTTAAGGAGTTGATGTTCAACCATATTCTCAATGGTGCTTGTTAGCACCAAAATTGGTCACTAACACCCAAATCCAGTTGAAAGCACCAAATACTAGTCACAGCTCACAAACAGAATGTATGTAGAGAGTAATGATGTGAAAAACAGTAAAAATTAAAATGAAAGCAGTAAAGAACAACAGATTTTATAGTGGTTCAGCTAACTCCGGCTTACGTCCACTCCAGAAGTTTCCTTTTTATTGCTGTAACAATCGATTACAGTTACAAAATTGGTAGAGTAGCATTAGCCTTAGAAAATAGAAAGTCAGAGAGCAGAAGAGAAGATCCCCCCATCTGGAGACCCATATGCTGTATTTATAGGCAAAACCAGGTTGTTGGGCCTTCTGAGTAGTTTGGGCCCACCAAGGCCATAGCCGAACCCTACTTCATCATGTCGAACTACCCTGAGCAGTTGACATGCCGAACGGAAGTTACTTGGGTATTGACCCAAAGCGAGCCTATCCGAAACTCGAAGTAGACTAGTCCAGAATTCGGAGCAAAGCTAGCACCGAACCATGTATTGATGCCGACCCATGTCACCATATAGCCAATGCTAATCCACTTTGCCGAGTCACAATGCCGATCCATCCTCACCTCATCACGATGCCGAGCGACGTCCAATGCCGAGCGACGTCCAATGCCAAGCGAGGTGCGATGCCGAGCGGGGTGCGATGCCGAGCGGGGTGCGATGCCAAGCGGGGTGCGATGCCGAGCGGGGTGCGATGCCGAGCGGTAATGCCGAGCAACAACCAAACAACCTTCCTGAACTTCCATACCTCGACCGGACCATGCCATGTTGAACGGTAATGCCGAGCCACAAGGTTGAACTCCAAACTCTTCGAACCATTTCATTCCGACCGAACGACCTATCCTGATCGAGCATCTATCCAAGTGAACATCATCCGTTTAGACCGAACCCGTCGTATTTCAACCTCGATAATCGCGAAGTTGGTTAAGTTGAATCCACCTCTTCATGGCCTTGCGAAAAGGCGGGTTAACAGTGCTATATTTGAAGGGTTGGTAGAGATAGCATTGTTAAATTCAGCATTTTTAAATTCTATTAATGGAGAAATGGTTAAGGAGCAACCCAAGAAGAAGGTTAATCATTAACAAGGAAAATGTAAGGGGGATGGACCTTAAGAAGACATGGTAAAAAGCAGACAATTGCTTGTACGAAGTGTCATATGAAGGGTCACATAGGGAAGGACTCTAGAGTCATTGATGAATAAGTACTATATTTGCAATCATTTGGGCCATATGAAGAGGGAGTGCCTGACTTTTCGAAAGGAAGGTCAAATAGTAAAAGTTTATGCACTGGATGTTGTTCCAAGTGCAGTATGCCACCATGTGCTCAGGAGGAGGGAATCCGATCGTAATAGAAAATGATTTATTAATTTTATAAATGGAATGTTATGGTAGTTGGTTTAGACTTTAAAACCTTTCATAGTGCATAAATCATTCAATTGTGTTATGCCATAAGTTGGAATATGTTATACATGGTGTGTATTAATTTACCTGCATATGTATCGATCATCTTGGTTATATAGATAGATTTTGGAATGGAATGAATGACCTGTTAGGAATGATATTAGAGTATGAAAGGTGGATGGCATGGATGAGGAGTAGTAGAAGGGAAGATCGAGTTGTATGTCATGATCCTAACAGTCCTATGGTGATGAGTTGTTATCTATCACATAGCATAGAAATTCGATTTGTCTTCATAGAAGATTCTGATCTTCCTCCCTAAATAAATAAGATTCACTAGGCCTGTTGACATGCCACTTAGGCATATGAATCTAAAAGAGAGTTAGGAGTTGGATAGGAAAGTTTCAAAGTTTGTGAAGGAGAGATCGTATTTTTTGTTAGGGAGAAGCAAGTGCAAATTATTTGGCCAAAACGTCATACTGAAGAGACGTTAACCAAATAGAAAAACATTAGGGTTAAGGGATGAAGTTACACTCGCATGATATATTAGAAGCTTTGAAAGTGCAGTTGAAGAAGAGTATTACTTCGAAAACTATATAATAGAAAAACACGCTAGTGATATTAGAAATTCAATTTTTTGGAATTTGTTAACCAATCAATTGAAAATATTTTAAGATTTGGTTGATAATTTAATTTAGAATGGCCTAAAGTTTATTATGTGAAAGGTTTTCAATGACCTAATAATATTCCCATGTGATCCAACTCGATGTTTGGTCCATAGTTTTAAGTTTTTGAATTGTTGGTATTTGCATTCTTTTATAACATGCCATTGCGGTAGTGATTGGTGATGGAGGTGGATAACATTTAAAATGATTTGTTGTTTGACATCGTTGGTATAGACAGATGATTTGGTTGGTTTGTGGATGGGTTTCTTTGATCTGACATTTTGGTTAACGTTATGTCATACATATTTGCTTTGGCTTGGGAGGTTATTGAACACCATGCAAGTAAGTTGTCTTCCCATCCTATATGTTTTTGTGGAAATGGTTACAAGGTGTTGGTACTTGAGTTGTTGTCATGACTACAATTATGTTACTTTGAATTTGGATTAAGTTAGCGTAGGATTTATTCAACGAAGAACGTTGTACCACTTCGATGTGACATGGGGTTTGACACTATCTTCATTATGCTAGGACATCAGCCAGTCCCGATGCCCCTAGATGGGGTTTTGGAGTACTATTAAATTTATTTATTAACATTATATTAGTTATATTGATATGGAGAGACACCATCTGATATTGAGTTGTCTCATTTATGGTACTTGGGAAGCAAGGTGATGGGAAGTTATGATGGGGAAAGCTCCATTAGTACATTATTATGAAGGTAACTGTTGGAATTTGATTTACGTGTGTAGAAGATATTTTAACCTAAGTTAGTGCCAAGATTATATAAGTATGATTACCAATTTTATGGGATGAAGTATTTCATGTTGTATGGATAAACAGGATTTAATGGATTAAGGAAAAATATATTTTTGTTTGCACGATTAAATGTAGAGGTGCTTTTCATGGAAAATGAGATTTGGAGATTCAGAAATGATTTGATGAAAATATTAGATATATTCTTTTCAGTTATCCCTTAGATTAAAAAGGAATTATGTAACAACCCGTATATTTACGATTAAATATTTAAATGTTTTATTTAAATATAGAATTGTTAATCGGATTGAAGTCCGAAAAGCTACTTTTTGTAAACAGTCGAATTGGGACTCGAGACCACCTCCATTGAGTCCAAAATGGCGTTTACAACTTTTTTGAGTATAAACATCGATATGTTTGGAGTAAGTTGAATTTTGCTATTTTCTAAGTGGGCTTTTGGGTTTGGGTTTCACCCAACTTATTCTATTACCCTAACTCAGCCCCCCTCTTCATCCATTCACTTATTTCATTTTTTACAAACACTCAAGCAAAACTAAAAATGGGGGAAGAGTATAGGAATTGGAAATTCCAAGCCCTGGATACCATTTACAAACTCAAGTCTTGCTCCAAACTCTTGGAAAAGCTTTGGTAAGCCTCCTCTTCATCTTCTCCAACTCATTCTCTCTTTAATTTCAAGCTTCTAGAGTTGAAGTTGAAGAGTAGTTGATCTTCCTTTGCTTTAAAGCTTCTCCTTCATCGTTTTTGGGTTTAAAAGGTGAGTTCTTTAACTCACATCTATGTCTATAGCTATCTTTGTTGTTAGGAATGAATTCCTAACACTTGTGCATATTCATTTGTTTTTTATTTGAATTGATTTGGTGAACATTTCAATTTTTGGTGTTTTGAAGTCTAAAACTCTAAAAAATCTTAGCTTTGATGTTTGATCATGCTTTTGGTGGTGTATCGAAGAGCCTATAGGGCTGGGTTGTCGATTGGCATAAACCCCTAGCGCCCATTGCTCGTCCGATCGCAATTTGGAAGAGTTTGCTCTTCATTTAGATAGGCTGGAAAATTGTCCTAGTGCCAGTCAGTCGACTGACCCCCTGCAGTCAATCGACTGGCCGTAGCATCCGAGCATATCTGGGACTGTCTGTAGAAAACAGAAGTCTCTGTTTTCTGCAGTCAGTCGACTGGCTCCCTGCAGTCAGTTGACTAACTGCAGGAAATGAAAATTTCTGGTTTCTGTTTCAATCGACTGACTGCAGAGGGCCAGTCGACTGAACTGCTTGATTTTGCCTATTTAGCTTGAGTTTCCAATTTTTATCGATTCGTGATTATCCGATTTATTGTTATCATTTATTATTGACATTGATGACTTCTTTTTCGGGATTTTTGAGAATATCCATTTTGATGGATTCAGTATCGATTTCTTTGGATTTAATTCACATCTTCGAATCTGGATTTTATGTGATTGATTGTTTCTACAATCATTTTGTGGTTTGTCACTTCTAAATACAAAGGTTTCTATACTAGTAGTAAATATTCAAACTCTTTTACAAAGATGATTTCAACTCTATTTTCAATACAAAGCTCGTTTATAAAACCGTTTTCTAATCTATTAGTATATACAAACCTTTACCTCATTCGTATGAGAAAATCTAATTAAATGGCTTAGCAAAACAAGTGGAATGAAACGCTTGCGTTTACTTCATCGGTTAATTTATGGACTTGTTCGATTGAAAATCTTGTGACAATTTTCGAGTGGAAATCTACAATTTGTTCGTAAATATTTAAGTTAAGCTAGTGGTTATGGGACATGAAGCTAAACTCTTATATTTACTGGCTTAGTGTAATTCACACTTTTTATTGATCGATGATTATCATTTTGTGATTTAGACTAGCGATGTGCGATGTCTATTTGTTTGCGAGGGAGACTAAACTCCGTTTTGTGGAACTTCGGTTCAATTTGGCGGGGTAGCGACCCGTGGTCTTCGGGGCGTTTATGGAGCTTCGGCTCAAAATTTATGGTTAGCGACCATGGAATAGCGTTCCGTTTGTGATACACGTGTTGGTGAGTTTTCATGCTCCCGTTTGTGATAGGCCTCCCCCTTTGTGATTTCTGGATTTCTTATTGTGATTTCTGGAATTTGTGTTTCACCTCTTTTTGTGATTGGCAATTATAAGTTTGTCAATATTTGATGTTTGGTGAATAAAATAAAGAATGTGATGTTCTTTTTGGTGCTTTGAGATTTTAGAGATATTGTATGATTTTGTTGATGTTTAAAGTACACTTGTCACTGTACGTCATTTTTGTTATCATACGATTTTAGTCATATCTCTCTTCCTATCTCATTTTATCTGATATTTATAGCTAGACTAATCCGTTTATTATTTTCTTATTAAATAATACTCGGGTCAGACCGAGATGCTATAGGTGCTTCTGCTTGACTCCTTATCTGGGATCATCTTCTGACTTTTGCCTAACTACATTACATATCGTAGTTTTTGTTGTTATACATTTGAGATATAGACTCCATGATGTATACTTATTCTTTTGTCTAGCACTTGTATCTATACTTTTGTGATATTGTGGATCTTATTTAACCACTACTCTGATGTACCCCTTTTTGTGATATATATTCATATATGTTTCCGCCTCCGTGATATGAATGTCTGTGACTGATTTATGTTATGCTTATTTCTATATTTGTTTCCGAAGGTCCACTTAGCTACTGTGTGGTAGCCTTGAGTTTGTATCCGTATGTCGGATTTCCTCCTGAAATGAAATACATGTTATACTATCTGACATATCGATGCTCGCACAAGGCAATTACACGGACGGTCGCTCCTCAACAGCCTTATTCTTCACGCTAGTTGACGGCATTACTCCGTAGTGTCCTTGGCTAGCGTGAGCATAGAGGTGGGGCGTCACAAATTATCTATTTAAGAGGTTTTTATGAAGAAGTAACTTAAGTGTACATAGTTTATGTTGCATACCCTATGCATGTGAATGATGTACTGCATGCTTAATAACTTAGACACTTTCAAAATTTTGGGATAGGAATACGATTAGATTTAGGATGGTTGTTTGCTATGATTGAGTGTTTGGATTGTATATGATTTCTTTTGATTGAGTGTTTTCTTGCTTTCTTATATGTTATAGCACATAGTATAAAACTAGTAAGTCTCTTATAGATTAAGAGCATGATACTTCAGTGACAAAGTTATTGAGTGTTTGAAGAAGCGATATCATAAGTGAAGTGATACCACTTAAGTTGAATAGAAGTTAGAAAGAGAAGTTATATGTTCACCATGTTAAGAAATTACCTCATTTTGATGTTCTTTGGTTGAATTGAAGCGATACCACTTAAGTTGAGTTGTGTAGTGGTTCTATTGCTTGGTTCTCTTAGCCAAGACATCATCCATTTTTGAGTTGTTTTGCCCTAACATTTATGTGTATGTACATTTAGGTGTTATATGAGGCTACATTTCAGTTGAGGATACTTTCTTCTAAGGTTACTTGTTATTGTGCATTTTGGCATGAGCTTATTGGAGTTATAGCATGAATTGTACAAGTTGTAGTTGTGCACATACGTTTGTGGTTATTATTAGGGAATAGGTCTATACCAATGGTTGAGTATATTTAGTTAAGTTAAGAAGAATGATTCAGCAGAGAATATTTGGAATGCCAAAAAGAGGACCCGAGCTTTACATTTTTACTTTTTTCCAGAATGTTTTTCCCTTTTTTGGTTTTTAGTGTAATTAATTTATTTAGGTATGGTTGAATGATTGTTATATTTATATATATTTGTTTTGAGTACGAATTATGTTTGGTTAACCTTGTTGTGCTTAATATGTTTAAATTTATGAAATTTACTAATTTTTGTTTTACTTTATAATATTTTGAAGTGAATGACAGCGGCATACTCATATAACTTATATGCTCATAGTAGGGTGCGAGTATACATACCTGATATGTCATTTCATTTCATTCATATAGGAGGGCACGTCGGATAAATTCTTGCATCTAGTATAATAGCCATATGTGCCATGATCATCCTATATGCATACATATACATATACATATACATATACATATACATATACATATACATATACATATACATATATATATGATGTTATGTTTCTCATTAAGTTTCATGAAGTATACATATACATTGCCATAATTGTTATATATGTTCCTTAAGACATATGTATGTTATGGCTGTTTGGATAATTGATAATGCATGTCGTGTATGTTGTGTACGTGATATGCGTGAGAGCGCAAGTTACATTTTCTATCATTTGGGAATTTTGAGGACGAAGTTCTTTTAAGGATGTAGAATTTAATACCCTATAAAATTCAATACTAGTTTTAAGGGTATTTTAGTAATTTTAATCAATAGTGGTAAAAATGTAATTTTATGAACACTGAAATTTGACGACTAGAGTTGCTCCATTGTATAGATTGAATTTGTTTTATCAATTTTGACTATGAGTACGTTAGAATCGAAGATCGTGTCAAGGATGTATGGGAGATTTAGTCGTTGCTCCTTTTTTAAAGTATATCTTCCCCCTTTTTCATCCTTAATCTCCAATCGAATTGAAATTACCACAACTCACTTCGTTTCAAGCAGATTTTATATCAAAATAATGAGCAAGGCAAATACTACACATAGATACTGGTCTCAATGTGAATTGATGGAATGTCAATTTTTTGATAGTGGAAAAATTAATGGATTTTCTTCTAATCAGAGGGTTTTGATCATAGAATTGTAAGTGGAATGCTTCTCTTTCATTTATAATGAAATATCCATATAACCATGTAACCTATTGGACCATTTTAGGATTAATTAAGGAATATTTACCGCATAAATCATATTCAGTGAATGATTAATGAATAACAGAGTAAAATTTAATTAGTGATTAATGAAGTCAAATCTAATATATACTCATTGTTGATGATATAGATGCATTTGCAACAACAAGTGATGCTAAATTGGCTACATATTAATGTAGTAATGGATATTAGTGAAAATAAAAGAATTAGAACAAGAATGAAGAAGAAATTAAGAAACCAGAACCGAAAATAAAAAATGGAGGCACTAATGTGCCTGACTAATATCGGCACTGGTGTACCAATAGAACGTCCCCCAAGGTATAACCATATGACAATGCTACTAATGATTTTGTTGAGTTATTTCAGGTACAATAGCAATGATATTGAAGTTGGTAGTGATCGACAAGGGTTTAACAAAGGCGAATATATCAAAATAAATCAACGGAAGCATTTATGGTGGAGAACAAGCATTCAAAGACATCTGCAATTGACAAATCTGTTGAAACACAATAATGTTGAAAAAATTCTCGACGCTGGAAAAACGAGTACAAAAGTCGTGTATTTTATTTATTGTGTGCTTATTAGGTCCTGTTAGTCTAGATTTGTTAATACCCCACAAAAGATGTCTGAATCACTCCAAATTTTGAAAAATAATTGAAAACCTCATAAAATATTTTTAGAATTTTCGGGATTTTTCTAAGTGTCAAAAATGCTTAAACAAATTTATATCAAGTCTACTTGTAATGATGTAGAGTAAATGACTAATCATACCATGATACAAATTGATCTACATCTTTCGAATTCTCTTCTTTACTTACGTTTATTATGAATGCCATAAGAGTAGGTTTCCCACCTGTATTAGACATTCCAAAAAAATTTACAAATTTTTTATCATATTTTCTTGACTTATAAATATTGCATTATTAAAAATATTAATCTGTAATCCTTGTAAGAATGTTAATTCACACATATGACCCATTCCACATTCATTTATAATTATTTTTTATAACTCTAAATTTAGTTATTCGTTTGTTGATCCAAAATAATACCATCTACGTCTATTTATATTAATTTAATATCATTGTTGGTTCTTTTTATAAATAATGTACTATCTACTTTTCCTATTTTAAAACCTGACAGAATTAAATAAGATTTATATCATTCATACAAAGCACAGGTTCTTGTTTTAAACCATATAATCCTCTTTTTAATTTATATATGTGATTAGGAAATTTTTCATCCTTAAAAATTAGGAGTTGGTTGTAACGACCCGTAAATATTAATGGTTTTATTTATTTAATTAATTGAATTTTGTGAAATTTTAAATAATAAAATTTTGAAATAAATATTTAATATTTGGAATACGTCTAATTAAACATAGCAAATGGTAAATTTTCATTTAATAATATGGAAGTTTATTTTATTGTATAATTCTATTTCAATTCAAATCAGTTGATATTTGATGATAATCAAATGTTTTCCCAACCTGAATATTTTGTACAATAAATTTGTAAATCATCTTCTGAGTGAGACGTCATCTTTCGTTTCGTCAAATTTGTACTTCTATTACCCAGTCGATCTGTTTTTCAACGAAATAGCAGCATTTTTGGTACCGGTATCGATTTTTATCGAATAATCATACCACCGATATCTATATACCGTTTTGATCGTCTCGTTGTGCTGTTTTTTACGGTATATTCACTTCTGTGCTTTGGCGTCTGAAACACGGTGGAACCCGTATAACTGATAACCTTATCGGTAACCAGTTTGGGCCTTTGGTCTCTGACCATTTCATATTCCACCATTTACATTTCGTATTCCATCTTTTCACAACTTTTGGCCTTTCATTTTGATTTGTTCATCCGTTCGTTTTGCAAATTTATTTTATATATATAAAAAAATGCCTATTCATTTTCCATTTTTGCTCTGCATTCCTTGCTCAATACAGCACATCATGGCCTCAACATCTATCTACCCAAAACCTGGCCTTCCCTCTACTCCTGACCAGCCACCGCAGGCTGCTACCATAGTTTGTATATGATGAAAACTGTCCTTCGAGCCTCTTCATGCAAGTAGCCTCCACGCCCCATACCATATTCCCATCCACCAAAAGCTGCCGTGTGCCACCACACTCTAACCTACCTCCATGAGCATCGACCCAGCACCACCTTTTGCCGCCCTCCTCCGTGACATAGCCTCCGCCTTACCCACCTGATTTCGACCCACTCAGGTTCGGCCACAACAGCATATCAAGCCTTCTTCGTTTATGGTATTATGTGTATGTTTTTATATATTATATCATATTATATTATGTTATATATTTGTTATATAATCTGTAGATGTTATATATAATGCATATATATAAGTTTCATATACTATGGGCTGAGATTTAAATTTCGTACATATATATAGTATGTAAGCTGAATTGTATAAATATTTGGTTTTAACAAATGTACATAACATATATATTAGCTTATGTATAGCCTGTCTCTTATATAAATGTAAGTTTAATATACATACGTCCCTATATATTAGTATGAGTATTGTATATTGTATTTTAAGATATTATACCTATATATATATATAAATGGATTTGGTTTTCAGATATGAAAATAGTGATCTCGGACATATGTGTTAAAATCAAAAATGGTTTGTAAATATAAATAGGATATATTTTAAAGTATGTGTTTGTTTATATATGTTGTTTATGTAAGTTGTTTATATGTTTATACATGTTATACATTTTGTATAAAGTTATATTTTAGTCCTAAATTTTGTCCAGATCATATGTATATTGAAGTTGGTTGTAGTTTATACATTTGTTATATATATATATATATCAGTAACCATAGTTGGCCAGTTGTATTGTTTTTAGGTGCTGATTTTATAATACAGTATTATTTGTTTTGATTTTATAGACGTTAGTCAGATATGTTTATATGAGAGTTATTTATGATCTGTTATATATAAGATTTACATATATTTGTTTATGTATAAATATGTATTGTTTTTGGTTTAATGTACCAATTTTAATAGTTTAGGTATATAGATAGTCCTTAAAAATAATAGCTACAGTTTGTAGAATGATGTTGTGGGAATATAATTTGAGTAGAATATGATATTTTCGTTTTGAAATAAATATGGATATTGTTTAAAATATAATATATATTAGTCTATATCTATACATGAGTTTAGTATAGGTTTTACTGTCAATATATGTCTTGATTTTTGAAGTATATATATATATAGATCTCTGATTTTACATATGTTAATATATATGTGTATATACACATATATATACACTTTCTTGTATTTTATTAATGCAAATGTTCTTAGCTGTATACTATATTAATTTATATATATAAGTAATGTTATGGATGGGTGTATATATATAAGAAATATTTGAACATATATTATGTATATATATTGGATTGTAATATATGAGTTTTAGTTTAAACCTATGATTTTGAAATTCATATGTATTTAATTTAATATATATTTGAATTTAAAATATGATTTTATATATAGTTATATGTCGTTATATATAAGTTCACTGATACCATTTATCTTCATCGATCCAGTTCTGATTTGATTTCGTCAATTTCTATTTATCAGCTTTACTCGTCAAAATCGTGTCCATCTTGCTTTGCTTTTGAATTCGTAGCTTGTTCTGTTGTCTATTCTCTCTAGCCTCGAAAGGTGAGCAATCACTCACGATTAACGTTCTTATATTTATTAAATTTGATTTCAATTGAAACGACAATTGGAATATGCTGCTGCTAGTTATTTACATTTATATATATGCCATTATTGTATATGTTCACCTGTGACATCTGACACCATCATCTGTTATTTACATTGATGATATATGCATGTTATATTATTATCATATCAGTTATCACTCTGCAAGTTCCCTGTTAGTATAGAATTCCCTATGGGTTGAAATGATACATACCCGAACGATCTGTAGAATAGGAGAAAATCGTTATGGGTTGAAATGATAAATCCAAGCGATTTTCATTTGAATTGAATTTGGGATTGCGGGTTGAAATGATATATACCCGTATATATATTTAAACTGCTGATTGAAATGATAAATATCCGTATCACTTGACTATAGGATAGAAAATTATATACAGACACCGTTGGTCTATATATAAATATTTTGAAAATGATTTCTATGGTTTTGAAAAGAAATATAAGGTTTTAATAAATATTGATTTTAAAGATTTATTAAAGTTGATTTAATAAAGTTGATATATAATATGTTTAAGTATTTATTTAAAATATATTTTTTCAAATATATAATTTATATTGATTCAGGTTGGAAAGACAAATTTTGAAATTGATTTGAAATGTTATTTATTTAAGAATTTTACTTAAATAAGTTTGATTTGAAATTTAAAGATATGATTTTTAACTTGGATTTGATTAAAAGTGACTTAGATGAATATTTCAAATTTACATAATTCGAAATGGGGTATTTTGTTTATTTAAATTTGTAAATTGAAGTTTTATTTAAATGATATTGAAATGAATAAGTAAATATTTCAAAACTAAATAATAGTAAAGTGAATTTGATATATATATGGAATTATCGAATTTAGTTTTGAAATGTGGTATATATTGACTTTGAAAATATATTGAAATGAAATGGCTTATTTTATGGTTCAAATATGTATTTGAAAATCGATAATTTGAAATGGTTTATTGAGAAACTGAATCGAGTTGAAATTGATGATTTGAGATTTGATTAAATTTGAACTTTGGAATTCGAGTTGATTTGAATCGATTTGTGAAATTTGAGGAAGCTATTTTTATATAAAGTATTTTTAAACTATATCTAGAACTATTTATATTTTACTTTATAAATTATTTTAATATAAACTATTTTAATATAAATCATGTGCAATATAAATTATTTTATTATAAACTATTTTTCCTTATAACTATTTTATATAAACTATTTATTATATATACTATTTTATTTTATATATTATTATTAATATCTAAATTGTTTAAAGGGAAGTGTTATGATTTTCAAAGTGTTATGAATTTCAAGGTTTTGATTTCCAAAGTGTTTTGATTTTAAAAGACTTATGATTTCGAAAGCGATATAACTTTGGAAAGTGATATGATTTTGGAAATGGATTTATTTGAAGTGAAAATGATATCATTTTGATATGGTTTGAAAAGGAAATGATATTCTGGTTTTGAAGTATAAACTATTTTTAAATGACCACGGTGTTATAATAACGATTGGTTGTTAGAGAGACCGGGATCGGATATGGGCATAATCTCTGTCGATACCGAAAACCACTTTAACAACTGTGTACGCGGTGGAGATTCCAGAATGAAGTAGGATGGTGGCGATGATCCTATATGAGGTATATACGTGGACCCGACTCCCGTGAGTTGGCATAAGGTGGCTAAAACAGGAGCGATCCAGGCCAATGAGGTAGCCCCTCTGATCGGACACACTCCATCGTATGCCATTCTATTACTTGTGATTGATTTGGTGCGCACCCTTGATTTGGGAGTGTGGCTCGAGTTGGGTGATTGCTGCGGCTTTGTGTTTCCAACAGTCCGGATGCATAATTGGTATATCTACCCTGGCATTGCCTTGTTGTGCCGTGTCACCTACCCTAGCGTGCTTTACTACGAGTTTGATTTGTGTCGTACCTATGGAGTATCCTCTGGTAGCTCCAGTTTACGGGGTATTATGGTACTGTATAGACTATTGGCACACCTAAAAATGTGTTAAGGTGGAAAATATAAAGCCTTAACGCTATTTTTAAATAGTATACTTTACTGTAGACATTATTATAATAGCGTATATTACTACATAGTGGATAGTTTAACGGATCCTTAGAGGATGGCTATCCCAAGCATCCTTTAAGTTACTTGTATTTCAGTTGATATTTCACTTGAGTTGGATTTATTGATAAAAGAATGTTAATCCTGACTCGAGTGTTTTGTGTTTTGCTTTACGCTTGGGTCAGACTGAGTGATACAGCATTTGAGACTCACCTTTGGAGTTGGAGCTTCGCTTGGAGATCCTGCTATATCTATCTAGCTTTCAGTTATTCAGTTGATTCCAGTGATGTATTCAGATTTTGTATTTGACTATTATATTGAGACATCTATGTATTCATGACTTCTGTTGTATCTTGTTTAACTCTGTTATATATATATAGTAGCTTCATGAACTACTATTCTTTTGTTTCCACTGCATTGTTGTTATATTACTCTGTGTCTGTGATTCTGTGATTATTTATTTACTGTATATGCTGAGATTTGCCAAATTTAAATTAACAATCTGATATTTTGAGCAATTCAAATCCGACATGTATGGATGCGAATGGTTGAAAATTTCAGGCTGTTACATGTGGTATCAGAGCTCTAGTTTTAGGCAGAACTCAGCATATAGAGTAAATTTAATTACGGAATCACTTTCCTTCGAGCTTGAATCCCTTCCTCTTTGATTCGGTTTCCTTTGAATTTTGGAACTCCCCTATTCGTTTTGAAATCGACTCTTGTTTTCCCGTATCCAAATCCTTCTTGATCCTGGAGTATCCCATAGCTCCACTGAATGATTGTAAAGGGGTGAAACTCCTTTACAACAAGCATTGGTTCACCAAAGATTTCTATATCCTCGGTTTACTATGCTATCTATCTCCTGCTATGCCCAGAATTCTATCTCTAAAATCGAATGTCGATTTACTCCAGAATTCTACCTCGATCTTATTCCTGAAGTCGCGGTTGACTTGGTTAAGGTTGCCCGCGATTTATATAAGTCTATCCATTCTTTCCTCTCTTTGAAATCTATTTATCTCCCTTTCGAGCCTATCTATTTTAGTTAGAATTCTCTTTGATTAGAGTTCCTCTAAATTTGAATCTCCATCCTTGTTTTGAAACCCATTCTTGAATCATCGAGTAAGGGAGTGTATTTGTACTAATATAAAATATTTTATATATTGTGTTGTTTGAGTTGTTGATGTTGATTTGGGTTTTCGATCGATTCGTCTGATCAACGCAATCGATAGGAATTTCAAAACACTTGAACAGAGCAAACTGACACAATATTATTTTCAAATTAGGTAAATGAAATAAAATTTGTATGATTATATTATAAGTATATATGTAAAATTTTATGGAATTTAATAAGTTAATTTGTTGTTGAAATGATAATATTTGATTGTCATTTATTGTTCTATAAATGACTTTATAAACATGGTTTATAAATTGATTTGGAATTGAAATGAATTTAAATCAGGAATTTGGGAATTTAATTTCCGGTGATTTCAACTTTGGTTTTAAAGTGTATATTATTTAAATTATTTTCGAATAGAAATGGTTTTCAAAGAATTTTTAATGTTTAAAATCAGTATTCTTCTCTTTTGTCACTGGAAAATAATTTCGGTGCTGGCGGCCGCATCATCGACATTCATTTTCGAGTTTCGAAGTGGAGAGACCAATTCGTAGCTTTGCTACACTTTTGTTTTGAAAAATAAATTGATTTAAATTTCTTAAGTATGATTTGATTTATATATATATATATATATATAATTTTAAATTTAAATTGATTTGATATATATAGTATATATATAATTATCTCTAAATGGTTTGAAGTGAATCGGAAATTTAATTCTTAAATTTTCTTAAAGGATGGTTTCAATTATAAACTGAAGTTAAAATTTTGGATAAATATGTAAACTTGAAATAAGTTGAAGAGAAAATTTTACTTGTATAATACTCAATTACATTTCAATATAACTTACCTAAATTACTCAGAAGTTGAAAATGTATCGGATAATATACAATATAAAATGACTTTATAAATAAAGATTTGAGTGGTTATAATAAATGTTATACACTTAATTTTTAATTATAAAAATGTGAGATAAATAGAATAATAGGTTGGTTTAATAATAAATGAGATAAATTAAATTATTGTTTTGAAAGAAACCTTTTTGTATCAAATATTAATAAATTGAAATTAATTCAACTTAATGAAATACCTTGAATTTAAAATCAATTATTGAATATTGATAAATTTAAATTGAAATGTATATGGTTTAAATTAATTGTTTTATTTTGTTATCAATCTATTTTCTTTCTGGTTGTTTCTATTCTTCTACCTCGTTCCTTTTCGGGGACGAAAAGTTTTGAGTGGGGGAGAGTGTAACGACCCGTAAATTTTAATGGTTTTATTTATTTAATTAATTGAATTTTGTGAAATTTTAAATAATAAAATTTTGAAATAAAAATTTAATATTTGGAATACGTCTAATTAAACATAGCAAATGGTAAATTTTCATTTATTAATATGGAAGTTTATTTTATTATATAATTCTATTTCAATTCAAATCAGTTGATATTTGATGATAATAAAAGTTTTCCCAACCTGAATATTTTGTACAATAAATTTGTAAATCATCTTCTGAGTGAGACATCATCTTCCGTTTCGTCAAATTTGGACTTCTATTACCCCGTCGATCTTATTTTCGATGAAATAGCAGAATTTTTGGTACCGGTATCGATTTTTATCGGATAATCGTACCATTGATATCTATATACCGTTTTGATCGTCTCGTTGTACTGATTTTTGCGGTATATTCACTTCTGTGCTTTGGCGTCTGAAACACGGTGGAACCCGTATAACTGATAACCGTATCGGTAACCAGTTTATGTCTTTGGTCTCTAACATTGTTTCATATTCCACCATTTACATTTACATTTCGTATTCCATCTTTTCACAACTTTTGGCCTTTCATTTTGATCTGTTCATCTGTTCGTTTTGCAAATTTATTTTATATATATAAAAAAATGCCTATTCATTTTCCATTTTTGCTCTGCATTCCTTGCTTAATACAGCACATCATGGCCTCCACATCTATCTACCCAAAACCTGGCCTTCCCTCTACTCCTGACCAGCCACCGCAGGCTGCTACTATAGTTTGTATATGATGAAAACTGTCCTTCGAGCCTCTTCATGCAAGTAGCCTCCACGCCCCATACCATATTCCCATCCACCAAAAGCTGCCGTGTGCCACCACACTCTAACCTACCTCCATGAGCATCGACCAAGCACCACCTTTTGCCGCCCTCCTCCGTGACATAGCCTCCGCCTTACCCACCTGATTTCGACCCACTCAGGTTCGGCCACAACAGCATATCAAGCCTTCTTCGTTTATGGTATTATGTGTATGTTTTTATATATTATATCATATTATATTATGTTATATATTTGTTATATAATCTGTAGATGTTATATATAATGCATATATATAAGTTTCATATACTATGGGCTGAGATTTAAATTTCGTACATATATATAGTATGTAAGCTGAATTGTATAAATATTTGGTTTTAACAAATGTACATAACGTATATATTAGCTTATGTATAGCCTGTCTCTTATATAAATGTAAGTTTAATATACATACATCCCTAAATATTTGTATGAGTACTGTATATTGTATTTTAAGATATTATACCTATATATATATATAAATATAAATGGATTTGGTTTTCAAATATGAAAATAGTGATCTTGGACATATATGTTAAAATCAAAAATGGTTTTGTAAATATAAATAGGATATATTTTAAAGTATGTGTTTGTTTATATATGTTGTTTATGTAAGTTGTTTATATGTTTATACATGTTATACATTTTGTATAAAGTTATATTTTAGTCCTAAATTTTGTTCAGATCATATGTATATTGAAGTTGGTTGTAGTTTATACATTTGTTATTTTTATATATATATCAGTAACCATAGTTGGCCAGTTGTATTGTTTTTAGGTGCTGATTTTATAATACAGTATTATTTGTTTTGATTTTATAGACGTTAGTCAGATATGTTTATATAAGAGTTATTTATGATCTGTTATATATAAGATTTACATATATTTGTTTATGTAGAAATAAATATTGTTTTGGGTAGTTTAGGTATATAGATAGTCCTTAAAATAACAGCTGCAGTTTGTAGAATGATGTTGTGGGAATATAATTTGAGTAGAATATGATATTGTCGTTTTGAAATAAATATGGATATTGTTTAAAATATAATATATATTAGTCTATATCTACACATGAGTTTAGTATAGGTTCTACCGTCAATATATGTCTTGATTTCTGAAGTATATATATATATATATATAGATCTCTGATTTTTACATATGTTAATATATATGTGTATACACACACACACATATATATATATACAATTTCTTGTATTTTACTAGTGCAAATGTTCTTAGCTGTATACTATATTAATTTATATATATAAGTAATGTTATGGATGGGTATATATATAAGAAATTATTTGAATATATATATAAGAAATTATTTGAACATATATTATGTATATATATTGGATTGTAATATATGAGTTTTAGTTTAAACCTATGATTTTGAAATTCATGTATTTAATTTAATATATATTTGAATTTAAAATATGATTTTATATATAGTTATATGCCGTTATATATAACTTCACTGATACCATTTATCTTCATCGATCCAGTTCTGATTTGATTTCGTCAATTTCTATTTATCAGCTTTTCTCGTCAAAATCGTGTCCATCTTGCTTTGCTTTGGAACTCATAGCTGGTTATGTTGTCTATTCTCTCTAGCCTCGAAAGGTGAGCAATCACTCACGATTAACGTTCTTATATTTATTAAATTTGATTTCAATTGAAACGACAATTGGAATATGCTGCTGCTAGTTATTTACATTTATATATATGCCATATTTGTATCTGTTCACCTGTGACATCTGACACCATTACCTGTTATTTACATTGATGATATTTTCCTGTTATATTATTATCATATCTATTATCACTCTGCAAGTTCCCTGTTAGTATAGAATTCCTTATGGGTTGAAATGATACATACCCGAACGATCTATGGAATAGGAGAAAATCGTTATGGGTTGAAATGATAAACCCAAGCGATTTTCATTTGAATTGAATTTGGAATTGCGGGTTGAAATGATATATACCCGTATATATATTTAAACTACGGATTGAAATGATAAATATTCGTATCACTTGACTATAGGATAGAAAATTATATACAGACACTGTTGGTCTATATATAAATATTTTGAAAATGATTTCTATTGTTTTGAAAAGAAATATATGGTTTTAATAAATATTGATTTTAAAGATTTATTAAAGTTGATTTAATAAAGTTGATATATAATATATTTAAGTATTTATTTAAAATATATATTTTCAAATATAGAATTTATATTGATTCAGGTTGGAAAGATAAAATTTGAAATTGATTTGAAATGTTATTTATTTAAGAATTTTACTTAAATAAGTTTGATTTGAAATTATTAAATTTGAAATTATTAAATTTGAAATTATTAAATTTGAAATTATTAAATTTGAAATTTAAAGATATGATTTTTAACTTGGATTTGATTAAAAGTGACTTAGATGAATATTTCAAATTTACATAATTCGAAATGGGGTATTTTGTTTATTTAAATTTATAAATTGAAGTTTTATTTAAATGATATTGAAATGATTAAGTAAATATTTCAAAACTAAATAATAGTAAAGTGAATTTGATATATATATATATATTGAATTATCGAATTTAGTTTTGAAATGTTGTATACATTGACTTTGAAAATATATTGAAATGAAATGGCTTATTTTATGGTTCAAATATGTATTTGAAAATCGATAATTTGAAATGGTTTATTGAGAAACTGAATCGAGTTGAAATTGATGATTTGAGATTTGATTAAATTTGAACTTTGGAATTCGAGTTGATTTGAATCGATTTGTGAAATTTGAGGAAGCTATTTTTATATAAAGTATTTTTAAACTATATCTAAAACTATTTATATTTTACTTTATAAATTATTTTAATATAAACTATTTTAATATAAATCATTTTCAATATAAATTATTTTATTATAAACTAATTAACTTGTAACTATTTTATATAAACTATTTATTATACAAACTATTTTATTTTATATACTATTATTAATATCTAAATTGTTTAAAGGGAAGTGTTATGATTTTCAAAGTGTTATGAATTTCAAGGTTTTGATTTCCAAATTGTTTTGATTTTAAAAGACTTATGATCTCGAAAGCGATATAACTTTGGAAAGTGATATGATTTTGGAAATGGATTTATTTGAAGTGAAAATGATATCGTTTTGATATGGTTTGAAAAGGAAATGATATTATGGTTTTGAAGTATAAACTATTTTTAAATGACCACGGTGTTATAATAACGATTGGTTGTTAAAGAGACCGGGATCAGATATGGGCATAATCTCTGTCGATACCGAAAACCACTTTAACAACTGTGTACGCGGTGGACATTCCAGAATGAAGTAGGATGGTGGCGACGATCCTATATGAGATATACATGTGGACCCGACTCCCGTGAGTTGGCATAAGATGGCTAAAATAGGAGCAATTCCGGGCCAATGAGGTAGCTCCTCTGATCGGACACACTCGATCGTATGACATGCTATTACTTGTGATTGATTTGGTGCTCACCCTTGATTCGGGAGTATGGCTCGAGTTGGGCGATTGTTGCGGCTTTGTGTTTCCAACAGTTCGGATGCGTAATTGGTATATCTACCCTGGCATTGCCTTGTTGTGTCATGTCACGTACCCTTGCGTGCTTTACTACGAGTTTGATTTGTATCGTACCTATGGAGTATTCTCTGGTAGCTCCTGTTTATGGGGTATTACGGTACTGTATAGACTATTGGCACACCTAAAAATGTGTTAAGGTGGAAAATGTAAAGCCTTAACGCTATTTTTAAATAGTACACTTTACTGTAGACATTATTATAATAGCATATATTACTACATAGTAGATAGTTTAACGGATCCTTAGAGGATGACTATCCCAAACATACTTTAAGTTACTTGTATTTCTGTTGATATTTCACTTGAGTTGGATTTATTGATATAAGAATGTTAATCCTGACTCGAGTGTTTTGTGTTTTGCTTTACGCTCGGGTCAGACTGAGTGATACAACATTTGAGACTCACCTTTGGAGTTGGAGCTTCGCTTGGAGATCCAGCTATATCTATACAGCTTTCAGTTATTCAGTTGATTCTAGTGATGTATTCAGATTTTGTATTTGACTATTATATTGAGACATCTTTGTATTCGTGGCTTCTGTTGTATCTTGTTTAACTCTGTTATATATATAGTAGCTTCATGAACTACTGTTCTTTTGTTTCCGCTGCATTGTTGTTATATTACTCTGTGTATGTGATTCTATGATTATTTATTTACTGTATTTGCTAAGATTTTCCAAATTTAAATTAACAATATGATATTTTGAGCAATTCAAATCCGACATGTATGGATGCGAATGGTTGAAAATTTCAGGCTGTTACATTGGTCAACACACACACGCGCGCGCGCGCACACACACATACACATACATACATACATACATATATATAAGTGTGTGTGTGTGTGTTCCTTAATATACATCTTCCTTATTACTCCATTTAAGAAAGCACTTTTTACATCCATTTGATATAATTTAATATTATCATAATTTGTGTGAATAATATTCTTATAGCTTCTAGTCTTGCTACTAGAGCAAAAGTTTCATTATAATCTTTTCATTGTTCTTGATTATATTCTTGTTCTACTAGTCAGGCTTTGTTTCTTACAACCACTCAATGTTTATTTGTTTTATTTTCATAGACCCATTTATTTCCAGTAACAAATTGATTCGCTGGTCACGGAACTAATTTTTGGATATTATCTCTTATAAACTGATTCAATTCTTCTTGCATAGCAAGAACCTATGATCATCTGATGATGCTTCCTTTTCATTTTTGAGTTTATTAGTTGGAATGTTGCATTACTCATTTTTTAATTAATTTCTTGTTCTTATAGAAGATTCGATATTTTATAAAATATTTTCCTTAGGACGGACTTTTATAATTTTGGTTTTAGTTAGTTTATTTGCGTTCATATCTTCATTATTCTCGTTCTGATTATTAATGTTTTCATTATTTTCACTTAGATTGGTAATTTTTTCTTCATTGTTATCTATTTTAATTGTTTAAAAGTTTTCAAGAAAAAACGTATAAAGTTTCTTCGATAGTATTATTTCTTGTGTTATAGACCCTATCAAGCTTTAATTCCATTAGGATATCCAATAAATATCCCTTTATTAGCTTTGTCATCGAATTTATCCAGATTATCTTAATTTATATTTTACAGCTGCATGGGCACGATTGGGAATTTGACAAAAAACGATGTAAAGACTATTATATGTAATGAAATTTATTTAATTACTTTATTTACTTAGACTGTCATGTATATACTGAACACATTTTATCATCAAATGTTAATTCCAAGGTAACCGCAAGAAATTGGAATTTCATCTTGAGAATGGGGATGCTATACTTTTAAAGGTAGAACCCATAGAAATATGGCCAAGAGCAATAACTTTAAGACAATGATTGAGTCCAAAAGAAAATTTCTTAGACTTCTATGCAGGAATAATGATCATATCCATCTTGAAAAATGTCAATTGTGAGAACTGATTGATACACTTCTTCACGGTCTTCTCATGGGAATATAAGAACTTCTTGGCGTGCAAGCCCCTCTCAACCTCAGAAATAAACTAAGCCCAAAATCTTTTTTGGAACTATTCCTAAGTAATAGCATGTTTTTCCACCTACCTATCTCAATATCCCACCAACAAAAAGCTTCCTCTTTAATTTTCTTAGAATAAAGTCGTCTCCTTGTCAATGTCTCAAGCACCATGTCATCAAAGATCCACTCACTAGTATGAAGCCACACTTGAGTCTCAATAAATGACTACGTCCCCAAATATGGCTTGCTTCTGATATAAAGGTAATCTCTACAAAACTAACAAAAATCAAGAATGGGCGATGGAGGAATATGCATTACTCCAACTGATGCTGGTAAAACAAGGGACTCTTTCTGAAGGTGGAGTACCCTACACTATAGCCTGTAAATACTTCTCGAACCATGCTGGTTTTAATACCACATATATTGATTTTGATGACAGCAACCATATAAATATAGGTACTAATGTTTTCCCAAGTTGTACCGAATATTATGCAGGATGTTACACAAGTTTATACAAATACATGATAATCGAGTTTAAAGACTGATCACTAAAGAGACTAGAGATCAAGATTCGGAGATGATCAAAACAATTAAAGACTCATGATTTTGAAGACAAAGAAATGAAGAATTCAAGACTATTGATAACAGTTAATTGATAATAGATAAATTTGTTAAATCTTTGAATAACAACTTTCTTTTTTCTGAAATACCCTCTCACCAAAAATCCATTGTATTTCCAAAATATATTTATACAGGTATTTTATAAAATTTTATATATTAAATTATTTAAGTCATGTTTTTAAATGATTTTACCAAAACTTATAATTTTATAACAATTTAAAAATATTCTTGTATTTCACAACATATAAGGATATGACGACATATCCTACTTAAGTATGTCAACATATATATCGTTACATAGTTTTTAAAATCTAAAGAGTTTTGTTTTTTTGGCTCCACTTTTTGTTAATGGGCATATCCCTTCAAACATTATATAAAGGGGAGTGGAAACGAATTTTTTTCTAATTATTCACTCCATTTTTCTTACTCTAAATTCATATTATATCTTTCAAAAAAATCCACTTTCTATACTCTTTAAATCCACTCAAATTCAATCTCTACTTTACTACATTCATTCTATATAATCTACTCACTGTTTTGCATGTATTTAAATCATTCTTGTGCTTTTCTAACTTTTTTCTTTCACCACTTCAAAGATAAATGTGCTAAAGGATATTTTGTATTCAAGTTACAACTATTTGTATTTGGAATCAACAACTATGTACTACTATTTTGTGTGGGTGTGCTTGTTGCCCGTTCAAATCGAGTGGGTGTACTTGTTGCCCATTCAAATCAAGTGGGTGATCTTTTTGCCCGGTAAATCAAGAGAGTCTACCCTGAGCTCGGAAAGTCACGAGGGAGTATCTTGTTTCTTTGAAATCAAGATTGTATTTTGGTTTGCTTGCTACCTGATTAAAGTAAGTATTGAAAGGAAACCTATGCTGATACTGTACAGAACTGGATATAGGATTGGTCAATCCGAACCAGTATAAAACTTCTAGTGTCATCTCTCTTACTTTTACTTTATTTTTACCGCATATATATATATATATGATAACCATTTAATATTTATTTATGTTGATTATCCGTGTTTTGATTTAAATCTTGAAACTATTTAGAAAAGTTCTATATTAATTATAAAACACTATTCACGTCTCTCTAGTGTTATAGTAGTGTTAAGATCCATCCATACTAGTATAATTTATACTATACCGTTTCCCACTGCCGGCATATGGAGTCCTGGATTTCAACACTGTCTCTAGCAGCCATTGATCTAGTAGCATGATGCATAAAAGCTATATGTAGATGGGAATCATTAGAAAATTTCCCAGAATATAGTATACAATACTAGAAATAAAAGTGTGAGTGCCTAAATGCTATATGCATAACTACAACAAGATACAAATATGCCCTCTCAACTTATCCCAATTTATAGTAATCAGACAAGTTAAGCTTTGATACCAAATGTAACGACCCGCCCTTCATAACACACGTAATCTGCGCATACAAGCAATCAGATTCCATAAGTATCGTAAATGACTTTTCATCCGGGGTAGGACATAATACAACAACATAGAGCGTGTTTATCACAACTATCATCATACTGAATCTCATAGTGGAAGAAATAATATAAAATATCAACACTAATATGTAAAACACTAAACAAATATCATATCAAGAGACATAAGATTCGGTATCATAATACAATGTGCAAATGGTGCATCAAACTACATATACTGCATATCTCATAATGAATATATAGTGTCACGCCCCACCTCTATACTCACGCTAGCCAAGGACACTACTAAGTAATGCCGTCGACTAGCGCGAAGAATATGGCTATTGAGGAGCGACCATCTGTGTAATTGCTTTGTGCGAGTACCAATATGTCAGATAATATAACTTACACTTCATTTCAAGAGGAAATCCGACATATCAAATACAAACTCAAAGCTACCACACAGTGGCTAAGTGGACCTCGGAAACAAATGTAGAAATAAACATAACACAAATCAGTCACAGACATTCATATCACAAAAGCGGAATAAGATATGAATATATCACATGAAAGTGTACATCAAAATAGTGGTCATATAAGATCCACTACATCACAATGAATAGATACAAGTGCGAGACAAAAGAATAATTATACATCAAGGAGTCTATATCTCAAATGTATAATAACAAAAACTACTAATCTAAAGTAGTTAGCCAAAAATCAGATGATAATCCCAGATAGGAAGTCAAGCAGAAGCAACTGAAATACCTCGGTCTGACCCGAGTATTATTTAAGAAGAAAATAATAAACAGATCAGTCTAGCTATAAATATCAGATAAAATGAGATAGGATAAGAGATGTGACCAAAAACGTATGATAACAAAGAAATGCCATACTGTGTCAAGTATACATCAAATAACAATCAAAAATCATACAATATCTCGAATCATCTCAAAACGCCAAAAATAATCACATTCTTTAAATAATTCACCAAAACACAAATATTGACAAAACATATCAATGCCAATCCACGAAAATTGGTGAAACACAAATTCTAGAAATCACAACCAGAAATCTAGAAATCTCAAAAGGGGGAAGGCCTATCACAAACGGGAGCATGAAAACTCACCAACATGCGTATCACAAACGGAACGCTATTCCATGGGTCGCTAACCCAATAAATGAACCGAACATCGACGCACCCTAAAAGATACGCCTCATGCACAGATTAGGTCGTGGTACAGTTCCCCACGCGGATAAATGAGCCAAACATCGACACACCCTAAAAGATACGACTCATGCAGAGACTCATTGAGCCGATTGCTCCACGAACAGTCTGAAGACCATGGGTCGCTACCCCACCAAATTGAACCGAAGTTCCATAAACGGGGTTATAAGTCCCCACACAAACAAAGAGACATCGCACATCGCTAGTCTAAATCCCAAAATAATCATCAATGATCGACAAGTGTAAATTACACTAAGTTAGTAAATATAAGAGTTTAGCTTCATGTCCCATAACCACTAGCTTAACTCAAATATTTACGAACAGACTGTAGACTTCCACTCGAAAATAAGTGTAAATTACACTAAGCTAGTAAATATAAGAGTTTAGATTCATGTCTCATAACCACTAGCTTAACTCAAATATTTACGAACAGATTGTAGACTTCCACTCGAAAATTGTCACAAGAGTTCAATCGAACAAGTCCAAGAATTAACCGATGAAGTAAATGCAAGCGTTTCATACCACTTGTTTTACTAAGCCGTTTAATTAGATTTCTCATACGAATGAGGCAAAGGTTTGTATATACTAATAGATTAGAAAACGGTTTTATAAACGAGCTTTGTATTAAAAATAGAGTTGAAATCATCTTTGTAAAAGAGTTTGAATATTTACTACTAGTATAGAAACCTTTGTAATTTAAAGTGACAAGTCACGGGAATGATTGTAGAAACAAGCAATCATAAAACATTCACATATGAAGACGTGAATCGAATCCAAAGAAATCGATACTGAATCCATCAAAATGGATATCCTCAAAAAATCCTGAAAAAGAAGTCATTAGAGTAGATAATAAATGATAACAACAAATCGGATAATCACGAATCGATAAAAATTGGAATCTCAAGCAAAATAGGTAAATGGGGCTGAAGCAAGCAGGTCAGTCGACTGAACCAGGTGGTCAGTCGACTGACACAGGGATACGAATTCTGTATCCCCAGGGTCAGTCGACTGACCCAAATGGTCAGTCGACTGATACAGACCCAGGCAATTTCCTAGGTCCTGGTTCAGTCGACTGATTCACTGGTTCAGTCGACTGAACCTTCTTCTAAGGCATTTCCTGCCTTCTAGTTCAGTCGACTGAACCTGCTTCTGAAGCACATTCAGCCAAGCCCCCTTGTGGGGGCAAAAGTTCTACAAATCGTGATCGGATGAGCAACGGGCGCTAGGGGTTTACGCCAAACAGCAACCCAGCCCTATAAGCTCTTCGATGCTTCACCGAAAACATGTTCAAACATCCATAAAAGGATTTTCAAAAAATTGAACTTAAAAACCAAAAATTGGAATATTCACCAAATCAATCCAAATCAAAATCAAATGAACATGTAAAGATGCTAGGAATTCATACCTAACAATCAAAGATAGTTATAGACATAGATGTGAGATAAAAATCTCACCTTTAAACCTAAAAACATAAGAGAGAAGCTATAGAGCATGGCAAGAACAATCACTCTTCAATGTTAACCCAAGAAGCTTCAATCTAAGCTCAAAAGAAAAACATTTCCTAAGTTATGGTTTAGGAAATTTCTGAAATTGAAGAGGAAATGAGATGGAGAAGATGAAGAGGATGCTTACCTAAGCTTCTCTTTGAATTTGGAGCAAGAATTTGAATTTGCAAAGAAACTAGGGCTTAGGATTTTCTAATCTTTCTTCTCTTCCCCCATTTTTCTAAAGCTTGAAGTGTTAGGAAATATTAGAATGAATGAAGAGGAGAGGGGGTGGAGCTAGGGTCTTATGTTAGGTTATTGGGCTGAAACCCAAACCCAAAGCCCTAAGTGAAAAATAGCAAAATTCACTCAACTCCAAACATATCGATGTTTATACTCAAAAAGGTCGCAAATGGCATTTTGAACTCAATGGAAGTGGTCTCGAGTCCTAATTCGACTGTTTGCAAAAAGTAGCTTTTCGGACTTTAATACAACTAACGATGCAATATTTAAATAAAATATTTAAATATACAATCGTAAATTATGCGAGTTATTACAGACTCCCCTCCTTAAAGAAATTGCGTCCTCGCAATAATTAAGAGGAAAATAAAAAGTAACAACCATAAAAGCATATCAACACAAAAGAAAATTTGAAATAAGAAGTTCACCATAAAGAGCACGAAAGAGTAAGTCCGGATGTGTTTGCTCGATGAATTCTCAAGATTCCCAAGAGAAATCCTTAGGATTTGAGGACCATTGAACTTTCACAAGAAGAAAGGAAATCTTTATTTCGAAGGCGTTTAACCTCCGAAGTAATGATACGAATAGAATATTGCTCAAAAGTCAAATTTGGTGAAACTTCAATTTCTTCAATTACACCCGGCTAAAGAACAGAATCGGAATCCCTAAGGTATCTCCATAGTAGAGAGACGTGGAAAACGTCATAAATAGCAAAAGATTGAGCCGGTAATAAAAGGCGATAAGCCACGGAACTAATACGTTTGGTGATGGGAAATGGACCAACATATCGAGGTGCTAACTTTTCCCGATCGACTGAAATGCACAACACCCCTCATAGGTGAAACACAAAAGAACACAAATAAAATCTGGACCTAAAACCAGCTTCTCACCGGCTTCAATCCAACACGAAGGAAATCGGCACGGCCTTCCGTAGAGTGCCTTGAAAGGTACCATACCAATACAAGATTGGAAGCTATTATTGGAAGAAAACTCAGCAAGAGAAATATGATCTTCCCAACTTCCACCAAAATCAAGAACACATGCACGAAAGATGTGACGCCCCACCTCTATGCTCACGCTAGCCAAGGACACTACTAAGTAATGCCGTCAACTAGCACGAAGAATAAGGCTGTTGAGGAGCGACCATCTGTGTAATTGCTTTGTGCGAGTACCGATATGTCAGAAAATATAACTTGCACTTCATTTCAAGAGGAAATCCGACATATCAAATACAAACTCAAAGCTACCACACAGTGGCTAAGTGGACCTCGGAAACAAATATAGAAATAAACATAACACAAATAAGTCACAGATATTCATATCACAAAGGCTGAAACAGATATGAATATAACACAAAGAAGTGTACATCAAAGTAGTGGTAAAACAAGATCCACTACATCATAAGAGAATAGATAAAGTGCTAGACAAAAGAATAATTATAAATCAAGGAGTCGATATCTCAAATGTATAATAACAAAAACTACTAATCTAAAGTAGTTAGCCAAAAGAATCAAATGATAATCCCTGATAAGAAGTCAAGCAGGAGCACCTGAAATACCTCGGTCTGACCCAAGTATTATTTAAGAGGAAAATAATAAACGGATCAGTCTAGCTACAAATATCAGATAAAATGATATAGGATAAGAGATATGATCGAAAACGTATGATAACATAAATGTCATACTTTGTCAAGTATACATCAAATAACAACAAAAATCATACAATATCTCAAATCAACTCGAAGCACAAAAAAGAATCACATTTTTTAAATAATTCACCAAAACACAAATATTGACAAAACATATCAATGCCAATCCACAAAAATTGGTGAAACACAAATTCTAGAAATCACAACCAGAAATCCAGAAATCTCAAAAGGGGGAAGGCCTATCACAAACGGGAGCATGAAAACTCACCAACACGTGTATCACAAACGGAACGCTATTCCATGGTCGCTAACCATAAACCGAACATCGACGCACCTAGAAAGATACACCCCATGCATAGTCGAACATCGACGCACCTGAAAAGATACGTCCCATGTATAAACTAACATCGATGCACCTAAAAAGATACACCCCATGCCTAGTCGAACATCGATGCACCTAAAAAGATACACCCCATGCACCGACTTAATGAGCCGATTGCTCCACGAACGGTCCAAAGACCATGGGTCGCTAGCCCATAAAAATGAGACGAAGCTCAACAGAATGGGGTATAGTCCCTCACGTGGACAAAGAGACATCGCACAATGCTAGTCTAAATCACAAAATGATCATCATCGATCATCAAGAAGTGTCGATTACACTAAGCTCGTAAATATAAGAGTTTAGCTTCATGTCCCATAACCACTTGCTTAACTCAAATATTTATGAACAGATTGTAGGTTTCCACTCGAAAATTGTCACAAGAGTTTCAATCGAACAAGTCCAAAAATTAACCGACGAAGTAAACACAAGCGTTTCATACCACTTGTTTTTCTAAGCCGTTTAATTAGATTTTCTCATACGAATGAGGTAAAGGTTTGTATATACTAATAGATTGGAAAACGGTTTTATAAATAAGTTTTGTATTAGAAATAGTGTTGATGTGACATCCCAGAATTTCGAGAAATTTAAAATGCGATAATCTCTTGTTTAAATTATTTAAAATTGATTTAAATTGTTATTTTCAGATATAAATAACCAATTAATTAATAATGGGGTGTTTGGTAGTTAAGTTTAAAATAGAAAATATGTATTAATTAAATACATCAAGTATAAATAGAAATACAAATTAATAGTCATGTAAAATAAGCATAAATTCACAAGCTAACCTAATACAAATACATATAACAACTTATAAGGGTTTAAGTAAGTCTAGAAAATGTATATTACACTTGTAGTTGCAGGCTAATAATTCAAACTATAGCCCTATGTATATGCAGGAAGTAAAGTAATATGTTTGAGCTATCACCTTATATCTCTAAGTAACAAGTCAAAACAAAGCTAAATAAATATCTGTACTTTGGCCTTGAAGCTTGGCAGGCAAGGAAAATTTTAAACCAACATGCTAGTACCATACGAATTGTATAAAAAGATAAGTATGACAACGTAATAAATGACTTGTACAAAATGTTCCCATTTCAGCTGCATACAAGAAAAAAATCTCTGATCTAAAAATATTAGTCTTGTACCAGCTAAGATTCATCTTCTTTGTATTAGAACAATGTAGCTCTACTACTTGTTTTATTTATATCAAGTTCTCTTTTTTTTCGTTCATTTAGAAAACATGGCATACTTAAGTTCAAAAACAAAATTCATTTCTGTTCAAACTTTTTCAAAAGCCAAAGCAGAAGTATTTCAGTTCTTTTAAGAAAATGAAGCATTTTCAAAGTTTCACCTTCAAACTTCAACCTGAAATCAAGTTCCAGTTTTTAAAAAAGCTTCCAGTTTTAAAGTTTCAAGTTTAAGTTGCAAGCCATTTTTTTTGTTAAACTCAACCAAGAACTAAATCAAAATGACAATTTCAACTGAGTGGAAACTTAAGGGCAGGATTCAATTCTCCAACTCAGTTTAACAAAAATCAGTTTTAAAGCAATCGAAAATTCCAGCTCAGGTAGCAGATCAAAATCAAGAGCAATTCAAATTCTCTGCTCAAAGGCAAATGTTTTTCAACTCTTCTCTGTTCCAACTTATTCTCAAGTGAGTAAACATTTTATTTAAAAATTTAAAGTAAATGATGCCTGATGCATGTGAATTCCTGAAATAAAGTATGCTATACATGTATAAATATAAGTATGATCTCTGTTTATATGATTGAGTAGAAGTATGCATACTTGAATGAACCTGGGAGAACTCAGTTCTTGTTTTCAAAGCTTAAATCTTGATCAAAATTCAAAATATCCTTAACTAACTATTGATAGGCCTTAGATTTCAAACAAAGTATGTTTGTTTGAATATAAAGTAAGATTTAAAAATATATACAAGTATCGCAAGTTCAAGCTGACAGTTTTTCAAAACTGAGTGCTCTCTGTTCAAATTTGTTCCGGTGAGTAAAACTTGAGATCTAATCTATGTTATCTAGCATGCGATGATTATTGAAGTATAAATTGAATTATGTTGTGTAGGTTGTTTAAAAATGAATTTAAGTGTATATATATTTGGGTTAATATTGAATAAAATGTCTGGAATATGGAAGAGAAAGCCTCTGTTCAACATAACAGGTTCTTAAACCTGAATAAAAATTCAGATCATCTTATTCTAATTGATTATAGAATTGGATTTTTAAATAAGTAGTGAGTAACAAACCATTTCAAGATCTGAGTACAATTTATATTTGTTGGTTGGAACTCTGTATGTGTGTGTGTGTGTGTGTATATATATATATATATACATATATATATATGATCGTACTGTGGATGGCTGTTTCTTTCTTTCTCTTTTTGTATCTGGACAGAGTGAAAGTATACCAGAAATTTAAATACATCCTTATCCAATCATTTTTAGGGTTAAAATTTAAAACACAACAGGTTGTTGAAACATAAAACAAGAGCTAAAAATTAGTTTTAACAGGTTGGTGAAGTATCACAGCTAGGAAACTGGTTTGCAGAGCAAAATGGAAGTGTGTGTTAAATTCAAATGTCACAAATTATTGATTCATTTAAATAACTTGAATCGGCACTCGGAAATAGTATTTTTAAAATAAGTATGGTGATTTTAAAATGTGAATGCTTAGTGCAGTTTTCAGATTGATCGAGAATGGTTATTATCCAAATTCTGGTGATCGGAAATATGCGAGACGTTGAAACTTCGCCTGAAGCCAGCGTAGCTGCTGGTGAAGTCGAAAAAATTATTTAATAATTTTTCTATTGCAAGAGAAGGTGGGACGAGGCAAAAGTAGGGTTTATCACGCAATTTCAAACAAGGTCGGAGACGAAGTGATTTCGCCACCTCGGGATGATCGAGTGGCACGCGATGAGGGGGATAGGTGCTGGATTGTATGATGAAGTTTTAGTGTGTTGGTCAGGTGATCTCGAGATCGGGGGTATCGAGGATGAGGAGTTTTCTGGCCATGGTGAGTACCAGGTTGGGTCGTGAATACTTCGTTTCGATTCGAGGAGAATTCATTCAATCGGGTGTAGATGTGAGTTCGTGAGGGTTAAAGAGATGTTTGAGTATCGCCGTATCGATCACCGGAGGTCGGTGGTGATGGTGCACGTGCACAAGGAGTTTTGAGAGTATCTGGGTGCTTTTGTGGGATTGAGGAAGATCGATCTGCTCGGGGGTAAACTCGAGGGTTGTGGTATTTTACTCGAAGTACAGGATGGAGATGGAAAACCCCGGGTCGAGCTCGAGAAATTTTGAACGTGGCTCGGGTTGAATGATTTAACGTGAACGGTTTATACCTCTTAATCAATAATTTGTTTATGAATAAATTTAATGATGGGATCGGATAGCTAATTGAGGAAATGTAATGCTTCTAAATCTTAAATTATTTTAAGTTGTTTGTTTATAAATGGCGATTTATTTCAAAGGTTTAAGTAATAAGAGTTTTTAAAAGTAAATTAATTAAAGGTAATGATTTAAGTTAGAGGTTGATTTAGCAAGTTATTAAGCAATAATTAATTAAGTATAATTAATCAATGAATTGATTATAGAATTAATAAATTATTGTAATTAATTAAGGCTTAATGTAATTAATTAAAATTCATTACCTAATAAGGGTAATTAAAGGTTAATTACTGTAATGTTTGAAGAGAATTAATTACTTATTAAAAATAATTAATCTAGGGTAATAAATTAAGATGGGTGATAGGAAAAGACGGTTAATTAATAAAATTTATTAATGCTAAGTAAAGGTAAACCGGGTGTTAGAGTTAGTGATTAAATTAAGTAGAAATAATAAATTTTAGACCTGAGAGCTTGCTTATGAAGGGTTGAATGATATATGATGCCTTAAATTGTTTGATAGCTCTTATATGAAATGTTTTATGATAGGCGGAATAAACAACGACAGTATGGTTATCTATCGTTAACAGATTTATTAGCTTTTAAAATTAAATTTTAAAGTGTATTTCATTTAAATAACGTGGGCTAAGATAGTATGTAGTTTGAAGAGACCGGAGTCGGGTATTAGTAAATACTCGAAACCACTTTATTCTTGGAATTGATGTGCAAATAAGAAATGTCTATAACAACTTGTGGAAGGGTATATTGATACAAGTTACCCGGGTTAGATAAGTTGTATTCTTTTGTATTTCTTGTTAGATGGATTTACTCACGCTGGTTTCCAGCCTAACCCGGGTGTTACTTTGATGTAATGCTCGGGTCAGACCAAGTATTACAGATTTTCAGGTAAGGACGTTCCGGAGCTCAGGAGGCGAGCTGGATGGCAGGAACGTATGGAGTGTTTCCGTTGTGAGATATTGTTATTTCTCTAGGACATGTTATATTCAACTGTCCAGTGTTTGTGTAAATGTTATAACTCTGATGTATAAAAATGTAATTGACAGATACAATATTCTTTTGTAAACTGTTATATATTTGATATTATATTTTGATCCGCTGCGAATGTGAGAATCTGTGCTGTGTTCTGTTTCTTCTTCTTCTATCTTTTTCTTCTTTTCCTAACTATCTGGAATTTTCGGGATTGGAAATTTCGGGTCGTTACAGTTGAAATCATCTTTGTGAAAGAGTTTGAATATTTACTACGAGTATAGAAACCTTTTATTTTAAAGTGACAAGTCATAGAAATGATTGTAGAAACAATCAATCACCAATATCCACATTCGAAGACGTGAATCAAATCCAAAGAAATCGATACTGAATCCATCAAAATGGATATTCTCAAAAGTCCCGAAAAAGAAGTCATCAAGGTCAATAATAAATGATAACAATAAATCGGATAATCATGAATCGATAAAAATTGGAACCTCAAGCAAAATAGGTAAAATTGGCAAAAACAAGCAGGTCAGTCGACTGACTGCAGAGGCCAGTCGACTGATCCAGAAAACCCGAAAGTTTCAGTTCCTACAGTCAGTCGACTTACTGCAGAGGCCAGTCGACTGACTGCAGAAAACAGAGACTTCCATTTTCTGCAGACAGTCCCAGAAACTCTCGGTTTCTACAGCCAGTCGACTAACTGCAAGGGCCAGTCGACTGACTGGCACTGAAACTATTTTTCAGCCTATCAAAATGAAGAGCAAACTCTTCCAATTTGCGATCGGACGAGCAATGGGCGCTAGGGGTTTATTCCAATCGACAACCCAGCCCTATTGGCTCTTCAATACACCACCAAAAGCATGATCAAACATCAAAGCTAATATTTTTAGACTTCAAAACACCAAAAATTGAAATGTTCACCAAATCAATCCAAATCAAAATCAAATGAACATGTAAAGATGTTAGGAATTCATACCTAACAATCCAAGATAGTTATAGACATAGATGTGAGATAAAAATCTCACCTTTGAACCCAAAAACAATGAATGAGAAGCTTAATCACAAAGGAGAGATCAACCACTTTTCACTTCAACCCAAGAAGCTTGAATCTAAGCTCAAAAGAAGAACATTTCCTAAGTTAGGTTTAGGAAATTTCTGAAATTAAAGAGAGAATGAGTTGGAGAAGATGAAGAGGATGCTTATCAAAGCTTCTCCTAGAGTTTGGAGCTAGAACTTGAGTTTGCAAATGAATCTAGGGCTTAGGAATTTCTAATTCCTATTCTCTTCCCCCCATTTTTATTGTAGCTTGAATGTTAGGAAAATAAGAATGAAGTGAAGAGGAGAGGTGGACTGAGCTAGAGTGTTAAGATGGGTTAGTGGGCTGAAACCCAAACCCAAAGACCAACAGAAAATAGCAAAATTCAACTTACTCCAAACATATCGATGCTTATACTCAAAAAAGTCGCAAACGCCATTTTGAACTCAATGGAAGTGGTCTCGAGTCCTAATTCGACTGTTTGCAAAAAGTAGTTTTCGGACTATAATCCGACTAACGATGCTATATTTAAGTAAAATATTTAAATATACAATCGTAAAATATGCGGGTTGTTACAGACTCCCCTCCTTAAAAAAATTGCGTCCTCGCAATAATTAAGAGGAAAATAAAAAGTAACAACCATAAAAGCATATCAACACAAAAGAAAATTTGAAATAAGAAGTTCACCATAAAGAGCACGAATGAGTAAGTCCGGATGTGTTTGCTCGATGGATTCTCAAGATTCCCAAGAGTAATCCTTAGGATTTGAGGACCATTGAACTTTCACAAGAAGAACATCTTTATTTCGAAGGCGTTTAACCTCCGAAGTAACGATACGAATAGAATTGTTGCTCATAAGTCAAATCTGGTGAAACCTCAATTTCTTCAACAACACCGGGCTCAAGAATAAAATCGGAATCCCTAAGGCATTTCCATAGATGAGTGACGTGAGACATGTCATGAATAGCATAAAATTGAGCCGGTAATAAAAGGCGATAAGCCATGGAAACAATGCGTTCGGTGATGGGAAATGGACCAACATATCGAGGTGCTACTTTCCCGATCGACTGAAACGCACATCACCCATCAAAGGTGAAACACGAATGAACACCAATAAAATCTGGACCTAAAACCAGCTTCTCACCGGATTCAAGCCAACACAAAGAAAATCAGCATGGCCTTCCGTAGAGTACCTCGAAAGGAGCCATACCAATACAAGATTGGAAGTTTACTATAGGAAGAAAACTCAACAAGAGACATATAATCTTCCCAACTTCCACCAAAATCAAAAACACATGCACGAAAGAGATCTTCAAGAGTTGATTCACATGCTCTATTTGTCCATCGGATTGAGGACGATAAGCGGTGCTAAAAATTAAGCTTAGTTCCCAAAGCTTTTGAAGACTCTACAAAAATCCACTAGAAAAATAATGGATCACGATTGTTAACAATAGAAATAAGAACTCCATGCAATATAACAAGACATAGAGTTCAGCCGAAAGAGGTATAGTCAAAAAGAGAAGGACGAGTCTCAAGGCTACACAAAACAAGAGAGGAACATGAATCAGATTCACGATCTCAAATCTCACAAGTGGATAAAGTCTCGAGATCACTCTATTCGGATATCATCATGGTAACAACCGCTTGCTGCTCTCGGCTTAAGGGTATCGACAACACGATTGCCCTTTCCAGAAGTATATAAAGAAGATCAAGATCATAAGATGCAAGGAACTCGAGCCAACATTGTTGATGCAAACTGAGTTCCTTTGAGAAAACAAATACTTCTAAGATTTGCGATCGGTGTAGAGAACCAATTCCTCTCCCAAAAGATAACGAAACCAAAATCTAAGAGCGAAAATAATAGCCGCGAGCACCAGATCATGAATGGCATATCTAGTCTCGACAAGCTTTAATTGTCAAGAAGCAAATGCGATAACGCATTCCCTTTGCAAGAGAACGACACCAAAACCAATATGACTAGTATCGGTACAAACACTAAAGTCTTGGTTCCCTTTGGAAACCGCAAAAATAAAAGCATCGGAAAAGAGTTCCTTTAATCGATTCTCTTTCCCGAAAAGCTAAGACTTTCAAAATTATAATTAACTTTATACATATTCATCTTTTTAGAAAAAATTACTTTTTACAAGAATTTACTGTGTTTGAGTGTCTCATCATAGCGTTTAGGAGATTCCTATCGATAACGTTGATCAAGCGCATCGACCAGAATTCTTAAAGCACTCAACGGGCAAAACAACACCAAAATCATTTTCTATACGATAACCATGTCTCTTATAAAATTTACAAATATTCTTTGCTCGTTTTAAGAACAAAACCCAATCATACTTATAAATATCTTATTAAAAAGATTTGCAAATTTTAAATTTGTTATTTTCATCCATAATCAATAAATATAAGGATAAACTAATCGAGATATTCGTAGAATACTCGATTCACAAAATGGATGAAATAAGGTAGAAGGTTCGTCAAATCGAATGACATAACGAACCACTCCCAAGAATCATAACGAGTGCGAAATGCGGTAAGTGGAATGCTACCTTCCGCAACTCGTAGCTGATAAAAAAAACCTGTGGCAAGGTCGAGCTGAAAATACCTTAGCACCACATAATAGATTACTTAGGTGGTAATCCTAAGACAAACTCAAAAAAATACCGAAAAATTCACAAACTACTTGAATGAGAGAAATAACACTTTCCTCATCAAGTGGGTTTAAAGGATAAAATGTTGTCACCGATTTGGAAATCGAAATCTTTAAAACCATAGAAATCTGCTTAACAGATTGAGAATATCGAAGATAAATAGTCCGCTCAGGACATAGGATGTGGGCTTCACAATGATCAAGCCAATCCTTTCTCAAAAAATTAGTTTCGAAGCCTAAGTAACGCATAACATGCAAATCGGCTCGAAAAGAATAACCACATAAAATAATCTCGACATTTTCACAAAGTAAATTGAGTGTTGCGGATCCATCAATTGAATGCGCAATTGTCAATGAAGTCATCAAGCTCATAATATTAAAAGAGAAAGAATCAACAAGTTCTTTTGATATAAAATAATAAGATGAACCCAAATCAAAAAGAACACGAATAAGATAATCACAAAACAAATATCGTCAAGGATAGAAAGAGAAATACCTTGACCAAGAGAAGTGCTAGTAGAGGCTTGCACAACATTTAGCTTTCCCTCCTTCTTGCTTGAAGTATGGGACACGCAGATATATGATGAATCAAACTTTTGCAATAGCAACAATCAAGGGGTTTCGGACACCCATTTGCATAGTGGTCTATAGAATCACAATTGTAGCATCGTCCACGACTAGTGGTAGGAGTCTTTGCTACAGAAGTTTCTTGCTTCCCTTTCATGTCGGGATTGGGGCCTTTGAACTTAATAGGCCTCTTCATGTTATTGTTGAAGTTCTGTTTGGCATGCACAACATCAACATCACTTTCTCTATCGGACTCTTCAAGCCGAAGAGCGATATCAACAAGCTGATCGAAAGAAACTTCCAATTTCAGAAGTAAAGGCTTTTTGAGGTTCTTATTCAACCCATAAACAAATCTCTGATTTTTCTTCAATTGGGTATTAATATATTCGACCCCATATTTAGAGAGAGATTCAAAAGATGCGACGTAATCCGTCACAGAGGATTCACCTTGAACAGGGTCAATAAAGCGTCGAGCTAAAGTTACTTTTTCAGCCTCTGGCACAAACTTCAATTCGAATCTTTCCCGGAATTGCTCCCAAGAAAGATCCGCTTCGATAATTTCAGAAATCAAAAGCTCATACCAATCTAATGCTCTTTCTTGGAGCATGCTAGAAGCCACTTGGACTCAAAGTGAATCAATAAGTTCCATGCGGGAAAAGATGCGATCGCATGATCTAAGCCAAGCTTGGATTTCTATAACGTTTTCGGATCCCTTCAATGGCGTTCCACCCAAAGCGGTATAATCTCTGCACAAGCGTGCGAACCCGGATTTAGGGTGAGTTGGCGCTGGAACGGGTCCGGCAGCTCGGGCATTGTTCACAAGATCTAAAAGTTGTTGAGATGACATAAATGCTCCATCCTGAGGAGTAGCACTAGATTGACCGGCGCTGGGACGGCCTGGTCTAACCATTTCTCTTCTCTAAGAAAGGAAGAAAGAAGAGAAAAAAGGTTATTCTCAGAATGAATATCAAACAAACTTGATTGATAAAATAAGGCATCACAAAAGAAAATAGGATAAAACTATACGAAGACTCGAATTAAATCCTATGGCACGATTCCTAAGAAAGACTTAGGACAATGATCCTTGCTAGATTATTCTACATTGTTCCGAAGTTTGGCTCCGATACCATGCTGCGACGCCCCACCTCTATGCTCACGCTAGCTAAGGACACTATTAAGTAATGCCGTCAACTAGCACGAAGAATAAGGCTGTTGAGGAGCGACCATCTGTGTAATTGCTTTGTGCGACCGATATGTCAGAAAATATAACTTGCACTTCGTTTCAAGAGGAAATCCGACATATCAAATACAAACTCAAAGCTACCACACAGTGGCAAAGTGGACCTCGAAAAAAAATATAGAAATAAACATAACACAAATCAGTCACAGATATTCATATCACAAAGGCGGAAGCAGATATGAATATAACACAAAGAAGTGTACATCAAAGTAGTGGTAAAACAAGATCCACTACATCACAAGAGAATAGATAAAGTGCTAGACAAAAGAATAATTATACATCAAGGAGTCGATATCTCAAATGTATAATAACAAAAACTACTAATCCAAAGTAGTTAGCCAAAAGAATCAGATGATAATCCATGATAAGAAGTCAAGCAGGAGCACCTGAATTACCTCGGTCTGACCTGAGTATTATTTAAGAGGAAAATAATAAACGGATCAATCTAGCTATAAATATCAGATAAAATGATATGGGATAAGAGATATGATCGAAAATGTATGATAACATAAATGTCATACTTTGTCAAGTATACATCAAATAACAACAAAAATCATACAATATCTCAAATCAACTCAAAGCACCAAAAAGAATCACGTTCTTTAAATAATTCACCAAAACACAAATATTGACAAAACATATCAATGCCAATCCACGAAAATTGGTGAAACACAAATTCTAGAAATCACAACCAAAAATCCAGAAATCTCAAAAGGGGGAAGGCCTATCACAAACGGGAGCATGAAAACTCACCAACACGTGTATCACAAACGGAACGCTATTCCATGGTCTCTAACCATAAACCGAACATCGACGCACCTAGAAAGATACGCCCCATGCACAGTCGAACATCGACGCACCTGAAAAGATACTCCCCATGTATAAACTAACATCGATGCACCTAAAAAGATACACCCCATGCCTAGTCGAACATCGATGCACCTAAAAAGGTACACCCCATCCACCGACTTAATGAGCTGATTGCTCCACGAATGGTTCAAAGACCATCGGTCGCTAGCCCATAAAAATGAGACGAAGCTCAACAGAACGGGGAATAGTCCCCCAAGTGGACAAAGAGACATCGCACAATGCTAGTCTAAATCACAAAATGATCATCATCGATCATCAAGAAGTGTCGATTACACTAAGCTAGTAAATATAAGTGTTTAGCTTCATGTCCCATAACCACTTGCTTAACTCAAATATTTACGAATAGATTGTAGGTTTTCACTCGAAAATTGTCACAAGAGTTTCAATCGAACAAGTCCAAAAATTAACCGACGAAGTGAACGCAAGCGTTTCATACCACCTGTTTTGCTAAGCCGTTTAATTAGATTTTCTCATACGAATGAGGTAAAGGTTTGTATATACTAATAGATTGGAAAACGGTTTTATAAACACGTTTTGTATTAGAAATAGTGTTGAAATCATCTTTGTGAAAGAGTTTGAATATTTACTACTAGTATAGAAACCTTAGTATTTTAAAGTGACAAGTCATAGAAATGATTGTAGAAACAATCAATCACCAAAATCCACATTCGAAGACGTGAATCAAATTCAAAGAAATCGATACCGAATCCATCAAAATGGATATTCTCAAAAGTCCCGAAAAAGAAGTCATCAAGGTCAATAATAAATGATAACAATAAATCGGATAATCACGAATCGATAAAAATTGGTACCTCAAGCAAAATAGGTAAAATAGGAAAAAACAAGAAGGTCAGTCGACTGACTGCAGAGGCCAGTCGACTGATCCAGAAAACCCGAAAGTTTCAGTTCCTGCAGTCAGTCGACTTACTGCAGAGGCCAGTCGACTAACTGCAGAAAACAGAGACTTCCATTTTCTGCAGACAGTCCCAGAAACTCTTGGTTTCTACTGCCAGTCGACTGACTGCAGGGGCCAGTCGACTGACTGGCACTGAAACTGTTTTTCAACCTATCAAAATGAAGAGCAAACTCTTCCAATTTGCGATCGGACGAGCAATGGGCGCTAGGGGTTTATGCCAATCGACAACCCAACCCTATTAGCTCTTCAATACACCACCAAAAGCATGATCAAACATCAAAGCTAAGATTTTTAGAGTTTTAGACTTCAAAACACCAAAAATTGAAATGTTCACCAAATCAATCCAAATCAAAATCAAATGAACATGTAAAGATGTTAGGAATTCATACCTAACAATCCAAGATAGTTATAGACATAGATGTGAGATAAAAATCTCACCTTTGAACCCAAAAACAATGAATGAGAAGCTTAATCACAAAGGAGAGATCAACCACTTTTCACTTCAACCCAAGAAGCTTGAATCTAAGCTCAAAAGAAGAACATTTCCTAAGTTAGGTTTAGGAAATTTCTGAAATTAAAGATAGAATGAGTTGGAGAAGATGAAGTGGATGCTTACCAAAGCTTCTCCTAGAGTTTGGAGCTAGAACTTGAGTTTGCAAATGAATCTAGGGCTTAGGAATTTCTAATTCCTATTCTCTTCCCCCCATTTTTATTGAAGCTTGAATGTTAGGAAAATAAGAATGAAGTGAAGAGGAGAGGTGGACTGAGCTAGAGTGTTAAGATGGGTTAGTGGGCTGAAACCCAAACCCAAAGCCCAACAGAAAATAGCAAAATTCAACTTACTCCAAACATATCGATGCTTATACTCAAAAAAGTCGCAAATGCCATTTTGAACTCAATTGTGTGGTCTCGAGTCCTAATTTGACTATTTGCAAAAAGTAGCTTTTCGGACTATAATCCAACTAACGATGCTATATTTAAATAAAATATTTAAATATACAATCGTAAAATATGCGGGTTGTTACAAAAGAGATCTTCAAGAATTTGATTCACACGCTCGGTTTGTCCATCGGACTAAGGATGATAAGCGGTGCTAAAATTAAGCTTTGTTTCCAAAGCTTTTGAAGACCTTACCAAAATCCACTAGTAAAATAATGGATCACGATTGCTAACAATAGAAGTAGGAACTCCGTGCAATATAACAGGACACAGAGTTCAGCCAAAAGAGGTATAGTCCAAAAGAGAAGGACGAGCCTCAAGGCTACACAAAACAAGAGAGGAACATGAATCGGATTCACGATCTCGAATCTCACAAGTGGATAAAGTCTCGAGATCACTCCATTCGGATATCATCATGGAAACAACCGCTTGCTGCTTACAACTAAGGGCATCGGCAACAAGATTTCCCTTTCCAGGAGTATAAAGAATATCATGATCATAAGATGCAAGAAACTCAAGCCAACGTTGTTGATGCAAATTAAGTTCCTTATGAGAAAATAAATACTTCAAAGATTTGTGATCGGTGTAGAGAAAAAATTTCTCTCCCAAAAGATAATGACGCCAAATTCTAAGGGCGAAAACAATAGCCGCGAGCTCTAAATCATGAGTGGCATATCTAGTCTCGGCAAGCTTTAATTGTCAAGAAGCATATGATAAAACACATTCCCTTAGCAAGAGAATGGCACCCAAACCAATACGACTAGTATCGGTAAAAACAATCAATTCTTGGTTCCCTTCGGGAATCGCAAGAATAAAAGCATAAAAGCATTGGAAAAGAGTTCTTTTAAATGATCCTCTTTCCCGAAAAGCTAAGACATTCAAAATTATCATTAACTTAAATGTAATCATTTTTTTTTGAAAAGTTTACTTATTACAAGAATGAACTGTGTTTGACTGTCTCATCAAAGCGTTTAGGAGATTCCTATCGATAACGTTGATCAAGCACACCGACCAGAATTCTTAAAGCACTCAATGGGTAAAATAACACAAAATCATCCTCTATATGATAAACATACCTCTTATAAAATTTACAAATATTCTTTGCTAGTTTTAAGAACAAAATCCAATCTTACTTATAAATATCTTATTAAAAGATTTGCAAATTTTAAATTGTAGTTTTAATCCATAATCAATGAACACAAGGATAAACTCATCGAGATATTCGTAGAATACTCGATTCATAAGATGGATGAAATAAGGTAGAAGTTTCGTCAAACCGAACGACAAAACGAACCACTCATAAGAATCATAACGAGTGCGGAATGCGGTAAGTGGAATGCTACCCTCCGCAACTCGCAACTCGCAACTGATAAAAACCGGTGGAAAGGTCGAGCTGAAAAGACCTTAGCACCACTCAATAGATTACTTAGGTGATAATCCTAAGACAAGCCCAAATATACCGGAAAATTCACAAACTACTTGGATGAGAGAAATAACACTTTCCTCATCATGCGGGTTTAAAGAATAAAATGATGCCACCGAAATTTGGAAATCAAAATCATTAAAAACAATAGAAATCTGCTTAACAGATTGAGGATGTCGAAGATATAAAGTCCGCTCAGGACATAGGATGCGGGCTTCATATTAATAAAGCCAATCCTTTCCCAAAAATCAATTTCGAAGCCTAAGTAATGCATAACATGCGAATCAGCTCGAAAAGAATAATCACATAAAATAATCTCGACATTTTCCACAAAGTAAATTGAGTGTTGCGGATCCATCAATCGAATTCGCAATTCTCAATGAAGTCATCAAGCCTATAATATTAAAAGAGAAAGAATCATCAAGTTCTTTTGATATAAAATAATGAGATGAACCCAAATCAAAAAGAACTCGAATAAGATAATCACAAAACAAATATCGTCAAGGATAGAATGAGAAATACCTTGACCAAGAGAAGTGTCACTAGGAGCTTGCATGACATTCAACTCTCCTTTTCTCCTACTTTGGAGTATGGGACATGTAGATAAAAGATGGCTTGACCTTTTGCAATAACGACAAAAAAATGGTTTTGGGCACTCATTCGCATAGTGGTCCGTAGAACCACAATTGTAGCATCGTCCACGACTAGTGGTAGGAGTCTTTGCTACAGAAGTTGCCAACTTCCCTTTCTTTTTGGGATTTGGGCTTTTGAATTTTATATGCCTCTTCTTGTTGATGTTGAAGTTTTTTTTGGCATCCACAACTTCAACATCACTTTCTTTATCGGCCTCTTCTAGTCGAAGAGTGATATCTACAAGATGATCGAAAGGCACTTCTAATTTCAGAGGTAAAACCTTTTCAGGGTTCTTACTTAAAGCACAAATAAACCTTTGATTCTTTACAAGATCCAAAAGTTATTGGGCAGACATAAATACGCCATCCAGAGAAGGACTACTGGATTGACCGACGCTGGGGCTGCCAGATCTAACCATTTCTCTTCTTTAAGAAAGAAAGAAAGAAGAAAAAGGTTATTCACAAAATGAATATCAAACAAACTTGATTGATAAAACAAGACATCATAAAAAGAAATAGGATAGAATGGTACGAAGACCCGAATTAAATCCTATGGCATGATTCCTAAGAAAGACTTAGGACAATGATCCTTGCTAGATTATTCTATATTGTTCCGAAGTTTGGCTCTAATACCATGCTGTCACGCCTCACCTCTATACTCACGCTAGCCAAGGACACTACTAAGTAATGCCGTCGACTAGCGCGAAGAATAAGGCTATTGAGGAGCGACCATCTGTGTAATTGCTTTGTGCGAGTACCGATATGTCAGATAATATAACTTACACTTCATTTCAAGAGGAAATCCGACATATCAAATACAAACTCAAAGCTACCACACAGTGGCTATGTGGACCTCGGAAATAAACGTAGAAATAAACATAACACAAATCAGTCACAGACATTCATATCACAAAGGCGGAATAAGATATGAATATATCACATGAAAGTGTACATCAAAATAGTGGTCATATAAGATCCACTACATCATAATGAATAGATACAAGTGAGAGACAAAAGAATAATTATACATCAAGGAGTCTATATCTCAAATGTATAATAACAAAAACTACTAATCTAAAGTAGTTAGCCAAAAATCAGATGATAATCCCAGATAGGAAGTCAAGCAGAAGCACATGAAATACCTCGGTCTGACCCGAGTATTATTTAAGAAGAAAATAATAAACGGATCAGTCTAGCTATAAATATCCGATAAAATGAGATAGGATAAGAGATGTGACCAAAAACATATGATAACAAAGAAATGCTATACTGTGTCAAGTATACATCAAATAACAATCAAAAATCATACAATATCTCGAATCATCTCAAAACACCAAAAAGAATCACATTCTTTAAATAATTCACCAAAACACAAATATTGACAAAACATATCAATGTCAATCCACGAAAATTGGTGAAACACAAATTCTAGAAATCACAACCAGAAATCCAGAAATCTCAAAAGGGGGAAGGCCTATCACAAACGGGAGCATGAAAACTCACCAACACGTGTATCACAAACGGAACGCTATTCCATGGGTCGCTAACCCAATAAATGAACCGAACATCGACGCACCCTAAAAGATACGCCTCATGCACAGATTCGGTCATGGTACAGTTCCCCATGCGGATAAATGAGCCGAACATCGATGCACCCAAAAGATACGACTCATGCACAGACTCATTGAGCCGATTGCTCCACGAACGGTCCAAAGACCATGGGTCGCTACCCCACCAAATTGAACCGAAGTTCCACAAACGGGGTTATAAGTCCCCACACAAACAAAGAGACATCACACATCGCTAGTCTAAATCCCAAAATGATCATCAATGATCGACAAGTGTAAATTACACTAAGTTAGTAAATATAAGAGTTTAGCTTCATGTCCCATAACCACTAGCTTAACTCAATTATTTATGAACAGACTATAGACTTCCACTCGAAAATAAGTGTAAATTACACTAAGCTAGTAAATATAAGAGTTTAGCTTCATGTCCCATAACCACTAGCTTAACTCAAATGTTTACGAACAGATTGTAGACTTCCACTCGAAAATTGTCACAAGAGTTCAATCGAACAAGTCCAAGAATTAACCGACGAAGTAAACGCAAGCGTTTCATACCAATTGTTTTACTAAGCCGTTTAATTAGATTTCTCATACGAATGAGGTAAAGGTTTGTATATACTAATAGATTAGAAAACGGTTTTATAAACGAGCTTTGTATTAAAAATAGAGTTGAAATCATCTTTGTCAAAGAGTTTGAATATTTACTTCTAGTATAGAAACCTTTGTAATTTAAAGTGACAAGTCACGGGAATGATTGTAGAAACAATCAATCATCAAAAATTCACATACGAAGACGTGAATCAAATCCAAAGAAATCGATACCGAATCCATCAAAATGGATATCCTAAAAAATCCCAAAAAAGAAGTCATCTGAGTAGATAATAAATGATAACAACAAATCGGATAATCACGAATCGATAAAAATTGGAATCTCAAGCAAAATAGGTAAATGGGGCTGAAGCAAGCAGGTCAGTCGACTGAACCAGGTGGTCAGTCGACTGACACAGGGATACGAATTATGTATCCCCAGGGTCAGTCGATTGACCCAGATGGTCAGTCGACTGATACAGACCCAGGCAATTTCCTGGGTCCCGGTTCAGTCGACTAACACACTGGTTCAGTCGACTGAACCTGCTTCTAAGGCATTTCCTGCCTTCTGGTTCAGTCGACTGAACCTGCTTCTGAAGCACATTCAGCCAAGCCCCCTTGTGGGGCAAAAGTTCTACAAATCGCGATCAAACGAGCAACAAGCGCTAGGGGTTTACGCCAAACGGCAACCTAGCCCTATAAGCTCTTCAATGCTTCACCGAAAACATGTTCAAACATCCATAAAAGGATTTTCACAAAATTGAACTTAAAAACCAAAAATTGGAATATTCACCAAATCAATCCAAATCAAAATCAAATGAACATGTAAAGATGCTAGGAATTCATACCTAACAATCAAAGATAGTTATAGACATAGATGTGAGATAAAAATATCACCTTTAAACCCAAAAACACAAGAGAGAAGCTATAGAGCAAGGCAAGAACAATCACTCTTTAATGTTAACCCAAGAAGCTTCAATCTAAGCTCAAAAGAAAAACATTTCCTAAGTTAGGACTTAGGAAATTTCTGAAATTGAAGAGGAAATGAGATAGAGAAGATGAAGAGGATGCTTACCTAAGCTTCTCTTTGAATTTGGAGCAAGAACTTGAATTTGCAAAGAAACTAGGGCTTAGGATTTTCTATTCTCTCTTCTCTTCCCCCATTTTTCTAAAGCTTGAAGTGTTAGGAAATATTAGAATGAATGAAGAGGAGAGGGCGTGGAGCTAGGGTCTTATGTTAGGTTATTGGGCTGAAACCCAAACCCAAAGCCCTAAGTGAAAAATAGCAAAATTCACTCAACTCCAAACATATCGATGTTTATACTCAAAAAGGTCGCAAACGGCATTTTGAACTCAATGGAAGTGGTCTCGAGTCCTAATTTGACTGTTTGCAAAAAGTAGCTTTTCGGACTTTAATCCGACTAACGATGCTATATTTAAATAAAATATTTAAATACACAATCGTAAAATATGCGGGTTGTTACATATAGTCTACATGTCAATGTCCTAAAAACTGTATTAATATAAATATAGTGGTAAAATATCTATGGCTCTATGGATTGCCTTTAGCCAATAGAAATCCCCATCTTTGGTCAACTTAATCAAAGAATATATATCAAAAGACACAATAATGAGAGGGAGATACATAAAGTTTGATGAAAAGGAAATATCACTAATCTACATGATTTCTAATATGCTATTGTATCGTAGATAATACCAAATTCTAATACTCGAGGTCATCGTAGATAATCCCTATTTCTCTTTTACCCTTTCTCCTTGCTTTTAATTCAAATCCAACCCCTCATTAGCCATCATTACGGGGGACCAAAAATTCCAGCCCCCTTATAGGCCTCTAAATCATTTCAAGCCCGATTCGTATATCGATTAGTATATTTATAATTGTTATAAATACACTAATTAATATTGTACAACACATAAAATAAATTTTATAATTAATATTTCATAAATTTTATAATTAATATTTCATAAATATTAATTAATTTAATTAATTTATAACAATTATATATTAATTAAATCGGGTGGTAAAAGGAGTATTCAACATTTCGATTGTGTGGCTCTTAGGTGTAAATTTTGACTACCGATTAATATCGAACAATTAGATATTAACATTCACATGTCACTTAGCAGTTGATATGACATTATAGCCAAATTTATCACTTACTTGGTTTTTGTAATATCTAATTCTACTTTATTAAGCGTTACCCAGTATTAGAAAATATTTACACCAATTCTCTCCATCAATATCGCTTTGGACTTTTAGAAATTGGTAATGGTTAAAATTCCAATATCATCCATATTCAATTCTATAGTTCAAACCAAAGTCCTTGGTTTAATAATAACAATTATTATTAACCGAATTGCTTTGGCTAGAAATTTTGACTTTGAGTTGACTTTAGTTGACCATGATACTAACTTTATATAACTGCGATGACGAATCCTATGTTGAATAGTTTTGCACTTCTTATGCTTCCAGTCGACCCAACTATAGTTGTTCGACGGACGTCGTGCCATGATTTAACTATAATCAAAGCGAAGATATCATGTTGAAGATCAACAGTATTCTCAAGTCGAGAGAGCTGTGTAGTTTTTGTCACAGTGATATTTTCTGTTTGACCTTAGTTATATTAACCAATAGGAAACTATCATATGAGTCATTCTATATTTATCCAATGACCATCAGTACATAACCCGTTAGTGCCCCCCAACAACTATGAGTAATATGTTGTCCAATATTTGGAGAGTGTTACGTACTTTAGTCTCAACAGATGTATTGATATCCAATCTCAATACATCTTAATTAGGAATATTTATAATTGTATGTTTATTTTATTGTGATAATTACTCATTCTTAAAATGCATTGTAACAAGTATCACAAAACATGCCATTTATGGATTTTCTGTCAAATATACATTTAATTAAATTAATTAATTAATATTTACACATTATATCAAGTATATAATAGACAGAAAACACCTTTATTTGGAATAAGGTTTTATCGAGTTAGATATATGTAACAAATTACATATTTCCCTTTAGGGCATACCCTAATTCTATCACATAGCAACCAAAGTTGGATACTCATACTTCATTACACAAACTATTGATTTATTTGGTGTGTCTTATGAAACAAGAATCATAGGAATATGATAAATTCAAAGATTAGAAGAACAATGTTGAAACTAGACTTGCAAGAACAGTAAAATACATTGATTTGATCAAGGTGGTGAGTACATTAGATATGAGCTTGAAGGGCACCTAAAGAAAAATAAGGCTCTCTCTTAAGTCACTTCACCTTATACTTTATAGTAGAACAATGTTTCAAATGGGGAATTCAAACATTTTTAGACATGGTTTGATCATGACGAGTGATATAGAGTTGCCTTTTTCCTTCTAGATATATGCATTTGAAACCAAATCATATATATTGAATTCTATACCATCCAAATCTGTTCCAAGGACACCATGTGAGTTATGGACTGACAAGAAAACCTACCTTAATTAATCTTAAGGTATGGGGTTATTAGGACTATGTTAGAACGTAAACCCAAGTAGTCTTGAGGTAATATCAGTTTTATGTAAGTTCAAGGTATCTAGGATACTCTCATAGATACATATTCTATCGTATCAAGGGACAAAAAGTATCCATTTCAAGACATGACATCTTTTTTAGTAAGGAATTTATTTCCCTATAAATCGGTGGTAGTAAGATAGACTGGGATGTGATCCAATAGACTCCCATAGAAACCGAATATTTGGGTAATAAATCAACACCCATAAAAGTCACACAAACTATTTAGGTTTACTAGAGAATCTCGCACGCCAAAGGGATACTGTTGTTTTCTCATTAATGGTGAGAAAGAGGATTACATCGTCTATGACATCGTCTATGACGATGATCCCCTCACATATCGATAAGCCTTGGTGTAACACCCCGTAAAAATTAAAAAGAAATTAATTAATAAAAAGTATAAAAATGAAAATTTTGTAAATGTTAGTATTTGGCTATGAAAGTTACACCATTGTGTTCGTGGTGATTTTCGGATCAACTTTCATAAATAAAATTTTGCAATTGGAGCTCAAACGGAAAAGTTATTGACGTTGAAGTTTTCAAATTTAAAAATAGTTTGAATTGAATTTAAATTAAAAAAATTAATTTTTGTTAACTTTTGAAATTTAAAATTGATGGATGTTTAGGGTTTAAGCAACATCAAGATAAACATTAATGTTAGAAAATAAATAGGGAAAGAAGTCAATAAAAAACAACAACATTTATTATGTTCCTAAAATGCTAGGACCGGTCGACCGCCTTCCTAGGGTTGGTCGACCGCTAGTAATCGACCACCTAGATAGGAGTAGTCGACCAGTGATTGTGACAGTGGCTAGGGTTTTGTTAGGTGCAAACGGTCTGGATTTTATTATTTTAAACCAACTTAACTCCGACAATTCTGGTGCCTTCTAACCACTATAAATAAGAGGCTAGCTCACTTTTATTTACAAATTATTTGAAAATGCTAGCGAAGCTTTGTCAGTCTTCTTCCTCAACTTGATTCAAGAATTCAAATTTAAGGGAAAAAGGTAATAGGTTAAAAAAAAATATTCTTCTTCTACTTTTACTCTTCTCTAATCCCTGAATTCCAAATCTAATTTATATACAATCCAATTGTTGTATGTTTCAAAGAGAAGAGGTTTAAAGGAGCAATTAGGAAAAGGTGAAATAAGATCCAAAAGGAAGCGGGAAACAATTTGTGAGTGGAAGTCTTAGTTTTTTTTACATCTTTAGTGTTTGTACAGTAGAAGTTTGGATTTGTTTTATGCCTTGGGGAATTTTGTTTATAAGAACCCTAAAACTAAAACCCTGAAATTCCCCTAAATGAAATGTCAATTCTTACGTTTATTGGAATCTCAATTGTTTAATATTAAAATAATAGAATTTGTTTTGTTATTGCAATTTGAATATTTTATCTTCTATTACACTTCCAACTTTCTTCTTTTGTTGTGATAAAGGGTTCTAAAAAGAAAATAAGTTAGGAAATTGTGTGTAAAGTACGAATTCTCTTATTCGTAGTTTGCACTGCCTATTTCTGTAGTTTAAATATGAATCCCTTTTTCATTGTATATGTAAAGTTGAATAAAATATAAAGGGTTTAAATTGTAAGTTTTATAGGTGTTGATTCTACTATATTAATATAAAATATGTTTGGTAATTGATTCTATATTTTTTATGCAAGTCTATTGTTTGGCTAAGGATATTAGCTAGTTTGTAAGTTACTGTATGGAGTTGGACTTGTATAAATTAGAAGCTGTGACATTTATAACGATTAGTATAGATGCAAAAATCTTCGCACGCTTAGGAATATTTAGTTAGCCCAAATTTACGCACGTGTGTGTGTATGTATGTGTGTGTGTGTGGGTATATTAGCAAATAAATATATTCTTAACATATAATTAATAAAGTAATAATCTCGTAGTATAAACAGGTTAGTAATTAGAATTAAACTCATAGAAAGGAAGTTAATGATGTTAATCCATAATTAAAGGCGGAATAAGGAGTTTCCATTATATGACCTTAATGTGAAATGCGGTGAGGTATATATGGTAATATGTTAGGAGAGTGGAATTATGATTAAGTTATAGAGATGCGAGGTTAGTCAAAAGCCCACAGAAGTTTGCCCAGCTAACTTAGCTACCAGCAGTATGACTTTGAGACTGAGGTGAGACATTGTCTACAATAAGTACTACGGTAGATGCAAGGTTAGTCCCAATTCTATACGGTAAGCTTGCCTAGTTAATCTGGCTACCAACGCCTACGAATAGTCGGACTAATGTGAGACGTCACGGTTTGGGTTCGGGTCATAATGCATAGCACCTACTTTAGGGCTAGGAGTATTAAGTGGCTATCGTAGGGTATGCCTCCTTCCTACTTAAGAAGTATTAAGTGGTTGAGATTAACGTTTAGGTGTAGTGGGGAAGCTCAGGAGGGGTCTGCTTTAGGTTTGAGGTATTACATAGCTATCGTAGGGTATGTCGCTTCCTATAAAGAAGTATTAATCGCCTGATAAGATTTCAAACGATGTACGGTAGGGAGTACCCAAGAGGGGTTTGCTTTACGTTAGGTATTAAATGATGGAGACCTACCTAGGATATATGTAACATCCCACCTTTTTGTATGCTTAAGCAGACACACATGCCGACTTAAACCATACAGAAGGGTGGATTGTTATGGGGTAAATAAGAAAAAGTGGAGAAATAAAAGAACAAAATAGAATCTTGCAGCGGAACGATAAAATATAATAATCAAATAACAGTTCATGAAGCTGTTTTACAAAACATTTGATTATACATATAAAATACATATCAGAGTTACACATACCAGAGAATGATAATTATGCAGCGGAATACAATGATGTACTGGAATATAATAAATAGTAGTAATAAAATCTTCGTCTTCATCCTCCAGAAATAGAGCCTTCAAATCCTGAAATGCTCAGGCTGACCCGAGCGAATTGAAAAGACAAAACACTCGAGTCAGAACTAAAAGATCTTATGTAAGTTAAATCAATGAAATAAATATGAGTGTAAACGGCGTCAGAGATGTTTACGGGGTTTGACATCTCCTATCCAGTGTCTAACGTGAGTGCAGTAACTTAAGAAATGTTCGGGATTCACATCTCTTAAGGATCCGTTAAACTATCTACTATGTAGTAATATTCGCTATATACAGTAGTGTCTAATAAGTAAAGTATAATCATATAGAAAATAGCGTTAAGGGGAAGGAGAACCTTAACGCGGTCGGATCTTAAAATCATAATCGTAGTAAAGCTCGATATGGTAGGTGACACGGCACACAAGGCAATGCCAGGGTAGATATACCAATTACGCACACGGACTGATGGAGCGGATAGCAGCCACTACCGTCCACCTCGAACAACACTCCCAAATCGGAGGATGGCCATCTAGTCAAATCACAAGTAAGAGTATAATATCGAAGAAATGTGTCCGAGAAGAGGTGCTACCTCACTGGTCCGAGATCGCTCCTGTTTTAGCCACCTTATGCCAACTCACGGGAGTTGGGTCCACGTAACATACCTTAAGAACGTCGCCACCATCCTACTTTATTCTGGAATCTCCACCGCGTACACGGTTGTCAAAGTGGTTTTCGGTATCGACAGAGAGTATGTCCATATCCGATCCCGGTCTCTTTAACAACCAATCGTTATTATAACACCGTGGTCATTTTAAAAAAAAATATATACTTTTAAAAACACAATCATTGCCCTTTCAAAACATATTCTTTATTTCAAAATAGTATATACATCAAAAACCAAAATATTATTGCCATTTCAAACCATATCCTTTACTTCAAAATAGTATATACTTTAAAACCAAATTATTATTGCTATTTCAAACCATATCATTTACTTCAAAATAGTATATACTTAAAAACCAAATTCAATAATATATCATTTAAATAAAATCCAAATTTTCAATCACTATTCTTACTTTTAATTATAAAACTTGAAATATTCTTTAAAACCATCTTAAGCCCAAATCACATAATATAGTCATATTCTTAAACTCAAAATTTCAATCGGTTTCAAATCAAAATATTTAAAGATAATTCTTAAATAAATTCTATTTCAAATAAATTCATTTTCAAACCATATTACTTTCAAAGTTATAACAATTTCGAAAACAAATACTTTGAAAAACAATAATACCTTAATTTCAATAAAACATTTCAATTTTGATATATTTCAAATCTTTAAATATTCCAAAATTCCCAACCAAATATGATAATCTTATATATACCTTAATTCAATTTACTATTATTTAGTTTAGAAATATTTATTTAATAAATTCAATATCACTTAAATAAAGCTCAAACTTGAAATATTCGTAAATCAAACTTAAAACATCATCAAGTCATACATAGCTTAAATTTTAGAATTTAACCATATATAAAATAATATTTATATAATATCAAAATTTAATATTTATTAAACCGTATATTTCTTTCCAAACCATAGAAAATCCCTTAAAATATTTTATATATAGACCACGGTGCCTGTATATAATTTTCTATCCTATGGTCAAGTGATACGGATATTTATCATTTCAATCCGCAATTTAAAATAAAATTTCGGTTATATATCATTTCAAACCGCAATCCCGAATAAAATAAAAATGCATAATAACTTGCAGTTTATACAATATAAAATATATCATCCATTCATCCAAATATAAATAAACAACCATTTATTACAATCATCATCCAATTTAAACAAAACATCAATATAAAGCATATAAAATATAACAGGCATCAAAAAATAGTTTATATTCAATAAAATTTAATAACTGTTCAACTGGCAGTTTATATGCAATAATAAATAAATTTAACTCGCAAATTTTATGCAATAATAAAATTAAATAACAATTAAATTTAACTAAATGTTATCTAACTGAGATGATGATTAAATATATGCCCAAACAATCATAGAAAATTTTAAATCACATCAAAATTTAATTTAACAAACATAAGAAATCTTAGAGGTTGTGAGTGGGTTAAAACACTCACATTTTGAATTTAAATTGAATTTAAATTCAATTTAAACCCAAAAATTTGACCGTCTAAGAATTCGTCCAAACCAGCATCAAAGTGTTCGGAATTTCGATACGATCCTAACAAAAGAAACCGCGTCCAAATCCGAGTCCGTATGCAAAAGTTATGAAAATTTGAAGATTGGAAAATTCTGGTGCTGAGTCGACTTCGAGTTCAACCCGGTCCGCCGCCTCAAATACCCGGTGCTTGCTTGGAGTTTTTGCGAAAACGACCCGATGACCCGAGTAGTTTTCTTCTCGACTCGAAGTAGCTCCAGGGTTTTTCCCCTTGAAACCCCAAGCGCGACCCAAAGCGCGTAAATCTCAAAATTTTTTTTTTTTTTTTTGAAATTTGATTTTGGAATTTGGGAATTAGGTTTTGTCTGCCATTGGAATGAGGAGCTAAGAAGAAGATGAATTGTACGTACAGACAAATGAAGATTAGGGAGGCTAGGTTTATAACAGGAAATATATAGGCAGGGTTGACGTTTGAAATGGATGGATAAGATAGATTTACGCGCTAACGCCAAAGTGGTCCAAAAAGCCCGTTCTATCTCCGGAACGGAATTGGGTAAACCCATATATCAAAATAGGTGTTTTAAAATATTTTAAACGCAATGGAAATGGTTTCAAGTCCAAATTCCATCGTATGAAGAAGTTATGCTAAAATCAAAAATTTCAAATTGATTTCAATTGATTACAACTGCATTTATTTCAAGGCGTTTCGAGTCCGTACGATCAAATGACAAATCCGATTGTTACGAAACTTGAAACACTATTATAATTCACCGTTACGGATCTGATGAAACTTATTTCATCGAAATCCGAGTCAGTGGCCAAAATGACTATTTTTCCATCAATTATATAAATAAATAAATAAAAAATTAATAAAATCCAACTTTTAATTTAAATCTTAAAATTTACCAATTTTAACACTTTTATATTTCTCAGTAAATTACAATGTTTTAACCAAATTAAAAGTAAATTTAAAAATTGATAAATTTATCAATTTCAGTGTTTATCTCAAATTCATTGAATTTAGAAATTGTAAATTAAATTTTCAAAATTTCATTTAATTACCTTTCATTCTATTATTCAGTCTATTATTATCAAAAAGATGCAATTTACATTGGCTCACTGTTGTTTACATTTATTTTCTTAGATTTCCTCTATACTTCCTTCAACGTTAACATTTAACTGTTATATTTCATTTATTCACAATAATTTCAAAGAAAGTAATTAAATTTTCCAATTAAATAAATAAATATAGCTTCCTATTCTGTAGATTAGCCAACTGTCATAATCTAAATAGGGTTAGTATTAATTTCATCTTATAAAATTTACTAATTAATTTGTAATTCTTTAAACAAATTCCCGTCTCAGTTTAAAGTAGCTTAATTCTCTCATTAAAGAATTTATTTCGATTTCTTAAAATAAACCCTCATTATAAATTGAATCCCATTTTATCCTAATAAGTTTCAAATTAAATGGATAAGTTCCAAATTCAACCTTTATCTTACACTTAAGTTTAGGTAAAATCAATTTATAACATATTTCCCTTTTAGTTATTACTTTACCTGCTTCTAGTATTAATTTCTCAATTAATCCACATTATTAAAGTAACGCTTTTAATAAATATGACCCTATGATTACTCAACATTTAATGAACGTTATTTCATTTCCCATTAGTGTAACCTTCATTTATTTTATTATCACTTATTACAAATTCTAATTCCATTAACAAATAAGCAGGTAATTTAAAATACATGTTACAAATTTTGAATTAGTCACTATTCATTATTATTGACTTTAATTTAGCATCACTTACCTTGCATTAACGTTGTTACTTAATAATCCCTACCCAATTGCAATTTTATATTCAAATGAATACATTTACTCTTTCCGTTATGGCATTAATTATCAATAAGGCACATCTAATTATCATTATTGATTTTACACAATTTCCATTAACTGTACATTCAATTACTATTCAATGTATATTTATTCATTAATCAATTCGATATATACGTTTGTTTCCTTCTATTTGATTTATAACCTAGTGTACATTTACCTAAATTCTATTTCAATTACATTCATTAATGGGTGTTGCATTGAAATCTAATTTATTAGCTTATATCACATTATTACCATTAATTACAATTGGTTTACCAAGTTTTATTCAATACCATAAATAAATAACATATTATTCAATACTTACTCTTGTTTCTCATATTCTATTTAAAAATCAAATCATAACATTTACATTATTTTATTGAATTGGAATTTCATTTTAAATATTTTTTTAGTTAACATTTAATTACAATTGCTACATCTAATTCCTAACATTCACTTTACTATAAATTATGGAAATTATGACAAACTTAGTTAACGAAATTCACGGGTCGTTACACTCTCCCCCACTCAAAGCTTTTCGTTCCCGAAAAGGAAAAAGAAGGGAGAAGGAAGAATTAGATAAACAATACAACTTATTCAAAATATTAACTTATAAACACTAATTTACAAAATTTATTACTTTATATAAAATTTACCCATTTTAATCATTATATCTTTTTATACTTAAATGAATAAAGTTTGGAAAAACATTTCAAAATAATTTTCTAAGTCCCAAAAATTTCGAAAAATTTCGGCAGAGTCTCCTTTGTACGGAGAGGCTCGGGAGAAAATATAATATTAAATATAACAAAATATCACATATAATATCCAAAATTTTATATCCCAACACGGGAAAATATATATAAATAGCGTTATAAATCGTAATCCGAAACGTACCTATTTGTCGGGTAATTTACGTTTAATTTATGGAACCAAAAACAGTAGCAATTGCTTCCATAACCTGCATTTCACTTATTAAATCCAAAGGGTTAACAATTTATATAAAGTGAAATATTTAAGTGGTTTCAATCACTAACAACAAATCAATGCAACATCCATCAATTTCACAAACAGCATACACACACAAATACAAACAACCATTCAATCAACAAACAAATAGTTGTTCGGTTTCAGAACTTTTAAATTGTACGGAATGAAGAATAAACCATCAAATGCATCATTTACTCAACAGTCTTAGATTAAACACAATGGATTTTTCATCCATCCCGACAAATTAAAGTTTCCTTACCCAACAACCACAACCACGACAAACAACAATTTCAGCAATAGTTTTAGTCTATTCTTATTCATTCCATTCATACATTTGTTGTTTAATTCTTTTTATTCATATAACGGTTTATCTTTTTATTTTCATTGTATTTCTTCCAACTTTTATTTAGAAATTACTTTAACCCTTTCAGTTTACAATTTCTCTTATTTATATTACATTCCTTTATACTTGTATGACCTCATCTATTTGTCATACTTACCTTTAATTATATTTACTTGGTAAAATTTCAATTATACTTAAGCTTATAACATTAAATTCTCATCTAATAGCAATTTCATTGAATACTTTCGTTATTTCAAATTTCTACTTGTATAATATTCTATTACAATTTAAACACTTGCAATAAGACATACAACCATAAAATCAATCATTCATTCATATCAAACAAAAGAAATAGTTGTTCAGGTTCATAACTTTAAATTGTACAGAATGAAGAATAAACTACTAAGTGTACCCTTCACTCAGCAGTCTTAGGTGAAACTAAATAGATTATTCCTACATCCAAACAATATTAAAGTATCTTTGCCCAAACAACCATAAGCCAAACAAATAACAAATTCAACAATAGATCAAGTTCATTATTATTAATTTCATTCCATATATTGTTGTTTGATTTCCTCTTTATTCATCATTTATTTTTATCCATTCAACCAAATCCTTGGTAGGTAAATTTATTACTTAAGTTTTACAGTCATTTTCCCAGTATTCATCTTTTATTCTAAGGTAACTTCAACCTATTACTTAAGTTTATTATTATTTATATATAACATTTAAGTCCATAACAACTAGAACATCAATACTTATTAATTTCATTTATTCATTTTTAAATTAATTTACTTTGCATATTTATTCATTTTCTTGATTTTATTTATTCATTTATTAATAATATTCATGTTCAATTTTAGTTACTTGGCATAACAGTTATACTTTAATTCTTATTAATAAAAGAAATTTACTGAATTTTTCATTACATAAGTCTACTCGTACAATTTTCTATACATTTTCTTATTAAACATTTTCAACTATTATAAATTTTTGGTAAGTTATATTTATGCTTTTAAAGACTGAAATTGAAAGTTGTACAAGTTTTCTCATTTCTTTTAATTATTTTAATGTTCAATAATTATTTCCTTTATTTCATAGGTTACAATTTCAACTTTCATTTAATACCATTTATATCCTAGCATTAAATCTCTTATTTCCTTTAGAGGTTTCAATTTATTAATTACCTACGTTCCAATTCACTTCAGTAATTAGGACTATTTATTAATGGAAACTTAAGAATTAAATACCGGGTTTTATTCAAAAATCATTTTAAAATAATAGATAATATATACTTATAATTTATATATCCAATTATATTTAAAATAATTTAAAATAAAATAATCTTGTAGTAAAACTACTACAGTGGCCTTCCCACTTTGAAACTCGAAAATGAATGTCGATGATGCGGCCGCCATCACCGAAATTATTTTCCAGCGACAAAAAGGGGAGTACAACTTATTTCTTTGCGGAATTTCTTTTAAAACATTTCTTTCAAATTCTATTGAAATATTTATATAAGAAAATACTTCTAATAATATTATTATTATATTCCAAAATCAATTGAAAGAAATCTTCAAAAACCCCGGAACTTAAGCTCTAAATTTCCAGTTTTCATTTATTTTATTTTTTTGCTTAGTTTCAACTATTATTTATATTTTCATTACCTAACACCCAATCTATAGCAACCAAATATATATATCTATATAAAATATTTTACTATATATATAGAAAATATAATAGGCAAAATTATTTCATTCACCTATATTAAAACAAATATTATGTCGGTCTGTCCTATTAAGTGTTTAGAAATCCCTATTGATGTCATAGCGTCCCATGCACCAACCAGAATTTATAAATACAAAACGGAACAGATTAACACAATATTAAAACCTTTTTATAACACTAACAAATACGCTCTCTCATATACTTACACTCAGCGACTCCCATAGGGTATTACTACCCTATTAGTAAAGAGTCAAACCCCATAAGGCAAAGGTTTTTCGCTAAACCAAAGCTCTGATACCAACTGTAACATCCCACCTTTTTGTATGCTTAAGCAGACACACATGCCGACTTAAACCATACAGAAGGGTGGATTGTTATGAGGTAAATAAGAAAAAGTGGAGAAATAAAAGAACAAAATAGAATCTTGCAGCGGAACGATAAAATATAATAATCAAATAACAGTTCATGAAGCTGTTTTACAAAACATTTGATTATACTTATACAATACATATCAGAGTTATGAAAGGGACGCGGAAGATGATCTTAAGGCTATTTAACACTAGAGGGGGGGTGAATAGTGTTTTATGAATTTCTTTATAACTTCTTTGATTTAAATTGATTTAACTAACTTAATGCAAATACACAATCACAGATCAAATCACAGAATCACAAACAGATGCAAATATAAATTAAAAGCAAGTAAAGGAAAGAACACACCAGGAATTTTATACTGGTTCGGTGTTACCCTACATCCAGTCCCGCACAACTCGTACGGCTTTCTATTCAATAATAATCTAGATTACAATCCCTCGATTCCAAGGCAACGAGGTAAACCCTCCAGATTCTCAGGTCTCTGGGTAGAACCACTTGATTCACAGGACACAAGTTCACCCGATCGATTTCCAAGGACACGATCACACCTTTATAACCCTAAACAAGTTTCTTTGAGTACAAATGTATCTATAACTCTGATAAGCACTGAGATTCTTTGAAGAGAGTGGCAGAGAATCAAACTAGAGATATTCTGGTTTGATTCACTTAAGATTTTGGCAGAATATGGATAGGATGATTAGAAAATAAGATAAGAGAATAAAGAGGAGAGAAAATAAAGAATGTAGTTACTGGAAAACGTCCATAACAGTCTCTATTTATAGAGAATGAATGGATGTGTCCATTCAAAGAGATTTAAACGAATAGACACTTCTTTTGAAAACAACCTTTGCTATAACGGGAAGCATGTCGACATGACGAGTAACTATGATGTCGACATGGTCTATTAAAAATGATGATTTGCTTTTCTTTGAAAATGATGATTTAAAACATATGCAACTTTATTCAAATGGACTCTATGTATTTGTATAAGGTATTTAGAAGTAGAAATACTTATGAATATATATATATATGTATATATACTAAAATATATTTAAAATCAAGGTAAATAAACTAAAGTAAATATAATATTAAAATAGATTTTGAGGCTAAAATATCAAGGACAATTTTGAAATCAAAATATAACAAAATGATAAATATGATTTTGAGGCTAAAACATTTTTGGAAATACGAACGAAGGTTTTTCTTTTGAAAAGGAATATTTGAAAATCATTTTATGAAACAAGAGATAATTTTGAAAATCATTTTGAATCAAAATTAGTGGATAACAAAATAGGGCTACTATCCGTTCCACTAGATATTTCGTGAGTTCCATCTCACTAGGGTTCCATCCCTTTAAGAAGAACGAAGTGGATTCCATTCCACGAGTAAATTGGATAAAAAAGAATGATAGTGCTTTCAAGGAGTTTTAACAAATATCTAACCTAACTATATTATTTGTCTTGAACTCTTGAATATCTTGAATCTCATGAGTCTTCAATCTTGAACTCTTGATCTTTGTCTTCTTTACTGTACAGTCTTCTTTTGTTGATACCTGCATATAGATTTCCTGCACATATATATTTTATAACACTTCTATAGTTGTTGTCATCAAAACCACTATCCTATGGACTAACATTTTCCCCCTTTTTGATGATGACAACCTTTGTTTATAAAATATTTATATTCTCCTTATAACTCCCCCTAAATCTAATAACTCCCCCTTAATCTATGCCTAACTAACCTATTTTATACTTCTCCCCCTTTGTCATCAACAAAAAAAATGACATTAACTCCCCCTAAATCTATGATATTAATGATAGTGTTATCATTAATAATACTGAAACTAGATATAACAATGCTAAATATTGTATACTCAGAATGATATATATGAGTAATATAAGAATGAGAATAATACGTGTAACCACAGATTATTTTATTCATATTACTATATACATAACTGTTAAATGAAAAGAAAATGCATACAATAAGTAGACAAATCAATCAAACATAAGCACACCTATTTATGTCTTATTACATAATCAATATAGTAAGTTATCATAAATCAACCATGTTTAAAACCAAATCAAATATTTCAAATCAAATCAATTTTAAACCAAATCAAGCAAGTTAAATGTTACGTGGAACTTCAACCCATCCCTCTTTTCCAAAGATGGGATCCGCTTTGATTACTTCCCAATCTTCATCGTCCTGGAGCAATGTCTTCGGTGGATTTACTTGGAGATCCTCTTTGTTGAGAGCGGAGATCATCCATCGTAGTGCATCGAAATGCCTTTCTTGTTCCTTTATCATCTGCATTTGACTCAGTTTTAAGTGCCTCTGATTTCGTAGAATAAAAGTAAGAATGTCTTTGAAGGATTTGAGAGTCTCTTCAAGATTATCACTTAGATTTGAAGAGGATGAAGCCATTTTGACGATAAGTAAGAAGGAAATAAGTAGATAAGAGTAGAGAGAAGTTATGAGAAGTTTTCTGGAAGAAAATAGGACTTAAATAGACAGGAAAGTCGTTTGAAATGAATAGACATAAGGAGTTATTTTGAATTTCAAATTGAAATGTCCATTCAGAATATTACCAGTATATGTCGACATGACCTCTATTCAGTATGTCGACATACATAGCAGATTTTGCACATCTTATTTTTGAATTTTCAGTGTATATACATATGATTTATATATATATTACTTGATATAAATAAGAGTAACAGTAAGATAAACAGAGAATAAGCTTCATTTCATACTAGAACAAAGAAGTACATGAATTTCATAGAGAAAACATAAAGATACAACTTTCAATATACCAAATTTCATTGATATAGAAAATGTAAACTCTAGAAACTAGTAGATGAGGATGAAGATGATGAGATATTGAGCTTCTTTTTGACTTTGGAGAAGAACTTGTTCATAGTATTGGACATTTTGTCCAATTTTTTGTTTACGGAGTGTTTGAGAGCTTTTTGATTTTTTACAATTACTCGTTGATTGTGAAGGAGAATCTTGTTTGATGGTCGTGTGGGAAAATCAATACTCTCTAAGGAAGTTTCTTCACTTTCTTCCTCTTCTTCTTCCTCACCTTCTTCTTCTTCACCTTCTTCTTCCTCCTCTTCCTCTTCTTCTTCTTCCTCCTCATCTTCTTGCATTTCCTCATACCCCAATCGTGCTTCTTTTTCCGTTAGTGTTTCGTATGGTTGAAACACGTGCGGAATTTTCATAAGTGAAATATTGGAATGATTAAAAACCTTTCTTGGAAAGAATTCTTCACCTCTCATATCCACTCCAAAGTAATTAAAAATTCTAGTGAGGTATATTCCATGATATAATGCATTCTCTCCCGAATCCAAGTTTTTGTGACGAAATTCATCCAAGATAACTTGTGCCCAATTAATATCATAATTTCCAAAAATTGCAAAAAGAGCCTTACACACTTTTTGAGTCAGGTTATTGTAATTTCCCGATCTCGGAGTAATAGTGCGTTGAAGGAGAAGATTAACAATACGAGCTTTTGGTCGAAAAAATTTGTTTTTGAAATCCATTTCTTCCTCAAAAATATTGTGAAAAGTTTCACGATCGGTTTCCTCGATTTCAAAAGAAGAAAGATTGGAACCGGTACTTTTACACTCAAGTATGGTTCCTAAAACATCGGTATCCAAAACAATTTGTGTCCCCTTGACACTACTCCACACTTCATCATCCCTTCCATTATAAAAACCACGATTTAAATTTGCATAAAACATTTTGACAAGGTTTGGATAGCAAACAAAATCATTTTGGTTATTGTCAACCAAGCTTAGAATACCATTGTTTTGAAAAAGAGCATCAATTTCATAAGAAGCGAAGTCATTAAAAATAGCAAAACTACCCGAATGTACTTTTCCATAAGTTGCATAATTAATGTATGCAAGTATGGCATCTCTATTATTGTAGAGATGATCTTTGGTGGCTTTTGACAGCCTCATTCCGGCTACGTTGCTAGTGGATGCCATTTTTGAAGAGATAAGAGTGTTTGAAGATAGAAGTTGTTTTGAATTTGAATTGAAGATGGAGATAAGTGTTGATAGAAGATAGATATAAAGAGGTTGAATAGGTGGATTCTCTGGTCAAAGAGTCATAACTATTCAGAACATAGGAGTTAGTGAAAAGGTGGAGGGAAATTTGAATTTTGAATTCAAATTTAGAAATCTGATTTGCTACAGGTATGTCGACATTACCAATAAGTGCCATGTCGACATGCACATCAGATTTTGTAAAAATGATTTCAAGCATGTACAAGATTTATATATATATATATATATATACTTATATATATTATGACTATTGTCTGAATATATTTTGAAAATATATTATACAGAAAATATATAAAAATAATATTTTATAAATTTTTAAAAGATATTTGAAAAATTTTAAGTTAATAAAATCAATTATATACTTAATTAATAAACTATTCTAAGCAACCAATTTTCAACCAATTAAAATAGTAAACGTGTACCTTGTTTGAGTTCCATATCATCCTGATTATCTGAATTCTGAGTTGTCATAAAACACATATTTGCCAATTCTGTTTTCTGTTCATCATCACTTGAGGACGTATCTGAATCATCCAGTGTTGCTGCAAATGCTTTCTTTCTTTTCTTTGAATATTCTTTGTTTGATTGAGGAGTTTGCTTTTCTTGATGTGGACAGTCTCTTTGATAATGACCAAACTCATTGCAATTGAAGCATTTGATGTTGTTGAGTGATTCAGTGTTATTTCCAAAACTTTTTCTCTTGTGATTATTCATTTTTCTATACTTCAAGAGTTTTCGAAAGTTTCTTGTCATGAAGGCTATTTCTTCATCATCATCACTAGAGTCTGATTCACCAGTTAGTGCATTAAAGGCAATGGACTTTTTTTCTGATGACTTATTCTCCCTTCTTTCCTGAATTTGAACTTCATATGACATCAGATTTCCAATTAATTCATCAATCTTTAAGGTACTGATGTTATTTGCTTCTTCAATCGCCAGTGTCTTCAGATCCCATTCTGGAGTGAGTGAATTCAGAATTTTCCTGACTTGATCTTCTTCGGAGATTGCTTTTTCCAGAGATACTAGTGAATGAACAATATCCTGAAAACGACTATACATATCAGGAATAGATTCACTAGGCAACATCTTAAATAATTGAAATTGATTAGTAAGAATAGAAATTTTGGTCTGTTTAACTTTGCTTGTTCCTTCATGAGTAACTTGCAGAGTTTTCCAGATTTCATATGCAGTTTTACAAACAGATACCCTATTAAATTCATTTCTATCTAGTGAACAAAATAAAATATTCATGGCTTTTGAATTGTTTTGAGCCACTTCTCTTTGAACGGTCGTCCATTGAGCAAAATCAGTTGTGGGCTCAGTGTATTCAGTTTGTGTCATATTCCATGTTTCTAAACTAATGGATTGTAAATATATCTTCATTCTACATGCCCAATATGCATAGTTACTGCCATTGAAAAGTGGTGGTCTGGCAGTGGACTGACCCTCTACAAATGAACTAGAAATACCAGTGTTGGTAGCCATTGTTACTTTTCAAAAATCAGGTTATGAATACTTTGAAAAACTTGCTCCGATACCAAATGAAAGGGACGCGGAAGATGATCTTAAGGCTATTTAACACTAGAGGGGGGGTGAATAGTGTTTTATGAATTTCTTTATAACTTCTTTGATTTAAATTGATTTAACTAACTTAATGCAAATACACAATCACAGATCAAATCACAGAATCACAAACAGATGCAAATATAAATAAAAAGCAAGTAAAGGAAAGAACACACCAGGAATTTTATACTGGTTCGGTGTTACCCTACATCCAGTCCCGCACAACTCGTACGGCTTTCTATTCAATAATAATCTAGATTACAATCCCTCGATTCCAAGGCAACGAGGTACACCCTCCAGATTCTCAGGTCTCTGGGTAGAACCACTTGATTCACAGGACACAAGTTCACCCGATCGATTTCCAAGGACACGATCACACCTTTATAACCCTAAACAAGTTTCTTTGAGTACAAATGTATCTATAACTCTGATAAGCACTGAGATTCTTTGAAGAGAGTGGCAGAGAATCAAACTAGAGATATTTTGGTTTGATTCACTTAAGATTTTGGCAGAATATGGATAGGATGATTAGAAAATAAGATAAGAGAATAAAGAGGAGAGAAAATAAAGAATGTAGTTACTGGAAAACGTCCATAACAGTCTCTATTTATAGAGAATGAATGGATGTGTCCATTCAAAGAGATTTAAACGAATAGACACTTCTTTTGAAAACAACCTTTGCTATAATGGGAAGCATGTCGACATGACGAGTAACTATGATGTCGACATGGTCTATTAAAAATGATGATTTGCTTTTCTTTGAAAATGATGATTTAAAACATATGCAACTTTATTCAAATGGACTCTATGTATTTGTATAAGGTATTTAGAAGTAGAAATACTTATGAATATATATATGTATATATACTAAAATATATTTAAAATCAAGGTAAATAAACTAAAGTAAATATAATATTAAAATAGATTTTGAGGCTAAAATATCAAGGACAATTTTGAAATCAAAATATAACAAAATGATAAATATGATTTTGAGGCTAAAACATTTTTGGAAATACGAACGAAGGTTTTTCTTTTTAAAAGGAATATTTGAAAATCATTTTATGAAACAAGAGATAATTTTGAAAATCATTTTGAATCAAAATTAGTGGATAACAAAATAGGGCTACTATCCGTTCCACTAGATATTTCGTGAGTTCCATCTCACTAGGGTTCCATCCCTTTAACAAGAACGAAGTGGATTCCATTCCACGAGTAAATTGGATAAAAAAGAATGATAGTGCTTTCAAGGAGTTTTAACAAATATCTAACCTAACTATATTATTTGTCTTGAACTCTTGAATATCTTGAATCTCATGAGTCTTCAATCTTGAACTCTTGATCTTTGTCTTCTTTACTGTACAGTCTTCTTTTGTTGATACCTGCATATAGATTTCCTGCACATATATATTTTATAACACTTCTATAGTTGTTGTCATCAAAACCACTATCCTATGGACTAACAAGTTACACATACCAGAGAATGATAATTATGCAGCGGAATACAATGATGTAGTGGAATATAATAAATAGCAGTAATAAAATCTTCGTCTTCGTCCTCCAGAAATAGAGCCTTCAAATCCTGAAATGCTCAGGCTGACCCGAGCGAATTGAAAAGACAAAACACTCGAGTCAGAACTAAAAGATCTTATGTAAGTTAAATCAATGAAATAAATATGAGTGTAAACGGCGTCAGAGATGTTTACGGGGTTTGACATCTCCTATCCAGTGTCTAACGTGAGTGCAGTAACTTAAGAAATGTTCGGGATTCACATCTCTTAAGGATCCGTTAAACTATCTACTATGTAGTAATATTCGCTATATACAGTAGTGTCTAATAAGTAAAGTATAATCATATAGAAAATAGCGTTAAGGGGATGGAGAACCTTAACGCGGTCGGATCTTAAAATCATAATCGTAGTAAAGCTCGATATGGTAGGTGACACGGCACACAAGGCAATGCCAGGGTAGATATACCAATTACGCACACGGACTGATGGAGCGGATAGCAGCCACTACCGTCCACCTCGAACAACACTCCCAAATCGGAGGATGGCCATCTAGTCAAATCACAAGTAAGAGTATAATATCGAAGAAATGTGTCCGAGAAGAGGTGCTACCTCACTGGTCCGAGATCGCTCCTGTTTTAGCCACCTTATGCCAACTCACGGGAGTTGGGTCCACGTAACATACCTTAAGAACGTCGCCACCATCCTACTTCATTCTGGAATCTCCACCGCGTACACGGTTGTCAAAGTGGTTTTCGGTATCGACAGAGAGTATGTCCATATCCGATCCCGGTCTCTTTAACAACCAATCGTTATTATAACACCGTGGTCATTTAAAAAAAATATACTTTTGAAAACACAATCATTGCCCTTTCAAAACATATTCTTTATTTCAAAATAGTATATACATCAAAAACCAAAATATTATTGCCATTTCAAACCATATCCTTTACTTCAAAATAGTATATACTTTAAAACCAAATTATTATTGCTATTTCAAACCATATCATTTACTTCAAAATAGTATATACTTAAAAACCAAATTCAATAATATATCATTTAAATAAAATCCAAATTTTCAATCACTATTCTTACTTTTAATTATAAAACTTGAAATATTCTTTAAAACCATCTTAAGCCCAAATCACATAATATAGTCATATTCTTAAACTCAAAATTTCAATCGGTTTCAAATCAAAATATTTAAAGATAATTCTTAAATAAATTCTATTTCAAATAAATTCATTTTCAAACCATATTACTTTCAAAGTTATAACAATTTCGAAAATAAATACTTTGAAAAACAATAATACCTTAATTTCAATAAAACATTTCAATTTTGATATATTTCAAATCTTTAAATATTCCAAAATTCCCAACCAAATATGATAATCTTATATATACCTTAATTCAATTTACTATAATTTAGTTTAGAAATATTTATTTAATAAATTCAATATCACTTAAATAAAGCTCAAACTTGAAATATTCGTAAATCAAACTTAAAACATCATCAAGTCATACATAGCTTAAATTTTAGAATTTAACCATATATAAAATAATATTTATATAATATCAAAATTTAATATTTATTAAACCGTATATTTCTTTCCAAACCATAGAAAATCCCTTAAAATATTTTATATATAGACCACGGTGCCTGTATATAATTTTCTATCCTATGGTCAAGTGATACGGATATTTATCATTTCAATCCGCAATTTAAAATAAAATTTCGGTTATATATCATTTCAAACCGCAATCCCGAATAAAATAAAAATGCATAATAACTTGCAGTTTATACAATATAAAATATAGCATCCATTCATCCAAATATAAATAAACAACCATTTATTACAATCATCATCCAATTTAAACAAAACATCAATATAAAGCATATAAAATATAACAGGCATCAACAAATAGTTTATATTTAATAAAATTTAATAACTGTTCAACTGGCAGTTTATATGCAATAATAAATAAATTTAACTCGCAAATTTTATGCAATAATAAAATTAAATAACAATTAAATTTAACTAAATGTTATCTAACTGAGATGATGATTAAATATATGACCAAACAATCATAGAAAATTTTAAATCACATCAAAATTTAATTTAACAAACATAAGAAATCTTAGAAGTTGTGAGTGGGTTAAAACACTCACCTTTTGAATTTAAATTGAATTTAAATTCAATTTAAACCCAAAAATTTGACCGTCTCATAATTCGTCCAAACTAGCGTCAAAGTGTCCGGAATTTTGATACGATCCTAACAAAAGAAACCGCGTCCAAATCCGAGTCCGTATGCAAAAGTTATGAAAATTTGAAGATTGGAAAATTCTGGTACTGAGTCGACTTCGAGTTCAACCCAGTCCGCCGCCTCAAATACCCGGTGCTTGCTTGGAGTTTTTGCGAAAACGACCCGATGACCCAAGTAGTTTTCTTCCCGACTCGAAGTAGCTCCAAGGTTTTTCCCCTTGAAACCCCAAGTGCGACCCAAAGCGCGTAAATCTCAAATTTTTTTTTTTTTTGAAATTTGATTTTGGAATTTGGGAATTAGGTTTTGTTTGCCATTGGAATGAGAAGCTAAGAAGAAGATGAATTGTACGTACAGACAAATGAAGATTAGGGAGGCTAGGGTTTATAACAGGAAATATATAGGCAGGGTTGACGTTTGAAATGGATGGATAAGATAGATTTACGCGCTAACGCCAAAGTGGTCCAAAAAGCCCGTTCTATCTCCGGAATGGAATTGGGTAAACTCATATATCAAAATAGGTGTTTTAAAATATTTTAAACGCAATGGAAATGGTTTCAAGTCCAAATTCCATCGTATGAAGAAGTTATGCTAAAATCAAAAATTTCAAATTGATTTCAATTGATTACAACTGCATTTATTTCAAGGCGTTTCGAGTCCGTACGATCAAATGACAAATTCGATTGTTACGAAACTTGAAACACTATTATAATTCACCGTTACGGATCTGATGAAACTTATTTCATCGAAATCTGAGTCAGTGGCCAAAATGACTATTTTTCCATCAATTATATAAATAAATAAATAAAAAATTAATAAAATCCAACTTTTAATTTAAATCTTAAAATTTACCAATTTTAACCCTTTTATATTTCTCAGTAAATTACAATGTTTTAACCAAATTAAAAGTAAATTGATAAATTTATCAATTTCAGTGTTTATCTCAAATTCATTGAATTTAGAAATTGTAAATTAAATTTTCAAAATTTCATTTAATTACCTTTCATTCTATTATTCAGTCTATTATTATCAAAAAGATGCAATTTACATTGGCTCACTGTTGTTTACATTTATTTTCTTAGATTTCCTCTATACTTCCTTCAACGTTAACATTTAACTGTTATATTTTATTTATTCACAATAATTTCAAAGAAAGTAATTAAATTTTCCAATTAAATAAATAAATATAGCTTCCTATTCTATAGATTAGCCAACTGTCATAATCTAAATAGGGTTAGTATTAATTTCATCTTATAAAATTTACTAATTAATTTATAATTCTTTAAACAAATTCCCGTCTCAGTTTAAAGTAGCTTAATTCTCTCATTAAAGAATTTATTTCGATTTCTTAAAATAAACCCTCATTATAAATTGAATCCCATTTTATCCTAATAAGTTTCAAATTAAATGGATAAGTTCCAAATTCAACCTTTATCTTACACTTAAGTTTAGGTAAAATCAATTTATAACATATTTCCCTTTTAGTTATTACTTTACCTGCTTCTAGTATTAATTTCTCAATTAATCCACATTATTAAAGTAACGCTTTTAATAAATATGACCCTATGATTACTCAACATTTAATGAACGATATTTCATTTCCCATTAGTGTAACCTTCATTTATTTTATTATCACTTATTACAAATTCTAATTCCATTAACAAATAAGCAGGTAATTTAAAATACATGTTACAAATTTTGAATTAGTCACTATTCATTATTATTGACTTTAATTTAGCATCACTTACCTTGCATTAACGTTGTTACTTAACAATCCCTACCCAATTGCAATTTTATATTCAAATGAATACATTTACTCTTTCCGTTATGGCATTAATTATCAATAAGGCACATCTAATTATCATTATTGATTTTACACAATTTCCATTAACTGTACATTCAATTACTATTCAATGTATATTTATTCATTAATCAATTCGATATATACGTTTGTTTCCTTCTATTTGATTTATAACCTAGTGTACATTTACCTAAATTCTATTTCAATTACATTCATTAATGGGTGTTGCATTGAAATCTAATTTATTAGATTATATCACATTATTACCATTAATTACATTTGGTTTACCAAGTTTTATTCAATACCATAAATAAATAACATATTATTCAATACTTACTCTTGTTTCTCATATTCTATTTAAAAATCAAATCATAACATTTACATTATTTTATTGAATTGGAATTTCATTTTAAATATTTTTTTAGTTAACATTTAATTACAATTGCTACATCTAATTCCTAACATTCACTTTACTATAAATTATGGAAATTATGACAAACTTAGTTAACGAAATTCACGGGTCGTTATAATATAGGTATTAAATGGTCGGAGTCTGCCTAATTCCTATTAATAAGATATGAAGTCGCTTGAGTACATTCTCTCACATTGTTAGAACACAACTGACGAAAGTTGCATGGGAGAGGAATGGGCCTTTGGTCTATAGTTGAAGGTAACTTATAGAGTTGGGCTGAAAGAGCGTACATTATGGAGTTGGACTGGAAAAGCCTACGAGCTTATAGTTGGAGGTAAACTTAGTAGGATATAGTATAGGATGGGTACGACATAATACTTATCTAAATGATACCGTCCAAATACTATTACGGTAAGACTTGAGATTTTCACTCACCGGACATTGTTGTTCCGATCCCCTCTGTAACACCCTGCAAAATCAACCCTAATTAGATAATTAATTTAAGAGAAATTCAACTAAATAAGGTAGGGATAAAAATGGATATTTTTATAAAAGATGGAATTTGACCACAAAAGCTATTCCATTGCGTTCGTAGCAAAATTATGTTCTATTTCCATATATAATATACTGAAAACGGAACTCAAACGAAGAAGTTATGAGCGTTTGAAGTTTTCAAATTTAAATTATTTTAATTAGAATTCAAATTCAAATGAGTAATTAAATTTAAAGTTTGAATTTTAAAAATTAGTTATGATTAGACTTGGGGGTTAAGTAAACGTTAAAATTAACCATTAATGTTGACAGTTAATTAAGGTATAAAATAATCAGGCAATAGAAACAAACAAAACATCCCCGAAATAGTAGAGCGGTCAACCAGTGCGACCCAACTGGTCGAACCCTAGCAGTCGACCGGTTGAGTATAGGCGGTCGACCGCTACTACACTGTTGCGGCTAGAGTTCTGGGATGTTAAACCCTCTAGATTATCCGTTTTAAACCTAGTTGCATCATATAGTTCTTGTACGTTTCAACCACTATAAATAAGACCCTAGACTCCACACTTTTATTCACAAATATTTTGGGAACATCAGCAAAGCTCTGTCAGTTTATCTCTTCTTAGATTCAGAAAACTCCATCAGGGTTTCAGGTAAGAAATGCTAATCTATCTTTGTTTATTATTTAATTTCTAAACCTCTTCTATTCCAACCTTTCTAAATCTAATACACACACACACACACAAATACCTTGTTGTATATATCAAAAAGAAGAGATCTGAAAGAGATTATAATAGGCATTGCAAATCCAAAAAAAAGCAAAGCTAAGGACCAACTGTGTGTGGAAATCTTAGTTTATCTCTTTTAGTACTTGAATAGCATATTTTGGATTTGATATATAACTTGGTGAGTTTTGGATTACGAATACATCATATTAAAAAAACAAAAAAATTCCTCCAAAGCGAAATGTTAATTCTTAGGATTGGAATCTTAATTGTATGTTAAAATAATGGAGTTTTACAGATTTTTGCAGTTTATGTATTCTATCTTCTATTCCACTTCTTATTCTTGTTTCTAGATCTGATTAAGGGATTTAATTAACAAATGATGTATAAAGGACGAATCTTTATTTGTAGTTTACACTGTCCATTTCTATAAAATTTAGTAGAATTTCCCTTATCTAAATTCATGTAAAAGAAGTTGAATAGAGCGTAGAATTGATTAAATTGCAAGTTTTCATTTTTGGTTTGTTCTATTGTTTTAATATAAGATAAGTTGGATTTAGATTTTATATACAAGTCTATTTATTGCAATTTTGGATATGAGTATTGAATCTTTGTAATGGATATTAGAATCCCTTGTTATGGATATTGTTAATTTGGACATTATTGGTAAAATGGAAGAAAAAGAAAAGACTTGTGTTGTTATGGTTAAAAAGGAAGCGACATTTCACATTAGTTAGGGCGTAATCTCCACATGCATAAAATAATAAATGCATATTTATTTATATATTAGTTAGCATAATATGCGTATAATTATAACGTATAATTGCACAGTTAATTAGGTAATATTTGTCACTAAATCCCCTTTAGGAAAGTAATTGATGTTTTAAGGCGTAATAAGGAACATTCCTTATAAGGCTTTAATTATGGAACGATGAGATGAGTATTATATATAGAGAGTATTTAAATCATGGCTAAGTCATAGGATACAAGGTCAATCAAAAGTCACACAGAAGTCTACCCAGCTAATCTGGCTACCAGCAGTGTGACTTTGAGCTGATGTTAGACATCTCCTATGATAAGTATTTATAATGATGCAATATTAGTCTCAAATTCTGTAGGGTAAATCTGCCCAGCAAATCTGACTACCCGTTCTTACAAATAGTCGGACTAATGTGAGACGTCATTATGAGTATGGGTCATAATACGAAGGGCCTGATTCGGGGTCTTGAGGTATTAAGTGATTGTTTGAGGCCCTGTCTCTTTTCCTCAAATAATGTAGTAATGGCAAAGCCGTTAGTCATTAGGCATGATAGGTGGTATCTCAATAGGGGTTCGCTTCGGAATAAGCTATTAAGTGACTGATTGAGAGTCTTCCTTTCCATAAAGAAGTATTAAGTGGCTCTAGAAATTCCATACGATGTCAGCTGGATAGTCACCATTGAGGAGGTCGCCTTAGGAATTGGTATTAAATGATGGGTCTGCCTCAATTGAGGTCTTAAATGGCTAGAGTCTGCCTATTTTCCAATAAAAGATATTAGGTTTCTTGGGTACTATCTTTCACATTACTAGATATTTATGACATTGGTTATGGGTTATGGGATTAGGAAACCTGCTTCGGGAATGGAAGGTATGAAGTAGTTGTTTGAGGACCCACCTCCTTTTCTTAAATGAAGTGTTAAATGTACAAACCAAAAACAAGATTTTTATCCTTACCAACTGGATCTTCTTGTGCTGGGTAACAAATATGCATGAACTATTTCTCGAAGTACGTGTCCAGATAGTCCAAAGTCTTGATATTAAGCTCTAGGTCTTCCAGTCAAAAGCAATGTTAGGTTTAATTACATAAGACATGTTCTTATTTAAATTATACTACCCGAGTATTAAAATAGTAAGACTCGAGATTTCTACTCACCAGATACTTGTTGTTTAGATTCCCTCCTCATGACAAAACATGCTAGAGAGGGAGTTGATGATGCTTGAAGATGGCGGAGTGAAGCTTGTAATTTTGAATAAAATGTCGTAACAGTTATTACATAGTATGACATTTGAAATGATTTGAAATAAATGGGTACTATTATTGTTATTATATTTTATTCCTTCAGTTGTGAGTTCTTAAAGAATAGATAGATAGCTATGTATAGTTTTTCTTTTTACCAACTAACAATCAGCTTTGGAATGGTCCTGAGTTTCGATGAGCCATTTTTGGGTCGAAATTTAGGTCTGTTTCGAGGCAGGTTGTTACACCCTCCTCATTACAACACACAGATTAGGGAGACGATGTTGATAGAGAGGATGAAGGCGGAGGCGAGGACCGGTGGTAGTTATCCATCTATTTATGTTTTTTTATATATTTTGGTGTACCTTATTTCAGACATGATTGTTATTTTGGGATGTTGTATTTTGGATATTTGAGATGATATGTTCTACTTTTGAGATTTGAGTCTTTTTATGAAATGGGTACTTATTTCTGATATTATATTTGATCATTTCCACTATAAGATTCCGGTAGCATAGATAGACAACTCTATGTATTGTTCTTTGTAAAAAAATTACCAACCAACAGCCAGCTTTGAAATGGGTTTAAGGTTCAATGGGCTTTTATTGGGTCGAAAACTAAGCCCATTTCAAGGTGGGATGTTACACTTGGAGAGGAAACACTTTATCTTCTAGCTTGATGAAGTAAAATCCTAAATGGATTCCATGTACACGAATAAAGTTTGGACTATGGAAAATGTATCCAAAGTGGTAAAATTCATCAGCTGGAAAATATGAAAAATATTGATGAAGATGGAAAGGTCGTGACCTATAAGGTAAGGTTAGTGCTGAAAGGTTTTCATCAAATTCAAGGTGTTGATTATGACAAAACAATTTCTCCGTTCATCGTACTTAAATTAATTCAGATTCTACTTGCATTCATTGTTTATTATGACTAAGAAATATAGTAGATTGATGTTAAAACAACATTGGTTTGAAGAGATAGTTTATATGTTGCAGCTGAAGGGTATCGAAGTCGGTGGGAGTGGGGAGAAAGCGTGTAGAGACTTAAGATCAATTTATGGTCTTAAGAAAACATCAAGGAGTTGGAATAAATTTTTTTTGACAAAGTAATCAAATAGTTTGGTTTCAATCAAAATGCAAAGGAAGCATGCGTATATAGGAAAGAAAAAAATGGTGCTCTGATGTTTTTAGTCTTATACATTAAGGATTTACTACTGATTGGTAACAATGTACTAATGCTACAGTTAGCAAAAGCTTGGTTGTCCAATAATTTTTAGATGAAAGATTTGGGAGAGACGTCTTTTATACTAGGTAAAATGATATACTAAAATCGATCTAAATGGACTTTGGCATTGTCTCAATCGATATACACAGACCCATATTGGAAGGGTTTATTATGGAAAATCTTAAGCATGGAAATGTCCCAGTGCGACATGGAATTGTTTTTTCTAATTAAAACACCTCTACGGATGAGGAGAGACAACGTATGATTAGGATCCTTATGCTTTAGAAATAGAATCCACCATGATGTGTACTAGGCTAGATGTTGCTTTAGAACTAGATGTAGTAAGTTGATATCAATCAAATCTAATCGAAAATCATTGCAGAACAGTAAAAGTAATCCTAAAGTATTAAGAAATACTTAGGATTTTGCTCTAATATATGGAAAATACGAGCCCCTTATGAGGGGGTACTTGAACTCAAGTTTTCAAAGTGACATCGATGATATTAAATCAGTCTTGGGATTCGTATTTAACCTCAATGGAGGGGCTATAATATGAAAAATTTCCAAGTATAAAGTTATAGTGAATTCAACCATGGAGGCTGGATACATAGCCTTAAACGATGACACAAATAGGCACGGTGGATGTGTAAATTAATTAAAGAGCTAGGAGTGATCCCAAACATTAAAGGTTTGATGTTGATGTATTATGATAATAATTCTATAATACAAATTTCCAAGGAACTATGAGCTCATAAGGGGCTTTAGGCACATCCTCTATAAATTCGGCTTAAGAAAACAATTTATCAATGATAGAGAGACAGTGATCGAGAGAGCAAATACTAACGATAACATCACACATCCATTCACATCTAATTTAGGTAGACTAATTTAAAGGTATAGGTATGCGGCTTATATTATTGGCACCAAGTGCAATTGGGAGATTGATATAGTTAAGGGAGCACCCTAGGGGAATTAAATATTATATAACTTAAGTCGTGTATGAGAATCTTGTTTGAAATAAATTATGATTTTGGTTTTGCTTTTTATTGCATGTATTGTTATATGGTGATATAAGTAAAGGTCTGAATACACTAAATATATACGAATAGAAATTCCTTAGGAAAAGTATTTAATTGATTGTAATTGTAACAACCCGCATATTTTACGATTGAACATTTAAATGTTTTATTTAAATATAGAATCGTTAATCCGATTAAAGCCCGAAAAGCTACCTTTTGTAAACAGTTGAATTGGGACTCGAGACCACCTACATTGAGTCCAAAATGGCATTTACAACTTTTTTGAGTATAAACATCGATATGTTTGGAGTTGAGTAAAAATTATGACTTTTTCACTTTGGGTTTAGGTTTGGGTTTCAGCCCATCAACCTTCTAATAACCTAACCCTTCATCCAACTCCTCTTCACTCATTCTATTATTTTCCTAACACTCAAGCTTTTAGAAAAAATGGAGGAAGAGAAAAAGAATTAGAATTCCTAAGCCCTAATCTTTTTTGCAAATTCAAGTACTAGCTCCAACATCAAAGGGAAGCTTAGGTAAGCCTCCTCTTCATCTTCTCCAACTCATTCTCTCTTTAATTTTAGAAATTTCCTAAACCTAACTTAGGAAATGTTCTTCTTTTGAGCTTAGATTCAAGCTTCTAGAGTTGAAGTTGAAGAGTAGTTGATCTTCCTTTGCTTTCAAGCTTCTCCTTCATCGTTTTTGGGTTTAAAGGTGAGATGTTTATCTCACATCTATGTCTATAACTATCTTTGATTGTTAGGTATGAATTCCTAACATCTTTACATGTTCATTTGATTTTGATTTGGATTGATTTGGTGAACATTTCAATTTTTGGTGTTTTGAAGTCTAAAACTCTAAAAATCTTAGCCTTGATGTTTGATCATGCTTTTAGTGGTGTATCGAAGAGCCTATAGGGCTGGGTTGTCGATTGGCACAAACCCCTAGCGCCCATTGCTCGTCCGCTCGCAAATTGGAAGAGTTTGCTCTTCATTTGGATAGGCTGAAAAACAGCTCCAGTGCCAGTCAGTCGACTGACCTCTGAAGTCAGTCGACTGGCTGTAGAAACCAAGAGTATCTGGGACTGTCTGCAGAAAATGGAAGTCTCTGTTTTCTGCAGTCAGTCGACTGGCCTCTGCAGTCAGTCGACTGACTGTAGGAAATGAAACTTTCGGGTTTCTGGACCAGTCAACTGGCCTCTGTAGTCAGTCGACTGACCTGCTTGTTTTTGCCTATTTTGCCTATTTTGTTTGAAGTTCCAATATTTATCGATTCATGATTATCTGATTTATTGTTATCATTTATTATCGACTATTGATGACTTCTTTTTCGGGACTTTAGAGAATATCCATTTTGATGAATTCGGTATCGATTTCTTTGGATTTGATTCACGTCTTCTTATGTGGATTTTGGTGATTGATTGTTTCTACAATCATTTCTATGCTTTGTCACTTTATAACACAAAGGTTTCTATACTAGTAGTAAATATTCAAACTCTTTTACAAAGATGATTTCAACTCTATTTTTAATACAAAACTCGTTTATAAAACCGTTTTCTAATCTATTGGTATATACAAACCTTTACCTCATTCGTATGAGAAAATCTAATTAAACGGCTTAGCAAAACAAGTGGTATAAAACGCTTGCGTTTACTTCGTCGGTTATTTTTTGGACTTGTTCGATTGAAATCCTTGTGACAATTTTCGAGTGGGAATTTACAATTTGTTCGTAAATATTTAAGTTAAGCTAGTGGTTATGGGACATGAAACTAAACTCATATATTTACTAGCTTAGTGTAATCGACACTTTTTATTGATCGATGATAATCATTTTGTGATTTAGACTAGCGATGTGCGATGTATATTTGTTTGTGTGGGGATTACAATCCCCTTTTGTGGAACTTTGGTTTAATTTGGCGGGGTAGCGACCCGTGGTCTTCGGGCCGTTTATGGAGCTTCGGCTCAAAATTTATGGTTAGCGACCATGGAATAGCGTTCCGTTTGTGATACACGTGTTGGTGAGTTTTCATGCTCCCGTTTGTGATAGACCTCCCCCTTTGTGATTTCTGGATTTCTAATTGATGATTTCTAGAATTTGTGTTTTACCAACCTTTGCGATTAACATTAATATGTTTGTCAATATTTGTAGTTTGGTGAATAAAATAAAGAATATGATATTCTTTTTGGTGCTTTGAGATTCTTGAGATATTGTATGATTTTGTTGTTGTTTAAATCATACTTGTCCTAGTATGACATTATTGTTATCATACGTTCTTATTATATCTCTGCTTATATCTCATTTCTTTAATGATAATTATAGTTAGACTGATCCATTTATTATTTTCTTATTAAATAATACTCGGGTCAGACCGAGATGTTACAGGTGCTTCTGCTTGACTCCTTATCTGGGATCATCTTCTGACTTTTGTCTAACTACATTACATTTGTAGTTTTTGTTGTTATACATTTGAGATATAGACTCCATGATGTATACTTATTCTTTTGTCTAGCACTTGTATCTATTCTTTTGTGATATTGTGGATCTTATTTGACCACTACTCTGATGTACACCTTTCTGTGTTATATATTCATATCTGTTTCCGCCTTTGTGATATGAACATCTGTGACTGATTTATGTTATGTTTATTTCTATATTTGTTTCCGAAGGACCACTTAGCCACTGTGTGGTAGCTTTGAGTTTGTATCGGTATGTCGGATTTACTCTTGAAATGAATTGCATGTTATACTATCTGACATATCGGTACTCGCACAAGGCAATTACACAGATGGTCGCTCCTCAACAGCATTATTCTTCGCGCTAGTCGACGGCATTACTTAGTAGTGTCCTTGGCTAGCGTGACCATAGAGGTGGGGCGTCACAGCTTGGTATCAGAACTAAACTTCAGAACAATGTAGAATAATCTAGCAAGGATCATTGTCCTAAGTCTTTCGTAGGAATCGTGCCATAGGATTTAATTCGAGTCTTCGTACCGTTCTATCCTATTTCTTTTTATGATGCCTTGTTTTATCAATCAAGTTTGTTTGATATTCATTCTGAGATTAACCTTTTTTCTCTTTTCTTTCTTTCTTAAAGAAGAGAAATTGTTAGACCTGGCCGTCCCAGCGCCGGTCAGTCTAGTGCTACTCCCCAGGATGGAGTATTTATGTCTGCTCGGCAACTTCTAGATCTTGTGAGAAATGCTCAAGCTGCCGGACCTATTCCAGAGCCCACCCATCCTAAATCTGGGTTTGCACGCTTGTGCAGTGATTACACCAACTTGGGTGGAAAGCCATTCAAAGGTTTCGAGAGCGTTATAGAAGTCCAGGCTTAGCTTCGAACATGCGACCGCTTCTTTTCTCGCATGAATCTTATTGGTCTCCATCGAGTCCAAGTGGCTTCTAGCATGCTCCAAGAAAGAGCATTAGACTGGTACGAGCTTTTGATCTCTGAAATGAGTGAAGTGGATCTTACTTGGGAGCAATTCCGGGAAAGATTCGAATTGAAATTTGTGCCGGAGGCTGAAAAAGTAACTTTAGCTCGGTGCTTTATCGACCTTGTTCAAGGTGAATCTTCCGTGACCGACTACGTCGCATCTTTTGAATCTCTCTCTAAATATGGGGTTGAATACATTAATACCCCATTAAAGAAAAATCAGAGATTTGTGTATGGCTTGAACAAGAGTCTCAAAAAGCCATTACTTCTGAAATTAGAAGTTTCCTTTGATCAACTTGTTGATATTGCTCTTCGACTCGAAGAGGCTGATAAAGATAGTGATGCTGAGGTCAAACCAAACATAAAAAAGAAGAGACCTTTTAAATTCAAGCCTAATCCCAACAAAAAAGGGAAGCAAACAACTTCGGTAGCAAATACTCCTAACTTTTGTCGCGGAGAATGTTACAATTGTGGTTCTAAGGACCACTATGCAAACAAGTGCCCGAAGTCTCTTTCTTGCCGCTATTGCAAGAGTCCGGGTCATACTATATCTTTGTGTCCCAAACTTCAAGGCAAGAAGGAGGGCAAGCTAAATGTTGTACAAGTCCATGCTAACACTTCTCATGGTCAAGGTATTTCTCATTCTATCCTTGATGGCATTATTATATTTCGTGTTCTTTTTGATACGAGTGCATCTCACTCTTTTATATCAAAAGAACTTGTTGATGCTTTGTCTTTGAATGTTATTGGCTTGATGACTTCTTTGAGAATTGCAAATCCGGTTGGTTGATTCGCAACACTCAGTTTACTTTGTAAAGATGTCGAAATTAATTTATGTGATTATGCTTTCCGAGCCGATTTGCATGTTATGCGTTACCTTGGTTACGGAATGATTTTGGGAATGGATTGGCTTAATCGTTATAAAGCCCATATTCTATGTCCTGAACGGACTATATATCTTCGGCATCCTCAATATGTTAAGCAAATTTCTCTCGTTCTTAAAGATTCAGATTCCAATTCGGGAGCGTCCTTGTATTCACTAAATCCTCATGATGACGATAACGATGATGAGGAAGATGTCATTTCCCTCATTCACATTGTTCGTGAATTTCCCGACATATTTGAGCCCGTTCTAGGATTACCACCTAAGCGAGCAATTGAGTTCAGAATTAATCTAATCCCTAGAGCTCTACCTATTACTCGTCCTCCTTATCGTATGTCCAATAAAGAAAATGAGGAGATGTGCAAACAATTATCCGAATTGGAAGCGAAGCAATTTATTCAATCTAGTTCCTCTCCATGGGGAGCTTCAGCTATTTTTGTGAAGAAATCTGATGGTACACTTAGGCTTTGCGTTGGCTACCGCAAGCTTAACGATCTCACCATCAAGAATAAATATCCCTTGCCTCGGATTGATGATTTATTCTATCAGCTAAGTGGTGCTAAAGTCTTTTCACAGTTAGACTTAGCAACCGGTTTTCATCAGCTCCGTATTGCAGAGGATAGCATTCCTTTGACATCGTTCCGTACACGTTATGGATCTTATGAATGGCTTGTTATGCCATTTGGTTTAACGAATGCTCCAGCTTATTTCGTTGACCTTATGAATCGAGTTTTCAAAGACTTCCTTGATCGATTTGTTCTCATCTTTATAGATGATATTCTTATTTATTCTAAAATCGAGGAAGAGCATGAAAATCATCTTCGGATTGTGTTGGAAACTCTTAGGAGCAACCAATTAAAAGCAAAATTTTATAAATGCCACTTTTGGCAATCTCGTGTGAAATTTTTGGGGCATATTATTTCTGAATCCGGAATTTCCGTGGATCCTTCAAAGATTGAAGCGATTCAAAGTTGGAGAGACCGGAGAGTGTGACAGAAATTCGTAGCTTTCTGGGATTGGCGGGCTATTACCGTTGGTTCATAAAATACTTTTCTAAGATTTCCGTACCTCTTACTAATTTGACAAAGAAGGGAGTTAAATACATTTGGTCAGACAAATGTGAAGCTTCATTTCAGAAACTAAAAGAACTCCTCTCCTTGGCTCCTATTCTTGTGATTACCGAAGGGAACCAAGATTTTATTGTTTACACCAACGCTAGTCATATTGGTTTGGGTGCTGTTCTCATGCAAAGGGAACGTGTTATCGCTTATGCTTCTAGGCAATTAAAGCTTGCCGAGACTAGATATGCCACTCATGATTTAGAGCTCGCGGCTATTGTATTCGCCCTTAGAATTTGGCATCATTATCTTTTGGGAGAGAAATTTGTTCTCTACACCGATCACAAATCTTTGAAGTATTTATTTTCTCAAAAGGAACTTAATTTGCGTCAACAACGTTGGCTCGAGTTCCTTGCATCTTATGATCTTGATATTCTTTATACTCCCGGAAAAGGAAATCGTGTTGCCGATGCCCTTAGTCGTAAGCAACAAGCGGTTGTTTCTATGATGATATTCGAGTGGAATGATCTCGAGACTTTGTCCACTTGTGAGATTCGAGATCGTGAATTCGATTTTCGTTCATCTCTTGTTTTGTGTAGCCTTGAGGCTCATCCTTCTCTTTTAGACCGCATTCTTGAAGCTCAAAAGCATGATCCCGAATTGGTTCATCTTAGCCAAAGTTGTAGGGATAAAATTGATATTGAAGGTTTGAAAGACTTTGATATTGATGCTCGTGGAGGTATTCAAAAATTGGTAGACTTATTGTGCCAAATATTATTAATCTTCGTAAAGATATATTAGAAGATTCTCATCGTTCTAAATTTACCATTCATCTCGGTAGTAGTAAAATGTACGCGGATATGAAGCGACTTTATTACTGGGAGGGAATGAAATCCGATATTGCTAACTTTGTTAAGCGTTGCATGACTTGCCAACTTGTTAAGGCTGAGCATCAAAAGCCCGGTGGGTTATTGCAACCTTTGGAAATTCCAATATGGAAGTGGGATCAACTTTCCATGGACTTTATTGACGGTCTTCCCCGTTCTTGTTCGGGCCATGATAGCCTATGGGTGATAGTAGATAGACTTACAAAATCCGCCCATTTTATTCCCGTTCGGTCCAATCGGACCGTACCTATTTTGGCTAAACTCTTTGTCAAGGAAATTGTTAAATTACATGGAGTTCCAACTTCTATTGTTAGCGATCGTGATCCATTGTTTACTAGTGGATTTTGGAAAGGTCTTCAAAAAGCTTTGGGAACGAAGCTTAATTTTAGCACCGCTTATCATCCTCAGTCCGATGGACAAACCGAGCGTGTGAATCAAACTCTTGAAGATCTCCTTCATGCGTGTGTTCTATATTTTGGTGGAAGTTGGGAAGATCATATTTCTCTTGTTGAATTTTCCTATAATAATAGCTTCCAATCTAGTATTGGTATGTCACCTTTCGAGGCACTCTATGGAAGGCCATGCCGATCTCCTTCGTGTTGGCTTGAAGTCGGTGAGAAACTGGTTTTAGGTCCAGATTTTATTCGTGATGCCACATAAAAGATTGACCTTATTCGACATAGGATGAAAGAAGGTCAAAGTAGACAAAAATCCTATGCCGATAATCGAAGAAGGAAATTAGAATTTTCTGTGGGAGATTTCGTGTTCATTCGTGTTTCACCTATGAAGGGTGTTGTGCGTTTCATTCGATCGGGAAAATTAGCACCTCGATATATCGGCCCATTTCCCATCACCGAACGCATTGGTTCCGTGGCTTATCTCCTTCTGTTACCGGCTCAATTTTCTGCTATTCATGACGTATTCCACGTCTCTCAACTACGGAAATGCCTTCGAGATTCCGATTCTATTCTTGAGCCCGGTTGTTGGGGGCGTTTTCATCAACAGCAAACAGGGCATCACCGAGCCAAGCAAGGAAGAGCTAAAGCCGGACCAGCACGACATCCAACCCACCTGATACCGGACCAAAACCAAGACAACTCATTGACTTTCTCCAACCACCGAACCATTGCCGGACCAACCATTGCCGGGCCGGACCAACCATTGCCGGACCAACCAATGCCGGACCAACCATTGCCGGACCAACCATTGCCGGACCAACCAATGCCGGACCAACCATTGCCGGACCAACCATTGCCGGACCAACTGTGCCAGGCCAGATCACGTCAGCCCAGGCCCGCCAACAGCTATATACATTCAAGACTCCTACCCCCAGCCTCACTCTATAAATAGAGGGGCAGGGGTACAACAATGGGGACAAGTTTTGAGAGCTCAAGCACGGAAGCAACTTTCAAACAACTTTCTTTTACTTGTACCAAAGCTTTGTACTTGTAATCACAACAAAAGAAGAGAAATAACATATAAAGTGGACATAGGCACATTCTGGCTGAACCACTATAAATCTGCGTGTCTTTTTACAGTTTAGCCCCTGTTTTTCATATATTTGCATAAATCTCCAAAATCACTAAGAACAACATAAGATCTACTAAATCATACAACTTTGAGGTGTTTGTCCATTTTTTGTGCAAACATTTTTGGTGCTTTCACTGAGAACTAGAAGCTCGAAGCTTCAGCTTCATCCACTTAACATTTTTCCTAACAGCATTGTTCGTCGCTTGGAAAACATGTCTCCCAAGCAGAAGAAAGATGTTAACAAAGGAAAAAAACATCGCAACCAGTAGTCTTCCAGATCCAGTGGACACAGATCAAGTAAATCGTCCCCCTCCAGCAGCAGTACCAAATGAAGGTCGGGCAAACCCAACCACTCCTGCCGCAGAACAGCCTGCAGCAATTACTAGGGTAGATCTAGACAGGGTTGTGGCTAAAGTAACTAACCGCTTCACGTCCCAACAGGAAGCCTTGGTGAACCATCTCATGTCACGCTTAAGGGATGCTGAAGAGTCCAACCGCAACATTGAGTCATGGGGTGAGTCCCAGTCTGGAGGATCTCAGTGACAACAAAGATCTTCCTTCTTCGAAGGAGCTAACGGCAGAAGCAGCCATGGTAGGAGCCGAGATCGAGCATAGCCCGAAGTTAGGCCTGAGGAAACACTTGGAACCGAACCCAACGGGGAAGGTACCGGGCGGAGGTCAGCTGTAGCTGAGCCGGTCGTACTGCCTAACCACGGAAACGCCAATGAACGGGGCCGAGCTAGAATCCAGCCCGAAGTTGGACCCGAGGAAGTGCTTAGATCAGAACCCAGCAGGGGAAGATCAAGGCAAGGGCCAACTGTAGCTGACCCTAGTATGCTCCCATAAGACCAAAGGCAGCCACTGGAAAATATGAGGAATGATAGACGGTACCATCCCTACAGGTCATCTGGACGGAATCAATCCCACAGAACAGAACCGAACTCGTTTCTATCTGCTCCAAATTCTGATGAAAGGATGACACGCTTGTTCAGAGAGTGCGTCCAACGGGAATAAAGAGATCGAGGGATAGGCGCTAGGGTAACCAGCCCTTTCGCCCGCAATATCGAAATTGCTATCACCCCCCGAGAATGGAAGATGCCAACAATGGAACCTTACAAAGGAACCTCCGACCCCGTTGTACACTTACAGAGATACACACAGCATATGCTCATGAGTGGAGCAACAGAGGGAGTACTATGCAAATGCTTTCCACTATTCTTAGCAGATCTAGCTACCTCCTAGTTCTACCGTCTACCCCAAGGATCCATCAGCTCGTGGGAGATGTTGAAAGAAAAGTTTATCAGCCAGTTCCGCATTCATGTGGAACAACCCAAGAACGCTTATTCCTTATCCAATATCAAACAGAAACCTGGAGAGAAGCTACAGCAATATTTAACCCGATTCAATGCCGCAGCGGCCGCAGTCCAAGATGCCAATGAGAAGCTTGTCTTAATGACCCTTTGTAGTGGTGTGCATCCGGATACTAAATTCGCTAGAAGACTAACAAAAGAAAAACCAGCTACTTTACCCGATTTCTTCCATAAAGCTGGGAAATATATGAGGCTTGAAGACGCTGCCACTGAGGGGCAGTCAGGGCAACAAAATAAGGCAACTCACAGCAACGCGCCCGCTGTAGCAAAGGACATTCGAAGAAATGATTCTAGAGACAACGCTGGGGGCAAGAAGGGAGGAAAGCGCCTATATCGGCCAGGACCGAGATTCGACACTTACACTCCTTTGAATGAAACCGTCGAAAAACATCTTCCTTGCCACCCAAGGCGAAGTTAGATATGAACGCCCACCATACAAGAAGGAATCAGATAAAGCACAGAAGTCTGGAAAGTTCTGCCGCTTCCACGAATCTCATGGGCATGATACCAATGAATGCCATCATCTCCGGGACTTGATTGAAGAACACATCAGAAGGAAGAAACTACAACGCTTTCTTGGGAAGGCCAGCCCTGTCTGACTTCCAAATTGTCCTGGCCCCATAGTGCCTAAAGATGAAATTTCCAACGAACAATGGAGTAGGGGAAGTAGAGGGAGTCCAGGACGTTGCTCGAGACTGCTATGTAACTGAACTTCACAACAACCACAGGAAGGATAAAGGGAAGAGTGTAGAGGTTGCCCTCTGCACAAAAAGTTTGGAAGCATAGCAACTAAAGAAAGCCCCTCCTCTTCGATATATCAGCGATCCCTTCAATGAATTAGACCCCAGGGACAGGGAGGAGAAGGCCACCGCCGAGCCTGCAAAGGCTATGGAATTTGTATATATAGACAAACATGACTCGAGTAGACTATTGAAAATCGGGTCCCAACTAAAAACAGAGTTGAAGGAACAACTCATTGACTTTCTCCGCCACAACTTGGATGTATTTGCATGATCACATGCTGACATGACCGGAATCTCCCCTGACATAGCATGCCACATACTAAACTTGAGAAGCTAGCATACTGTTTACTAATCACATCACGGAAACTGCGTCACTACTTTCAGTCCCATTCCATCAAAGTTCTGACCGACCAACCACTGAGGCAGGTACTCCATCGTCCCGACACTTCTGGGTGACTACTTAAATGGTGCATTGAACTAAGTCAGTATGATATCACCTATCACCCTCGCACCGCTATCAAGGGACAAGCCATGGCCGATTTCATTGCAGAATTCACTACCAACGAAAGTAAGGAGCAATCGGAAATAGCAGAAGACATCAAATGGAATCTCTTCGTGGATGGTGCGTCAAATGAACAAGGCTCGGGGGCAGGTGTGGTAATAATCACTCCTAGGGGAAATAAGCTGCACTATGCTATAAGGTTGGAGTTCGTTGCCACCAACAACGATGCAGAATATGAAGCAGTGATAGCTGGATTAGAACTTGCCTTGGAAATCGGAGCCAATTCTTTGTGTCTTCATAGCGATTCTCAACTTATTGTTAATCAAATACTAGTAGAATTCCAGGCTCGAGAAGAATGACTCATAGCATATTTAAAGAAGACCAAGTTACTTCCCAGTGATTGGACCACTGCTTAGTCAAACACATCCCTCGTGAAGAGAACCGGGAGGCCGACGAATTGGCGAAGCAAGCAAGCGTGAGAGACGGTGATATTTCCGGAGCAGTAGCTATCTCGAAGCAACTGACCCCAAGTTTTGAGCAAGTGAATCTGATAGCTGCAACCGAAGAAGCAACTTGGACGACTCCCATCCGAGACTACTTACAAAGTGGCACACTACCCAACGGGAGTAACGAAGTCAAGAAAATCTTGAGGAAAGCTTCCCGCTACACAATACAAAAGGACACCCTCTATCGGCGTGGATTCTCTAACCCCCTATTAAGGTGTGTCGCTGGAAGGGAAGCCAAGGAAATCTTATCCAACATTCATCAAGGAAGCTGCGGAGATCACACCGGAGGGCAAACTTTAGCAAAAAAGATACTCCGATATGGATATTTCTAGCCCACCCTAAGCAAGGACGCCTTAGATTTCGTCAGAAAATGTGACAGATGCCAGAAGTTTGTTAAGATTCCGTGGCTACCAACAGTTGAGATTACTCAAATGACCAGCCCATGGCCCTTTGCAGTATGGGGAATTGACTTAATCGGCGAACTACCAATGGGCCGAGGCAGGGCCAAATATGCTATAGTGGCAGTCGACTATTTCACCAAATGGGTGGAAGCAGAACCCCTGAATAAAGTATCTTTTGCAAAAGTTATTAATTTCTTGATTAAAAATGTTCTGTGCAGGTACGGAGTCCCATTCAAAATCATATCAGACAATGGACTTCAATTTGACAACGAGGAATTCGCCAACTGGTGCCAAGAGCACGGAATTCACAAAAGCTTCTCATCCGTAGCGTATCCCCAGGCAAACGGACAAGTCGAAGCCGTCAACAAAATTCTGAAAACTCTAATCAAAAAGAAACTCGAAAAGTCAAAGGGCGCTTGGTGGATGAACTCCCTACGGCACTGTGGGCTTGTCGCGCATCTTTCAGAACATCAACAGAGCATACTCCTTTCTCTTTGGCATAAGGATCGAAGGCTATGCTCCCAGTTGAAACCATCGTGCCTTCCCACCGTAGGATCCACTGTAACCCAGAAGAGAACGAAGAACTCCTTTACATGTCTTTGGATCTAATTGAGGAGAGAAGAAATGATGCAGCCCTCAAAGTAGCAGCCCACAAGCAAAAAGTGGCAGCACAATACAATTCCAAAGTCAAGCATCGTACCTTATGAGAAGGGGATCTTGTCCTCAAGCGAATCTTCCCTCGCCCCGGAGCACTAGATCCAATCTGGGATGGTGTAATTCATAAAGATCTCCACAATGGAGCTTATATTTTGTCAACAGTGGACGGAGAGGTGTTCCAGAGGGCATGGAACATCCAACACCTCCGTCGATACTTTTCTTAACTTGTACTGCCCATATGAAGTGAATTAACAAAGAGAATCAGTGGACGTAGGCATTTTCGTGCCGAACCACTTTAAAAAAAACTTGTCTCTTTTTAACTTGTTCCTTCATATCTTGGCTGCTTGTTAACTTTATCCTTTTCTGTTGAAAAAAATCCTGTGCAAATAGCATTTTCATTCAAGGCGCTCCACAGCGCGACTTCTCCTGGACAAGACCTAACAGATACTATACGAGTCTATGCCCTCGCCAATGAGACACTTTTGCTCCGGCATCCCTCTGCTGCGGGTTAACTCATTGCTCGCGACGGCCCTCAAAGCCAACTGTAATGAGCCGATTATAAGCCACCGAGAAGGCCGACTATAGCCGAGGCAGCTCATTATGGCGTTCGGCTCGCCGGCAACTGTGAACCGATTATAAACCCCAACATAAGGTGTGGCCAGCCAGGGGTAGTTCACGGTTGACGATCGGCACCCACGCTAGCCGGCCACAGTAAATCGAATAATACCCACGATTACGGGCCATAATGGCCCGGGTAGTTATTGTGCGCGATCTCGGCTCCGATGTGTCTTAAATGCGGCTGTGGTAAAAAAGAATTAACTCCCCGCGGAGGCGTAAGATGGGTGACAAATGTCTCCAAGACCCACAGCTAGGAAAAGTGACTACAAAGCCCGTTTGCCATGAACTTAAGCACATCGAAGGCCTTCCGTGATAGGAAGTTTTACTATTTCACATATTTCAATTCTATTTAAAGAACTTTTCTCCTATCCTCTATAACAATCCCTGAAGTACAGGATACAGAGTAGAAGATACTCACCAGCGGAAATGGGAATTCACGGTTGGATAGCAGGACATTCGACTGAGACTCCATCCTAGGTCGTACAAAAATATTCAAAACTGCCTTCTACAATTAGAACATGAAAGGCGGTATTTTCTTCTTTTATACAAATTCCTGACTATAATTTATTCATACATCACACTAGCATTATAAGGCATAAAATTATGCTTTAAGCAAGAACTTGGCATTAAACACAACTGGATTACAAGCATATGCATAGCTATATTTCACATACAACATGTGAAAATAACAAAAGCATTCAAAAAACGACGGAATCGGCTTAAGTTAAAAAATTACACGTCAAGAATAGTGTTGTTTATTACAAGTAGCATAATTACAACCTAAGAGTTACGTTACTGTTTTGAGACTAACGTATACAACAATGTCAAACCCACCAAAAGATATCCAGGTCCAATCAAGGAGCCGGCCGTGTCGGAGTTTTATCCTTGCCCTGTTGCCCACCTGTCCGGTCAAAGAAAGAATTCATTAGTGATAAGCAACCAAGTTAACGGAAAGACCAGAAAGGAAGACTTACCAGCATCTGCTCCTTGATCGTCTTGATCATCATCTTCTACTTGCACACCTACCTCCTTCCACCGGCAACAGCATAAGCGTTCTGTCAATCTCAAAAGAGCGAGAAATAGCATCGAGCTGCTCATCTTTGAGGGAGCTAGGAAAGCAGTCAGGCGGTAAGTTCAGGAGCTCTTGAGGACCATACCCGTCTACTAGCGATCTCGGGGTTGGTCCATGACGTTCTGGTGCTGCCTGAACTGGGGGCACTATGGAGGACTCTCCTTGGTCCTTAGACTTCTTCTTATCAGAATGGGTTTCAACTTTATGAGACATTATCCGCAACACAAAAGAGTACATTGTTAGAATAAGGATGTAGAGATATAAACAAGCAAGTGTATGCAGTCTGGAGTTTCACTCGTAATTCAAAACATAAGGTCATTCGGCAATTACTTGGACCGGTAGTCAAACGTGATTCGGTAGTATGGTTGATTCGGCTATTTCAAACAGTTGAGTCTGGTTCGGTATTTGAGTGATTCGGCTATTTCAAAAGATAGAAGGTGAACAGAGACATGAAACCCATACTTATAGGCAAACGAAAATGACCGGACCAACTGGGTTGGCACGTAGGACCGGATGAGAATGTCCAAGCTGAAACAAAGCGAGACATATGACTGGCATATGCCCCACTTTGGGGGGCAAATGTTGGGGGCGTTTTCATTAACAGCAAACAGGGCATCACCGAGCCAAGCAAGGAAGAGCCAAAGCCGGACCAGCACGACATCCAACCCACCTGATACCGGACCAAAACCAAGACAACTCATTGACTTTCTCCAACCACCGAACCATTGCCGGACCAACCATTGCCGGGCCGGACCAACCATTGCCGGACCAACCATTGCCGGACCAACCAATGCCGGACCAACCATTGCCGGACCAACCAATGCCGGACCAACCAATGCCGGACCAACCATTGCCGGACCAACCAATGCCGGACCAACCATTGCCGGACCAACCATTGCCGGACCAACTGTGCCAGGTCAGATCACGTCAGCCCAGGCCCGCCAACAGCTATATACATCCAAGACTCCTACCCCCAACCTCACTCTATAAATAGAGGGGCAGGGGTACAACAATGGGGACAAGTTTTGAGAGCTCAAGCACGGAAGGAACTTTCAAACAACTTTCTTTTACTTGTACCAAAGCTTTGTACTTGTAATCACAACAAAAGAAGAGAAATAACATATAAAGTGGACGTAGGCACATTCTGGCTGAACCACTATAAATCTGCGTGTCTTTTTACAGTTTAGCCCTTGTTTTTCATATATTTGCATAAATCTCCAAAATCACTAAGAACAACATAAGATCTACTAAATCATACAACTTTGAGGTGTTTGTCCATTTTTTGTGCAAACACCGGTGTTATTGAAGAAATTGAAGTCTCGCCTAATTTGACTTATGAGCAACATCCTATTCGTGTCATTGCTTCGGAGGTTAAACGCCTTCGAAATAAAGATGTTCCTCTTGTGAAAGTTCAGTGGTCCTCAAATCATAAGGATTGCTCTTGGGAATCCAGAGAATTCATCGAGCGAACACATCCGGATTTGCTCTCTCGTGCTCCTTAAGGTGAACTTTTTATTTCAAATTTCTTCCTGGGGAGTCTGTAACAACCCGCATATGTTACGATTGAATATTTAAATGTTTTATTTAAATATAGAATCGTTAATCGGATTGAAGTCTGAAAAGCTACTTTTTGTAAACAGTCGAATTGGGACTCGAGACCACCTCCATTGAGTCCAAAATGGTGTTTACAACTTTTTTGAGTATAAACATCGATATGTTTGGAGTTGAGTAAAAATTATGACTTTTTCACTTTGGGTTTGGGTTTCAGCCCATCAACCTTCTAATAACCTAACCCTTCATCCAACTCCTCTTCACTCATTCTATTATTTTCCTAACACTCAAGCTTTTAGAAAAAATGAAGGAAGAGAAAAGGAATTAGAATTCCTAAGCCCTAATCTTCTTTGCAAATTCAAGTTCTAGCTCCAACATCAAAGAGAAGCTTAAGTAAGCCTCCTCTTCATCTTCTCCAACTCATTCTCTCTTTAATTTCAGAAATTTCCTAAACCTAACTTAGGAAATGTTCTTCTTTTGTGCTTAGATTCAAGCTTCTAGAGTTAAAGAGTAGTTGATCTTCCTTTGCTTTCAAGCTTCTCCTTCATCGTTTTTGGGTTTAAAGGTGAGATTTTTATCTCACATCTATGTCTATAACTATCTTTGATTGTTAGGTATGAATTCCTAACATCTTTACATGTTCATTTGATTTTGATTTGGATTGATTTGGTGAACATTTCAATTTTTGGTGTTTTGAAGTCTAAAACTCTAAAAATCTTAGCTTTGATGTTTGATCATGCTTTTGGTGGTGTATCGAAGAGCCTATTGGGCTGGGTTGTCGATTGGCATAAACCCCTAGCGCCCATTGCTCGTCCGATCGCAAATTGGAAGAGTTTGCTCTTCATTTTGATAGGCTGAAAAACAGTTTCAGTGCCAGTCAGTCGACTGGCCCATGCAGTTAGTCGACTGGCTGTAGAAACCGAGAGTTTCTGGGACTGTCTGCAGAAAATGGAAGTCTCTGTTTTCTGCAGTCAGTCGACTGGCCTCTGCAGTAAGTCGACTGACTGCAGGAACTGAAACTTTCGGGTTTTCTGGATCAGTCGACTGGCCTCTACAGTCAGTCGACTGACCTGCTTGTTTTTGCCTATTTTGTTTGAAGTTCCAATATTTATCGATTCGTGATTATCCGATTTATTGTTATCATTTATTATCGACTATTGATGACTTCTTTTTTGGGACTTTAGAGAATATCCATTTTGATAAATTCGGTATCGATTTCTTTGGATTTAATTCACGTCTTCGTACGTGGATTTTGGTGATTGATTGTTTCTACAATCATTTCTATGCTTTGTCACTTTATAACACAAAGGTTTCTACACTAGTAGTAAATATTCAAACTCTTTTACAAAGATGATTTCAACTCTATTTTTAATACAAAGCTCATTTATAAAACCGTTTTCTAATCTATTAGTATATACAAACCTTTACCTCATTCATATGAGAAAATCTAATTAAACGGCTTAGCAAAACAAGTGGTGTGAAACGCTTGCGTTTACTTCGTCGGTTAATTTTTGGACTTGTTCGATTGAAATCCTTGTGACAATTTTCGAGTGGGAATTTACAATTTGTTCGTAAATATTTAAGTTAAGCTAGTGGTTATGGGACATGAAGCTAAACTCATATATTTACTAGCTTAGTGTAATCGACACTTTTTATTGACCGATGATGATCATTTTGTGATTTAGACTAGCGATGTGCGATGTCTATTTGTTTGTGTGGGGATTACAATCCCCGTTTGTGGAACTTTGGTTCAATTTGGCGGGGTAGCGACCCGTGGTCTTCGGGCCGTTTGTGGAGCTTCGGCTCAAAATTTTTGGTTAGCGACCATGGAATAGCGTTCCGTTTGTGATACACGTGTTGGTGAGTTTTCATGCTCCCGTTGTGATAGGCCTCCCCCTTTGTGATTTCTGGATTTCTAATTGATGATTTCTAGAATTTGTGTTTTACCAACTTTTGCGATTGGCATTAATATGTTTGTCAATATTTGTAGTTTGGTGAATAAAATAAAGAATATGATATTCTTTTTGGTGCTTTGAGATTCTTGAGATATTGTATGATTTTGTTGTTGTTTAAATCATACTTGTCCTAGTATGACATTATTGTTATCATACGTTCTTATTATATCTCTGCTTCTATCTCATTTCTTTAATGATAATTATAGTTAGACTGATCCGTTTATTATTTTCTTATTAAATAATACTCGGGTCAGACCGAGATGTTACAGGTGCTTCTGCTTGACTCCTTATTTGGGATCATCTTCTGACTTTTGTCTAACTACATTACATTTGTAGTTTTTGTTGTTATACATTTGAGATATAGACTCCATGATGTATACTTATTCATTTGTCTAGCACTTGTATCTATTCTTTTGTGATATTGTGGATCTTATTTGACCACTACTCTAATGTACACCTTTCTGTGTTATATATTCATATTTGTTTCCGCCTTTGTGATATGAACATCTGTGACTGATTTATGTTATGTTTATTTCTATATTTGTTTCCGAAGGACCACTTAGCCACTGTGTGGTAGCTTTGAGTTTGTATCGTTATGTCGGATTTCCTCTTGAAATGAATTGCATGTTATACTATCTGACATATCGGTACTCGCACAAGGCAATTACACAGATGGTCGCTCCTCAACAGCCTTATTCTTCGCACTAGTTGACGGCATTACTTAGTAGTGTCCTTGGCTAGCGTGACCATAGAGGTGGGGTGTCACAGTAATTGTGAATATGTTTGTAACCATGAGTTTTGAATCAAATATTTAAATTAGTTATCCTTAAATTGTTCCTAGTCCATATGTATTAAGAAAAAGGACATTGATACATCTATTAAGACTATACGTGATGCATTCCATACAATGGACGGTGAATTACTCATGACCGTTAATGACATTACGGATTACCCACTTGAGGATTTTTAGAACAATCACTAAACGACTAAATAGAGTCTTCTTTAGGTTAAACAACTATGTCCAAATAGAAGATCTTATGCAATGATGTGCGGTAGTCTTCAGACTTCAAAGTACTGTGTGTTATAAGTATATAGACTGTACTTTAGATAGAATCAATCATATGACATAACAGTCATGTTACAACATGAAATTATCTATGGATATTATTGGAGTTTTTGATCATTGACCAAACTTTAGATCTAAGTGATATCGTGATGATAAGAAAACGTGCACAAAATATTGATACTTAGGGTTTAACTTAATAAAGATTAGAAATGGATTTCGCCTAAATGATCTATAAGCAACTAAACTTGTGCCCGATATTCTATTTCAGCAAATTCCATCTAGGCTTTATTAATTTTTTTTATTACTAAGGACCAAGTTCACATGAAGGAATTAACTGAACAGTGTTGTTAGAAATTTTCCAAATTCAACTTATCTAAATAAATAAATGTTATGGATTAATAGTAAAATTTATGTACAAATGTTTTTTTCAATTGTTATGACTTTAGTTTATTTATTTAGGGCCATAAAATTAATTTAATATATAGCTATTATATTTTAATTTAACTAAATACATGTGCTGAAATAAATATTTATTTAATATACAATGTTAATTAGGCCCAACAATATGGAATAAGTCCATAAAGGCAAGACAGACATATCTATGAGGGGTAAGGGTTCGAACACATCTCATTGACTAGACTGGATCTAGTGTAATGAGAGGAGGAAAAGATGGAGATATTTTGTGATTTCTGGTGGCTATAAATACCACCTCCTTTTCTCATTTGCTTTCACTGAGAACTAGAAGCTCGAAGCTTCAGCTTCTTCCACTTAACCTTTTTCCTAACAACATCGTTCATCGCTTGGAAAACATGCCTCCCAAGCAGAAGAAAGATGTTAACAAAGGAAAAAACATCGCAACCAGTAGTCTTCCAGATCCAGTGGACACATATCAAGTAAATCGTCCCCCTCCAGCAGCAGTACCAAATGAAGGTCGGGCAAATCCGACCACTCCTGCCGCAGAACAGCCTGCAGCAATTACTAGGGCAGATCTAGACAGGGTTGTGGCTGAAGTAACTAACCGCTTCACATCCCAACAGGAAGCCTTGGTGGACCATCTCATGTCACGCTTAAGGGATGCTGAAGAGTCCAACCGCAACACTGAATCATGGGGCGAGTCCCAGCCTGGAGGATCTCAGAGACAACAAAGATCTTCCTTCTTCGAAGGAGCTAACGGCAGAAGTAGCCATGGTAGGAGCCGAGACCGAGCACAGCCCGAAGTTAGGCCTAAGGAAACGTTTGGTACCGAACCCAACGGGGGAGGTACCGAGCGAAGGTCAACTGTATCTGAGCCTGTCATGCTGCCTAACCACAGAAACGCCAGTGAACGGGGCCGAGCTAGAGTCCAGCCCGAAGTTGGACCCGAGGAAGTGCTTAGATCAGAACCCAGCAGGGGGAGATCAAGGCAAGGGCCAACTGTAGCTGACCCGAGCATGCTCCCAGAAGACCAAAGGCAGCCACTGGAAAATATGAGGAATGATAGACGATACCATCCCTACAGGTCATCTAGACGGGATCAATCCCATAGAACAGAACCAAACTCGTTTCTATCTGCTCCAAATTCTGATGAAAGGATGGCGCGCTTATTCAGAGAGTGCGTCCAACGGGAGCAAAGAGATCGAGGGATAGGCGCTAGGGTGACCAGCCCTTTCGCCCGAAACATTGAAATTGCTATCACCCCCCGAGAATGGAAGATGCCAACAATGGAACCTTACAAAGGAACCTCTGACCCCGTTGTACACTTGCAGAGATACACACAACATATGCTCATGAGTGGAGCGACAGAGTGAGTACTGTGCAAATGCTTTCCACTCTTCTTAGCAGATCTCGCTACCTCCTGGTTCTGTCATCTACTTCAGGGATCCATCAGCTCATGGGAAATGTTGAAAGAAAAGTTTATCAGCCAGTTCCGCATTCATGTGGAACAACCCAAGGACGCTTATTCCTTATCCAATATCAAACAGAAACCTGGAGAGAAGCTACAACAATATTTAACCCGATTCAATGCCGCAGCGGCCGCAGTCCAAGATGCCAATGAGAAGCTTGTCTTAATGGCCCTCTGTAGTGGTGTGCATCCGGATACTAAATTCGCTAGAAGACTAATAAAAGAAAAACCAGCTACTTTACCCGATTTATTCCATGAAGCCGGGAAATATATGAGGCTTGAAGACGCTGCCACTGAGGGGCAGTCAGGGCAACAAAATAAGGCAACACACAGCAACGCGCCCGCTGTAGCAAAGGACATTCGAAGAAATGATTCTAGAGACAATGCTGGGGGCAAGAAGGGAGGAAAGCGCCTATATCGGCCAGGACCGAGATTCGACACTTACACTCCTTTGAATGAAACCGTCGAAAAACATCTTCCTTGCCACTCAAGACGAAGTTAGATACAAACGCCCCCCGCACAAGAAGAAACCAGATATCCTAAACTTGAGAAGCTAGCCTATTGCCTACTAATCACATCACGGAAACTGCGTCACTATTTCCGATCTCATTCCATCAGAGTTTTGACCGATCAACCACTAAGGCAGGTACTCCATCGTCTCGACGCTTCTGGGCGACTACTTAAATGGTGCATTCAACTAAGTCAATATGATATCACCTACCATCCTCGCACCGCCATCAACGAACAAGGCTCGGGGGCAGGTGTGGTAATAATCACTCCCAAGGGAAATGAACTACACTATGCTATAAGGTCAGGATTCACTGCCACCAACAACGATGCAGAGTATGAAGCAGTGATAGCTGGATTAGAACTTGCCTTAGAAATCGGAGCCAATTCTTGGTGTCTTCATAGCGATTCTCAACTTATTGTAAATCAAATACTAGTAGGATTCCAGGCTCGAGAAGAACGACTCATAGCATATTTAAAGAAGACCAAGTTGCTTCTCAATCGATGGGATCACTATTTAATCAAACACATCCCTCAGGAAGCAGAACCCCTAAATAAAGTATTTTTAGCAAAAGTTATTAACTTCTTGATCAAAAAATGTTCTATGCAGGTACGGAGTTCCATTAAAAATCATATCGGACAATGGACTTCAGTTTGACAGCGAGGAGTTCGCCAACTGGTGCCAAGAGCATGGAATTCACAAAAGCTTCTCATCCGTAGCTTATTCCCAGGCAAACGGAAAAGTCGAAGCCGTCAACAAAATTCTCAAAACTCTAATAAAAAAGAAACTCGAAAATTCAAAGGGCGCTTGGGTGGATGAACCTCCTACGGCACTATGAGCCAATCGCACGTCTTTCAGAACATCAACAGGGCATACTCCTTTTCTCTTTGGCATACGGATCGGAGGCTATGCTCCCAATTGAAACTATAGTGCCTTCCCATCGTAGGATCCACTACAACCCAGAAGAGAATGAAGAGTTCCTCCTCATGTCTCTGGATCTAATTGAGGAAAGAAGAAATGATGCAGCCCCCCAGGGCAGCAGCTCACAAGCAAAAAGTGGCAACGCAATACAACTCCAAAGTCAAGCATCGTAGCTTACAGAAAGGAGATCTTATCCTCAAGCGAATCTTCCCGCGCCCCAGAGCGCTAGGTCCAATCTGGGACGGACCATATGTAATTCATAAAGATCTTCGCAATGGAGCTTATATTTTGTCAACAGTGGACGGGGAGGTGTTCCAGAGGGCATGGAACATCCAACACCTTCGTCGATACTTTTCTTAACTCATACTGCCCATATGAAGTGAATTAACAAAGAGAATCAGTGGACGTAGGCATTTTCGTGTCGAACCACTTTAAAAAACTTGTCTCTTTTTAACTTGTTCCTTCATATCTTGGCTGCTTGTTAACTGTATCCTTTTCTGTTGAACAAAATCATGTGCAAATAGCATTTTCATTCAAGGCGCTCCGCAGCGCAACCTCTCCTGGACAAAACCTAACAGGTACTATGCGAATCTATGCCCTCGCCAATGAGACACTTTCGCTCCGGCATCCCTCTGCTGCGGGTTAACTCATTGCTCACGACGGCCCTTAAAGCCAACTGTAATGAGCCGATTATAAGCCACCGAGAAGGCCGACTATAGCCGAGGCAGCTCATTACGGCGTTAGGCTCGCCGGCAACTGTGAACCGACTATAAGCCCCAACATAAGGTGTGGCCAGCCAGGGGCAGTTCACAGTTGACGATCGGCACCCACGCTAGCCGGCCACAGTAAATCGAATAATACCCACGATTACGGACCATAATGGCCCGGGTAGTTACTGTGCGCGATCTCGGCTCCGATGTGTCTTAAGTGCGGCTGTGGTAAAAAAGAATTAACTCCCCGCGGAGGCGTAAGATGGGTGACAAATGTCTCCAAGACCCACAGCTAGGGAAAGTGACTACAAAACCCGTTTGCCACGAACTTAAGCACATCGAAGGCCTTCTGTGATTGGAAGTTTTACTATTTCACATATTTCAATTCTGTTTAAAGAACTTTTCTCCTATCCTCTATAACAATCCCTGAAGTACAGGACACAGAGTAGAAGATACTCACTAGCGGGAATGGGAATTCACGGTTGGATAGCAGGACATTCAACTGAGACTCCATCCTCGGTCGTACAAAAATATTCAAAACTGCCATCTACAATTAGAACATGAAAGGCGGTATTTTCTTCTTTTATACAAATTCCTGACTATAATTTATTCATACATCACACTAGCATTATAAGGCATAAAATTATGCTTTAAGCAAGAACTTAGCATTAAACACAACTGGATTACAAGCATATGCATAGCTATATTTCACATACAACATGTGAAAATAACAAAAGCATTCAAAAAACGACGGAATCGGCTTAAGTTAAAAAATTACACGTCAAGAATAGTGTTGTTTATTACAAGTAGCATAATTACAACCTAAGAGTTACGTTACTGTTTTGAGACTAACGTATACAACAATGTCAAGCCCACCAAAAGATATCCAGGTCCAATCAAGGAGCCGGCCGCGTCGGAGTTTTATCCTTGCCCTGTTGCCCACCTGTCCGGTCAAAGAAAGAATTCATTAGTGATAAGCAACCAAGTTAACGGAAAGACCAGAAAGGAAGACTTACCAGCATCTGCTCCTTGATCGTCTTGATCATCATCTTCTACTTGCACACCTACCTCCTTCCACCGACAACAGCATAAGCGTTCTGTCAATCCCAAAAGAGCGAGAAATAGCATCGAGCTGCTCATCTTTGAGGGAGCTAGGAAAGCATTCAGGCGGTAAGTTCAGGAGCTCTTGAGGACCATACCCGTCTACTAGCGATCTCGGGGTTGGTCCATGACGTTTTGGTGCTGCCTGAACTGGGGGCACTATGGAGGACTCTCCTTGGTCCTTAGACTTCTTCTTATCAGAATGGGTTTCAACTTTATGAGACATTATCCGCAACACAAAAGAGTACATTGTTAGAATAAGGATGTAGAGATATAAACAAGCAAGTGTATGCAGTCTGGAGTTTCACTCGTAATTCAAAACATAAGGTCATTCGGCAATTACTTGGACCGGTAGTCAAACGTGATTCGACAGTATGGTTGATTCGGCTATTTCAAACAGTTGAGTCTGGTTCGGTATTTGACTAATTCGGCTATTTCAAAAGATAGAAGGTGAACAGAGACATGAAACCCATACTTATAGGCAAACGAAAATGACCGGACCAACTGGGTTGGCACGTAGGACCGGATGAGAATGTCCAAGCTGAAACAAAGCGAGACATATGACTGGCATATGCCCCACTTTGGGGGGCAAATATTGGGGGCGTTTTCATCAACAGCAAACAGGGCATCACCGAGCCAAGCAAGGAAGAGCCAAAGCCGGACCAGCACGACATCCAACCCACCTGATACCGGACCAAAACCAAGACAACTCATTGACTTTCTCCAACCACCGAACCATTGCCGGACCAACCATTGCCGGACCAACCAATGCCGGACCAACCAATGCCGGACCAACCATTGCCGGACCAACCAATGCCGGACCAACCATTGCCGACCAACCAATGCCGGACCAACCATTGCCGGACCAACCATTGCCGGACCAACCAATGCCGGACCAACCATTGCCGGACCAACCATTGCCGGACCAACTGTGCCAGGCCAGATCACGTCAGCCCAGGCCCGCCAACAGCTATATACATCCAAGACTCCTACCCCCAGCCTCACTCTATAAATAGAGGGGCAGGGGTACAACAATGGGGACAAGTTTGAGAGCTCAAGCACGGAGAGAACTTTCAAACAACTTTCTTTTACTCGTATCAAAACTTTGTACTTGTAATCAAAACAAGAGAAGAGAAATAACATATAAAGTGGACGTAGGCACATTCTGGCTGAACCACTATAAATCTGCGTGTCTTTTTACAGTTTAGCCCCTGCTTTTTATATATTTTCATAAATCACCCAAATCACTAAGAACAACATAAGATCTACTAAATCATACAACTTTGAGGTGTTTGTCCATTTTTTGTGCAAACATCATTCAACACACAACAACATATCAAACCTTAGCCCTCATTGAAACTAGTTGGAGCCTATACTTGGAATTGCACACCAAGCGAGGAGGAATAAGGAACCATAGTTAAAAAGGAAAGGCTAGCAATACGATGCGTCAACGACCAACCACATATGGAGGTTACATTTGATTTAAATCTAAATTACTTGTTAATATATATATTAATAACCTTTTACTTTCGGCCTTAAATATAAAGTCCAAATTAAAATATGTATAAATATATGTATTTGTACAATTTATATATATATATATATATATATAATAAAAACATTTTTTTCATATACTAAATTTTGGACAATATATATATACATACACACACTATATATAATATAATATAATATAAATTTAATATACTTTATCATAAAATTATGTTTTTTCCTATTCGAGAAAAAGTTCGGCTTCAAACAATATATATATATATATATATATTATTAACAAAGTTTTGTATTTAAAATTTAAATATGCATATTTGACGTGCAATGATTTATATATGCATTAAAAATTAAAAAATTAAAAAACAATTTCTTTAATGATAATGCACCTTTTGTGAGAAAATATTTTTTAATATATAAATATTAGAAAGGTCTGTAAGCCTTTAATTAAAAAAATTATACATGTATATTTTTAAATGGTAGTGGTCCTTTAGTAAATAAAAAAATTAATTAATTTTTATTTTAGTATGTACTGGTTGAAATAAGGATAATGTATATATGTGCATACATATATGTATGTTTGTATGTAAGTGAAATCATAAATATGCAACATCATATATGCATGAATAAAATATACATCTTACATATTGTATGACCATAAACCCCAATAGTTATATATACTCCTCATATTATTTATTTCATGAGTTAGTAGATTAGATTATATTTTATTGGCTTATCATACCACACTATAATATTATATATGTAACCATCAATAACACATACACACAGACATACACATATGAATTAAATTGACTACGCTTAAAATAAAATGAAATGAAATTCATTAATTAAATATTGAATTTTGAATTAAGGTAAAATTAATTTCAAAAACACAAAATTATTTCCAAAGAAGATTAAATATGATTTAATGTGACTACATTATTTAATATAACACAAATTTTAGATCTAATGTAGTTTTTTTTTAATTTCCCTATTTTTGCCCTACCGACAATGCACCTGATCCAATAGGTACTTGCAAATCCAATATAAAACTAAAAATCAATCTTGATTTACTCGAAAAGTGTATGTAACATGCAACTACTAGAAGGGAAAATGAAGCTAGTCCAGCTTCAAGAGGAGGCTCAGACAAAGATGGGGGCAAAGATGATGAGATCGGGTCTCTGATTGCTAAGGTAAAGTAGCTTGCTAGGATGTGCCAACAAACAGTAGGTAGAGTTAGAAGATAGCAAATTGAATTGCCTTTTAGTATTGAGACCTTTGAGTCAGATTTCCCTAACAACTTCAGAGCCTCAACTATAGATAAATATGATGGTTATGTAAATCCAGATGAATACCTCAACACATTTGAGTACCATATGGACATTCTCAAAATCAAAAGGCTAGCCTAAAGCAAACTCTTCCCAGTATATTTGACTGGGTCAATAACTTAGTGGTCTAGGAGGTACAAATACTGAAATTTATTAATGGTGTTAACTGTCCTCATATTGCATTAGGCAATTCAACATATGGAGGAAGTTTCACTAAACCTCAAAATGCTCTCCTACATAAAAACAAATAAAAATAAAGCTCTACGCACTATCATTAACTGCTTGAAATTTGAAGCTAAAGATTTAGGCTGACCAGTGAGAAGGCCTACTAATGCCTACAAATGCTGATATCAGGAAAGACACAATGTTATGGATCAAAAATGCCATAAACCCATGCAAAAGCATGTGATCATTTTATGAATGTGCTAACGACCATATTTATGTCGAAGAAGCTGAGATATTCAAGAACTACAAGTGTGACAAAATGTGCTTAATTTGGATGATAGAAAATGGGGGGGTAATACTTACTTGTATGATAAAATCTTCTCCAATTTCTCCTGAACGAATTAGATTTGTAGAAAATCTCTTGAGAAGAATTATTGCAGTTTTATTTGACTTTAGGGAATCTATTTGCATTTGATCTATGAGTCTAGGGATTCCATTAAAGAGGAAAGAAGAAAAGTCAGCGGATTAGAAATGAAAAATGGTTGAATAGAAGAGAGGATGACACACTCTTATTTCCGCCCAACCATGCTAATGGACCTTAATCCATGCGCAAACAGACCCAAAAACACATTTATCTAAATGTCAACTTCTTATATGTTATTTTGTGTTTCTTGAACATTCCTGATAGAATGGAATATGTCTCATGGTCTAGTTCGTCCAAATGCAAAATTTTCCTTTTGACACTTTTGCAAAGGTCCTTCTTTATCCCAAACCAATTATTTAAATTACTTGGGGCTAACTTACGGGTTTGCGATGAATTCCCTACACCTCCAATTTATATACTTGTATATTGCGTTGTAACAGTACCGAACCAGTGTAGGATGATTTTCAAAGTGGGTAAAGTAAGCCAAACCCTAATGAATAACCTATCGTATATCTCTTAGCTCAAGGATAAATTATAATAATCAACATCAATTTAAAACAGGAGACCAGTATATAGCTGAAATAAACCATAGAATAAGAGTGGTTGGTTCATCATAATGATGCAACATAGAATAAAATATGTACAATAATATAATAAACTCAAATAACTATCTCTAAATAAAGTATAGCATTGATCAAGCTCCACAGTGCAACATAACAGAATAGCGATAAGCACTAAAATATAAGTATATAAGCACTGGCCTCCTGCTCATCCTTTAGACAAATCCATGCGCTAATCTCAGACTTGCTATCTAGTTTACTCATTTAAGAGTACCATAAATAATAAGGAGCAAAGCATAAAACCTCGAATTAGACAATAGTCTGGCGTAAGCGATAAATAATCTCAAGATACTATAAAGCCGATATAATATAAGGAATGCTAGGTATGAGGAGTCATACATCCACCGTCCCTACATCTAACAAGTTAGCACATAATTTTTTATATGTTATACTATCATCATACAGAGGTACTATGTGAAGTACAATGTGGGTGTTGGGCTATCAATCCCATAAATACCAACATCATAAGATATCCATCTCAATCATATGACAATCAAAGCAAACACAACAATCATTGCACATATGGAAATTAAAGCAATCAAAGTGACCAATCCATGGTCTCACATTATTACCACCTAGGTCGATGACATCCCATGTCGCAATCAGATTCGGTGTTTGATCACATACATATCCCATAGACACTATGCTTGGAAGGCCAATCATCCCATAGTCCAGGGTACATGTATGAGTGTCCTCACATACCCTTGCCCCATGAAACACATATTATATCCAAAGGCAATCAACAATCCCCTAAGCACATGACTTGATGTAGTACACAACCCGCATTCCACTCCATAACCTAACGTTGTCGAACATGCCTCGTCGAATTACCTAGCCCCATACATACACTTCTTACAGTAAGTACTCGATCAAACGCCTCGCGTCGTAGGATCAACAAAGTCTAAAATGTCACACTAGAGTCCCCAGGGCTTCCCTTACCCGGTGTAATACTTCCATTTCCCTGCCTTTAATCTAAAGAAAGTCACAGAAGTCCTTGAATCTACCTCAAAATTCTGTAGATCATTCCTTTTAAATATCCCAAGATACCCATTGGATCATCCAAAAACTTTTCTCACATCCTTGTTATAACATGCCCCTTTATCCCTAAATATTTGGTGCCACTATAAAGAATCCGAAATAGATGGCACAGATGGAGTTTTAGGGATCGGTCGGGCATGACCTATCTCCCAGCCCCCACTCTAGCCCAAAGTTTCCTCCATCCTTCCACAAAGCCAAGGCCTCCCCATCTCGAAGCAACCCCCTTTTTTCCTATGTCCAACACATAGCCTATGCACCCAGATTAGCAAGACCTACATGGGTTAGGTGTGACCCACATAGGTCTAGTATGTCCCATATATGGTTCAAGACTTAACCATTTTGGCTATGTCCACTTCTTTCGCACTCCATGCCGCATATTCCATAGCTATCCCAAAAGTTCCATACCTCAAACCCTAAAGTACTTCATCCAAAATTCCAAAGCATGCCTCCGTTATTCCACTCCACTACCGTCCCATGTCATAAATCCATCAACTTAACTCCAAGATGCAGTTGATCGATAGGGTAGCTTCGGTACATCATCTCCGACCTTCCACAATGATCGCAAGTGAATCCAAGCAAATAGGATCTTATTGGTCAGGGGTGATCGATTGGGTATGGTCGATCATCCAAAAATACTTAGCTTTGTTTCGACATTTTCTAAGCTGGTATCCCATTTACTCTAAATGCCTTAACTCTCCATGCAATCAGATTGTGTCGATTTAACTTCAAACACTCTAAAATCGGTGGAATCGGTGGAATGTATAAGGATACTCCACGTTCGATCCTAAGAAAAAGAACACAAAAAACTTCCAAATAAATGTTATGTCAACATTACAAATATGATGCAACCATCATAACATAATTCCATCATGATACCATTATAAATAAAAAAAGCAATGACAAGTCATATCCATACGAACGTATAAGAAACATTCTATATCTACTTCATTTCAATTCGTTTGAAAATATTGTTCACTTTACACATAATCAAAAAGCATGTAATTAACCTTAAAAACAATTTTAAAGCACATTTTAATACCATATTAAGACCTATAGTAAAGTAAGAGACAAAGATCACTCACCAATGGGTCCAAATGCACTCAAATCAAGATGAGTCTAAAGTGAATAGTAGAAATTATGGATATTGATGCATCCAATCAATAATAAATGAATTTCCTACTAATCCTCTTGCTAATTGCCTTCTAGTAGTTTAATGTGACTAATTAAAGTAAGCAAAAAGGTTGATTATTAGCTTGGGGAAGATTAATGGTGGTTTCTAACTACTTTTGGGAAGTTTGAAATAACTAGGGGAATGGCCCACTGTCCACTTGGCTCTAATCTCAAAATGGCTCTTTTGGGCTTAACCCGAACCTCATTAATTAGCCACTAAACTGTCCAAAAACTATATGAAATTTAAATGGTTATATCTCTTAAATGATAAAGTCAAAAATTTATTATGACCACTTTACGAAAAGAGAAATTATTATATCTTTCATTTGAAAGTGGTCTTAGATCCTAATTAAGCTTCTATAAAAAGTTATAAGTCATACAAGTCTACAAAGTCAAAATCGTCCAAAAAAATTTAGAAGGTTAAAAATGGTCAGACAATAGTCACCTCGCATGCCTAACAATGATAAGTAATCATATCAGACATCAAATATTCATGCACAAGTAAGCAAACACAACATATGCCTAATCATGCATAAAAGGTACTAAAACTCTATATATGATATCATAAGTGAAATTAAATGCGGTAAAGATAAAGTCTTACAAGTATAGAGCTCAAAATAGGTGATCCTCATGCTCTCCTCGGTCTCCCAAGTGCAATCGCTCTCGCTTTCACTCCATTGAACCTTCACCAACTTCACCGTCTTCCTCCTAAGCGGCTTTGTGTCATAAGAGGCTATTCGAATAGGCCTACGAGATCTTGAAGGCTTTAGTTCAATATCGATATCATTCTATTGATCCGATGTAATAGTCATGTCCGAACCATGCTCAAACCTCTAAAAATGAGAAAAGTGGAACACACTATGCAGACTTTCCTTCTTTTGAGGCAAGTTGACTCTATAAGCTAGGTTCCAAATTCGCTCAAGTATGAAAAGGACCTACAAATCTCGGTGCAAACTTCCCTTTAGTACCCAATCAAATTGCATTATTTAATAGGGAGATATTCACAAACACCATATCGCCAACAGTAAACTCAATATCACATCTTCTCTTATTAGTGTCGCTCCTCTGTTTATCCTGAGAAGCTTTCATTCATTTCCGAATGATCTTCATCTTTATTGAAGTACCTCTTATCATATTCGGCTATCATTTTCTCGTCTACTTACCACTACCATGAAGGAGGGTTGCATGATCGGCTATATAATGCCTCAAATGGTGCCAAACCAATTCTAGACTGGTAGCTATTGTTGTATGCAAACTCAACAAGATGCAGATGATCATCCCACGAGCCTCCAAAGTCGAGAATGTAAGCTCGCAAGAGATCCACTAAGATACGATTCCCCCTCTTGCTCTGCCTATAAGTTTGTAGATGAAAGCTATACTTAAAAGCATCTCTGTCCCCAATGCACCCTTTAAGCTCTTCCAAAACCCACTAGTGAATAACATGCCTCGGTCACTCATAATGTTCTTTGGCACACCATGGAACCACACTACCCACTTCAAATACAACCCAACCAATTTGGATGTCATCATATTAGAATTTATGAGTATGAATCAAGCATTTTCCATCAGTATATTGACTATGACTAGATGCTATCGTACATTCCTCTTGTCCCTGGTAATCCATCGATGAAATCCATCGATATTCATTCTCACTTCCACTCGTGAACCTCGAGCGGTTGCAACAAACCACTCGACTTCTTCTGCTCAGCTTTCACTAACTGGCAGTTCATATACCTTAGCATGAATGCCCTGACATCCTTCTTCATCCCTTTCTAATAAAATGTCTACTTCATATCATGTTACATAATATTTCCCCAAGGATGTATAGTCAATCTCGAGTGATGGAACTCACGTATCATCTCATCCCTCAACCCATGGATATCAAGTACAAACAACCTCACATCCTTACGGAGCCTATCATCATGGTCTAGTCCATACTACTTCATATCTTCATATTCCACTCAACTCTCAATCTTAGCAATGACCTTTGCTAATCTAGCATCATGTATCTGACTAGTACCGATCTACTCAATAAGAGTATGTATGATAGTCAAACTAGCTAATATCTCTGGCTACAGCTCACATCGAAGTCTGGAATCATAACCAGTGATATACTAAACTATGTCCACTATATGAACATAGCTCCAAAATTATATTGTATTTACTTAGAGGATCAACGACTGCATTTCCCTTACTAGGCGTATAGGAAGCTCGAAGTCATTAGAGGCTAAGTATTCCAATCATCGTTGGCGATGAAGGTCGAGATCCTTTTGGGAGGTACTTCAATGATTTACGATTGGCGAACATCTCGAACCTCTCTCTAATAAATAGTTCTCCAAATCTTCACTACAAACATGATCCCTGCCAACTCCAAATATGTTCTAGTGCTTCCTTTCATGTGGTATCGACCTTCGACTAGAATACGAATAATTTTAAGCCTCTAAATTAGTACCGTGCCTAACCCGATACCACAGGCATCTGTATATATCATTAACTCATCATTACTGCTTGGAATGACTAACACTGCTACACCCGTCAACCTTTTTTTAGACCCATGAACGCATGCTCACACCTTGTGTCTCACGCAAAGGTATGATTCTTCTTCGTTAAGTTGGTTAATGGTTCTGCTACTTTTGATATGTCCATTATGAGACGTCTATAATATCCCATTAATCCAAGGAAGCTTCTCGCATCTGTAGCATTCTTGGGTTGACTCCAATACCGTACCACTGCTACCTTCACATGATCTATAGTAATACCCTGCTCGAAAACAACTTGACCCAGGAATCACACTTCTCTCTTCCACAAGTGACATTTGGAAAATTTCACCTTTAGCTAGTGCTTTCTCGATACCTCTAACACAATCCTCAAATGCGCCTTGTATTCCTCTTTCATCCAGAGAAGACGATAATATCATCCACAAACTGAAGCATGAACCTATTCAACAGATCTTTAAAAACTCGATTCATGAGATCGAAAAATTATGTCGATGCATTGGTTAGCCCGAACGGATTAACTACCACTCATAGGACCCTAATAGCATATGGAAATGCTGTAATTGACATAACCTTTCTCACCACTCTTAGGGTGGAACCCATCACTAGGTCCAACTAAGAAAACACTTTAGCACCATGGAGCTGGTCGAACAAGTCATCAATACGCGAGAGTGGATACTTATTATTCTTTCTTACTTTGTTAATCTCACAATAATCAACATACAGTATCAGGGTGCCATCCGCCTTTATGGCAAACACTACGGGCACCTTGAGCTCTCGTTGCTCCCTAAGTGTCATACGCTGAAGTGGCATAATTATTGGCCTCGTGTCCTTCTCTAAGTCGATCCAAAACTCAGTCTCACGCCAGGGCGGTAATTCAGTTATCTCCTCAAATACATCTAGATAATCATCTTCTACGGGCACTGACAACAACTCTTCATACATGACCCTGAGCGAATAAAAGAAGCTAACCATCACGGCATTATCGAGCATGCAGCTCACCTCAAGCCTATGCTCATCTCCCGACCCAATCGTCACCATTAACCTCTCGCAATCCACCATAACCCCATACTACTTTAGCCAACTCATCCTCGAAATGATACCCAAACCCATGAAATCAAGAATAAGACAATCACAAGAAAACAAGTGACTTACCTGACAACACCAAGTCACGACTAACCATACACAAATTGGATGAACAACCCATGGGGTTCGTTATAACCAGAGGTCTGTCTACAAAGTCAGGTCTCAATCCTAATCTATCTATAAGTCAACAGATATAAAAGAATGTGATTCATCGATATCAAATAAAACTCAAATAGGTATACAATTAAAAGAAAGCATACCTTAGGGAGTAAAGTGTTTCCCTTTCTCCTTTTTCAATGGAGTAATCGATGAAGTCAAAATGACATTAAACGCATAAGCATTCACCGCCTGCTTATTCTTTAGTGGCTCAGAATTGTCTTTCTTCTAACGTCTTGCCTTTTCATAATTGAAGCATTTTCTTTCAGCAATCTTTGGGTTCTTGCAGTTCCTACCGAGGTGCCCCTTCTCGTTGTAACTAAAATAGAGGGGCTTCCATTGCCTTTCTTTTCTTAGAACTACTTCTTTCACTTGTAGTTTTTCCATTTTATTTTGCCACCCCTACTCACTTGTGGCTTAGGCACCTCCTTGGAAGCAATGAAAGTGGCAGACTTAGTCTTTTGATATGGAATCTCATGTCGGAGAGCCTTTCTGCAAGCTTCTCGAAAGATGCATCAATGTGACCAAAAAGCCTCTCCTCGAGATAATTTTCTAGACCCATGATGAACTTCTCATTCTTTTTGATAGAGTATCAACAAATGACAGATCATACTTTGACAACATGTCGAACTTGACCACATACTCTAAGATAGTCATATCTCCCTGCCTCAAATCAACAAACTACATAACAACACCAACTTCTGAGAAGTTAGCATAAACTTCTCCTCAAATCTTGTCTCAAAGTGCTCCTAGTTAATTTAAGCTTTGGGTGTAGCAGTGGCATTCCACCATTCCATCACTCGCCCTTGAGCTATCGAGAAGCTAGCTTCCTCTTTATTGCATCTTCTAATTCTATGTCCTTAAAGATCCTTTCAGAAGCATCAACCTACTCTTGGACTTCTAGGGACGATGCCGTCCCAAGGAACACTTTTCCTCTCAAGCTAAAGTAATCCTTATTTAGTTTGGTAAAGTCAGCCCTAGGCACCTGCACTCGAGCACCGCCAACAACAACAACAATAGGAGCAACCCGTTAGGCATTCTACAGCATGTCCATCATCATCCCGGTGAACATAGCCTACATGCTGGGCTTAGCTACCCCCGAGCCGACTCAATACTCTAATCCAGATATAGAGCTCCTTGCAGCATTTCTTGTTTGTCGGTTCATCCTTACAATTTGTAATAAGAATGATCAATCTCTGAGAAAGGAAAGTTGTAGAAGTGCTACTCGCATATGTAATGTGACTTATATTATATATCCTACAATATAGCTTTAAAATCCAAATATAACAAGTACGCTCTCTTATATATATCGCTTGGTCCATCCTAGAGTGATAACTCATACTCTAACTCTAATGGATCCCGTTATCCCTTAGGTTAACTACACAACATAAGCTATGATACCAAATGTAATAACCGCCCTAAACGTTCGGTGTCCTATATACAAGTATAGTATGTTGTAATGGTTCTCGGTTGATGTAGGATGATTATTAAGGTGGATAAAGTTAGCAAAAACGCAATGGATAACCTATCGTACATCTTACAATGCAAGGATAAAATATGATATCCAACATAGATGTAAAACAAGTGAGAAAATATATGACTGAAATAAACAATAAGTTTAGAATATGGTAGGTTCACCACAGATATACAACATAGAATAGAATTTGTACAATAATATGGTAAACTCAAATAACTATCTTTGGATAAAGTATAGCACCGATCAAGCTCTATAGTGCTACACAGTGAAATAGCGATAAGATCTAAAATATAAGTATATAAGTGTCAGCTTCCTACACGTCCTCTGAAAAGCTCTATGCAATAATTGTAGACTTACTATCTAGTCTACTCGTTTAAGAGTACAGAGATAATAAGGATCAAAGCATAAAACCTTAGGTCAAGCAATAGTCTGGTGTAAATGATAAATTATCTCAAGATACTCTAAAAACCAGTATAGTATAAGGAACATTATGTAGGAGGAGTCATACCCGCCCTGTCCCTACATCCAACAAGTTAGCATATAACATATTGTATGTTATACTATCATCGTCTAGGGGTTCTATGCTATGTACATTGTGGGTGTCAGGGTATCTATCCTATAAATCCATATATCATAAGAAATCCATATCAATCACACAACAATCGGAGAAAACACAATGATCATTGCATATAGAAATTAAAGTAATCAAAGTAATCATAATGACCATCCCATGGTCTCACATCACTACCTCCTAGGTCAGTGACATCCCATGTTGCAATCAAATTAGACGTTCAATCACATACCTATCCCATAAGTACTACCCTCTCAGGGAAGGCCAGACCATCCCATAATCTAAGGTACACAAGTAAGTCTCTTCACAAACCCTTACCCCATGAAACACACATCATATCCGAAGTCGATCAACAATCTCCTAAGCACACGACTTGATAGTAGAACATACCTTAAATTCCACTTCATCATCTTAGTTCGTCGAACATGCCTCCTTGGACTACCGTAGTCCCATATATACACTTTCTACTAGAATTACTCGATCGATTACCTTGCGTCGTCGATTCATCAAAATCTAAAATGTCACACTAGCATCACTAGGGCTTCCATATGTCTAGCCCGGAGTAGTACTTTTCCCGCATTTCTACCTCGAAGCAAGTCTCAAAAATCCTTTAGTCCACTTCAAAACATTATCTATCATTCCTCTTGAATATCACAAGATCCAATCTTTGAATCATCCCTAGACTTTTCTCATTGCCTCATCATAATATGCCCTTTCATCTCTAGAAGTTTAGTGCCAATCTGTAGAATTTGAAATGGATGGCCTAGATGGGATTTTAGGAATCGATCGAGTATGGCCCATCCCTCTATGCCTACCCCACTCCATCCCTAAGTTTCCTCCATCCTTTCCTGAAGCCAAGGCCTCCTTGTCCCCAAGAAACCCTCTTCCTTGCGTTTCAAAACATGGCCTACACGTCCAAATTTGCAAGACATATATGGGTCAGGTATTTCCCATGTATGGGTCGGATATGACCCACTTGGGTTGGGTTTGACCCAAATGTTGTTTAGGACTTAGTTATTTTTGCTATATCCACTGCCTTTTCACCCTATGTCGTGTCTTTTGTGCCCATCCTGAAGTTCCACACCTCAAACCCCAAAGTATTTTATCCAAAATTCCAAAGCATGCCTCTAAAACTCCATTCCACTCATTGTCGACCCATGCCATAAATCCATTAACTTAACTCTATATGCATTTGATCAATATGGTAAATTTTCTACGTCACCTCCTACCTCCCACATTGATTGTAAGTGAATCCAAGCACTTTGGATCATATGGGACAGGGGTGATCAATCAGGTATGATTGATGATCCAGCAATATTAAATTTGTTTCCGCATTTTATGAGTTGGTTTCCCCTCTACTTTAACTGCCTTAACTCCCCATGCAATCCGTTTGTATCCATTTAACTTCAAATGTTCTAAAATCTGTGGAGTCTATGAAATGCATATGGATACTCCACTTCCTATCCTAAGAAAATAATTATAACAAACTACCACACAATTGTTATATCAACATTACAAGCATGATGCAATCATCATAAACACAATCCAATCATTATACCATCATAAATAACACTAAAACAGTGGCAAATCCTATACATATGAACATATTAGAAATTTTCTGGATTTGCTCCATTTCGATTCATTTTGAAAATATAGTTAAGTTTAGATTTAATCAAAATCAAAATTTTAACTTTAATGCACATTAGTAAAGCAAGAGACAAATATCTCTCAATAGTGGGTCCCAGTGCACTCAAGTCAAGATGAATCGGAAGTGAATAGTAGCGAGCATGGATTTTGATGCACCCAATTAGTAATAAGTGAATTCCCTACTAATCCCTTTGATAATTGCCTTCTAATGGTATGATTTGGCTAATTAATATAAGCAAAAAGATTGCTTTTTGGCTTGGGGAAGATTAATGGTGGTTTCTTTTACTGTTTTTTAGAAGTGTGAAAAGACTAGGGGGATGTCCTATCAGCCCCACGCGGCTCTAATCCCAAAATGGTCCTTTGGGCTTAGCTCAAACCACACTACCCACTAAACTATCCAAAAGCAGTTTAAACTTCAAATGTCCATATCTCCTAAAGGGGAAATCCAAAAATCTATTATGGCCACTCTACAGAAAGATACACCAGCATATCTTTCATTTGGAAGTAGTGTCATACCGTAATTTGGCTTTGATCAAAAGTTATAGGCCTTGCAAGTTGTCAAAGTAAAAATCATCCAGTAAAATTTGTAAGGAAAAAAATGTCACTACTCAATATTACACAAAGTTATAGCCAAATCCGACGTAGATTTAAAAAAATTATTCTACGATTCTCCGATACGTAAAATACAGGTTGTTACAAGGTTGCTACACTATACCCTTAACTCTATCATCAGTGTGACCTAGGACTACTCAAGCTTGACCCTTACATCCCTATGCAGTCAAATTTGACCCCAAACTCTTCTTTGCTGGAATTATCTTAGAGCAAGCTTCCAAGTAATTACCGAATCTGATTAATGGAAATAATTCGACCAAATCTGCAATGACCCGCCTTTGTAACATCCAGTATCCACATAAACAGGCAACTGATTCATCGATGATGCTATGGGCGACATTTCATTAAGGGTACGATATATAAATCACAATGAGTATCATAGAGCATAGCTCTCTCAACAAACTTGTAACGACCCGGAATTTCGGACACTTCGTATTTAAATATCTAAATTATTTAAATATTTGAATCTTTGATTTAATGTTATTAAAATGATTTAATAAGCATTTTAACCCCCTTTTAAATCACAACTAATGATGGTAAACTTGTTTCGTAAAAATGTTTACAGAAATATATACTTTGGAAAAATATCGATAATATGACCGAAAATCGTTTTATCGATAAACAGCTATTTTCTCAATGGAAGTTCTTCAAACTTTTTACACATGTCTAAGTGATCATTATGGAGATAAATAGTAACAAAAAATATTTCATGTTTATGGCTAGCTAAACAGGAAAATGAGCAAATAAGGAAAATGAGCAAATAAGGAAATAATTAACTCCTAAGCTAATATCTAATGAATACATTATCCACCAATTAAACACTCTCCTCTTCATGCAAGCTTGGAAGGTTCTAGAAGCTTCCTATAGGAGAAGAGGTATTATGGTAAGGGTATAATAGTAATTAGCCTAAATGAGAAGTGACATAAAGTAAAAGTAAGCATAAATGGAAATGCTTAAGTGTTAAGCAAATGATAAAGTAGATGTGATGGGAGGTAAGCCCTCCAAGGGGGGGTGAGAGTAAGCTTATGCTTCACCACTTGAAGCCTATTAATAGATAGGAGTGGTTCATTTAATAATCACAAATAAATTCCTAAAGTTTGAGATGAAGTAAGAGGGTTGAAAATGGTGGAAATGCTTAAGCACTAATCCACTAATTAATCTCTAACTTTTTCAAAAGTTAACCAAATCTTCTCTAATCTCTTTTAAACTTTGGATTTGGGCCTAAGACATCATGGGAGGCATGATTGTTAGGAAATCAATTCTATGGTTTCGATGATAACAACTATACAATGGAAATCGAATGTACATATATATATCCATATTTACAGATAGTTGATAGAGTAACGTCACCAAAGAAACTAAAGCAACACTCAAGACAAGAATCAAAAGATGTCAAATCAGAAGAGATTGAAGAGAAATAGGATATGCACAAGATGAAGCAACATGCACATTTTCAGACGTCTGAGAGCACAAGCCAGACGTCTGAATGATTCCTCTGGTTCATAGTTCAGAAGCAATCAGACGTCTGGTTACTAACGTCAGACGTCTGAATGATTCCTCTGGTTCATAATTCAGAAGCAATCAGACGTCTGGATACCAACGTCAGACGTCTGAAAAGTATCCAGGCTTATAACAGATATGAAGACCAGACGTCTGAGGTTACTTTCCAGACGTCTGATTCAAGACTCGACTGTGCATTTTCAAAGCTCAATTGCCATATTCGAAAAGACACATCCACTTCTCTTTGTCGCAACTCTTCATCACCATCAGAAGCGACTTTACGGAGATTACAACAGATGCAACTATACAAGAAAACTCTTCATCACTATAAATAGCATCAGGAATTCAAGAGAAGATAACAACCTGACTTACTTACACTCTTATCTCTTGTACTCTGATTTATTCCTAATCTATAAGCAATCAAATACATGTAATCCATCCTTCCATATATATAGAACTCTTCATTCAGATATTCTCAAGATAGATATATATTGGAAGCACCTTTGTACTCGATAGTCAACATCCGTGTTACAAAACACATTCTTGACAAAGAAACTCTGCTATTGTAAACATGTTCCTCCGGGTTAAGCGAGGGTTAGTTGAAAGGAAATTCCGAAGAGGAGCTTCGGGACTGGACGTAGGACGGGAGGTCCGAACCAGTATAAAATACCGGTGTGATTAGTTTTATCTACTTTGCTACTATCGTTTATAGTGTTATATTATATAGTTAACTGTCTATACTTGCATATAATCTAGACGATCCACTCATATAGACTTTCAGTTGGTATTAGAGCAAGGTTCGTTTAGAAAAACAGTAACACGTTTTTTTAAATCATTCTAGTATGGCAAGTATTTTTCAAGAAGGACAATCCACAGCACGACCCCCACTGTTTAATGGCTCTAATTATTCATATTGGTCTACACGTATGAGAATTTTTATGGAAGCTAATGGTTTAGAAATTTGGTCAGCCACTCAAGATAAATATGAAGCTCCAACTACTGCTATGAACACATGGACCGATGGACAAAAGACCTTAGCATTGAATAATGCTAAAGCTATGAATGTTTTGTTTTGCTCACTTGATAAAAATGAATTTTCACGTGTCATGTTATGTACCACTGCATTTGATATTTGGCGTACCTTACAAATTACACATGAAGGTACAACAAAGGTCAAACAAACTAAAATTTCAATTTTGCAAAACCAATTTTCATCATTTAAAATGAAACAAAAAGAAACTATAGTAGACATGTATTCTAGATTTCAAACTATTCAACATGATCTTATGGCATTAGGAGTTAAGTTTATTGATTTTGATTTAGTTTCTCGAATACTCAACTCTTTAACACCTGATTGGGAAAGAAAGGTATTAGCTATTGAAGAAGCTAATGATCTCTCTACTCTCAAAGTTGAAGAGTTGGTAGGAAATTTGATGTCCTATGAAGCTAATTTGCAGGCACGTAAAGAATTAAATTCGGAGACAAAGAACATAGCATTTCCATCAATAAAGAATGATGACTCAGATTTAGATGAAAATGAGATAGTATTCATCGCCAAAAACTACAATAGATTCAAGAAGTTTAGAAAGATGACCAAGTTTCAAAAAGAAGGAAAAACTAACTCAACGAATCTATCTCAAATTAAGTGTTATGAATGTGATCAATACGGACACATGAAGAAGGATTGCCCAAAACTTAACAATGATAAAAAGAAGAGCAAATCTGAAACACTCAAAAAGAAGAAAGCTTTCAAGGTAACATGGGATGATTCCGATTCTTCATCTTTAGAAAGTGGTAGCGATATCGACGGAGAACAAGCTAATGTGTGTTTTATGGCACAAAAAGATGAGGTATGTCCAGAACTTAGCTATGAAGAATTACTTGAACTTAGCATAGAATTAGATGATAAATTTAGACAAATAAAAAAAATTGAACAAAGAATATATAGTAAAAGTAAATAGATTAGAACTTGAAGTAGGAATGTTGAAAGATGAAAAAACTATTTTAGAAGAAGAGCTTGAAATATCTCAAGAAAAATTAAGAAATAATGTGATAGAAAGTAAGAACATTACTCTAGAAAAAGAAAATTTGCTAAAAGAAAATGTTGATTTTAAAAAGGATATTGAATTATTGAAAACATAAAATAGAGAATTAAAAGAAAAATTAGATAAAATTACCAATAATGTGTCAAAATTCAACAAAGGAAAACAAGATTTGGAAAATCTTATCAAAACATCAAAACCATCAGGTAATAGAAATGGAATAGGATTTGATAAATGCTCTAAACAAAAAGAAAATAATGCTAAAAATATTAGTTATATAAAAACTAGAAGTTCATCTAAACAAAAATTGAATACCAAAAATGTGAAAATTTGGGTTCCTAAAACAAATAATAATTTGATTAGACAAAAGCATATCAATAATTACTTAGAAAATGTTGTTTATAATAAAAATTATATTTATAAAGGTACCAAACCATCTTGGATATGGCTACCTCCCTCTAACAATTAGGACCCTAATCAAATATGTGGGTACCAATCAAATATTTTTTATCTTGCAGGTACCCAAAATGAAAAACAAGGAGAAATGGATACTAGATAGTGGTTGCTCCAAACATATGACTAGAAATTCAAAAATGTTATCAAATATAACATACATCGATGGTGGAACGGTAACGTTTGGGGACAATTCAAAGGGATTTGTCATAGGCATTGGAGAAGTCATCAACTCTGGTATATCTAACTCTCCTGTTATTACAAATGTTTTACTGGTAGAAAATTTAAAACACAACTTATTAAGCATTAGTCAATTATGTGATAAAGGTTTTCAAATAAATTTTGAAAAAGATAGATGTAACATTTTAGATAATAACAAACAACTCATTTTTGAAGGTTTTAGAAACAAAAACATTTATATATTAAACATGAATATTAATAAAGATTCAAGCTTATGCTTAACTGCCAAACATGATGATCCATGGTTATGGCATAAACGATTTTGTCATATTAATTTTAAGAATATTAATAAGTTAGCTAAATATGAGTTAGTAAGAGGGTTACCGAAAATGAGTTACAAAGTAGAAAATTTATGTGATGATTGTCAAATTGGTAAACTAAAGAAAAGCTCGTTTAAATCTAAAAATAATATTTCTACAAAACAACCATTAGAATTATTACATTTAGATTTATTTGGTCCAACACAAGTAAGATCTACTACTCATAACAAATATGTTTTTGTAATAGTTGATGATTTCTCAAGATATACATGGACTTTATTTCTAAAACATAAAAGCGATACTTTTGGTATGTTTAAAATATTTGCAAAACAGATTAAAACTCAAATGAATTTGAAAATTAAAATATTAGAAGTGATCATGGAGGAGAATTCGAAAATGATCTTTTTTCAAATTTTTGCAATAAAAAGGGAATAACCCATAATTTTTCCTTTCCTCGTACACCCCAACAAAATGGTGTCGTAGAAAGAAAAAATCATACATTACAAGAGTGCGCACGAACATTATTAAATAGTAGCGGATTACCAAAACACTTTTGGGCCGAAGCTATTGCTACATCCTGTTATGTATTGAATCGAGTAACTATTCACCCAATGACTAAACAAACTTGTTTTGAAATATTTTTTGGTAAAAAACCTAAAGTATCATACTTTAAAACTTTTGGCTCAAAATGTTTTATATTAAATACAAAAGACAAATTAGGAAAATTTAATCCAAAAGCCGATGAAGGTATCTTTGTTGGATATTCAGATCGTAGCAAGGCATATAGAATTTTTAATAAAAAGAATAATACTATAGAAGAGAGTCTACATGTCTCGTTTGACGAAAATCCTTTCAAACAACAAACTAATGACGAAGAAGAAATTATTCCACCAACAAACTCAACAAATTCTAGTAATAATGAAGCCAATATACAAAATAACACTATTTTATCATCTCCTAGGATTCTTAAGAATCATCCAATAGATAATATTATTGGAGATCTTAATTCAAGAGTTACTAGAAATCAACTAAATCAAATAAGCCATATAGCGTTTGTATCAAACTTTGAACCAAAGAATTATAAAGAAGCTTCAAATGATAATTTTTGGATAATAGCCATGCAAGAGGAACTACATCAATTTGAACGTAATAATGTATGGGAATTAGTACCAAGACCTGAAGATCAATCAGTAATAGGAACAAAATGGGTATTTAAAAACAAGGCGGATGAAAATGGAAATATTGTCAGAAATAAAGCACGACTAGTTGCTCAGGGCTACAATCAAGAAGAAGGCATAGATTACGATGAAACTTTTGCACCGGTAGCAAGATTAGAAGCCATTCGTCCTTTACTTTCCTTTGCAACTCATAACAATTTTAAACTATTTCAAATGGATGTCAAAAGTGCCTTTTTGAATGGTTTTATCAAAGAAAATGTATATGTTGAACAACCACCGCTTTTTGTTCATGAAAATTATCCCGATCATGTTTTTAAATTACATAAAGCACTATATGGATTAAAACAAGCACCTCGTGCATGGTACGACCGTCTTAAAAATCACCTAATAACATCTGGTTTTCATATAGGAAAAATAGATACAACTTTATTTATTAAAAGAGAAGATGACGATATTTTAGTTGTACAAATTTATGTTGATGATATCATCTTTGGTTCGACCGATGAAAAACTATGTAATGACTTTTCAAATATTATGACAAATGAATTTGAAATGTCACACATGGGAGAATTAAATTTCTTCTTAGGATTACAAATAAAACAACTAGAAAATGGAATTTTTATTCACCAAGAAAAATATTGTAACGATCTATTACATCGATTTAAAATGGATAAAACTTCAAGCAAACCAACACCAATGAGTACCACTATTCACTTAGAAAAAGATGAAAATGGAAAAGATTTTGATGAAAAGTTATATCGAAGTATGATTGGTTCTCTACTATATTTAACGGCTAGTCGACCAGATATTATGATGAGTGTATGTCTTTGTGCCCGATTTCAAGCCAAACCAAAAGAATCTCATCTACGATCTGTTAAGCGCATTTTACATTATTTATCTAGTACTAAAGATTATGGTTTGTTTTATCCTAAAGGATCACCTTTTGAACTTGTCTCATATAGCGATGCGGATTTTGGTGGTTGTAGAACAGACCGTAAGAGTACTAGTGGAACATGTCATTTTATAGGACAATCGTTAGTTTCGTGGTTTAGTAAAAAGCAAAATTGTGTTTCTTTATCTACGTGTGAAGCTGAATACATCTCCGCAGCCCTAGCATGTGCGCAAGTCATATACATGCAACAAACACTAATGGATTTTGGTAAAATTATAAAAAATTCTCCAATATATTATGACAACACAAGTGCTATAAATTTGTCAAAAAATCCTGTAAATCACTCACGCACAAAACATATAGATATACGACATCATTTCTTACTAGACCATGTTGAAAAAGGGACTATATCTTTAGAATATGTACGTACCGAAAATCAAGTAGCCGACATATTTACGAAACATTAAACGAACAAACTTTCATAAAACTCAGACGAAGTTTAGGAATTTGTTCACTTCAAGATATTGTCTAAAGTTTTGCTATCTCCCTCATATATCTCCTTCTTATTATTAATGCAAATTTTTATATACTCTTTTTGATAATGTCAAAGGGGGAGAAATATATATATAATCTTATCAAACTAAGCACATATTCAGGGGGAGATTTGAAATATATATATAAGTACATTGAATAGTTGTCATCATCAAAAAGGGGGAGATTGTTAGGAAATCAATTCTATGGTTTCGATGATAACAACTATACAATGGAAATCGAATGTACATATATATCTATATTTACAGATAGTTGATAGAGTAACGTCACCAAAGAAACTAAAGCAACACTCAAGACAAGAATCAAAAGACGTCAAATCAGAAGAGATTGAAGAGAAATAGGATATGCACAAGATGAAGCAACATGCACATTTTCAGACGTCTGAGAGCACAAGCCAGACGTCTGAATGATTCCTCTGGTTCATAGTTCAGAAGCAATCAGACGTCTGGTTACTAACGTCAGACGTCTGAATGATTCCTCTGGTTCATAATTCAGAAGCAATCAGACGTCTGGATACCAACGTCAGACGTCTGAAAAGTATCCAGGCTTATAACAGATATGAAGACCAGACGTCTGAGGTTACTTTCCAGACGTCTGATTCAAGACTCGACTGTGCATTTTCAAAGCTCAACTGCCATATTCAAAAAGACACATCCACTTCTCTTTGTCGCAACTCTTCATCACCATCAGAAGCGACTTTATGGAGATTACAACAGATGCAACTATACAAGAAAACTCTTCATCACTATAAATAGCATCAGGAATTCAAGAGAAGATAACAACCTGACTTACTTACACTCTTATCTCTTGTACTCTGATTTATTCCTAATCTATAAGCAATCAAATACCTGTAATCCATCCTTCCATATATATAGAACTCCTCATTTAGATATTCTCAAGATAGATATATATTGGAAGCACCTTTGTACTCGATAGTCAACATCCGTGTTACAGAACACATTCTTGACAAAGAAAATCTACTATTGTAAACCTGTTCCTCCAGGTTAAGCGAGGGTTAGTTGAAAGGAAATTCCGAAGAGGAGCTTCGGGACTGGACGTAGGACGGGAGGTCCGAACCAGTATAAAATACCGGTGTGATTAGTTTTATCTACTTTGCTACTATCATTTATAGTGTTATATTATATAGTTAACTATCTATACTTGCATATAATCTAGACGATCCACTCATATAGACTTTCAATGATTAGTAAGTAAGAAGTGGGAAGAGGTGAGAGGAAGAAGGGGAGCTTGGATGGGCCGTGAGCATGGAGGAGGAGGAGGAAGGTGGCTTTGGTTTGGAAGTGCTAAAGGTTGGACCTTTAGGCTTGTTTTGATGGAAGGAAGTGGTTCTTTGGTTCTTGTGGCTTTGTGCTTGGGTTAGGCATGGATTTATGTGAGTTATCTCACTATATCTTAAGTATGTATTATGTGTAAATTATAAAGTTAATGTGACATTAACTAAGTAAAGTTATAAACTTTGGACCCTCTTGCTTATGAAAGCAAATGATAACTTTATATTGTATAACCTCACTTTTATTATCCTCTTAAACATGTGGTGTGACCTTGAATTGATGTTTAAATGGTTGTTTAACTCATGTGTTAAATTGAATTAAGTCTGAAAGTGTTTGAAATGAGAATAGTCATTATAAGTGCACTTCGAAATCCCTTGTTTTCGGGAATTTTTATAAATAATCAAAAAGATAGTCTTAGGGATTTCTTTCCATGGTTTTTTAAGCATGCTAATAGTGGTACTTACTATAAAAAATTTCAAGTCTTAAATAATTTGTTTAAGTGGTTAAAACTAGTCACAAAGATGGTGCTTTTCAATGTTGTTTGAATAAGGACTTTTAACAGCTCTTATAAATGTTGTAGTAAGTCGCTTATAGTTTTAAGTGTTTAAAATGCGACGTTTTGGCTAGTTTTTCACTATTTAAATGGTTTCTAAATTATTTTCTTTATAAAACTTTTTATGGAAGTTCTTATAAGATGTATTTGAATATGGAAAAAAATAGAAGTTTAAATATAGTCTTAATGATTGTTTATGAATTTCGAAAGTAAAGTGCTGCAAATGTAAAACATGTTTTTAATCAAACTTCTAAATAAGTTATTTTCAAATGATATTTTACATATATATTTAAAACCTATTTACAAGTATTTCTAAAGTATTATTTTATATATATAAGTTTTGACAAAGGTGATTGACTACGCTTAATACTAATAAGCCGACGAGTAAACTTATATGATCGTGAGATTCAAGAATGAGGTGTCTAGGAAAAGCTTGGAGCAACCAGTGCCTAAACTTACCTGGCTTCACTCTTGAACGAGGAATAGTGTAAGTTGAAATGCCAGAAACGTGTTTATCTTGTTGTTTACTTACTTGTTTGAAAAAGGTAATTAACTTTTCTTAACTCTAAAAGCTGACGAAGTAGGTTTTCTATTTCTGAGAGTTAAAGATTGATGTCGAGTAAGGACAAAGCAATAGAGCTCTAACCTATCGAGCTTCTCTCTTGAACGAGGAATAGTTAATTCGGGAATGTTGGAAACAAGTTAGGTATACAAACATAGATTTGGAAAAGCAACTGTTTTAACTAGATAATCGATAATCGACTATCTGACTTAACTTATTATTAAACTAAGATCTTTAAAAGTATGTTTTAGATAGTAACAAGTAGGAAAATGATTTTGGTTTTTTTGTGACAGTGTCTTAATCGCATTCGTCTTTAACCCTTTTCAATTATACTTAGGGATGTAAATAGATCTTTAACAGAATGTTTTAAAGATAAGCATAAGCGAAATGGTTTTGTATTTGTTGTGACAATGTGTTAATTACATTCGTCTTTAACACTTTTTGATTATACTTATGAATGTAAATAGATCTTTAAAAGAATGTTTTAAAGATAAGCATAAGTGAAATGGTTTTGAATTTGTAGTGACAATGTTTAAATAACATTAGTCTTAAACCTTTTTGAATGGATTTGTGAAAGTACTTAGATCCTTAAAATGGATATTTTGAAGATAGAAAACGTAAAGGTTTAAAGTAAGAAATCTTGTTTATGGTTTGTGAATATACTTATACAAATTGGGATAAGTATATGAATACTTTTTGAAGTATTGAAAGAGTACAAATACATAATAGGAATTCATAAACAATGTTTTATTAGATAAAAGAAGTTTTACTAATAAAAGAGGTTTTAATTAACAAAAAATTAATTAAACAAAAATGGTGATTAGAAGTCACTTATGTGGCTTGATCGTGCTTTGTATGACTTGATCATGCTTTGTATATTTACTTGTTTATGGAAAAAATTTAGTCGTATACTTAACACTAAAAGCCAATGAAGTAGGCTTATCTATCTGTTGGAATTAAGACTGATGTTCGTATATTGATATGAGCAATAGAGCTCTAACCAACCGATTTCACTCTTGATCGAGTGATAGTGTGAGATGAAAATATCGAATACGTGATAAGTATATGAAACTTGGTTTCCATATGAGATCGCTCTTGTTATCATTGAATGACCAAATTCATTGATTCAGTCTTGGAGAGACCGGTATCGGTAAGTGTTTTACTTATCGAAATTGCTTCAAGGCTGAGATACGTGTTTTATCTCTTGGAAGTGGATCTATTTGGAATGTTGGAATCTATGAGGAGATTCGAGATCGGTTTAAGATGCTCGAACACATGTAGTTATTCATGATCTATTTTGGATGTGGGAATCCATATGTGATTCCAAGATCTATTGAGATATGGGAATTCTTGTGTGGTTTCGAGACCTATTCGAGATGTGGGGATCCAATTTGGGATTTGCGTTCTGTTCGAGTGATAAAGACTTGTGTGAAAGATGCTGAATGTAACCCCGACATCGGAAATGGCTAAAGATAGAGTAGACTGCACAGTCTGGGGTTAGGCTGACCCACGACAGGATATTATTAACTCTAGATCTTGGGTATGTTTATCGATATGTTGGTACACAAAGTTGATGGTATTTGGTTCCCCCTGGTTCATGTTTATGTTCTGGCGTGGGCTGCTTGTTTTACCTTGTGGTATATTTTATCTAGAGATATAAGGCGCTCGAAAGGTATTTTCTGATCCTTATGCATGGAGATCCGCTTCAGTTTACTGGAGGCATCTCCGTGGAAAATCCATTATGCGAACGTTCCTTATCAGGTTTTGATTGTACTCCTAATATGCTATTGAATGTAACCAATGTAACCATTCAAGCTATGTTATAATATTTATATTCTACACCCTAGATATTATATATTATATCACCTTATGTACTTATTAAATAGTAGTTCTTTTGAGGGGATAACAATTATGGCATTCCATGTGGTCTCAAAAGTACTGTTATATGCTAGCTACATATTTCTTTAGTTTCTTATACTAGACTTATGTCTGACGCTTGGTTTTTGTTCTCCCAAAACTATTGATACACGAAGATTTTGATCAATGACAATGTGCTTCAACAAAAAGGAAGAGATATATGCAAAATCAGGGGAAGATCGATGAAGACCAAAGTATAAACATAAGTATGATTTTTATAGGTCTAAAGTCTAGATTATTTGTTAAAATCTATCCTCAAGAGATTTGCACGAACACTAAAACACATTTATAAAACTTCATTTTTATGCACACATTCACTGTGCAGATTCTTATTATTCAGTCGACTGAACAGGCATGGCCAGTCGACTGAAACTGGCACAGAATTACAAATATGCACAGTTTCAGTCGACTGAATTTCCTGCCCAGTCGACTGAATTCATTCCTGAAAAATTCTCTGTATATTTTCAGTCGACTGAATTTCCTGCTCAGTCGACTGAATCTGCAACTGCGAATTTTCTCTGAATAAACACCTTCTTCCTCCCAAGAGTTGCAACCATTCTCCAATGGAAATAGAAGCATCTCTTCCCTGCACCTCTAGCAAACAAATGCAACTCTTCTACATGTATAAATACATGTTTCTAACATTTGCAAATTACCAATTCTAATTGCTTTAATCTTTCTATTTACTTGGACATACTTTCAGATTTCTTAAGTTTTCAAAAGCAATCACAAACCAATTGCTTGAATCTCTGTTTTAACTATAACACCTTTTGATTCATAGCAATTCACATTTCCTAAATCTTCAAAAACACTTTGTATACTCTCGAGGATAAGATTATAGGAAAGTTGTACTCAATTTGACTCATTAGTGTTATCAAGAACACAACAAGTCAGAAATACCTTTTGTATCCAGTTTGAAGTCCTCTTCGGTAGTTGAGGCAAGAAATCTCGTTCGGTTGTTCGGGTAAGTTGTAAACCTATTCCTCCGGGTTAAGTGAGGGTTGTTGGTTAGTTGAATTCCTAAGAGGAGCTTAGGGACTGGATGTAGGACAAGAGGTCCGAACCAGTATAAAGTCTTGGTGTCTACTTTACTTACTGCTTATTACTATCTACCTAGACCATTTTACTATTCCATATTATACGATCCTACCGCATAGACTCTTTCAAAAACTCCTCACCTGCTCTTTCGCATAGTTTGAGAAAGACAAGTTTTCGTTGATGTTCCTTGGAGCTCGAGAAGATGGCCTGGATGTTTCACCTGCCATAGTATTCTTATTTCCGCTGCATTGCAATATTGTACATATCAGCATTTGTGAGGACAAGTTGTTATAACTGTCCAGGCTGATGATGGTACTTAGGTTTTGTAACTCCGAGATTTATGTATCAGAGTAACCCTTTGTACCATTCCTTTGATATTATATGTTATCATTCTGCTGTTAGATTCTGATATTGTGTTCCTTCTTTCTTGTTCTTTTTCTTTTATTTTACCCTAACAATTCGTCCTTCCGACACTTGGATGTTCAGCACACGAATACCGTAGATGTATTAGTGTCACTATCTGGGGGTCGAAAGGGCGGGTCGTTACAAAACTTGTTTTCATAGTGGAAGGATATAAAATATATTATCACCATAAACATGTAAAAGAATAGATGTATATCGTATAAAGAAACATAAGATCGAACCTTGTAACACAGAATGTAAATGGATTATAAACCCCCATAAGAATACATGTCTTAAAATAATGCATATGGTCTATATGTCAATACACCAAAGACTTGATAGATGATACCATAGCGGTAATATAGCTTTGGCTCTATGAATTGCCTCCAACTAGTAGAGATCCTTATCTCTAAGTCAACCCACTCAAAGAATAGATAATATAGAAAAAAAATAGAGGGTTAGGCATAAAGTCCGGTGAAAATGAAATATCACTAATTTGCATTACTACCAATATGCTAATATATCATGAATAATACCAAATGGTACTTGTTAGCGGCAAAAATGTCCACCAATACCTAGTTGTATGTGAAAGCACCAATATCCAATATTTAGATCCAAACAGAGAATAACAAACCCACAGTCCAGAGAATATAATGGAGATAAAGTAAAAGAACACTAGTTTTATAGTGGTTCGGCAAACATTGGTCTATGTCCACTCCAATACTCTTTTTATTATACTGTAAGATCACAAATATAGTTCATTTTTGCCTTAGAAAAATAATGGAGGAGGAGATAAGAAATGATGAAAAAGAGCCATAAGAAAATTCCTTTGCAATGAGCCATGCCTGCTGTATTTATAGGGGAAGACGTGCATGGATCAGCTAAAATTTCACCAGAAGAATCTCCAGATATAGACGAGGTTGTACGAATGATTGTGGGTCCCACTTCTTTGTTTGGAACGATTGGTGCCAATCGTTCAAGTTGGTCCAATTGGGGTGTGATCGTTCTTATGGATCCCCCATGATGTTAGCTACTTGCCATCCAAATTTCGTGCAATTTCGATTTACTGTTTGTGAGATATTGATCGATCAATTGAGTTGAATCGTTTGGGCTGAGATGATACGATCATTCAAGAACGATGTAGGCCAATCGTTCAAGTTTCTCCAAATAACGTGCGATCAATATGGTAAGTTCCTCTTTATAATAGTTTATTGTTCCCAAAGTTTCATGTTATTCCGACTTACCGTTTGTGAGATATTGATAGATCATCATCGAAAATCGCCAAAACGATCGTCGAAAAAGCCACTTTAGGGTCGACCTGAAGTGAGACCCGAAGTAATCACCTTTCTGACTCGAAGCAGGCGCTGAAATACTAGCCTAGGGTTAGATTCGGTTAAAATCCAAATTTTCTCCAAGCAAATGTGGTTCTGACTCCAAGCACGAAAAACGATCGATGCCGATCGTTTTTCTCCAAGCAAACGTGATTATGACTCCAAGCTAGAAAAACGATCAATGTCGATCATTTTTCTCCAAGCAAACGTGCTTCTGACTGCAAGCATGAAAAACGATCGGTGCCGATCATTTTTCTCCAAAGCAACTCTAAGCAAACACGTATCCGACTCCAAGGACGAAAAACGATCGGTGCCGATCATTTTTCTTCAAGCAAACATGCATCCGACTCTAAGCACGATCCAGCACTTCAAATTTTTGCGACTCCAAGCGAACATTGTGCCGACTCCAAGCAAGTAAATAAATTTTCCCAGGTCCGATCCGAGCAAATTACCACCGATCCGACAACACTGATCCATCTTCTTTTGCCCATAACTCGAGTATACGAACTCTGATCGACTTGAAATTTCAAATGTAGCCTTATGGGGCCTTCCTTTTCACTCCATACTAATCGCACCTTAATTGGGTCAGAAATCGGAGATCCAACATGATCTGTTGCCAAGGTGAAGTGCCAACTCCATACTTAGTCGTTTTTTGAGTATTGTTCATCTGAATCCATTCTACTATCATCCATAGTTTCAAATACAACTGATCTCCAACCCTAATAACCATCTGTTTTAGCCGAATTCGTGGTAACTCGGCCCGACCAAAAAGCAGGATAACAACACTACTAAGCTAACGGAACCATACCTCAACCTACATCTTCACTAGCATCCAATAAGTTACCACATTTCTACTATCATTCTACGCTATATGATAAAACTATCATATACAAAACATCATGGCACAAATCATGACTCAACCGTCATGGCCTAAAATAGTAGGCTGCGGGTCTCCCGGTAAGGCCAAAACTTACCAAGTATGGTCATTAATACAAGACCAGTGCTATAGTACTTTAACACGTATGGTCACTAATATAAGACCAATATCATGTATGGTCACTACTATAAGACCAATACCATATATGCATCAATCTCATTCGGTCAATAATATAAGATCAGCACTACATCTGGTTGCTAATATAGGACTAATAACATGTGTAGTCGTTAATATAAGACCAATATCATTCATCTATAGATATTGAATTAATGGGCCTAAGCTATGAGGTATAGTCTTACTTCATATACACAATATCGTATGGAATTATATATAACAAAACTTTAGTCTTCACATCTCTAAAAACCATTGGATGACTCTATAAAAGTTACCGTATAAATCAAAACACGTCTCCAAGGTCACCTATGTTTGCACCAAAAAAAGGCACAAACACTCAAGAATAGAATAGTAGAGAAACAAATGAAGAATAATCAAAATTAAACAGAGAGTATAAGTGAATAAGCAATAAGAACTAAGCAGTAACAGAAACAAAAGGATTTATAGTGGTTCAGCGTTGTGTGTCTACGTCCACTTTGAAGAGTAAACTTTATTAATCACTTGTAAAATTAACTACAATGAATTATTGGTAATTGCACTTGATTACAATAGAGTCTAGAGCAACTAGCAGCATAAATAAAGATCCCCTAAATGAAAAAAGAAGCCTATATTTATAAGGGTAGACAACGAAATATCTTGCTGGAAATTCGGCAGAAGACTCTCCAGATCCGTAAAAGCCCACATAAGCGATCGTAGGTGCAAATCCAATCGTTGGAACGATCAGTACCGATCGTGATTGCTCCAATGAGGGTTTGATCATTCCTACAAGCTCCTTCATGCCTCTAATCCATGTTTCCAAAGTTTGGCGTCATTCTGACTAACCGTTAGTGGGATATTGATTAATCTTTATTGAGTTGAATCGGTTAAGCTGGAACGATGTATACCAATCATTCTTAGTAGCTTATTTTGTCATGCGATCATTTCTAAGGGGTCCTTTCTTTAATATATTGATGTTCACAAAGTTTCATGTGTAATGGATTTGTAGATTTTGAGATATCAATTGATCATCATTGAACCGAGTTGTGGAATCGATACAACGTGACCCATAATGTTGCATATGGATCGTACCTGATCCATCTTCAAGAAGTAGCAAGCTTTCATGCTTCTGCTCTACTACTGCTTCAGGTCATTGTACTTGTCTGATCTCTGGACTTCATGACCGTTAACCTGATGCATCGATTCTGATGAAAATTGAGTCTGTCTCGTCTGATCCGTCCAAATATAGCCGAGCCAAAAGGCCGAATAATACTTGCCCTCCAAAATACATCTTGTTTGAACATGACGCGCTTTGTATCATTGCAAACTTGAGTCATCGGAAAGGATTTCATTCAATTTAATGAACAGTCGCCATCCTCCCATTGAGTCACTTTTTTGCAGAGAGTCACATCTCTTTTTGTTTGTCATGACTACTGGTTGATCTCCAAAAGTATAAATACTGGTTTACAATTTGTTGATGATTATCTTGTATGGTCTCTGGGAATTATTAGGCTCTAGCAATCTGGCTAAAACCTTTCTCCAATTGGTTTTAGGTGAGGATTCAATTTCCATCGATTTCAAAAGCTGAATTTTTAGAACGTATACTAACACGTATACGTGTTAATACCCGACGCCCGGTCATGATTACACGTTCACAGGTCATTGTCAAGTTTTTTTTAAAACGATTACATCCGATCATTTACTGCTAAGGCAAATCATCGGATCATTTTATGCTAGTCATTTTAAAACGATCGTAATAGAACGATCGTAACATTGTCTTAACGGAACGATTGGTCTTGCTCCTGGGCTATAAAGGTTCGGCCCATTCTCTTATATAAATACTTCTACTTCATCACATCCATCTTCTTCACTTCACTTTGCATCATCCCTTCTTCTTCATCGTTCTAATAATGATTTGACTCCTAAATCGAAGACCAATCCTCCACTATTTAACTTTCAATCGTGTATCCTTTTCACCGAACTCCTTATTATTGTTTTCATCACCCCTAATCTCATGAGCAATCGATTTCAAATCGACTCCGTCCTTCGAATTTTGATATAGGTAAGTCGAACTTGGCTATTGACAGTGAGACTTCAGGTTTATGTCCATTGACGTTTGAGTGGAATGGTGAAACCGTTAGATTCGATGAAGGTTGGAGGAGATGAAGCTTTCCAACGATCGTTTTCCTTATACTGGTTGTTCTGGAGACGGAGAAGTGGATGTGTTGTCGAAAGGAAGTGGCTGGCCGATTGTTGTTGTGTGGAGTAGCAGTTTTAATGTGGAAAAATGCTTCTAATACTTAATCGATCATTATTTAAATGATCGTATAACGATTGCATGCTTTGGCGATGAGAATCACAGCTAAGTGTGGATCTTAGCTGATGGTTGGAACGATCATTTACGAATGATCGGTGGAAGTAGGTATGAACGATCAGATGGAGGGTTGGTTTAAACAATCGGTTGGAGGACTGATTCGATCGATCAGAGGATAATATGAATGATTGGATTTGGCGCGGTATCTGATTTGGTTATGGACGATCGTTATGGAACTATTGACTATTCTTCAATGAAATGATCGGTTGTCCGCAACGAACTTTGAAATGAAATTTGACCACATGAACTTGGATTTTGAGACGAGCTTCATCCTTGAACACTTAAGTGAACATACATGACATGCATAGGACTTGAACTGCATACTTGGAAGTACATGACATTCAAACTATGTTAGAGATAAATGCCTTGAACAGTTCTCTTGAAGCTTGTTTATTTCTGAGTATAAAAATCAAACTTAAGACTGCTAATAATCGACCTTGAGGTCCAAGCTGAATCATTCCCAATCGATGCAAAGAATTGGTTGAGACGGTCAACAATGATGGTCACTTCGGTCGAACCTTGAAGTCTCATCACAATTTCCGTCTTTAATTCTTTATTATTTATCACTACATTGCATGGCACTTCACCACACAACACTAGCACTCACTCTGCACCGGGGGTATAGGTTATTTTTTCTAATGATGATTATCTACTAAGTTTAGTAATCATGGGTTCCAGATGCTCGGGGCATTTAGCTGCCATGTCTTCTAAACAGATTTTACAACACAACAGTACGAGTGACAAATCGAGCTCTGCAACTGCTTTCGATGAATTTTTCCCAGGTCATCAAGCAGAACAACTAGAAAGTTCATGTCAGTCATTCGACCTCTTCTCTATTGTTCCCGTTCTTCCAACATAACTGACAGACCCCGCTCCTGACACACTAGAAGATGATATACTTCTGGAAGATCCAAAGGATTTTGTAGCCTCGAGGATTAATGAAGCCTCTCAGAATCTGTGCCAGACATGGGATTTCGTTTGACGACGTGAGAGCCCCGACCCAAGACGATGGCACTTATATCCCCCTTGAAGGGTTCACTGCATGCTACAAGTCCATGTGTTGGGCAGGATGTGCCCCACCCTTTAACTCATTCATTCGAAAAATGTTACATCATATGAGGCCAACACCGGTGCAACTACATCCTAACGGCTATGTTATCCCGCCTTTTGGCAAGGCCAGGACACCAAGGAGTTGATTGGATTCCAAATATCGCTTGTCATGGATGTCGCTGAATTTTGTCCGAGTCCGGATCAAGCTACAATTGATAGGACATGACTGGGAAAGCGAAGGAAGCCAACGTCCCAAGTTTCAAGTCAATCCGAGTTCATATGCTCAAGATGTGATGGATACAAGTTGGAGGGAAAAGCATGTTTTCGTATCCATCAGGAGTGTCCATTTCGTATCCATCATGGGACGTCGTTTCGTATCGATGGAATTGGCCGCGTTTCGTACCCATCGAATTCGTATCAACCAGATTCGTATCCCCCAACAGATGGTGTGCCTCGCAACCATCAGTTAGTGTCTACTTCGTATCCATCAGTCAGTGTTTACTTCGTATCCATCAGTCAGTGTCTACTTCGTATCCATCGGAGAACCTTACTTCGAATACGTGCCCAGTGACTTGTTCGTATCCAACGAGTCAACCAACTAGGATGACGTGCTGTCCATCGAAGTAAACGAGGCGAAATATATGGAGTCGAAACGGTCAATGCGGAGTGAAGGCCGGATCGAAGCGAAGCGCGCGCGCCACATCATCTCGAGAACACGTGCAGTCATCGACACGAAGGAATGGAGTCGAAATCATGAAGACGAGCCAGACAGCCTTCGAGAAATCTCACTTCGTATCGACCATATCTCGTGATCTGCTGATCCAAATCCAATGAAATTTTCAGGGAAGCTTGCATGCACACTGAAGGATGTCCATGCCAAATTTCAGCTCAATTGGACATCATCTTGATCGATACGAAATGGATTCGTATCGATCGCAGATCGAGGCAAAACTTTCTGGAAGCGGTCGCGTGGGCCCCCTCACGTGCCAGACCAAGTCTCCCGAAGTTTAGGCGAGATCTGAGACTCCTACGCCTATAAATAGAGCCCTAGAGCCAACAGAAAAAGGATCTTTTTTCTCTGAAGCGTCCAGACTCTGCCGGATTAAGACTTGCATCATACCTTTGCTGCTGATTTCGAATTCTAATTTGTAATCCGCTATTGTTTGCTGTAATCGCTTGTAATCATTGAAAGAGCATCAATAAAATCATCAAAACTTCATAGTGGACGTAGGCGTTACGCTGAACCACTCTAAATTGCTTGTCTATGCATTTTACATTTCTGTTTGTTGGAGTTTTTGTTAGATAACCTCTGTTTTACATTTACAATCTTCACTTTATCTCTTCAAATAACTCCTGAAGAGTGTTGTGCCCATTTTTGGTACAAACACTTTGGTGCTTTCACTGAGAAAACCAGTTTTTTCTCCTGCTCTTTGGATCTGCCATCGATACCGGATTGCATAAATCCAAGAGGAAGATCCAGATATCCGATTCGGAATCCTACCACTCTATTCAGATTTGCATAAAATCTAGGAAAGGACTCCACTACTGAAGATGGTTAGTACAAGAACCGCCGCTACCGCTGCTGATCAGGAAGGCCGAGAGAGACAGAATCCTGCGCAACACCCTTCTTCCAACCAGGACAATACCGCTCACTCGGATCCGTCAGGGCCAGTCACCCGACAAGAATTTCAAGTATTGCTCCAGGAGCTAACACAAAGCCGTCAGCAGTTGGCTGAACAGTTGCGCGCCAATATCGAGCTAACCAACCAGCTAAACCGCCGGGGCCACAGAAGGTCCAGGAGGGATGATGCTTCCCGGGCGTCTACCGAAAGCTCAGCCTCATCTGACTATCACCACAGGTCTACCCGCCCCCGGTTAGAGGGGAGCCGCACTCAAACTGCTGGATATCAACCTGCCTTGACTGTCGGGCAATTGAGGACAGGACCGTCAACCAGTTTCCAAACAGGACCCTCAACACGAGGAGGCACTGCTCCACAGTACACCACGGACAACCGCGCTACAACCGCCGCGGTAGAGACAAGGGTTGATACCCGGAATCAGTCAAAGCTGAATAATCAGCAGCGCGGACATAATCCTGAACCATATGTCCCAGAAGACGCCGAGTCAAGGAGGCGAGACACGGACCGTTGACAGTGCCCGATCTAGACTCGCACTGTGGAACCCGACCACACCTTAGCTCAGCATGCCTAGAATTTGCCGGTGTCAGACATATCAACCATGATACGTCAGATGATACGCGAGAGTCAGGGGCTCACTAATGATGATTGGGGAATCTCTCGTAGTCATACCCCTTTCACAGACGAAGTGTTACATGCTGAACCCCCTCGGCGATTCAGAATGCCGACTCTCCCAATGTATGAAGGAAATAGCGACCCCAACCAACATATTCTGAAATATGAATGGTCGATGAGTGCTGCAAGGGCTGACGATGCAGTGAAGTGTCGAAGTTTCCCCATCTCTCTAGGGGGAATCGCGACAATGTGGTTTACACGATTACCACCTAGATCCATTTCTTCGTTCGACCAACTGGCCAAGAGGTTTGTAGAACAGTTTCGCATGCATGTTGCTAGACCAAAAGACGTTAATACCCTGTCCAGTGTCACTCAAGCTCATGGAGAAACGCTCAGGCGTTACCTGGAGAGGTTCCACGCAGCGTGTGTTGAGGTCACCAATCCTAACGATAACTCAATCTTGATGGCTTTGACCAAGGGGATTGATCCTGATTCTGAATTTGGGAACTGGCTAGCCGGTAAACCGCCCGCATCGTTGGACCGTTTTTACTCCAAAGCTGCTCAATTCTTGCGGCAAGAGGACGCAAAACAGTCTAGGAAGCAGGACGATGCGGGGCCCAGTATTGAGGGAATACAGAGTAATGTAGCAGTTAAACAATCCGGTGAGAGTTCCGGGAAAGTTCAACTGAACATACAGAACAAACAAGCCCAACCAAGGGGAAACAATAGCCAGGATAAGAAGAGAGATCAGAACCGAGGTCCTCGACGTAGGGCTCAAATGTTTGACAATTATACACCGTTAAACACGTCATTGGAAAACGTATACTTACAGACCTGCAACACTGTACAGTATAAGAAACCTGCTCTGAAGCCCTCATCGGAGAGGCAGGTTCAGACAGGGAAGTTCTGTAGATTCCATGAAAGCTATGACCACAATACCAATGAGTGTCGGCATTTGCAGGACCTCATCGAAAAGTTGATCAGAGAAAGGAAGTTGGATCAGTTTGTACGGGCGCCGCAATCTGGTGGAGCGGGCCCTTCAAATCAGAATCATTCACAAAACCAGGAAAGACAGGAGGAACCCGCCCGTGCGGGCGGGAGATTGGTTATTAATACAATAAGTGGTGGTCCCCACCCGGCAAACAGAAGCTGGGGGGAAATGGAGTCGTATGCTAGTTCTATCAGGCATGCGGACTTCGAGTGTTGTAGTAATTGCAAAGACGGAACCCCGGTTAAACAACAAAAGATAATGTCTGATGATATCGTGTTTAGAAGCCGAGACGCTGATAAGGTCGAAGCCCCTACAATAGACCCACTAGTCATATCTGCCCAGGTAGGTCCTGCTTGGATGAAGAGGATCCTGGTTGATAGTGGAAGCTCTGTGAATATCTTGCTTAAACGGGCTTACGACTTAATGAAAATGGAGGCAAAGGACTTGAAACCTTGCCTGTCCCGAATCCACGGTTTTAACGGGAGTGCCACGATACCCATTGGAGTGACTGAACTACCGGTTGAGTTGGGGGTTGGAGAACGCCGGAGAGTCCGGATTTTACAGTTTGTCGTCTTAGAGATTGATTCACCTTATAACGCATTTTTGGGCCGACCGGCCCTAGCTGAATTCAGGGCAGCCATCGCCCCATGGTGTTTGACTCTGAAGTTCCCCACTGATCGTGGGATTGGAGTTGTTCAAGGAGATCAGGCCACGGGAAGGGCCTGTTATGTTGCTGAGCTGCGCGGGGCGCAGCGTAAAGAGAAGGGAAAGGGCGTAGAGGAGTCTCTCTGCGTCCGTTCTATTGATAATTGACAATTGATGCCTGGGCCTTGGCCCGGGCACCACGAGCAATTCCTGAAAGACCTGGACCCTAGGGACAACGAGGATAAAGATGAATCTACGGAGAGTCAAGCTTCTCCGGCCGAACTGACTGTGGACGTCCCAATCAGTGAGGATGATGATTCAAAGATGCTGAAAGTTGGGTCTCAACTGAACGAGCGGACACAGCAGGAATTGGTCGAGTTTCTTCGGGCGAATCTCGACGTCTTCGCCTGGACACACTCTGACATGTGCGGAATCTCGCCGAGCATTGCAAGTCACTCCCTGAATATAGATCCGCGACATGTCCCAGTCAAGCAGAAAAGGCGCGGTATGGATCCAGAGAGATCTGCCGCCCTTAAGGAGGAAGTTGATAAACTACAATCAAACGGGTTTATTCTAGATGCCTTGTATCCAGAATGGGTATCCAACCCTGTACTGGTTCGAAAGCCAAACAGAAAATGGAGAACCTGCGTTGATTACTCTGACCTAAACAAGGCCTGTCCAAAAGATAGCTTCCCACTTCCACGAATTGATCAGCTCGTAGATTCAACGGCCGGACATGAGCTACTATCTTTTATGGATGCTTATTCCGGCTACAATCAAATACCCATGCATTTACCTGATCAGGAACATACCAGCTTCGTAACCGATCTGGGACTCTACTGTTACAAAGTCATGCCGTTTGGTCTAAAGAACACTGGAGCAACATACCAACGCCTAGTCAATCAGATGTTCGCCGATCAGATCAGGAAGACCATGGAGGTTTACGTGGATGACATGCTAGTGAAGTCTCGATTCTCCACAGATCACGTCAGAGATTTGAATTCAATGTTCAGCATCCTCCGGGAATATGAGATGAAGCTCAACCCGCTCAAGTGTCACTTCGGCGTCGCATCGGGAAAGTTCCTTGGGTTCATTGTCAATGCTCGAGGGATAGAAGCCAACCCTGAGAAGATCTGGGCTATAATAAATTTGCAAACCCCTAGAACCATAAAGCAAGTCCAAAGTCTCAACGGAAAAGTCGCAGCATTGAGCAGGTTCATTTCAAAGTCCACCGACAAATACATTCCTTTCTTCGATCTGATCCGGAAGGGAAAGCAAAACTTTGAATGGACCACGGAGTGTGAAGGCGCATTTCGATCACTAGTTCAACATCTTTCCACACCTCCGATCTTGTCCAAACCAGTTGACCACGAGCAATTATACCTCTACTTGGCAGTATCGGAACATGCAATTAGTGCTGCTCTAGTTCGGGAGGAAGACAAAGTGCAAAACTCGATCTACTATGTTAGTAAGCGGCTAACAGGAGTTGAAAGAAATTATCCGAGACTGGAGAAACTGGCCTATTGCTTGGTCATTGCCTCGAGAAAGCTCCGCCCTTACTTCCAGGCTCATCCTCTTACTGTGTACACCGACCAACCGTTACGACAGGTCCTCACGCGGCCTGAGACGTCTGGTAGGTTGCTCAAATGGAACATTGAACTAAGCCAATTTGATATCACATACGCTCCGCGGAGAGCCATTCAAGGACAAGTCCTGGCAGATTTCATAGCTGAATTTACCGTTCCAGAAGACTTGCCCGAGACCAGTGAATCCCCCGAATGCATCTGGAAGCTGTATACTGACGGTGCGTCAAACGACCGGTGTTCGGGCGCTGGGGTTGTACTTGAGACTCCCAAGGGCCGATCCATATGTTATGCTTTGAAGTTCGATTTTCGTGCGACCAATAATGAAGCTGAATATGAAGCCCTCTTGACCGGACAAAAACTTGCCAGAGATTTGAGAATTATCGCTGTGGAAATTTACTGCGATTCACAGTTAGTTGTGTGTCAAGTACGGGGAGAGTATCAAGCAAGGGATCGAAGGCTGGCTACCTACTTGGCCCGAGTTCAGGAAATACTGAATCAATTCGATTATTATGCCATTTATTATATACCCCGGGAACGCAATCAGAGAGCCGATTCATTAGCAAAGTTAGCCAGCACAGGCGAAGCACAGCAGATGGGACTTGTCCCCGTTGAAACTCTATCTTTCCCAAGCATTGATCGGATAGAAACGAACTTTGTGTTTGAAACCGCTCCTAGTAGAGAGTCTTGGATGACTCCGTATCGAAATTACATTGAGAGTGGGACGTTGCCTGAGCATAGAAATGAGAAGAGACAAATCTTACGGAAAGCTTCACGATTCGTTATCCAGAACGGAGTCATGTATAGGAGAGGTTATTCTGTTCCCCTCCTCCGATGTATCGCCCACAAGGAAATCAAACGAGTGTTACATGACGTGCACGAAGGAGAGTGTGGCGATCACACTGGAGGGCAAGCTCTCGCTAAGAAGATACTCCGATATGGGTATTACTGGCCGACAGTGAACCGAGATGCGGCGAACTATTCCAGAAAGTGTGATAAATGCCAGATACATGCCCGAATTCCAAGAGCCCCGCCTACCGAGATAACCCAAATGGTCAGTCCCTGGCCATTCGCAATGTGGGGCATCGATATCATCGGCGCTTTACCTTTGGCGAAAGGCGGTGCGAAATACGCCATCGTTGCCGTTGACTACTTTACAAAGTGGGCTGAGGCCGAAGCCCTTGCAACCATTACGACAAAGAAAGTGATAAATTTCGTGGTTCGCAACATCATCTGTCGATTTGGACTCCCGCATACCATCATCACTGATAACAGAGCCCAATTCAAAAGTACGGAATTCAAGAATTTCTGTCAACGGTTTCATATCCATAAAAAGTTCTCGGCTGTCGCACACCCCCAGGCAAACAGATAGGTTGAAGCTGTCAATAAAATTATAAAGTCCATCTTGAAGAAACGACTGGAAAAGGCCAGGGGCAAATGGGTCGATGAACTTCCTATGGCATTATGGGCCTATCGAATGACTCACAAAACCGCGACCGGACACACTCCGTTTTCCCTATCTTATGGCTCAGAGGCTGTTATTCCAGTCGAGACGGAAGTATTTTCTCATCGCGTGACTTACTATGATCCGAAAACGAACGCTATACTACTGGCCGAATCTTTGGATCTATTGGATGAAAAACGGGAAGAGGCTGATTTGAGAGCAGCCGCATATCGAAGTCGGGTCGCCCGACTGTACAACACCAAAGTTCGACCCCGAACCTTTGAACTCGGCGACCTCGTGCTCAAGAGAATCTACCCAGTTCCTTCACACATGAAGTCGAACTGGGGAGGACCATATGTGATTACGCAAAGACTCGGAGATGGCACATTCAAGGTGTCGACTGTTGATGGTCTCGATTTGCCAAGGGCTTGGAACAGCGAAAGTCTCTGTCGCTATTACACATGACAGGCTTTATTTATTTCATTCTATTTAGCAATTTGTTTCTGCATTTCGAAATTTGAATTTTGTAATAAGGCAACTGACTTTGCCACAATTTCTTATTTCAGCAATAAAATGCCACCTCTTTGAGCCAGAGCTGTGATTCATTAAGTACGATATACGTCATCACGATGCACGAAGAGATAAATCCCATCATGCAATGGGACTTATTCAAATGGAGAGTGGCTGTGATACGACCGGCCACTCGCTAAGTGAAACCTAAGCTCGGGGGCAAGCCATTACACCAATATCGATAGGATTGACACACGACAATCCTACATCCAACTCCGTATTCCCAGAGTGCGAAACGGAGTATAAACATTCAACTCCGTATTCCCAGAGTGCGAAACGGAGTATAAACATTCAACTCCGTATTCCCAGAGTGCGAAATGGAGTATAAACATTCAACTCCGTATTCCCAGAGTGCAAAACGGAGTATAAACATTCAACTCCGTATTCCCAGAGTGCGAAACGGAGTGTGAACATTCGACTCCGTATTCCCAGAGTGCGAAACGGAGTGTGAACATTCGACTCTGTATTCCCAGAGTGCGAAGCGGAGTATAATCAGTCCACTTCGAACTCCCGAAGCGCGAGTCAGAATGTGAACGCTAACTCAAATTCCCCAGGATATGAGTCGAAGCACTAACGTCGATCTTAAAGTCCCCAGAACGTGAACAACCGTTCATGAGATGACCTAAATCCTCAGAGTGTGGATGACATTATTCATGAGGAAGTAAGTGTAGCCCGCTCATTCGATCCTCACTCAATGCGATCACAAGCTGATCATCATAACTTAACCCTGGAATTTGGGAGCAGATTTGGCAGATAAAACAAGTTATGCATGAACATAAAAATAATGCAAGTACACCGGACTGAAGTTCGAACACTGCAGTATTCAAGCATGAAAGGAACATAAGCCGAAACTAGAAGACAAAATTTTATTTCAACTAAATCAAAAGCAATGGTTCATACACGAGCCTTTCCAGAATATTACAACTAGCAGGGGCCGAACCCGCATCTAAACACGGCCTACAAAAAAAAAGAGAAAAAGTAACAAAATCCCTGACTGCCAAAAGAGGAAAGTATGCCTAAAAAGAGTGTCTAATCTTTCTGCTTCCTCAACTTCTTCTTCCTCGAGGAGCTACTGGAGCCACCGGTACTCTTTCGTTTAGAACTTTTCTCCCTAGGCAGGCTCCCCTCGGATGAAGGCATGATGTCGACGTCCTCGTCCGAGCTGGACTCTATGGGAATGCTTCCCGCAGGAGGAGTTGGAGGAACAGAATCCGTAGCCGGAGGCGGGACCGGCGCACTAGTGTCAGTGAGCGTGACCCCAGGAGATACAATCATAAGAGGGGTGGGACAGTGTGCTGCTGCTCCGCCATCCGCGCTGCCACCATGCGCAGCTGCCGCCATCTCAGCGTTGATTTCGGCCAACATCCTTGCTTCTCGCTGCGCTCTGGCCTCACCATGTGCTGTAACAGCCTGGGTTAAAATATCAGAAGTAGACGAGAATCCGCCAAGGCTGAATGATAGGTCTGCAAAGGGATCACTCTGTCGGCCAAGGAGCTCATTTATCATCTGTTCATCGAAAGAGAGTGAGCTCCCCTGTGTTACTTCCACCGGCACTGTGGTCACAACAGAAGTTGCCTTAGAAATGATGGCCTCCGGCACTTGACCTGATTCCTGGGCTACGGAAGGCGCCGCCGGTGCAACTCCAATCACTGGTCAAAGAAAGGAAACGTCTGTTAGTATACACTTCCATACGCATTCTTCACCCCAAATGAACAAGGGATTAGTTCATAGTACCTTCCTCGGTTTGGGTCAGGGTCGTTTGAACGGCTTTGGAGGAATGCTCCTTAATAGGAGATAAATGTGGTCGGTCTGGATCATATGCCGGTATAGGCTGGGAGTCGATCGTCGTAGTTGGCTCAGATTGAGATGACACGACAATCTCAGAACTTGTGATACGGTGCTCAGCACCAGAGCTCTCTCCAATTTCCTGAGATCGGGCGCCAAACCTCTCCTTCTCGTGAGAAATCATGGAGCCATGGAGAACTTTCTTTTCGTCGTCATTAAGAATGCGGTTCTCCAGCTCGAATTCATCGATGCCCTCATCGGGATGTCCAGATTTCTCCTCCTCAACCAACGTATTCCAAGCATTATAGAGATGTGTTGGATAGTCGTCGAGCCATGTCAAATCTCGGTGCCTTAGCACATTGGCATTGTAAGTGACGAGTAGCTCTTCTACCTCAGCCTCAATCCTAGCCTTCGCCTACCGTACCTTCTTGTCAACCCCAGCTTCAGCTTCGCGAGCTTGTTGCATAGCCGCTTCCTTCTCCTTTCGGAGCGTCACCGCCTGATCACAGGCCTCCTGTGCAGAGACATTAGCTGCGTCTTTCTCCTTCGCCATTTCGAAGAACTTTGATTTCAGCTCATTAAGCTCCTTAAGAGTGGCATCCCTTTCGGCGGTAATGGTGGTGTTCCTATGACCCATGTCTTCGATGGCGGTGTAGTGCTCTTGTTTCATTCTGGTCATAGCGGAGTTTACTTCGTCAACCTTTTTTAGGGCCTCCATTTCAGATTTACGGGAAGACTCAGCCTCCGTGTTGAGCGCTTTTATGATTCGGTCATTGTGACCCAACTCCTTCTCAAGCTTCTCAATGGCGACGCCCCGATCGAATGCCACTTTGGACGCTTTCCTCGCGGCCCGTGCCCACTCCCTGTACTGGAAGAAGATGTCCGCAACATAATCATGGATAGTGGTTTCAGCGGTTGGCGGAATTCTCCTCAGGTGCGGAGGGAAGACATAACCGTCAAAGCAGATGTCGGGAAATTCCTTCCTCATCTGTGCCAATTTAAGCGCTCCTTCACTTGACGCATCAGTCGGGACCGGTGTGGTAGCTGAAGAGGTGGCTATTTCTGTCCTGCGCGAAGGATCGGGCCTCGAAGCTTGAGAAGGTGGCTTAGGCCGTGAAATTTTAGGAGGACGAGCAACTGCTACCGTAGGAGGTACGGAGGTCCTGGGAGGAGGAGAGCGAGATCGGGATCGGTGAACGTATCCCCTGTCTCTGTCGGACTTCTCCTGACCAGAGTGTCCTGAGTCATAATCCCTCTCGCCCTCTCTCCTGCGTGGCTCATGATAACGGCGCTTGTTGCGCAAACTACCAAGCACAGAACTTTGTCCAGACATCGTACCTGAAAAGCAAACCACGGAAAATCAGTAGCCGTTTACAAAATGTTGTTTACGGTTAGGAAAATGTGTTGTGCCGTGAAGAGTGTGTGAATGTGTAACCCCCCGGACTAACCAGAAGTGTCAATCGCACTGGCAGGGAGAGACTCGCTAACATTGACGGTATGTCGCGGTCCACCCAATTCAACGTCGTGTTGCTCGGGCTCGATGTCCGGGATTGGAGGGTCAGCGGGCCCTTCGGATTGATTTTCAACTTGCAGGGAGGGTGCCTCCGCAATTCTAACTCCTGACAGGGGGCGGTGTAAAACCACCGACTTCCGCCTCCCGGATTTAGGCTGTTTGGAGGCCACCGCTTTGCCTTTTCTCTTTTCATCAGAATCCGGGATTGCATTAGCAGGTCCGACCAACGGTTCCTTGTCGGTATGAGTTCTCTCGGAATCGGGTTCCTCAATTATCACAACCCTGGGTTTCTTCCGCTTGACCTTTTCTCTGGAGACGGTCTTTAATGTGCTATCGAGCCTTATGCTCTGCCTCCGCCCAATCAACCCAAGAACTCTGAGATTCCGGTCCGTCAGTAGCAATTCAATATTCCTTTCTTCACTAGGAATTTCTTGAAGGACCCGAACTATCTCTTTATAATAGCCACCTTCAGGTCGCTGGATTATAGCTGAAAGAAAAGGAGTAGGAGATATGAGTTTAATTTCATTCAAAAATTTCCCTGTCGATTACTTGGAAAAAGACAATACTCACGTCTGAACAGCCATCTTCTGGCAAACCCCGGAGGACATCGGACATAGAACCACTCTGACTTGAAGTAGCTCAGCCTAGTCCATGACCCCGTGACAACTTGGCAGTTTCTTACAGACTCCAAGAAGGTAAAAGATGGGCTGTCAGTTCGACTTTTAAAGTTGAAGAGGTATCTTATCTCGGTCGGGCGGGGAGGTCGGTAGAGGTATTCCATAAATGCGATGAACAAACCATTGAGTGAAGCATATCCATTCGGATGTAGCTGAGACGGAGCAATATCCAGGTAAGCCAACACTTCTCTTATATAATCGTTGAACGGAGGAAGTGTACCGGCTGCGCATGCATGTCGATTAAAAGCAGTATACCCCTCCGGGGGATTGTGTGGTATGTCGTCTGGTCCAGGCAATATTACATCGTCCAACGATAAGTCATGCCTCAAGCATATTCTCCCTAGCATATCTTCAGAGATATTGGACGGGACAGAGTCAGGTGGACTATTAATGAAGGACGCATCAGGCAACTCATCCGGAGCTGGACCAATAGCTTCGGCCTCGATGTCCGGAATCTCAAGTCTGGGAGGGATAAGATTCTGAGTTTCTTGCTGCTGCGAACTTGATGGTTCCATAACTAGCTAACTCACGAGAAACCATCATTAGATGATAAAAAGCCCGTGCATTCCCCAGTGTAGAGTGGATGAATATGTTGTGCAGTGCAGGTGTTGTGCATAACTTGAACAGATAAATTTCAACGAGATAAGCTTAAGTGTATGAACAACAAAACTCTGAGAGTCAGACTGGGCATGACCGTCATCGCTGACCATCACAACCGCGCCGTCCAGATACTAACGATCGATTCAAAATTAAGGAGATCGTTATACTTTTTCTGTTAAATAGCAGTTCCATCAACGAGCTTCGAAAGTCAGTCAAATATGCAGTTCTGTGATCAAGTTCAATTATGCAAGGCAGAAGCTCGTCGGAATCAAGTGTTCAAATATTCAGAAATTCTGTAAGTTCGTCAAGATTTAGGTCGAGAATCGATCGCTGCACTTTGTTTTCGTATCGGTTCAGGGGGATCACGCCGTTCAGCCTGGCCACGTTCGAATCAATGCATTCGTATCGATCACCTTAGGATAGGAATATTTCGTATCGATCGGGCTGGAGGGAGAGTGCTTCATACCGATCAAGTTCAGGCTGATGCGTTCGTATCGATCAGGCTGAGGTGAGGATGCTTCGTAGCGATCGAATTCGAATCGATACATGTCGTATCGATCGAAGGCGAGCCAATTCGCGTCGATCAGGTCCGCCAAATTCGCATCGATCTGAAAACAATGGCTTCGCGTCTATCGCCGCTTTCGTCTCCACATCGATGCGAACGTGTGCAGTCCATATCGATTTGAACACTCCCGATCCAGGCCGATACGAAATGAGGTAACATTGATTTCCTTCGTGCCTCCTTCTTCACCAAAAGGATCTCAACTCCATGGCCACGCTCTATCCCCCAATCTCGTTTTTTCTCGTCCAGATCTCAGATTCATCACAACTGGCTGTGGAAGCAAGAAGAACGATTGAGATCTCGAGTTTCGTCATTATTTATACGATTCTATCCATTAATTACCTGATTTTTGCGATTACACACAGAGGATCGAAGGTTTGGTTCGATTCGAAAGCTCGTAGTTGTATCTCTCAGTCTATCGATACGAAGGTAGAAAAAGAGAATAGGGAGTGACAGTAAAAAGTAGAAAGGTAAAAAAGTGAGAATGGGCTAAGTCCCAGGTATTTATATGAAGGGTAGAGGAAGATTGGGCCGTTTCGTCTCCCAGTCATTTTGACCGGTCACAACTAGTCCAACGAATGCCGATTTCGAATCCAAGGGACGATGCGAACACCAGTTTCGAATCCTAGGGACTCTGCCTCCTTCGAAGCCAAATCGACAACAGGATCCATCGATACGAGGCGTTGTGATACTAATCGATTCAAAAATAACAATTTTTCAACAATCGACCCTTGAACACTGCAGACCTATCGATGCGAACCTTGATTTCGTATCCATTAGGCAACGTATCGATACTCACGCTCGTTTCGAGTCCACCAGACTTCATCGGTTCGTAGCGCGTAGAAAAGCCACTTGAAGACGATGGATCGGTGCAAACGCTCTCTTCGAATCCATCAAGCCGTGCATTCATCGAGGCGAAATGTTCACCAGACACCATCGTTTCGAAACATCCACATTATGAGCCATCGATTCACGACAGAGCAGGTCTGTCGATACGAACGCGATTTTCGTATCTATCAGAATCCATCGATACGAGTAATTATTCATATCAATCAGTTCAGCATGCATCGATGCGTAAAAGTACTTTCCGACTTCCTGCATCGATTCATGAGGGAATCGATATAAGAGGATAATCAGGAGAGACCACGAAATGCTGTTTCATCTCAAATCTCAGATCGATTCAAGAAGGGACCGGTGCAACATTCAATATCCGGCTAAACGGACAACGATCCACGAACTTGTGGTTTTACAAAGCACATCATGTTTTCACAAGACATGCTTTGGGGGGCAAATGTTATCCCGCCTTTTGGCAAGGCCAGGACACCAAGGAGTTGATTGGATTCCAAATATCGCTTGTCATGGATGTCGCTGAATTTTGTCCGAGTCCGGATCAAGCTACAATTGATAGGACATGACTGGGAAAGCGAAGGAAGCCAACGTCCCAAGTTTCAAGTCAATCCGAGTTCATATGCTCAAGATGTGATGGATACAAGTTGGAGGGAAAAGCATGTTTTCGTATCCATCAGGAGTGTCCATTTCGTATCCATCATGGGACGTCGTTTCGTATCGATGGAATTGGCCGCGTTTCGTACCCATCGAATTCGTATCAACCAGATTCGTATCCCCCAACAGATGGCGTGCCTCGCAACCATCAGTCAGTGTCTACTTCATATCCATCAGTCAGTGTTTACTTCGTATCCATCAGTCAATGTCTACTTCGTATCCATCGGAGAACCTTACTTCGAATACGTGCCCAGTGACTTGTTCGTATCCAACGAGTCAACCAACTAGGATGACGTGCTGTCCATCGAAGTAAACGAGGCAAAATATATGGAGTCGAAACGGTCAATGCGGAGTGAAGGCCGGATCGAAGCGAAGCGCGCGCGCCACATCATCTCGAGAACACGTGCAGTCATCGACACGAAGGAATGGAGTCGAAATCATGGAGACAAGCCAGACAGCCTTCGAGAAATCTCACTTCGTATCGACCATATCTCGTGATCTGCTGATCCAAATCCAATGAAATTTTCAGGGAAGCTTGCATGCACACTGAAGGATGTCCATGCCAAATTTCAGCTCAATTGGACATCATCTTGATCGATACGAAATGGATTCGTATCGATCGCAGATCGAGGCAAAACTTTCTGGAAGCGGTCGCATGGGCCCCCTCACGTGCCAGACCAAGTCTCCCGAAGTTTAGGCGAGACCTGAGACTCCTACGCCTATAAATAGAGCCCCAGAGCCAACAGAAAAAGGATCTTTCTTCTCTGAAGCGTCCAGACTCTGCCGGATTAAGACTTGCATCATACCTTTGCTGCTGATTTCGAATTCTAATTTGTAATCCGCTATTGTTTGCTGTAATCGCTTGTAATCATTGAAAGAGCATCAATAAAATCATCAAAACTTCATAGTGGACGTAGGCGTTACGCTGAACCACTCTAAATTGCTTGTCTATGCATTTTACATTTCTGTTTGTTTTTTGTTTTTGTTAGATAACCTCTGTTTTACATTTACAATCTTCACTTTATCTCTTCAAATAACTCCCGAAGAGTGTTGTGCCCATTTTTGGTACAAACAGGTATGCCCTGCTCAACTATACTTATATGGCAATCATGGAGTTTTTGTTCCATCCTCCAACTCCCGAAGATATTCGATTCCTTTTCACCTTCAAGCGTCAAAAGGGAATCCTTTCATTTACGTTCCTCGAGTCAGTTAAGAAGTGCCAAATCCTGAATGGTATTTGGAACAAGATAAATGCCTTCAAAAGTGAATGGTTCTATATCTGCTACCCGTCCGACTTTGCTAAATGGTGGTTGGAAGAACGTAAGTGTTACTCCTTCCATAACCTCTTGAGTGCTCATATCCAGGTCGTATCGTGAACTAAGCAATTTCTATGGTTTGTGCAGGTTCTTATATATGACCGGATGGGAAACAATATTCAAACGCGGTCTCGGTGCTAAAAAGTATTCCATTAGAAGATAGAGATATTGAGGATCTCCTTACCGACGAACGTCTCATTATCTACGGTCTGATGGAAGAGGGTCATAGCATAGGGCTACTGGTCACCACTGGAGTTACAGTGGCTGAACAGTGGGATGCAGATGGTGATGAAGGCCATCAAGCCAATCCTGCCGTGCCCCCAGTTGAGGGAGCTCATAAAGCTACCAATAAAGATGCAGCGGGAGATAAGGGTGATGATCTTGGAGGCGACGAAGTGGGTTCTAGTTTTAGGGCTGCGACCGGATCTTCGCAAACTTCACAGCCCGCGCTCTTAATAAAGGAAGAAGGAAGAAACTTATGTGTAGGTTCCCTGAGAGTCGTCTCTTTAAACAGCCCAAGCTATCCATCGATGCTAAGGCTATTCCGGATCAGTTTGCTTCTCAACCGTCAAAGCACTTAGAAGAAACATTCGAGGCACTATCCGATCTTCCGATACCGGATGACGTTGGTGCCTTTCATTTTACTGATCGATGGATCAGAATCTCCCATCGAAGCTGGGGCTGGAATTCCTCCTACCACTGGTGGAGAGGTTCTCTTGCTAGTAAAGCTTCGATAACTGGTCTGTTAGAGGGACACAAGGACACGTACATTCGCATGCACTTCACAACATTGCATTGCACCTATTCCAAGTCCTTCAATACTTAGAACTGATTCGTTATTTGTTTTTCATCGCAGAAACTACGATGAGAAAGAAGCACATGTTTCAGTCTCTATAGGAAATATCACGCCAAAATCCTGGTTCTCGCTCGGACCTGTATCGTCAAGGTAGTGTTCATGAATATGACCCTGGCTATCGCTCTAGCCGAGACCGTGATTATCATAACAAAGGTGATAGAGACAGGTCCTCCCATGACAAATATCAGTCTAGATCTAGATCTCCTCCCCCTAAAGATTCTGAAAAGTAACAAGATCGTCACGACGATGCTCCTTCTATGGTTCCTCTTCTACTTCAGTTTCTTCGTAGTCTATTGTTCCATCCTATACTTAGCGACCCAATGATCGTCGACATCATGATGTTCACCAACAGAGGTCGAGCAAAGAAAGCGCTGACACCTAAGCTTTCGTCGAGGCTCAACAAACCGATGCTGCTGCTCGTATGGCCTAACTTAAGTTAGATTTTCCAAATGTATGTCTTGACGGATTTTTCTTTATACCTAATCTTAAGAAAGTTCCTGAAAAAGTCCAGCGAACGACTATTGGTTGTGTGATTGATATCTACAAGTAGTATAATGAGTGGATGAAAGCGGTGGAGAGGATTTCCAAAGTGTTTTGGGGGAGAGCGGTAGAAATTGAGAAACTGAAATGCCAAGTAGCCTTGGACAAGCGGATCATCGGAACTCTAAGTAATGAGTTAGAATCTTTAAGGAACTCACAGGCAGAAGCTGAGAGAAAAACAGAGACAACCATCAAGGCACTTGAAAATGAGAAAGCCAGGCACTTGGCCGAAGTTGAAGCGCTTCATCATCGGAATCATAAACTGGTGCTAGAAAGAGATGCGGCTTAAAGTAGCGCAGTTGAGTATAAACTAAATTCGAGCGTGAATCCAAAGACAAAGAAGAAGCGTAGAAAATCGGCCAAGATTCCTGTGAGGAATTGGTTACCGCTAGGCTTGAAAGGGACGTGACTGTCGAAAAGGCTAAAGACATTGATGTCCTCGTTAAATTAGAAGTGGAAGTAGCGAAAGAAAAGGTCAGGGAGGAGGTTATGGAGGAATTGGATGAATCATTAACTTGGACCGATGACATTCTCCAAGAACTTCTTTCCTTAAGTCTCGATATTCGGAACACACAACCCTCCCTTCTTTCTCAACCATCCTCTCTGGTCAAGGCTAAAATCCTTTAGATCATCGATCTCAGTTCCAACCTCAAGCCTACTAATTCTCTCAGCCAACACTGGATCCTCCTTCTGCTTAGAAGCAATTTTCTCAATCAATACTGGTCAAACTTCTAAACAAGACAACCTGGCGGAACTCTAACTAGAACCAGCAGTCGATCTTAACTGCACATCAAAACTAACTAAAGCTTCTAAATCCTCCACTCCGCTAATATAGCTAACACCACATTCTGATGTTTTCTGCTAAGAGCATATGCCACCTTAATACCTTTTCCTGCTGTATACTCTATACCAAAATCATATGCAACCATAAACTCCAGCCCTCTCTGCTGCCGCATATTCAACTCCTTCTGAGAGAATAAATACCGTAATGACTTATGATCGGTATAAAGCTCAAACCTCTCCCCTAGGAGATAATGCCCCCAAATCTTCAATGCGAAGATCATAGCTGCCAACTCCAAATCATGAGTAGAGTATCTAACTTCATGTGGTTTAAGCTGTCGGGATGCGTAGGCAATAACTTTACCATTCTGCATCAACACTGCTCCTAATCCAGTTCCACATGCATCAGTATACACCACCAATCCTTGGTTTCTCTCTAGAACTACTAACACGGGTGCATTGGTCAACAAATGCTTTAACTTAAGGAATGCTTCCACACATTTGTCAGACCAAACAAATTTCACCTCCTTCCAGGTTAGCTTAGTTAAGGGTGCTGCTACCCACGAGAAATTCTTAATGAACCTCCGGTAGTAGCCAGCAAGTCCAAGAAAACTCCTAATTTCAGTCACCGTCTCTGGTCTCTTCCAATTATTCACGCCTTCAATCTTATCGGATTGACTGACAACCCTTTCTCTGAAACCACGTGACCAAGGAACTTAACCTCTTTCTGCCAAAAATGACACTTGGAAAACTTCGCCTTTAGCTGATTCATCCTCAACGTCTCAAGTACCACTCTAAGATGAAATTCATGCTCTCTCTCATCCTTAGAGTAGACTAGAATGTCATCTATAAACACCAACATGAATTTGTCCAAATACTCTCGGAAGACTTGGTTCATCAAATCTACAAAGAAAGCAGGTGCATTCGTTAATCCAAATGGCATCACCAACCACTCATATGAACCATACCTAGTTCGAAATGCTGTCAAAGGAATACTGTCCTCCATCACTCTTAACTGATGGAAACCAGTCGCCAAATCTAACTGGGAAAACACTCTGGCTCCACTCAACTGGTCAAACAGGTCATCCATTCTTGGCAAATGATACTTATTCTTAATTGTCCTTTCGTTCAACTTACGATAGTCGATACACATCCTTAACGACCCATCTAGTTTCTTCACGAACATCGCGGCCACTCCCCAGAGTGAACTGCTTGGTCTAATAAAACTCCTTCCTTCTAGATCCACAAACTGCACCTTCAATTCTTTCATCTCAGTCGGTGTAATCCTACTAGGTGGTCTACTTACTGGTTCAGCTCTTGGCATAAGATCTATTCTAAACTCAACAGCTTTTCTCAGTGGTAGTTCATTGACTGGCTCAAAAACATCTGCAAATTCTCTTGCTACCCGAACCTGACTTAACTCATTTCCTACCTCCATAGCATTAAAAGCACTAACACTCCAGTCAGTATTCTTTACTGAGAATATCACTCGGTTATGACTATTATGGCGTATCAGTGATATTTCCATATCTTGGCAAAATATTCTAGCCTTATACCTACCCAACCAATCCATACCCAAAATGATTCCGATATCTACGAAATCAATAACATACAAATTGCAGGTAAACTTATGACCTAACAAGTCAAGTTCTAACTGGTCACATCTTAACCCTAGAGTTGCATACCCTCCTATTGGATTCGCAACCCTTAAGGAAGTAACAAGGTAGGTGGGTTCTAAACATAATCTATCAACCAAACACTGAGATATAAATGAATATGATGCACCAGTATCAAAAAGTACTCTAACTGGAATACTCTAAATCAAAAGCGTATCTTCCATCACAGTCTTTCCTTTATCAGCTGAGGTATGCCTAGCTGGTCCTGTGGCAAAAACTTTTCCTTTGTCCTCCCTAACTGGCTCTGGACACTGATTCTTATAATGCCCAACTTGATCACAGTTGAAGCACTTCACATTCTTCTTACTTGTAGCTTTCTTTCCATTTCCTGACCGACATTCATTCACAAAGTGACCCTTCTTATCACACTTATATACCTCAGCCTTTGACTTCTTAGTAGTATCTCCCTTCTGGGCTCCCTTCTTTTTAAAGAACTTCCTCTTCTTCCCTTGAGAACCCTGAGTTTCCATTGACTTCTCTTTAGCAAACTCAGCAAGTAACTCCTCATGGCGAATGGCCATCTTCACCACTATATTACAAGGATCACAGACATGTGTCATGGTCATTCTAGCAAGCTCGGGCCTCAATCCTCGAATGAACCTCTCATTCCTTTTGAGGTCGATATCTATAACAGCATATCCATATCGAGACAACTCTTCAAACTTAGTAGCATACTTGACTACTAACATCTCTCCTTGCACTAAATCCATAAACTTCCTCATCAACTTAGACTTAGCAAACTCAGATACAAACTTCTGCTCAAATCTCGTTTTAAAATCAGCCCAAGTTAACTGCTCTTCCGGCACTCCGGCAGTAACACTATTCCACCAATGTAGTACTGACCCTTGCTACTGTCTAGAGCCCAACCTTCCTTTTTCCCATCATTCAGACCCAAATCAGTAAATATACGCTCACAATGCAACAACCAATTCTAAACCTCTATGGCACTCTCCGTTCCCAAGAATGGCTTCCCACCCAAACTGGTGTAATCTGTACTTAGCAAAGCATAATTATTCCCAACTACAGCCACCAGATGAGCTCCTCCTACATTTACAGCAACAGCTCCTACTTGCATCAAACCAACAAAGACTGATACATCTCCCCATATGGTGGATTTTCAGCACTCACATTGGCATCAACATTTTAATTACTAGCATTAGCCTGTCGACCCAGGTTCCTCTTGGTAGTGGGTCGAGCATTTTCATTAGTTGTGGTGCTTCCTCCATCGAGATTTCCTCTTTCGTTTCCTGCTTCCATACCTCCTTTCTCGTAAATATGCATACGAGCCTTAGTAAGATACAGAAGAACGGTCTAAGAGAGCGGGGAATATGTACTTATATATAACTATATATAGCAAATACAAGTACGTTACTATAGCGTTAATCCAAACCCCAATCTTATTATTTGATTCATTGGATTATGTTTGGAAAATATTTTAGGTTTAAGTTTCTTTTAAAGTTTCATAAACCTATGCTCCGATACCAACTTGTAACATCCCCCTACTTGGAGGTCCAAAACTAACGGCTACGGATGCTGCAGTCATCCATAGTTATTACTCCTCGGCGACCAAATACGATGATATTAGATACATTGATACTCAGAAACACAAGAATATGGAAAAAATTAAACAACAAACAAGTTCCATATTCCATTTCAAAATATTCCAAATTGATTACATAATCCCAGTTTGAAGACCACGTTCAGATAACATATAATTACTATAAAATACGCCAAGAGCAACATATGAAGATGCCCCCTTAGTTGATCAGAGTATATAAATAGGCAAGGAATCAAATTTTCCTTTACAAATAAAACACACAGCGGAAATAAAAACTATAATAACAAGTTTGCCTCCTGCACGTCCTCGGAAGCTTTATTCATCTAAAAGAACACCTGGAAACCTTAACTCTCAGCCTACTCAAAATCAATTGAGAACTTGAGAGTTTAAGGGAAAAACAAAAACCTCAAGTTAGACATAAATCCTGGTACGAATAATAACTTACCATCTCAAATCATTTATATATCTAGTGAGACCACGCGCTTTGCGGAACGGGATTTCCCCTCACCAATATCCTAAAACATTTATAAAACCATATATTGTGCACTTGCATCCACAATCGTTAAAACATAGTATTTCAAAAACATTATGATGATATGCAAAACAAGTAAATCAAATGTGGATTACCCATCCCCATTCATTCTGACTATCTGTCTCAATTATAGTATCTAGGATTACTATTAACCTGTTAAATGTTTATGGACTATATGTCCAATTTCATAGTTTTCATGGGATCACTAAGAACCTATTGGTAACTCCAATATCTTATCTCTTATCCTAGTTTTTATGGGCTAACTAGGAACCTATTGACTAACTGTCAATATCTTAATCCCGATATAGTTTTCATGGGCTAACTACAAATCTACTGGCCCCTGCCAGTATCAAATCATTATTTTCATGGGCTGACTATGAACCTATTGGCCATTGCCAATATCTTTTGTTATACATGGTTTTTATGGGCTTACTGCGAACCTATTGGCCCTTGCCAATATCTTTTATTAAGATTTTAACATTTCTTAAGTTATATTCACTACCAGGTCAGCCTAATTGGTTATTCCACCCTTCCCCAAAGTACTGTTATGGGTTAATTACAATGTGAATAAGAATATGAAGAAGTAATACTTCTAAAATCTTTAGTTATGCCATGGTAATTCCTTTTTAAAAGTGAGAGTGGGTTATTTGTTTTGAAACTTTAAAACATCACCTTCTAAACCTCTAGATAACCTCTTTCGAAAGCATAAACTTCTTTTCATAATAAACATACCTTTCGAAGCCCTTGTTAAATGTTCACTTTCGAAACCAATGGTACCTTTCGATGGTATCAAAATATTCTTTAAAACATAGCTTCGAAACAAATAGAGTACCCTTTCGAAAGCATTAGGTTTACTTTTTAAAAACATTCTTTAGGTCAAAATGATTGTATACGAAAATACCTCTTTCGAAACCAATTATAAAATTGTTTTGGGGAAAAAGTTGATGGTGACGGACCATCTAGTCGAAAGCAACCACCTTTTAAATTAAAACATCAAAGGATAGAATCGAAACCCCCTTTCGACTCCATTGCCTTCGAAACCCCAACCCTTCGAAAGCATTTAGGAAAAAGGCTTAGTTTAAGTTAAAACAAAGGTAACCCTTCGACAGCATAGATGGCTTCAATGTAGTCGAAAGAAGATATTAGCGTATGGGTTTCGACTTAGTCTAAACCTATTCTTTCGAAAGCTCTTATTTAAGGAGAAAGGTACCCCTTCGAGAGCTATTTATAAAGTCCCTTCCGAAAGCATAACTTTCGACTATGTCGAAAGCTTTAAGTAAAACAAGGCAGGAATTTACTTTTGAAAACAAACTAAGGTTTCGACTCTAAAGGGTATCGACTCAGTCGAAAGTCGTTCAAAAACTAGGCATGTGCTTATCTTTTAAAAGTGAACCTTGGTTTCGACCCTGACAAAAGCATTTGCTTTCGACACCCTACCTTCCACTACTTACCAATTCACTCCGTACCAATTCCGTTGATACCATGTGCATTGGTTTCGAAACTAATAGTTTCGACTGGATTGATGCGGAGGTAAAGGAGTTGAAAGGTGCCTCCGAATTAGGCGGAACAACCTTTTTCTGAAACGTTGATTTATAGCTAATTACGACAATTACTTTATAACTAACCTGCCGTTGTAATTCCTTGATTGATTACTTTAAAACTTTTCAAATACTTTACAATTAGAAACTGCCACATTAATTTAGATCCAAATCAAAGAAATATAACGTTTAAGCCCTTCCATATAACAAAACCAACAATTGCAAAAAAGTCCCTCTTTAACAATAATTTATTTTCCCTAATAAATCAACTAGGAAAAATCCCCAAAAATCACAGAAAATCAATTTTATCATGTAATCAACATATTAAAATTTCAGACTCAATTTCTGCCTGAAATACTTAAAATAAATTTTAAACCCAATAATATCATATTTTCCTTGGAAATTCATAATAAATTTTCTATAGCTCAAAAAATTCTGAAATTAAAAACCATCTCCAAAATCATGTTTTTCATAACATAAAAATTTTCCATGGCAATCTAAAATCATAGATTCTTGGTTTTACATTAAAAACGTGCAAATTCATATGTGTATGAATTAAAATAAATCAACATAATATAGCCCAAGCATATCATCATCCATATCATCATAAAAACGAATTTAATCATAAATCCAAAACCATATGGTCATAGAATAAAATAGAGATGGTATGATATTATTATTCACCTTAGGTATGATAAGGAATATGAGATTGATTAGTCCTTCCTAGCTTTGATCCTTAGCTTTAGATTGAATTTTCCGCTTTTCCTCTTTGTTAATGGTCGGCTATATTTTAGTTTTTGATTGCGTTTGTGAAGGTGAGAAATTGAAACGTGAATAGGCAAGGGTAAGAAGTGTATAGCCGTGTATGATAAGGAGGCTATTTTACTAATATGCCCATATGTAATTTAATTAGTTTAATGACCCAATTAAATCCCATTTACTTTATTAATAAGCACGGCCCTATATATGGTTTATTCAAATCTCAATCCCCTTATCATCATTATTCCATTTAATTTATCTAATTAAATTTCCTGAATAACGTTATCCAAAAATTAGGGATGTTACATTCCACCTCTTCCTAAAGAATCTCAACCAGGACCTCAGGTGCCAACGACGGAGTCCGTTACTATCACGGCTTCAACAACAACCCAAAATGTCCCAGAAGCGCAAACTTTTATAATTGACGAGCACCTGGTGGATGCTCTGTTGAGGGAAGAAAGCGATCAACGTCAAGAGACTCCTACAGATGATGACGTTGTGATTATTGGAGATTCCCAACCCTTATCAGGACCCTCTATGCAAGAAATGGCACAGAAACTTGAAGCGGACATTGCTTTTGAGGTGAAATTCAAGTAGGAGAAAATGGAGATCGTTCCCCCTCCCATCTCTATTATTTTGCCTGGAGAAACTATGGATACCTCAGCTAGAATCTACTCAAGATGCACCTACCAGGTTAACCAAGTCTACTCCAGTTAAAGGCCAAGGAAGGGGGAAAAGAGGCGAGAAGAGGAGTGGAGAAAGCTGAAGTGAAATCTCTCCTGATTCCTAGAAGAAGAAAAGGAAGCCGAGGAGGAAGTGATTCTACGCATGCACTCATGCCTCCAAGTATTTTGTGTTTTTGTTGGCTGAATTTGCACGAGATCAGTCCCTGTTTTTTATTCTTTTACTGTGAACACTTGTACTTGGCTTTCCAAGTCTACACAAATAAAGTTGTTTTACTTTTGTCGAACTCTTGCGTAAATTATGCTTAAGTATTTGAGCTATTACTTTCACGTTCAATGTACTTGTAATTCGTTGCTCGTTAATTTAGACTCGTCCATCAATTTTTTACTCAAAGCCACCATGTGGTTGTGGCCTTAAATTGTATCAAATAATGGGCACGAGCCATGGTGTTACGCTGTCGGATTCAACGGTTTGATTGATTATACTCCTGCTCCCAGTCTCGGGTTAGCGGAGTTAGATAGTGGATGGTCAAACTCAATCCTTAGCGAGTTTATACCCCTTATATCAGTTTCAGGTCAAAGTTTATGGAATAGCGGGTGGTCGAGCCGCAATCATCTTATTTGTCCATACTCATATCCGCACTCTAGGATAGGAGTTAGTTGGCGGGTGGTCGAATCGTACCCAACTCGTGTTTATACATTAGCCCACACTCTTAGGACTTTGAGTTCTTTCGAAAAATAGTAGGATCGTACTTTACTTAATTGATTGGTTTACCCTAAAGTCTGAGGTTTTACTTAGCGAGAAATCGATCGTGTCATGATCACTTTTGATTCATGTTCACCCCATCGCTTGGTAGGATTAACTTGGTTAACAGATGGTCGAGTCACACTCATTCCTCGTTATATACTCTATCCATCGGGTTATGAACGAGAATCATCAAATGAACAATTGGACCACGTTCATTTTGTTTAGTTTAATCATGAACTAACGTAATTCGCTAGCTCTAAACTCTGGGAACCTGTTCGGACATGTCAATATTAGATAGTCGAGTATCGTAACTAGTATGTAAGTGTACATCAATCACGGATATGAAGGAAATTTAAAACTTTATTTGCCAAATGAAAAGAAATGACATAATTTGGCTTATTACATATTTGGAAAATCAAATGCTAAAGTAAATTAAGAAATTGTATACAACTAAATGAAAAAGAATAAACTAAGTGAGATAGCATCGTAAATGCTCGCTTTTCCACGCTCTTGGGAGTGTGAAGCCATCAAAAGTAGCTAGCTTGAAAGTTCCCTCTCCAAGCCTCTGTTCAATGACATATGGTCCATCCCAAGTTGGATTTATATGTGACGGGGCAGGAAAAACCCGTTTCAGGACGAGATCACGATTTCAAAGGTTCTAGGCCGGACTTTAATGTTGTAGTTTTGGGAGATTCGGTGTTGATGCACAGCTGCCCTCAAATCAACTTCTTCGCGCTTCTCATCTACAAAGTCTAGAGATTCTAAATGGAGATTCTATTTAGTTTGGGATCGTAGTAGGCTACTCGATGAGAAGGGACTTCGAGTTCAACAGGAATAACGGCTTCGGTGCCATAAGCAAGGGCGAATGGAGTATGGCCAGTGGTGGACTTGTGGGTGGTTCTATAGGCCCATAATGCTGTTGGGAGTTCATCCACCCACTTGCCTCTAGCCTTTTCCAAACTCTTCTTCAAAATGGACGTAAAAATTTTGTTCACAGCTTCAACTGGTCCATTTGATTGAGGGTGAGCAACTGTTGCAAATTTCTTTTCAATATGATCCTGACAGTAGAAGTCTTTGAATTCTGCATTGTCGAATTGGGTTCCATTATCGGTTACTGTAGTTTGCAGAAGGCCAAAACGATAGATGATGTTCTGGATGATGAAGTTGATTACTTCTTTGTTGTGCTTATGGCTAAAGGTTCTGCTTCGGCCCATTTGGTGAAGTAATCAATTATGACAATGGCATACTTCGAACCACCTATAGAGATCGATAAGGAACCGATAATATCTATGCCTCATATGGCAATCAACCATGGACTGACCATTTGTGTGATTTTTGTCGGCGGAGCTCTCGGAACTTTTGCATATAACTGGCACTTATCGCATTGCTTTGCATAATCAACATCATCTTGGTTGACAGTTGGCCAATAATACCCGTAATGGAGTATTTTCTTTGCTAGGGTTTGCCCCCTAGTGCGATCGCCACATTCCCCTTCATGAACTTCCTTTAGGACTCATTTTATTTCATCATGAGCGATACACCGGAACAGGGGAATGGAATAACCCTTTCTATACATGACTTCTTCCAGAATGATATATTGTGAATCTTTGCAAAGGACTTGTCATCTTTCGTTCCTCTATTCGGGAAGGACTCCCTATATCAAATAGTCATTAATCGAAGTCATCTACAGCTCCTTCTCGGGCTTCATCTCTAGTACCCAGTCGATTTCCATCTAGTTTATACATGGAGCGTCTGGTACTTCGACTAGAACCAAGCCCATCTGTTGTGCATCCCTAGTGCTAGCAAACTTTGCCATGAGTCGGGCTTTTAGTTTTGATCTCGAGGAATGTGCGTGATGTCATAATACTCAAAATCAACCAATAGCTCTTGGACTTGGATAAGATAAGGAGTGAGTCGTTGTCCCTCTGCCTGGTAATCTCCCTTGATTTAGGATATCACCAATTAGGAATCGTAAAAGATTTCAAGAGATTTTACTCCTTGTTTCTCTAACAAGTTTGAGTCTAGTAATCAGAACAACGACCATTGGAGTCTCCATTAGTATACATTTTTCGTCGGATGGTAGGGGCTTCACTACTCTCTAGGAGATCATCCTGTGCAATGAACTCAGTTATAAAGTCCACTAGTGCCTGTCCTTGGATGGCTCTCCGAGGGAGGTAAGTAATGTCAAATTAACTTAGCTCGATGTTCCACTTGAGTAACCTTCCAAACGACTCAGGTTACTACAGGACCTGTCGTAACGACTTATCGGTGTAAACATTGATGGGATGAGCCGAAAAATAGGGGTAGAGCTTTCGTGAAGCAATCAACAAGCAGTACGCCAATTTTTCTATTTTCGAGTAGTTCCTTTCAGCTCCTGTTAATTGCTTGCTAACATAATAGACCAGTCTCTGGATTCAATTCTCTTCGCGAAACAGTGCGGCACTTATAGCGTGTACCGACATGGCTAAGTAGATATACAAGTCCTCATGATCCACAGGCTTGACAAGATGGGAGGTCTCTCTAAGTGGTTCAATAAAGCTTGGAATGCATCTTTATAATCCTGTGTCTATTCAAAATTTCTTTTCCCTCTTCTAATCAAGTCCAAGAAAGGAATACATTTATCGATAGCTCTGGAAATAAATTGACTTTGGGTGGCAACCTTCCCATTTGGGCTCTGTACTTGTTTGACGGTCTTTGGCACTTGGATGTTGCGAATTGCTTGAATCTTCTCGGGATTAACTTTGATTCGGCGGCATTGACGATAAAACCCAAGTACTCTTCCGATGCCACGCCAAAAGAACATTTCAAGGGATTGATCTTCATTTTGTAATATCGGAGGACACCGAACATTTCTGCCAAGTCTCTAATGTGGTCGCTAGATCGTCATGACTTCACGAGCATATCATCCACGTATACCTCCATCATCTTTCCAATCCAATCTTTAGCATTCTGTTGACTAGACGTTGATAGATCACTCCAGCATTCTTTAATCCAAATGGCATCACCACATAGCAATACAATCCAACGTTAGTAATGAAGCTGGTGTGCTCTTGATCGGGAATGTGCATCAGGATTTGGTTATATCTAGAGTACGCATCCATGAAAGATAGCAATTCGTGTCCTGTGGTTGAGTCTACCAGCTAGTCGATCCTTGGAAGGGGAAAAATATCTTTTGGGTATACCTTGTTCAAGTTCGAATAATCAACACATGTCTGCCACTTTCCATTCGCCTTTCTAACAAGTACAAGATTAGATACCCATTTAGGGTAGAGGGCATCGCGAATATTCCCATTGCTTTTGAGCCTATCCACCTCCTCATTAAGGGTAGCAAATCTCTACGGATCCATGCTACGACTTTTCTGTTTCGTCGGCACATGCTTCTGTTCGATATTCAATGTATGGCTCGCAATGGCTGGCGAGATCCCACACATGTTAGAATGAGTCCAAGTGAACACATCAATATTCATTTGGAGAAAACCATCAAGTTCTTTCATCATTGGGGACATGAGTTGTGATTCAATCTGTAGGACCTATGACAGGTCGTTGTGGTTGACCGTGATGTCAATTGTCAGCTCAACCGGTGCAGTCTTGGTCTCTTTGGGCTCCTCCTCATCATCCCTCGGATCTGTATTTATAGAACCGACTATGGCAATCGAGCCAAGGCCCAGGCACTGGTTGTCAATCTTTGGCGGTTTGGATGCAAAGAGACTTGTCCACATCCTTATCTTTCTCCTTTCGTTGAGCTTCTCTTAATTCAGCTACATAGCAGGCATGTCCGGTCGCTTGATGACCATGCACAACTCCAACACCGTTATCAATTGGGAACTTCAAAGTAAAACCCCTTGGTGCAAGAGTTGCCCGAAATTTATCTAGGGCTGGCCGGCCCAGAAAAGCATTATATCGAGAGTCAACATCCAAGACGACAAATGGCAACATCCGCACTCTCCTTCGGTCACCTTATCCCAACTCCACGGGCAATTCGACATAACCAACAGCTTTAGTCGCAGCACCGTTAAAGCCATAAATGCGGGCTTTAGATGATTTCAAGTCCTTGGCTTCCATCCTTATCCAATCGTATGCCTTTTTGAAAATTATATTTACGGAACATCCACAGTCAACCAAAATCCTTCTCACTAAGGCGGGGCCGATCATGACCGAAATGACCATCGGGTCGATCGTCGGTGCCTCCACCTTGTTTGCATCTCTGTTTCTGAACACAAGTCAATTGCCATTATACGCTGCTGTTTTGCCAGAGCTCCATCTTCTATACTTGAACAACATTCAAAATTCACATGCTTGATTGCAATGGTATAGCATAAGAAATACAAAGCTTCATTTAACCCCTAAATATAGGCTATTTATTTCTTTTATTGTAACTGGTTTACTGCCGATAACTTTTAGGTCAGATATCTTAAATTCAAAGAAATAAATCTCATAGAAATCAATTTTCTATATGAAAATACATTTTGGAATAAAAATCATATTTCTCATTTCAATTTTAAGTATCAATTATTATTTTACAATTCTCGTTTCCAGTGTTTCTTTATTAAGCAAAAGTGACCATTCACTCTCTTCATTCCAATTGTGCCTTAGGTTACATCTAGTTTTATACATTCGATCTCCTTAAATGGTTGAACCATTTAAAGGAAATCCTTACTACAATATCATAATGAACTCTTTACAAAAGTACATTTAGTCATCCTTAACTTTTAAGAATATCACATAAATTGCACTTTACATAAACTAATCAAACTGACATTTTAGTGATCGAATTCTTAGATCTATCTTCTAGCCTTTGGTCTAGCGTTACAGTTAAGAAAACGTGACCATTTTTGTAATCAATCATATCGAATACATGACCTCACAATACAGTTTACTTGCTTATTTCGATGAACTAAATTCGTCGAGGTTTTGTATATTACAAATTGTGACCGATCACCATACTACATTTATATGCAATTGTATATGGATTAAATATTCATATTCTTGTATTGCTTTTAGAGTTTGAAACTCATTAAAGACAATACATAGTCTCGGGCAAGTAAACTCGTAAGTGACCGAGTCACAAACATATTTAGTGGTTGTTTAATTAGGCATTTTCAAGGGTCAACATACAAAAAATTATTGGTAAGTATATTTTATATATCTATTTGTCAATATTAATTCAGTTCATTTATATATTTTAATTGATAAACATTTTATCAATTATATTAATTGCAGGAATTATAAAGTATATTATTATAACATTATATAGCAGATGTTCTTACAAATTAGAAAGGTTAAATGTTACCATTTCATTTTTCTAATAAGGCTCACACAAGTCTTTTATGTTTCTCAAAACCCTAAGGCAAAACATAGAAGTCTTTTGACTTCACTACTGGGTGTTAGGACTCACTTGACGTGGGATTTCGACCTTGGGTTTACTCAATAAGTAATAGCCATGCAAATAATGGATAACTCATTATCAGTTGTATCATATGCAACTCCAAACCCGTGGTTCCCTGTCCTAATCTCATTTTGACCTTGAGTTTGCTCAACAAATCGAAAGAGATTATTCACTCACACCTACCATTTCGCGACAGATAAAGTATAGTATATGTACCATGAGTTTGCTCAACAAATACATATAGTTATCTTACCTCGTATGTTCAATATATTAATAATACTATACATAACATCTTTAGCTTGAGTTTGCTCAACAATCATAGAGTATGCAAGTAATTTATCAATATATAAACGGTAGAGGACAATATCTATAGCAATGATTCATAATCTTTAATATATTTAATTATGTGATACGGACTTATGGAATAATATACTTCTTATTAAATACCGTCGTGATTCAAGTGTCAAATAAATTTGAAATTATGGTATACATACTTACGTATGTATTTATTCCTTAAGTCCAATTGGGTTTCTTACTGTTCCACCTTTAATTTATACATATTACATAAGTTATAATTCTTATATAGCTTTTATAATTTAATTAACTTATATAACAGTACATTATATCAATTAAATCTTATTTAACTAATATAATTAATTAACATTTAATGTATTTTATTTTATTCATTTTAAACATTTTGAATTGGATATGTGCACTATAACATTTATAATAATACACAGATATCCTATATATATATGATATTATTTATTAATTAACATTTAATTAATATATCTAATTAAAATAATTTTAATGAATTATAATTAATTTCAATATATATTACCTTAACATCTTAAGATAATGTTACTTATATCAATATATATGTTTTTTATTTAATTTCTTAACTTTTATTTAATTACCTTTAAATTAATCTAATTAAAAATAATAATATTAGAAAATAATTATTATATTTTGAAAATTATTTTGAAAATTATTTTATAATGTTTATAAAATCATTACTTAATTTAAATTTAACCTTTTAAATTTTAAATGTAATTTTTTAATTTTAAATTTAACTTTTAAAATTTAAAATTTTATTTTAATTTCAAAACAGATTTTTAAAATTAGCCCAAGACCCAAATCAATTTGAGCCTTTATATCGAGGATAACCTTTGGGCTTACCTCATCCTTCCGGGCCAGACCAGTAGCCAGATAGGACATAGTACTTGATTACCCAAACCCAACTTAAAAACTACTTTTTTAGACACCGTACAATATAGGTAATTAAAGTTAGCCCTCATACTGCTAATTTAGACCACATGCTATTTGGCTCCGGTACCATTATTGGAACCAGACAAGCATGGAACGAAGTAAATGGGTAAACTTCAAAAAATTTATTACATTTTGAATCTTATTGGGCCTATGAAATTTAAATTTATTTAGATCTGATCTAAATTAAGTTAAATAAAATTGTTTTATTTAATTTATATAAAGTTTTATATTATTGTAAAATTTTATATTATATATATAATATATATACATATCATATACACATATGTGTATGCATGCATGCATGTGCAACATAATAAAGTGTACATGGTATGCCTATATATAAATGTTGGGATCTACACCACCACAGATATATTAGCCCTTTATATACATATGCGTCGTGTGTCTATATATGTATCTCTATGTGTGTGTCTATTTAACTAATATATATATATATATATATATATAATTGTTTATATTATAAAGTACTACTTATATATAAACTTTATGTAACACATTATATAAATATATGTATAACATAACAAGATTACAAAATGTTGTGAATATAAATGTAAAAGTAGTTTAAAATAAATATATGTATAATATTATATATGAATGCCCTCCTCTTAAGAGGACCAGTCTTTCATCAAAAAATATTATATATATATATAATTTGATTTTTTATATATAAAATAAAATTAAAAATATTATATATATAATGTATATATATTTAAATAAATACTTGTAAATATATTATAATGTTAATAAAAATAATAAAAATATATGTATACATACAATAAATGCTTTCGGCCTAAAAAAATTGTTTTTTTGTTTAAACTTATTGAATAATTAACAATGTTTTTTTAATTAATTCCACCTGGAATAAGTAAAGAACATAATTTTTTAATATTCAAAAACAAAATGATAGCATATTTTATATTAAAATTATGTACTTATATATTTCATTATTTATAATAAATATATATTTATTATATGTATAAATTGATTTTATGGATTATACTTAATATAATATTATTTTTATGAATTTGGTTTTAATTAAAAACATTTAATAATGTATATAATTTATTTTTAAACAAAAATAATTTTTTATTAATCAAGGCTGTGAGCATCTTTGCATGATTACATAGTTTTTATACATGTGCATATATATGTATGTGTGTGTTTCTATATATATAGATGACAACACAAAAATACAGATTCATGATAAAGGATTTTTTACAAACCAGTACATGATATGATAAATTCATTAAGCATTTATATAATTGTAATCAAGTAAGATTACCTTTGCTTTATGCCTAGAATTCGCACATTGAAACGAAGAACCAAGCTCCTTGAATCCAGTTCAAAATACAAAAGTTTCTACCTCCGGAATACAACTACCACTGACAATCGAATTGTATTTAATTTGATGTGTATAGGCTTGAAAATTTGAGATGAAGGGGGGGTTTGATTTCAGCCAGAAATAGGAAGAGATGAGGCTCAAAAAAGTCACTCCAAAAGTGAGGATTAAGGGGATAAAATAAAGGAGAGTCTAGAGTGTAAAAAGAGGATCACGATCCTTGTTTCTCTCTTGCCATTTCTCTTCCTTTCTGAATTCAAATTCCCATTCCCCATGCCATCACATGGCCAACCCTCCTTACCCCTATTATTCCTGAAGATAACAAGCCCTCTATGGACCTCAAATTACTTCAAGCCCGAACAATATCTAACACACTTAAATCCAATTTAAATGTGTATCAATATCGTATATCGATAAGTGTATTCATTACTATTATATACACACTTTTTAATATTATTCAATACACATCAAAATTTTATAATTAATATTTTTTAAGTATTAATTTATAACATTTATAACATTTATAATTTAATTAAATGGGATAGTAAAAGGAGTATTAAACATTTTAGTTATTCGACTCTTAGCTGTAAATTTAGGGGGCAATTAATATCAAACAATTAGAATATTAACGTTCGCACGTCACCTAGCAAGTGATGTGATATTATGGTCAAATTTATCGCATACTCGACTTCAATAATCTCTAATTTTCATATTATGGATTACCCGGTAGTGGCAATGATTTACACCAATTCTCTTCGTCAAAACTATATCACTTTGGACTTATGGAATTTAGTAATGCTCAAAATTCCAATATCGTCGATATTCAAACTCTATAGTTCAAATACAAAGTCCTTGGTTCAATAATAACAATTATTATTAGCCGATCCGCTTTAGTCAGGGACTTTGACTTAGAGTTGACTTTAGTTGATCATTGTGACGCCCCACCTCTATACTCACACTAGCCAAGGACACTACGGGGTAATGCCGTCGACTAGCACAGAGAATAAGGCTGTTGAGGAGCGACCATCTGTGTAATTGCTTTGTGCGAGTACCGATATGTTAGATAATATAACTTACATTTCATTTCAAGAGGAAATCCTACATATCAAATACAAACTCAATGCTACCATACGGTGGCTATATGGCCTTCGGAAACAAATATAGAAATAAGCATAACACAAATCAGTCATAGACATTCATATCACAAAGGCGGAAACAGATATGAATATAACACATAAAAGTGTACATCAAAATAGTGGTCAAACTAGATCCACTACATCACAAAAGAATAGATACAAGTACCAGACAAAAGAATAAGTATACAACAAGGAGTCTCCATCTCAAATGTATACTAACAAAAACTACTATGCTAAAGTTGTTAGCCAAAAGTCAGGTGACGGACCCTGATAAGAAGTCAAGCAGGAGCACCTGAAATACCTCGGTCTGAGCCGAGTATTATTTAAGAAGAAAATAATAAACAGATCAGTCTAGCTATAAATATCATATAAAATGAGATAGGATAAGAGATATGACCAAAAACGTATGATAGCAAATTAGCAATAATGCCATACCATGACAAGTATACATCAGATAACAACAAAAATCATACAATATCTCAAATATTCTCAAACACCAAAAGAATGTCATATTCTTTAAATTATTCACCAAAACACAAATATTGATAGAGCTTATCAATGAAATCCACGAAAATTGGTGAAACACAAATTCTAGAAATCAACCACTAGAAATCCAGAAATCACAAAGAGGGGGGAGGCCTATCACAAACGGGAGCATGAAAACTCACCAACATGTGCATCACAAATAGAACGCTATTCCATGGTCGCTAACCATCAATTTTGAGCCGAAGCTCCACAAACGGCCCGAAGACCATGGGTCGCTACCCCACCAATTTTGAGTTGAAACTCCACAAACAGGGTTTAACCCCCACACAAACAAAGAGACGTTGCACATCGCTAGTCTAAGTCACAAAATGATCATCATCGATCAATAAAAAGTGTGAATCACACTAAGCTAGTAAATATAAGAGTTTAGCTTCATGTCCCATAACCACTGGCTTAACTTAAATATTTACGAACATATTGTAGACTTCCACTCGAAAATTGTCACAAGATTTCAATCGAACAAGTCTAAGAATTAACCGAAAAAGTAAATGCAAGCGTTTCATACCACTTGTATTGCTAAGTCGTTTAATTGGATTTCTCGTACGAATGAGGTAAAGGTTTGTATATACTAATAGATTGGAAAACGGTTTTTATAAACGAGATTTGTATTAAAAATAGAGTTGGAATCATCTTTGTGAAAGAGTTTGAATATTTACTACTAGTATAGAAAACCTTTATATATTAAAGTGACAAACCACATAAATGATTGTAGAAACAATCAATCACCTAAATCCACATTCGACGACGTGAATTAAAACCATAAAAATCGATACTGAATCCTTCAAAATGGATATTCCCAAAAATCCCGAAAAAGAAGTCATTAAAGACGATAAATGATAACAACAATTCGGATCATCAAAAATCGATTAAAAACCGGAAAACCCACACAAAACAGCCTAAAATAGGCAAAAAGCAAACTTCACAGATTCAGTCGACTGTTCTATAGGGTCAGTCAACTGAAACAAGCCTAGAAACTCTCGGGTTTCAGGTTTAGTCGACTGACTCTGTAGTTCAGTCGATTGATACATGGACAGAAACATTTATGTCCCCAGTTCAGTCGACTGAACTGTATGGTCAGTCGACTGACATAGAGCCAGAGAGTTTTCTGGCCCCAGATTCAGTCGACTGACTCTGCAGTTCAGTCGACTGAATTGTGGTTTCTAGTATTCTCAGCCTAGCCCCCAAAAGGGGCAAAAATCCTAACGGGAGTGATCAGACGAGCATCAAAGACTAGGAATTTATGCCAAGCGACAACCCAGCCTTATAGGCTCTTCGATACACCCCCAACAACGTGTTCAAACTTCAACGATAGGATTTTTAAAGATTTGACTTCAAACACCAAAAAATTGGAATATTCATCAAACCAATTCAATTCAAAAGCAAATGAACAAGGAATAGATGTTAGGAATTACTACCAAACAACTATCAAAGATATAGACATAGATGTGAGTTCAAAAACTCACCTTTTAACCCAAAAACAACAAACGAGAAGCTCTAAAGCAAAGAAAAGATCAACTACTCTTCAATTTCAACTCTAGAAGCTCCAATTTAAGATCATAAGCAATATTTCCTAAGTTAGGTTATAGGAAATTTCTAAAATTGGAGAGGGATTAAGATGGAGAAGAAGAAGAGGATGCTTACCTAATATTCTCTTTGATGTTGGAGCTAGAATTTGTATTTCCTAATCAATCTAGGGCTTGGAATTCTAATTTCCTTTCTCTTCCCTCATTTTTACTTTAGCCTGAGTGTTAGGAAATGTTATGAAGGAATGAAGAGGAGTGGAGTGGGAGTTAGGGTATTAGATGGGTTGGGTGCTAGGTTATTGGGCTGAAACCCCAAACTCAAAGCCCTAAATGAAAATATCAAAATTTTACTCAACTCCAAACATATCGATGTTTATACTCAAAAAGGTCACAAACGCCATTTTGGACTCAATGGAAGTGTCCTAATTCGACTGTTTGCAAAAAGGGACATTTCGGACTTAAATCCGACTAACGATGCTATATTTAAATAAAACATTTAAATATACAATCGTAAAATATGCTGGTTGTTATAGACTCCCCTCCTAAAGAAATTGCATCCTCGCAATACTTAAGAAAAAGAAATAAAAAGTAACAACCATACAAAGGCATAACAACACAAAAAGAAGAAATTTTGAAATGAGAAGTTCACCTTAAGGAGCACGAGAGAGTAAGTCCGGATGTGATCGCTCGATGAATTCTCTGGATTCCCAAGAGCAATCCTTAGGATTTGAGGACCATTGAACTTTCACAAGAGGAACGTCTTTATTTCGAAGGCGTTTAACCTCCGTAGAAATGATACGAATAGGATGTTGCTCATAAGTCAAACTAGGCGAAACTTCAATTTCTTCAATAACACCGGGCTCAAGAATAGAATCGGAATCTCGAAGGCATTTCCATAATTGAGAGACGTGGAATACATCGTGAATAGCAGAAAATTGAGTCGGTAATAAAAGGCGATAAGCCACGGAACCAATGCGTTCGGTGATGGGAAATGGGCCAATATATCGAGGTGCTAATTTTCCCGATCGACTGAAATGCACAACACCCTTCATAGGTGAAACACGAATAAAAACCAAATCTCCCATAGAAAATTCTAATTTCCTTCTTCGGTAATCGGCATAGGATTTTTGTCTACTTTGAGCTTCTTTCATCCTATGATGAATAAGGTCAATCTTTTCTGTGGCATCACGAATAAAATATGGACCTAAAACCAGCTTCTCACCGGCTTCAAGCCAACACGATGAATGGTAAATTTAGAACGATGAGAATCTTCTAAAATGTCTTTACGAAGATCAATAATATTTAGCACAATAAGTCTACCAAATTTTCGAATACTGCCACGAGCATCAATATCAAAGTCTTTCAAACCTTCAATATCAATTTTATCCCTATAACTTTGGCTAAGAAGAACCAATTCGGGATCATGCTTTTGAGCTTCAAGAATGCTGTTAACCCGCCTTTTGGCAAGGCCGCGGACAGACGGATTTAACTTAAACAACTTCACAACTATCGAGACTAAAGTATGATGGGTTCGGTTTAAAATGATGATAGGCAGTTTGGCAAATGACGTTCGGCATTGAGATGGTTCGGCATTGAAGGTTGTTCGGCATAAAGAGATCGTCATTCGACATAGAGGGATCGTTCGGCACTGAACGAGTGCTCGGCATTAGAAGGATCATTCGGCATAGAGGAATGTTTAACACTGGACGAGCGTTCAACATAGAGAGATCGACGTTCGGCATTGGATGGAGCGCTCGGCATCAACCAACGTTCGGCATCTGGAGACGTTCGACATTGGATGGAGCGCTCGGCATTAACCAACGTTCGGCATCTGGAGACGTTCGACATTGGATGGAGCGCTCGGCATTAACCAACGTTCGGCATCTGGAGACGTTCGACATTGGATGGAGCGCTCGGCATCAACCAACGTTCGGCATCTGGAGACGTTCGACATTGGATGGAGCGCTCGGCATTAACCAACGTTCGGGATCTGGAGACGTTCGACATTGGATGGAGCGCTCGGCATTAACCAACGTTCGTCATCTGGAGACGTTCGGCATTGGATGGATCGTTCGGCATCAAGGAGCGTTCGGCATTGGATGGGTCGTTCGGCATACCTCACCTCGCTCGACATCGCACCTCACACCTCAGTACCCCGCACCTCCATACCTCGCACCTCCATACCTTGCACCTCCATATCTTGGTACCTCGCACCTCCATACCTTGCACCTCCATATCTTGGTACCTCGCACCTCCATACCTCGGTACCTCGCACCTCCCAACGTTCGGCATGAGGAGATCGTTCGGCATCCACACCTTGTTCGGCATCTATGGTTCGGCATATGGAGACCACTCCATTTGGGTTGAGGTACTCGGCTACCAGGCCCACCAGGGAAGTCCAACCCATCTTTGTCTATAAATAGAGAGGCAGGGGCACAGTAAAAGGGGATCTTCTTTCTGCTCTCTTACTTTCTCTTTTCTAAGGCTAAGGCAACTCTGCCATTTTGTAACTGTAGTCGATTATTACAACAATAAAAAAAACTTCTGGAGTGGACGTAGGCCGGAGTTAGCCGAACCACTATAAAATCTGTTGTTCTTTACTGCTTTCATTTCAGTTTTAACTATTCTTCACATTATTACTCTCTACATACATTCTATCTCTGAGCTGTGATTGGTATTTGGTGCTTTCATCTGGATTTTGGGGTTAGTGACCAATTTTGGCGCTAACACTTTGGTGCTTTCACCGAGAATTGAAACACTCAGGAACTTTGGAGTTAGGAACTTGGATCCTAGAAAGCAATGGCTAGACCACCAACAAGGAAGCAAGTAGCGGAAAGAAGCAATCAGGAAGGAAGTCAAGCGGCCTCTTCTGGAGCTGGAGAGGATCATGCATCCATCTACATAACTCGGGTTGAGATGCAGGCAATGATGAATTCTATGCAGGAGCAGATGATGAAACGACAAGAGGAGATGATGCAGGCTCTTCTCAGGCAATTTGAACAACCAAGAACTGCAGGAGCTCAAGTTCATGGAACTGGACCAGAGGAACTCAACCAGCGGACAGATGGAGTGATTCAACAGGAGGCAGCTCCCAATCAACAAACAGCTAACAATCTAGATGGACCTAGACTCGGGGGCACACCACCAGGGAATGTTGGACCAGTTCATGGAGGGATACCGGATGACGCTACGCGGTCTGGCGTCGATAGGAATACAGGAGTACGTGATGAAGAATATGTGCCAGAATTTCCTCGGGGACTTGGGAGGCAGTCTGGATTAGTTGGAAACACTGGATTGGCTGACATTATCAGGCGGACTATTCGCGGAGGTCTGACAAATAGGGATTCAGAGGGAGTTAACAAAAGTCCGTTTACCCGGAACATCGGGACAGCTAGGAATCCGTCCGATTTCAAACTACCCACTCTGGAAGTATACAACGGGAAGACGGATCCCACCGACCACTTGATGAGATACACTAGGCATATGGAAGTGCTGGGGGCAACGGAGGAGGTTATGGCCCGATGTTTCCCCCTGTACTTAACTAAAATTGCTGCCATGTGGTTTAGACAACTGGAGGATGGATCCATTGGAACATGGACAGAACTGGTGGACAAGTTCTTAAGTCAGTTTCGAGTTCACATAAAAAGGCTAAAGAACGTGATAACGCTAACGTCAGTCAAACAGGGGGCAGATGAATCGCTTAGGACATTCTTAACTCGATTTAATGCAGCAGTTGCTTCGGTGGATCGGCCAGATCCATCAATGGTTCTGATGGCTGCGGTATCAGGAGTCAGAGATAATTCGGAGTTCAAAGTATCGTTGGTACGGGACCCACCGTTGGATATTGGGGAATTCTTTCATGAAGCTGAAAGATTTCTTCGACAAGAGGATGCATGTTTGGACATGAGGTCACAGGAAGTAAACATGACTAAGGATGGAAGATTACTCGGCGAAAGCTCAGGTGGGGACAAGGATAAAGGGAAAAGGAAGCGCTGGGGAGAACCAAAGTTCTCCACTTACACAGGATTGAACGCAACGTTGGAGCGGATTTTCTTAGATACTCGAGATCGTCTTCCCTATCGAAGGCCATCAAGGAGGGAACCCACAGAACGTGAAAGGGCATCAGGAAGGCACTGTCTCTTTCATGACCTGGATGGGCATGATACTAACAGCTGTCGACATCTAAAGGATATAATCGAGGAGCATATAAGGAATGGTTAGTTGCGACAGTATGTCGGAACTTGGAATGCGGCGGTGGAACATGAACAGCCACCGCCTACCTTGAACGACGAGGGCGCGAGGCCCAGGAATGGTGACCGATTGTTCATCAACTAATCTTGATGGTTTGGAATAAGTAACAAACTCCGGGCAAACGGTTAAATCACTTACTCATGTACGGGGTCGGAGATAACCCTCAGGCATGCTCTGATATGATGGCTTACCGAAATGCCCGGGTTTGTGAAATCTGTTTTTTCCTTTTGACTTGGACATTTGCTTTTTCTGGTTTGGTTTTGGAGTTTGGTTTGAACTCCCTGTTTTTCTCGTTTTTCTGGTTTGAATTCTGGTTTGAATGTTCGTTTTTCAGATTGGATTTTGATTGGATTTTCTCTGGATTTTGGCTTAAAGGTCGTCGAGTATGGACTATGCTCGGCAAGTGTCCAGAGCGACCAGGATTCGGCTTAGGACTTAAGCCACGGCATTACTTGCGTCCAGGGACACTGGGCCACGGTCGTCAGGTGTGGATTACGCCTGGCAAGAACCCGGAGAGGTTAGCTCAGCGTCCAGGGACACTGGACCACGGTCGTCAGGTGTGGATTGCGCTTGGCAAGAACCCGGAGAGGTTAGCTCAGCGTCCAGGGACACTGGACCACGGTCGTCAGGTGTGGATTGCGCTTGGCAAGAGCCCGGAGAGGTTATGGATTTGGATATCGACCCGAAGAGGTCCTAAGGTCCCCTATTGGTTATTGGATATGGATGAAACATGGACTTTGGATATTGGACTTGAGGCTATTCAAAACACACCTTTCACAGCAAGGCATGTTTTGGGGGGCAAGTGTTAACCCGCCTTTTGGCAAGGCCGCGGACACATGGATTTAACTTAAACAACTTCACAACTATCGAGACTAAAGTATGATGGGTTCGGTTTAAAATGATGATAGGCAGTTTGGCAAATGACGTTCGGCATTGAGATGGTTCGGCGTTGAAGATTGTTCGGCATAAAGAGATCGTCATTCGACATAGAGGGATCGTTCGGCACTGAATGAGTGCTCGGCATTAGAAGGATCGTTCGGCATAGAGGAATGTTCGACACTGGACGAGCGTTCAACATAGAGAGATCGACGTTCGGCATTGGATGGAGCGCTCGGCATCAACCAACGTTCGGCATCTGGAGACGTTCGACATTGGATGGAGCGCTCGGCATTAACCAACGTTCGGCATCTGGAGACGTTCGACATTGGATGGAGCGCTCGGCATTAACCAACGTTCGGCATCTGGAGACGTTCGACATTGGATGGAGCGCTCGGCATCAACCAACGTTCGGCATCTGGAGACGTTCGACATTGGATGGAGCGCTCGGCATCAACCAACGTTCGGCATCTGGAGACGTTCGACATTGGATGGAGCGCTCGGCATTAACCAACGTTCGGCATCTGGAGACGTTCGACATTGGATGGAGCGCTCGGCATTAACCAACATTCGGCATCTGGAGACGTTCGGCATTGGATGGATCGTTCGGCATCAAGGAGCGTTCGGCATTGGATGGGTCGTTCGGCATACCTCACCTCGCTCGACATCGCACCTCACACCTCAGTACTCCGCACCTCCATACCTCGCACCTCCATACCTTGCACCTCCATATCTTGGTACCTCGCACCTCCATACCTTGCACCTCCATATCTTGGTACCTCGCACCTCCATACCTCGGTACCTCGCACCTCCCAACGTTCGGCATGAGGAGATCGTTCGGCATCCACACCTTGTTCGGCATCTATGGTTCGGCATATGGTGACCACTCCATTTGGGCTGAGGTACTCGGCTACCAGGCCCACCAGGGAAGTCCAACCCATCTTTGTCTATAAATAGAGAGGCAGGGGCACAGTAAAAGGGGATCTTCTTTCTGCTCTCTTACTTTCTCTTTTCTAAGGCTAAGGCAACTCTACCATTTTGTAACTGTAATCGATTATTACAGCAATAAAAAACAAACTTCTGGAGTGGACGTAGGCCGGAGTTAGCCGAACCACTATAAAATCTGTTGTTCTTTACTGCTTTCATTTCAGTTTTAACTGTGCTTCACATTATTACTCTCTACATACATTCTATCTCTGAGCTGTGATTGGTATTTGGTGCTTTCATCTGGATTTTGGGGTTAGTAACCAATTTTGGCGCTAACAAATGCGGTCTAAAAGAGAAGGATGAGCCTCAAGGCTACATAAAACAGGAGATGAACATGAATTGGATTCACGATCTCGAATCTCACAAGTGGATATAGTCTCGAGATCATTCCACTCGGATATCATCATGGAAACAACCGCATGTTGCTTACGACTATGGGCATCGGCAACACGATTTCCCTTTCCGGGAGTATAAAGAATATCAAGGTCATAAGATGCAAGGAACTCGAGCCAACGTTGTTGACGCAAATTAAGTTCCTTTTGGGAAAATAAATACTTCAAAGATTTATGATCGGTGTAGAGAGCAAATTTCTCTCCCAAAAGATAATAACGCCAAATTCTAAGGGCGAAAACAATAGTCGTGAGCTCCAAATCATGAGTGGCATATCTAGTCTCGGCAGGCTTTAATTGCCTAGAAGCATAAGCGATAACACGTTCCCTTTGCATGAGCACAGCTCCCAAACCAACATGACTAGCATCGGTATAAACAATAAAGTCCTGGTTTCTTTTGGGAATCACAAGAATAGGAGCATCGGAAAGGAGTTCTTTTAATTTATGAAATGAAGCTTCACATTTGTCTGACCAAATGTATTTAACTCTCTTCTTTGTCAAACTAGTGAGAGGTACGGAAATTTTAGAAAAGTCTTTTATAAAACGACGGTAATAGCCCGCCAATCCGAGAAAGCTACGAATTTCCGTCACACTCTCCGGTCTCTTCCAATTTATAATCGCTTCAATCTTTGAAGGATCCACGGAAATTTCGGATTCAGAAATAATATGTCCCCAAAATTTCACACGAGATTGCCAAAAGTGGCATTAAGAAAATTTTGCTTTCAATTGGTTGCTCCTAAGAGTTTCCAACACAATCCGAAGATGATTTTCATGCTCTTCCTTGGTTTTAGAATAAACAAGAATATCATCGATAAAGATGAGAACAAATCGATCGAGGAAGTCTTTGAAAACTCGATTCATAAGGTCAACGAAATAAGCTAGAGCATTCGTTAAACCAAATGGCATAACAAGCCATTCATAAGATCCATAAGGAGTACGGAACGATGTCAAAGGAATGCTATCCTCTGCAATATGGAGCTGATGAAAACCGGTTGCTAAGTCTAACTGTGAAAAGACTCTAGCACCACTAAGTTGATCGAATAAATCATCAATCCGAGGCAAGGGATATTTATTCTTGATGGTGAGATCATTAAGCTTGCGGTAGTCAACGCAAAGCCTAAGTGTACCATCCGATTTCTTCACAAAAATAGCTGAAGCTCCCCATAGAGAGGAACTAGAACGAACAAACTGTTTCGCTTCCAATTAGGATAATTGTTTACGCATCTCCTCATTTTCCTTATTGGATATACGATAAGGAGGACGAGTGATAGCTAGAGCTTCAGAGATTAGATTAATTCTGAACTCAATTGCTCGCTTAGGTGGTAATCCTAATACGGGCTCAAATATATCGGGAAATTCACGAACAATGTGAATGAGAGAAATAACATCTTCCTCATCATCATTATCGTCATCATGAGGATTTAGAGAATACAAGGATGCTCCCGAATTGGAATCTGAATCTTTAAGAACAAGATAAATCTGCTTAACAGATTGAGGATGTCGAAGATATATAGTCCGCTCGGGATATAGGATATAGGCTTCATATCGGTTAAGCCAATCCATTCCTAAAATCATTCTGAAACCAAGGTAACGCATAACATGCAAATCGGCTCGGAAAGCAAAATCATATAAAATAATTTCGACATCTTTACACAGTAAACTGAGTGTTGCGGATCCACCAACCGGATTTGCAATCCTCAATGAAGTCATCAAGCCAATAACATTCAAAGACAAAGCATCAACAAGTTCTTTTGATATAAAAGAGTGAGATGCACCCATATCAAAAAGAACTCGAATAGGAAGATGACGAAATATAATAATGCCATCAAGGATAGAATGAGAAATACCTTGACCACGAGAAGTGTTAGTAGGGGCTTGCACAACATTTAGCTTGCCTTCCTTCTTGCTTTGAAGTTTGGGACATGAAGATATAGTATGACCCGAACTTTTGCAATAGCGACAAGTAAGAGACTTTGGACACTTGTTTGCATAATGGTCCTTAGAACCACAATTGTAACATTCTCCACGACTAGAGGTAGGAGTCTTTGCTACCGAAGTTGCTTGCTTCCCTTTCTTGTTGGGATAAGGCTTGAACTTAAAAGGCCTCTTCTTATTGATGTTTCGTTTGGCACCCACAACTTCAACATCACTTTCTTTATCGGCCTCTTCGAGTCGAAGAGCGATATCAACAAGCTGATCGAAAGAAGCTTCTAATTTCAGAAATAATGGCTTTTTGAGGTTCTTATTCAACCCATAGACAAATCTCTGATTTTTCTTCAATGGAGTATTAATATACTCGACCCCATATTTAGATAGAGATTCGAAAGATGCGACGTAATCCGTCACAGAAGATTCACCTTGAACAAGGTCAATAAAGCGTCGAGCTGGAGATACTTTTTCAGCTTCTGGCACAAATTTTAACTCGAATCTTTCCCGGAATTGCTCCCAAGTAAGATCCGCTTCAATAATTTTCGAGATCAGAAGCTCATACCAATCTAATGCTCTTTCTTGGAGCATGCTAGATGCCACTTGGACTCGGTGTAGATCAATAAGATTCATGCGGGAAAAGATGTGATCGCATGTTCTAAGCCAAGCTTGGACTTCTATAACGCTCTTGGAACCCTTGAAAGGCCTTCCACCCAAGTTGGTGTAATCACTGCACAAGCGTGCAAACCCAGATTTAGGATGAGTAGGCTCTGGAATGGGTCCGATAGCTTGAGCATTTTTCACAAGATCTAGAAGTTACTGGACAGACATAAATACTCCATCCTGAGGAGTAGCACTGGATTGACCGACGCTGGGACGGCCTGGTCTAACCATTTCTCTTCTTTAAGAAAGAAAAAAGAGGAAAAAGGTTATTCACAGAATGAATATCAAACAAACTTGATTGATAAAACAAGGCATCATAAAAAGAAATATGATAGAACGGTACGAAAACTCGAATTAAATTCTATGGCACGATTCCTAAGAAAGACTTAGGACAATGATCCTTGCTAGATTATTCTACATTGTTCCGAAGTTTGGCTCTGATACCAAGCTGTGACGCCCCACCTCTATACTCACACTAGCCAAGGACACTACGGGGTAATGCCGTCGACTAGCACGAAGAATAAGGCTGTTGAGGAGCGACCATCTGTGTAATTGCTTTGTGCGAGTACCGATATGTCAGATACTATAACTTACATTTCATTTCAAGAGGAAATCCGACATATCAAATACAAACTCAAAGCTACCACACGGTGGCTATATGGCCTTCGGAAACAAATATAGAAATAAGCATAACACAAATCAGTCACAGACATTCATATCACAAAGGCGGAAACATATATGAATATAACACATAAAAGTGTACATCAAAATAGTGGTCAAACTAGATCCACTACATCACATCACAGAAGAATAGATACAAGTACTAGACAAAAGAATAAGTATACAACAAGGAGTCTCCATCTCAAATGTATACTAACAAAAACTACTATGCTAAAGTAGTTAGCCAAAAGTCAGGTGACGGACCCTGATAAGAAGTCAAGCAGGAGCACCTGAAATACCTCGGTCTAACCCAAGTATTATTTAAGAAGAAAATAATAAACGGATCAGTCTAGCTATAAATATCATATAAAATGAGATAGGATAAGAGATATGACCAAAAACGTATGATAACAATAATGCCATACCATGACAAGTATACATCAGATAACAACAAAAATCATACAATATCTCAAATATTCTCAAACACCAAAAGAATGTCATATTCTTTAAATTATTCACCAACACAAATATTGATAGAGCTTATCAATGCAATCCACGAAAATTGGTGAAACATGAATTCTAGAAATCAACCACTAGAAATCAAGAAATCACAAAGGGGGGAGGCCTATCACAAACGGGAGCATGAAAACTCACCAACACGTGCATCACAAACGGAACGCTATTCCATGGTCGCTAACCATCACTTTTGAGCTGAAGCTCCACAAACGGCCCGAAGACCATGGGTCGCTACCCCACCAATTTTGAGTTGAAACTCTACAAACGGGGTTTAACCACCACACAAACAAAGAGACGTCGCACATCGCTAGTCTAATTCACAAAATGATCATCATCGATCAATAAAAAGTGTGAATCACACTAAGCTAGTAAATATAAGAGTTTAGCTTCATGTCCCATAACCACTGGCTTAACGTACATATTTACGAACAAATTGTAGACTTCCACTCGAAAATTGTCACAAGATTTCAATCGAACAAGTCTATGAATTAACCGATAAAGTAAATGCAAGCGTTTCATACCACTTGTTTTGCTAAGTCGTTTAATTGGATTTCTCGTACGAATGAGGTAAAGGTTTGTATATACTAATAGATTAGAAAACGGTTTTTATAAACGAGATTTGTATTAAAAATAGAGTTGGAATCATCTTTGTGAAAGAGTTTGAATATTTACTACTAGTATAGAAAACCTTTATATTTTAAAGTGAAAAACCACAGAAATGATTGTAGAAACAATATACCAAAATCCACATTCGACGACGTGAAGTAAAACCATAAAAATCGATACTGAATCCATTAAAATGGATATTCCCATAAATCCCAAAAAGAAGTCATTAAAGACGATAAATGATAACAATAATTCAGATCATCAAAAATCGATTAAAAACCGGAAAACCCACACAAAACAGCCAAAAATAGGCAAAAAGCAAGCTTCACATATTCAGTCGACTGTTCTGTAGGTTCAGTCGACTGAAACAAGCCTAGAAACTCTCGGTTTAGCTTCACATATTCAGTCGACTGTTCTGTATGGTCAGTCGACTGACACAGAGCCAGAGAGTTTTCTGGCCCCAGATTCAGTCGACTGACACAGAGCCAGAGAGTTTTCTGGCCCCAGATTCAGTCGACTGACACAGAGCCAGAGAGTTTTCTGGCCCCAGATTCAGTCGACTGACTCTGCAGTTCAGTCGACTGAATTATGGTTTCCAGTATTCTTAGCCTAGCCCCCAAAAGGGGCAAAAATCCTAACGGGAGCAATCGGACAAGCATCAGAGACTAGGGATTTATGCCAAGCGACAACCCAGCCTTATAGGCTCTTCGATACACCCCCAACAACGTGTTCAAACATCAAAGATAGGATTTTTAAAGATTTGACTTCAAACACCAAAAATTTGGAATATTCATCAAACCAATTCAATTCAAAAGCAAATGAACAAGGAATTGATGTTAGGAATTACTACCAAACGACTATCAAAGATATAAACATAGACGTGAGTTCAAAAACTCACCTTTTAACCCAAAAACAACAAACGAGAAGCTCTAAAGCAAAGAAAAGATCAACTACTCTTCAATTTCAACTCTAGAAACTCCAATCTAAGATCATAAGCAATATTTCCTAAGTTAGGTTATAGGAAATTTCTGAAATTGGAGAGAGATTGAGATGGAGAAGAAGAAGAGGATGCTTACTTAAGCTTCTCTTTGATGTTGGAGCTAGAATTTGTATTTCCTAATCAATCTAGGGCTTGGAATTCTAATTTCCTTTCTCTTCCCCCATTTTTACTTTAGCTTGAGTGTTAGGAAATGTTATGAAGGAATGAAGAGGAGTGGAGTGGGAGTTAGGGTATTAGATGGGTTGGGTGCTAGGTTATTGGGTTGAAACCCCAAACTCAAAGCCCTAAATGAAAATATCAAAATTTTACTCAACTCCAAACATATCGATATTTATACTCAAAAAGGTTGCAAACACCATTTTGGACTCAATGGAAGTGGTCTCGAGTCCTAATTCAACTGTTTGCAAAAAGTGACATTTCGGACTTAAATCCGACTAACGATGCTATATTTAAATATACAATCGTAAAATATGCGGGTTGTTACAATCATGGTCCTAACCTCATATAACTTATGAGATGAATTATCCCTTAAATAGTGTCTCACTTCCAACGCTTCTGCTCAACCCAACTATAATCATCCGATGGAGGCAGTGCCATGATTTAACTATAATTAAAGTGGAGTTTCCACATTGAAGCTCGATCGTATTCTCAAGTTGAGGGATTTTGTAATATTGTCACATCGATATTTTCTATTTGACCTTAGTTATATTAACCAACAAAAATATATCAAGTGAGACATTCCATAGTTATTCAATAACTATCGGTACACAACCCCTTGGTGTCCCTACAGCTATGAGCTATGTTATGAAAGGTGTGCTTAAGCGCTAAATGCATGCACAACGCTTATTTTTTTTGAAAAAGTAAAACTATTAAGCGATGAGCGCTTAGGTGCGCTTATGTGGCACTTATATGCGCTTTGCTTAAATTCAGGCAATGCTTAAGAAAAACTTAGCAAAAAGAATATTATTTTTAAAATACAAGAAATTTGGATTAAAGCAAAAAACCACATTCCTAAAAAAATTCTCATTTTCTGATAGTGCGCATTAAGATATTATTATTTTATTTAACAAATGAGCATAGCTTGTACTCAACTCGAGTATGCTAACTTTTAATGTATAGTGAAAGTCAAATCCAACCTTTAAAACCTATAAATTTGTAAGTTAACTTCAAAGTTAAACTTTAGTTCTTTGTAATGAATGTGTGCATACACATATGGTACACTTGTACACAGGCAACGCGCTTAATATAAACTCTTTATAATAGAATTATATATGTAAGGATAAAGTATGCTAAAAACTTAAGCGATGCTTAAGTGGCTCTTAAGCGACATTAAGCGAAGCGAAACTTCTATCACCTCACCTCGCTCAGCGCATATTATAACATAGGCCATGAGTAATACACTATCCAATATTTGGAGAGCATTATATACTCTAGTCTCAGTGGATGTATCGATTTCCAGTCTCGATACTTCTTGAATAGAAATAATTAAATTGGTATGTATATTTTATTATGGTAAATCACTCATGGTTACGACATGTTGTAATTACTATCATAAAACGTACCATTTAGTGTTTAGAGTCGTTAGAATCTATTGTTAAAGTTCTTGATAGAAATTTCTGATCTTTATCTCTAATTTTTGATCTTTTGTTATTTTAAACATAAATAAATTATTTTAGTTTCATTTAAAAATATTTTATAAAAGCTTTGAGAGTTCAAAAATATTTAAAAACTATGTTCAAATTATTTATAAAGTGTAGAATTTTCAAAACCATTTAAAAGGAAACATTTTTCATTTTTAACTATCCTATATTGACATACATATTTTAATATGTTGACATATATGCTGTTAAATTGTTTTATGAATGGAAGTGTCTTTTGGACACAATTCTTCATAAATGGATACATCTGTTTATTCTCTATATGAAGGGGAGTGCAAACAAATTTTAAATTAACTAATAACTTACATTCTTCTCACTCCTTACTCTCTTGAAAATTCTCTTGAAAAATATACTTTATTCCCTTCAAAGTCATGTAGAATCAATTCACACTCCATTATAATGATTCACTAATACTTACTATTTTGCAAGCATCTCTCTCATTTCAAAGATCGAAGTGCTATCGAAGAAGCTATAGGATCCATTATATCCAAAGTACAACTACTTGTCTTTGGAAAATCATCAACTCTACTCTTGTTTGTGAGGGTGTGCATGTAGCTCGTTCAAATCAAATGGGTGTGCTTAATAGCCCGTTCAAGTATAGTGGGTGATCTTGTAGCCCAGTAAATCAACAGAGTTCACTCTAGACTCGAAATACAGGAGGGTGTGTCTCGTAGTCTTGAAATTGAGATTGTAATTGGTTTGCTTACCCCGGACTCAAAATACAGAAGGTTGTGTCTCGGAGCCTTGAAATACAAGAGAGTTTGCCCAGACTCGAAATACAGGGAGTATGTCTCATAGCCTTGAAATACAGTAGGGTGTGTCTCGTAACCGTATAAAGCAGGCACTTGAAAAGAAATCTGTAAAAGAAATTTTACGGGACTGGATGTAGGAGAAATCCAAACCAGTATAAAATCCTTAGTGTCATCTCTCTAACTCTTACTTTACTTTTTTGCTTTTATATTTATACATGATTGCAACAGTGACTGATTGTTAGTATAAATCCGTGTTGTTAATCTGTGAATTGATATTAATCTTAAAAGAATTTTAAAAGAATTAACATAAGTTAGAAAACACTATTCACCCTCCCCCTCTAGTGTTAAATTAGCCTTAAGATCCATTATTCTACAACCCACATTTGGTATCAAAGTACTAGATTTTCAACAACTCGTAAACTGATTTTTGAAAATAATAAATGACTAGCAATATTGTTAGAACACTTGTTAACACTTTTGTAGAAGGACAATCAACTGCTACCACTTTTTAATTGCAATTATTACACTTATTGGTCATGTAAGATGTTGATTTATTTACAGTCTAATGGTTTAGATATTGGAGTATTACATAGAATGAGTACACCGAACCCCAACCGACTTTTCACAATGAACTGTTGACCAAAAGAAACACACTTAATAATTCTAAAGCTATGAATATTTTATTTTTTTCTTTAGCTAAAAATGAATTTAATAGAGTCTCTATTTCTAAGTCTGCATATGGAATTTGGAGAACGTTGCAAGTTACACATGAAGGCACTAGGAAAGTTAAACAGATTAAAATTTCCATGTTAACTAATGAGTTTCAATTATTTAAAATGAATCAAAATGAGTCTATTTCTGACAAGTATTATTGGTTTCAAGATATAGTGCATTCTTTAGTTTCACTAGGTAATAAATTTTCTAAAGAGAACCAAGTTAGAAAAATACTCAATTCACTCTCCTAAGAGTGGGATCAAAACACAGTGGCAATAGAAGAGGCTAGTGACATTAGTACTTTATAAATTGAAAAGTTAATAGGTAATTCAATGTCCTATGAAGCACAATTGCAGAGTAGAAGAGAAAGCAAGACAACAGAAAAGAAATCCATTGCCTTCAATGCAATAACTGACGATCAGGATCTAATGATGAAAATGATGAGGAGATGGCTTTCATCACCCGGAATTTTAAAAAGTTCCTGAAATAAAGAAAGATGAACAACTTTCAGAGACCAAAAAACAAAACTCCTGGAAATGGAACTGCAATTAAATGTTTTAATTGTGATGAACTTGGTCACCTACGAAGAGACTGTCCACATAAAAAGAAATCAAAAATCTCACCGATCATCGATTCATCCAGAAAAAGAAAGAGAGCTTACACAACAACATTAGATGATTCAGATACTACTTCAAATGACAATGAACCAGACATTGAGGATGTAAACATGTTTCACGGCAATAGTAGATTAATTAGAATAGATCAAAGGAAATGATAGAAAACGGTACTTTATTATTTCATTTTATTATTATTAAATTCAGGAGTAAAATATAGATTAATAATAATAATGGATACATACAAGTATATAGATATATATATATAAAGGAATCTTTTGCCTTAGTTTTACTTTTGAATTTTCTGGCCCATATGTCGACATACCCTAAATCCGTATGCCAACATACTAGCTTGAATTTTGAAATTTCTTTTCAAATTTTGAATTTCCCTCTCTTTTTCATTAATTCCAAAAAACTGAAAAGGCATCTTTTAACCTGAAACATGTCGGTCCATACCTTATTAACCAATATAATTCTTTCCTATCATTCACTTACTCACTTTATTTCGAAAATTCAAAACATATCTTCGCTCTCTTATCTTCTAAACTACTCAAAAATGGCCTAATAAAGCCAACCATCAAAAACCATTAGACTTTCAACAAGGAATCAAAGGCTTTCTTATTAGTGACAAAGAAGTCACTGACACTTATATTGAATACGCTGCTTCCGAAAAGGTATTTTCTGAAGATTTGAAAATTTTGATGATTTTTCTTCTTATTGTCTTCAAGATCTTTGTTTTCAAAATGATATTCTTGGTTTCTTCTTATGCAAATTTTAATAGAAAATTTTTGAAGGAGAAGGGAGCCAAATTTGGTGTAGTGTGAATGGCAAAGACACAACAATTGTTTTAGATTCTGAAATTTTGGGTTAAATACTTAGTTGAAAATATAGTGGAATTGACCTCTCCACTTTTAAAATTGATGAACAAAATAGAGAAGTTTTTCATGACATTTTTTAAAATGATGAAGACTTTGAATTCAAACATAGAAATCTTAGACCTAATTCGAGGCTTATAAGTTTCATTTTATAACAAAGCATCACTCCGATGACGGGTAATTACAATAGCTCGACTCAAGAGGTTTTTAAAGGCCCCTTTTGCTATTGATGGAAACTACAACATCAGTTGGGCACAAGTCCTCTTAGATGATTTTGTTTAAAATAATATTTCTAGACATGCGAACATGCTTTACCATAGTGTGTATCTCACTAGTGTTTTTGAATAATTTGGTATTGATTTAAGAGGAGAACCCACTTTATCTTGAAAAGCTTTCAACAAATCCAATATTTCTCTCATGCGTATTCCTTCTTACTTTGAACCATATGAGACTCTTCCCCAAAAAGAAGAAAGACTAGCAAAGGAAAAACAACAAGAAATTGAATAAGAAGAAGAAAGTTATGGAATTCAAGGAGAAGATGAAGAAGAAGAAGAGAAGGAAGTAGAGACTTCTCTTAAAAGTTTTGAGAGACCATCTCAAAGCTTAAAGAAAGGAATTCTCAAAAATCAAGAGAAGATCATCAAAAATCAAAAGAAGCTAAGTAAGAAATTCATTAGTCTTTCCTTGTATTTACTTAGTTTATTTCAAGTTATCTTCTTATGTTTTCCGCTTTTGCTATGTATCATCTTGTTTTAATCAGTGAAAATTATTTCATATGGTTATAACTTGTTCTATTTGTCTTTGGAAATTATTGAAATAAAATGGTATTAAGTATAAACTAAAAATATATCAAAAACTCAAAAAGCAATTTTAGGTATATATCGACATAATATAGCCACAACAACAACAACTAAGCCATTATTCCCAAACAAATCGGGGTCGACTAGAGATAGAACCCAAAACTAAATGACAAAGTCAATTTAAAAGTCATAATAACAATAATAATAATAATAACCATGATAATAATAAAATAAAGTAAAATAAGTAAACAAATAATAATAACAACAATAATCACCGAGTATAATAAAAATGAAGATAAAAATAAAATAAAAATAAAAATAAAAATATATATGTATATATATAAACTATAATATTATTACTAATAGTAATAATGATGCTAATAGTAATATTGACCGAAGGCCAAACACTACATCTTGGACTTCTATTCACTAGTCCTATAATCTAAAACTTATAACACTACCCCTAAACCAACCCTAAGCAAAAATTCTCCTAACTCGTGGTTATGGTATGTGGATCGCTAACTTCCACGCACTTCTGTCTGACACCAGCTCTTCGAATATATTCCGATCCTTCAAGTCCCTTTTTACTACTTCCTCTCATGTCAACCTTGGTCGACCTCTACCTCCCTTTGACCATTCGACGCGGCCTATAATTCCAACGCACATAGGTGCCTCAGGAGGCCTCCGTTGAAGATGTCCAAACCATCTTAAAGGGTGTTGGACTAGCTTCTCCTTAATTGGTGCTACTCCAAGTTTATCACATATATCATCGTTTCTAATTCGATCTCTTCTTATATGACCACAGCTCCATTGCAGCATACGCATCTCTACTACACTTACCTTCTGAACGTTTTTGCTTTTAGCAGGCCAACATTCTTTACCATAAAACATTGGAGGCCTGATTGTTGTTCTATAGAATTTCCTTTAAGCTTCTACGTGAATTTCATGTCACAGAGAATGTCAGACGCTTGTCGCCATTTCACTCATCCCGCTCAAATTCTAAAACTAACATCTTCGTCAATCTCACCATCTAACTGCAACATTGATCCTAAATATCAAAAGGATTCCTTCTTGAGCACTACTTGTCCGGCCAGAGTGACAACTCCATCCACTGACCTGACACCACTGAACTCGCACTTTTATATACTCTATTTTTGTTTTGCTAAGCCTAAAACCCTTCGATTATAAAGTCCACCTCCACAGCTCTGGTTGTCTATCAACCCCAATCCTACTTTCGTCAATTAGCACAACATCATCAGCAAAGAGCATACATAAAGGAATCTCACCTTATATAACCTTTATAACCTCATCCATCACTAGGGCAAAAATGTAGGGGACCAAAGCTAACCCTTGATGTAATCCTATGTTAATGGGAAAGTAACTTATTTCACCCTCGCGTGCTCTAACACTAGTCACAACATCGTTGTACATATCCTTGATAAAGGTAATATACTTTATTGGAACTCTCTTCTTTTCCAAAGTCCACCATATAACCTTTCTTTGTACTTTGTTATAAGCTTTCTCCAAATCGATAAATACCATGTGTAGGTCCTTTTTTGCTCCCTAAACCTCTCCATAAGTTGTCTTATCAAGAAAACCGCCTCTGTGGTCGACCTCCCAGGCATGAAACCAAATTGGTTTTTTGAAACGCTTGTCACCTTTCTTAATCGATGTTCAATGTAACAAAGCAGAATTTCAAACACTTCGTATTTTAATATCTAAATTATTTAATATTTGTGTCCAAGATTTAATATGATTTTTATAATTTTTTAAACACTTTTTAATTAATAACTAATGTTAGAAAACGTATTTTTGAAATGTGTTTACAAAAATATACATTCTGGATGAATACTGAAAATGTGACCGGAAAACGTTTTGTTAAAAAAATAAACTTTTATACAATACAAGTTATGTAAACATTTTGAAACTTAAATAGCTATCATATGTAAACATATGACAAGTATTAAAACCACTTTTATACTAATCAAAACAATTAAAGTAAGCATGTATTAATTAAGGGAACAAGAGTACATAAAGGACCCTTAAATCACTCCTTGATTTAAGGAATGCATGCTTGTGTAAGAGCATGGTCTTACATGCTTAACTTCATTGCTAAGGAGGGGTTTATGCACATTTATCCACTAAATTCCTAACTCTATAAATACACATGCATATGCACTTCATTTCTACACAATTCATTTCTAAGCTCATCTTCACTTCTTTCTCTTCATGACTTCTTTTCTTCCTCTCTTCTCTTTAATGGCCGCATGCCTTATGATGAAAATATGGCTAAGGGCTGTGATTTTTGAAGTGAAGGAGGTGGTGTTTAGGCTTTAAGGTCGTGAACTAGGGGTGGTAGGAGGAGGAGGCCGTGAGCATGAGGGTAGGAGGAGGTGGTGCGTGAGAAATAGGGAGAAGAAGAGAGTGTTTTAGCGACGTTAAGTTGAAGTTAAAAATGTTGAAAGAGGTGTGGCTATAAATGGATGTTGGTAGGAAGAGATATGGATGGATAAAAGTGAGTTAATCTCACTTTGATTACACCATAAATTGGTTGCAAGTTAACTTGAAATATTGCTTTATATTTACTTGCTTAATCTCTTGATACTTGTTGTTAAATCACATGTTAATATGCTTGCTTAATATTAATAATAACAGACATTAACTACTTAAAGTTAAACCCTTGATTATATACTTTAAAAAGTGTATAAATTGTTGAAATAGTTGCTTACTAAACCATGGAATTATGATGAGTTCATTTGAACATTTAAAATGGATATATTGATGTGTATATATGTTAATACATGTTTAGGAATAATATGGTTGGAACTTGGAATCATATATGTGTATAAAATGATATGATACAAAATATTGGATTGAATACAGAATTGTACGTATAGCGATAGTCGCTATAAATGCACTTTGAATCCCTTAAACTATAACTTGTGAAAATGGTGATTTAACAACATATCTTAATAATAACTTGTTTGGTTATTATCTACACTTCCATAAGTGTTTTGAAAAGTAAAGAATATGTTTTGCAAAGTTATAGAAGAAGTAAATCAAAGTAAGAAAAGATTGAAGTAAAAGGTCACTATAGTGACACTTTTAAAAATAGTCCGTCTTTGAAAATAACACGCATTTTTAAGGAAACATTCTTAAGGGTTTCTTAACAATTAATCAAGTAAATAATATATTATTCTTATCGGGAAAGTTTTGAAACTTAAATCATTTGATGGCTAGTTGAACGAAGTGCAAAAAGTTATAACAAAATAGTTGCTATAAGTGTAGTTCGATAAAATACCACGTTATCGGAAAATTTTCTAAAATAATTAAAAGATATTTTTTGGGATTTTTCTTCATGGTTTTCAAGTACCTAAATTATACAAACTAATGTAAAAAGAATGGATTAAAAATCATTTGTTAAGACGTCGAACTCTAGGTGCAAAGTTGTAGCAAATTCACCTTAAACGACAACCCAAGTCTTTTGGTGGCACTTCAGAAGTGCTGTCTTTGCTTCTGAAACGCTTTTGAACTGTTGCGGTAGCATTTGCAGAAATGCTCTTTTCTATTGGAAACTACAATTTGTCTAAAAATGATATTTAAACTATGTGTTTTTCTCTAATCTTTTTAGGCTTGTATTGTAACCTATAAAAGAGTGTTCTAAAATTGGTTTCAAGTTTAAATATATTTTTAATAATTAATTATGAATTTCTAAACTAAGTCGCTTTTAAAATTAAAACTTGATTTTCTATTTATCTCAAAATTCATTATTTTTATGTAATATTCTATAAAATAATTATCATATATTTTAAGTAGTGTTAAAAGTATTTTAACATATTAATAAGTATTTTAAAGATATTTCTATATATATAGTGTGTGTGTTTTAAATATTAAATTAAGTATTATAAATATAATAAAGGGAGTTTGGATTTTGACACTTAAGTTAAAATAAATTGTCTTATGGAATCAACTAAAAGTGTATTGTCTTAATTAATAAGTGTGGATATGCACTGATCTTTAAATAAATGTTTAAAGTTATTAATGGATAAGTAAATAGTTTTGGTTTGTTGTAAACAGTGTTTGTAGCGATACTTGTTTTTAATCCTTATTATTAATTATACTTGAGAATATAATTAGATATTTACTAATGGATATTTAGTAGAAAAATACAAGTAAAATGTTTGGGTTTGTTATGGCAATTGTTTTTAGCAACACTTTCTTTAACCCTTAAATATAAATAAGTCTTTAAGAAGGGAGTATAAAGAGGAATATATTCGAAGTATAAAATGTTTGGGTTTGTTGTGACTAATGTTTTGAGCAACACTTGTCTTTAACCCTTAAATATAAATAAATCTTTAAGAAGGGAGTATTAAAGAGGAATGTTTACAAATTATAAAATGTTTGGGTTTGTTGTGACAAATGATTTTAGCAACACTTGTCTTTAACCCTTAAATATAAATAAATATTTAAGAAGGGAGTTTTAAGAAGAATGTTTTCAAAGTATAAAATGGTTGGGTTTGTTGTGAAAAATGTTTCGAGCAACACTTGTGTTTAACCCTTAAATATAAATAAACCTTTATGAAGGGAATATTAAAGAGGAATATTTTCAAAGTATAAAATGTTTGGGTTTGTTGTGTCCATTGTTTTTAGCAATACTTGTCTTTGACCCTTAAATGTAATTAAACCTTTAAAACGAGAGTTATAAAGATAATGATTAAATGGAATGGGTTTGTAGTAAACAATGTTTTAGCAACATATGTTTTTAAACCCATGAATTACATTTTGGAAGAAATATTATAAATCTTTAACAATGGAATTTTAAAGATAATAACAAGTATTGAAACCTTTTATAAAGAGATATAAAATGTTATATGTTTAATTTATAAAAGAAAAGGAGTTTATTATAACAATGTTTTGGTAGTGGTTGTTTTAATCTCTTTGATTATTTTTCAAGAAAGTAAAACTTGTTAAATGATTTATGAATACACTTATACCATTGGAATAAGTATATGAATACCTTTTAAGTATTAAAAGAATAAATGAATAGTTAAAATTATAAAGACTATTATATATCTTTAATAAAGAGAAATCTAATATATTTATACAAGTATATAAAGGAACTTTTAATTAATAAAAGAGTATTAATTAATAAAGGAAGTCTTGATTTATAAAAGATGTTTTATTAGATAAAAAGATGTTTTACTAATAAAAAGAGTTTTAATTAATAAAGGTTAAATTAATTATAAAGGGATTAAAAGTCAATTATGTGACTTGATTATACTTAAATGATAACTAACGACTACGTAATGACCTTAGTTTGATTGTTACTGGGATGTTAGTACTAATATGCTTAATAATAAAAGCCGAACGAGTAAGCTTCTCTATTTGTGAGAGTCAAGACTAATGTTTAGGTAGGAATGGAGCAATAGAGCTCTAACCTATCGGCATCCTTCTTGGTCAAGGAATAGTTAAGCAGAAAGTTAGGAACGTATAAAGTGTGTGAAACCTGATTCCCATAAGCAAGCGTTCAAGGCTTGATAATTGATTAGTCGACTACTGATCTTGACCAAACTTAACTTAGGAAGTATACGGAATGCTTCACAAGTTTAAACCAAAAAGAACCTCTGGGGAGGAGTATTGGTACGAAACTCCTCTAGATTTCGGTTACTTTTAAAAGAACCGGAATTGAGTTAACCGAAAATTTATCGATTGGCTTTGAAGAGTCCGGGATCGGTAAGTGTTTTACTTACCGAATACCACTTTAAAACTATTATAAGGGTTCTATATTGGGGAAGTGAATGATGGAAACCATGTGTAGTTCCGAAAATCTGTTGAGATGATGGAATCCATGTGGGGTTCATTATTTGATCGAATTTTGTTGAAAATTCATGTGAAGATGCCAAACGTAGCCTCGACATCGGGAAATGACTAAAAACAGAGTAGGATGTATGATCCCGGGTTCATCTAACCCAAATAGGGGTACATCAACTCCATTATCTAGAGTATGCTTATTGATATGTTGCGCATGGAGAATTGATGATACTCAGTTCACATGTTAGGGTGTTTGCTAGTTGTATTTACCTTATGGTATACGAGTACATATGCACGCCCAGGTGACTTGCATTTAATTACAATGTGCATGCATTTCTAGGTGTACATTTGGAAGTAGATTTGATAATAGCATCCCCATATTTGAACTCCACCTAGGCAGAAGCCGCTATTTTTTTGTTCAGACTGCAATAACTTCTTCATACTAACTCGGAATCAGGCGAGACTTCGACCGATGAACTTCCATCAAAATTATAGATAATAAGGAACACTCGGATACTTCATCCAGTGAACATATACCGTAGTTCTCCATGGTGACTAATAGTTGTACTTAGAAAATAACAGGCTACATCCTCGTATTTGAACTCCGCCAAGGCAGAAGCCGCTATTTTTTTTCATACTGCAATAACTTCTTCATACTAACTCGTAATCGGGTGAAACTACGACCGATGAACTCTCACCTAAATTACGGACAATATAGAACACTCGGATACTTCAGCTTATGAATATATACCGTAGTTATCTATAGTGATTAACGGTTGTATTTAGACAATAACAAGTTATATCCCCACTTCAACGCTCAATGTACTTCTCTATGGTGACTAATAGTTGTACTTAGAAAATAACAGGCTACATCCTCATATTTGAACTCCGCCTAGGCAGAAGCCGCTATATTTTTCTTCCGACTGCAATAACTTCTTCATACTAACTCAAAATCAGTGAAAACTTCAACCGATGAACTCCCACCTAAATTACGGACAATATGGTACACTCGGATACTTCATCTAGTGAACGTATACCGTAGTTCTCCATGGTGACTAACAGTTGTACTTAGAAAATAACAGGCTACATTCCCGTATTTGAATTCCGGCTAGGCAGAACCCGTAATTTTTTTGTTCATACTGCAATTACTTCTTCATACTAACTCGGAATCGGGCGAAACAACGACCGATGAACTCCCACCTAAATTACGGACAATATAGAACACTCGGATACTTCAGCTTATGAATGTATACCGTAGTTCTCCATGGTGATTAAAAATTGTACTTAGAAAATAACAGGCTATATCTCCACTTCAAACGCTCACTGTACTTCTCTATGGTGACTAATAGTTGTACTTAGAAAATAACAGGCTACATCCTCATATTTGAACTCCGCCTAGGCAGAAGCCGCTATTTTTTTTCTTCAGACTACAATAACTTCTTCATACTAACTCAGAATAGGCAAAACTTTGACTGATGAACTCCCACCTAAATTACGGACAATATGGTACACTAGGATACTTCATCTTGTGGACGCACACTGTAGTTTTCTAAGGTGACTAACAGTTGTACTTAGAAAATAACAGGCTGCATCCCCGTATTTAAACTCCGCTTAGGCAGAAGCCGCTATTTTTTGTTCATACTACAATAACTTCTTCATACTAACTCGAAATCAGACGAAACTTCAACCGATGAACTCCCACCTAAATTACGGACAATATGGTACACTTGGATACTTCATCTTGTGAATGCACACTGTTGTTCTCCATGGTGACTAACAGTTGTACTTATAAAATAACATGCTATATCCCCACTACAACACTCATTGTAGTTCTCTATGGTGACTAATAGTTGTACTTAGAAAATAATAGGCTACATCCTCATACTTGAACTCCGCCTAGGCAGAAGCCGCTATTTTTTTCTCAGACTGCAATAACTTCTTAATACTAAATCGGAATCGGGCAAAACTTCGACCGATGAACTCCTACCTAAATTACGGATAATGTGGTACACTCGGATACTTCAACTTGTGAACACACATGGTAGATCTCCATGGTGACTAACATTTGTACTTAGAAAATAACAGGCTACATCCCCGTATTTTAACTCCGCCTAGGCAGAAGTCGCTATTTTTTTTGTTCATACTGCAATAACTTCTTCATACTAACTCGGAATCGGACGAAACTTCGACCGTGAACTCCCACATAAATTATGGACAATATGGTACACTTAGATACTTCATCTTGTGAATGCACACTATAGTTCTCCATGGTGACTAACAGTTGTACAAAGAAAATAAAAGGCAATATGCCCACTTCAACGCTCACTGTAGTTCTCCATGGTGACCAATAGTTGCACTTAGAAAATAATAGGCTACATCCTCATATTTGAACTCCGCCTAGGCAGAAGCCGTTATTTTTTTTCTTCAAACTGCAATAACTTCTTCATACTAACTCGGAATCAGGCAAAACTTTGATTGATGAACTCCCACCTAAATTACGGACAATATGACACACTCTGGTACTTCATCTTCTGAACGCACACTGTAGTTTTCCATGGGGACTGACAGCTTGCTTAGAAAATGACATGCTATCACATCCCCATATTTGAACTCCGCCTAGTGTAGAAGTTGCTATTTTTTTCAGACTGCAATAACTTCTACATAATAATTTAAAATCCGGCGAGACTTCGACCAATTAACTCCCACCTAAATTATAGACAATATGGAACACTCTGATACGTCATCTTGTGAACGCACACTGTAGTTCTCCATTGGGACTGACAGATGTACTTAGAAATAATAGGCTACCACATCCCCATTTTTGTACTCCGCCTAGTACAGAAGCCGCTTTTTTTTTCAGACTGCAACAACTTCTTCATACTAACTCGGAATTAGGTGATACTTCGACCGATGAAGTCCCACCTAAATTACGGACATTATGGTACACTCGGATACTTCATCTTGTGAACGCACACTGTAGTTCTCCATGGTGACTAACGGTTGTACTTAGAAAATAACAGGCTATATTCCCACTTCAACACTCACTGTAGTTCTCTATGGTGACTAATAGTTGTACTTAGAAAATAATAAGCTACATCCTCATATTTGAACTCCGCCTAGGCAGAAGCCGCTATTTTTTTCTTCATACTGCAATAACTTCTTCATACTAACTCGAAATCAGGCAAAAGTTCGACCGATGAACTCTTACCTAAATTACAGACAATATGGTACACTCGGATACTTCATCTTATGAATGCACACTGTAGTTCTCCATGGGTACTGACAGTTTACTTAGAAAATAAAATGCTACCACATCCCCATATTTGAACTCCGCCTAGTGTAGAAGACGCTATTATTTTTGTTCAGACTACAATAACTTCTTCATACTAATTCGGAATCTGGCGAGAGCTCGACCGATTAACTCCCACCTAAATGACGGACAATATGGAACACTCGGATCTTCATCTTGTGAATGCACACTGTAGTTCTCCATGGGTACTGACAGTTGTACTTAGAAAATAACAGGCTACCACATCCCCATATTTGAACTCCGCCTAATGCAGAAGCCGCTATTTTTTATCCAAATTGCAATACCTTCTTCCAACTAACTCGAAATCAGGCAAAACTTCGACCGATGAACTCCCACCTAAATTACGGACAATGTGGTACACTTGGATACTTCATCTTGTGAACGCACACTGTAGTTCTCCATGGGGACTAACAGTTGTACTTAGAAAATAACAGGCTATATCCCTACTTCAACGCTCATTGTAGTTTTCCATTATGACTAATAGTTGCACTTAGAAAATAACAGGCTATATCCTCATATTTGAACTCCGCCTACGAAAAAGCCGCTATTTTTTATTTTTAGACTGCAATAACTTCTTCATACTAACTCGGAATTAGGCAAAACTTCGACCAATGAACTCCCACCTAAATTACAAACAATATGGTACACTCGGATACTTCATCTTGTGAACGCACGGTGTAGTTCTCCATGGGGACTAACAGTTTACTTAGAAAATAACATGCTACCACATCCCCATATTTGAACTCCGCCTAGTGCAGAAGCCTCTATTTTTTTGTTCAGACTACAATAACTTCTTCATACTAATTCGGAATCCGGCGAGACTTTGACCAATTAACTCCCACCTAAAATACGGACAATAAGGAACACTCGGATACTTCATCTTGTGGACGCACACTGTAGTTCTCCCTGGGGACTGACAGTTGTGCTTAGAAAATAACAGGCCACCACATCTCTATATTTGAACTCCGCCTAGTGCAGAAGCCGCTATTTTTTTGTTTAGACTGCAATAACTTCTATATACTAACTCGGAATCATGCAAAACTTCGACCGATGAAATCCTACCTAAATTACGGACAATATGGTACACTCAGATACTTCATCTTGTGAACGAACACTGTAGTTCTCCATGGTAACTAACAGTTGTACTTAAAAAATAACATGCTATATCCCCATATTTGAATACTATTTCTCTATGAGATGTAAAAGGGTATATTTGGAATTTCAAAATGACACCGAGTAAATCTATTCAATGAATTCTTTTTATTAGTAGTAAAGATAAAGATAAAGATAAAGAAATTTGAACTCCGCCTAGTGCAGAAGCCGCTATTTTTTTGTTCAGACTGCAATAACTTCTACACACTAATTCGGAATCCGAAGAGACTTCGACCGATTAACTCCTACCTAAATTACGGACAATACAGAACACTCGGATACTTCATCTTGTGAACACACACTGTAGTTCTCCATGGGAACTGACAGCTGTACTTAGAAAATAACAGGCTACCACATCCCCATATTTGAACTCCGCCTAGTGTAGAAGCCGATATTTTTTTGTTCAGACTGCAATAACTTCTTCATACTAACTTGGAATTAGGCGATACTTCAACCAATGAACTCCCACCTAATTTACGGAGAATGTGGTACTCTCGGATACTTCATCTTGTGAACGCACACTGTAGTTCTCCATGGTGACTAACAGTTGTATTTAGAAAATATTAGGCTATATCCCCACTTCAACGCTCACTATAGTTCTCTATGGTGACTAATAGTTGTACTTAGAAAATAACAAGCTACATCCTCATATATGAACTCCGCCTAGGCAGAAGACGCTATTTTTTTTCTTCAGACTGCAATAGCTTCTTCATTCTAACTCGAAATCAGGCAAAACTTCGACCAATGAACTCCGGCCTAAATTACGGACAATATGGTACACTGGGATACTTCATCTTGTGAACGCACACTATAGTTCTCCATGGGGACTGGCAGTTTACTTAGAAAATAACATGCTACCACATTCCCATATTTGAAATCCGCCTAGTGCAGAAACCGCTATTGTTTTTGTTCAGACTGCAATAACTTCTTCATACTAATTCGAAGTCCGGCGAGACTTCGATCGATTAACTCCCGCCTAAATTACGGACAATATGGAACACTCGGATACTTCATCTTGTGATCACACATTGTAGTTCTCCATGGGGACTGATAGTTGTACTTAGAAAATAACAAGCTACCACATCCCCATCTATGAACTCCGCCTAGTGTAGAAGCCGCTATTTTTTTGTTCAAACTGCAATAACTTCTTCACACTAACTCGGAATAGGGCAAACATCGACCGATGAACACCTACTTAAATTACGGACAATATGGTACACTCGGATACTTCATCTTGTGAACGCACACCGTAGTTCTCCATGGTGACTAACGGTTGTACTTAGAAAATAACATGATATATCCCCATATTTGAATATTATTTCTCTATGAGATGTAAAAGGGTATATTTGGAATTTCAAAAAGACACCGAGTAAATCTATTCAATGAATTCTCTTTATTAGTAGTAAAGATTTTATCTGGTGATATACTGTGCTCAGAAGGTAGTTTCTGATCCTTGTCATAGGTGATCGGTATCAGTATGGCTTAAGAATATACTACGAAGGTATATATGGAAAATCCATGTATACAAACGTCCCTTAGCAGTTTTGTTTGTATACCTGAATATACTGTCCAATGTAACCATTTCTGCTATGATTTATATTTATATTGAACACCTTAGACATTATTATAATATCACAAGGTTTTATATATAAATGTTTTGGTTATCGTAAGGTAAAAACCCGTCCGTTTTTATTCGTAGTGTGGTCTTACGAGATACCTTTATTTATAAAGGTTTTATAAGCATTAAATAATTCAAATTACTTGAGTTTTCTCACGCTGGTTTACTAGACTGATCCGGGTGTTATTCTTCTTATAATGTTTGGGTCTGTCTAGTGTATATTTCCAGATTTCATTGATGATCATTGGAGCTCTTGGAGAGAGGAGCTGGATGATTACCTATTGTAGATTTTATTTCTGCTGCATTACTTTGTTTATTTTTATATCAGCAATTATGAGGACAAGTTGTTATCACTTTCCAGGCTGATGATAGTTTAGTTTACTCATATTATTGTATCTATATAGTTTTCCTTTGTAAAATTATCATTTTGATATTATATGTTATAATTCCGTTGTGAGATTCTGATATTGTGTTCTCTTCTTTCTTGTTCGTTTTCTTTTCTTCTTTTATTTTATCCCAACGTTCTGCCTTTCCGGCACTTGGGTGCTCGACACATGAATACCGTGGATGTATTGGTGTCGACATTTGGTGATCGAAAAGGCATTCGTTACATCATGGTATCGGAGTTGAAGGTTAAGCGAGAACATTGGATTTGATTGGGTATAACTCATTTAGAGATAGGGTAATGGAATGCATTATTATGAGTTTAGTGTATTATACATATGAGAGCGCATTTGTTAGTGCTATAACAATATTTTGTATTGTGTTGATTGGTCATCTGAGTGCTTATGGATTATGATCGATTCGTCTAATCAGCGTTATCGATAGGGATTCCTATACACTTAAATATAACAAACCGCCACAATATTATTTTCAAAATTGGTAAATGAAATAATTTTACCTTAGATTATATTTTATATAAAAGAATAATTTTCAAATAATTAACATAGTTATTTATAATGTATTTGTTTGTTAGCAAATGATAATATTAAATTATTACCATTTAGCGCTTGATTAGTCGTGCTCGACCAGTTTATGAGCATTAACTATTGTTTATTAAATAGTAAGTAAATTACCTTTTTCAACATGGATTAGATAGATAGTAATTTATAGGAACATTTAAACGAACACTTTGTGAATTAAGTTTCATAATTTGATTATAAGGCGTTCGGTGATAATGTTGGGTTAAAAGGTTAATTTAATAAAATTTGAGTATTATAGCTTTAAGGGAAAGGTAAGATATTTAAAAGTTAAATACATATGAAATGATCTAATATATGAAAGTAAACTTATATAAATATGAATAAAAAGGATTTAAATTGATAATTTGAGAATTTAAATCCCGACATTTTTGAAAATGTTTTCTAGGAGTTTGGAAAAATAATATATTATTATTTGAAACTATTTAAAAGTACTACTATTATTAAAAGAGCTTTAAGATTTGTTCGAGTTCGAGATTACTCTCGGAAACAACAAATCAATTCGGGAAATAAAGTATTTTTATGTTAGCTAGTTCAAGTGGCTCGAAAATGAATAAAATTGGGCAGGAGATGTGTTCGGATGGTAGACACTTCTCTTGAGTATTACCCTTCTTAGTAAAGGGTTTGTATGATACTTCTTGGTAGGACCCAGATCCTTGTATCGTTTTGCTGTTACTCAATATATATGAATATTTTCCATTGATTTTAAACAAAATATTTTGGAAATTGGTTTTGAAAATGATTTTGGTTTAATCTCGAAAAGTATGATTTGACATCCATAAGATATATGTGTGTGTGTGTGTATTACTTCAAATAATTTGAAATAAAAACCTGGAATTTGGTTCTTAAGTTTTCTATTGAATTATATTATGGTTGCATGTATCCTTTCCATAAAGGTAGTTTGGTTGTGCATCTTATTATGGTATGTTATTAGTTTTCAATTATTAAAATAAAATGGAATTTTCGACAAATTTGGACAGTCGGGAACTTCTGAATTTATATAGAAATTGAAACTAAGTACTTTTGTGAAAATATTAAAGTTAAACTTTTATAACTCTTAATTTGAAATAAATAATAAGTTAAAACAAGTTTAAAAGTTGTTTAGCATCTTTGTTAAATAGGGCACTCAATGTTAAAAGTAGACTCTAGTCTTGAGTTTGGATACTAGAGTCCCACTCTACCTAGCTACTTGCCTAATCCAATGGATAAACAAGTTTAGATGGTTGACTCAATTATAAAATCCAAATTTATTTTTGTTCTTCGTCGAAATTTTAGAAAGTAAAATTGTAAAAGAATGTTTTGTATACACTTATAGGATATAACGGAGTATTATACGAATAATGAACTTAAGTCTTGAAAGTTTTTGAAAATTAAATTTTGTTTAAGTAAAATGTTTAAAGATATATATATAATAAATAAATAAATAAATAAAGTTAAGTCTTTAGGAAATGTTTATAGAATTTAAGTAATGTTTTAAGAAATGTTGCAAAAATGATTTCAATATTACATAAGAGATGATTTTGTGTAAATAATGGGAATAGGAAAGTAATTGGTGTAGTTAAGAAACCAACTAAATTAAGTACGTAAGTTGTACATAGATTATTTTATTTGTATTGCAGTTCTTGATCTAGGATTCAAGTAGATGATTTCAAGGTGGTATACACCGATCTGAACAAGGATTTTTCACTAGATCCTTAACGGCGAACACTTGATATGGATTCTTGATTTGATCCCTAAGTTTTCTATCGTACATTATCATTATGAAAGGAGAATGGAGGTGTCCAATCAAGGAACTAGATCGGAGTTCGCACTAAAAGAAGTCAAGTGAGATATATATTACTTTGGAAGTGAAATTTATATGATCGAGCAAGTGGTCAGATCGATATTGCATACAAATGATATATGTACATAATATAGGCTTAAGTATAATTACATACCATGTTTGTTTGACTTGTGGAAAGTTTGGGAAAGTATTCTTCAGATTGTTTAAGGTAATATGAATAATCGACTAAGTAATAACCTGAGGCAATTGAGCAAAAGGTACATTTAGTAGTTTATTTGCCATCCTTATGCAATGAGAAGATTTTTGGCCTAGGCAAACCGTTGGCCTTGTTTGTTCATAAAAGTAATATTGTTAAGCATTATTGTATGGTTATTTCTTGGATTTTTTGTGTTGGAATTTCGAGGACGAAATATTCTAAGGGGGGAGAATGTAACGACCCCGAATTTCGTACACTTCATATTTAAATACCTGAATTATTTAAATATTTATGTCCAAGATTTAATATGATTAAATATGATTTTATAACCTTGTTTAACACTTTTTAATTAATAACTGATGTTAGAAAACATATTTTTAAAATGTGTTTACAAAAATATACATTTTGGATGAATACTAAAAATGTGACCAGAAAACGTTTTGTTAAAAAAATGAACTTTTTATACAATACAAGTTGTGTAAACATTTTGCAACTTGAATAGTTATCATATGTAAACATATGACAAGTATTAAAACCTCTCTTATACTAATCAAAACAGTTGAAGTAAGCATGTATTAATTAAGGGAACACGAGTACATAAAGGACCCTTAAATCACTTTTTGATTTAAGGAAAGTATGCTTGTATAAGAGCATGGTCTTACATGCTTAACTTCATGGCTAAGGAGGGGTTTATTCACATTTATCCACTAAATTTCTAACTCTATAAATACACATGCATATGCACTTCATTTCTACACAATTCATTTGTAAGCTCATCTTCACTTCTTCCTCTTCATGACTTCTTTTCTTCCTCTCTTCACTTTAATGGTCGTGTGCCTTATGATGAAAATATGGCCAAGTTCCATGGATTTTGAAGTGAAGGAGGTGGTGTTTAGGCCTTAAGGCCGTGAGCTAGAGGTGGTAAGAGGAGGAGGCCGTGAGCATGAGGGTAGGAGGAGGTGGGGCATGAGAAATAGAGAGAAGAAGAGAGTGTTTATTTGATGTTAAGTTGAAGTTAATTTTTTTGAAAGAAGTGAGTTTATAAATGGATGTTGATAGGAAGAGATATGGATTGATAAAATGACTTAATATCACTTTGATTACACTATAAATTGGTTGCAAGTTAACTTGAAATATTGCTTGATATTTACTTGCTTAATCTCTTGATAATTATTGTAAAATCACATGTTAATATGCTTGCTCTATATTAATAATAATAGACATTAATTACTTAAAGTTAAACCCTTGATTATTTACTTTAAAAATTATATAAATTATTAAAGTAGTTGCTTACTAAACCATTGAATGGTGATGAGTTCATTTGAACATTTAAAATGGATATATTGATGTGTATATCTGTTAATACGGGTTTAGTAATAGTATGGTTGGAACTTGGAATCATATATGTGTATAAAATAATATGACACCAAATATTGGATTGAATACAGAATTGTATGTATAGCGATAGTCGCTATAAACACACTTTGAATCCCTTAAACTATAACTTGTGAAAATGGTGATTTAATAACATATCTTAATAATAACTTGTTTGATTATTATCTACACTTCTATAAGTGTTTTGAAATGGAAATAATATGTTTTGGAAATTTATGGAAGAAGTAAACCAAAGTAACAAAAGGTTGAAGTAAAAAGGTCGCTATAGTGACACTTTTATAAATAGTCCGTCTTTGAATATAACGTGCATTTTTGTGGAAACTTTCTTAGGGGTTTCTTTAGCAATTAATCAAATAAATAATATATTATTCTTATTGGAAAAGTGTTGAAACTTAAATCATTTGATAGCTAGTTGAACGAAGTGCAAAAGGTTATAACGAAATAGTCGCTATAAGTGCAGTTTGATAAAATACCATGTTATCGGAAAATTCCCTAAAATAATTGAAAGATATTCTTTGGGATTTTTCTTCATGGTTTTCAAGTACCCAAAGTATGCCATCTAATGTAAAAAGAACGGATGAAAAATTATTTGTTAAGACGTCGAAATCTAGGGCAAAGTTGTAGCAAATTCACCTTAAATGACTGTCCCGGACTTTTGGTAGCACTTCATAAGTGCTTGTCTTCTGAAAACTTTTGAGATGTTGCAAATTAATTTGTAGCATTTGCACAAATGCTATTAATTCTGTAGCACTCCACAATTAAATTGATAATATCTTATCCTGTGAAGAACCCTTATCGTGTTATGTTGTATATATTGTTGTTGTATTTTATTCTGATAGATCCGTTAGCCATTGTAGTTTTGTATTAAGCATTTATGGAATATGTCGATCCACCTGAGAAAGGAAAAAAAATTAGAAGCACTAAATCGATGTATTTAATAGATGTTTAAGACAAAGCTATGGATGGTTGCTCCTACCCAGCCCTATTCTCCACATTAGCAGATAGTATTATCCAGTAGTACTCTTTGTTAATGTGGGTCTCGGGGTGGAGCGTCACAGTCTTTTCTGTTTGAAACTATAATTTGTTTAAAAATGATATTTAAACTATGTGTTTTTCTCTAATCTTTTTAGGGTTGCTTTATAATTTATATAATAGTTTTTAAAATTGGTTTCAAGTTTAAATATATTTTTAATAATCAATTATGAATTTCTGAACTAAGTAACTTTTAAAATTAAAACTTGTTTTTCTATTTAACTCAAAATTCCTTATTTCTATGTAATATTCTATACAAATAATTATCATATATTTTAAGTAGTTTAGGAAGTATTTTAATATATTAATAAGTATTTTAAAGATATTTCTATATATATATATATATAAGTTTTAAATATTAAATTAAGTATTTTATAAATATAATAAAGGAAGTTTGGATTTTACACTCAAGTTAAAATAAATTGTCTTATGGGATCAACTAAAAGTGTATTGCCTTAATTAATAAGTTTGGATATGCTCTGACTTTAAATAAATGTTTAAAGTTATTAATGGATAAGTAAATAGCTTTGGGTTGTTGTGTACAGTGTTTTTAGCAACACTTATTTTTAACCCTTATTATTACTTATACTTAGGAATATAATTAGATATTTACTAATGGATATTTAGTAGAAAAATACAAATAAAATGTTTGGGTATGTTGTAAAAATTGTTTAGCAACACTTTTCTTTAACCCTTAAATATAAATAAATCTTTAAGAAGGGAGTTTAAAGTGGAATGTTTTCAAAGTATAAGATGTTTGGGTTTGTTGTGCAAATGTTTTGTGAAACACTTGTCTTTAACCCTTAAATATGAATAAATATTTAAGAATTGGTGACATTTTTTTAGCATCAACTTATCTTTAATCCTTAAATGTAATTAAACTTTTAAGAAGGGAGTTTAAAGAAGAATGTTTTCAAAGTATAAAATGTTTGGTTTTGTTGTCACAAATGTTTTGAGCAACACTTGTCTTTAACCCTTAAACATAAATAAATCATCAAGAAGGGAGTTGGTTTACCAGACTGATCCGGATGTTATTCTTCTTATAATGCTTGGTTAGCCCCGTGCATATTTCCAGATTTCGTTGATGATCATTAGAGCTCTTAGAGAGAGGAGATGGGTGATTGCCTATCCTAGATTTTATTTCCGTTGCATTACTTTGTTTATTTTTATATCAGCAATTATGAGGACAGGTTGTTACAACTGTCCAGGCCGATGATAAGTTAAATTACTCTGATTATTGTATTTATACAGTTTTCCTTTGTAAATGTATCATTTTGATATTATATGTTATCATTCGGTTGTGAGATTATGATATTGTGTTCTCTTATTTCTTGTTCGTTTTCTTTTCTTCTTTTATTTTCCCGTAATATTCTACCTTTCCGGCACTTGGGTTCTCAGCACTTGAATACCATGGATGTATTAGTGTCGACATTTGGGGATCGAAAAGGCGGTTGTTACATTCAATGACTCTCTCCTAAAGCTTCATCGTATGGCTCGTTAGCTTAATTCCTTTGCAGTTTGTGCAACTTTGAATATCTCCTTTATTCTTAAACATTGGAACTAATATGCTTCTCCTCTACTCATCTGGCATCTTGTTTGATTTGAAAATATTATTGAACAACTTAGTTAGCCAGGCTTTCCCTGCATCTCCAAGGAATCTGCACACCTTAATGGGGATATCATGAGGCCCAAATGCCTTGCCCGCTTTCATTTGTTTTTGCGCCTCCTTTACCCCGGACTCTTGAATGCTCCGAACAAAATGTCTATTGGTGTCATCAAATGAGTCCAGCTTGATCGTAGTGCTATCACCTTCTTCATTAAATAGCTTGAAGTAATATCTGCATCTATTTTTACCTCCATTTAGCAAAAAATTTAAAATTTGAAAATTTGTAACTACCTATAATTCAACTATTCCAAACGACTTTTCACTCCTTTTTAATCCTATTTCTTCTAGAAAAATTCACTCATTAATTCATCTTTCCATCCCCTTCCATTCTCAATAGTTTTCTTAATAAAAATGTCTTCTCCATACAAAAACTTTGTCAATACCTTGAAAAGACACTCCAATCATTCAAAGATGTTTACTCCTTCAAACCAAGAAATCAGAGGCATTTGAAACTAAGCCTAATGCAAATGATTAAAGAACAAGAGAAGCATTTTGATGCTCTTTGCAGGTTGATTTCCTTCCTTATAATGATGATCAAACCAACTACCCAAAATGCTTAAACACCAAGGACAATGAAGATTGGGATGCCATCAAAGCAAATCCAATCTTTGGATCTGAAGGTTGGGTTGAAGTCCCTAGGAATATCTAGATTTCTACTTTTCTTTTTAATTAGTAAGTGTGTATATTTATTTTCAATTCGATTAATATATAAATAATTGATACTCTTAGGCTTCGATTCACTTGGTTAAGGGTGATTATATGGTATGGATTGTAAAATAATTAAGTTTGGTTTTGATTTGATTGTATTATTGTGTGTATTATATAATAAATAAATTAGTAATTAATCTTACTCAATCAAAGATCACTTAAAATCAATCTCGCTTTTAAAAGATAATTTATTAGGAATTAATCTTCACTTAATTATAATCAATAAACCTTGTTTAATACTTAATTAATTATAAATTATCAAACTTAATTAATTAATTAATTATAAATAAATTCTTAATTAACTATCGTTGAATTTACTATTAAGTTTATAAAACATTTCTAAAGTTTACTTAAGTATAAAAACTCAATTTTGCAAAAAGTTGAATTTTTACCGAAACTGCATCCATAGCGGCTATTGTTATGAATACCATAACTTGAAATTGTTTTCCTAAGTTACTTTAAAAAATTATCACCTTTCAAAGCTTACTTACCTTTCCAAAACATAAAGTAAGTGTTCTTAAAAATAAAACAAAGTTTGAAATTTGAAAACGATTTGATTTTTGGAGCCAAAACATCCTAGTTTTTATACAAGGGATTTCACGTCGCCAAACCATACAAAGGTACCAACTTTTGGGCATATACAACACAAGTACATCATCACACAAACATACATGACACAACAACAACATAAGCAAGATGACAACTATATATACATGCCATAGCAACAAAACACAAACATGATCATAACTTTCTAACTAATTTCAACATTAGACTTCATTTTCAAGTCTAAATTTCAACATCACATACAAGCATATATCTACCAAACTAAACTTTCACTATAATACAACAAACAACCAATATTATTTAACAATACTAACGACATATATAAAGATGAAATTTTTATCAAAAAGATGTGAGTTTTACTCACCAAAACTCAACTAAATTGACTTGAACTTGAAATGGTCTTAGATCTAAGTGTCCTCTTTGATAAAAATGTGATTTTTGGACCTAAAGAGGCCTATATGGCTCGGCCTTAGGCTTAGTGGGATCAACCAAGGCCTTCTTGGGTGTTCTTGCTTTGTTTTTTGAAAGATAAGAGGGTGTAGAGAAGAAAGAAATCATTTTTAAGTGTTTTAAGGAAGTAAACGAGAGAAAAAGTGATTTTTTTATATAAAAAAAACTTAGAAAATATTTGAAAGCCATTAGAGAGCTTTGGAAAGCTTAAAAGAGAAGATGAAAGATTTTTAAAAGTTGAAAATGAAATGAGAATAGAAAGTGAGAGATTTGGAATTTTTTATATAAAATGGATTTAGTAAATTACCTTTTTGCCCCTAAAGTACATACTCTTCACCAAAATCATGCTACATCACCACACTCCACCATGATTTGATCCACATGCATAACCCTAGGGTGTACCCCTTTTTTCCATTAGATAATACTCCTCTCTTGTACTTATGTGTCCTATGATAATGACAAATCATCTTATCTTATTTATTTAACTTTAAACTTTTTGGAAAATTGTCACATCACTTCATTTAATTTAATTAAACATATTATTAACCTTTATTAGATTACTAATCCATGCTCATATTATTTGTAAATGTGTGATGAGTTAACTAAGGTGTTCATAATGTTTTAAGCAACTTTTTAAATGGCCAAAAATCAAAATTTTTGAAAAGCTTTCAGGTCACATTTTCTAATTTCTTTTGAACGATTTATTTTTGTACACCAAATTCAAAAATGAATATTCTACCATTAGTTGTCAATTAAAGAGGGTTATTTAATTATTAAAACCATTAATTAAATATTTAAAATTAATTAAATACTCGTAAATCAAAGTGATAAAATTTTGAGTCGTTACATTCTCTCCCTTTAAAAGAATATCGTCCCCGAAATTTCACCACGTGAACACCCAATACTATTCATGTGTCTGCATGATGTTCATAGATCATCCTATAAAAATCAGATTCAATCACTACTCAAATACACAACTTCACTTTCGAACTAGTATCGCTCACCCGATTCTCTAGTGCGGACTCCGGTCAAGTTCCTTGATTAGGAACCTCTGTTCTCCTTGCATAGCCATACTATGATAGAAAACTTTGGTTCCCTATCAAGAACCCTCATCAAGTGCTCGCCATCAAAATCAAATGACAAACCCTTATCTGGAATGATGTGAAACACCTCAAGTTATGTACTCGAATCTTTGATCGAGAACTATATGAGAAAGGGAAATGATCTACGTATAACTTACGTACTCCTCTAAAGGTTCTTATCTACCCAAATTACTTTTAACCCTCCAAAAATATTTATTGAAACATTTCCCCAAATCCTATTTTAGGTCCAACGTTTTAAAACGACACAACTTATTTATGAAGCCTTTCATAAAATCATCTAAATTTGTTAACTTGGGTAATACCCTCCTATATCCTAAGTGTGTGTGTGTATGTAAACATTTGATTTTTAATTCTCTTCATTTTTAACCATTTAGATGTAGGCCCAAAATAATTTAGGATCTTAAAACTAAGTCGACCAATACAGCATCTTTATCCATTTGGTTTGGCAAGTAGCTAAGAATAGTAGGATGCTGGTATCCAAACTTAGTCCTAGAGTCTATTTTTTCTTAGACACTTCTAAAGTAAAGGTGTTTATTAGTCCGCCCAATAACATCAGATATTATTTAACATCCTAAATGTTGAAATCCAAAAGAGACTGTTTAATAAAACTTCTTATTAAATTAATTCAATTTTAAGACTTCGTTTATTAACATATTTCAAACTAAATTACCTTTACATCCTGAAAACTTAGGAGACAAATACCCGGGTTTTATTTTCAAAAAAAATTAAAATAATATATATTTTATTTATAGAGAATATATATATAGCTCGAGTAACCCAAAAATAATATTAAGAAATTGGGTATTACCAAACAGTACCATACATTCTCTTACCAAGAAGGGTAATACTCAAGAGAAGTGTTTACCATCCGAACACATCTCTTTCCCATTTTAAGTTATTTTCGGCCCACTCGAACTAGTTAACTTAAAAATACTTCTTCTATCTCAAAATCCTCTTTTTTAAAACAATACTTCACGTATTTTCAACAAAATATTTATTACCAACTTGCTTTGGGTTCATTCAGATTTGAACTTATCTTGATCATACAATGACAAAGAGAATAATTTACTAAGTGCACTACAATATTCGGCTAAGAAAACATTCGATTATCATTTAGAAGATTATTCAGATCATCACAGAACAAGTTGGAACTCGTTACCCGAACCAATCCAAAGAAAATACTTCTTATTTAAACTTTCCATACCTAAAAGTTTATCTTTGCTTAACAAATAAACTTCCAAATAATACTGCTAATACTTTTCAAAACCTTGAAAACTATTTTTCAAAAGCACCAGGATTTAAGTACTTAAGTTTTCTACTTAAACTCTTTTTATTTATAAGTCACATCTTATAAACCAATTTTATAAATTCATTTTTCTATATAAAATCATTTCAAAATATTCTAACTTTAATAAATATGTTTTATTAATCCAAATCCATAGCCCAACATTAACATGGAATGCCTTATAGTTAAATTGTGAAACTTAATTCACAAGGTGTTCGTTTTAATGTTGCCCCAATTTCCTATTTTCCTAACCCATATTTTCAAAAGGAAAACTATCTATATAAATACTCAACCCTAGCCAATGCTCAACTGGACAAGCATGAGTAATAAAATCCTAAATGATAATAATAGAATATTATCATTCCTTAATAAATAATACATCAAAAATAACTATACTATTTTTTTGAAAATCATTCTTTTATACATAAAATATAATTCTAGGTAAAATTATTTTATTTACCCATTTTAAAATAGTATTGTGTAAGTTGGCCTTGTTCAAGTATTTAAGCATCCCCATCAATAACGCTAGCTACTCGTATTGACCAGAATCCATATGCCACTCAACAGATCAATCAATGCAGCATTAAACATTTTTATAGCACCGACAAATACACGCTTTAATATATATACACTCAAACTCATTCTAGGGTGTAGCTAACCCTATCTCTAATGAGTTTACCCCACCAAAGCCAAGGTTATAGCTTAACCTTAAGCTCAGATACCAAATGTAATGATCCATCTTTTCAACACTAAGAAATCAACACTAATACATCCATAGTATCCATGTGTCGAACAACCAAGTGCCGGAAAGACAGATAGTTAGGGGAAAGAAGAAGAAAGAAGACAAGAAGAAACTAAACAACGTAGAATCCTACACCGCAATGAATTTTCTATAATATAACAATGATCTTTACAAAAGAAAACTTTTATATACATACATCCATCAGAGTACACTAACTTATTATCAGCTTGGACAGTTATAACAACCCGCCCTTATAATTTTTGATATCTATAACAATAACAAACAGTGAAAATAAAAGAAAATATGAAAGTCCGTCTTGGGCATCCAGCTCATCTCCTGAACTCCAAAGCGTTCAAAGCAAATCTGAAAACATGCTCGGTCTGACCTGAGCATTATAAGAAAACAATGCTCGGGTCAGTCTGGTAAAACCAGCGTGAGAAACTCAAATCATAAGAAATTTTATTGTACTTATAAAATCCTTTGAAATCAAGGTATCTCATAAGACCTCGCCGCACATAAACACCGCATGGTTTTTACCTTACGATAACTGAAACATTTTTATTATAAACTCCAATGATACTATAATAATGTCTAAGGGTTTAAAGTAAATATATCAAGCAGTAGTGATGTGTGTACATAACAGCAATAATAGGTATACAATCAATACCGAAGGCGCTTATTAGAGAATGGATTTCTAACAAATGGCAAGGTAAGGGACTACCTTCTGAAAATCTATACACCTCTAGATAAAATGTATACTGAGATCAAAAACATTTCGACCTCTGCCAACACAAGACTAGCCTACCCCTTACTGGATAGTACCGAATATGATCACCCCTTAGCTGAGATCATCAACCAAAAATGGGCCCCGAAGCATACGTAGGGATATCGACACTATATCTTGGGATGATCATACCCTAATTGGAGCGACCCACATAGCCCTGCTGCATCTACCATGTTTTTTCCATTCTTGGTATAAGGTTTGAGAGGCCACGATTACCTTTTACCTCATAGTAGACCATTTTGGAATGCTACTACCACTTCCCTCCAAGCAGAAATGTAATGCCAGTATTCATCCATACAAGTTGTTCAGGTATGAACAAACATTCAACATTTACTATCTTCCATTTTGGAATAATCCTCAGGAAGAATAGTATAGCTATATAACATACTTCATAACAATCCATCATGAACGTTATTAATTTGGAGTAGTTTAGAAAATCATACTTATCCAAAACCAATTTCTCCCAACTAAGCGGTAATTTCTGGCCAACTCAATTCCAGTTCTTTTGGAAGTATGCACTAATTAATCGAGTCCTCACCAGGGAAGTCGAATATACACAACATACTTTCTGAGTGAAAACAGGTCAAGATTTGATAGTCGGTTATTTAACTGTTAAATATAAAAACAAGCAATAATTCAGATATTTAATTACCCATAGCAACCACTAAGCCTCAAGAACAAATCTTTATTTATTAAATCTATTTTCAAAACATGTATCAAAACATTCATATACTTATCTCACTGACACAAGTATATTCACAAAAAATTTGTGAAAGATTTCTCATTTCAAAATCATATTAAAAAAAATCAAACAAATGTTATTTAAATTAGAGATACGGATAACCCCAAACACTATTCCTTCGGTGATAAGCATGGAACAAAAGTTCCACATCACCATAATTAAGAAGGTCAGTAAAGGGGAATCCCAATCTCAAATTCTTTTTATAAATTTCTTCAATAAACCCTTCTAATCAATCATTTCCATTTATGAGATCTCCTTTGCTTAAATTCTAAATCCATTTATAAAAGTCCTTTCTATATCTCCAAATTCATTTATAAAACTCTTTTATAAATATCTAAAATCACTTAACACTTCACCTTAGATTAATATAGAATTAAAGTCAATTGGAAATCATAATGTTACAAATCTGAAAGGAGGTTAGTGACCACAATGGTAATAAATCAAGTTACTGTTTATTTAAATTTTGTCTTCCAAATCACATAACAGTCACTTGCATATGTCATCATATATGTAAATACAATCCAGAAAACAAATCAGGGAATAACATGACAATATAAACCAGCTGTCAAATACATGTCCAAATATCATAATAGCAGGATAGTGATTTGTCCTGCTAAATAGATGTTCAAACAATCTATTAAGTTTAGTTATAGCAAAACAGCGATTTAGTCTGCTAAAATTGCTAAAAGGATGTCCAAATAATCAATTCAATTAAGGCTATAGTAGAATGGTGTTTTATTCCGCCAACTGATGTCAAAGTTGAGTATAACCTATTCACATTTGTATGATTACCTAATGGTATCAACAATAGAATCCACTGTGTTCCAAACTATTCTTTGTAAAAGAAGCTTGCCTTTAAGTAAATTGATCCTTGGAAAACAAAGCGATTAAGAACTTAAACCTCTTTTTAAATAGTTAATTACAAGTTAAATCCTTTGTAAAAACATAATCAAGTCTTAACTTAACTTAATTATTAATTAATAAATAATTAACCTTTACTAAATAATTTATTTATAAATAAAACCCTTAATTAATTTAAAAATTAGAATAATTAAACACTTACATAATAATTAACCTTATACTTCTTTAATAATTAATTAAAAATAAATCATATACTTAATTCATAACTAACTAAGAATTAATCTTGCTTAACCAAAGATTACTTAAAATCAATCGCACTTTTAAAAGATAATTAAATAGTAATTAATCTCCACTTGATTATAATCAATAAAGCTTGTTTAATATTTAATTAATTATTAACTACCAAAATCAATTAATTAATTATTTATAAATAAATTCTTAATTAAATATCATTAAAGTTAAGTTTATAAAACATTTCTAAAGTTAAGTATAAAAACTCTATTTCGCAAAAAGTTGAACTTTTACTGAAACTGCATTCATAGCGACTATCTCTATGGATACCATAACTCGAAATTGTTTTCCTAAGTTACTTTGAAAACTTGTCACCTTTGAAAGATTACTTACCTTTCTAAAACAAAAAGTATATAAGTGTTCTTAAAAATAAAACAAAGTTTGAAATTAGAAAACGATTTGATTTTTGGAACCAAAACATCCTAGTTTTTATACAAGGGATTTCACATCGCTAAACCAAACAAAGGTGCTAACTTTTGGGCATATACAACACTAGTACATCATCACATAAACATACATGTCACAACAACAACGTAAGCAAGATGACAACTATACATACATGCCATAGCAACAAAACACAAACAGGATCATAACTTTTTAACTAATCTCAACATTAGACTTCATTATAAGTCTAAATTTCAACATCACATTATCTACCCAACTAAACTTTCACTATAATACAACAAACAACCAATATTATTTAACAATACTAATGACATAAATAAATTTAAATTTTTCTCAAAAAGATGTGAGTTTTACTCACCAAAACTCAACTAAATCGACTTGAACTTGAAATGGTCTTAGATCTAACCCTCCTCTTTGATAAAAATGTGATTTTTGGACCTAAAGAGGCCTATATGGCTCAGCCTTAGGCTTAGTAGGCTCGGCCATGGCCTTCTTATGTGTTTTTACTTTATTTTAGGTGTTCTTGCTTTGTTTTTGAAAGATCAGAGGGTGTAGAGAAGAAAGAAAGCATTTTTAAATGTTTTAAGGAAGTAAAAGAGAGAAAAAGTGATTTATATATATATATATATATATATAACTTAGAAAATATTTGAAAACCATTAGAGAGCTTTGGAAAACTTAAAAGAGAAGATGAAAGATTTTAAAAAGTTGAAAATAAAATGAGAATGGAAAGAGAGATATTTGGAATTTGTTTTATATAAAATGGATTTAGTAAATTACATTTTTGCCCCTAAAGTGCATACCCTTCACCAAAATCATGCCACATCACCACACACTCCACCATGATTTGATCCACATGCATAACCCAAGGTGCACCCCTTTTGTCCATTAGATACTGCTCCTCTCTTGTCCTAATGTGTCATATGATAATGGCATTACATCTTATCTTATTTATTTAACTTTAAACTTTTTTGAAAATTGTCACATCACTTCTTTTAACTTAATTAAACATATTATTAACCTTTATTAGATTACTAATCCACGCTCATATTATTTATAAATGTGTGCATGTGTTAACTAAGGTGTTCACAACATTTTGAACAACTTTTTAAATGGTCAAAAATCTAGATTTTTTGAAAGTTTTTGAAAGCTTTCCGGTCACATTTTCTAATTTCTTTTGAACTATTTACTTTTGTAAACCAAATTAAAAAATGAATTTTCTACTATTAGTTATCAATTAAAAAGGGTTATTTAATTATTAAAACCATTAATTAAATATTTAAAATTAATTAAATATTCTCAAATCAAAGTGATAAAATTACGGGTTGTTATAGTATTGATTCACTACTACTTACCATTTTGCAAGCATCTCTCATTTCAAAGATCAAAGTGCTATCGAAGAGGCTATAAGATCTATTATATCCAAAGTACAAATATTTGCATTTGGAAAATCATCAACTCTACTCTTGTTTGTGTGGGTGTGGGTGTGGTTGTAGCTCGTTCAAATCAAATAAGTGTGCTTAGTAGCCTGTTCAAATCTAGTAGGTGACCTTGTAGTTTGGTAAATCAATAGAGTTCGCCTTGGACTCAGAATACAAGAGTGTGTGTCTTGTAACCTTAAAATCAAGATTGTGATTGGTTTGCCTGCTACCGTACAAAGTAGGCACTTGAAAAGAAATGTATATAAGAAATTGTACGGGATTGGATGTTAGGAGAAATCTGAACCGGTATAAATTACCTAGTGTCATCTCTTTAACTCTTATTTTACTTTATTGCTTTTATATTTATCTTTGATGGCATCTGTGACCGATTGTTAGTATAAATATATATTATTAATCTATGAAGTGATATTAATCTTAAACAAATTTTAAATATATTAACATAATTTAAAAAATACTATTCATCCCCCTCTAATGTTAAATTAGCCTTAAGTCCATTATTCAACAACCCACCATTTGCCATATTTCATAACCGTAGCATATAGCAATGGCCAGCATAATTCAAATAGACTTAAGCATGGATACGAGCAAAAAAGAAATGTCGTAACGATGCCTTGAACTTGATGAAATCCTTTTGCAACTAGCCTAGCCTTATAAGTCTCTACTTGTCCATCTGCATTTAACTTGATAAAAATCCATTTGCAGCCAATGGGTTTTATCCCTTTGGATACACCAAACAAAGTCCACACTTTGTTTTCGTAAATGGAATCCATTTCGGACTTCATCGCTCCGAGCCAGAGTGCACAGTGTTTACTTTCTAGTGCTTACTAGAATGATAAAGGAGTGTTGTTATCTAAGACACAGTCCTTCTCTTCACATCCATAAGAAAATTGTAGTATCTCTCTGGTGTGCGAGATTCTCTTCTATACCTTCTAATATGTTGTGTGATTTCGTACATGAGTGAACTTGGTTCTCCTAAAGGCTCAGCCTCTATGCTAGTTTCTCGAATCTCATCCAAGTCTACAACTTCGATGTTAATTTCTTTTGACAAATATTCCTTTTCTTAAAACCCAACGCGTATGGAAACAATAACTTTTTGTTCCATTGTGTTGTAGAAAATATATCCTTTAGAATTCTTAGGATATCCTATAAACTTACACAAAGCTGATCTCACCTCAGGCTTATTAAGGCCAATGTTCTTAACATAAGCCAGACACCTACACATGTTTAAGTTATTAAAGTGGCGTTGCTTCCCATGCTACATTTCGTATATCCTCTTAGGCACAGATTTAGTGAGTAACAAATTCAACATATGCACTATAGTTTCTAGTGCATATCCCCAATAGGACAAAGGTAACTTAGCCTTATTCATGAGAGAACGAACTATATCTAATAAGGTATGATTCACTTGCTCCGACACACTATTGTGTGAGTATACGATGAAGTAACCTGGGAGATAATCTCATTATCTGTGAAGCACTATTAGAGTTCCTTTCCAACATAGTCGCCTCTTTGATCAGATCGAAGTACTTTTTATCTTTGGCTCACCTTGTTTTCTACCTCGTTCATATATTCAATAAATTTATCATAGACATCGAATTTGTTCTTCATAAGATATACATATCTTAGTCTTGAGAAATAATTAGTGAATGTTACAAAGTAAAATTATTATCCTTAGTGATTATAGGAATTAGGCCACATACGTCACTATGTACAAGACTTAAGGTTAATCCACTCCTTCATAACTACCACTAAATGGGTGCTTGGTTATTTTTCCTTTGGGACATGACTCACACGTGTTAAATGATTTAGAACTAAGTTATGGGAGAAAACCTTCAGTTTTCAATTTTGTATAGTCGTTTCTCACTTATATGATCCTGTCTATAATGCCAAAGATAATTATTACTTATATTGTTATTTGAAGGACTACACATAGAACAGACGTAACTCATATTGATCACATAAATTCCATTTTCTAGAACACCATCATAGATTTTGTTACCATCTAAAATAATGTTCATAAAATTAATTGTTCATCACATAAAATATGCAATACTTCATTAAAGCTTCTGTTCTTTTTGCAACACCTATATATCGATATATCCTCCTAGTGTATGTCGACATACTAGTCGTTGGCTAGTTTTTCAAAATTCAAATGAAGAGACATTTTGATCCACCTCTTCACCAAAAGACACGTCTCTTCAACCACTATTTAAAGGCTCAGAAATGAATTTTCACATTAATAATTATCATTTCTCTTACTCTTTCATCTCCATACATTTGTGAAAGAAATCTGTTGAATACTCTTCAATTTTCTTTGCAAATCCATACTCTTTTACTCCGATTCCTCAAGGATTTGCAAACCACACAATATCAGAGAGTTTGTACTTGAAATCATATCATTCTCTCTCTATTTTCATCCTATTCCTCAAAGAATTCAAAGATATATTGCCACTGAAGGTCTATAGGATCATTGTACTGAATCTACAAGAATCTGTATTGAAGATATGAATACTTGTCATACTCTATTATTGTTTGTATAGAGAGAAGGGTGTCATTATAGCTCGTAAATCAAGAGGGTGCATCTTGTAGCCCGTGAAATTGGAATTATAAAGGTGTTCTTGCCACACATGGAAAGCAAGCAGTGGTAGTGAAATTCTGTATGGTGCAGTACAGGACTTGATGTAGAATTGGTCAATCCGAACCAGTATAAAAATTCCTGGTGTTATTTACTTTATTGCATTTTACTTTATTACTTGTTCTGTGATTATTGGTTTCTATTCGCAATTTGAGTAGATAGAGTCTTAAATTCATAAGTAAGTTTTAAATATTTAAAATACACACTTTTCCACTTCTATTGTTTAAATAGCCTTAAGATTCATTCTACATTGTATTATAGATACCTTATTCATCCATATTTGGTATCAGAGCACTGGTATTCAAAAATTCATAACTTGATTTTTGAAAAGTATAAATGGTTAATAACACTAGTAACACTTTCTTTAACACTTTTTTAGAAGGACTATTACTAAACCCTCACTATTTGATAGTGGTAATTTTGTTTATTGGGTAATGGTTTAGATATTTGGAATATTACCCAAAGTGAGTACACTGAGCCCCAAATGAATTATGCACAATGGACAACCCATCAAAAGACACAAGCACTCAACATATCAAAGACTATGAATATTATTTTGCGCCTTGGATAAAAATGAGTTTAATAGTGCATGAAATTTGGAGAATACTGCAAGTCACATGAAGGCACTAGCAAAGTTAAACAGACAAAGGTATCCATGTTCACTAGTTAATTTCAAATATTTAGAATGAAATAAACTGAATCCATTTTTGATATGTATTCTAGATTTCAGGATATATTACATGCATTAATATCATTAGGAAAGAATATTATTGAAGAAGACTAAGTCAGAAAGATCTTAAATTCACTTTCTAGTGAATGAGATCAGAAGACTCTGGCAATCGAAGAAGCCAATGATATTAGTACTATGAAAATAGAAGATTTAGTTGGTAATTTAATGTCCTATGAAGTAAAGTTGTAGGTTAGAAAATAGAATCAATCAAATGAGAAGAAATCACTAGTACTCGATGCCACGAACGAATCATGAACCAGATGATAACGATGATGATGAAATCAATTTTATGACCTTTAAGAAATTATTTAAATATAGAAAGATGAACAAACTTCGAAAACCTAACAACTTTAGTTCTAGAAATGGAAATGTTGTTGAGTGTTTCGAATGTGATCGACCCAGTTATTTGAAAAGAGACTGTCCAAATCAGAAGAAACCAAAGTACTCTTCAAACACTTTCAATAAGAAAAGGAAACAGACTTTCAATGCAACATGGGATGATTCAGATACATCATCAAGTGATAGTGATTCAGAAATTGAAAATGCCAACATGTGCTTCAAAGTAAAGGATGACCAGACATGGAATTTTAATGAAGAAATTATTGATGTTTTAATTTATATGTAAAAGGGATAAAATTCTTAGAAAAGAGTACAAGACTAGTTTAGCGGAGATAGATAGATTAAAAATGTTTGACGAAATGTTAACTGAAGAAAAACAATGTCTAGAAGATAAAATTGAAAGACTTGATGAACTTAATGATGATTTTAAACTTGAAAGTTTTGAAAACCCGAAAAATGAAAATGAACCCTTAAGATTAGAAAATCTTTCAATGAAATCAGAGATCACAGATATAAATAACAAAATAACATCTCTGGACAATGTTAGTCTTAACTGTAATAAGGATTTTGATAAAATGAAAATTGATATTGATAAATTTACAAAAGTGAAGGATAATCTTGAAAATTTATTATCTGCATCTAAACCCATTTATAATAAACATGGACTTGGATACACCCCTAAGCCGAAATCATTGAAAAATAGTACTCAAAGTACAAAATACATTAAGGCTGCCAAGTTCAAATCAATACCTAGAAAATTAAAGTTAAAACCTCCAAATAAGTTCATTAATTTATAGGTTCCTAGAAGGTTAGATAATATTGAGGAAAATATATTAATAATTTTATTAATAAAGTTTATTTATCTAATGATTATATTTTGAAAGGGCAATCAAACTCTTCATATGTTTGGCTTCCCAAAACTTAACCCCTTGGACCCCAAAATAAAATAGGGTACCAGTGCGCATATTTTATATTTTTCAGGAACCAAATAATGGATACTGGACAACCGATGTTCAAAGCATATAATCAATAGATACTGAGCGACATTATATACAAAGATGATGGAATAATGAACTTTGGATATAATTCAAAAGAATATGTTATTGGCATATGCAACGTTGGTAACTCTAAAACTCCTCTTATTTTAAATATTTATTTCATGCTTTATATTGGTTTTGATTCTCTTCATGAGTTCTATTTATACTCATTTATATGTGTGTGTGTGTGTGTGTATATCTATATACAAACTCTATACATATTCTCTAGTTGTGCTTAAGCAATTCGTTTTTGCCCTTTCTGTTTATGAAAAAAGGGGAGAAAAGGTATTAATATATTAGGAAAATGATAAGGGAATGCATAGAGTTAGGGAGTTAAATATAAAAATATTATACTTTATCTCTCAAATATTTATATGGTTGTCATTATCAAAAAAGGGATGATTGTTAATACCTCGGATATTGATATTGATGACAACAACCATATAAATATTACTACTAACATTTCTCCGAGTTGTGCAGTACTTTCAAATATATTATAGAGACATTTTATAGAGAGAAACAAGAACTCAGTAGAAGCAAATGAATTATATATATGAATATTAATCAAAGCAAATGGAAGAACAAAATTGATTGAAGAAGAAATGCAAATGCTAAAACGATAGAGGTATTTAAAGTGATGATTAATTGCTTGAACCTTAGAATCATTTGTTAAAGACCATATCAACTGAATCACAAAATTTCCATAAAATAAGGTACTTTGAAATCTAAAAATCTATAACACTTTATTAGAGTTGCTTTTCTTTTTACAACACCTATATATCGACATATCCCTCTAGTGTATGTCGACATACTAGTCGTTGGCTAGTTTTTCAAAATTCAAATGAAAAAACATTTCCCTCCACCTCTTCACCAAAAGACATGTCTCTTAAACCACTATTTAAAGGCTTTGGAAAATAAATTTTCACATCAATAGTTCTCATTTTCTCTTACTCTTTCATCTTCGTACATTTGTGAGAGAAATCCATTGAATACTCTTCCATTCTCTTTTTAAATCCATACCCTTGTACTCCGATTCTTTAAGGATTTGCAAACCATACAATATCAGAGAGTTTGCACTTGAAATCATATCATTCTCTTTCTAATTTTATCATATTCCTCAAAGAATCCAAAGATATATTACCACTAGAGGTCTATAGGATCATTGTACCGAATCTGCAAGAATCTGTATTGAAGATATAGCTATTTGCCATACTTTATTGTTGTTTGTATGGAGAAGAGGGTTGTCTTATAGCCTGTAAAACAAGAGGGTGCATCTTGTAGCCCGTAAAATCAAGATTGTAAAGGTGTTCTTGCATTCGTGGAAAGCAAGCAGTGATAGTGAAATTCTGTACGGTGCAGTGCAAGACTGGATGTAGGATTGGTCAATGCGAACCAGTATAAAAATTTATGGTATTATTTACTTTACCGCATTTTACTTTGTTACTTACTTGTTCTGTGATTATTTGTTCTATTTACTTTACTGCATTTTACTTTGTTACTTACTTGTTCAGTGATTATTTGTTCTATTTGCAATTTGAATAGATAGGGTTTTAAATTCATAAGTAAGTTTTAAATATTTGAAATACACACTTCGCCACTTCTAGTGTTTAAATAGTCTTAAGATCCATTCTTATTGTATTATAGACACCTCATTCATCCACACACATCATCAACAGATTGTTCTTTAGGATCGCAGGTAATAGACGACCAAAAATGCTCGTAAGTCAGCGTTATCTTAATTATTCTTAGCCAATCGATATAGTTGAGTCTGGTAAGCTTGTCACTTTAAAAAAACGTTTTGGATATAGAAAATTTCTACTAGTTTTAACAGTAGTAGATTGGAACAATTTCATAGTACATTTTCTTATAATATTAGTAAGGTTAAACTTAATGTTTCATTTTACTAATAAGCTCCCACTAGTCTTTTATGTTTCTTTAAACCCTAGGATGAAACATAGAAATATTTCGACTTCATTGAGTGTTAGGACTTCTATGTCTTAGGATTACGACCTCGTGGAAAGCTCAACAAATCATATTCCCACATACGATAGATAACTCTTTATCGGTTGTATCATACACAACTCCTAACTCATGGTTTCTTGTCCTAATCTCATCTTTGCCTTGAGGAAAGCTCAACAAATAAAGGGTGATTATTCACTCATACTTACCATTCCGTGATGGCCTATGTAACACCTCATAGAATTAACAGTAATTAATAAATAATTAATAAAGCTCTAAAAAAAGAATTTGAGCAAACGCTGGAATTTGGCAGCAAAACATACAATTGTGTTTGTGGTGATTTTTTGAGAAACTTTTAGAGTTGGAGTTTCCCGATCAGAGCTCAAACGAAAAAGTGATTAGCGTTTGAAGTTTTCAGAGCGAAAATAATAAAAAATGAAAATAGGAAATAAATTACATTAAATGTGGAGCTCACCGGTCGACCCCATTATTGGGTCGGTCGACAGCCTATAGGGGAGTGGTCGACCTGTTTTGTGGTTTGCGGCTAGGGTTTGAACCTTGGCCAAACGGCTTAGATTTAATTATTTAAATCTAATGGTTATGGTTGATTCGAGTGCCTATAAATGCAGGTCTAACCCCTCACTTCTCTTTTTATTTTTTCTAATCAAAGCAACAAAGCTCTGCCATTTTCCATTCTTGACTATTTTTAAAAGTTATAAAATATTATATACAGACACACAAAAAAATCGGAGAAGGGGGGAAAATAAAAGAGAAGAAGTGGATCGACATTGCGAAAGAAAATGGTAAATTTCTATATTATAAATTTATATTCCCTTTAACTCCAAACCGCTTCTCAGATTTGTAATTCTAATAGTATGTATATACCTTGTGTTTATTACAGGTTACCAAAAATGAAGATTCATGCCCTAATGGACTTGGGATTCGATTTAGATGAAATTCGGGCCTATTAAGGTGGGGGTTGTTACTTTTGGTGTCAGAGCTTAGGTTAGTCGACCATAGGAATTAGGATACGCTAATAGAACGTATTTGTATTTTTACCTATAATTATATATGTTATGTGCCAAACTTTATAAATTCCGACTATAGAACTAGTTATGACCATATTATGAAAGGATGGACGAGGTAACTAAGAGTTGGAATAATAAGTAGAGTTAAATGTATGCTCTTACCTGGTTACCTTATGGGGTGGAGGTCATACCGTAAGGAGTGGACAAAGAAGAGCATGAGCATGACATATAGAAGGATCATGGAGGTTAGATGGTACTTGACTCCTTTGTTGGGCCAAGGTTGCCTTATGATTATAGATTTTGATGGATTGCCGACTGAAGATGTACATTTCATCCACAAAAATGGGAAGTAAGGACCTATATATTGCAACCATCCAGAAGCAAGATGTGAAGAAGGAGTTGAAAAAGTTTCCACATAAGATGTTAACTAATCACCACAAGAAGAAAAGCCGGATTTTTGATGAAGATGAGTTAAGAGTGAGTTGGGAAGAGGGAAAGTCCAAAAGAAAGGACGAGCGAAGTCCATTTCTTAGTCTGACCCCATGTGAAAAATTTTGACAACAGATTTTTTAAAATTCTTTGAAATGCTTTGAATGGATATTTCAAAGGATTTATTGAGAAGTTGTTATTTTGAAGAAGTAAGGAAATTTTGAAATTCTTAGTTTAACTTGGTTAGGTCAAAAGTTTCTGATTTAAATGTTTTTGGTAAATAGGTTTTTCTTTTCTGAAATGAATGGAAAATAGAGCCTAGGTTGGCTCGATGATTTTTCCTAATTTTGTAAGTTTGAAGGTTTTTAAAATTATTTCTCGAAAGGAATGATAAATGGAAAAGGTATTTGGTTAAAACAGGGTAGAGACAATAGAAGGGAAAGAGCTCCCGATAATGATGATCAGGAGGAATATTCCTGTATAAGGAAAATATGAAGAATAACAGTTAAAATAGATTGTATCTCTTTTCATATTATTAAAGAAAAGCCCAATGACTAAAGCAGTAGGTGAATGCACTGCAAATGAGTTAATATTGGGAAATTTGGATAGAAATAGCACTAGGAATTTATATATAAAAATAAGATTAGCAATCTAGCTAGAAATAATATAGGAGAAAAGCAATAGGAATATGATAGGAAGAACAGATAAAATATATATAGTAATTGCACATATATTTTAGATAGACGTTTAGATAGATGTTGCAATCGTGCATATATTTTAAAAGACCCCATCATGTGCTATTAGAATCTCCTCTAAAGTTGAAAGCGGAAATAGCATCAGTAATAGGAAAATAAGAGGATGGAAGTATCCTTGCCTACTCCAGTTTTCTTTTTTAAGGTTATGGAAGGTGTTTTTGAAAAATGGTTTGGTATAATAATTTAGTTTTTGAATGTTTTGATTTAAAAATCCTACTTTTAAAAAGAAGTAAATTTCTATTGTAGAAAGTCTTTAAAAATATTAGAATAAGAAATTTTTCATGGCTCCTTTTTGAATACTAAGAAATTTTTGAATTTGATAAAAAAATGTTTCTAAGTTTATATTGTCAAAGATAAAGGTTTTGGATTAGGTACTTCATGATTGTTAAGTTTTAGTTTTATAAAGAACGGTGAAATCCAAACCAAATTTTGATATGGAGTAGATAGGGATGATTACCTAGGTAATACGGGGTAAAGTTTTAGGCTATGTATAAAATAGCTAGGGATGCTCGTAGGGTAGCAGTAAGGAATCCCTGTTAAATATTAGGAATATTGGAATAAACCTAGGAATGTTTGATGAGACCTGTGTGAAAGCCATAAGAAGAACCCTTGAAGGAATGGGGAATGGTATCAAACACTTTTGCGAGTCTTAGGATATACTCACATGAAAGGTCAAGGATAAAAAAGGTAGATACTAAAGTTCAAGAATATTATCAAGAGATTATGATTGAACGGAGATAGTAGTATGATTGGAGAAGAGAGTAATGAGATGGCGAACACAAATAGAGGATGTTGATTGACTCAAGGTTAAAGAAGGCGAGATAGGTGGTACGAAAGTCATTCCACCAATCAAATTTTTCCGATGAGTTATTTATTTGTGCATGGCTTATATTTCCTACCTATTGCAGTGTGGGAATGCAAGATTTATCCCATAAGTGGGTGCAATTATTGAAGTAATGGATGAACCTTATTTAAAGTGAGCCAAGGAAGTAAGTGAAGACATGTGGGTGACAGTAAAATGACATACTAGAAATGTCTATCTTAATTTAGTAATGAGTGATAGGGCCCCAACGTTATTAACATCAACTGATGATGTAAGACAGCTTCTAGTAATCGTTTTCTTTTATGTTTTTGGTTTGTAATCGCTAGTTGTCTCCCTTCGAATATTGGAAAAGCATACGATATGATATGATATATTTTCATTTTTTATTACTATGTTGATGGTGTGGATAAGCTTTGATCGCTATATAACTATTTTGGAAAACGGTGTAAAAAAGGAGATCTCATAAGGACACTTAACTAGCGATAAAAGATCATTAAAGCTGGAAGTGAATTAGGAAATTAGATTAATGACCAGAAAAAAAGAAAACTTAGATCCCAAAACTTTAGAATATTGGGAAAAATAAATTTTAGCAAGCAGAGGACAGGAAAGGGTTGTTGTGAAATCATGGATCACTATCCATATGCCTTAAAAGCTAAAATTTATAATACGCTTGTAAGTTGTTTGTCATTTTAGAGTAAAAAGAAAAGTTCCCTAAATCTAGGATTAAATGCACAATGTCAGGGTCAATCAAATGCATTAACTCATTGACTCGGTTTCGATTACATTAGAATGTGACCTGATTTGTTTTTACGGATGGAGTGGTAAATGTTTTGAAAAATTATGTTCGAATGCTTTCGAAACATTTTGTTTAAGTGCTTTTGAGAAGTTGGGTTCAAAAGTTTTAGGAAAATTGTGTTTAAGTGCTTTGGAAAAAAATGATGTTTTAAACATTTTAGGAGACTAGAATTTTCAATCTATTTTTCAAGTGTGTTTGAAGGGGGAAAAAAGTTTTCTTTTGAAATGAGAAAACTTCTTATTTTCAAATACCATACGCTTAGCCTAGGGAGCGTCAATGTGTTAGTAATTATGAGTTTTACTATCCGACAAGGGTGACATTATACAAAATACAGGAAATAACAAGGGAAAATACTGTTTTAGCTTTGAAATTTCTATTTCCATACCTATTTGATAGCGAAAAAAAACTTGCGTTTAGGATAATTACGTTTTAAAATCCAAAAATAAATTTATTTATGCGTATTGTACTTGGAGAAATTGGATAAGAATTGGGGAAAAAAAGAAGGTTCTAAGGTACAATGGAATATGTATCCAAAAAGGGCTGAAACGTAAAATTTTCCATCTAAATTGTTTTTCCGGCATACAAGTATAGACTTAGAAATCTAACTTTTCAAAAAAATTGGATGTTAAAAATTGTATGCTAGGTTTTGGATGGTAGGGATTGGATGCAAAATTGGTTGAACCATACTCCTACTTGTAGAAGTGTGGAAATTATTGTGTGAAAAAGGATTTTTGATATTTGAAAACTTGCATACATATAAAACTTCCAGTATATCTAGGTTGTTTTCATCATATTTTTAAAATGTTTTTAGAAGAATGCATTCATATAGGAGACGTCGATTTATATTCATTCTGCATACATGTATTATATATTGTGATACACTATGCACTTGTACACATTTGGCTGCAAAATTGGTTGTACACAAATTGTTTGAATAGTTTATAATGGTTGTGCGCTATGTTACATGATTCAACCCTAGGGAAATTTCAAGGACGTTCTTTTAAGAGGGGTAAAATTAACACTAATTAATAATTAATTAATAAAGCTCCAAAAAGGGAATTTGAGGAAACGTTGGAATTTAGCCATGAAACTTACACCATTATGTTCATGGTGATTTTCTGAGCAACTTTCATATTTGGAGTTTTGCGATCGGAGCTCAAAGGAAAAAGTTACTAGCGTTTGAAGTTTTCGAAGCGAATATAATTAAAAATGAAAATATGAAATAAATTACATTAAATACGGACCCCACCAGTCGACCGTGTCCTTGGGTCGTTCGACCGCCCATAGGGGAGTGGTCAACCGGTCGTATGCTGGCGGGTAAGGTTTGAACCTTGGCCAAACGGTCCGGATTTAACTATTTTATTCTAGCAGTTATGGTTGATTCGAGTGCCTATAAATACAAGCCTAAACCTTCACTTCCCTTCTCATACTTTCTAATCAAAGCGATGAAGCTTTGTTATTTTCTCTTCTCTGCTATTTCTAAACATTATAAATATTGTGTGTGTGTGTATATATACACACACAAAAATCAGAGAAGGGAAGAAAATAAAAAGAGAAAGGAGAAGAAGAAAATCAACATTGCAAAAGAAAAAGGTAAATTTCTATAGTTATAAATTTGTATTCCCTTTAACCCTAAATCTCTTCTCAGATCTATAATTCTAATAGTATGTGTATACCTTGTGTTTATTATAGGTTACCAACACTAATGATCCTTACCCTAATGGACTTGAGTTTCGATTAAGTCGAAATTTGGGCTCGAAACTCAAGCCCATTAAGATGTGGGTTGTTATAGCCTAAGTATTCTATACATACCTTGAGGAAAGCTTAGCAAATATATACAAGCATCTTACCTCATCTAGTCTATATATTAATTATAATAATACATAACATCTCTAGCTTAAGGAAAGCTCAAGAACTAGAGATCAAGTAATTTATTAATAAATAAATAGTAGAGGACAACTCTATATTAAAGACTCGTAATCTTTAATATACTTGTTTAGAGTTATATCGACTTATGGAATAATGTATTTCTAATAAATACCCTCGTGATTCAAGTTTTAGACACATCATAAATCATGGTATATGTATTATACACATGTATTTATCCCTTAAGTCTATTTGAGGGTTTCTTTAATGTTCCACCTTTAATTTATGCATTCATATTGTATAAGCTCAATACTATATAACTTTTACATTTTAATCAATCTTATATAATAGTCTTATGTATAATAATATTTTAAATAAATCTTATTTAATTAATTTAATGAACTTTATATTATTAGATTATAACATTTTATATTGAATGCTTATACTATAACATTTATATTTATACATATGTGTGTGCCTTTGTGTATGTGTGTGTATTTTTATAAACTAACTTTATTCAATTTATTTAATTAAATAATTTTAATTAAATATTATTAATTTTGAAAATTCTGTTATATACATACATATATTGTCTTAAATATTTCAAGACAACATAACATATATCTTATATATGTATGTATGTATGTATATTTTTTTAATTAATTAAATATTTAATTATTTTATTTTATCAATCTAATTAATAATTAAAATTCATGAAATTAATTTTATAATTTTTTTAACATTTTGAAATTTATATTATAACATTATATAATATATTTCTTATTTTAAATTTTATTTTTAAATTTTAAATTTTATTTTTAAATTTTAAATTTTATTTTAAATTTCAAAACTATTTTGAAAATTAACCCAAGACCCAATTCGAATTAGGCCTTTTCAATTAGGGTCAAACTTTGGCTCACATAACTTTTCAGGTTAGGCTAGTAGTCAGGTAGGGGAGTGTACTTAATTACCCAAACTCAGGCCTAAACATTACCTTTCTAGACACCGTACTAATTGTTATAAGCTTAATCAGTTAATCCTAACATGACTAATTTAGACCGCATAGGCTATTGGGCCCTAATACCATTGTTGAATTTGGGCCAGCATGCAGAGGAGTAAATTGGTAAATTAAAAAAATTCTTCCATTTGGATTTGGATCTTATTGGGCCTATGAAGTCTAAGTTTATTTAGGTCTTATCTAAAAAAATTTAAAATAAAATTAGTATTTTATTTAATTATAAATAAAGTTTATTTTATTGTTGATTTTATATTATATAATATAATATGTGTATCATATACACATATGTGTGAATGTGCACGTGCAACAATATATGGCGTACATGGTTTAACATGCCCGTGTATAGATGTTGAGCTTTGTATAGCAACAGACACGTTTTCCCCTTTGTATACATGTGTGTTGTCTTTATATTTATACATATAAATGATATATATATATATATATATTGTATGTTATAAAACACTACTTATAAATGTAAAGTTTATGTAAAACACACAAACACACATACACAAATACACACACATATAGTGACATTGCAAAATAATTCTAAACCTTAATATGATAATTTATAATTCCAAAGTTAGTTTTAAAATTTAAAATTCAAGTTTTATATTTTAGATCTAGATCTACAAAATTTCAAATTTAATTTAACAAATTATTTCAAAATAAATATATATACAATATTATTATCCGGCCTTTTGGCCTTGCTATATTCAGACTGACTGGACAAGTTAGACTTGACGATCATCGAGGAAGACAGCCAGAGAGATGAGTATTAGGCTCAGAGATCAAGCGCAGGCAATGATATGAAGCAAAGATCAACCGAGACCAAGAGATAGACTCTCCCGAATATTCTCAGTATGGAATAATGCCTCCCCTATGTGGGGGATCAGTGCATATCCCTTTTCCTAGGGGATCGGTAACTATCCTCAATTTTTGTCCCAAATTGGGTGAGATCGATACGGAGTGACATGGAAGGTCCCATGAGGACATTTCAAGTTTCAAGTCGCCTGGAGTTTGTATGCTCAAGTTATGGGCAAGTTACTACACCTATAAAAGGAGATCGGTATAAAAAGGATTGACATAAAATGGATCGTATAAAGGGGATCGGTATAAAAGGGGTCAGCCATATTCAGCTTTCACCACGTATTGCAATAATAATCGGTCAATAACTCAAAATATACAAAAGCTATCAATATGAAACTTGGAGTATAAGCACATTACAACATGGACAATACCCTCTAGGGATCGCATCCCAATTAGAGGAGATTGGAGGGATCGGTCTCTATCCCTCTAGAGGGATCGGCTGAAATCAGAATGCCTACAACACAACTTCACGGAAAACGCGATATCTCATAAACGGTAAATTAGAATGGCACAAAATTTAGAGAGCAAGTAGCTAACGTCATGGGGGACCCACCAGAGGGATCGCACACAATTAGGACATCAAAATAGGGATCAGTACTGATCCCTATTGTGGGCCCCAATAAGCCTAAAAATTCTTATGTGGCCTTGTCTTGGCCTGGAGGTTCTTCTGCCGAAATTTCAGCCCGATCCATGCACGTCTTTCCTTATAAATATAGCAAGCATGGCGTTAGAAAAGGAGCCCCTTCTTTCTGGTGCAAAGGTTCTTACATTTTTATTCTTCATTCTTGTACTAATGAATCCCAACTGATCCAAACATTCTTGTAATCATAATCAAGTGCAAGATCAATAAAAATATTAAGTGGACATAGGCCAAGATTACCAAACCACTATAAAAATCTGTGTGTTCATTTATGATTTTTGTTCTATTTTAATTTCATTCTTAATTTAATCTCTACAAGATTCTATTGGGTGTTGATGTCTATTTTTGGCATCAACATTTTGGTGCTTTCACTGAGAATCGAATTCTCAGTTTGATTGGATCTCATCATTTACTTGTGGATTCTCATATTCACGAGATAGATCCAGTTATTTACCGACAAACTTCTTATTCTACTCTGATTTGAAGAAAATCTAAAGGAAGCTGATAGCCATGGTTAGAGAAACTAAGTCTACTTCTTGTGTTGTTAGAGGATCTGATGATGCTAGCGTTTGACAAGGCAAGCAGAACGCTCAACTGACATTCACATCGATCGATTGCAAATTTCACATTGGGACCGGGATTTGACATCGGGGTACTGGAGTATAGCTTTGGCAATTCAAGTTTGATTCTAATCTATGTTCAAGGCAAAAGATCATGTCCATCCATATGCATGTATGTTCAAGCTAGAGGACTGCAATTTATGGCTCATTGTTAAGCTCAAGTTCGGGTGCAAATGTTAAAGTCCATGAAGCTAGAAAGTGTTGAGTCTTCCTTACACAACATGGACTTATGCGAATTCAACACCATGCCATTGTAACTGACCCCTAAATACATATACATGCTCAATACTTATCCCTCCAAAGACGTCAGTACCGACCCCTCCGAAAAAGCTATACCGATCCCTCCAGTATATATGTATATCGGTCCCTCCAGCATATATACCAATCGCTCCAAAAAGTATATATATATCGTCCCCCTGCAAGGTGTATATACCGATCCCGATCCCTCTGTGAGGTGCATATACCGATCCCTCTGTGAGGTGCATATACCGATCCCTCTGTGAGGTGCATATACCGATCCCTCTGCAAGGTGCATATACCGATCCCTCTACAAGGTATATATATGATCCCTTATATCCCTTCGCAAGGTGTACATACTGATCCCTCTGCAAGGTCAATATACTAATCTCTCCTTTAGCTCCATCATCTCCAACATGCTTGTGACCGAACCCTCCTTACACGAACGCAGTCCAATGAAGAAATAAAGGGGATCAGCATATATACATAAAAAATATGGATCTGGTACGATTCATTTTTAAAAAAACATGGACCGAACTCGAACTGTGCCACAGCATAGTGCCCTCGCATTCTAGATTTGGAACTAAACTTAAAGACGGTTCATTCTATCCACTTCCCTTATGTTCTGTGACTGATCGGGGCATAGAGGATCAAGCGGCAGCTTCTGAATTGCAGCCAAGGAATGGGCAAGGAACTGCTACTCAAACGGTACTCCTAGAGGCAAGAGAACTAAGACGATATAACACAAACTAGGATCGGTTACCCGGTCAAGCCCCCAGTGTAGATTGCGACTGCCCTCAACTTACTAGCTTCCAAACACCTAACTTGGCATTTATGGTACGACAACTTGTTAGAGAGAGCCAACATCAGACCGACGACGATCGAAGCATTTTCCCCCATCGGAATCTGTTCACTGAAGCCGTTCTATGAGCAGAATATCCAAGGATGAAATGTCGCTACCCAACTTATTCCAAATGCCATGCAAGCCACTCAAAGACTTATTGCATGAATTCAACGTCGTCGTCACTGAAGTGAGCACTCCCCGCGAGGATATCAAACTGATGGCATTGATAAGAGGAATCGATCTCAAGTCAGATTTCAGCGATTGGTTAGCTGGAAAGCCTCCTACAACCTTGGATCACTTCTATTACAAAGCAAATCAATGCTTACGCAAGGAGGATGTGAGACTAATATTGACAGGAAATAATGCAGGCCGTTGGCCGGAGGGGTTCAAAAAAAGAGTAATGATGATGCCCTAAATGAGGACTTGAATTCTGGGAGACAACCTAAAAGTCCTAAAATTCGACTCATATACTCCTTTGAATGATTCAATCAAAAACATCTACTTAAGGACTCACGAATCGAAGCAACCAACCTCGAGAGAGTCCATTGAAACGCAGAAGAAATCTGGGAATGTTGTATATTTCAAGATAAACATGATCATAACACCAACGATTGCAGACACCTCCGAGATGTGATCGAAAAAATGATCTAGAAAGGAAAGCGTTGACAATATATGCAAGCCCCATAGAAAGGCGGGCAGGGAACATCTGATGCCTATCAATAAAGAACTTGATTATCAATTGGAACCACCTACAATCGACTTCCAGTTGAGAAGGGCTGGGGCGAAGTAGAATAGCGATCATACGATGCTGCTTCACTTATCAATAAGATTTATTTCAATTTCAATTATGTTGTGAATTATGACTAGATTGAATTAAACTACTTCCAAACGATGCAGGTGACCAAGTACTTAGATTTGGGTGCCAACCAACCTCCACGAACCATGATCTGACCTTTGTAGGATCATCAAGACGAGCATTATTCAACCTCTCATTAACTACCATATTCCCCTGATTTAGGGGCAAGGACTCGTAATGGAAAGTGGGTGCGACTCGATGATCCACTTCCTACTCTATGCTTCAATTTTGACAGAACATATATGCCTTACTCAGAGCCCGACAAGGTTATAATCCAATATAAAGTGGACACAATTAACCATCCACTCATCAACCTCCGTGGTTGACTTGAAGACCAAAGAGGGATCAAAATGGATGTGATTTGACCATCCACTCCCCAGCATGCACTTGAAGTTTGCCAAAATAAATATGCCTCTCCTGAAGCTCAGCGATGTCGGGATCCAACTAAAGTGGACATGATTTGATCATTTACACATTGACTCCTGCCATAGACACCGGGGGCAGTTCCAAAGCTCGACTTGAAGTAGGCGTGACTGACTACCTACTCATCAACCACCGCCCTGAACACGTGGACATGACTGCTTGAGGTGGCTATGACTTGATCGTCCACTTTACAACTCTCTCTCGACTTGTTGGGAGGAGTACTAAGCAAATTCGACGAGACCTGACTGTCCAACATGGGCATGGATGTGATCTAGCCATCCATCACTTAGTCCTTGCCTCGACTTGATTGGAGGAGCTACAATCACCAAGTGGACGTGAATCGACCATCCATTTGTCAAGTTTTGTCCTGGGCAGAATTCGATTCCACGAATGAACATGGTTCGACTGTTCATTCGATAACTCTTACCTCAACTTGACAATTGGAGTATAAATCAAAAATCGGTGTGACTGACCACTCCCTGACTAATTTTTGTCCCTAGTGTGAGTACCGGAGTATAAACACCAAAACGATGGAGGTGGTGTGACCGTACATTGAAAAATTCTGGTCCCCAGAGCGTGGATTGGAATATAAACACCAAATGGGTGTGACTGACCACCCATTGCCAACTGTGGTCCCCATAGTGCGGACTGGAGTATAAACACCAAATAGGTATGACTGACCATCCATCGACCAACTCTGGTCCTCAGAGCGCGGACTGGATTATAAACATCAAATGGGTACGACTAACAACCAATCGGCCAACTCTAGTTCCCAGAGCGTGAACTGGAGTACAAACTCTAAACGGGCATGATCCGACCGCCCATCAGAAAACGCATTTCCCCTAGAATGGACCAAAGTATAAGAAACAAAACCGAATGCGACCGACCATCCGCTATAAAGCAGACACGACATGATCATTCATTCACCAACTCCAATCTATTCCATGACAGACAGATTATAAACTTACCAAGTGGACGTAGTTCGACCATCCGCTCACTATCTCTCACTCTCGGTCCGATTGAGGGAACATATGTTAAAAAGCTGGACGTGATTCGACCATCCATCGATAACTCTAACTCCTAGAGTGTAAGTTGAAGTATAAACACCTAATGGGCGCGACAAACTACCCATTATAAAACTCTGGTCCCCGGAGCATGGATCGGAGTATAAACACAAATAGATAAGTGTGGTTCGATTGTGTGCTCCTCAACTCTTACCCTTGACTTGGGGGCAAACACACGACTCAAAGTGGATGCGATCTGACCATCTCCTCCCCTGCTTGAGCTCGAAGTTCTTCAGAACACTCATCTTACTCCTAAGGCTCGGTGGAAACAGGATCCAAATGGAAGTGGACGTGGTACGATCGTCCATGCATCGACACCTGCCCTGGATGCAAGGGCAGTTTGAGAGCCCAAAGCCTAAATTGGATGTGGTTCGACCATCCAATCCAAAGAGGATGTGATACGTCCATCCATGACCTTGTTTACACCTGAGGTACGACGAACAATCCAAGCCTTGCTCGGATATCGACAAGCCCAAAATCCAAACCAAGACATGGATGCAGATCGACAGTCCAACAAATAACTTTGGTCCTCCAGTGCGGTTTGGAGTATAAATACAAATTGGGTGTGGTTCGACCACCCGCCAATAAACTCTTATCCCCAGAGTGCAGATATGAGTATAAACAAATAGATGAGTGTGGTTCGACCAATCAATATTCCATAAAGTCTGACCTGAACTCGACAAGAGGAGTATAACATACAATGGATAAGATTCGACCATCCACAAACTAACTCCACCGACCTGAAGCTAGGGGCAGGAGTGTAAACCACTAAAAGCTTAATACGACAGCTCATTATAGCTCCAGCTCGTTGTTCTTTATGACTTAAGGCAACGACTGCAAGGAGGCTTTAATACCAAACCAATCAGAATGACGTCTGCTGTTACGGGCGACCGACTATATCGTACCATCGGGTCGACATGCATTGTTGATCCAAGCTTTCCATATATTCCCTCTAGGTCAACGGCCAATATCGATCCACACCAAACATGAACAGATGTGACACGGATGTCCTCCAAAAAACTTTGATCACCAGAGTGCGGATAGGAGAATAAACCATGAATGAGTGTGACTTGATCATTAGTTCTCCACAGCCCTCCTTCGATCCGTCAGGAGGAGTATGAAATCGGATGAGCATGACCCAACTACACCTGAGCCAACTCTATCCCTAGATCTGGCGGAAGAATATGAATCAAAATAGACGCGACTGATCATCAAGCTCCAAATGAATGCGACACGACCATTCATTTGTTGACTCTTACCATAATCTGACTAGAAGAGCAATACGAAATGGATGTGACTCGAGCATCTGCAAACTGATCCCTGCCCTTGGTTCGGCAGGGAGAGCATTAATCACTGATTGGACATGACTTGCCATCCTACTTATCGACGTATGCCCCAGACTTGAGGGCACAAGCGAGAAACAAGATGAATATGAACTGATCATTCATCGATCAACTCTAAGTCCTTGGAGCTTAGGTGGGAGTGTAAACACGACTAGGATGAGACTTGACCATCCATGCAGTACATTTATCAACCCGAGACGGGGGAAGAAGTGTGATCATCCAAAGACTGGCTGCGATAGCTCAATATTGTGACGCATACCTGGTGTTTACGATGACTCGAGGATACAACTGAAAGGATGCCTAGAGATAGAATTATCAAATTGATGCCCAAGCTCATTGGCAACTGACCATCACTCCAACCCGAAGGACGAGTAACAGATCATGAATACATTGAATGGAAAGCGCTTCACTCGAATACACAAGACTAAACTTTTCTTGGCGTTTGATTCAATGCTCCTTTAAGCCTGATCTTCAACCATCGTAGATAATCGCTAAAAGCGTCTAAAACCCGTCACTATCAGACTCAACAGCTCATGACAAGACTTTGGGATTCGATTGGAGTGACCGTCATCATTGACTATCCTAACCAGATTTCACATTGATTATTACGTGAAACAGTTACGTTTGAACTCAAGGATCGACTATCGGCATATAGGAATTTGACATTCATATTCAAGTTCACTCAGGGCTCATGTTACAATCTGTACAAGTAGAGATGTGCTAATCTATTCAAGTCTGAAATGGTACATCTGGTTTAAGGCTACATACTAGTTCAATTATGCAAGTCATATATCGCATATCCTATTGTTTCATTTTGAGTTCATATGGTCTAATATGTTCATGTCAAACCAAAAACTGCTCAAGTCCCATTAATACAAGGGATCGGAACCGATCCCATTGCTTGGGCAAATCCACTTAAGCATTTTTTAGCTCACAACATAAGGCCAATGTCAAGCAGCAACACCACAGTCAGTTCTATAAAGATATAGACCCAAGAAATGAAGAAGAGGAGCCCAAAAAATCCAAGGCCGCACCCACTGAACAAATGATCGACATTATGGCCAGTTATGACGACTCATCACGGGTCCTAAAGATCGGATCGCAGCTCAGTGCAACGATGATAAAAGAATTAGCTGGATTTACTCGGCGCAGAATCTTGGTGTGTTCACTTAGACCCATTTTGACATTGTGGGATCTTGCTGTTTATCGTACGCCATGCATTGAATATCGACCGGAGGTATGTCCCGGCGAAATAAAAGCAACGCAACATGGATCCGAAGAGATCAACTGCACTTAAAAAGGAGGTGGATAAACTCAAAAACAATAGGTTTATCCATGAAGCCCTTTACCTAGAAATGGGAATCTGATCCAGTTCTTATGAGAAAGCTAATGGAAAGTGGCGGACATGCGTCGACTACTCAGACCTGAACAAGGCGTGCTAGAAAGATATCTTTTCACTTCCAAGGATCGACTAGTTGGTAGACTCAACCGCTAGATATGAACTGCTTTTGTTTATGGAAGTGTACTCCGATAATAAGCTGATCCTGATGCACGTCCCCGACCAGGAACGCGCCAACTCTATTACTGATCTAGTGCTATATCATTATGTTGTGATGCCATTTGGTCTAAAGAATGCTGGAGCTACTCACCAGAGACTAGTCAATCGGATGTTCAAAGACCAAATCGAGCGATCAATGGAGGTACATGTGTATAATATGCTCATGAAGTCATGGAAATCAAACAACCACATTGATGACTAGGTAGAGATATTCAGTTTTATCCGAAAATATGGAATGAAACTCGGTCCTTTGTAATTCTCTTTCGGCGTTGCGTCAGGGAAGTTCCTGGGTTGAATGCTCAACTCTTTGGAAATTGAAGCCAATCCCAAGAAAATTCTGGCAATCTGAGGCATCTAGGTACTGAAGACAATCAAGTAGGTATAGTGCATAATTGGGAAGATCATCGTCCTAAGTCGATTCATCTCCAGGGCCACCGACAGGTGGCCTCTTTTCTTCGACCTAATCAGGAAATGAAGAAGAAACTTTGAATGGACGCAGAAATGCATTGACGCATTTTAAGCTATGGTAGATCACTTAGAGAGACCTCTCATCCTATCTAAGCCACTGGATCACAAAGATTTACACATCTATTTAGCCATGTCGATACACGGCATAAGTGTCGTAATGCTATGCGAAGAGAACCAGATCCAAAGATCGATATATTATGTAAGCAAGCGATTGACAGGCTCATCCCATTAACGTCAATGCCAGCCGGCCATTACGACAGATCATACAATGACCTGAGACGTCTGGAAGACTACTCAAGTGGAACATTGAATTAAGCCAATTTAACATCACTTATCTCCCTTGGAGAACTATCCAGGGACATACATTGGTGGACTTCATAGTCGAATTTACTAGACCAAACGGCTCTTCGAGGAGCAGTGTAGCACCGACCATTTGGTAGGAGATGTACATAGATGGAGCATCCAATGACTGATGTTCTGGCGATGGAGTTGTGTTAGCGACTCCTGAGGAACGATCGATCTACTATGCCCTGAAACTCGATTTCCCTTTGACTTCCCTTTGACAAATAATGAAGCTGAATATGAAGCCTTGGTTGCTAAGATCAAGCTTGCTAAAGAACTAGGAGTAAAAACCTTGCAGATCTTCTACGATTCCTAGCTAGTAGTATGCCAGTTCAGGGAATGCGCAGCAAATGGGCTTAGTTCCAGTCAAAGTACTTAATGCTCGAAGCATTGACCAGATAGAGATCGATCGGATCTTGGAGATGGAGCCGGACAAGGATTCATGGATAACTCCTATGAAAGACTATCTACAATGGGGAATCCTTCCTGAGCGAAGGAATAAAAAATGACAGATCCTCCGCAAAGCTTCACACTACGTCATTTAAGAAGGAATCATGTATAGGAAGGGTTTATCCATTCCCTTGCTTCAGTGAATTGCCTATAACAAAATCAAACGAATATTGAGATCAGTCCTACACTCAAAATCATTTTTTTAAGAAACACCATTCCTCTAGCCATTAATATCCAAGCCCCACCATGCCTGCAATTGATTGAAATCTCCCCTCATTTCATCTCCTAGGTGATCAAATACAGTATGCCACATTCAACCTCAAGACCGACCCATATGCTTCAAACCCATAATCGATCATCATCAGCGATCTCTTTAATATCAACTTCTCCAATCCCTTCATCCTGTATCCACAAAGATTTAGAGTGAGAAGGATCGGTGGAGAAAAAATTGCAAATGATTAAATTGCATTCCACCAAATTTGCAATGACCCGTGAGCGTATGAACGCATCCGGGAGCCAACAACAAAAACATGTACCTGAACGTGCACATGTACATCCTAAAAATTTGATTTCTTGAAATCAACAGAAATTGGATTCTCACATAGGGAAATCATAGAAAGAATTGGATCAGATAACCAAGGCATACTAACTCGAACAATCAGCTCAATGGAACTGAGTGCAGATGATTACCGATAGATTCTACTCCAAAACTTACATCGTTTGATACCAACCAAGTGTCACGATAAACAGAGAGAGATCTGACTCTCCACAAAGTAGCTCAACAGCAATGGAAGGATAACAACCATTCGAGACAATAAATGGAATCCTCTACGATGACCCTAAATTGACATCAATTCAAAGCACGTCATGTACACAACAAGACATACTTTGGGGGCAAATGTTATCCGGCCTTTTGGCCCGGCTATATTCAGACTGACTGGACAAGTTAGACTGGACAATCATCGAGGAAGACAGCCCGGAGAGATGAGTATTAGGCTCATAGATCAAGCGCAGGCAATGATATGAAGTGACGATCAACCGAGACCAAGAGATGGACTCTCTAGAATATTCTAAGTATGGAATAATGCCTCCCCTAGGGGGGGATCAATGGATATCCCTTTCCCTAGGGGATCGATACCTATCTGTAATGACTCGGATTTTTCGCGTTCGAAAATCGACATCCGTACTTCACATTGTACTAAAATGCCGCAAATTCGACCGTTCAAATCTGATTCGCCGGAGCTTATAACACCATTAAGTATAACAACACAGCGGAAAAAGAATATATCAATTACATAACATTGATACAATGACAGATACAAAATCTGATACAATATGATACAACAGAATGATACAACAGATATCAATATACATCAGGGATATGATACAACAAATAGCAGCGGAAAGAAAATAGATAACACTAGCAGTGGATAGAATATCTCCAATAGAATGCTCCAATCCATAGCTAGCGGAAAGCAATGTCAGTCGTCCAAGGACTGACTAGCTCCAGATAATCTACTCAACCTGAATATCTGAAAAACCCAACTCTAGACTGCCCGTGTGGAAAATAGTGGGCACCCAGAGTTTAGGAAGGGAACAATAAACTCCGGATCAGTCATGGGACTGGTGTGAGCAACAAAAACAGTTTATCTTTAAAACAAACACAAAGGCTTTTAAACATTAAAATCCGCAATGCTTTTGGAAAATGAAACTACCATAAGACCTCCCACCACACACACAATGCAATCGCAGAATTGGAGGAGATTTCTTCTTATGATAGTCAAACATGCTTACTACGCAAAAGAAAACTCTTTTGATATTATTATCATTAGTGCATAGTGTCGAAAACCATTTCGAAAATATAATATTAATCTTAGCCAGCATACAACCATTGTTGTATGCCTATTATAGCTACTACGTTCAATAGCAGGTTACCGCCACATTCCATAGCAGGTAATACAACTAAAACCGTACAGGGTTCGTATTGTTTCTTTGGATTTCCAACAAATGATCAGGCTAAGGAACTTCCTTACCGAAATAGAAACGCCTCTGGAAAGACGCCCCGAGAACCTAACCGGATCTCTGCAAACAAAAGGCCGACGCTACCTCACGCTGTACAGCTGTAACTAGGTAACTAACACACTGACGCAACCTCACGCTATACAGCTGTAACAAGGTAACTAACACACGAGTCATGTCATCCCCCGGTCGTCACCGACCTTTATCCGAGGTACCTCGATCACAAAGCAACAGCCACAAAATATAATCAACATAGGTAAAATATCTGGGCTCCATACCATGATATCACCTTTTATCCAGAAGGAAATGACATACCCTAGGGGCGCTACCCCTACAAACCTTTGCCGCAACATTCCTGTTTCGACCATTACCGGGTTGTGAGGCTCGACGAAGTCTCGTCCACAAAGCTACGCTTTTTCACAAAGCAACGCTTCGATCAACAAATGATCATCAGCACTTCGTATGCCACATTACCAAATTGGGAATGTATCACTAGTAACCATCAACTACATAACCTATGAGCTCGTACGTCTCAGAGAAGGGTGTTAAGCTAAGAGAATAAATTCTCCGCCACCAACAGAAATGTATTTGATAGAAACTAGCTTTACATCTCAAAGTGTAACGTCAGACACACATCCATACAAGTCTGTTCCGGGTTCGAACAGAACCGAAGGCACTTCCAAAGAAGCCCTTGCAATCCGGGTATTCACAATCCTGATCGGACTTCCCATCACTTAGGGAATCTCTATACCGTAGCTACTCAGTGCAGAGACAATCGATAGATCATCCTATCGCTCTCGCAAATACCCGGTCTTCACCACCGGTCTTCAAATGCTATCCATATACGTCGTATTATTATTCGGAATGGGTTATATGACACAAAGGTCCTCTCCCGGCTAAACCGAATAACGAGCGCAATTAAAAATCATATGGATACTGGGGTCTCAGTTAAATCACAGCTTAAAGCTAAAAACTTTTCATTCGAATGGTAAAACAAATTACCATTTCCAATCTTTTAAACAAAAAGATTCATTTCAAAAACCTTCAACGGTTTAAACAATTTCCACACTTTTAATCTTTTAAACAAAAAGATTCAATTCACAAAATTAACCTCATTCACAAAGATCCATTCATGGATTTCAAAACAATTTCCATTTTAATTGAATTATCTCGTTAAATCCTTAAATCAAGATTTAACTTATAGCTTTCAAAACTCGTTTCCAAAGATTCATTCATAGTCTTCCAAAACAATTCTATTTCAAGTTGGATTAACTCACCCGGTCTTTGAATCAAAGACTCATTTCATAGCTTTCAAAACATTTCAATTTCATTTCAAACTTGAAATTCTTTCAACACAAATTGGAAGTTCATTACTTATGTGAAAGCTTTTACTATTTGAAAACAAATAGTTTCGTTTCATAAAAATCCAATTATATTTACACGAGTTAAAATTCTTGAATTAAATTCAAATTCCCAAATCAATACCTTTAAAATGGTTTAACCCATATATAACTTGTACAACATCTTTAATCCCTAGTTTCAAATCATAGGATTCAATTTCAAACTTGAATTCAAATTTAAATCAAATTATTTAAATTTTCAAAACTCGATTAAGTTATTCAAAATAACTTTTATCTTTGAAATTCTATTTCAAAAGATTTTCACTTTAAACCCAAATTTCTAATTTCAAAATCAATTGAAATTAAAATTTCAATCTCAAAAACATCAAATTTAAATTATCTGTGACTTAACCGATTTCCACGTGAAATCCATATTTGTGTGTGTAAAAGTGTAGTCCAGGGGTTTAACACTATGGTGCAACACAATGAATCATCACAGATATATCGATAAGCGGTATAATCGATAACGCTTATCTTCATTCACAGATTCGTAGATAAAGTAAATTTATCAGTCACAAAGATTCATCATTACAATTCGATGTGGGTTCCAGATAACCAACTGGAATCCGACTCCCTGTCGTATCGAAATTCAAGTGTCGTTTTACGGGTCAAAGGGTTTGCATATTCACATAGTAATATATCACAGAAATAGAAATTTCAGATCACAACATAAATCAGGATGTATCACAAATCATCACAAATCAGATAGGACAATCAATTCAAGGCGTCTCATATAATATAATCATTCACAAGTAAAGTTAAACATTGAATAAACATTTATAAGCAGGATTAATTAATCGTTTAATCCTAATCAATTTAATTTATTTCCAAGTAAATTAATTACTTATGAATTAATTATCGAATTCTGATTTATAAATTACAAATCATTTGATATAAATTAATTAACCTTTAATTATAAATTCTCAAATTACTTGGTAAATCAACTTAAATTATTAACAAATTTACCTTAATTACTTCCATTACAATAAATAATTCTTCAATTATTTAAGATTCCATCAATTAAAAATTAAAAATCATTAATTTAAATCTTAGTCCAATTCTTGATTTAAAGTTTAAACTTAAACTGGAAATCTCAAACAGATCAGGTTTCGAGTTTTAAACCTGTACCAAAAATATTACCCGATCCTCCCCTGTTTTACTTCGAGTTCGACATGAAGATTCCCCGAGTCAAACCCAACACGCATCTTCTTCTTCTCCCTTACTTTTCCCAGTTGATTTAAGTTCAGTTAAAAACCCCATCTCGCATACTCGAGTAAACACCCGAAGTGATCACATTATTTCCTCGAGAACGACTCGCGACCCAAGACATTCGACATCGCTGACACCAACGCTTCGCCGTACACGTGCACCACTGAATTGGCCACCTCCGACCATCGCCAATACCCTCGATGTGTCATCTACGAGCATCTTAACCCATTCCATCACCCAGCTCTGGTAATTACATCAGAAAACAAAATTTGGCAACTTGACCACTTCTTGGCCTTGAACAACCATCAGAAAATCGCCTCGCCCCACCACGTTGAGCCACCGACGAGCCTAAATCTTCGACCACAGCTTCATCACGTCACGCTTCATCGATCCATCTCCTCGCGATTGATTCCGATCAACCATCGATGACGGAAACACCCCGAGAAACAGCACGACCAAAACCCGGTCTAAAACCCTATTTCGATCTCGAATACAAAATCTAGATTTTTAAAAATTCAACTTGCATTTTTCTGGTGATGTCGAGCCCTCCACCTAGCTGCGACGACGATCACGAGATTTACGATCGTCTTGGTTGCTGGAATTTGACAAAAGTTTGATTTTCTGATCATCTTAGAAATCTCAACAAATACTTAATGAAAAATCACTAACTTTGTTTTAAAAATCTTGTTTTCGAATAACATTTCACATTTTATACTTGAATCAATGATTTGTCATATTCGAATTTATCATATGTTTTAGCTTCCCTGTATATTCCATCTTCTTTTCTTTTTATTCTTTCCTGATTTTATTCATAAGTATATATATTTTTTTCAAATCAAAGTTTAGATAACACAAACATTTTCCTTTAAAATCTACACATGAATCTGCTTATTCATTGGGATGAGGATTTTTCATGTAAAATCTTGTGTCTGTTATTTGCTACAGAGGTATGAACAGACATTCAAAACATACATGCACTGATACATTCAAACATACAGGCGTATTTAACAACATTCCAGATCATCTTTTAAGCATTAATACCATATCAAAGAATATAGGCAAGAATAGGTGTGTTGCTCACCTGTCATGATTCGAAGAACAGAGAAGCATGGATTTGCTTGAATTTGAAAACTGGAAACTTGTTTATGAATTTGATTTTTTTTTTGAAACTGTTTTGCTTTGAACTTTGATTTCTAAAACTGCATGTTGATGAACTTTGATGAAGATGATCCTAGACTTAAATGTATGCAGATGATCTTGAGTTTGAAGAAGAATGCATATGCTATATATTTTTTCTTTCTGGTTTTCTTAGTCTTGAGAACGAGAATGAAACAAAGGGGATGTACATATAAATTGAATGTACAGGTGATCATTTGTTTATACAAAGCAGGTACAAGATTTTCTTTACTTTTCTTTTTAAATCTTTGGCCAGAGATATTGGTATGGAGGCTGGTGATACTTGTTGTGCTAGCATTAAATGATCTTGTACAACTAATACTTTTTTTTCTCTTTTCGGTTATACAACCAATGGGCTGAGATGATTTTTATATAGTGTACTAAGGTATAGGTATTAATTGCTTTGTACAACATACTTACCCTTATTTACTTGTACAAATATATTTGAAAAATCTTTTCTTTTCGGCTGAAGGTATTGTGGTGTCTTCTTTTGCAAGCTTTTCTTCTGCCAGCTTTGATTCAAACTGATCTTTGTATTTGTTTTTGCTTTTGTCTGGTCACATACTTTTGTTTGCCTTGGTTTTGTTTAAGTGTACATATATAAAGTTATTATGGTTATTGTTATAAATTTTAAATTCAAGTATTTAATTCTATTTCTAACACAATTGCATATTCTAACCCCTCTTTTATTTTAAAACTTAAACTATCCAATGCTACATTTAATTATTAAAATGGTTTATACCAAATATACATGAATTCGGGGAAAATCGCTTCCATTGATAATAAATTTTACAATTTCTATTCAAAAATTCATTAAATTATCAATTTAAATTAAATAAAAATCTGGGGTCGTTACAAACTTCCCCCTTTAAAAGAATTTCGTCCTCGAAATTTGCCAAGGAAGACACAAAGATAGATGAAGAATAATTCATCAACTCAAATTGAATATCTATTCTGCATTTGGCTTACCAAATCAGAATATCAATAACAGATACAAGAACGAATCTGTTTGACACTTCACAAAATACTCGGGTTATCCAGATCTACAAAATATACAGTGGCATCGGTTAGTTCGAAAGGATAACTAACCATTCGTAGAACATATCGGGACCCAAAGAGTAGATAGATATATGGATACGATTTCAGAATTTTAGTTTAGAACTAAAGTAACCATAAGAAACAAAGCAACCAATACATCCAAACAAACAATTTTGGTCAATTCGGAGTTTACGTCCCATATTAATATATATCGAATCTTCTTCCTGGATCTACCAGAAACTATTGAAGAATTGAGAAGAGATGACGAACGAAGAGATGAATAGAGAAAAGATTGTTTCCTTGTCGTTACAGGTTATTGACCATTTATAGTCGTATTTTCCTGTCCCCTATCACATCCTCTTCTTGCACTCATACTTACTATCAGTGGATAGCAAGAGAATTTACTAAGGCATTTAAACAGATATCTTAGGGTTACACTCATTCTAGAGTTTACTTCACTCTATCTCTAATGAGCTACTTAACGTGTTATACTCCTAAGCTAAAGTTCAACCTTAGCTCTGATACCAAATGTAACAACTCGGATTTTTCGCGTTCGAAAATCGACATCCGTACTTCACATTGTACTAAAATGCCGCAGATTCGCCTGTTCAAATCTGATTCGTCGGAGCTTATAACACCATTAAGTATAACAACACAGCGGAAAAAGAATATATCAATTACATAACATTGATACAATGACAGATACAAAATCTGATATAATATGATACAACAGAATGATACAACAGATATCAATATACATCAGGGATATGATACAACAAATAGTAGCGGAAAGAAAATAGATAACACTAGCAGTGGATAGAATATCTCCAATAGAATGCTCCAATCCATAGCTAGCAGAAAGCAAGGTCAGTCATCCAAGGACTGACTAGCTCCAGATAATCTACTCAACCTGAATATCTGAAAAACCCAACTCTAGACTGCCCGTGTGGAAAATAGTGGGCACCCAGAGTTTAGGAAGGGAACAATAAGCTCCGGATCAGTCATGGGACTGGTGTGAGCAACAAAAACAGTTTATCTTTAAAACAAACACAAAGGCTTTTAAACATTGAAATCCGCAATGCTATTGGAAAATGAAACTACCATAAGACCTCCCACCACACACACAATGCAATGGCAGAATTAGAGGAGATTTCTTCTTATGATAGTCAAACATGCTTACTACGCAAAAGAAAACTCTTTTGATATTATTATCATTAGTGCATAGTGTCGAAAACCATTTCGAAAATATAATATTAATCTTAGCCAGCATACAACCATTGTTGTATGCCTATTATAGCAACTACGTTCAATAGCAGGTTACCGCCACATTCCATAGCAGGTAATACAACTAAAACCGTACAGGGTTCGTATTGTTTCTTTGGATTTCCAACAAATGATCAGGCTAAGGAACTTCCTTACCGAAATAGAAACGCCTCTGGAAAGACGCCCCGAGAACCTAACCGGATCTCTGCAAACAAAAGGTCGACGCTACCTCACGCTGTACAGTTGTAACTAGGTAACTAACACACTGACGCAACCTCACGCTGTACAGCTGTAACTAGGTAACTAACACACGAGTCATGTCATCCCCCGGACGTCACCGACCTTTATCCGAGGTACCTCGATCACAAAGCAACAGCCACAAAATATAATCAACATAGGTAAAATATCTGGGCTCCATACCATGATATCACCTTTTATCCAGAAGGAAATGACATACCCTAGGGGCGCTACCCCTACAAACCTTTGCCGCAACATTCCTGTTTCGACCATTATCGGGTTGTGAGGCTCGACGAAGTCTCGTCCACAAAGCTACGCTTTTTCACAAAACAACGCTTCGATCAAAAAATGATCATCAGCACTTCGTATGCCACATTACCAAATTGGGAATGTATCACTAGTAACCATCAACTACATAACCTCTGAGCTCGTACGTCTCAGAGAAAGGTGTTAAGCTAAGAGAATAAATTCTCCGCCACCAACAGAAATGTATTTGATAGAAACTAGCTTTACATCTCAAAGTGTAACGTCAGACACACATCCATACAAGTCTGTTCCGGGTTCGAACAGAACCGAAGGCACTTCCAAAGAAGCCCTTGCAATCCGGGTATTCACAATCCTGATCGGACTTCCCATCACTTAGGGAATCTCTATACCGTAGCTACTCAGTGCAGAGACAATCGATAGATCATCCTATCGCTCTCGCAAATACCCGATCTTCACCACCGGTCTTCAAATGCTATCCATATACGTCGTATTATTATTCGGAATGGGTTATATGACACAAAGGTCCTCCTCCGGCTAAACCGAATAACGAGCGCAATTAAAAATCATATGGATACTGGGGTCTCAGTTAAATCACAGCTTAAAGCTAAAAACTTTTCATTCGAATGGTAAAACAAATTACCATTTCCAATCTTTTAAACAAAAAGATTCATTTCAAAAACCTTCAACGGTTTAAACAATTTCCACACTTTTAATCTTTTAAACAAAAAGATTCAATTCACAAAATTAACCCCATTCACAAAGATCCATTCATGGATTTCAAAACAATTTCCATTTTAATTGAATTATCTCGTTAAATCCTTAAATCAAGATTTAACTTATAGCTTTCAAAACTCGTTTCCAAAGATTCATTCATAGTCTTCCAAAACAATTCTATTTCAAGTTGGATTAACTCACCCGGTCTTTGAATCAAAGACTCATTTCATAGCTTTCAAAACATTTCAATTTCATTTCAAACTTGAAATTCTTTCAACACAAATTGGAAGTTCATTACTTATGTGAAAGCTTTTACTATTTGAAAACAAATAGTTTCGTTTCATAAAAATCCAATTATATTTACACGAGTTAAAATTCTTGAATTAAATTCAAATTCCCAAATCAATACCTTTAAAATGGTTTAACCCATATATAACTTATACAACATCTTTAATCCCTAGTTTCAAATCATAGGATTCAATTTCAAACTTGTATTCAAATTTAAATCAAATTATTTAAATTTTCAAAACTCGATTAAGTTATTCAAAATAACTTTTATCTTTGAAATTCTATTTCAAAAGCTTTTCACTTTAAACCCAAATTTCTAATTTCAAAATCAATTGAAATTAAAATTTCAATCTCAAAAACATCAAATTTAAATTATCTGTGACTTAACCGATTTCCACGTGAAATCCATATTTGTGTGTGTAAAAGTGTAGTCCAGGGGTTTAACACTATGGTGCAACACAATGAATCATCACAGATATATCGATAAGCGGTATAATCGATAATGCTTATCTTCATTCACAGATTCGTAGATAAAGTAAATTTATCAGTCACAAAGATTCATCATTACAATTCGATGTGGGTTCCGGATAACCAATTGGAATCCGACTCCCTGTCGCATCGAAATTCAAGTGTCGTTTTACGGGTCAAAGGGTTTGCATATTCACATAGTAATATATCACAGAAATAGAAATTTCAGATCACAACATAAATCAGGATGTATCACAAATCATCACAAATCAGATAGGACAATCAATTCAAGGCATCTCATATAATATAATCATTCACAAGTAAAGTTAAACATTAAATAAACATTTATAAGCAGGATTAATTAATCGTTTAATCCTAATCAATTTAATTTATTTCCAAGTAAATTAATTACTTATGAATTAATTATCGAATTCTAATTTATAAATTACAAATCATTTGATATAAATTAATTAACCTTTAATTATAAATTCTCAAATTACTTGGTAAATCAACTTAAATTATTAACAAATTTACCTTAATTACTTCCATTACAATAAATAATTCTTCAATTATTTAAGATTCCATCAGTTAAAAATTAAAAATCATTAATTTAAATCTTAGTCCAATTCTTGATTTAAAGTTTAGACTTAAACTGGAAATCTCAAACAGATCAGGTTTCGAGTTTTAAACCTGTACCAAAAATATTACCCGATCCTCCCCTGTTTTACTTCGAGTTCAACATGAAGATTCCCCGAGTCAAACCCAACACGCATCTTCTTCTCCCTTACTTTTCCCAGTTGATTTAAGTTCAGTTAAAAACCCCATCTCGCATACTCGAGTAAACACCCGAAGTGATCACATTATTTCCTCGAGAACGACTCGCGACCCAAGACATTCGACATCGCTGACACCAACGCTTCGCCGTACACGTGCACCACTGAATTGGCCACCTCCGACCATCGCCAATACCCTCGACGTGTCATCTACGAGCATCTTAACCCATTCCATCACCCAGCTCTGGTAATTACATCAGAAAACAAAATTTGGCAACTTGACCACTTCTTGGCCTTGAACTACCATCATAAAATCGCCTCGCCCCACCACGTTGAGCCACCGACGAGCCTGAATCTTCGACCACAGCTTCATCACGTCACGCTTCATCGATCCATCTCCTCGCGATCGATTCCGATCAACCATCGATGACGGAAACACCCCGAGAAACAGCACGACCAAAACCCGGTCTAAAACCCTATTTCGATCTCGAATACAAAATCTAGATTTTTAAAAATTCAACTTGCATTTTTTTGGTGATGTCGAGCCCTCCACCTAGCTGCGACGACGATCACGAGGTTTACGATCGTCTTGGTTGCCGGAATTTGACAAAAGTTTGATTTTCTGATCATCTTAGAAATCTTAACAAATACTTAATGAAAAATCACTAACTTTGTTTTAAAAATCTTGTTTTCGAATAACATTTCACATTTTATACTTGAATCAATGATTTGTCATATTCGAATTTATCATATGTTTTAGCTTCCCTGTATATTCCATCTTCTTTTCTTTTTATTCTTTCCTGATTTTATTCATAAGTATATATATTTTTTTCAAATCAAAGTTTAGATAACACAAACATTTTCCTTTAAAATCTACACATGAATCTGCTTATTCATTGGGATGAGGATTTTTCATGTAAAATCTTATGTCTGTTATTTGCTACAGAGGTATGAACTGACATTCAAAACATACATGCACTGATACATTCAAACATACAGGCGTATTTAACAACATTCCAGATCATCTTTTAAGCATTAATACCATATCAAAGAATATAGGCAAGAATAGGTGTGTTGCTCACCTGTCATGATTCGAAGAACAGAGAAGCTTGGATTTACTTGAATTTGAAAACTGGAAACTTGTTTATGAATTTGATTTTTTTTTTGAAACTGTTTTGCTTTGAACTTTGATTTTTAAAACTGCATGCTGATGAACTTTGATGAAGATGATCCTAGACTTAAATGTATGCAGATGATCTTGAGTTTGAAGAAGAATGCATATGCTATATATTTTTTTCTTTCTGGTTTGCTTAGTCTTGAGAACGAGAATGAAACAAAGGGGATGTACATATAAATTGAATGTACAGGTGATCATTTGTTTATACAAAGCAAGTACAAGATTTTCTTTACTTTTCTTTTTAAATCTTTGGCCAGAGATATTGGTATGGAGGCTGGTGATACTTGTTGTGCTAGCATTAAATGATCTTGTACAACTTATACTTTTTTTTCTCTTTTCGGTTGTACAACCAATGGACTGAGATGATTTTTATATAGTGTACTAAGGTATAGGTATTAATTGCTTTGTACAACATACTTACCCTTATTTACTTGTACAAATATATTTGAAAAATCTTTTCTTTTCGGCTAAAGGTATTGTGGTGTCTTCTTTTGCAAGCTTTTCTTCTGCCAGCTTTGATTCAAACTGATCTTTGTATTTGTTTTTGCTTTTGTCTGGTCACATACTTTTGTTTGCCTTGGTTTTGTTTAAGTGTACATATATAAAGTTATTATGGTCATTGTTATAAATTTTAAATTCAAGTATTTAATTCTATTTCTAACACAATTGCATAATCTAACCCCTCTTTTATTTTAAAACTTAAACTATCCAATGCTACATTTAATTATTAAAATGGTTTATACCAAATATACATGAATTCGGGGAAAATCGCTTCCATTGATAATAAATTTTACAATTTCTATTCAAAAATTCATTAAATTATCAATTTAAATTAAATAAAAATCTGGGGTCGTTACAAACTTCCCCCCTTAAAAGAATTTCGTCCTCGAAATTTGCCAAGGAAGACACAAAGATAGATGAAGAATAATTCATCAACTCAAATTGAATATCTATTCTGCATTTGGCTTACCAAATCAGAATATCAATAACAGATACAAGAACGAATCTGTTTGACACTTCACAAAAAACTCGGGTTATCCATATCTACGAAATATACAGTGGCATCGGTTAGTTCGAAAGGATAACTAACCATTCGTAGAACATATCGGGACCCAAAGAATAGATAGATATATGGATACGATTTCAGAATTTTAGTTTAGAACTAAAGTAACCATAAGAAACAAAGCAACCAATACATCCAAACAAACAATTTTGGTCAATTCGGAGTTTACGTCCCATATTAATATATATCGAATCTTCTTCCTGGATCTACCAGAAACTATTGAAGAATTGAGAAGAGATGACGAACGAAGAGATGAATAGAGAAAAGATTGTTTCCTTGTCGTTACAGGTTATTGACCATTTATAGTCGTATTTTCCTGTCCCCTATCACATCCTCTTCTTCCACCCATACTTACTATCAGTGGATAGCAAGAGAATTTACTAAGGCGTTTAAACAGATATCTTAGGGATACACTCATTCTAGAGTTTACTTCACTCTATCTCTAATGAGCTACTTAACGTGTTATACTCCTAAGCTAAAGTTAAACCTTAGCTCTGATACCAAATGTAACGACTCGGATTTTTCGCGTTCGAAAATCGACATCCGTACTTCACATTGTACAAAAATGCCGCAAATTTGACCGTTCAAATCTGATTCGCCGGAGCTTATAACACCATTAAGTATAACAACACAGCGGAAAAAGAATATATCAATTACATAACATTGATACAATGACAGATACAAAATCTGATACAATATGATACAACAGAATGATACAACAGATATCAATATACATCAGGGATATGATACAACAAATAGCAGCGGAATGAAAATAGATAACACTAGCAGTGGATAGAATATCTCCAATAGAATGCTCCAATCCATAGCTAGCGGAAAGCAAGGTTAGTCGTCCAAGGACTGACTAGCTCCAGATAATCTACTCAACCTGAATATCTGAAAAACCCAACTCTAGACTGCCAGTGTGGAAAATAGTGGGCACCCAGAGTTTAGGAAGGGAACAATAAACTCCAGATCAGTCATGGGACTGGTGTGAGCAACAAAAACAGTTTATCTTTAAAACAAACACAAAGGCTTTTAAACATTAAAATCCGCAATGCTTTTGGAAAATGAAACTACCATAAGACCTCCCACCACACACACAATGCAATCGCAGAATTGGAGGAGATTTCTTCTTATGATAGTCAAACATGCTTACTACGCAAAAGAAAACTCTTTTGATATTATTATCATTAGTGCATAGTGTCGAAAACCATTTCGAAAATATAATATTAATCTTAGCCAGCATACAACCATTGTTGTATGCCTATTATAGCTACTACGTTCAATAGCAGGTTACCGCCACATTCCATAGCAGGTAATACGACTAAAACCGTACAGGGTTCGTATTGTTTCTTGGATTTCCAACAAATGATCAGGCTAAGGAACTTCCTTACCGAAATAGAAACGCCTCTGGAAAGACGCCCCGAGAACCTAACCGGATCTCTGCAAACAAAAGGTCGACGCTACCTCACGCTGTACAGCTGTAACTAGGTAACTAACACACTGACGCAACCTCATGTTGTACAGCTGTAACTAGGTAACTAACATACGAGTCATGTCATCCCCCGGTCGTCACCGACCTTTATCCGAGGTACCTCGATCATAAAGCAACAGCCACAAAATATAATCAACATAGGTAAAATATCTGGACTCCATACCATGATATCACCTTTTATCCAGAAGGAAATGACATACCCTAGGAGCGCTACCCCTATAAACCTTTGCCGCAACATTCCTGTTTCGACCATTACCGGGTTGTGAGGCTTGATGAAGTCTCGTCCACAAAGCTACGCTTTTTCACAAAGCAACGCTTCGATCAACAAATGATCATCAGCACTTCGTATGCCACATTACCAAATTGGGAATGTATCACTAGTAACCATCAACTACATAACCTCTAAGCTCGTACGTCTCAGAGAAGGGTGTTAGCTAAGAGAATAAATTCTCCGCCACCAACAGAAATGTATTTGATAGAAACTAGCTTTACATCTCAAAGTGTAACGTTAGACACACATCCATACAAGTCTGTTCCGGGTTCGAACAGAACCGAAGGCACTTCCAAAGAAGCCCTTGCAATCCGGGTATTCACAATCCTGATCGGACTTCCCATCACTTAGGGAATCTCTATACCGTAGCTACTCAGTGCAGAGACAATCGATAGATCATCCTATCGCTCTCGCAAATACCCGATCTTCACCACCGGTCTTCAAATGCTATCCATATACGTCGTATTATTATTCGGAATGGGTTATATGACACAAAGGTCCTCCTCCGGCTAAACCGAATAACGAGCGCAATTAAAAATCATATGGATACTGGGGTCTCAGTTAAATCACAGCTTAAAGCTAAAAACTTTTCATTCGAATGGTAAAACAAATTACCATTTCCAATCTTTTAAACAAAAAGATTCATTTCAAAAACCTTCAACGGTTTAAACAATTTCCACACTTTTAATCTTTTAAACAAAAAGATTCAATTCACAAAATTAACCCCATTCACAAAGATCCATTCATGGATTTCAAAACAATTTCCATTTTAATTGAATTATCTCGTTAAATCCTTAAATCAAGATTTAACTTATAGCTTTCAAAACTCGTTTCCAAAGATTCATTCATAGTCTTCCAAAACAATTCTATTTCAAGTTGGATTAACTCACCCGGTCTTTGAATCAAAGACTCATTTCATAGCTTTCAAAACATTTCAATTTCATTTCAAACTTGAAATTCTTTCAACACAAATTGGAAGTTCATTACTTATGTGAAAGCTTTTACTATTTGAAAACAAATAGTTTCGTTTCATAAAAATCCAATTATATTTACACGAGTTAAAATTCTTGAATTAAATTCAAATTCCCAAATCAATACCTTTAAAATGGTTTAACCCATATATAACTTGTACAACATCTTTAATCCCTAGTTTCAAATCATAGGATTCAATTTCAAACTTGAATTCAAATTTAAATCAAATTATTTAAATTTTCAAAACTCGATTAAGTTATTCAAAATAACTTTTATCTTTGAAATTCTATTTCAAAAGCTTTTCACTTTAAACCCAAATTTCTAATTTCAAAATCAATTGAAATTAAAATTTCAATCTCAAAAACATCAAATTTAAATTATCTGTGACTTAACCGATTTCCACGTGAAATCCATATTTGTGTGTGTAAAAGTGTAGTCCAGGGGTTTAACACTATGGTGCAACACAATGAATCATCACAGATATATCGATAAGCAGTATAATCGATAACGCTTATCTTCATTCACAGATTCGTAGATAAAGTAAATTTATCAGTCACAAAGATTCATCATTACAATTCGATGTGGGTTCCAGATAACCAACTGGAATCCGACTCCCTGTCGTATCGAAATTCAAGTGTCGTTTTACGGGTCAAAGGGTTTGCATATTCACATAGTAATATATCACAGAAATAGAAATTTCAGATCACAACATAAATCAGGATGTATCACAAATCATCACAAATCAGATAGGACAATCAATTCAAGGCGTCTTATATAATATAATCATTCACAAGTAAAGTTAAACATTGAATAAACATTTATAAGCAGGATTAATTAATCGTTTAATCCTAATCAATTTAATTTATTTCCAAGTAAATTAATTACTTATGAATTAATTATCGAATTCTGATTTATAAATTACAAATCATTTGATATAAATTAATTAACCTTTAATTATAAATTCTCAAATTACTTGGTAAATCAACTTAAATTATTAACAAATTTACCTTAATTACTTCCATTACAATAAATAATTCTTCAATTATTTAAGATTCCATCAATTAAAAATTAAAAATCATTAATTTAAATCTTAGTCCAATTCTTGATTTAAAGTTTAAACTTAAACTGGAAATCTCAAACAGATCAGGTTTCGAGTTTTAAACCTGTACCAAAAATATTACCCGATCCTCCCCTGTTTTACTTCGAGTTCGACATGAAGATTCCCCGAGTCAAACCCAACACGCATCTTCTTCTTCTCCCTTACTTTTCCCAGTTGATTTAAGTTCAGTTAAAAATCCCATCTCGCATACTCGAGTAAACACCCGAAGTGATCACATTATTTCCTCGAGAACGACTCGCAACCCAAGACATTCGACATCGCTGACACCAACGCTTCGCCGTACACGTGCACCACTGAATTGGCCACCTCCGACCATCGCCAATACCCTCGATGTGTCATCTACGAGCATCTTAACCCATTCCATCACCCAGCTCTGGTAATTACATCAGAAAACAAATTTTGGCAACTTGACCACTTCTTGGCCTTGAACAACCATCAGAAAATCGCCTCGCCCCACCACGTTGAGCCACCGACGAGCCTAAATCTTCGACCACAGCTTCATCACGTCACGCTTCATCGATCCATCTCCTCGCGATTGATTCCGATCAACCATCGATGACGGAAACACCCCGAGAAACAGCACGACCAAAACCCGGTCTAAAACCCTATTTCGATCTCGAATACAAAATCTAGATTTTTAAAAATTCAACTTGCATTTTTCTGGTGATGTCGAGCCCTCCACCTAGCTGCGACGACGATCACGAGATTTACGATCGTCTTGGTTGCTGGAATTTGACAAAAGTTTGATTTTCTGATCATCTTAGAAATCTCAACAAATACTTAATGAAAAATCACTAACTTTGTTTTAAAAATCTTGTTTTCGAATAACATTTCACATTTTATACTTGAATCAATGATTTGTCATATTCGAATTTATCATATGTTTTAGCTTCCCTGTATATTCCATCTTCTTTTCTTTTTATTCTTTCCTGATTTTATTCATAAGTATATATATTTTTTTCAAATCAAAGTTTAGATAACACAAACATTTTCCTTTAAAATCTACACATGAATCTGCTTATTCATTGGGATGAGGATTTTTCATGTAAAATCTTGTGTCTGTTATTTGCTACAGAGGTATGAACAGACATTCAAAACATACATGCACTGATACATTCAAACATACAGGCGTATTTAACAACATTCCAGATCATCTTTTAAGCATTAATACCATATCAAAGAATATAGGCAAGAATAGGTTTGTTGCTCACCTGTCATGATTCGAAGAACAGAGAAGCATGGATTTGCTTGAATTTGAAAACTGGAAACTTGTTTATGAATTTGATTTTTTTTTTGAAACTGTTTTGCTTTGAACTTTGATTTTTAAAACTGCATGTTGATGAACTTTGATGAAGATGATCCTAGACTTAAATGTATGCAGATGATCTTGAGTTTGAAGAAGAATGCATATGCTATATTTTTTTTTCTTTCTGGTTTTCTTAGTCTTGAGAACGAGAATGAAACAAAGGGGATGTACATATAAATTGAATGTACAGGTGATCATTTGTTTATACAAAGCAGGTACAAGATTTTCTTTACTTTTCTTTTTAAATCTTTGGCCAGAGATATTGGTATGGAGGCTGGTGATACTTGTTGTGCTAGCATTAAATGATCTTGTACAACTAATACTTTTTTTTCTCTTTTCGGTTGTACAACCAATGGGCTGAGATGATTTTTATATAGTGTACTAAGGTATAGGTATTAATTGCTTTGTACAACATACTTACCCTTATTTACTTGTACAAATATATTTGAAAAATCTTTTCTTTTCGGCTGAAGGTATTGTGGTGTCTTCTTTTGCAAGCTTTTCTTCTGCCAGCTTTGATTCAAACTGGTCTTTGTATTTGTTTTTGCTTTTGTCTGGTCACATACTTGTTTGCCTTGGTTTTGTTTAAGTGTACATATATAAAGTTATTATGGTTATTGTTATAAATTTTAAATTCAAGTATTTAATTCTATTTCTAACACAATTGCATATTCTAACCCCTCTTTTATTTTAAAACTTAAACTATCCAATGCTACATTTAATTATTAAAATGGTTTATACCAAATATACATGAATTCGGGGAAAATCGCTTCCATTGATAATAAATTTTACAATTTCTATTCAAAAATTCATTAAATTATCAATTTAAATTAAATAAAAATCTGGGGTCGTTACAAACTTCCCCCCTTAAAAGAATTTCGTCCTCGAAATTTGCCAAGGAAGACACAAAGATAGATGAAGAATAATTCATCAACTCAAATTGAATATCTATTCTGCATTTGGCTTACCAAATCAGAATATCAATAACAGATACAAGAACGAATCTGTTTGACACTTCACAAAATACTCGGGTTATCCAGATCTACAAAATATACAGTGGCATCGGTTAGTTCGAAAGGATAACTAACCATTCGTAGAACATATCGGGACCCAAAGAGTAGATAGATATATGGATACGATTTCAGAATTTTAGTTTAGAACTAAAGTAACCATAAGAAACAAAGCAACCAATACATCCAAACAAACAATTTTGGTCAATTCGGAGTTTACGTCCCATATTAATATATATCGAATCTTCTTCCTGGATCTACCAGAAACTATTGAAGAATTGAGAAGAGATGACGAACGAAGAGATGAATAGAGAAAAGATTGTTTCCTTGTCGTTACAGGTTATTGACCATTTATAGTCATATTTTCCTGTCCCCTATCACATCCTCTTCTTGCACTCATACTTACTATCAGTGGATAGCAAGAGAATTTACTAAGGCGTTTAAACAGATATCTTAGGGTTACACTCATTCTAGAGTTTACTTCACTCTATCTCTAATGAGCTACTTAACGTGTTATACTCCTAAGCTAAAGTTCAACCTTAGCTCTGATACCAAATGTAACAACTCGGATTTTTCGCGTTCGAAAATCGACATCCGTACTTCACATTGTACTAAAATGCCGCAGATTCGACTGTTCAAATCTGATTCGTCGGAGCTTATAACACCATTAAGTATAACAACACAGCGGAAAAAGAATATATCAATTACATAACATTGATACAATGACAGATACAAAATCTGATATAATATGATACAACAGATATCAATATACATCAGGGATATGATACAACAAATAGTAGCGGAAAGAAAATAGATAACACTAGCAGTGGATAGAATATCTCCAATAGAATGCTCCAATCCATAGCTAGCGGAAAGCAAGGTCAGTCATCCAAGGACTGACTAGCTCCAGATAATCTACTCAACCTGAATATCTGAAAAACCCAACTCTAGACTGCCCGTGTGGAAAATAGTGGGCACCCAGAGTTTAGGAAGGGAACAATAAGCTCCGGATCAGTCATGGGACTGGTGTGAGCAACAAAAACAGTTTATCTTTAAAACAAACACAAAGGCTTTTAAACATTGAAATCCGCAATGCTATTGAAAAATGAAACTACCATAAGACCTCCCACCACACACACAATGCAATGGAAGAATTAGAGGAGATTTCTTCTTGTGATAGTCAAACATGCTTACTACTCAAAAGAAAACTCTTTTGATATTATTATCATTAGTGCATAGTGTCGAAAACCATTTTGAAAATATAATATTAATCTTAGCCAGCATACAACCATTGTTGTATGCCTATTATAGCAACTACGTTCAATAGCAGGTTACCGCCACATTCCATAGCAGGTAATACAACTAAAACCGTACAGGGTTCGTATTGTTTCTTTGGATTTCCAACAAATGATCAGGCTAAGGAACTTCCTTACCGAAATAGAAACGCCTCTGGAAAGACGCCCCGAGAACCTAACCGGATCTCTGCAAACAAAAGGTCGACGCTACCTCACGCTGTACAGTTGTAACTAGGTAACTAACACACTGACGCAACCTCACGCTGTACAGCTGTAACTAGGTAACTAACACACGAGTCATGTCATGCCCCGGACGTCACCGACCTTTATCCGAGGTACCTCGATCACAAAGCAACAGCCACAAAATATAATCAACATAGGTAAAATATCTGGGCTCCATACCATGATATCACCTTTTATCCAGAAGGAAATGACATACCCTAGGGGCGCTACCCCTACAAACCTTTGCCGCAACATTCCTGTTTCGACCATTACCGGGTTGTGAGGCTCGACGAAGTCTCGTCCACAAAGCTACGCTTTTTCACAAAACAACGCTTCGATCAAAAAATGATCATCAGCACTTCGTATGCCACATTACCAAATTGGGAATGTATCACTAGTAACCATCAACTACATAACCTCTGAGCTCGTACGTCTCAGAGAAGGGTGTTAAGCTAAGAGAATAAATTCTCCGCCACCAACAGAAATGTATTTGATAGAAACTAGCTTTACATCTCAAAGTGTAACGTCAGACACACATCCATACAAGTCTGTTCCGGGTTCGAACAGAACCGAAGGCACTTCCAAAGAAGCCCTTGCAATCCGGGTATTCACAATCCTGATCGGACTTCCCATCACTTAGGGAATCTCTATACCGTAGCTACTCAGTGCAGAGACAATCGATAGATCATCCTATCGCTCTCGCAAATACCCGATCTTCACCACCGGTCTTCAAATGCTATCCATATACGTCGTATTATTATTCGGAATGGGTTATATGACACAAAGGTCCTCCTCCGGCTAAACCGAATAACGAGCGCAATTAAAAATCATATGGATACTGGGGTCTCAGTTAAATCACAGCTTAAAGCTAAAAACTTTTCATTCGAATGGTAAAACAAATTACCATTTCCAATCTTTTAAACAAAAAGATTCATTTCAAAAACCTTCAACGGTTTAAACAATTTCCACACTTTTAATCTTTTAAACAAAAAGATTCAATTCACAAAATTAACCCCATTCACAAAGATCCATTCATGGATTTCAATACAATTTCCATTTTAATTGAATTATCTCGTTAAATCCTTAAATCAAGATTTAACTTATAGCTTTCAAAACTCGTTTCCAAAGATTCATTCATAGTCTTCCAAAACAATTCTATTTCAAGTTGGATTAACTCACCCGGTCTTTGAATCAAAGACTCATTTCATAGCTTTCAAAACATTTCAATTTCATTTCAAACTTGAAATTCTTTCAACACAAATTGGAAGTTCATTACTTATGTGAAAGCTTTTACTATTTGAAAACAAATAGTTTCGTTTCATAAAAATCCAATTATATTTACACGAGTTAAAATTCTTGAATTAAATTCAAATTCCCAAATCAATACCTTTAAAATGGTTTAACCCATATATAACTTATACAACATCTTTAATCCCTAGTTTCAAATCATAGGATTCAAATTCAAACTTGTATTCAAATTTAAATCAAATTATTTAAATTTTCAAAACTCGATTAAGTTATTCAAAATAACTTTTATCTTTGAAATTCTATTTCAAAAGCTTTTCACTTTAAACCCAAATTTCTAATTTCAAAATCAATTGAAATTAAAATTTCAATCTCAAAAACATCAAATTTAAATTATCTGTGACTTAACCGATTTCCACGTGAAATCCATATTTGTGTGTGTAAAAGTGTAGTCCAGGGGTTTAACACTATGGTGCAACACAATGAATCATCACAGATATATCGATAAGCGGTATAATCGATAATGCTTATCTTCATTCACAGATTCGTAGATAAAGTAAATTTATCAGTCACAAAGATTCATCATTACAATTCGATGTGGGTTCCGGATAACCAATTGGAATTCGACTCCCTGTCGCATCGAAATTCAAGTGTCGTTTTACGGGTCAAAGGGTTTGCATATTCACATAGTAATATATCACAGAAATAGAAATTTCAGATCACAACATAAATCAGGATGTATCACAAATCATCACAAATCAGATAGGACAATCAATTCAAGGCATCTCATATAATATAATCATTCACAAGTAAAGTTAAACATTAAATAAACATTTATAAGAAGGATTAATTAATCGTTTAATCCTAATCAATTTAATTTATTTCCAAGTAAATTAATTACTTATGAATTAATTATCGAATTCTGATTTATAAATTACAAATCATTTGATATAAATTAATTAACCTTTAATTATAAATTCTCAAATTACTTGGTAAATCAACTTAAATTATTAACAAATTTACCTTAATTACTTCCATTACAATAAATAATTCTTCAATTATTTAAGATTCCATCAGTTAAAAATTAAAAATCATTAATTTAAATCTTAGTCCAATTCTTGATTTAAAGTTTAGACATAAACTGGAAATCTCAAACAGATCAGGTTTCGAGTTTTAAACCTGTACCAAAAATATTACCCGATCCTCCCCTGTTTTACTTCGAGTTCGACATGAAGATTCCCCGAGTCAAACCCAACACGCATCTTCTTCCTCTCCCTTACTTTTCCCAGTTGATTTAAGTTCAGTTAAAAACCCCATCTCGCATACTCGAGTAAACACCCGAAGTGATCACATTATTTCCTCGAGAACGACTCGCGACCCAAGACATTCGACATCGCTGACACCAACGCTTCGCCGTACACGTGCACCACTGAATTGGCCACCTCCGACCATCGCCAATACCCTCGACGTGTCATCTACGAGCATCTTAACCCATTCCATCACCCAGCTCTGGTAATTACATCAGAAAACAAAATTTGGCAACTTGACCACTTCTTGGCCTTGAACTACCATCATAAAATCGCCTCGCCCCACCACGTTGAGCCACCGACGAGCCTGAATCTTCGACCACAGCTTCATCACGTCACGCTTCATCGATCCATCTCCTCGCGATCGATTCCGATCAACCATCGATGATGGAAACACCCCGAGAAACAGCATGACCAAAACCCGGTCTAAAACCCTATTTCGATCTCGAATACAAAATCTAGATTTTAAAAATTCAACTTGCATTTTTCTGGTGATGTCGAGCCCTCCACCTAGCTGCGACGATGATCACGAGGTTTACGATCGTCTTGGTTGCCGGAATTTGACAAAAGTTTGATTTTCTGATCATCTTAGAAATCTCAACAAATACTTAATGAAAAATCACTAACTTTGTTTTAAAAATCTTGTTTTCGAATAACATTTCACATTTTATACTTGAATCAATGATTTGTCATATTCGAATTTATCATATGTTTTAGCTTCCCTGTATATTCCATCTTCTTTTCTTTTTATTCTTTCCTGATTTTATTCATAAGTATATATATTTTTTTCAAATCAAAGTTTAGATAACACAAACATTTTCCTTTAAAATCTACACATGAATCTGCTTATTCATTGGGATGAGGATTTTTCATGTAAAATCTTGTGTCTGTTATTTGCTACAGAGGTATGAACAGACATTCAAAACATACATGCACTGATACAGTCAAACATACAGGCGTATTTAACAACATTCCAGATCATCTTTTAAGCATTAATACCATATCAAAGAATATAGGCAAGAATAGGTGTGTTGCTCACCTGTCATGATTCGAAGAACAGAGAAGCTTGGATTTGCTTGAATTTGAAAACTGGAAACTTGTTTATGAATTTGATTTTTTTTTGAAACTGTTTTGCTTTGAACTTTGATTTTTAAAACTGCATGCTGATGAACTTTGATGAAGATGATCCTAGACTTAAATGTATGCAGATGATCTTGAGTTTGAAGAAGAATGCATATGCTATATTTTTTTTCTTTCTGGTTTGCTTAGTCTTGAGAACGAGAATGAAACAAAGGGGATGTACATATAAATTGAATGTACAGGTGATCATTTGTTTATACAAAGCAGGTACAAGATTTTCTTTACTTTTCTTTTTAAATCTTTGGCCAGAGATATTGGTATGGAGGCTGGTGATACTTGTTGTGCTAGCATTAAATGATCTTGTACAACTTATACTTTTTTTTCTCTTTTCGGTTGTACAACCAATGGGCTGAGATGATTGTTATATAGTGTACTAAGGTATAGGTATTAATTGCTTTGTACAACATACTTACCCTTATTTACTTGTACAAATATATTTGAAAAATCTTTTCTTTTCGGCTGAAGGTATTATGGTGTCTTCTTTTGCAAGCTTTTCTTCTGCCAGCTTTGATTCAAACTGATCTTTGTATTTGTTTTTGCTTTTGTCTGGTCACATACTTTTGTTTGCCTTGGTTTTGTTTAAGTGTACATATATAAAGTTATTATGGTTATTGTTATAAATTTTAAATTCAAGTATTTAATTCTATTTCTAACACAATTGCATATTCTAACCCCTCTTTTATTTTAACTTAAACTATCCAATGCTACATTTAATTATTAAAATGGTTTATACCAAATATACATGAATTCGGGGAAAATCGCTTCCATTGATAATAAATTTTACAATTTATATTCAAAAATTCATTAAATTATCAATTTAAATTAAATAAAAATCTGGGGTCGTTACAAATCCTTAATTTTTGTCCGAAACTAGGTGAGATCGATATGGATTGACAAGGAAGGTTTCATGAGGCTAAGTTTCAAGTTTCAAGTCGTTTGGAGTTCGTATGCTCAAGTTATGGGCAAATTAATTCACCTACAAAAGGGGATCGATATAAAAGGGATCGGTATAAAAGGGATCGGTATAAAAGGGATTGGCCATATTCAGCTTTCACCATATATTGCAACAATGATCGGTCAATAACTCAAAATCTACAGGTGCTATCAACATGAAACTTAGAGTATAAGCACATTACAACATGGAGAACACCCCCTAGGGATTGCATTCCAATCAAAGGAGATTGGAGGGATTGGTCTCTTTCCCTCTAGAGGGATCGGCTGAAGTCAGAATGCATGCAACACAACTTCATGGAAAACGGGATATCTCACAAACGTTAAGTCGAAATGGAACGAAATTTAGAGAGCAAGTAGCTAACACCATGAGGCACCCACCAGAGGGATCGTACCCTATTTGGACATCAAAATAGGGAACGGTACCGATCCCTATTGTGGGCCCTAATGGGCCTCAAAATTCTTGTCTGGCCTTGTCTTGGCCTGGAGGTTCTTCGGCCAAAATTTCAGCCCGATCCGTGCATATCTTTCCCTATAAATACAGCAAGCATGGCATCAGAAAAGGTGCCCCTTCTTTCTACTGCAAAGGCTCTTCAATTTTTATTCTTCATTCTTGTACTAATGGATCCCAACTGATCCAAACATTCTTGTAATCATAATCAAGTGCAAGATCAATAAAAATATAAAGCGGACGTAGGCCAAGATTGCCGAACCACTACAAAAATCTATATGTTCATTTATGATTTTTGCTATGTTTTAATTTCATTCTTCATTTAATCTCTACTATTTTCTATTGGGTGTTGATGCCTATTTTTGGCATCAACAGATATATAATACGAAACCTAGAAATAATTATTTACCATATGTGAATTATATATATATATATGAATAATGATACACACACACACATATAAATATGTTATAATGTGTAATAATTATTAAATAAATATTTATATACACTAATATACTCTTGGCCATACAATGTTCTTTTATTTCCATCATATAAAATATAAAAAAATTATAATTTTTGAAAATAATTTTAGTTATGTACTTTTACATGAAAAAATTTCTTAATGTTGTATGTTATTTATATGTATATAATATATTATTTATATAATCAATGTAAAAGTAAATAATATATATATATATTATATATGAATTTAAAATATAAATGTATAAAAAAATTAAAAAACATTAAGCACGTAAATAAAAGTTAATAAAATGTAATTCATGCTTTATGTAATATTGCTTGTATTGAAATTAAAATTTTAATTTAAAAACAATTTAATATTATTTTATTTGTATTTTTTTAATTGCTGGCTATGTGCATATATATGTGTGCATATATATAATTATTAATATATGCACTATACACATATATTTAAATCATCCAATGAAGACAACACAATGTTATATAGATTCATGATATATTCAACTGGTATCTAAACACATATATAATACTATAAACATTATATACATTAATATATTATTGGAAATAGAGAATTTTACCTTTCACCTAATGCCCAGATGGTACACCATGAAACATAGAATCAAAACTCCTTAAAATGATTTGTTTACCCAGGAGATGCTACTGGCCTAAATGCAGCTACTACTGAGTATTGTGTTTGATTAAGTGTTTTAGAGCTTGAAAACTTGAAGGAGATGGGATTATAGTGGTCGGCCTTTTCTGGTTAAACAAAGCCAAAAAGAGAGCTCAAATGAATGAGGGTTGGAGGCAAATATATAAAAAAAGGCAAGGAGTGAAAAGAGTATCCAAATCCTTCTTTTCCTCTTACCAAATCTCCTCCTTTTGAATTAAAAATTCCACCCTCATCCCATCTGATATGGCTGACCCCATTATGGTCCTATTTGGGTCTAAAACTTACTTCAAGCCGATCAAGAAATATTGCATTTAAATCTAATTCAAATGCATGTCAATATCGTATATCGATACGTGTGCTTATAACTATTATATATACTCTATTTAATATTGATCAACACAAATTAAATAAAATTTTGTAATTAATATTTCATAAATATTAATTAACATAATTTATTTAAACAATTATAAATAATTAAATCATGTGGTAACGGGAGTATTAAACATTTAGTTGTGTGACTCATAGGTGTAAATTCGGTCAGTGGTTAATATCAAACAATTCGAATATTGGCATTTACACTTCACTTAGCAGGTGGTGTGACATTATGGCCAAATTTATCGCTTGCTTAGCATGGTAAAATCCAATTTTATTAATTTAATCGTTACCCCATAGTGATAGCTATTTACAACAATTCTCTTAATCAAAACTATATCACATTAGGATGTATAGAATTTGGTATTGGTCAATATTCCAATATTGTCTGCATTCAACTTTAAGGTCAAAACACAAAGTCTTTAGTTCAATAATACCAATTATTATTAACTAAACTACTATGTTCAGATATTTTGACTTTGAGTTGATTTCAGTTGATTCTGATACTAACCTCATATGACCGAGGAGACAAATCCTCTCTTAAATAATGTTTCACTACTAATACTTCCACTCGGCCCAACTATAGTCATTCGATGGACGTCATGCCTTAATTTAACTATAATCAAAGCGGAGCTTTCATATTGAAGATCAATAGTATTTTCAAGTCAAGGGAATTGTGTAATATTGTCACATTAATATTTTCTATTTGACTTTAGTTATATTTACTAGTAGAAAACCATCGAACCAGACATTCCATGGTTATCCAACAACTATCAGTACGTAACGCCTTGGTGCCCCCAACGGTCATGAGTAATACACTACCCAACATTTAAAGAGCATTATGTACTCTAGTCTCAACGGATGCATCGATATCCAATCTTGATACATCTTGACTAGAAATATTTAAAACGAAGTGTTTATTATATTATGATAAAATACTCATGATTAAACTATTTGTAATTACCATCACAAACACACTTTATGGATTTTCTATTAAATATACTTAAATTAATTAATTAATTAATCATAACATATTATAATAAGAATATAACAAAAATAAAATACCTTTTATTACAAATGAGAATTGATTGCAGAGTTATTAATTTTCTATAAATTACAGAATTTCTCCTGTAATACACCCTTAACTCTATCAATTTTAACAAACAAGTTCAATAACTTCAGAAGCTGTTTGAAATTACAAATTAAGAAGGAATGTTAAAATATAATTTATACCTTTTCTATTGAAATAATTATGGAAAGTTATTGCAAAATAGTGGAGAGATATTAATAGAATAATGGAAAGTTATCTTAAAGAATCATGGAAAGAAGACTCCAGATATATTAAAGATATTTGTCAAAATAAGTATACAATTTATCAATTGAGATAATTGAGGGAATATATATGTAAAATATTTAATGAATTATGGAGAATGTTCTAAGGAATTTCTTTAACGTAGAAATCTAGATTATAAACTGTCAAGCAATCCTAAACATTTGTAAAGCAAGAAAATTAATAAATTCAAGCTCTATTGCAATTGAGAAAAAGTTAAATAATGTATGCTACTCTTTGCACCCAATGAAAAAAATTTGGCTACCATTAAAATTTAATTATCAATCAAATTGTTATATGCTTATGGCCACCAAAATCTTTTTGTTCATTCGTCCCTAAACAATCATAGCCTCTTCATCTCCCTTAGAATAATTCGTGCACACTATCTTAGAAAACAAAATTTTCAAACCCTAAAGCTAAAAAAAATCTCTCTTTTTTCTAATAGATAAAGTCAAATGAAGATCAGTGAATGCTCTAAATTTTGATGAACACAAAGACATTATTTTACCTTTTTACCTCCAAAATTTTATTTTTCTTCTATATATCAATCCTAGATTTGTTGTTTAGGGTTTTTGATTATTATTTTAAAATATGTTTAATGATCCTGTGGCTGATAAAAATTTAAAGGATATAAAGTTGATTGATGTTGTATTTGAAAATCTCTGTGTAAGTATTAAATTGTAATGTTTCATCGTACAACATTTATGCTATTTTTTTCCTTGTATGTTTTCCATTTTTTGGTTGTTAGATGGAGGACACCAATTATGATAAAATTGATAATGCACTTGTCGTTTCGAATGAAAAAAAATTAATATGAAAGAAGACATGCGATCAAATACTTCAAAAGACATTTAACTTGATTTGACAAACCATTTTATAACCGATCAAGTAAGTTGTTGCTTATATTTTTCGCAAGCAACTAGCAGGCCCAACTAAAGGCAATCTGGCCCAGTCAAAGGCCGGTTCAAGCCTATGGTCTCAAACCAAACCTTCAATGCAGCAAAGCGATATGGTAAAGCTCGACCTCTTCAAGCAACCTTCACATACACAAGACCAGGCCGGGCCCAGATCAATCCCGCCTGCCTCCTCTACATTAGACTTCCAAAAGTAGCTAAAGACCACCGTGGTTCACTCGGTTCCACATCAGTTGGTGCCCGATCCCTATCCAAACCCGTCTCAGCAAGCAACACAACAGGAAAGAATAGCCCGCCTTCAGACTTGGCTTCTATACAACCAGATCCAACCAGTGCCCAGCCTCCCTCCTAGATTTCCCATGCTTGGCCCATTGTCTTCCTTTTCCATGTGGTCCTTAGTTAAATCTGAAACCTCTTATGTGTTGCACAAATCTAGTCAACTGACTAAGCCATGTGACTACTCAATTGAAAGACAAAGCTGTCAATCCGTCCAATCAGAGCACCTCTAGTAGGGTGGCTGATCTGATGGGGTTTATCATCAGCATTAAATGCGCATTTAATGTAGGCCCATGCCTTGCACAGAGGGGTGGTGAGTGCTTTCTCATCCACCGCCTTTCTTCTAACCTGCTTTACAACTATTGACCATCCACATCAACGGTCGAGCCTGATTCCTGTCTTTTTTCATAGCACAATCTCAGCCATACATTACTCATTCTAGCTACTATAAATACACTATGTAGTGATATTATAAAGGGATGGATTCTAGTTAAACTGGTGGGATTTTAGTTGAACTAGTTGGATTCTAGTTGAACTGTTGGATTCTAGTTGAACTGTGGTTGCTACATGTAATTAATGACTCTTGATACCATAAGTTCTTAAGATTACACAGGTGTATTTGCCTTGAGTGCTTCCTATATCCTTATTATTCTCTTATAATTCCCTATAGTTATACTATGCAGTTAAATCCTAGCTAAAGCCTTGCAATATCCCCAGTAAAGCGCATAGTGCTCTTCAACCGAAGTGCTCTTTCAATTTAGCACTATTAAATAGTAGATCCGTTTAAAGCCCTACAATATTCCACTACACCAGCTAGATCAATGCTTTACAACATCCTCTTTAGCAACATTAATACAAAAAGGTTAATTTAACTAGTTCTCATTTGAACTAAATCAAAAAAGTTAGGGTAAGACTAAAGTATAAGGCCTAAGTGCTTAACATAAGACAGAAATCTATTTCAATAACCAAATTAGAACCGCATAAATCACGATATTATTCATTTTGTTATATAAGATTAAAATATATTTCTTTTTCTACACAAATATGAGAACGAGAATAATTTAACTTTGTAGATTTAATTTTATTTCAAATAAAGTTTTTTGCACCTCCGTTGTTTTTTGCTATATCCCCGCTTTATCCCCGCTATAACTTTTTGCACCTCCACCACTATAGCCCTGCCAAACACTTTAACTGCATAATAGTTGTAAGAGAATTATATAATAAGAGAACTTCACAGCAGACATAGGCAGCTTTGCCAAAACACTCTATTTCTTGTGATATTTACCTTTCAGTTGCGTATTTAACTCCTCGTTTTCCATTTTAAACCTAGTGATTAGAAGGTAACCTTTGCTCTTCATAACGCATTAGTCACATTCCGAGGTTAACTAGAAAACTAGTCAATATTTTAGCACTAAAAGGAGGACATCCCTCTAAAATCTCTCTCTTTTCCATATTTTTCTACTTTGAAAAGGTCTGGTCTGATTTGTTACCATGGAACTCTGTTTGATGGTAATAACTCTAATGGGCACGAAAGTAATTGCAATACTTTCGCTAGTGCTATCCAGCTCAACCCAGGCTATAACGAATAAGACATGCTATGATGATGCAGCTGGTAAATGCGAGTCAATTGACACATGAGGTCAATGGCTTGAGGGCATGGTTGGACGCTCAAACCACCATCAACTTCATCCCACCAGCTCCTCCAACAATCAACCTGGTCGACTAATCTTCCCACAGACAAATGCCTTCTGGCGCCTATAATCTCCTAAACACAACCAAGGCCTAGGAGAGGGTGGTGCCAGAGACTCCACTTATGAACATCCCCATAAATCCCAGGAGGTACGCCATGTGTATTCCTAGATGGATTAATCTCTCCCTAGACGTGGCTTTGTCAGTTAGGCCAACCATCGTCGTTTCCCATGGCGGAACAGCCACCAGCTCCTGCTCAACCGCGAACTTCTACATTTTACCGTCTTGATGGCGGTCTCGCTATCAACAGAGCATGCATGGCCTCCTCGGTGCACTCCCAATCTCATAGGGATGTGGCTAAAAGCAGGCAAAGGAGAGAGCGGGTCATGCATTCCAAATCCCCTTTGGTGCATAGGAGGAGATCCTTGGCTGATCCTCGTCATTCTCTGTTCTATCGTCGATCTCTTACTTTGCCCTAACATAAACTTAGCCCCCGACCTATAGTTGACCAAAACATCCCACAATAAGCTGACGTCGGCCTTAGGGAGGAATTGCACGTCCTCCGCCAATAACTCAACATAATGCAAGTTTGTGGCAATGGGGTAGAGGCATTTTCATATAACGAGAACAGGAAACTGTTCTTCAATGAAATCCTAGAACCTTACATCCATCGATGGATTCTTGACAAGTATGATGGGAGTACAGACCCGTCCGACCACATCACGGCATTCAACTCCATCACCTACACTGGATAGTTCTCTAGCCCCACCAAGTGTCTACTCTTCCCCTCCACCTTTACAGGACTGGCCAGCCATTGGTTTTTGCACCTACGATCATATAGCATACACTCCTAGGCACAGCTATGCATGGACTTCTCATTTCTTCACATCTCATACACATGTAATGTTAGCCAGCAAACTGGGTAATATCAAACATGGTCCTTCAAAGAGCCTGCAATCTTATGTCAGTCGATTTAATAAAGGGTCCATCTGGGATTGGGGCATGGACTTCAACAGTTTGATTGTGGCCCTATGTTCAAGGTCTGATACCAGTCCAGGATATGGAGAGAACCCCAGAAATAGTCGGCTTCATCCCAAACCGAAATCTGTCATCGGACGAACGACTAATAAGGATGGAAGATGCAGATCTTTCAAACAGCGACAACGAGGCGAGGCGCTCTATAACAACCCTGCTTTCTATGCCGTATAACTTGAATAAATTTAATTAAAATATAATTGTTCGAATTCGATATTTAATAATAATCTTTTGAAAATTGAATTTTTAATTATTTAAATTCTATTTAATAAAAGATTTTGATTTAATAAATTGAATCAAATTAATAAATACTTTTTGGATAATTTATTTAAAATTGAATTAAATTGAATATAAAATATTTTTAAAATGTAAATAATTTTTATGTGATTAAAATAGTGGAAAATTAATAAATGGACATCAAATTGAATGAAATTGGGTTGTCGTCAAAATATATTCAGTATAATATTGAAGTGTAAATTAACTTAAATCAAATTGATATTTATTTACAAATAAATTGAAAGAGTTATTTGAAAAGAAAGGGAGATAAATGAAATAGTTTAAACTAGAACCTAAAATATATGGCCCAAGCCTGTTTACACACAATCTTTTCTCTCCTTCTATAGAAAGTTCTCGCTCCTTCACTAATTCAAGCCCCAAAACCTATTTATCCCTCATTTTTAATCTTTGCCCTAATTTTCCAAATATAGGCACGCAATTAAAAAAATGTGATGTATTAAAATCGCGACCTGGGAAAAAAATCACCGACGCCATCGACGCGAGAGGGAGGCCGACCATCAGAGCATCGTCGGTAGTAGGGAGAGGTTGCGACCAGGTTAGTGCGACCTGGTGTTTCAAGCATGCGTACATGTGGGCGTACTCAGCCGGAGGAGGCAAACGGTTATGCCTTGGAACTACTTTAGGGATTGATTTAGGCATAGGAGATTGGAGCTGTAGCTTAGTGGAGCTGGGATAATGGAATGGATGGTGGAGGCATGCTCGGTAGTGGTTGTGCAATGTAGCAATGGCGGAGAGCAAGAAGGCAGAGGCAAGTACATTAGCACTGATGTGGAAGTTAGCAGCAACGAAGGCAGCTTTGATGTGTTGTTGGAAGCATTATAGCCGCTGATTGGGTAGTTCACGCCTCATTTCAGTGAGTTTCTAAACTCACATTTATATCTATAATTCATCGCATTATATATATATCCCATTATTTGATTGAATTGCTTGGTTGAAATGGTTGTTTGGGAAAATTGGATTGATTATTGTGGTTTAGAATGTGATTGTGTTTGATAATGGAGATCTTATGTTTGTTGGATTGTCCAAAATGCAAAGGAAATGCTATCTGATTGTATTTGATCTAAGCAGACGATTTATTTGTTGTGTGCATTGTACGGATGGCCAGAATTTGATGGAATTCGAGCCGGCCATGTGATAAAATAGTTTAGTTGATTGTTTGGTGATTTTGGAGAATTTTGCTCCATATTTTGTATCTTGGACATTTGAATGATTTCCTTATTTTTAAATATTTTTATAAGCTTCGATAAATTATTTTTGGTCTTTTAAAATTAAATTAAAGTATATCTATAAATAAATAAAAGTGGTTGGAAAAATAAAATGATTTATTGAATGTTGTTTGGGCATAAAAGTTTATTCAAAAATAAAAATAGAGATTTTTCAATATATTGGCGTGTACAGAATTTTTATAAGTATAAATAACGGATTTTCAATAATATTTCCGAAAGGAAAATTCTATTGTAAATTGAATATCTAAAAAAAGGATTAAAAGGAAATTTAAAAAGGGGATTTTTGATTATATAAATATATATTTTAAGAGTTTTAAAATATATTCCCATTTTTATATATTTATTGGTTCATAATTAGTCTATTTAATGAACTATTTTGAGATTAATCAATTTTGGAATATTGTTGGATGGTTTTAAGAGTATATAATATAAATTCCTATTGGTATATATATTTTGGTAATTTAAAATTGATTTACTTAATATTATGAGAAATTTTATATAATAAGATGATTTAATTTAATTTGAGAAAAGGATTCAAGAAATATTTTTGAAAGGGAATTTTTAAAAATATACAATCAATTTTGAAGATAGGTTAAGTAGTGGAACATTTAATGGATTTCAGAGTTCTGTTATAATTCCTTTTCATATATCGTTTGATTGGAAATGATTTATATTTGATGATTTTGTGATTTAATTCTATATAATGACGATATTGAATAAATAGATTAGTAATACCGTCTAAGATGGGGTAATCGGTAATATTTTTTCGATTATTCTATTGACTCGCATTATGGAATATTTGTTGTTTGACGAGTGTAGTTTACTAACTTATAGTAAACGATCGAGTAATACTGAGTGGTATGGGACGCTCAAGTAATACCTGTTCGATTACTATTAGCGAGTAGATATGATTTATATTCCAGAGATGGGCTAGGAATTTGTGATATCGTCTAGAGGTGACTCCGTATATTACAAATTAGTCTTACTCTCATTAGGACTCATTTCGTTGATAATATTTCGTTACATCTTTTTAAGGCCTAACTAGTCGGGTATCATTATCTACTCTTAGGGCAAGTAGTCGAGAATTTGTTATGTTAATATGCTCTCATCGGGACTCATATACTCAAGACTAGTTGCCACTCACATCAGGACTCCTAGAGTCGAGAGCATTAGTTATTACTCTCATTAGGACTTATATAGTCGAGAGTATTTATTTAGAGTCTACGTCATAAGGTTCATGTCACTATGGAGAGCATGTGAATTAGACCCATCATTTATCCATCCTAGTGGTCCTCATTGCAGGGTCGTGTCCTAGATCCATGATGTCACTTTGTTGAGTTTACAGGTTGAGAGTTATTTCTCTCATTAGAGCCATTGGTCCGACGTCACTTAAGGACCAACAGTTTGTTACCTATTGCAACTAGGAATCGTGGCCAATGCTCGGTGTAGTCCGGTAGCTTGTTTATGACATGTGATAGATACGAGTGTCATGATTTTGGAGTAACTTAGGGACTGTAGGAAACAAGTTGCGATCATTAGCGTTTTTTTGGAGCAGTGTTGCCATACGTCAGTCTCCTATTTGGATGACTTGGGTAGATCCATTATATTTAAGATATTTGATATTACCACCTCATTAGAGAACATGATTGTTTGACATTAGAGACTAGTTTCATGTCCGTCCGTCAATTGATATAACCTAACCTAAGATAGCTATGTGATGTCTATTAATGACATTAGAGATATGTTGTGAGCTTGTCTATCATCCTCTTATAAGAGCCTACGCTGAGGATCTTCTTTTTCTCCGATTTGTTGTTTCTATCTCCTAGGACCATTCAGTCGAGAGTTTCACCTCTCTAAAGACTAACTTTTATACATTGAGTATTTGATTGATTTTGATGTTTATTGAGTTTGAGTTTTCTTCATATCTCCGTGGGCCTAACAGTTGGAAGTTATCTCTTCCATTAGGACTGTAGGTTGAGACGATATTGTTTTGATATTTTGTTTGAATTGTGTTTTATATGGGATTTGTATTTCTAGCTATCTCCTAGGACTAACAGTCGAAAGTATGTACTTCCATTAGGACTGAAAGTCGAGATAGTATCCTTGGATATTAATTTTCATATTTAGTTAGGATTTCATTCTATTTGGGTTCCATATTTTCTAGTTTATATTTTATGACTTAGCAGTTGGAAGTTATTACTTCCATTAGGGCTGTAATTCTAGATTTGATGCTTTGACTGTTTATTTGGGATCATGCCTCCTTGTTTTATTTTAGGGCTTGACAGTCAGAAGTTTTCACTTCCATCAGGGCTGAAAGTCAAGACAGATATTTTGGTCGTTGACCCTTGGATTTGGTTTGATTCGGGATACATTCCTTTATTGTGGTTTTTATGGATACGGTGTGCGCTTACTTGCTTATATCTATTCCTTAGGTGATATTTAGGAATGTGTGGCATGGTATATTATTATGATGTTTGTGATGGATGTTACTTTGAGTCGTATTCATGCTTTGCTTTTTATTACCATGCTTACTATTATGTACTCACCGTGGATTTGGATACAGTCTGACCCGTTTATTATTTATAAAATACTCGGGTCAGTCCGAGACTTTTCAGGTACAATTAGTCATTTTGGATGATTGTGCTTTAGAGGAGACAATATATATTTATTTTATTGCATTCTTAGACGATGACTACATGTATGATCTACTAGGTGTCTCCTTGCATTTATTTTGATGAGATGGCCAAGAGTTATGTATGGTGAAATTGACCTGGTATTTATTGTCATATTGAGACAGACATCAGTTGGTATCAGTTTCTATAAATCAGATTTTTCTGCTACAATCTACGACTCTATGTTCATTCATATATATTTTATATTGTTCTATTATGGTAAACCTACATGTTTATTGTTTTGTGCCGATACTGGATACATATGGACATTTTAGTTTTGAGGTTTCTAATACATAGCAATGCTAGCCCAAGGGAATATTCATGTGTGGTCGCTCCTAACAAGCTTTATTCTTTGTATTACCAGACATGATTACATAGTAATTCTCTTTGGTAGTATGGATTTAGAGGTGGGACGTCACAGTTGATATCAGAGCAAGTACAAAACTATACGGAATATATGTGACACGAGTCTTAGAATGGCTTAGAGTCCCTGTTCCACTTGGGTGTGTGGTAGTTACCCTATATTAAAGGGATGGTAGGAGTATACGATGATTATCGAGGTAATCATCTGGAGACGTACTTGTTATTTTTTCTACTATGTATATATATATTCCTTACCTTTATCTCTTCTACATGCATTTGTTTTCATGTGAAATGGAAGTTGTTGAGGAAGGTGGTGAAGTAAGGAGTTGTTAGCCCGACAAGTAGTGTCGACATGATGGTGAATAGACCTTTGTGTGGCTTGAATGAGAATGTAGTAGCTTGGTTAGGAAAGCTGTAAGAGACTCTAATCCGAATTTCGCATTTTAAATATTTCACAGTTCTAGATTGTGACTAGATGAGTTTGAGTAAGAGAATCTAGTAGTGATCACAGTAGCGCAGCGGAAATTATTAGGTAACTTTTCATTGAAGGTGTTTTGTTTGCTTGTTTGAAATGTGTGTATTGTTGTGTTAATGCTTGTTTGATTTTATAGATGGATGTTGTGTGGTAATTTTCATTATTGTTAATGACTGATGAATTGGATGTATATGTGAATTCCGAAAATAAATATTTTTGTTCAAATACGAAAATGATTTGATAAAATAAGAATTTTATTTTATAAAGTGATTGAAATTATTTTAGTAGTTTAGTTCGATGTTAATTTGTCCGTCGAGTGCTTTAAGAATCCTGGTCGATGCGGGTGCATACATATTCGATAGGGGTTCCTAAACGGTAGGACGAGGCATCTCGACAGAATGATTTAAAAAGAATTACTATTTTGAAAAAGAAAGATTTTGGAAGTGTTATAAATAATATTTTTGGGAAGTAATAAATGTTTTGAGATACGTTAAATATCATTTTAGGAAATGTATGTTATTTGGTAATTGTAATGTCAAGACGTTTCGAAATCATTTGGAAAGAAAAATTATTACAAAAATTATATTTTGAGTGATGAATTGAAATTTCATTTTAAAATTTTAAAAGAGAATTTAAATTTTGGCAAATGTTCTCAAACGATCGAAAATAATATTATAAGGAAATGTTGGATCATTAGAATGTAAATTTTGGTACTCTTGAATTTATTGGAAAATATTATTTCTTGGATATATTTATATATATATATATATATATATATATATTGCATTTTGGATTAAAAGCTCTCAAAGAGAAGTTTATATAAAAGATTTTCGCGTTTGTAAATTATTAATGGGAAAAAATGTGCTTTGTAGAAAATGCTAAATGAAATTTTGCTTTTGAAATATTTGAAACATAAATTGAGAAATTTGTTTTATGGTTTAGGATTTTTTTTATTGAACTTAGAGCAAGCTATAACATGAAATGTAGCAACCCATTTTGATGTGCTCTACCGATTGGACCATAATTTTTGAATGGTTTATCTGATTTCAACTATTTTGCCCTTTCCAAAAACCTACGAACCTAAGCAACAACTTCTATTTTAATTTTTTTGCAAAATTTTGTTATTTACTTGGCCAAAAATGCATGTTTTTAAAAGTGGACCAGCACATGAATTTGTGTTTCAGAATTTTCCATTTTTGGAAAATATGCAATAACTCAAGTTTTATTTAACACTTTTGCAATCCGGTAATTGTTTTGGAAAGCTAACGCACTATAAAACAATTCACTCTTCGAAACCATAAGTTGATTTCATGTTTTTAACCTTTAAAAGTTTGTCTCAAGTGGCTTAAACTAAGACATCAAGTTGCTTATATATGTTAAGTGGATGTATATTTATTCTATCTCTTTTATATATGCGACTACTATTTTGATTAAGTTGAGATAGGTACCATTAGAGCATATTTGGACTAATTGGTGACTTTGGCTCGCCTTTGTTCATATATAAGTTAAATAACTTGCTTAAAATACTAATGAAGAGGTACGTTTTTACGATATATTAGTATATATGTGGTATATATTGTTTTTCCATGTTTCGAGATGCCCTATTGATTGGGATGTATATTTATATTGTGTTATTTTGTGTTTTGATTTTTTGGAATGCTCTATGTACAAAGGAAACTCTGCCTAAATTTTCCAAAAATTCTAATACTTAGATTTTTTTTCCTTAAATTATCATATACGCAAAATAGAAAGTCGTTAATTGATTCTATTTGAAATAATAACATATGATAAGATGAGTTATAGTGTAAGAGCCACATAGAGAATTGAATAGTTTTGGTCTGTTGGAAATTTATAAAATATGAGGGAAGTCAAGGTGTGAGTTGTGTATGATATTTATCTATAGGAAATTGTGATAATGCAATTTTCTTAAAGGGGGAAGTTTGTAACGAACCTGCTTTCTATGCCATATAAATTGAATAAATTAATTCAAAAAAAAATTCGAATTCGATATTTAATAATAGTCTTTTGGAAACTGAATTTTTAGTTATTTAAATTCTATTTTATAAAAGATTTTGATTTGCTTTTTGGATAATTTATTAAAATTGAATGAAATGTTTCAAATTGAATATAAAATATATTTAGAATGTAAATAATTTTTATGCGATTAAAACGGTGGAAAATCAATAGGAGGACATCGAATTGAATGAAATTAGGTTGTTATCAAAATATATTCAGTATAATATTGAAGTGTAAATTACTTTAAATCAAATTGATATTTATTTACAAATAAATTGAAAGTGTTATTTAAAAAGAAAAGGGAGATAATGAAATAGTTTAAACTAGAGCCTAAAATACAAGGCCAAGCCCGTTTACACGCATTTTTTCTCTCCTTTTCTAGAAAGCTCCTGCTCCTTCACTTTTTCAAACCCCAAAACTTGTTTATCCCTCATTTTTCAATCTTTACCCTAATATTCCAATTACAGGCAAGCGATTAAAAAAACACAATGTATTAAAATCGCGACCTGGGAAGATAATTGCCGATGCCATCGACACGAGAGGGAGGCGGCCATCGGAGCGTCGCCGATAATAAGGGAGGCCGCTACTAGTTCGGTGTGACCTAGTGTTTCGAACGTGCATGTGTGCATACTCGGGCTGGAGGAGGCGAACAATTGTGCCTTAGAGCGGCTTCAAGCATTGATTTAGGCATAGAAGATTGGAGTTGCAGCTTGGTGGTGCTGCGACAGTGGAATGGATGGTGAAGGCATGCTCGGCAGTGGCTGTGCAATGTGGCGATGGTAGCGAGCTAGGAGGCAGAGGCATGTACATTAGCACGGACGCGGAAGTTAGCAGCAGTGAAGGTTGCTTTGACGTGTTGTTGCCAACGTTATAGCCACTGATTAGGTAGTTCACGCCTCATTTCAATGAGTTTCTAAATTCATATCTATATCTATAATTCATCTCATTCTATATATTATCCCACTATTTGATTGAATTGCTTGGTTGAAATGGTTGTTTAGGAAAATTGGATTGATTGTTGTGGTTTAGAATGTGATTTTACTATAAGAAAAATTATTTTTGGTGGCGCACAAAAAACGCTACCAAAACTTATGGTAGCGTTTTGATAAACGCCGTGATAAAGCTCGCAACTAAAAATCCATGATTTTTAGTTGCATTTATTTCAATACCACTATTAATCCTTTTATTGCAGCGTTTCTCAAACGCCACCAAAAATATTTTTGTAGCGTTTTAAAAACGCAACCAAAAGGTTTTTTGCGCTACTAATAGAGTTTCCAACTTTACCCCTGCTTACGGTTGCGTTTACTCAACGCCGCTATATGTATTTCCGTAGCGTTTTTGAAACGCTAGTAAAAGTTCTTGATTATTTTGCACCATTTTTTCATGCTATTATTTCTTGTTAATAGTCTATTTTGTTTCTACTATATCAATCAACAATCACTCACATAACCATCATATTCAAACAATTAAAAACATATTAATCATATAATCAAATAAGATATCCATAACCATTCTGACATAATAGTTTTTCAATAGAATGACCAAACTCATATACAATAACCATTCGTATACAAATTTACACACCTAGTACTAATAAAATCTAATATCAAACTGGTGCTAACAAAACGCTTGATTACCCATAATTCTTTGTTGCATGCACAAGTGAAAGCTAGCACCATAAAAGTCTAACCTTGCTCTCTTCGGAAGTCCAATGCCTGCATAAGTGAAAGCACAATATACAGTCAAACTATCATGTTAATTCGTAGAACTTCAAATATGATATCAAACATCTATAACATTGTCCAAGTATATCATACTATAAATATTGTCATATAAATAATCAAAGTTACAAACGAAATGAAATAAATAATGTGCAATCTTACAGTTATTTATAAAACTTTGTTAAATTATTTATATTATTTATAAAATTTAGTTCACTTAAACATAGTTAATTTTAAACTTGTTTAATTTTAACAAAACTTAGTTAATTTTTATTAACTTGGTTAACTTAGTTAATTTATTATTATTATTATTAAAACTCAGTTAACTTTATTATTATTATTATTATTATTATAAACTTAGTTGATTTTTATAAACTTAGTTAATTCATCATCATCATTATTTATAAAACTTTGTAGATTAGTTATTATATTATTATTATTTATAAAATTTAGTTAACTTAAACTTAATATTATAATTGCTCAATTTCATAAGCAATCGGGTACTCTTTGTTTGCCTAAACTGTATAGTGAATTAAACAATAAAAGGATGGTTGCACGATCAGTATAATCTGACAACACAGATGAATTTGAAATAATAATAAAACAAACTACATGAATATGTAGTTATGTAATCATGAATTATAGTGTAGATCAACTTATACATGAAAATAAATATAGGATTGTTCAGCTAATCGCACATACATGATTTTTTGGTTTGGGTTCCTCTGAGATGAATCCATAACTATTGTGTATCCATTTGTATTCTTAAGATAATCAACTGCCGGTTTTTCCATTTGAGAGTTTCTTTTACATTCTCCAATCCCAGTTGTCCTGCTAAATTTTTACTGGTTGACTTCCTGAATTCCAGTAGTAAGCACCTTATATTATCTACATGACGAGTTTGTTCTACCATGGCTGTTGAAACAATTTCTTCTGACTACATATACATATTTCATTCAAGAATATAGTTTGTAATTATAAAGTTGTATATAGACATGCACAATTGTATATCATATATAAAAGTGGAGTAACTATATCATACATACATATCACAAGATGACCTAGAGAGCCAAACACATATAATCATGTTTCCAAGCCTTTACATAATCTCCTAACGGTGGTGCTGCCTAGTCTATATGAATCTCTCTTCTCAAAGCTATCAATCACCTATGTTGTTACACAATTGAGGAAGAAGAAAATAAATATAATACGAGTGGTTCAAAATAATGAATTTCTCCTGCCTTTAATTAATTCACTGGTAATTAACTAAGACAGAAATAACAATAATGTAATTTACTATCGATACCCTAAATACAAAATCAAATGATATTTATCTTTGTCGCAATCAATTAGGTTCTTGTCCAAGAATGCAGTAGTGAAAATGCATAGGACTCCTTTACCTACACCTTCATAGATTGGAGGATTTTCTACCTATATGTTTCAGGACAGACAAGATTTTTTTTCTATTTGGGTATATTGTTTACATTTATTGGCTAGGAATTAGTTAACATTTATATCTAAACGTCATAGGTTAAGATAGAGTTTCTAGACACCTAATGCATGCATACATTGATAAGGAGATAAAACTGTGTTAATATACCCAAAACTACCGATATCTAATTAGTTTGATAATAACACATGTAGTGACTGGATTCATATATGATACATATATAGGGCTAAAGACAAGTACCAACCTATGTTAGTGATCAAGCTGGATAGCAATATTGCTAGTGTCCATAATTTGAATGGTAACAAGCTTAGAATCCCCATCATTTTGGCACCAATGTGCAACTCCAATTGAGAATGAAATCACATCACCTTCTCCTATGAGATGAACTTGGTGGTGTGAATCTCCCCTTCTCTGCTCCTCTTACTCTAGTTCTGATTGTTGCTGGAATGACTGGAACGACTCTGAGAAGCCTGGTACTAATGTTCTTGTGATACCTCTGTCTGTGAATATGTATAGAGTTAACACAGCCATAAGCCTACACTTCAACTTCTTCTTACTTGTCTAAAAATAAAAATAAAACCAAGAAAAAGAAACTTGCCTTTGATATCATAGGCTAGAGAAGGCGCATTGGAGAACTAGCAACTGCAATCCATTTGGTCGAATATTTCTCCTCACAACGGACACACCTGCACAGTCAAACTCTTCGTTCCTAGCATCATTAAAAATGAAGCCACAAAAGTGGGTAAGGATACATCTTAAGATGACAATCCAATAAAGAGAGCTTGATTATTAAGCTACATATTTACTATCTGGTGTTCTTGAGGCAATAACCATACAGTTCAACAAATAGTTTTTACTTTCAAGTACAATACTGACATAATAGGCTAAGCATCTCATACGAAACAACTATACAATACTATTCTCTTGAACACAAACATTAATGTTAACTGTATACTTGCATTAATTTTGTAGAAACGACGTGATGTCAAGAAAATTTAACCAATGAACTAGACTCGTCAATATTACGCTGAAAAAAGGGAAAATATTTCAACAAGGAAATATAGCGACCTATTTGGATTTAGATAATTATTAATTGTAAACTAAGTGAAGTGTAGAGCTGTTGCAGCTCGAGCAGTAGCATGCATACCTATACAGTTTAAACAGAAGTAGCAGCATATAGAACTACTATATCTCAAGCAGCAGCAGCGAGTAAAGCTGATGCAGCTTGGAGCACGGACCAGATGTAGCTTAAACATAGATCAGCTGCTGCTTGGACAGTGAAGTTGTTGCAGCTCGAAGCGCGGACCTGCTGTAACAAAGATATTGGAGATGTAGCTCAGTGAAAGAAGCACTGCGATGGATTTGAGGAGCTGCTACAAATTGGACGTTAAAATTAAATCTCAGTAGCATTGATCCTACCCGACATCCTAACTACATGAGTATAATACCAAGGATTTTCAGTTGCACATTATAAATCTATTAGTGCACACTTTTTTACGTAAGATTGAGGGAATTACAATGGTTTATATCAACTATTTACAACTTTTGCATCTGTGAACTCATTTGAAATTATATTTTCTAATACCTTGATAATCACCAATGTAAGTTGAGTATTGATGCTTGTCTCTCACATCTAATTATACATAACTTTTTTCATGCAATGAAATCAGTATTTTCTTTATTAGCAACAAGAAAAATAATCACTGATGAAAAAAATGAGAAACCTAAAAATTATAATCTTATTCCAAAATAAAATATGTAGAAGCAGACCATAGTACTCAAAATGTAAAGCTCAAACTCTAACAAAATTAAATTTCTGGCAAAATATTTAAAAAGCTATAACAAAGAGAATATAGTATACTCTCATGTAGACATAATAATGAACAGAAAACAGACCCTGAAATCTTGAAATTAGCGTAAAGATTAAAGAGCTAAAAATGAAAAACTTCACTGGTTGATGATGATTTCCCAGAACAAGAGAAAATGCCTTGAAGAAGCAAAATAAGCATTATAGAAATGAAATAAACTTTGATAAGCACTATGGCATATAACGAAGCACGATGAATGTTAGTGAACTTTAAAGGCATGGAATAGTCATGAGGAGAGCATGGTCATGCAAACTCATTAGCCGTAATCAATTCAAGTAACAAACTCAAACAGCTTAACCAATTTCAAACTCAATTCAAACAACAACCTAAAAAATCAATCTAATCTAGTTCAAAATGGAAACGCAAAAGAAGATTTGTTTTCGAATTACCTAATAAGAGTTAAAAGGGTTGGTAGAAGATATTTTTTGAGCTACATTTCAGGAATTTTGGGGAGGAGTTGACGCGGAGCTGAATTGCGCGAGCAAGACGAAGACGAGCTATTTTGTGACCAATTATACGAGGATACGGTTGAATTGCGCGAGCAAGACGAAGACGAGCTGAATTGCGCGAGCAAGACGAAGTAGATTTTGTTCGGTTTTCATCGTTCTTTTGAGAGGATGAGGAGGGTAAGAAAAAATGTTAAGGGGTTAAAAGAGATTTGAGCGGCCATCTAAAATTTTAGCAAAATTTTGGTGAATTTTTGGCGATAATCAATTGGCTGCGTTTCTTCGTTCATTTCATATTTTAAATAATCAACGGTTGCATTAGCTTTGAAATGCTACCAATTATTGCAGCTAATAGAAATTTTTGTTGTGGTGTTTGTGTTTGATAGTGGCGATTTTGTGTTTGTTGAATTGTCCAAAATGCAAAGAAAATGTTGTCTGATTGCATTTTGATCTAAGTAGATTATTTATATGTTGTGTGCATTGTACGGATGGCTAGAATTTGATGGAATTCAACCCGGCCAAGTGATAAAATAGTTTAGTTGATTGTTTGATGATTGTGGAGAATTTTGGTCCATATTTTGTATCTTGGACGTTCGAATGATTTTCTAATTTTTAAATATTTTTGTAAGCTTCGATAAATATTTTTGGTGTTTTAAAATTAAATTAAAGTATATCTATAAATAAATATAAGTGGTTAGAAAAATAAAATGGTTTATTGAATGTTGTTTTGATATAAAAGTTTATTCGAAAATAAAAATAGAGATTTTTCAATATATTGGCATGTATGGAATTTTTATAAGTATAAATAAGCGATTTTCAATAATATTTCCAAAAGGGTAATTCTATCGTAAATTGAATATTAAAAAAAGGATTGAAAGGAAATTTAAAAAGGGGATTTTTGATTATAAAAATGTATATTTTAAGAGTTTTAAAATAAATTCCCCTTTTTATATATTTATTGGTTCGGAATTAGTCTATTTAATGAACCAATTTTGAAAATTAACCGATTTAAAATATTATTAGATGGTTTTAAGAGTATATAATATAAATTCCTATTGGTATATATATTTTGGTAATTTAAAATTGATTTATTTAATAATATGAGAAATTCTATATAACAAGAAGATTTGATTTAATTTGATAAAAAGGATTCAAGAAATATTTTTGAAAGGGAATTTTTAAAATATACAATCTATTTTGAAGATAGGTCAAATTGTGAAATATTTAAATTTATTTGAGAAATTTGAGTTATAATTCATTTTCGTATATCGTTTGATTTATATTTGACGATTTTGTGATTTAATTCTATATAATGAGGATATTGAATAAACAGATTAGTAATACCGTTTGGGATGGGGTATTGGGCAATATTTTTTTCGATTATTCTATTGACTCATATTATAGAATATTTGTTGTTTGATGAGTGTAGTTTACTAAGTTCTAGTAAACGATCAGGTAATACTAAGTGGTACGAGACGCTCAAATAATACTCGTTCGATTACCATTAGTGAGTGGATGCCACTTATATTCTGGAGATGGGCTAAGAATTTGTGAAATCGTTTGGAGGTGACTCCTTAGAGCTTAGTAGTCAAGAGTTCCATTACTCTCTAAGGGCTACAAGCTGGAGATATTTTGGAATTTATAGACTTTTCCTCTTAGGACTAACTAACCAAGTAATTTTATTATTTACTCTTAGGGGTAGTAGTCGAGGAATTGTTATGTAGTACGCTCTCATTAGGACGTATGGAGTCGAGAGTACTTATTATTATTACTCTCATTAGGACTCATCCCGTCGAGAGTATCTCATTGCATCCTCTAAGGACTAACTAGTCGAGTATCATTATCTACTCTTAGGGCTAGTAGTCGAGGATTTTTTATGTTGATATGCTCCCATCATAACTCATATAGTCAAGACTGGTTGTTGTCACTCTCATCAGGACTCCTAGAGTCGAGAGTATTAGTTATTACTCTCATTGGGACTTATATAGTCGAGAGTATTTATTGGGAATCTACATCGTAGGATTCACGCCACTATGGAGAGCGCGTGAATTAGACCCACCATATAGGATAATTATCCATCCTAGCGGTCCTAATTGCGGGGTCGCATCCTGGATCCATGATGTCACCTTGTTGAGTTTGTAGGCTGAGAGTTATTTCTCTCATTAGATTCATTGCCCCAACATTACTTAAGGACCAACAATCTATTACCAAGGGCTAGTAGGAATCGTGGCCAATGCTTGGCATAGTCCGACAGCGTGTTATGACATGCGATGGATACGAGTGTCATGGTTCTGAAAGTAACTTAGGGACCGTAGGAAATGGGTTGTGGTTATTAGCATTTCCTGAAGCAGTGCTGCGATGCATCGGTCTCCCATTTGGATGACTTAGGTAGATCAACGATGATTGTTTGACATTAGAGATTAGTCGCGTGTCCATTTATTAATTGATATATCGTAACTCAATACAGCCGTGTGTTATATGACATTAGAGACATGATGTGATCTTTTCTATCATCCTCTCATAAGAGCCTACGGTTGAAAGATCTCCTTTTTATCTAATTTGTTATTTCTATCTCCTAAGACCGTTCATTCGAGAGTTTCATCTCCCTAAGGACTGGGGGTTGAGATATACGCTTTTATACATTGAGTATTTGATTGATTTTGATGTTTATTGAGTTTAAGTTTTCTTGATATCTTTGAGGGCCTAACAGTTGAAGTTATATCTTCCGTTAGGACTATAGGTCGAGATAATTATTGAATATTGTTTCGATATTTGTTCGAATTGTGTTTTATATGGGATTTGTATTTCTAGCTATCTCCTAGGACTAACAGTCGGAAGTCTATACTTCTATTAGGACTGAAAGTCGTGATAGTATTCCTGGATATTGATTTTCATATTTAGTTCGGATTTCATTCTATTTGGGTTTCGTATTTCCTGATTTATCTTTTACAACTTAGCAGTCCGAAGTTATTGCTTCCATTAGGTCTGTAAGTCGAGATTTGATACTTTGACTGTTTATTTGGGGTCATGCCTTCTTGATTTATATTTTTAGGGCTTGATAGTCGAAAATTTTCGCTTCCATCGGGACTGCAAGTCAAGACAGATATTCTGGTCATTGACCCTTGGATTTGGTTTGATTCGGGATTCATCCCTTTGTTGTGGTTTTTATGGATACACTGTGCGCTTATCCATATTATTTTGATGGATTTGATTATTATCACCTGATTTATAGATGTAGTGATTCTTACTTGCTTGTATGTATTCCTTAGGTGATATTTGGAAATGTGTGGCATGGTATATTATTATGATGTTTGTGATAGATATTACTTTGAGTCATGTTCGTACTTTGCGTTTTAGTACCATGCTTACTGTTATATAATCATCTTGGATTTAGATATAGTCTGACCCGTTTGATTATATATATAATACTCGGGTCAATCCGAGACTCTTCAGGTATGGGGAAATTAGCCATTTTGGACAATGGGGCTTTAGAGGAGACAATATATATTTATTACATTGTATTCTAAGATGATGACTATATGTATGATCATATGTAGTTAAAGTGCTTAGTAGTTCCATAGCGATGGAGATGCAAAAAGTTATAGTGGGGGTAAAGTGGGAATATAATGGAAAATAGCGAAGGGGCGAAAAACTTCATTAAATACAAAACCGAATATTTAAAGTTAATATATTCTCATTCTCACACCATTTGTGAAGGAAAAGGAAATATTATTTCATCTTATATAACAAAACTGAAAATTATCATGATTTATACAGTCCATATTTAGTGACCACAATGGATTTTTAACTTATATAGAGCACTTGTGTCTTACAATTAGGTCTTTACCCTAACTTTATTGATTTGGTTTAAAAAAGAATTAGCCAAGTCAACCATTTTATATTAATGTTGCTAAAGCGGGTGCTAAAATGCCTTGATTTAGAGGGTGTGGCGGAACATAGAAGAGCTTAAAGTGGATTTACTATTTAATAGTGCTAAATTGAAAATGCGTAGCGGTCGAAGAGCGCTACGGGCTAGATCGAGGATTTTGCAGGGCATTGACTACACAGATATGATCTATTGGGTGTCTCCTTGTATTTATTTTGATGAGATAACTAAGGGTTGTGTATGGTGAAATTGACTTGGTATTTATTGTCGTATTGAGATAGACATCAGTTTGTATATATTATATTTTTCTACAGCGATCTGTGACTATGTGTTCATTTGTATATGTTGTATATTGTTCTATCCTGTTAAACTCACGTGTTTATTGCTTTATGCCAATACCAGGTACGTATGGATGTTTTAGATTTGAGGTTATTAATACATACCGGTGCTAGCCCAAAGGAATATTTACGTGTGGCCGCTTTAAACAAGCCTCATTCTCCATATTACCAGATATGATTATATAGTAATTATCTTTGGTAATATGGGTATAGAGGTAGGGCATCATACGCTCCGCCTGAATCGGTCTTCACAATAACAACGATCACCACAATAGTGGTCGTCAAGCCGACGCCCGAAGGCGTCCATAAAACGGCCCTCCCTACAAGCCCGGGTATTACAATTACTCTTGCTTGAACAAGGACATGCTACCATCTACCTCGCCATAGGAACCAAGTGTGGTATCAAAGACCCGCCATCATCAGATACGCGAAGCAAGAGGAATCTCGTCGCAACATCAAGTAGTGTGAATTCCATCAAGTCAACGACCACTCTAATATAGAAAGTCGTATGCTCAAGGATAAGATCGAAAGGCTCATCCAAAAAGGCATACTTTTGGAATTTGTTCGTCATTAGGTAGAGCAAAGGGCGAACCATAAAGAACGGTCGAATCAATGCCTTTGGCTTAACAACACAAATGTCCAAGCCATCGCGGAAGTCTTAACCATATGTGGGAGAAACCATGTTGCAGGTAGCAGCCGGGGGGGCCCAATCCTGATATCATAGAGAGGTAGGTACTACATTGCAGGTTTGTTCATTAGCGTCCCGAGTGTCATAGGCACCTCGGCTAGGATCAGATCGAATGATTAGCCTCATAGCCGAAGACAAGACAGCAGTCTCCTACCCTCATCATAACCCCATGGTCATCATTCTTGCCTTGGCCAACTCAAATGTGCATCGAGCCTTCATGGATGGGGACTGCTCTATCAACGTCATGTTCAAGAATGTGTTTGAAGCCCTCAGGTTTCCTACCTCCAGCCTCACCCCGTGCGCCTTGCACATTTATGGCTTTAGGGGTGTAGTCATTGTTCCGATGGGCACAATCTTGCTCGTAACAAAGTTTGGCCAAGAGCCCCTCGATGCGAAGATCTAGGTAAACTTTATAGTTGTTGATTTTCAATCTGCTTATAACTTGTTAATAGGACGACAGGCACTTGCCGAGATAGATACCATCATTTCCTACAACTGCCTCATTATGAAGTTCCCCGTCCATGATGAGGTCGGCGAGATCAGGGGCAACCTGCAGAAGGTAAGGGAATGTTATGGAACTTTTTATAAGCAAGCAAAGAAAGCATTTCTAATACTACTACAAGAGCATTCAATAATCGGTTGTAGGTCCCTTAGCAAATCCAGCGGGTTGACCAATGCCATGATTTTTTCCCAGGCCACCTCCAACCCTAAAGCAGTGGCGGTAGCTCCCACTCTCTTATAGTCGGCCAACTTGCTCGAGAGCGCATGGGCATCATTGCCTCGACCCTGACCCTTCATTACAGAAAAGTTTTCAATTGTGATATGGAAAGTTATGTATATATATTTGTTTTCATTATACAAATCTTTGAGATCAGACTACATACAGTCTGCCTCGCCATCACACATCCCACACTGGAGTGAGCAAACCAATACGCTCAGATTCGACTCGGGATCAATGGTTGCTTCGTACCCAGCACCATGTCATCCACGAGGACTGCACAGCTCATGCGCTCGGGTTCAAGCCTGGGCTAATTTTCCACCCAATGTTCGACCGCTTTAAGATCGAGAGAACTGGAGATTAAACTTGTGTTTCAACTCATGTCGATGAAAAGCGACGCTCTACATCTAGCCATCTCATGGCCACCTGAACGGCTTTCACTTTGGGATTAACGATCGCTCCATGCTCGGCAATGTGTCACCCGGGAGAACCCCACAACTCATGTGCACGAGTTCGAGCTGGGGCTTTTTTTCCACTCAACATTCGACGGCTTAAAGCCTGAGAGGGCTCGCAAGCTAGCTTGCATTTCAACACACTGGTGCAAACCATCACTCTACATCCGATCATCACTTTGCTACACAAACAGATGTATTCGGCCAGTCTTATTGTCACATTAATAGTGGGCGTAATCCTAAAAGAAAAGAAAAAATATTTTTTTCAGCATAAATACAGGGGCTAGTGGATAATCAGAATTGTGGTAGAAAATCTTTTTTCATTCATTTTAAAAGGAAAGCGCAGGAGCACAATGCCCGCCCCGCTAGGCATACTATGACTCTCATGACTAATTATTTAAAAAGAAGAAAAGGAGCAAAAGAAGGAGCATGCCAACAGCTCTTCCCACGCAAGCTAGCGCGCACTCTTATCACCACCTAGAAGGCCCCTGGCTTCGTCAGTGAAGCACTTCAAACGATCAAGAACTTGTTGAAGAAGACCAAACAAGCTTTCGTCTTCAAAGCACTTCAGATACTTCAAACGATCTAGAACTTGTTGATGAAGAGGGAGTGTGCTACCAAATCCAACGTCCTCTCTTTCAAAGGGCCGTGGGAAGCCTCTAGGCAAACTTATCAAGGAGCAGACCAAGATTTCAGTTATGCTAAAAGAAGCAAAAACGTAGAAGCGTCCAAACCGACCTAGAACTGGGAATATCAAAGGCTCAAAGCAAGGAAGTGCTCTAGCTTCACCTGGATTATTAGTCCAAAAACGACTTCCACCCACTACTAGGACGTGGCCTATAGGCAAGGGTCAAAGCCAAGTGGCAAGGCATAGTCTACTCCAAGAAGAAGTTTCCGATCGATGGTCTAAACTGCAATCAAGAAGAGGTTGTTCAAACACCAAAGAGATTTTTCATATCTCAACATCCCAATTAAATTTGATAAAAAGGCATACGAGCAAAGAAGTATGGAAAGCAAATAGATGATGAAGCCAGTGGCTTTTTATCAATGAAGAATTGTGAATGACTCAAGCTTTGAAAAAATTTCATAAAGGGTAATTTTGTGGGTTTAGGTAAGAAGGAGGAGGGGTATTTATATACCCACGCCTTCAATCGCAGGCGTTGACCTCAAAAGGCAAAAAAGATCCCAACCATCCCATAAAGATCAGTATCGAGTCAAGTCAAAGCATATGGAGAAGATGTGACACTTCCTTACCACATCTGGAAAATCGAACCGTCACAACCAACTACACGAAGCAACTTGGATGGCCCATCAAATGCATTACAGAGCCGTCGTTCAAAAAGATTTGTATGATATTTATTCAAGCCCGCATCTGTAAACACATACGGACTTGGGGGCAGAATATTGCTCATATTTTACGCAAGCAATTAGCTTCCCAATTAAAGGCAATCTAGCCCAATCAAAGGTCGGTCCAAGCCCATGGTCTCAAACTAGGCCTTCGAACCAGCAAGACACCATGGTAAAACATGGCCTCTTCAAGCAACATTCACATACACAAGACCAAGACTGGGCCTGGGTCAGTCCCGATCGGCTTCTTTACATTGGACTTCCAACAGCAGCTAAAGACCACCGCGGCTCGTCCAGATCCACATCAGCCGGCGCCCGGTCCCTATCTAGGCCCATCTCGGTAAGAAGCACATTAGAAAAGAATAGCCTACCCTCACATTTGGCTTCCATACAACCAGATCCAGCCAGCACCTGGCCTCCCTTCCGGACGTCACACGCCCGACCCATTGCCCGCCTTCTCCACGTGGTCCTTAGTTAAATTCCAAACCTCTTCCATGTTGGCGATATCTGATCAGCATGCGGGTACTCAAGTGAAAGACAAAGTTGTCAATCTGTCCAATCAGAGCACCACCAGTGGGGCGGCTGATCTAACGGGGCTTACAATCAGCATTAAATGCTCATTAAACGCAAGCCCACGTCTTGTACAGAGGGATGATGAGTGCTTTCTCATCCACCGCCTATCTTCTAATCTGCTTTACAGCTGTTGGCCATCCACCTCTACAGCCGGATCAACGGTCGAGCCTGATTCCTGTCTTCTCTCACAACACAATCTCAGTAATACTTTACTCATTCCAGCTACTATAAATACCACATTTGGTGATGCTACAAAGGGGTTGGATTCTAGTTGAACCGGTACGGTTCTAGTTAATTGGTTGGATTCTTGTTGAACTGTGGTTGTTACATGCAAATTCATGACTCTTGATATCGTAAGTTCTTAAGATTACACAGCTGTATCAGTCTTGAGTGTTTACTAGTTTCTTATTATTATCTTGTAATTCTCCATAGTTGTAAGAGCGGTAAGGGAACTTCACAGTGGACGTAGGCAGCTTTGTCGAACCACTCTATATTTTTTGTAATTTATTTTCAGTTGCGTATTTAACTTCTTATTTTCCATTTTAAGCCTAGTGATTAGCAAGTAACATTTGTTCTTCATAACACATTAGTCACATTCCGAGGTTGGTTAGAAAACTAGTTAACATGAGTATTTATTTTAAATTTCATCATCCTAAATACCGTCGGACAAATAAACTTTATTATTATTTTTTTGTGATGTTATGTGATTTCATTGTGTTTTAAAAAGAGTAGAAATTGATTTAGATAATACGAGAGATGCTGTTGTGTTTCGAAATATTTAGGTATTTGTTTAATTAAAACGGAACTTTATACGGTGATCTTCAATTGTGGAAGACAAGTATTTTTGTGAATGTCAACGGTGGTATACCAAATAAATAATATTCTTATCTGTTCTCCCAATCTATTGTGATTTTTCACAAATTTCTACCAAAGAGAACCCGATAGGGAGTAGGGATATTCCACTCTGATACACATTGTAAGCGTTTCTAGCACCATCTAAAAAGTACTTCAAATGTTCACGTGAATGATGCTCCATGCACGTATCTAAATTTCAAGGGAAGTAGATGTGTATCTCGTGCATGTATACAGTATTTCTAATCCAGAACAGTATCACATATTTGCATATCTACTTCCTTCCTCCATACGTAACACTACAGTAAATTTGACAAGAACATGCAAAGAACAGAAAAGGAGAGGTTCACAAATCAGAGAAAAGAAACTATGACATAACCTTTATATAACTAGCTTCCAGCAAACAGATAACATAACATAAAGCACTTATAGTCCAGAAAGAAAACCGAAATGACCAAAATACACAACATATAACAAAGGAAACATGAACAACATAGATAAAGAAGAGTAACCCGACATACTAGAAAGAGCTCGAGCATGGACTGAAGCAAAGCCACTAGAAACTCATACTTTCAAGCTTATCTACAGGAAACACGTTAACAACCATAGCCTTGTTCAATAACCACCAAACATCGGCATATCATCAAAGCTCCATAAACCGCCGCCATCTTGACCATCAAGTCCACTACCAAACAAGCCATCAAAGGGCATTTCCGGAACTTCCAAAATACTCATATACGAGTCGAAAGAAGACATATCTTCGGATACATCAGTAGTCATCACGCTCTCTCCTGCATTGTTCTTCAGTTTCTTCTGCCCAATACCATCATTGAATGTGTTCTCTTCCCAGCTGAAGTCGGAATAATCCATACTGATATCGATGCTTCCTTCTTCGTTTTTGATCGAGTTGTTGTTGTTCTTCTCCTCGAAGAACCCGAAAGTGGAGTAGAACTCGGGGTCCAGATTGATGTTGGGGTCTATGTTTTGGGCTGTGGGCTTCGGGCCCATTTGGGTTTGGGTGTCGGGGAAGTTGACCTTGGCTTTTGGGCCGCGGATTTTGCGGGCCTCGGCGTCGTAGGCCCGTGCTGCTTCTTCGGGGGTGTTGAATGTTCCTAGCCAGACCCGGACTCCTTTTTTTGGGTCTCGGATTTCGGCGGCCCATTTGCCCCATGGACGGCGGCGGATGCCTCTGTATTCGTTCTTTCTTTTTCTTTTTGTGGATATCTCGGTTGAACCCCTGGTTTCTACTTCTTTTACAGTTCCTGATCATGAAAATAAACGAATGCTTTGTCATCAAGAAAATCTGATGATTGTATATGTTATATGGTGTAGGGTAAGTTTTAACATGTTTAGCTTACTAATAATTATGCTCCTCGTGATTGTGTGAAAATTATGTATATGTGAATTTGGTTCAATTACAAACCTTAAATTCAGCATCTCATTTTTGGTTTGGTTTAAATTATTGGATGGAATCATGGTTAACATATAATGATTCACAATAGTTATGGCGGATAATATGTAAAGTTACCAAAATAATCATGTAAGAATCATTAATAGTCATTGATTAATTCAGTCCAACAAACTGTATTAAGGTGCAAATAGGGTGTTAGATTTTATGATGCACTGAAACATAGGTATATACATAGGCATGCAATGAACAAACAAGGGTTATATGGTGCAAGTAGATATTACTATTGTCTGCCTAGTGATTGGCATCATCGAACAAGAAACACATGAACCTAGAATGCAGTTTATTTATGTCCGCAGGTGCGGCGCAGTGGAAAGGAGGCTTGGGTTCTGGTAAAAAGACCCAGGTTCGATTCCTACCATGCGCTTCCCTATCCCATCTAAATTTACCCGGGGGTGGATCAGCGAACGGCTTTACTATACCCTCCTCAGGAGTTTACCGGCCCGCCGGGTTCTTCTGGGGTTTCAAAAAAAAAAAAAAAAGAATGCAGTTTATGAATTAGCCCGAGATTGTTTTGTCAAAACAAATATACACCATTTGATGAAACAATAAGGACTGATAAGGTTAATGCTTTTCAATATCTTCATGTAATATTGATCAACTTATGAATTAAAAAAGAAAAACAAAAAGAAAAGAAGAAAGTTAATATTATCAAAACATTGCACTTCATACCATATATTACTTCGACAGTTCAGATAACCCGTGTTATGGTTTGTGAACAGCGCAAAATTATCAAAGCTTGGTATGATAGAACTTATATGATCATACACAATTATTGAATATCCTTTGCTAATAATAAGTTAATAATATTGTGTTTGTGTGTATAATTGGTAAAATTTGGCAGAATATACAAACAAGTTTATGAGTGAGGTTTGACATCACATTAAGACAAACCAATATGTTTAATCTGAGTCGGGCTGTGTTTTGAGCCCTAAAAATGAATATACGCCCTATTTGAATATGCTTGAAATTAAATGAATACCACTCCATGCTATCACATAACAGAATTTGAGTCCTTAGCATTACATTTGATCATTTTTGCATCAAAGAGTTTATTTTAATATTAAAAAAATGGTAGCATATATATATTCATCCAAGTTGATGTCTGAGAAGAAAACAAGAAGTAAAGGCAATACCATTTAATTGATGATATAGCAATTAAATTTTACAAGAGGAGCTTGTTAACCAACCTAACAACTAAAGGTTTGTAGAAATTTTTAAAAATGAAATATTAATAAATCTTCAAAACTAAAATAAAGTTATAAGAATCAATATTTCCATCTAGTAATTAACATAGTCATCAACGCCCAGAGAAATTCTCACTAGGTTCAAATGATGAATGATTTTTGACAACTACGTTTTTGTGGCAGTCATTAACTTATTAAACAAATAAACTAAGCTCAAGAAGAACTTAACCGAATTACTACTCAATATTGAAATCCTCAGTAATAACTCATAAATTATACCAAAGCAGACCAAATCAACCAAAACCCATGACAAATTCGCAGTAAAATCAACCTAAGCAAGCTCAAAGTCAAATTTTAACAAAGTAAAACAATAATACCTTTCGATTGAGCTGCTTTCTTATTAGGAAATGACAAAGGCTTTACATCGAAAACCTCCAAAGTATCAAACTCGTCTTCTTTCTCATTACTGAACTCCTGAAAATCTGCTTCAAAATGAGCGTCGTCGTCGTCGTCGTCATCAATCACAATCGTCCGCTTCTTCTCTAACTCAGCACCAAATCCGAACGATTTCTTCTTCTTCAGTTGAGGCCAAAGATCGCCTGCGGTGGCCCTTCTGTATTCTGCTACAGGCGGGATGAACTCTGAGATTATCGCACCGCCACACATCTTTTCGCAGTGCTGATAAAAACTAGGTACTTTATTGAGAAAAAGCGTAAGAGAAAAGGAAATGAGTTGAGAGGAGTCTGCGGTTGTTGAGAATTATTTATAGTGTCAAGTGCAGTAGATAACTTTGCAAATCTTAGTTAAGACTGTAATTAGTTAGTATTTTAATAAAATTAGATATGCAAATTGCAAAATTTTGTGCTTTTGAAAACCTTTACAAGATCTTATTTAATATTTAGATATAATTTTTTTAGGACTTTGGTCATGTATTGGAAATTTTTATCCATTTCAATTATGCAATTTCCATTTTTTGGATTTTATTTTTATTGATTATTAGTTGTAAAAGTTTAGTGCAAAATTAAAAATAGCAAAACAAAATAAATTTTGTCAACGCTAAATTCATAATTTATCCTACACAATCGATAAAGACACGTGATTTTAGCGATACTTTCTGATATTGTCGTTTCTGTTATTTATTATAGCAGTACGGTTTACGTGTCCTTTTAACAGACGACAAAGCTATAACCGAATTTCTGGAACAAAAATTTGTGTAGAAGCAAATCAATGCACCGCTTAAATCAAACAATTCCATCCTATGCTTCTTATCATTTCCGGACTTTCGGGTTCTTTAGCGTTATCCATTAACATACACCTTTAACGTATATGTGAAGTTTCATTACACTATCTACCATAAACGACTATATGAACCGTTTATATGTTAAGAACATGGAAGTGTTAATTTTACTTCTCTTTTTTACTGGACAGATATGAACGATGGTAGGCTTTCATGATAAATTTAAATGTGGATTCAAAATACATTAACAATCGTTTGTGTGTAAACAAAAAATTTGATGCTTTTAAAATTTTTGTTACAAATCAAATTTAAATTTATTTATTTAGTGTAGAAGACTGATTGGACGGTTTATCGAGAATTTAAATAGCTATTTCTATACGTTGGAAAATGCATATGAAAGGTAAAACATAAATAAATTTTAACAAATTTAAGAAGAGATAATATTATTAAATTAAATAAGACTGAATTATAATATTAATTATTAAGATATTAACCAAGTTTCTAAATCATTGTGAATTCAAAGCGAAAAGTTAAAAGAAAGTAGAGCGTGTGCCATACATGTGTAAAACACAAAAGGACCCAATAAATTACTACTTTTTCCCCCCAAACTCCTATGAAGTTCGTGAATAGACGTAGATGCAACATTAATTTAAGGAAACAAAATAGCAAACTAAACTCTGTAAATTACGTTGCACCGACTTGATATTGACAGAATAATAAATAATCAGTTATAGGTGGACACATTTGCAAATATGAAATATACTTTTATGCCTGTTGCGTGCAAGCTTGCACTAGCAAACATTTATTGGAGCTTTGTCGGGTTGGCTAACAAAATATGAGCGAAAACGATGCTTTGGACAACAATTTGTGCTGAATTTAAAGTAAACGACAAACTTAGCAACTTAATCTTAGTCGTATTTCTTCTTTAAAAAATCAAATGAAAAATTATATGTAAAATTGGTATCTAATTTCACGGATAGCAAGTGATATTTTCGGATATCCGATATTATCATATAAATAGATATTTTTTAGTTTGACATAATTATTTTGATGACCACGGACATAAAAGTACGAAGAATAAATAAAAAATATAACTAAAGGGGCATTCTTGTGAAAAAAGAAAGGTGCACGAAAAAAGTAATTTGAAAGGTGCAAGAAAGAAAAGGCTGACTAACGAAAGAAGAATGTATTCTTGTATTAGAAGATGAACATTTGAAATAAGTATTTTAATTGTTTTGTTATAAATAATTATGTTTGTTATTGTTTTAATTATTTTTAGATAATATAATTAAATAAATTTATATTATTTATAAATTATGAAATGATGGAGAAAATGCAAGAAAAAAAGGCAATTTTTATTGCATACTGCTAGTTCGTAATACAAATACAATACTATATCTCTTTCCTAATTTCCATACTAAATATATTACAAGTCATCTATGCTCCTCGGGCGTGTCCATCAATGAACGGATAGCTCTGAAAGTCTGCCTCCATATTAGCCTAAATGTATGTGATTTCTCATTTCGAAAATGAGTCATCCTCCTATCGTATAGCCATACATCTGCCAATGATATGTGCCTTCTCTACGTCATGCAAAGAAGTTACACTCGGCCGACATCTACAAGAAGCGAAAGTAATAGTAGAGTGATGCGGACGTGCAGAAGCTCGGGGAGTGCAAGCGTTGATCTCGGTAATATGGCCATGAGAAAGTCAGTATACATCTGGGTGTCGAATTGGACACTGACAAGTGAAGCCTCGGGAAATGTGAACTTGTAGGAGGAAGTTTCGATGTAGCTTTCAAATATCACATTCAACTCAGTGAATTTCATAGCCGAGCGAACTTTGAATTTATTGTTCTTCTTAATAGCCTTGTCCCACAACTCGTCATCTCCTACGACGATGTCCTTCTCCGCATTCTAAAACCTGCCTTCAACCTACAGCAGACGGTTTCAGGGGTTTCAGTCATGCTTGAGGTCGTCGAACTTTTTTTTCATCTGACCGAGATTGTAATCGACGTATATCTCTATGATGAAGGCTTTGGAGATTTCGTCGTAACAATAGCCAACCCGACCTTTGCAAGATCCGATGTTAGCGAAGCAAATGTCGATAAAGGTCAACGTCAATTTCTCGGTCTAGTCTACAATGAAGCGGGTAAAACAACCAAAAGATTCATGGGTCGACATTTTGAAGAAAAAAATCAAAAAATTCAAGAAAAATATGAGGTGTTAGTATGAGAAACGCAAATTGAAGAAATTTACTTAATAAAAGTGGCATATTATTTTGATAATATAATCTACCTAAAAAAAGTAGCATAGTATTTTGGTAATTTACGCATGTAATATAATGTATCATTTGGATAACACAATGTATACAAGTTGTTCATTATATTGAAATACACGTAGTATAAATTAATATTTTGACAAAAACTGAAAGGATAATTTTCAGATGCGGATATCCTTCATTTATGGATCTGTATCCGTTTTTTGAGTATTTGATATTCACTAGTTTTTCGGATACGAATGAAGATGGACTTAGATTTTTTTGTTATCCATTGACAGACTTAGATAGAATTTGAAGATTGCAATGAAGTTCTATAAGTTTACTACTCAAAACTAAGAAAGTATGAAAGTTTGAGAATTCGAACTTCATATGATTAGGCGATGAAATGTTTTAACACAACCATATGTATAAATATAAATTAACGTACAAGTGTATTTACAAAATTTGCACGTCTCTTATTTGGATTTTGAAATATCATTAATTTATTTACTCGTCCGTATAATAATATTGAAATTGCTCAAACAAATGTAATACGGTTAAAACCAAACCGGGCTGAAATCTTACAGCCTTGTTATTAAAACGAACCTAAACCTAACAGCATAAAAAATTAGTATTACGGTGTCAATTTTTATCTAACGGTTTGATGTGGTGTGGAAACGATTTAAGATCCAAAACGGACTGGACCGCGGTCTATTCCCATTCTTAATTTTGGTAGTATATAGCAATTCAAAGTCTTTTAGTTTTGATTTTTAAATCAATTTTGCTTAAGTTTCCTTACACACTATTACTCATTGTTATATAACCGTTTTTATCACAAACGATACAATGAGTATATGTTTCTTTTTCTACATTGATACAAAATATAATGCTAATTGAAGACATGATGTTAATAATGGATTATCAAGTGTACACTGACTGGATTGAAGCAAGGCAAACCTAAGTCACCTTTTGAACTTTAATGAAGACTAAAGTTACTATGATAATGGTAAATTTCTCATTATCAAACCAATACCACTTAATTGGTCAACAATTCTGAGTTAACTCAATATACCGGTATAACATGAACCAAAAACCTATCATTTATTAGGGTAAATATCAATAATATTTTTAAAAAAATCATTGACAATGGTAATTTATCAACCTATTTATGATACATGGATATTGATATTGATAGAGTTAAGGATGTGTCCTAGAAAAAATCCTTAGAAAAAATATTTGATCGATTGCAGTTACACATGTGTTTGTAACCATGAGTATAGAATCGTGTCAATAAATATTTATCCTTAAATATTTATAGTCAAGTTGTTTTGAGAACAAAATATCGATACATCTATTGAGACTTGTGTACATATCACTCTCCGTGCGACGGATGATGAATTGCTCATGACCGTTATGGGCGCCAAGAGGTTATGTATGCATGGTTGTTTGGAAAAATTCAAAACGAGTCGTTGAGAGTCTTCCATAGGTTTGTTATAACATCAAATAGAATATCTCATGTGAAGATATGCAGTAGTCTTCTGAATTGATAATATTGTTCATGTTAAGTGTCTAAACTATACTCTTACTATGGTCAATCATACGACAACGATGATCATGTTAAGGCCAAAGTTGTGTATAAGTTGAATCACTTGAAGTAAAATACTATTCTAGGATGGATTCATCTTCTAGAGTATAAGGTTAGTATCACTTTACATGGTAGTACACTTAAAGTCAAAGTCTTTCGTCATAGCAAAACAGTTAATCGATAAATGTTACTGGAATGAGCCATGGACTTTAACATTAGACTTCACAATTAACCAAGGATATTATTAGAGTTTGACCACCGGCCAAGCTCTAGATATCTAAGTGATGTAGCTTAATGATTAAAAGTAGGACTTATCCTAATGACATGTAAGTAACTAAACTCGTGCACGCTATTGTGCTTTAACAAAGGCTGCATGGAGTCTAATATTCAAATTATTTAAATATGTGAGGGACGAGTTCACACATGGAAGTCTCATAACCATGAGTAGTCAACATGCGTCAGAAAATAACTTAAATAAAATAATATACAAATGTTATAAATTATAATAGAGAAATTAATGTAGGATTTAATTATTATTTTATTAATATTCTTAGAGCAATGAATAACTAATTAATAAATATATAATCATTATTTATTTAATTATTTATATAAGCCAAAAATAATATTTATTAAATAATAAACATTATATGGTTGTCGAAACAAGGAATATTGATTAATAACTAGATGATTAGCCACATTGGTAATAGTTAAATGGTTTGCTATTTAATTGGGTTAATGGACAATTAACAATAATATCTAGCCGGTGGAAGCATATTATGAAGATATTTTTGTAGCATCCGTACTACAAGTAAACTTGCAGAGCCTCCATTTAGTGAGGAGATTACTCCCATTGAGTTAAAATTTAATTAATGGCTTCGCACACCATTAATTGAATTAGAGAAAAGTTCTCTGAGAGGTGGTGTAGATGGTTCAACATGATAACGTTCGGTAGGATCAAAGAGGCAATTTCCTACTAATCAATATGATGCACATGTCAAATATAGGTAAACATGATGCTAAAACTTTCAGCTCGATGAGATGAAGAAAATGAAATAGGCAGCTTGTTCATACGACAAACGAATGACCAGAATTAGTTGTTAAACAGTTTGGAAAAGTGAACCTTTTCTTGCTCCTCGATAATCATTGTATAATTCTAACTTACTCTACCATTCATGACATTGCCTTATCAATTACTACCACTAAAGAAACCATCAAGAGCACACATCGAACTAATTTGATGAAGGAAGGAAAATGGTGTTGGTTCTAGTGGCTCTTACAATCGACGACGACGGTGATAATTAGAAATCATCGGATTGAAGTTAGCTCACTAAATTAAGGTTTCTCAAGCATTTCATCGGATAAAGAATGAGTAGCACCAAGCATCGACTCTGATAGAGAGGAGAAAATTAGTTGCAGTGGTAGCATTTTAGATCATTTTAGGTGGCAAAGAACAACTATCGAAGTTGCAAGGTAGGTGGCTACAGATTTGTAGAAAAAGAAGGTAAAAAAATTTGTATCCTGGTTGATTATAAAATTATATTTCAACACTAAATGTTTAGACACACATAACTCTCGTATAAAGACTTTTTTTGCATGCAAATTGCATCGCAAACTTTGTATAACGATTCTGAACAAACAATATTATTAAATTGTATATTATACACTCCTATATGACATTATAAATAAAGTATAGTTATATTATATTTTAAGTTAAGCAGATTAACATTAGGACATAATTATATTAAATTGTAAGTTAAATGATTGTGTATTAACGCTATTAACTTGAAATTCGTATACTGTGATGACCCGAATTTTCGATTCTCGAATGTCGACACTAAATATATCCAAAGTATTCGTGTGCCGTGCAACCAGGTGCCGGTAAAATAGATAGTTAGGGTAAAGAAAAAAAATAGAATAGAACAAGAAAGAAAGAACATAGAACGATAATCTATAATATCAAAAGAACGGTACAAAGGGTTACTCCGAGTACAGAAATTTTAGAGTTATAAAACCTAAGTACTATCATCAGTCTGGACAGTTATAGCTGCATGTCCTTATAATGCTGATATATACATACATAATACATTGCAAATAGAAATAAAAATAGATAGATAACGGAAGCCTCCACTCGTATCTTGAACTCTGAAGCATCCAATGTAAAACCTGCCTTACTTAGGCTACTCGATAGAGTACAAAAGAAATTTATGAAAAACAAAAACCACGCGTCAGACATAAGTCTGGTATGAGAAACCTCAAGATACAAGAATACATGTAACAGTAACAAATGAGACCGTCCCGTAACGGTTTTCTCCTCAAAAGAAACCAATCATTGATTAAGTTAATATAGTGATAGAATAGGTAATTTCTAGAGTGTAGAATATAAATCATCTCAAATAGCTGTGATGCTTACATTAATCGCACCATAACAATATTAGAAGTACATCTAAAACTACTAAGGTACGCATGCATACTGGATTTTCCATAGAGATCCCTTCGGTCAAGCCGAAATCCAATCTCCTACACAAGAATCAGAAACTACCTCCGAGCATCATATATCTTTAGATAAATATACCATTAAGGTAAACATAACTATTCCACGTCTAAACACGTGATCCCGAATATCATCAACTCCTGGTACCAACATATCGATAAACATACTCTAGATATGAAGTTGGTAATACCCTATCGCAGGTTAGCAAAACCCCAAGTTATGCTCTACTCTATTTTCTGCCATTTTTGATGTCGATGTCTCATTCGGTATCTCCCACACTAGTTTTCATCACTTGAATAGAATACGCATCACTTCATGGATTCCCGCATAAGTCGTCCAATGAATGTTATTATTGACATCTCCCTTGGTCTTAACCTTAGGATAGATAGTTCAACTCTATAGCATTCCTCTTCGCAACCGCTTCAAAAATATAGAACTCATATACTAGTTTTGAAGTGGTATTCGGTAAGTAAAACACTTACCAACCTCCATCTCTTCAAGACTAATTCGACAAATTTTCGATAAACTCAATTTCGGTTCTTTCAAAAGTAAACAAACTATATAAAGAGGAGCCCTCCCCAGGGATCTCGTATATATATAATTCTTAAAGCTAGAGATATTTCATACTAATGCTCCTCCTCCGGGGTACTCAAAGAGTATGAAACCATGAATCTTTTAGATACTTCCTAAGTTATATTAGGTCAAGTTCAATAGTCGACTAATCGACTATCTAGTAAAAACAATCACTTATACAAATTAATGTTCGCATACTTAACACGTTTTCGACATTCTAACTTATACTAAACCCACGGCCAAGAGTGAAACCAGGTAAGTAAGGTCACTGGTTTCATATCAAAGCCTTGCCTAGACACTTCATTCTTGACTCTCACAGATAGACAAGTCTGCCTCCTCGGCTTTTAATGTTAAGTATAGTATAATGACTTCCGTAAACGAGTAAGTAATCAACAAGATTAACACGTTTTTGACATTCCAAATAAACAATTCCATGGTCAAATGGAAAGTCGGTAGGTTAGAGGACTATAGCTTTTATCCCTACCCGAACATCAATCTTAACTCTCACAAATAAAGAAGTCTAACTTGCCGTCTTTTAGGGTTAAGCATAGTTAATTACTTTTCAAATAAGTAATTAAACAAATAACTACTTTAGCCTCTAAGCAATTCCTAACCCCTTTTCAAATCATTTATTTATACTTTTTAAAAATGCTTTTAAAATACTTTAAAATACTTATAATAGGTTTTAAAACATTTTCTGAAAATATTACTTTAAGATAACAAGTTTATAAAATATTTTGAAATTTGGAAAACTATGTTTTCCTTATATTTTAAAAGTAAACCCTCTTCTTTAAAAATTCATAACTAATTCTTAAAAATACATAAAAATCTCAACCACTTTTAAAATACTCTAATAAGAATTAGCAAACATTTGTAAAAAGAATGAAATAAAATACTTAAATTTAAATATCTTTTCAAACTTTTAAAGTTCAAAACAATGGCTAAAACGAGGCAGTTTTGCACAAGTGTAAGTTTGAAAGTTCATTAGAAATTTTCGAATACAAGGAAATTCCGAAGTGCAACTATAGCGACTATCGCTATAAGAGCACTTCCAAATCCAAGTCCAATTCAAACCTATGTTTAACTACCACCTATGTGCTTTGTTTCAAGGCTATGCTACAAGTCCACAATTCCATTCAAGTCCATAAATATGGATTACATATGCAATTTGCTTTCAAAGCAAGAATTGAAAGAATATTACAAAAATATATCAATATTATAGCATATATCAATACCCATTCAATCACAAAGTTAAAATCAGTCACAAGAAAATTTACATAATATATTTTCATTCAAGATGGTGAATTAGCTCAACCTTAAGCAAGTGAACAATCAAGTCTAAGCAACCATGTAACGACCCAGAATTCATTACTTTGATTTGTGAATATTTAATTGATTTTAAATATTCGGGTAATGGTTTTTAATAACCAATAACCCTCTTTTAATTTATAAACAATGATGGTGAACTTTTTAAAGAAATTTGTTTACATAAATGAATAGTTCGGTGAAAAATGGAAATTGTGACCGAAAATCGTTTTTCGGATTTTTGACTTTTCATCGAACGAAAGTTGTTGAATGTTGTTGCACACACACACACTCTTATATTTGTACATGCACATAAACATATCATAACAAGTCAAATAATGCCTAATAGATTAAGTAAAGTTAAGACTCCTTAAGTACTTTTAAAATATAATTAAAAAAAAGTAATATAAGACTTTTCTTCCTCATTTTAAAATGATGAAGTGCTAAGTAGTACACAAATGGATGGTGGTGTAATGTGTTATAAACATGAGCATATGGAGGGAACGTGGTGCACATGGAAAGGTGTATGGAAGAAGCTTATCATGGAAGGGTAGTTAAGTAATTTGGTTAAAGGGCATTGGAAGTAATTTGACATTTTTTCCATTTTTCTATAAAAGAATACTTCTCTTCATTTTTCCATATTTACTTCATTTTTTATTTTTTCTCTCTTTTCTTCGTTTCTCCTTGACTCCTCTTCCACTTAAGTTCCACAAAAGAAATCACCTCAAAAATACTTCTTTCCTCCTCTAAGCACTTAAACAAGCCTAGAATGATATGGCTAATACTCTATACATCATGAAGATCTGAAATTTAATGCCCAACTCCCCAAAATCATTCATGGCCATGAGCTTTGGGAATTTTTTTGAGTATGGACGTGAGGTTTTGGAGGTAAGGAAGGAGTTTGAAACTTGGACGTAGGGTGCTAGGGTGAGGCAGGAAGTTGTGGTTTGATTGTTTGTTGTGGTAGGAAGTGTTGGCTTCATCCTTGGTTTGGAAGTGAATTAAACTCGCTTTGAATGACATTGTAATTAGAATTATATGTTGTAAATAATTTTATTTGCTTGCTTTGGTTGTTTACAATTGTGTATCCCTTTGTCGTGGCAAAAGTAGAAGGTGTTGAAGTAAGCGCAAACACGCCAAGCTGCCGCCCTTCTAGAGCATTAGACAGTCCTTGACTATATGACCGAGCTTATGGAAATTATAGAAGCTTCTCGATACAAACTATGGCTTGGCCATTTGTGGCTCAAGCTTTGGTACCTTAGTAATAAGTTTCCTAACTGACGATGCTTTTGCCACCTGTCCTCCCCCCAACAGATGTATAATTCCGGACAACATGCCCCTTCTCCCTACACTTGTGGCAGACTATACCAGAAACATCCCTCGACGGCTGAAACTTCCTCTTGTTGTCCCTAGTTGGTGCAAAAATAGATGGCTTCGGTGCTAAGCTCTCAAACCTCAACCCTATGTTCACCAAACCCACAAACAACCCATAAGATGACTAGTCATGTCCCATTAAAACTCAGGACACATACCTCTATGATCTTATCCAAACTACTAAACCTCTTACCCTCCAGTCTCTTATCATCATGAAAAAGGAAGGAAAAACTCATCTGAGGCATGACCTGCATGACCTCCTCTACAATACCCACCCTCGATTCCTCAACAGGAACAACGTTCCTTGGTGCTCGACCCCCATCATTCATGACAGTACTACCACGACCACCTCTACTTCCTCGAGCGGTGAAAGCTTTAGTACTAATGGTTTGTACTACTAGAACATAGCAAAATATATTTAGGATACGAAAGGATAGAGTCATTTAAAAGAAAGAGTTTATTCCTAAGGAAAAGTTGAAAAGGGTATAGGTTTGTAGAAAAATACAAATATGCTTTCATATATATATATATATATATATATATATATATAATACACTTGACTAATTCTAGGTTGTCTTTTACCCTATCTCTAATGAGCCATAAACAACCAAAGCTAAGGTGTTCGCTCAACCTTGGGTTCTGATACCAAATGTAACGATCCGAATTTTCGACCCTCGAATATCAGTATTAAATACTTCCACGGTATTCGTGTGTCATGCACCCATGTGCCAAAAAGACAGATAGTTATGGTAAAATAAAAAATAGAATAAAACATGAAAGAAAGAATACAACATCAAAATTTCAATGAGAACGATAATATGCAATATCAAAAGAACGATACAAAGGGTTATTCCGAATACATAAATTTCAAAGTTAAAAAACCTAAGTACTATCATCAGCCTGGGCAGTTATAACTGTCTGTCCTCACAGTCTTGATATATACATACATAATATAGTGCAACAAAAATAAAAATAGATAGATAACGAAAGCCTCTAGCTCGTCTCCTAAATTCTGAAGCATTTAAAGTAAAACCTGCTTTACTTAGCCTACTTGAAAGAGTATGCGAGGAACTTAGGAAAAAAACAAAAACAACGCGTCAAATATAGGTTTGGCATGAGAAAATTCAAGATACATGAATACATGTGATGGTAACAAATGAGATCGTATGGATTCCTGTAATGGATTTCTCCTCAAATGAAACCAACCATACATTAAGTTAATATAGTGATATAATAGATAATGTCTAAGATGTAGAATATAAATCATCTCAAATAGCTGTGATGCTTACATTAATCACACCATAACAATATTAGAAGTACATCTAAAACAACTACGGTACGCATGCATAATGGATTTTCTATGGAGATCCCTTCGATCAAGCCAAAATTCAATCTCCTGCATAAGGATTAGAAACTACCTCTGAGCGTCGTATATCTCTAGATAAAATATACCATTAAGGTAAGCATAACTGGTCCATGTCCAAATATGTGATCCTGAATATCATCAACTCCCGGTACCAACATATCAATAAGCGTACTCTAGATATGAAGTTGATAATGCCCTATCGTGGGTTAGCAAAACCTCAAGCTATGATCCTACTCTATTTTCCACCATTTTTGATATCGAGATTTCATTCAGCATCTCTCATATGAGTCTTCATCACTCAAACGGAACACGAACCACTCCGTGGATTCCCGTATAAGTCGTCTGATGAATGCTATTGCTGACCTCTTCTTTGAACTAAACCTTAGGATAGACAATTCAACTCTATAACATTTCTCTTTGCAACCGCTTCCAAAACATAGAATTCCTATACTAGCTTTAAGTGGTATTTCGTAAGTAAAACACCTACTTATCCCAGTCTCTTCAAGACTAATTTGATGAATTTCTGGTAAACTCAATTCCAGTTCTTTCAGAAGTAAACGAACTATATAAAGAGGAGTCTTCCCTAGGATCTCATATATATATATATATATATATATAAGTTCTTAAAGCTAGAGACGTTTCATACCAATGCTCATCCCAAGGGGTTCTCAAAGGGTATGAAACTTTGAAACTTTTAGATACTTTCTAAGTTTATATTAGGTCAAGTTTGGTAATCGACTAATCAACTATCTAATAGAAACAATCACTTATACAAAACAATGTTCGTATACTTAACACGTTTCTGACATTCCAACTTATATTATGCCTTGGCCAAGAGTGAAGTTAGGTAAATTAGAGCACTGATTGCATATCAAAAGCCTTGCCTAAACACTTCATTCTTGACTTTCACGGAAGGACAAGTTTACATCGTCGACTTTTAGTATTAAATATAATATTAATGACTTCGATAAATGAGTTTGTAATCAACAAGATTAACACTTTTTTGACATTCCAACTTAACTATTCCTCGGTCAAGAGGGAAGTCAATAGGTTAGAGCACTATTGCTTTTATCCCTACTCGAACATTAATTCTTAACTCTCACAAATAGAGAAATCTAACTCGTCGGCTTTTAGTGCTAAGCATAGTTAATTACTTTTCAAACAAGTAATTAAACAAATAACTACTTTAGCCACTAAGCAATTTCTAGCTCCTTTTGAAATCATTTATTTATACTTTTTAAAGATGCTTTTAAATTAATTGAAAATACTTATAATAGATTTTAAAACATTTTCTCAAAATATTACTTTAAGATAACAAGTTTATAAAACATTTTGAAACTTAGAAAACCATGTTTTCCTTATATTTTAAAAGTAAATCCTCTTCTTTAAAATGCATAATTAATTCTTAAAAATAGTTAAAAATCTCAAACCACTTTTAAAATACTATAATAAGAGTTATCAAACACTTGTAAAAATAATGAAACAAAATACTTAAATTTAAATATCTTTCCAAACCTTTAAATTTCAAAAAATATCTAAAAAAGGCAGTTTTGCACAAGTGTAAGTTTGGTCACTTTACGATATGTTACTTAACTTTTTAACATTCAAACTTTTTATGTCAGTAAGCATACATATAAAATATCACAAATATGATGAGAAACCCTTAAGGATCTCTCTATAAAGTTCATTAAAAATTTCTGAACACAAGGCAATTCCGAAGTGCATCTATAGCGACTATCGCTATAAGAGCACTTCTAAATCCAAGTCCAATTCAAACTTATGTTCAACTATAACCTATGTGCTTTATTTCAAGGCAATGCTACAAGTCCACTAGTCCATTCAAGTCCATACATATGGATTACATATGCCATTTGCTTTCGAAGCGAAAGAATACTACAAACATATATCAATATTACAACATATGTCAATACCCATTCAATCGCAAAGAAAAAATCAATCACAAGCAAATATACACAATATATTTTCATTCAAGGTGGTCGGTTAGCTCACCCTTAAGCAAGTGAACAAGCAAGACTAAGCAACCTCTTCCTTATTTTTTCACTTGATTCTAGGCTATTTATAGCTCTTATTGCTCACGGCCTATGTAAGTTGGGTGAGATGTGCTTTGGTTTTTCTAAATCCAAGTAGCTATAGGAGTTGTTGTTATGTTATCTTAAGTATTTAGTCCAAGTTTGAGTCGAACTGGAGTTGTATTGAAATTTATTTTGTTAGGAAATTGTTGGGTGAATTTTCATCACCGGACCGACACCTACCGAACCAAAACGTCTCCACATCAATACCGAACCAGCATCACCGGTTCAACCACCGAACGAAGCAATGCCGATCCACTCGTCTCCTTCCTTCGGACCAACTCCATGCCAGCCCAATGCCGGACCAAGATGCCGGACCAACTCATCTCCATATCAACTCACTGCCGAACCAAGATGCCGGACCAACTCATCTCCATATCAACTCACTGCCGAACCAAGATGCCGGACCAACTCAATTCCGGACCAACTCAATTCCGGACCAACACGTGCCAGGCCAGATCACATCAACCTAGGCCCACCAGCGGCTATATACATCCCAGACCCCTGCTCCCAACCTGACTCTATAAATAGAGGGGCAGGGGTACAACAATGGGGAGAAGTTGGAGAGCTCAAGCACGGAGAGAACTTTAAAACAACTTTCTTTCACTTGTATCAAAGCTTTGTACTTGTAATCTAAACAAGAGAAGAGAAATAACATATAAAGTGGACGTAGACACATTCCGGCTGAACCACTAAAAATCTGCGTGTCTTTTTACAGTTTAGCCGCTGCTTTTCATACATTTGCATAAATCACCCAAATCACTAAGAACAACATAAGATCTATTAAATCATACGACTTTGAAGTGTTTGTCCATTTTTTGTGCAAACATTTTTGGTGCTTTCATTGAGAGCTAGAAGCTCGAAGCTTCAGCTTCATCCACTTAACATTTTTCCTAACAGCATCGTTCGCCACTTGGAAAACATGCCTCCCAAACAGAGAAAAGATGTTAACAAAGGAAAAAACATCGCATCCAGCAGTCTTCCAGATCCAGCTGTCACGAATCAAGTAAATCGTCCTCCTCCAACAGCAGTTTCAAATGAAGGACAGGCTAATCCGACCACTCCTGCCACAGAACAGCCCGTAGTAATTATTAGGGCAGATTTAGACAGGGTTGTGGTTGAGGTAACTAACCGCTTCACGTCCCAGCAGGAAGCCTTGGTGGACCATCTCATGTCACGCTTAAGGGATGCTGAAGAGTCCAACTGCAACACTGAATCATGGGGCGAGTCCCAGTCTGGAGGATCTCAGAGACAACAAAGGTCTTCCTTCTTCGAAGGAGCTAACGGCAGAAGTAGCCATGGTAGGAGCAGAGATCGAGCACAGCCCGAAGTTAGGCCTGAGGAAACGTTTGGTACCGAACGCAACGGGGGAGGTACCGGGCGAAGGTCAACTGTAGCTGAGCCTGTCATACTGCCTAACCACGGAAACGCCAGTGAACGGGGTCGAGCTAGAGTCCAGCCCGAATAGGAATGGCAATGGGGCGGGTTGGGGCGGGTTTCTTATGCTCCAGGCCAGCCACGGGGTTTTTAGACCCCGCCCCAGACCCGCCCCGTAGACCCGGTGCGGGTCCATAATTTTGCCCCAACCCGAGACCCGTACGGGTTAGGGTAGACCCGCCCCGCCCCAAGACCCGGTGAAGGTTTTTGTATTGATTCAAAATTGTGTGCTAATTTACATGTATTTATATTTGTTGTTACTAAATGATACTTTAAATACAAATAACAATGTGTTTACAATTATAAAGGAAGATAATAAAAATGTGGTATACAAAATAATTCAAAAAAATATGCATATGTTATTTTATAAATATCAATGATGCAGCTTAATACTATAAACTTTTTATAACTTATTGATTGTAACATTATAATATCCATGTCATAATCAAACATACACAGATATATATATATATAAAGATTAACAAATCATCGTTATAATAATAAAGCGATTTCATGAGATCTTAGAAGTGCGGGTCGGGTTGGGGCGGGTCAGCCAAGCCCCGACCCGACCCTAGACCCGGAGCTATCAAGAACGGGTCACGGGTCTACCCGCCCCGATGACCCAATGGGGCGGGTCTGGGCGGGCCAAAACAGGGGCGGGTCAACCGGGTTTGGACCCTAGACCCGCCCCATTGCCATCCCTAAGCCCGAAGTTGGACCCGAGGAAGTGCTTAGATCAGAACCCAACAGGGGAAGATCAAGGCAAAGGCCAACTGTAGCTGACCCTAGCATGCTCCCAGAAGATCAAAGGCAGCCACTGGAAAATTTGAGGAATGATAAACGATACCATCCCTACAGGTCATCTGGACGGAATCAATCCCACAGAACAGAACCAAACTCCTTTCTATCTGCTCCAAATTCTGATGAAAGGCGCTTATTCAGAGAGTGCATCCAACGGGAGCAAAGAGATCGAGGGATAGGCGCTAGGGTAACTAGCCCTTTCACCCGCAACATCGAAATTGCTATCACCCCCCGAGAATGGAAGATGCCAACAATGGAACCTTACAAAGGAACCTCCGACCCCGTTGTACACTTGCAGAGATACACACAACATATGCTCATGAGTGGAGCGACAGAGGGAGTACTGTGCAAATGCTTTCCACTCTTCTTAGTAGATCTCGCTACCTCCTGGTTCTGTCATCTACCTCAGGGATCCATCAGCTCATGGGAAATGTTGAAAGAAAAGTTTATCAGTCAGTTCCGCATTCATGTGGAACAACCTAAGGACGCTTATTCCTTATCCAACGTCAAACAGAAGCCTGGAGAGAAACTGCAGCAATTCCTAACCCGATTCAATGCCGCAGCAGCCGCAGTCCAAGATGCCGATGAGAAGCTTATTCTAATGGCCCTCTGTAGTGGTGTGCATCCAGACACTAAATTTGCTAGAAGGTTGACAAAAGAAAAACCAGCTACTTTACCCGATTTCTTCCATGAAGCCGGAAAATATATGAGGCTTGAGGATGCTGCCGTTGAGGGACAGTCAGGACAGCAAAATAAGGCAACTCACAGCAACGCCCCTGCTGTGGAAAGGGACGTTCGAAGAAATGATTCCAGAGACAATGCTGGGGGCAAGAAGGGAGAAAAGCGCCTATATCGGCCTGGACCGAGATTCGACACTTACACTCCTTTGAACGAGACCGTCGAAAATATCTTCCTTGCCACCCAAGGCGAAGTTAGATACAAACGCCCCCCATACAAGAAGGAATCAGATAACGCGCAGAAATCTGGAAAGTTCTGCCGCTTCCACGAATCTAACGGGCATGATACCAATGAATGCCATCATCTCCGGGATTTGATTGAGGAACACATCAGAAGGAAGAAACTGGAACGCTATGTAAAAGGTCAGGACAGGACTCCAGCTCCTGCCAATGAGAACCCAAGGCTACCCTCACCGGAGATCGGCAGAGGAAACCGCAACACTAGCAGCTCTAGTCAAGAGAAGATAGTGGTCCATACCATCTCGGGAGGACCGCACATCGCAGACAGAAGCTGGAAAGAGATGGAAAGATATGGAAAGTCGCTTAGAGACAATAAAGACTGTGTCAATTCAGTTATAGAAGAGCGCCACCCGAAGCGGAAAGAAAGTGATGACATCACCTTCAGTAAGCGTGACCTAGAAGGAAGGCAATACCCTCACATGGATCCCATGGTTATCTCTGCCCGGCTCGGTCCCGCCGAAGTTTACCGAATCCTAGTAGACAATGGAAGCTCAGTAAACATCCTGTTCAAACATGCATTCGACAAAATGAAGCTATCAATGAAGGATGTATCTCCCTGCGATAAACCACTACACGGTTTCACTGGGGATGCAAAGATGCCTCTCGGGCAATTGGACCTCTTTGTTGAGATTGGAAGTCATCCTCGTTCTGTTGTACGGAAACAGACGTTTGTGCTAATAGAAAACCATTCGGCCTACAATGCTTTTTTAGGAAGGCCAGCCTTGTCTGACTTCCAAATTGTCCTAGCCCCATGGTGCCTAAAAATGAAATTTCCAACGAACAATGGAGTAGGGGAAGTAGAAGGAGACCAAGACGTTGCTCGAGACTGCTATGTGACTGAACTTCGCAACAACCACAGGAAGGATAAAGGGAAGGGTGTAGAGGTTGCCCTCTGCACGAAAAGTCTAGAAGCATAGCAACTAAAGAAAGCCCCTCCTCTTCGATATACCAGCGACCCTTTCAATGAATTAGACCCTAGGGACAAAGAGGAGGAGGCCACCGCCGAGCCTGCAGAGACTATGGAGTTTGTATCTGTAGACAAGCACGACTCAAGTAGACTATTGAAAATTGGGTCCCAACTAAAAGCAGAGTTGAAGGAGCAACTCATTGACTTTCTCTGCCACAATTTGGATGTATTCGCATGGTCTCACGCTGATATGACCGGAATCTCCCCCGACGTAGCATGCCATTTACTAAACATTGATCCTACCAAGGCGCCCGTAAAACAAAAAAAGAGAAGTATGGGGGCAGAGCGATCAACAGCCCTCGATGAAGAAGTAAAGAATCTGCTCGCCAATGACTTCATACGAGAAGCCATCTGTCCGGAATGGATCGCTAACCCGGTGCTGGTAAAGAAGGCTAATGGGAAGTGGCGAACATGCATTGACTTTTCCAACCTAAACGACGCCTGCCCAAAGGATTGCTTCCCACTTCCCCGAATCGACCAACTTGTAGACAGCACAGCCGGGCACGAGCTCTTATCTTTTATGGACGCATACTCAGGATATAACCAAATTCCTATGCATGCCCCCGACCAAGACCACACTAGTTTCATCACCGACCGGGGTTTATACTGCTATAAGGTAATGCCTTTCGGACTTAAAAAAGCAGGAGCCACCTACCAGCGCCTCGTCAACAAGATGTTTGCAGGGCTAATAGGACAAACTATGGAAGTATACGTGGATGACATGCTGGTAAAGTCGATGAAAGCCGACGATCACGTAAGCCACCTAGGCGAGATGTTTCAAGTACTTCGCCAGTATGGAATGAAGTTGAATCCTCTAAAATACTCCTTCGGAGTATCATCAGGAAAGTTCTTAGGATTCATCGTCCATGCCAGAGGGATTGAAGCGAACCCTGATCAAGTCCGAGCGCTAAGGGATATCAAGATACCTTCCACTCGAAAGGAAATGCAAAGCCTGAATGGAAAAGTGGCCGCCCTAAGCCGATTCATCTCCAAAGCAACTGACAAGTGCGTCCCCTTTTTTGAAGCTCTAAAGAAAGACAAAGGAAAGTTCAAATGGACTGACGAATGCTTAACCGCTTTCCTTAACTTAATCGAACACCTCCAGAAACCACCGGTACTCTCGACTCCAAGCGAAGGCGAAGAATTATACCTATACCTTGCTGTGTCATCTCACGCCCTGAGCGCTGCCTTGGTAAGGGAAGACAACCGCACGCAGCGGCCAGTTTACTTTGTCAGTAAGAGGTTTACGGGGGCAGAAGTCAGATATCCTAAATTTGAGAAGCTAGCATACTGTTTACTAATCGCATCACGGAAACTGCGTCACTACTTCCAGTCCCATTCCATCAAAGTTCTGACCGATCAACCCCTGAGGCAGGTGCTCCATCGTCCCGACGCTTCTGGGCGACTACTTAAATGGTGCATTGAACTAAGTCAGTATGATATCACCTATCACCCTCGCACCGCCATCAAGGGACAAGCCATGGCTGATTTCATTGCAGAATTCACTACCAACGAAGATGAGGAGCAATTGGAAATAGCAGAAGATATCAAGTGGAACCTCTTTGTGGATGGTGCATCAAACGAACAAGGCTCGGGGGCAGGTGTGGTAATAATCACTCCCATGGGAAATAAGCTGCACTATGCTATAAGGTTGGAGTTCGCTGCCACCAACAACGATGCAGAGTATGAAGCAGTGATAGCTGGATTAGAACTTGCCATAGAAATCGGAGCCAATTCTTTGTGTCTTCATAGCGATTCTCAACTTATTGTTAATCAAATACTAGGAGAATTCCAAGTTCGAGAAGAACGACTCATAGCATATTTAAAGAAGACCAAGTTACTTCTCGGCCGATTGGACCACTACTTAATCAAACACATCCCTCGGGAAGAGAACCAAGAGGCCGACGAATTGGCAAAGCAAGCAAGGTGTGAGAGACATCGCCATCTTCGGAGCAGTAACCATCTCAAAGCAACTGACCCCAAGTTTTGAGCAAGTGAATCTGATAGCTGCAACCGAAGAAACAACTTGGATGACTCCCATCCGAGACTACCTACAAAGCGGCGCACTACCCAACGGGCGTAACGAAGTCAAGAAAATCTTGAGGAAAGCATCCCGCTACACAATACAAGAAGACATCCTCTATCGGCGCGGATTCTCTAACCCGTTGTTAAGGTGTGTCGCTGGGAGGGAAGCTAAGGAAATCTTATTCAACATTCATCAGGGAAGCTGTGGAGATCACACCGGAGGGCAAACATTAGCGAAAAAGATACTCCGATATAGATATTTCTGGCCCACCTTAAGCAAGGACGCCTTAGATTTCGTTAAAAAGTGCGACAGATGCCAGAAGTTTGCCAAGATTCCGCGGCTACCAACAACTGAGATTACTCAAATGACCAGCCCTTGGCCCTTCGCAATATGGGGAATTGACTTAATCGGCGAGCTACCAATGGGCCGAGGCGGGGCCAAATATGCTATAGTGGCAGTCGACTATTTCACCAAATGGGTGGAAGCGGAACCTCTAAATAAAGTATCTTCAACAAAAGTTATTAACTTCTTGATCAAAAATGTTCTATGCAGGTACGGAGTCCCACTAAAAATCATATCAGACAATGGGCTTCAGTTTGACAGCGAGGAATTCGCCAACTGGTGCCGAGAGCATGGAATTCACAAAAGCTTCTCATCCATGGCGTACCCCCAAGCAAACGGACAAGTCGAAGCCGTCAACAAAATCCTGAAAACCCTAATCAAAAAGAAACTCGAAAAGTCAAAGGGCGCTTGGGTGGATGAACTCCCCACGGCACTGTGGGCCTATCGCACATCCTTCAGAACATCAACGGGGCACACTCCTTTCTCTTTGGCATACGGATCGGAGGCTATGCTCCCAGTTGAAACTATTGTGCCTTCCCACCGTAGGATCCACTATAACCCAGAAGAGAACGAAGAACTCCTTCACATGTCTTTGGATCTAGTTGAGGAGAGAAGAAATGATGCAATCCTCAAAGCAGCAGCCCACAAGCAAAAAGTGGCAGCACAATACAACTCCAAAGTCAAGCATCGTACCTTACAAGAAGGAGATCTTGTCCTCAAGCGAATCTTCCCTCGCCCCGAAGCACTAGACCCAATCTGGGATGGACCATATGTAATTCATAAAGATCTCCACAATGGAGCTTATATTTTGTCAACAGTGGACGGAGAGGTGTTCCAGAGGGCATGAAACATCCAACACCTCCGTCGATACTTTTCTTAACTTGTACTGCCCATATGAAGTGAATTAACAAAGAGAATCAGTGGACGTAGGCCTTTTCGTGCCGAACCACTTTAAAAAACCTTGTCTCTTTTTTAACTTGTTCCTTTATATCTTGGCTACTTGTTAACTTTATCCTTTTCTGTTGGACAAAATCCTACGCGTATAGCATTTCCACCCAAGGCACTCCACGGCGCAACTTCGCCTCGACAAGACCTAACAGGTACTATGCGAATCTATGTCCTCGCCAATGAGACACTTTCGCTCCAGCATCCCTCTGCTGCGGGTTAACTCATTGCTCGCGACGGCCCTTAAAGCCAACTGTAATGAGCCGATTATAAGCCACCTAGAAGGCCGACTTTAGCCGAGGCAGCTCATTACGGCGTTCGGCTCGCCGGCAACTGTGAACCGACTATAAGCCCCAACATAAGGTGTGGCCAGCCAGGGGCAGTTCACGGTTGACGATCGGCACCCACGCTAGCCGGCCACAGTAAATCGAATAATACCCACGATTACGGGCCATAATGGCCCGGGTAGTTACTGTGTGTGATCTCGGCTCCGATGTGTCTTAAGTGCGGCTGTGGTAAAAAAGAATTAACTCCTCGCGGAGGCGTAAGATGGGTGACGAATGTCTCCAAGACCCACAGCTAGGGAAAGTGACTACAAAGCCCGTTTGCCACGAACTTAAGCACATCGAAGGCCTTCCGTGATTGGAAGTTTTACTACTTCACATATTTCAATTTTATTTAAGAAACTTTTCTCCTATCCTTTGTAACAATCCCTGAAGTACAGGACACAGAACAGGAGACGTTCACTAATGGAAGCGGATGCTCACAGCAAGATACTGGACTGCATCCCATACTCGGCCACACAGGATATTCAAAACTGCCATCTACAAGCAAGATATAAAGGGCGGTATTTCCTTCTTTCATGTGTAAACATGTGACTATAATTTATTCACACTTCACGCTAACATTGCAAGTCATGAAATTATGTTTTAAACAAAAATCTGACATCAAACACGATTTGATTACAAGTACACGCATAGCTATATTTCTTATTCAGCACATTAAGACTACAAAAAACATCCATATATAACGAAATTATCATAAGTTAAGAATTACATGCCGAAAATCAAATCTCTTATTACAAGTAGCACCATTATAACTTGAAAGCCATGTTACTGTTTCAAAACCAACATGTGTAACAGTATCAAGTCAACCAAAAGAAATATCTAGGTTGAATCAGGGAGCTGGCTGCATTGGATCTTTACCCTTGTCTTGTTGGTGTTGACCGCCTGATCAGGCAAGAAGAGAAATCATTAGTGATAAGCAACAGAGTTAACAAAAGAAGAAACTAATGAAGAAGGGGTTACCAGCAACTTCCCCTTGATCGTCTTGGTCGTCATCCCCTACTTCCACACCTGCCTCTTCAACCGCAAACAACCGCATCCCCTCCTTCACCGCTATCTTCTCCTCCTTGGTGAACTGAGCGTTAACCGCATCCATCCTAAAGGCCGCTCCACCCTCCTTATCCACCTCAGCCTTGGCCTCCTCTAAAGCCCTGAGGTAAATCCTAGCCATAACCCGGGGGTAGTCGTCCATCCAAGATAAGTTTCCCTGTTTCCAAATGCGAAAGTACATATCCTGCAGCATATCATCCATCATCCCCTCATTTTCCTCAAACTCCCTCATACGAGCCTCAGAAACCGATAGCCTTGCAATGGCAGCATCCCTTTCCAGTCGGTATCGCGAGCAGTCAGCCTGAAGGGACCTCCTCATCGCCTCCATCTCCTCCTTTAGCCTGACTTAAGCAAGCTCTGCGGCTTCAAGCTTCCCCGACAGCTCCTCTACCTGCTCAAGATCCGCCCTCCGAACCTCGTCCACTGTCGAGATGGCCATATTTATCTGCTCCTTGCAAGCAGCCTCCATCTTCCGCAATTCCGCCTTACTAGCCTCCTCCATAGTCTTCCTCAACCGCCCGGAGGCAGCCTCATGCTGAGAAATCTGAATGGCCTGATCAGCAAGCTGTTTGGCCTGGTCCGAAACCATTAATCGTAGTCGGATGTTGGCACTCCCAATCTCCTCTCCAGCCTTAACCAGCCGGGCATGATGCCCCATCAGCTTCCTAGTCTCCTCCGCCACCCGATCAATATTAGCCTTGGCCTCGTCTCCCATGGTAACTATCCGAGTGGTAAGTAAATCGAGATCTAAGGACTTAGCCTCATCAAGCACCCGTACCATGGGATTGCGGGGAAGAAGGTGCTCACCGGTAACCTCGTCGAAGGTAATATCATGGGAACTTGGATCCAGATCAGGATGACCCGCAAATGGATTACGAGCTAAACCAGGACGATCAATCTGAGTAACGGTAGGATTTTCAGACGGGTGCGAAGAGAGTGCGAACTCAGTATCCTCCTCCGTGATATCGTGAAGAGGCTGAACTAGGGGCTGAGGACCAAGTGAAGGTTCGGATAAGGGATGACTCCTCTTTCTCTTTTGAATACCCTCTTCAATAACCCCGAGAAGAGGACGGTAGCCGACTACATCCCCGGAATGGTGGGTCGAAGGCTTCGGCTTGGCGGAAGCTTTGGAGAGCTTGTATTGTTCAAGCCTGTGCCGAAGCTCTGAGGCCTTGGCCGTTTTACCTGCTCCTGATATGAAGAACAAGTGTCACAAGCTTACATTGATCCATAATTCAAGAAACGCGTTAAATTAAAAGTTAAAAGAAAAAAGAAAAAGGAAACACATCTGTTATACAAACCCTGGGGAGGAGTAGGATACTGCAATAAGTCCTGGATTTTGTTCCAGGACGGGAGCGGATCATAAAATATTTCTAAATCCTTATCATGAATGAAGCCTGCAGAAGTCAAAAGTTCACCTTGAGTCGTCGGAGCCACCTTGGCTGGAATAGTCTGGGAAGACACGCTTGCACCGGTCTCGGCCTTGTCAACTTTCCCGGATTTCTCTACCGAAGCCGATTCTCCATCCAGCCCCTCGAAAGCTTGGCGGAATGCATCATCCATCCACTCCTGAATCTCGCCTGCTTGCCCAGGAAGCAAGGCCCCGATGCCATCGCCACCATCACCACCTTCCCGGTCATTTCCACCCTCACCTCTCTCCTCCTCCACATCTTCCTCCCCCTGAGTAATTGGACAAGTGCTGGGGGAAGGACCATCCGACTTCTTAAGTTTCTTACCTCTGACAACGGGAGGTTTCGTGAAAGGTTTCCTCTTACCACTCTCTACTGTGACACCTCCCTTAGCTTGAGCAGCCGCCCTCTCCTCCGCCGTTTCCCTCTGCTTGACTACTGACTGCTGTGGAAGGATCAAATTATACTCCAGAAGGGTCGCATTTCTGATCAGGTAAGCAGCTGATCTATCTCTCCTGGGGATAGCTTCTATCTCGGCCGCCGTTTGAACCAGGCGGTCATTCTCCACAACCGCAAAACCACCTGTCGCTAGCAAGAAATAAAAGCACGTAAGATAAAGCACTGCAGTTATAACGGAAATTATAAATAAAGCTTCACACTTACAGCCGGAGGTGAAGCGACGTATGGAAACAGAGTCATCCCTGATGAAGAACCATTCTTTCTTGAACATACTGAACTTCGAGTATAAGTCCAGGACGGGCTTAAAGGATACGGCAGATTCCAAGCTGATGTAGGGAGACCCCTTCTTGTAGCCTCTCAAGTTGTACAAATACCGGATCTCCCGGTTGGAAGGAGGACGCCCATATCTCCTCTGGAAGATGACGAAGAGACTCACCAGAATGGCATAAGAGTTGGGTTGAAGCTGGAATAGGGCCACCTTTAGATATGTAAGAAAGCTGACTACCCAAGCATTAAGAGGCGGGATGGCACCACACATGCAGTGGTATCTGCTGTAGGCAAAGTACCCTTCGGGAGGGTCATATGGCATAACTTCTCTCCCTGGCAGCAGCATGCGCGCCCTATCAATTCCGAAAGAATGGGAGATGACATCAAGCTGCTCTTCCTTGAGGGAGCTGGGAAAGCAATCGGGCGGGGAGTTCAGAAGCTCCTGAGGGCCGTACCCGTCCACCAGTGATCTCGGGGCAGGTCCGTGACGTTCCGGTCCTGGCTGAGCAGGGGGCACTGCGGAAGGTTCTCTTTCACCCTGGGACTTCTTTTTATCTGATCGAGTTTCCGCTTTTCGAGACATTTATCTACAACGCAAGAAAAGCACATTATTAGAACAAGGAGTGGTAAAGATACGGACAAGCGAGTGCGTACAATCCGGGGTTTTCGTTTGTGATTTAAAAAGCCCGAGAGGCCTGGGAGTACATTCGGCATTCCCAATACTACAGTTCATTCAGCATTCCCAATGCTATAGTTCATTTGGCATTCCCAATATCAGAACTCATTCTACACTCAAGTACTTATGGTGCAGATTCATTCGGTAATTCAAAACATGAGAACCATTCGGTAACTACCTGATTCGGTAGTCGAGGATGATCCGGCAATAACTTTGATTCGGCAGACGAGAAGTTCAATTTGGCTGTCTTCAAACGGTAAGGGATGGTAGTGACACAAGTCCCATACTTATAGGGGGAGGTTGTTTGACCGGACCAGACGGTTCGGTTCTCAGGCCGAATGAGTTCGACAAACTAAAACAAAGCACAACATATGTTAAACATATGCCCTGCTTTGGGGGGCAAATGTTGGGTGAATTTTCATCACCGGATCGACACCTACCGAACCAAAACGTCTCCACATCAATACCGAACCAGCATCACCGGTTCAACCACCGAACGAAGCAACGCCGATCCACTCGTCTCCTTCCTCCGGACCAACTCCATGCCAGCCCAATGCCGGACCAAGATGCCGGACCAACTCATCTCCATATCAACTCACTGCCGAACCAAGATGCCGGACCAACTCATCTCCATATCAACTCACTGCCGAACCAAGATGCCGGACCAACTCATCTCCATATCAACTCACTGCCGAACCAAGATGCCGGACCAACTCAATTCCGGACCAACTCAATACCGGACCAACACGTGCCAGGCAAAATCACATCAGCCCAGGCCCACCAGCGGCTATATACATCCCAGACCCCTGCTCCCAACCTGACTCTATAAATAGAGGGGCAGGGGTACAGCAATGGGGAGAAGTTGGAGAGCTCAAGCACGGAGAGAACTTTAAAACAACTTTCTTTCACTTGTATCAAAGCTTTGTACTTGTAATCTAAACAAGAGAAGAGAAATAACATATAAAGTGGACGTAGGCACATTATGGCTGAACCACTAAAAATCTGCGTGTCTTTTTACAGTTTAGCCCCTGCTTTTCATACATTTGCATAAATCACCCAAATCACTAAGAACAACATAAGATCTATTAAAACGTACGACTTTGAAGTGTTTGTCCATTTTTTGTGCAAATAGAAATTTATGAAGAGAAAGAGTAATTATTTGTGTAAAAATTATGAAATGGATTCAAGGTGTATGCCCTTACTTTTATAGGCTTCATAAGGTGTTCTTTAACCTTGCTCTCACCCACCCTCCCTTCCTCCCCAAATCTTGCCATGGAAGGCTCACCCATCCACATGCCTATCACTTCTCCTTTACATCTCTTACCATTAGTAAATAACTGAACTACCCCTTTCATTCAAATATCTCATATCCATTAGAAGCCTCTAGAATGTTCAACTTGCTTCATAAAGCAAAACTTGTTAATTAGTTCCTAATGTCTTTATATATTCATTAGCTTAGTACAAAAGAGTTAGAACAACTTATATCGGTCAACAAGTTGTTTATTGATAAATCAATTTTCGGTCATATTATCGATTTTTATTCGAAGAATATATTTTTATAAACAAATTTTAAAAACAAGTTTATTATCATTATTCATTAATTTGATGTTTAAAAAGGCTATAAAATCACATTTATAACACTTAACTATATTTTAAAACGTTACGATATTCGAAGACGAAATGTTTGAATTTCCAGGTCGCCGCATATATTGTGATATTGCTTGTCTTATTCAAATATTTGATATTCGAATCTTACCAAACAAAAATTTATTGTATGTGAAAATTATTTAATAAAATTCTATGTTTGAATAAAATTTTACTAAAATTAACAATTAGATTATTTTGTTAAATGTTATTTTGAATAAATAACAACATTAGAAATGAAACTAATATTAATAATATAACTAAAATTAATAAATATGATTTAATGTTAATAAATTTATCAAGATAGCACTATAAAAGAGTACGTGCATAATGAATTAAAAAGGATTTTTTTTTATACTCGCCCCTTTTACCCCATTCCACGATGCACTTGACTCAATAATGCAATCAAAGCCTACATTATGTAACGTTGAATAATTGACCAATAGATATGGAAATGTATTGAAAATTTCAATTAGATGGGTGTCTACGAAAGGGTGTTTAACTAAAAATTGTTAGTTTAATAAGGAACATTCTTATGAATGAAAAACCTCCCAACTCCTGACCCTTGCCCAACTCACTGAAGTGGTCTGTTTCTAGGGTATGGCCCAAATGGTTCTGTCACGATTTGATTCAGAAGGCGTATTTGAATAATAAAAATATTTTGAATTTAAAATTGGTTTTAAATTTAAATCGAATTTATGAAGGTTAAGGTTGATTCACTGAAGTTATAATTAAATAAATAGTTTTAAATTTAAATTTATAATTATAAATGTTATAGATGAATAAATTTGAAATTATTTAAAATTTAAAATTATAAGTGATATAAATACATAAAGTTCAAAATAATTTTAAATTAAAATATGAAATGGGAACGTTACAGTCCATTTATAGTGTTAGCCTTTATCTTGGACTAACACCCCAAAACGATCGAAATTTATAAAGAAAATGCAAAAATATAAAGAAATAAGAGAGAGAGAGAGAGAGAGAGAGAGAGAGATGATATGGTATATTTATAGTGGTTTGGAAAATCATTCACCTACCTCCACTTTATTAATTTTATTTATTTTATTATAGTACATATTGGAACCGGGCTAGTCAGTAGCGAGTGAGATGAGCGGATTTTTTTGAAAAAAATACCTTAATTGGATCTTAATGGGTCGATGAAGTCTACTAGTTGTGATGGATCCAATCTTGTTATTTTATGTAAAATCATATTTTATTTAATTTTCTTGATCTAATTAATTAAAGTTATGTCAATCAGTTTAATATTTATATGTTCTTAGTATATCAATATATACTCATGTGTATGTACACATGTAATGTCCAACATATCAAGGTATACATGGTTAATAATTACATAAGTAGATATAGCGATTTATATCTACTATTTAAATAATGGTCATTTATATATGTTTAAGTTATCTCAAAACATCGTTTATATATTTATAAAATATACTAAAAATAATATAATTGTCAACATTATCTACATATAATAAAATACAAAATATTTAATCTAATTTTTACTAAGTCAATAAATATTATATTCAAATTTTTTATTTAAAATATCTAATTAAGATTTAACAAAAAAGTTTGATATTCAAAACTAGATGTTAAAAAAATCTTTAATTAAATTTAAATATTTATATTTATATAAAATAATTATTAAAGCCATAAATAACATTTTATTATATATATATATATATAATATACAACATTGTTTAAATATGTATTAACAATTTCTGTGACGCCCCACCTCTATACCCACGCTAACCAAGAACACTACGATGTAGTGCTGTCAATTAGCGCGGAGAATAAGGCTGTTGAGGAGCGACCATCCGTGTAACTTCTTTGTGCGAGCACCGATATGTCAGATAGAATAGAATGCATATCTTTTAAAGAGGAAATCCAACATACCGATACAAACACAAAGCTATCACACGGTGGCTATATATAATCTTCGGAAACAAATATAGAAATAAACATAACACAAATCAGTCTCAGACAATTCATATCACAAAGGCGGAAATAGATATGAATATATAACACACATGAAAGTGTTCATCAGAGTAGTGGTCAAGTAAGATCCACGATAATACAAAAGAATAGCAACATGTGCTATACAAAAGAATAAGTACACAATATAGAGTCTATATCTCAAATGCGTACAACCAAAAACTACTAATCTAAGTAGTGCCAAAAGTCAGAGTAGCAAATCCCGGGAGGAAGTCAAGCAGAAGCACCTGTAACATCTCGGTCTGACCCGAGTATTATTTAAGAAAATAATAAACGGATCAGTCTAACTATAAATATCAGATGACATGATATAAAATAATAGATATGGCATAAACATAGAATACCCATACTGACATACTACTATAAGTATGTAAATGATAATCAACAAAAGATTAATCAATATCACATGAATCTTCTCAAAGATAAGGTAGGGTATCATACCCTAAACTTGTATTCATAACAAGTCAATAACACATGAATTCACCAATGCACAAAAACTGATATCATATCAATGAAAATCATGAAAATTGGTGAAGCACAAAATTCCAGAAATCATCATCAGAAATCCAGAAAAACACATAAAAAAGGGGGGAGGCCTAACACATGAATGGGAGCATTAAAACTCACCTACGCGTAAACACATGACGAGAAGCTATCTCATGGAAGCTATCCATTAAATTTTCACACAGGAATGGCCCGAAGACCGTAGGGTGCTACCCTAGAAATGTGATGGCGAAACATCACATGATTGGGGTATAGTCTCCCACGTAGACAAAGAGACATCGCTCAATCGCTAGTCTAAATCACAAAAATGATCGTCATGATCATAAGGAAGTGTCAATCACACCAAGCTAGTAAATATATGAGTTTAGCTTCATGTCCCATAACCACTTGCTTAACTTAAATATTTACGAACAAGCTGTAAATCTTCACTAGGAAATTGTCACAAAAAGGGTTCAATCGAACAAGTCCAAGAGCTAACCGACGAAGTGAACGCAAGCGTTTCATACCACTCGTTTTACTAAGTCGTTTAAGTCGATTTCTCATTCGAGTGAAGTAAAGGCTTGTATATACTAGTAGATTGAAAATCGGTTTGAGAAAACGAACTTTTGATATTTAAAATAGTGTTGAAATCGCTTTGATGAAAGAGTTTTGATATTTACTATTAGTATTGAAACCTTCATATATCTTTAAAGTGACAAGTCATAAAACGATTGTAGAAACAAATCAATTCACGTTCGAAGACGTGAGTAAAGTCCAAAGAAGTCAATCCCAAAACCATCAAAGTAGAAATTCTGATAAATGTTTTTCAGAAGAGATTGCCTACGCAGAGTAATACGGGGTTCGACCTAAGGAAAAATAGGTGGGCGACTAAACAAAGTGGCCGATAATAAATGATAACAACAAAAAGGGAATCAACCCGATTTGATTAGAGTTGGATATTCAAGCTAAAAAAACAACTAGGCAAAACACAGCAGATTCAGACGTCTGAGATCAAGAATTCAGACGTCTGAATCTGGAAAATAAACTATTTTCCAGAACAGAATTCAGACGTCTGAATCCTAGACTTCAGACGTCTGAAATAGGCACTTTTTAGCCTACTTCTTTTCTGGTTCAAAATGAACCAATTCAGACGTCTGGAATTTTGATTCAGACGTCTGAATGCTGGGAAAAGAAAATTCCCAGTATTCCATTCAGACGTCTGAACCATACGTTCAGACGGCTGAAACTGTTATTCAGGGCATTCCCTGAACCTAGGCCAAAAAATGGCCAAACGACATCGATAACGATCGGTCGAGCAACAACGACTAAGGAATTGCACAAGGATAAGTGTTAGGAATTCATACCTAACAATCGAAGATAATTATTGACTTAGATGTGAGATAAAAATCTCACCTTTTCACAAAATCAATGAAGAAGAAGCTATAGAGCAATGGCAAGAACAATCTCTTCAATTCCAACCCAACAAGCTTGAAACTAAGCTTAAAAGAGAATCATTTTCAAAATTAGGTTTAGGAAATTTCTGAAATTGAATGGAGAAGGAGTTGGAGAAGATGAAGGGAAGGCTTACCAAAGCTTCTTCTTGAATTTGGAGGTAGGAGCTTGAATTTGCAATGGAACTAGGGCTTAGGAATTTCCATTTCCAATCTTTTCCCCCATTATTCTCTTGAGCTTAAGAGAGTTAGGAAATGAGGAATGAATGAAGAGAAGAGGAGAGGGGCTGGTTTGATATAACCAGAATTGGGCAAATGGGCTAAACCAAACACAAAGTCCAAAGTGAAAAAGTAGCGAAATTCGACTTACTCCAAACATATCAAAGATTATACTCAAAAAGATCGCAAACGGCATTTTGAACTCAATGGAAGTGGTCCCGAGTCCTAATTCGACTGTTTGCAAAAAGTAGCTTTTCGGACTAAAATCCGACGAACGATGTTATATTTAAATAAAATATTTAAATATAAAATCGACAAATATGCGGGTTGTTACAATTTCTATATATATATATTGTAAAATAAATATTTTAAATTATATATTTAAAACATTGTTTGTCTAGTAAGAATTTTTCTCATATTTATATATTTATTTATTTAAAAAACTATTTTAATATATATAAACAATATATATATTATAAAATAATTATTTTAAAATTATATATATGTAGAACCTTAATTGGTCAATAGAAAAAAAATTAAACGAAACTAATTTTTTTATATTAAAATTATATATCTATATATGTATGTATGTATAGAATAACATTAAAAGTGACCAATGTATTAAATAATAATTAATATATGTCTATCTTACAATTTAATAAATTTTGTTTTAGCCAAAGAACATTTTTTTAATTTTAACAGCAAAAAATAATGTAAATAATCAAATTATATATGTATAGTTTTAAAAGTAGTTTAAGGTATTTTAGGTTTTAAAATTAGTAAATAATCATTTTAAATTAAAAATAAATATTTGTGATCTTTCAAAAGTTAATATATGTATACCAGAATAAAAAATGGCCAAATTTAAAATATTTACATATATTTTTAATTTTAAACTTTGAATTTTAAATTAATAGTTTCATAGAGATCAATAATTATATATTATTACTTATAGGGAGACAATATCACGTATATAAAATAGTTATTATGATATGAACAACATATAATGAACAATATATTTAATACAAAAGAATATACCTAAGAGAAGTAGCCTTTGATTCACACATCGATTCAAATCGTCTCCTCGATCCCTATCCAAAGGTGCAAACTTCGGAGTATCACTGCTTTAAAGAGTTTTGTATTTGATTTGGGGTGTTTAAAGCTCAAGTGTGGGCTAGAGTACATTGGGTTAGGATGGCCAAGGGGTGGGAGAGATGGAGCAAAAAAGTAAAAAAAAAGTTGAGGACTAAGTTCGCTTAAATAGGGAATTTAGTAGAAATATCTTTCCACCATCACCTCTTACTAAGTCATGCCCTAAGTCCCCCTCTCCCACTTTATTATTGGCTGACCTAAACTTGATAAACAATGGACCAAATGGATCTCAAAACCCAATAGCAATTAATTCCATTAAAATCCAATTCAAATTTTCATTGATACGCACATATATAATACGCTCTCAACTAATCACTACGAGCAACCTTACTAAATACACTTAAATACAACAATAATTAATATTTCTTTAAATATTAATTAATTTGCAACACTTTATAAGCTAATTAAATCGAGTGGTGGTTCGAGACTGAAATGAATTCAGTTGTGCGACTCACAAGTATAAATTCACTTGGCTATTAATATTAGAACAATTCAAATACTAATGTTCACACGTCACTTTAGCTAGTAGTGTGATAGTTTGGTCAAACTCATTGCTTACAAATCTCATCGGTAAAAATCCAATTTCACTAATTTAAGCGGTAACTTTTAGCAACGACTACCTACAACAATTCTCTTCGTTAATATTATATCACTTAGGAATTATGGAATTTGGTTTTGGTAAAAATTCTAATACAATCCACATTCAACTTGGTTAGTGTATAAACAAAGTCCTAAGTTCAATACTAACATTTATCATTAATAGTTTACTCTGGCAGGGATTTTGACTTTTAGTTTCCTATAGTTAACCACGATACTAACCCCATACAACTAAGGAGATGAATTTTCTATTGGATAGTGTTTCACTTCCAATGCTTCAACTTAGACCCAACTATAGTCGCTTAATTATCACTATGCCATTACTTAACTATAATAAAAGTGGAGTATCCATATTGAAGCTCAATGGTATTCTCAAGTTGAGAGAATTGTATAATATCACTCTGAGATTTCGTGTTTGGAATAATTATTATTAACCAATATGAAACTCTTTGATGAATCATTTCATACTTATTCAATACCTATCAACATGTAACCCTTTGGTGCCCCAGCAGCATGAGGGACACACTGCCTAACATTTGGAAAGCATTACATACTTTTAGTCTATATGGATGTATCGATGTCCTTTCTCGAATCGTCTTAATCATGAATATTTAAAATAATATGTTATTTTGTTTGATGGTAAGTTTCTCATAATTACAACTCCTTGTGATTATTATCACATAACATGCAATTTTAGGATTTTCTATGTAATATACTTTAAATTAATAACTTAATTAATTATATCACTGTATAATAAAGTACATAATAAAAATCAAATATCTTTATTATGAATAAGGTTCGTTATAGAGTAAGATATATGTAAAAAAAATACGTAATTGCCTTAGGGCATATCCTTAATTATCTTAGTAGGTGTACCAATTTTACAATGGATTCTTGAAGTTTTATCTCAAGGTTAAAAAATGGCAGAGTTTCCCTAGTTAGATAATCAAATTTCTGGTCCTTCTTCTATTTGGGATGGCCGTCTATTTATAGTTGAATTGGGATGTTTGGAGGCTGTAAACTTGTCAGATCTTACTTGAATTCATCAATCATTTAGATCTGATAATCAAGAAAGAGATCAGGTCAAAGTTGGACCAAATCCCAAAGCTTAGTTGATCAGTATCGATTCATGGCCTTGGTCCAAAATCTTGCACTTAGCTCAAAATTGTCTTATCCTCATTGCTTTTGACTTTAAAGGGAGAAATGGTCATTCTCATGGATCGATAATGATCCAACGACCATATCAGAAAACTTGTTTTATTCTGCAGCAATGCAAGAGACCCATTAATTTTGAGTTTTTTGGGGGGAGGGAATAGTCTTTAGATGGATCGGTACCGATCTGACCATGGATCATATCTGATCCATCGAATTGGTCAATTTTGCTCCCCTTTTTCCATTGGTCTTCGTAGTTGATTGTCTTTGAGTCCATAGACGACTCCTTGGTCATTCCATAGTCCTATTCAATCAGAATGTCACTTGGGACAAATACTATATAACAAACGATATTCAATTTATCTCGATTTGCATAGCTATTGGTGTAAGCTCGTTGGATGGGGCTCTGAGTATCTTGGCAAATCTCTAGCACTTGTCACATTTCCTCGAATATTCAACTGCATACCGATTAACGGTTGATAAGAAATATCCATAGTGAATTACCTTTTTTGCCAAATTCTACCCCTATTGTAATCTCCATGACTTCCTTGATAAACATCTTCAAGGATTTTCTTCACTTCATCTTTGTTGACACACTTTAGCAAGGGGGCTGAGAAACCGCTCTGAAATAACACTATGTCTTGCATAATGTAGCATGGTACTTCACGCAAGCATTTTTCATCATTCGTTCTTACTCTTTGGAAGAGTTCCTTTTGTAAGATATTCCTTAAACAGAGTCACCATGACTCCTTCTCCTTAATCTCGAAGATATAAGAAATATTCATTTCATCGGTACTTGGAGACTTCAACATCTCCACTAGAATAAGTCCTAAAAACTACACATCTCCATAGCTAGCCAACTTCGCCAATGAGCCAGCATTTGAGTTTTCAACTATGTAGATGTGAGTTATTGTGTAGTGCTCGATCTCGTCTAGTAGTTCCAAGACCTTCGATAGGTAAGGAAAAAGTCATGCACCCTTAGCCTAAAATTTCTTCTTTACATGGAAAACTGCAAGTTGGGAGTAGGCCTATCAATGGATACACAAAAATCCAAAATCTGTCTGGATCTGTATTTGAAAATGCGGATATTATCTGATATTTGAAAAGCGGATGCGGATATCCAATATTCAAAAATATTTTTAGTTGCAGATGTGAATATGAGTGTATCCATATTCAAAAAATATCCATCCAATCTGAAATTAAGTATCTTTCTTATAACTGTATTATCATTTAAAATGGACACTATAATCAAAAATAATTGTTACCCATTTCAACATTATTTCTAAAGTTGTTTTTCATTCGACTGTTGGATCCCATATGAAACATTCCTATGCTTATGATACCCTAGAAATTTTAAAACCCTATTACTAAGTCAAAAAAATTCAACTGCCTCCATTTTCACAATTTCAGTTTCACCTTTCTATTTCCCTAATCACGCTCGAACCCTAAATCAACGTAATTGAAGAACTTTCTATTTACTAAGTTAAATGCTTGTTCTTTATTGTGATACATTTATTCAAATTGTAATATTGTGTGAATTAATTAATTATGCATATGGTCATAACTCATTACAATATTTTGTGCATTGTTTTGTTACTTGAAAAACTAAATTAGAGTTTATTAGTTTTTATGTTCGATTGTTACTTGAACGCCTCATGAATTATGATGTTTTTGTTTTAAAATTTCAATATATAAAAACAGTTCATTTTTTGGATGCAGATTATATGAATATTTTTGGAAATCTAGAAATATATGCATCCTCTTTTCGAATATAGATATTTTTGGATATCCGATAAAACTCTACAAATGCCAATACAGATATCAATTTTGGGATATACGCAGACATCGGATGCGGATTTTAATTTTCAGATGCAAATGCAAATTCAATGATATCCACATATGTTTGCATCCATTGATAGCCCTAGTTAGAAGTCAATAAACATGTGTAGTGTCCATATTCCCAACTCTTTCTCTATCTCGAGACCCATAGTTAAGGCATCATATTCCGCTTCATTGTTCATAGCACGACACTAAAGCTTCAGTGCATAACATACCCTCTGACCCTCTAGAGTTACCAAGCTACTCCAACTCCAAAATCAAGATCAATGGATGCTCCATCCACTTTTCTATTTAGAAAAGTCAACCATCTCTTCTTCCATTTCACCATCCCAAATAGTAAATTAAGCAATAAAGTCCGTCAAAGCTTGTCCACGAATTGCCTTTTTAGGAAGATAAGTGATCTTGTACCAACACAACTCATTGTTATCGGGGCAAAGTATGGTTGCTTTTCCTTAATGTTATTAGTAAAATGTAGGCTAGCTTCTCCAGTTTAGGATAATGTTTTTCCATGCCTATGAGTCCTTTACTAATATAATATATTGGCCTTTGGATCATCCTTTCACACACTACAATGATATGCACAATGCTTGAGTCAACACTACCAAGTAAATGTATAGTTCTTCTCCTTCTAAAGTCTTTGATAGGACCGGAGGTTTCCACGGATGTTCCAATAATTGTTGGAAGGCATCTTCACATTCATCCGTCCATTGGAACTTCACATTTTCCTACTCGAGGGAATAAAAAATGGTATACACTTGCAGGTTGCTTTTGAGATGAACCTACTCAAAGTGGCAACCTTGCAATTCAAGATTTATATTCCCTTCTAGCTCATAGAGTTGTAACCTCTCCCAATGCCTCAATCTTCTCTATATTAGCTTTAGTTCCCCTAGAGTTCACCATGAACCATAAAATTTCCAAATACGGCTCTAAAAGAACGTTTCATTGGTTCAATATCATTCTATACTTTCAAAGTACGTTTGAACATTTCTAATAAGACATTTTTTGATTCCTTAATTTCAATGGCATATCCCCTATATAGACTTCCATTATTCATCTGATTTGTTCTGAGAACATCTTGTTAACCAAACGCTGATAAGTTGCTCCAACATTCTTCAAATTGAATGGAATTACCTTGCAGTAATACAGTCCCAAATACATGGTAAAATTCATATGCTCTTGATCAGGGACATGCATCACAATCCGATTATAGTCGGAATATGCATCCATAAATGACATTAGTCCAAGTTCAGTGGTTCCATCCATGAGTTGGTTAATCCACGGAAGTGGAAAGTAGTCCTTCTTGCATCCTTTATTCAAATCTGAATAAACGATGATGTATGCCACTTTCCATTGGCCTTCCTAACCATGACAGACTTTGTTACCTATTTCAGTTTTATTTATTTTTAAAAAAAAGTTGTTTTCCATAGTTTCTCCTTCAACGTATCAGATCTCTCTAATTCCCTATTGAGCCTTTTCTATTTTATAGGAACGAATAATGGGTAGACTTTCAACGCAGGTAAAATCCACCATATGTCAGACTAAGTCCATGCGAACACTTCTTGGTTCTCTCTCAAGAACTCAGTTAGTTCCTTCTTTATTCTTAGCCGGAGTTGAGACCCAATTTTTACAATCTTTGTTGGATCATCTTCCCTACTTAAATCTCATCCCTCAGCTCCACCGGTCTTGCCTTAGCCTTTTCTGACTCTTTCCATGGGTCCTTATCTTTAACTGGACCGTAGGTGGACCTGAGCCGAGGCTCAGACGGTAATTTCTATGCATTCTGCATTTTAATACAGAAAGCCTTCTATGCATTCTTTCCTTTCTCCCCATGCCTTCCTTCCAACAATCCCGCGACATTGCATTCTCTCTCACTACTTTAGTCTCCTTGGACTCCCCTAACTCCACCGTCCCTTTGAAATTTCATTATTAAACACTAAGGAACGACAACAATCCAAAAGTCAACAAGGGCCGGTTTTCCCAAAAAGGCGTTATAACCATAATATCCGTCCATTACATTAAAGTTTTATACCCACGTCACCCTGCAGGGTTTTCCTCCTAGTTGTATCATCAGCTTTATACATCAAATAAGAGAAGTTGCCTCTCTGCTAATTCCCTAAAGGATGGATTTACATAGCAACAAATCCTTGTTATCCAATCACATTTCAAAAAATGCTCATTTAAATTGAATATTCCCCGAGCTTTCATTTTCAATCAGCAGTCAATAAACTATAACTAGCACAATCTCGACCATAATCACCATTGGGTCGAAGGCAGGTGCTTCGACCCTATCTACATTCTTATTTCTAAAGATGATGTCATCTCCTTTGCTACTTAGTGGGAGTGTCATCCTCGATAGAGTAACATATTTTCCATGGTGCGTGTTTCAAGGAACTCCCATAGCATTCTATTTTGTTCCTGCTCTTTTCCATGGGATGTGGACCTTTAAAAATTTTATCGATTGCAATTCTGTGTTGGCAATCTTGGACCCTCTCCATTGGTTCCTTCAAAATTACCTTGAGGTGACTAGTGTAGTAGTCGATCATTCCTTTATCTGCCTTCCTACGGATTCATCACATATTATTGGAGCTGCTTCTTCCTAATCAACTTCTCAATCATATCTTTAAAATGTCTGTGCTCGTTGGTAATGTGCCCATGCGAGCTTTTTTCTTCTTTCGCGGCCTCTCTCAAACCAAGCTTCTTGTATCTAATTAGGTCTTGAGTTGCAAGGTAGATATTCTCCATAGAGTTGGCCAACTCCGTGTACTTCCCATCCCTATTAAATCGAAACGTTTTCTAGGGTCCTGCTTCATTCTTTAAGGGTTATTGTTTTCCTCTTATTGTCAGCATTATTATTGCTATCGTTACCATCCTTCTTAACAACTTTTTTACTTTTTACCATGCTACGTTGTCCAAACTGACCACCCCTTCTGACTCATCCAAGCACAACAATTGGTTCACTTTCCTATAAAAATCCTTTAGCACGTTCAACATCTTCATTATCAACCATTTTACAAAATCAGATCCTTTGTCCACTCCGCCAACTATCACCATCAGTGTCAAATCATCTTGTGGATTATTCACCCAGTCACAGCTATGCAGAATCTCTTTAGATAATTCTTCACTGTTCCTCTATTTCTCTGATGGATGTTTGCTAATGATAATGCATCCTTAGGTTGCATAGAGTGAACCCAAAATTAAGTCAAGAATTTATTCTCCAATTGGTCATATGATGATAGGGATCTCGGCTCTAACCCTTAGAATCACATCGTTGCTAGTCCTTCCAAAATCAATGGGAAGCATCTAAACTTCACATATTGTTCGCTCTAGTACAATCCATGTGTCAATAATACCATTAAATGTTGTAAAGGATCCGTCAATCCATTGTAACTTGGAACCGTCGATATCACGAATTTCCTTGGATATTTGGCCATCCAAATCTCCAGTGTGGACGAGTTCCGACTAGAAGTCATTTCCAATATATCCTCCTGTTTATCTTTTTGAAGCAACCTTCATATTTCTTCAGTAATCATCTCATTGGTAAATCCTTCTTGCGCCCCAAACGGAGGTCATTGCATGCATCACCATGTGTTTCATTCCACGAGCGACCATTATGGCCACTGCCCAAATGGTCATGGCTATCATTACGATGTCTATGTTTCACTAGCTTTGGGGAGTCCATTCGTTCTGGTATATTGTGTTTTCGGTATGGGCTGAATCCTCTATATTTACTCACTCTATGAGCACATCTCTAAGAATTCCTTTAAGTTCTTCCATCAACTGGACTCACGGCTTGACAAGTACCATCACCAACACCATAAGAATTATTGCTGTTATTTTTCTTCTTCCTCGATGGATCTGCCTAACCCATGATGGATCAGTACCGATCTATGTCTAGGTATGTTCATCAACTCCATTTTGTTTCTTTTGATTCCTTATATCATCTGCATCTCCGTCTTGAGGCTGTTCCTTTCTTGGTCAATGTCAATTAGCAAAACTTCCTTCATCCGATCATGATGGATAACTTCCTCTACCTCGATGATCTCTAAGGTGAGATCCATCTCCTTGTAGATGTTGCTTCAGCGATGCAAATTGCTTTGCCAATTCCTCCATGATAGTTTGTTGCATTGCTTCCATCTTTTGATTCATGGCAACTACAATTCCATTCAACTCTTCTCATAATCAGGTGAATTGTCTCTTCATTCCTTCCATTGTGTGCTCCATCAGATTCATCTTCAATCACCATCCTACTTGTTTCTTCTTAGTATCATTCTTATTGGATTTATTTAGAGATTTTTTTCAAGATCCAGCCTTGTGTTCAAATCATAATGAAAGAACCAGAAAAGGCTAGCCTTTATTTTGGACTAACACTCCCAAATGAATGAAATCAAAGAGAAATTGTAAAACTAGAGAGAAACGAGGCATAACATTTTTATAGTGGTTCGTCAGATCACTGACCTACACTCACTTTATCAATTTTATTGCTTCGATTGTACTAGATCTACCAATTTTAGAATGGATTCTCAAAATTTTATCTTGAGGTATAAAAATGGAAGAGTTTCTCATAATCAGATAATCAAAGTGTTGATCCATCTTCTATTAAAGATGGCTCTTATTTATAGTTGAATTGGGTTGTTTGGAGGCCATAAACTTGCCATATCTCATTTGCATTTATCGGCCAATCATTTTTGGTATATCAAGAAAGAGATCAGGTCAAAGTTGGACCAAATCTTGAAGCTTGATGAATCAGCAACGATCCAGCCATGGATCGATACCTATGCATGGCCTTGGTCCAAAATCTTGTACTTAGCTCCAAAATGACTTCGCCTTCATTTCTTTTGAGTTTGAGGGGTAAAATGGTCATTGTAATGGATCGACACTAATTCATAACCCATACCAAAAAACTTGTCTTTTTTCAGCCATGTTAGAAACCCATTGCTATTGAGTTTGGAAGGTAAGTAGTCTTTGGATTGATCGGTGTCGATCAATCCATGGATTAATGCTGATCCATCAACTTAGCTAATTTTACTCCCTTCTTCCTTTGATCTTCATATTTGATCATCTTCAGGTCCGAAGTCCATTCCTTTTATATTTTGTAATCTATTCCATCGAAATGTCACTTGGGCTAAATATGAGATAACAAACAATTACGATTAAGTTGTAATATTTATTAAAGTCTTAACTAAAAATATACAAAAATATAAGATTCAACATTATATAATAAATGTCATAATTATGTAATAGAATCTTATATAAAATAAAAGTAGTATATTTTTAAAGGTTAAAATCAAAATAAATCTCGTTATAGTTAAAAGGAATGAATACATATGTTTACAGTTGTATATACATATAAAATGCAAAATGATGTCAAAGAGTATTATGAATACTTATCATTCCTTGTCGACGAGAACACCCATTGTTATAATTTTGAGATTACAAAACTAAATAATGTTACTTTTTATCATTTATAATATAAATAGTGTAAAACACATAATCATGGTTATTGAGCACCCTTAAGTCATAAACTATGTATGGTGATGTTTAAATTTTCTCTAGTTTCGTAAGGATGTATTGTAACATTTTAAAGCACCTTCAAGAGTAACAAAATTTAACCCTAAGCAATCACGAAATGATGAGTCATGAATATCTAATGTATTTTATGATTTGTTAAGCACCCTCAAGGTCATAAATATTGGATTAGGTACGTCGGATAGCGTGGTAAAAGGGGTAAATTTCAAAAGTATTTCATTTTAATTAATATGCATTAGATCTTTTATAATGTTACATAAATAATGTTGTCAATATTAAATCATATTTAATGTTTTACTTGATGAATAGATTTGAATTTTATATTATGTTATATTAAAATCATATTAATAATAATGTTAATTTGATTTACAATGTCATTATTTTCATAATACTTAACGTGATAATTTATTATCAAATTAAATAACATTTACCCATGGTAAATTTAATGATAAAATAATTTCAGATATAAACATACATATATATATATGTATGTATGTATGTATGTATTTATGTATGTATGTATCCAAATGATAATAGCTAATAAAATAATTGTAATAGAATTCAACCATTGCATGTTCAAATTGATATTTCATAAATTAATGTTATAAATTTAAATGATTAAAATTTATCTTAATTCAAATATCACATATTTGGATATAAACAAATGTCTTAATATATCAAATTTGTTGATGTTGAAATATAAATACTTAATGATAATATTAATATAATAATGTTGAATTTATAGAATCATAAATAATTATATAATTTACTGTCAAATGATATCAATGTGTTGAGAATTTAATTATGGACCCAACAAGATAAGTTGTAAAAAGGAGTTTGTATGTGAGAGTTAAACTAATTAGAATATATATGGGTCACTTGTAATATATAAACTTTAGTAGTTTAAAACAACAAATTACCTTTCTTTTTCTCGTAATCCTAACTGTTGTAACCCAAATCTTTTATATAATTTTGAAGCTGATATAGGCCACCAGACCTAACATCGCACCTGCCATCGAGTTCCCTAAAACGAGCTAATTTTGCCTATGTGCACCATGTCGAACTTGGTATTGCTCGCTGAAACCCTAATTTAAAACTAAATTTATGTTGTACAGTCTCGACCATTGCCTACTCAAACTGATTGTGGTTGAATGTGATGATGAACCATCAATGAACTCTTTAACTGTGCTATGATGGTGTGCATCGATGTGCATAAATAGCAACCCAAAATCCATTTTGTTATATAAAATTTATAAATTTAAAAAAAAATTTATTTATTAATTAATGTATTGTTTATCACATTTATGTATTTGAACGTGCGTCGATGTGTGTATTTATGTATTGTTTATTACATTTAAATTATTATATTGGCCCATTAAATAATTAAATAAATATATAATAATTATATATATTATTAATTAATTTTAGACCCTCTAATAGAAATTGAAAATAATAATAAATTAATTGATGTAACCATTATATTAATTTCTTTATAATAATAATTTATATCTTTTATAAATTATTTTCGATCAAAAAATGAGAGTTGTAGTTGTATTATTCCTAGGTGTAAACTTAGCCCTTGATAACATTTAAACAATTTAAATATTAAAGTCAGTATGGAATTTGTTAAAGCCGAGTAGTGGTCACGAGCTCAACTGCTTATAGATTATCTAGGTGAAACATATTTTCTTATCTTTTAAAGCGACACCCTTGAACGACGATATATTATGCATGTTTTCCCTTCATCATCACTACATCACTTAAATAATAGAGCTTGGTCAATGTTTAAAACTCTATTGATATCTACAGTTAATTGTGAAGTCTAACACTAAAGTCAATAGTTCAACCCGATAACAATTACCGATTAAAAATTTTGCTTTGGCCATAGACTTCAACTTTATATCGACTAGCGATTACGGTGATACTAACATTCCTTTCGAAGGAGACGCATCCTCTCTTGAATAGTGTTCCACTTCACATGGTTCCACTTATACCCTATTATAGCCTTAACATGACCACGTCGTCTTGTTATTGACCATAATCAAAGTATAGTTTAGACACTTAAGAATCATAGTATTCTCAAGTCATGACAACTTATACCCTACTACACATCATAATAATAGATCTTCTATTTGACATTTAACTTGAAAAACTCTCATTGAGTCATTCTATAATTGATCCAAACAACTATATATACGTAACCCCTTGGTACGCCTAATGGTCATAAGCAATCCATTATCCATAAAATGGAGAGAGTTACGTATGTGTAGTTCATGATGTGCTACCTCGTTAATGTGCAGAATGGATCCTAAGGCCAATGTAATACTAAAGGGGGGTGAATGGTATTTTTAAACTTATTACCAATTTGCTTTGTGATTATCAAATTTAACAATACAGAATCAGATTCATAGGCAATAATGTAATAAATGCAGTAAGTAAAAAGAAGTAAAAGTAAAGAGAAGACACAAAGATTTTTTTACTAGTTCGGATTCTCATTCCTATATCATGTCATGTACCCGGCATAGAATTTCATTATAACCAAATTGCACTTCCACTTCCACGGGTGACAAGAAAACATTTACCACATTATAAATCATGTAGCAAGTAACACCTATCTTGACTTTCCATGAGTGGCAGGACAGACCTAACTTTCTTTAGTTTGAACCAGGTGGTAAGAAAACTTATCCTGACTTTCCATAGATAGAAGGACACACCTATACAATCCTAACTTTCTATGGATGGCAAGACATGCCTTTACAAATAAATAGTAGAGCAATATCTATAAGAAATTGAATCTTTAGATCACAATTTCAAGTAGTTTTCAATACAACTTCCTATAGACCACCAGTAGCAATATATCTTCAATTTGTTTGAGGAATAGGATAAGAATAGAGAGTAAATGATAGAGAATTAAATGTAGACTCCTTGACTTTTTAATAGTTTGCAAATCCATGAAGAAGATAGAGAAAGAGAGTGGATTTGCAAACTATAAGTATATATAAGCAATAGGACTTTTCTGCAAAATATGATAGAGGAGTGAGTGGGAGAAATGATGGAGAATTCTATTAAAAATTCATTTTCCAAAGCCTTTATATATAAGATGAAGAGAAGTGAATTTTTTTAAAAGGTAAAAGGAAGTGTCCATTTGTTTAAAATGAAAAGTTGCATCAACGGCCGGTGCGTCGACATACTTACAAGGATATGTCGACATAACCTAGTTCAAAAATACAATTTCTTTATAAATTTTTTTAAAATTTTTTTAACTTGCAAAAACAATATAAAACCTTTATACAATGATTATGGAGAATAAAATAAAGAATTTAGAAGAGAGAATTCAAAGAATTGCTACGAGATCTTTAATAATTAATTATATGACAGGATATACTATAAAACCAACTGACTTTCATCATGTACTTTTCCAGCCTTTTATTCCTTGAGTCTCCTTTGTTCTCCTAGCATTGCTTTTGAATCTCCTTTGTTCCTTTTGATATCTTTGATATGCTTGATTCCTCTCGGTCTGTTGGATTCCTTTTGATCCACCTGGCCTTGTGTTGGAATTCTTAGATTAATCAATCTTAATTAGTGTACTACATCTCTACTTGATTATCCTACAATATATCTCTACTTGTACACATAGTATTTAGCTTAGTATATTCCATATGTAGGAGTGTTTGGATGCTAGGCATGGTTGTGAATGTGTCACTTGGACATGTTTTGGATGATGGTTGCTAATGGATGTATTTTATTAGTTGGTATTGCACATATCCGTTGATCTGTTCATGTTGACCTACGACATACACCACCTTATCTATTTTATAATATCAGTTATATGCATAATGGTTATCATATTTTTGCATATGTAGTGAATGGTTGCTCATCCGCATAAAATTGCAAGTACGTAGGACATTGCATACATATTGGATGCATGACACAAGCATTTTCATTTAAGGAGGTAAACTATCTCAGGAGATAGCCTAATTTTACATTACATATATATTCATTTACGATCCATGCATATATATATATATATATATTATATATATATATATTCTACATTAGACATTTTAAACTAAGGACAATGTTGGAAAATGGTTGATACTTGAGTAGATGGTTGCGGATATTTGTTGTATGAGCGAGTTACATTTTTCCATCTTTGGAATTTTGGGGATGAAATTATTTTGGAGGAGAATGTAACACCCGGTATTTCTTTATAAAAAGAAATAATTAATAAAAAAAACATTTTGATAAATTTATATAAGGCAGAAAAACTGAATTTTTACAAATAAAGGAATCTGGAAAATTTGATTTTTCCATTGGGTCAATTATATTTTCCTAGCTTAAATTCATATATAAAACATCAAAAACAAACAATGCATAATAAAGAAACGAACCATTTACCATAGCGCACGTATTGGGTATAACACCTATTTTGAAATTAAGTTTGAGAATTTATTACCAGAATGCATCAAACATATTAATTAATTGAGTTTGTGTAAATTACTCTAAATACGCATTAAAAGAAAAGGAGGAAAGGTATTTACATGCCCAAATTTAAAACCTTTTCATGGGAAAAGCATCAATTATGAAATTATTGCTATAATTAATGAAATGATATGTTAAGTATATTAGAAATAGAATAATAGTATATTTATAAAAATCATGCACTCAATGAAAGATATATTACATATTTTAGAAAAAAGAAGGTAACAATACATTTATGAAAGTGGAAATTAGGTTGAATGGGTTCTTACTTTAGGGTAATAAGTTTTAAGGACAACAATTCTGAATAATTAGTTTTAAGGACAATTTATAGAAAAATGATAAATTCATTTATCTTTTTAAGTTATATAGGAAAAGGATAAATTCATTTATCATTAATTTTGTATAACTAAAAATGATAACTTCATTTATCTTTTTCCTATAATTTGTCCTTAAAACTAATTTTTCAGAATTGATGTCCTTAAAACTTATTACCCTGCACAAAGAAGCCCTTCGAGTGACCCTTCATGAAAATGATGCAATTAATAAAATAAACGTTACATGTTTTGAAAAGAAAAGATAATTGCATATTCATCGAAGCATTTCTTAAAGAAAAGGTAAGATACGCTATCTCTTTCTTAGTAAAGAATAAGAGTAAGTTTGATTTTTGAATTTAGAAAAATTAATACCAATCCATTACAAATTTATTGCGCGATTAATAATAAAGAGCAAGATTCCTAATTAATGTCAATAAATACAAATACGCACACACACACATACGTATGTGTGTGTGTATGTATGTATGTATGTATGTATGTATGTACGTACGTACGTACGTACGTATGTATGTACGTATGTATGTATGTATGTAAACATCAATAAATGATATTAATTGATTTGAATTACAATAAATGGTATTGATTGGATTATAATTAATGGCATCGGTTGGGAGAATATAAACATTATATTCTTTAAGTAAATAAAAAGAAAAGAATTTTGCATATATATAAGGATAAGAATATATGAATAAACATATAAATTTTCGTAGACCTATACTTCACCTATAAATATAAGCTAAACCTCATTCCTCCTCATTCTAAATCCTAGACGCCATCTTTCAAATTATATACCTCTTCTTCCTTAAAACTTCTCAAATCAAAATACTTTCCATTCTCTCCTCCAATTTTTTTAATCAAAATCAAAATAAGACTTATCAAATTGAAGGGGAGAAAGAGAGAATCAAATTAAAAGAGAAAAGAGAAAGAAGAGGGAACTAATCAAGGCTTAGAGGTCTAGGAAAGAAGATTCACAAAGATTAAGGAAAAGGAAAAACTTTGAAAAGATGAGTGTATCTATCACGATGTGTTATGTTGAAATTTTTTTTGCTAAATTTCTATTGTACATCTACCTAAATTATAAAGTATGAATTTTGAATTTGAATTCATAATTTGCATTAAAAATCTATACGGACAGGAATTATGGATAAAACCTTAGGTGTTAATTTAATAATATAATTATTATAACATGGGGGATGGTAAACTATTGTAATTCACCTCTAAATGTGTAGATCTGGCATAGGTAATGGAGTTGAATCAACAAAAAAAATAGATCTACGTATGTATTCTTTAAATTATCTAGGTTTGATTATATCCTTTTTGAATAGGCTTGAATACATTGGAATAATAATTTGGTGAATACATGTATATAATAAAATAGAAAAACTACATGAATCAAGTATAAATAAGATTGAAATTTATTCAAAATATTAGTTAAAAGATTAACCTTTCTACTACACACAAGTCATAACAAATATGAACAAAATAAAGAAGAATAAGAGAGAGAAAACACCAAAAACGATGAAAACACGCAGGTTAGGCCTCTAAAAAAGAAATCAGACGTTTGAATTATTTTATAATGCAAAACAGAAATAAATCAGCTCATTTTTGACCTAACTCGGACGTCTGCATTTATTTTCAAACGTCTAAAATCAAAGTCGAACTCTGAAAATAGGGACAAACATCTGAATACCTGTAGCAAGATTTTTCTATAAGAGTTCACACGTCTGAATTAAAATTTAGATGTTTGAATGGCTAAAGTAAGCCCAGGTCGAACCTGGACCTAGTGTAGGGTAAGTAGGATGAATCGGGGAAAACTTGTTCTTACTTTCTGGACTTTTAGGAGTTCACATAGTTACATGGAGTAGTGCAATAGGCGGTATAACTACATTAGATAACGTACTTAGGTCCACACTTCATGGCATGGAACTCGACAAGGCATGTGATTATAGCGCAATTAGAAGCTCTTATTGTTACTAGGGCACATGCGGTAATATTTTTAACATGTTGGATAAAGGTGAAGGGAGACATAAACGTCTACAACAGTAGGGCTATGCGGTCGAGTAGTGGATGAACCAATGGGGAAATCATTATAAGCTATATCTTTAGCATTAGGTTGAATGATAAAGAGCATATGACAAGTTTATAATTGGAAAGGTGACATGATTGCTTCAGTAGGCCATTAATCATCAAGGTCATATACTCGGCATGTGCCCAGGCATTGTGATGTTTGCTCAGCGTATATGTGTGATTTAGGTGGTTCGCCGTTGAGAATATTAACTCTATGTTGGTTAGACGATTATTTATCAGGACTGTATAATAGAAATTGACCTAGAGTTATTTAGTTGTTAGTTGTTCAACCTTCGGGAGGAAAGCATCATATGTTGTTGTTGATGTAGGTGTAATATGAATTATACCCTCTGACTTGTAAAGTAATCAATCCTTTATATGTAATACACGAACATAATTGGACATCCTAGGTTGTGTAGATTACAATTGCAATTTAATTACTTACCAACGCCATACCATTAGTGATATAATTCATTCATCGGACTTTATATGATCCCCTCTATTTCTTCCCCTTTATATAAACCACATGTGGTCAAGTCGGTAGGTAAAGTGGCAAGACAAGATGCGTGGAGGAGGTGACTTGGCGCGTTAGAGATTTACTGTACTTATAGTTACTCATCTATGTATTTTATATTGTACTATTCCTATCATTCGTGCTCTTATGTATTGTTATTTAGAGACATTGTTGTACGGACTACCTTATAGGACTATTTTATAATTGGTTTATCTATGTTACTTATATATTATTTCCTTTTGTTATGAGTTTTGAAAATGTAGAATGTTCTAAATTTATAGTTGCCTTTGTATCATGGAAACCTTAAAAATCCAATGACTCATACTTCTTGGCATGACGCAAGTTCAAATATCATTTTAGGCTTTGGATGGCGTGTCTAAAGGTGCGAGTCATTACGGTTACGAATGCATTCATAAAACTATAGATTAAGTACTTCTCCTAAGGATTTTCTTCTTGTATATAAGTAACGTATTCATAACATTATTTATATCCCAATATAACAATATATTTACAATAAAAAATATAACCAAAAGTATATTTAATTTCGAACAAGATTCCTTATAACAGTTAAGTAATATAATCAAATTATGTAATTTCTTGTAGGGCGCACCTTTAACTCTATCAATCCGCCACTTGCACTTAGGGCCAATTATGGTGACTCATAACCATACTCTTAATCGATTTTCCTAGATAAAATCGAAAAAGGGACTTTAGTGAATAGGACTATTATATTATTATTTTGTACCTACCTTTTGATTATACTTCTCTATTATTTACGTACTCTTTTATCATGTGTTAATTATGGAGAACATATATAAACCTCTTATTAAGATTTCGGTTCCTTTTGCAATCTATATTGCATCCTTGTTATCACATTACATTATTTGATCCTCGATAGTGGGAATCATCACTAGTTTTCTTATAATTTTGCACATATATACCACTTTCATTATAGCACTATCCAAGGTGATTTACTTAGTCTTTATAGTTGAATTTTCCACAGCCTCGATTTTGGAGCATTTCTAACTTAAACCCCTTTTATCAAGGGTGAACATGAATTTAAGATTGACTTACTATATTCGATGTCACTTATGAAGTTCGAGTCCAAATATTCCTTTATAAGGAGTTCGTTATTTCCATAAATAATTCTCCAGTATTTCATAAATTCTCGAGAATACTCTTAACTACCATTCAGTGATTTAAACTTAGATAAGGTATTCGCTCACTTCACTTAATGCGGAAGTGAATTCTGATCTAGTACGTAACTTAGCATACATGATGATTCATATTAAAAATTTTGGTATGGTGTCTATGTATACCAATTAGGATAACTCCAACATCCTCTTTATACAGAGTATAAAGTGTGTTTCTTTAAATTCCTTCATTGAGAATTAAGCTACCAAACTCAAACTGATTGAAAATAGGTAGATCATTACCAATCGGTAAAATGTTGTCAGTTGCAGTAGTTAAGATGTCTTGGTACTTTCAATTTTTCTTTTTATAGGCACATACTTCCTCTTTATTTTGACTAAAACCAATTTTTTTGAATTTGTATCAAAATTCTTGCTTAACCACTAGATGCTTGTTTATGATCATGTCTTAAAAGGCCCACAAGCTATGCTATCGTCCCACTTGCGTCAAGACATTTTGACTATGGTGTGCAAACAGTCTCCTCTGAATCATATCCAATAGTTCTGTTTCAACATCAATGCGCCAAAACTAATAGTTATATTATGCGATAATTTACAAGTAGAATCTGAATGGACTTAAGCATGTTGATATGCGAATTTGCTTCACTAATTTCAACATTTGAAATCAATGAGGTCATTTCCCATCAACTTTGCTTCATATGTTTCCAACTGCATTGATCTTCTTCTCGAAGACTCAATTATAGCCAATGGGTCATATCGAGTACAGTTTAGAAAATCAATTTTGTTTGTGTACTTGGAATCCTTTCTAGATTTAGAGAATCAGGCCATATGACAAAGCTTATACTCTTCAGGGTTATCGACAGTTAAGGAGTTTGTCATTACTAACAGTTGAGGGTTGTCGATAATTGTGTGAGATTTCCTATTAGACATTCCAATTAACTTTGTACTTTTGGTCTTGATTAAAGTTGTATTTCTATACATTTTATTTCCATGGTAGAATGTTGGATTGTACCCAAGTCTATCACACTACCACTAAATTCTCAAGAAATAAATTCCTTCGGTACGAAAGTGGTGTACCTTGAAACAATTATTTGTTTCTTGGTAAGATGAAATGGTCATTCAAACCATTTTATGAACTACATATAGACTTACATAAAATAAAATTAGCCTTGAGTTCACGAAACTTATGTTCATAACGTAGATCGGACAACCACATATCATAGACTACTTAAGAGAAGGTTTCTTCCCATTTTATATCATATATGGAATCGTAATCTCGATTGTAGATGAAACCAAATCCAACATATGTGCTTACTCTTAAGTACATATCCTTAAAAAAGATAACTCAACTCCAGTTATTATCAATCGTAATTTTTCCAACAAAGTTCAATTACTGCTTATTGATACATCATTATGTAGCATAGGACGGAGTAATTTTGAGAGTTAATCTTGTTCTCTTTTAGTTACTTTTAAAACTCTTATCCAGTATACTCACTATTCGATCAAATCGAATTATTTTAATTATTTTGCATGTTATATTTTGTACTTCTATTTTATAACTTATCTCAGTTATCCAACTTGTGTATCATATACAAGTGCTCATATCTAACAAAATTTATTGCTGAATTTAATGAAGTAAGTGGATCCACTTTCTGTATCATTAGATCTTTGACCACATACAACTATATACACCAATACAAATGATTCGTTAACTTTTTATCACTCCTAGTAAATGAATGTTTAGCTGTTAATTATTTAAGATATAATTCATGTGTATCACATGATTCATAATCATATAATTAAAGAATAATTCTTAAAGATGTGGCTCAGTCCATGATTCCTAAAATAATTGTTAAATAGTTTAAATGCTTTTGTATTTTGTATAGAGAACGCACCAATATTGTTATAAAAACCAATACCATCATCGATATACAAAAAACAAATTTATTTTATAATGAATATTCGAATATTCATATTAAAGCAAAGCTGCATTTATTTTCGATCAAAATCAAAAATGGTTATTATATCATAAATAATATTTGATATACATGCAAGTAATTTTTAAAAACGTGATGTGTCCATTATCAATTGTTGTATTGTATGCTTCCATTACTTCCGTTGTTATAATATCAACATTTAACATACGAACTCTATTCAATCACTTATCATGGACAATTTATTTCTTTTACTGTCGATGGTTGTAGATCAAATATCTCAAACTCATAAAAAATAGTTCTTCTAAAGAACAATTTTCTATAAGAAAAATGCATTTGGAACAAAAATCATATTTCTTGTTCCTTATTAATCATTTACAAATATTTTACACAATTCTATTTCCATTGTCCCTTCATGAAGCAGAGGTAACCATTCACTCTATCTTCATCCCAACAGTGCATATGTTACATCCACTCTCAGGCTTTCACTTTCTATTTCAAATGGTCAAACCCTTTAAAAATAGAAACGCTTTTCTATAAGATTTCCTGGATTTCTTCACAAAAATGCATTCATCCATCATTAACATGTTAAGAAGATCGAATAGATTCCACTTAATTAAACTGATCAAAACTAACATTTCGGTGATGAACTCCTAGGTCTGTCTGTAGTCCTTGGTTAGTGTTGTTCCCAACAAAAAAGAACCTCATTATATTCAACCAGTTTCAACATATGATCTCACACTATGGTTTATTTCCTCATTTCAAATGAAATAATTTTATCGAAGTTTTATATGTTACGGAATGCAACTGTTCATCATATAACTTTTTTTATGTGATAGCATATTGATTGAATATCAATACTTTTAATTTTTTTCAAGTTCAAAGTTCATAAAATACAACATATAGTGTAGGGAAAAGTCACACTTAAGTGACCAAGAAACGAAAGTTTCAATGGTTCTATTGTTCGGCTCTTGCACGGATATTAAAGCGACAACATGCCAAAAAATTAACTTACTGGTAAGTAAATTATTACTTTTCTTCATCAATTTTTAATACGGTTTACTAAAGTATTTTATTCGGTAAAAAATTTTACCAGTTGCATTTTATATGCAAATTTATCAAATTTTACATATGTTCTTGTACTTATTAGAATAGTTAATTATATTTTTCTAGTAAGGCTCCCCTAGATTTTACATTGCTTAAAAAACCTAAACGAGATGCGAGGATTTTGGAAATTTCTCTAGTGAGTGTTTGGATTTATTTTCATGTTACTACACCCTTGAGGGTCCACAACAAATTGTGGTCCCTATATACGGTAAATAACACATTATTAGTTATGTTGTGTAGAAATTCAATTAATTTGCACTAACTCCAAAACTGCAGCGGAATGCTAAAGCGCAGAAATAATCAAAAGAAGGATCTAGCTTGTCGATTAATTATCAACCACCAATTCAATGAAAAATAATCACCAAACAAAGAAAAACAGAAGAGCAGAGAACAGAAATATTTAATGTGGTTCGGCTAGACCGCCTACATCCACGGACCCAACAACTATTCTTTATTTCACTAAAGAAAGAGAGTACAAAAGAGAGAGATTACAAAATTATAGGTAGTAGTGGAAAGACTAACCTATAATTACAAATTGAATAATCAATTTATCCAAAGACTTGTTTACGCTCAAAACCCCTAATTGATTTACTGCAGAAATTAGGGTTTACTGAAGAAGAGGATAATGATGCATGCTCTCTCACACTTATATGAAGATGAACTTCCTTTATTTAAATAGGCTTGAGAATGAAGGGTTGCTTGGAGATTAAGAAAATCAATATCTTGATTACCCAAATATCTTTCCAAATTGCATGATTTGATTTTAGTACAAATAGATGGCGTAATCTTGGTTTTCATATCTTTCCTTTGATTGATTGATTCTCCATGCCTAATCATTTATTTCTTCATATAACAAATGCATAAACTAATTAATTGATTGGCTAATTAATTATTTTCCTTCCAAAATATCCTCTCATATCTTTCCATATGCAAGCCAAATTACTTGATTGATTGAATCAATTAATTATTTTCTTGTCTTCTTTGGAAAATATTTGAATCACATAAATTCAACGCTCCACCTTGATTCAAATATAACAATCTCTCTACATCACCACATCTCGATAAATTGTTGGGTCTATGTCAACAAGTTCAATGTGAACTAGTTTGGGCAATATTGCCCAAACAGTGCTTCCAAATCTTTCCCAAGCACAAGAAAGATAGTATGCACATCAGCAAACATAATGCATACGAGAAAGTACCAAAATTCTTCAACATATCTGATGTAGGAGATGAAACTGTAGATACAAATCTTTAAGAGACCAATGGAGACATAACAACATGCTTCAACTTCTCCATTTCAAATTGAGTGAGGACATACTCAACATTATCTACTTCAATCTCCTCCACAATAATTTTGCTAGACTTTCGTAAGTCAACATCAGCAGACTCACGAACAAGCTCCACAACATTCAAAGCATAAGATGAAGAATCATTGCTACAAATATGCTTACAAATAGGGCCAACTGAACCAAAAGGCCTTTCCAGCAAGTGAGCTCCACCTAGAGTCTGGACCTCTGTAATCTTCTCATCAACCATGATATTATCGGAAATATCAATATCTCTTCGAATATGGAAACAATCTGATGACTCCAAATGTGTTTGGTAATTTTATGTCCTCCCAATGTCATCACTTGATAGAGGCTCCACCTTCAACAAAGACCTCTCATCAAATATCGCATGCCTGCTAGTCACAATTCTCCTAGTTGTTTTACACCACAACCTATACCTCTTCACTCCTTCTCTATAGCCTAACAAAATGTGCTTGCTTTCCCTAGGCTTCAACTTATCATGTCTCTCATCTTCTAAATAAGCTGAACAACCAAACACTTTAAGGAATGAATAATCAATAGGCTCTCTTTTCCATATCTCTTCTGGGATCTTCATATCTATGGTAATAGAAGGTGTGCGGTTGATGAGAAATACTGCCATAGATATCGCTTCTGTCCAAAATCTCTCTTCTAGACCAACAGTCGTTCTCAAGCTTATAGCTCTCTCCCATAATATCCGACACATGCTCTCCGCCACTCCATAACAATGTGACTCAACAGAAATAGAAAAATCTCTAACTACATGCTCGGACCCACAATAGTTAGTGAATTCTTGTGACATAAATTCACTACTATTTCCAACTTTGAGAACCTTCAAACGCTTCCTCGACTGCTTCTCTACCAAGGTCTTCCACTTACAAAATTGGGAAAATATTTCATCTTTAGCCTTTAACAAATAGACCCAAATCTTACGTGAGAAATCATCCACAAATATGACGAAGTAACTGGCTCTACCAAAAGATGCAAGTAGGGTGGGACCCCGCACATAAGAATGAACATACTCTTGAAACTCTGTAGCTCTAGGTCTTCTAACATTAAATGTAACATGCTTCTTCTTTCCAAAAGAACAATCTCCACAAGAGCTAGGCTTTGACTGACAAACACCATCAATCAACTCACGCTTCTTTAGTACTTTAAGACTCTCCTCATCAACATGACCTAAACGAAGATGCCATAACTGAGTAGAATCTGGAATACTAGAATCAGTAGAAACTACCGACTCTTCTAAGACCGTCTCTCCATAAAGCACATAAATATCATTAACTCGCACCCCTTTCATCACAACCAAGGAACCCTTCACCACTCTCAAATTCTCTCCATCTATTATTATCCTCATACCAAGTCTACTCAAAGCTCCAACTGATAACAAACTTCTACGCAGCATCTAAACATGTCTAACATCGTGATAGTCCTAACAACCCCATCATGCATCCTAAACCCCACACTTATAATGCCTACAACATGACAAGATGTGTCATTCCCCATATGAACTGCTTCGCCATCAATTTTCTTATAACTGACAAAACAGCTCCTATTTAGCGTCATATGACAAGAGGCTCCAGAATCAATCACCCAACTTGTATGCTCTAAAGGTGAAATATTGGCTGAAAATAATGATGTATTACTATCACTTCTATCTATATCTAATCTAACAGTTGGCATAACTAAAGCTTTCTCCTTCTTCTCTCTCTTCTTTCTAAGAGCTGGACAATCCCATATGTAATGCCCATTCTTCTTACAATAATAGCAAGCACCCCTTCTATGACCCTTGAAGTGGGATCCATGCATATCTCTTCTACCTCCAAGGTGCTTCTGCCTTTTATCTCTTCCTCTAGATGAACGAAGTTGTTACTGAAGAACACCGTCATTAGTCTTCACCTTCCATGTCCCTAAAACTCCTTTTCTAACAAATTTGGTTATGCCATATTTTTTCATACCACTACTAAAAGAATTTTCCATTGATAACTAATCTAGAACAAGACAGCTAGCTCTGATATCAAACTGTTGTGCAAAATTTCAATTGATTTGCACTAACTTCAATACCGCAGCGGAGTACTAAAGCGCGTAAACAATAAAAAGAAGGATCTAGCTTGTTGATTAATTATCAACCACCGATTCAATGAAAAATAATCACCAAACAAAGAAAAACAGAAGAGCATAGAACACACAGATTTAACGTGGTTCGGCTAGATCGCCTATGTCCACGGACCCAACAACTATTCTTTATTTCACTAAAGAAAGAGAGTACAAAAGAGAGAGATTACAAAATTATAGGTAGTAGTGGAGAGACTAACCTATAATTACAAATTGAATAATAAATTTATCCAAAGACTTGTTTACGCTCAAAACCCCTAATTGATTGATTGTAGAAATTAGGGTTTACTGAAGAAGAGGATAATGGTGGATACTCTCTCACACTCATATGAAGATGAACTTCCTTCATTTAAATAGGTTTGAGAATGAAGGGTTGCTTGGAGAATAAGAAAATCAATTTCCTGATTACCCAAATATCTTTTCAAATTGCATGATTTGATTTTAGTACAAATAGATGGCGTAATCTTGGTTTCCATATCTTTCCTTTGATTGATTGATTCTCTATGCCTAATCGTTTATTCCTTCATATAACAAATGCATTGACTAATTAATTGATTGGCTAATTAATTATTTTCCTTCCAAAATATCCTCTCATATTTTTCCATATGCAAGCCAAATTAATTGATTGATTGAATCAATTAATTATTTTCTTGTCTTCTTTGGAAAATATTTGAATCACATAAATTCAACAAGTTATACCTCGTATATGACTCATAATCATATATTCTTTGCTCCTAATTATCTTTATGGTCTTGAGAGTGCATAAAACCCATCATTCATGATTGGCAAAGAAATTATCTTTATCCCTTGAAGGTTCTTAACAAAGTTACAAAATGTTCTTACCAATCTAGGGAAAAATAAACACCATTATAAATATTTTATGCATTGAGGGTGCTCAACAACTGTAAGTATGTATAGTACTTTATTTACATTGTAAATGATGGAGAGTAATATTACTTTAGATTCGTAGTCTCAAAATAATAATAAGTATTATCATCTATAAGGAACATTATGTATTTATAATACTTAATGACATCGTTTGTCCATGTATGTATGTTTGTGTGTAGGGAGAGAGACACGCACAATTATATACACAACTATTTATTCCTTATAACTATTATGGGTTTTATTTCTTTTTTAACTTTTAAAATCTTATTATTTCATTTTATATACATTATACAAGATTCTCTTATTTAATTATAATATTTATAATATAATATTAAATCTCATATTTAAGTATATATTATTATTAGTTAACAATATAATTATTATTACAACATTATCACAACTTTTTATGAACTATAACATTTATAGTTTATGTTATAATTTAAAATTATTTTAAATTTATTTATTTATAATTTTTACAATTTTTATATTCATAAAAATTTCATATATATTATTTATAAGTTTTATAAATTCAAATTTAAACAATTCCAAACTGTTCATCTTTAACCTTTATGACTATAAATTTAAAACTTTTTTAAATTATATTCATAACCTTTATAAATTTTAATCAAAAACAATTTTGAATTGATTTATTTGTACCCTTAATGAATACAAAACATAAAAAAAAGTTTTTAAATTTATTCATAACCTTTATAAATTTAAATTAGATTTAAACCAAATTCAAGTTTAAATTTTGAGTATTATATATAATAACACAACGCGGGCTTAGGTACCATTATTAGATCAGGTATATTGGATAGTAGGGTAAAAGGAAAATTTTCAAAAAACTTCCTTTCTAAATCATTATGTACTAAATCTTTTATGATGTTATCATAAATAATGTTGTCAATAATAAATCCAATTAAAAAAAATTCGTATAGAAATTATTTCAAATTTATGTAGTGTCATATTATAATTATATTGACAGTGCTAATTTGATCTACGATATCACTATTTATTCAACATACTTAATGTGATAATTTACTATCAAATTAAATATTATTTACTCCATGGTAAATTTAAAAATGAAATAATTTTCTTAAATAATCATATATATATATACATATTAGTGTGGGTATAATTTTAAATAACTAATATTTAAATGATAAAAGCTAATAAAGTAATTTTAATATAAATTCAAATACCGCATGTTTAACATTGATATTTCATAAATTGATGTTATAAATTTAAATTATTACCATTTGTCTTAGTTCAAATATAAAATAATGTCTTAACATATCCATTTTTATTAATGATGTTTATATATAAATAATTAATGTTAAACTTAATATTATATTGTTTAGTTTATAGATAACAAAATGTAAATGGTATATTGAAATGACCCGCCCTTCTCGTCTCTCGAAAATCGACACAAAATACTCCATAGTATAATATGCCGACGATCGAGTGCCGGAAAAGACAGATTGTTGAGGAAAAGAAAGAAGATAGAAGAACTACACAACATCAGAATCTCACAATCGCAGCGAAATAAAATATAATAGATAATAACAGATCTTTACACAAAATGAAACCATATCTGTTTTATATAATACATCATCAGAGTACATCACAAGTAAACAACAATTACCAGCCTGACAGTTATATCATCCTGCCTCACAACTTGTTGGCAATTTCAAACAACCATAGCAGCGGAATAAACAAGTACGAATAATACGTCTCGAACTCCAGCTCCTCTCCTGAGCTCCAAATATCCAATACTGAACCTGTAATACTCGGTTTGACCCGAGCATTATAATGAAATAACACCCGAGTTAGTCTGGAATACCAACGTCAGAAAAACACATCCAAACTGATTCTTAAAGTTTCAAAAATCCTTTGAAATCAAAAGCATCTCGTAAGACCACGCCACAAATAAACATGTCGGGTGTTTACCTTACGATAGCCAAAACACTTTTTATCAAATCCTCTGATATTATAATAGTGTCTATATACAAATACTTATTCGCATAGCTGAAATTGTTACATGAGTAAATTCCAGCATACTAGCCACAATCGTGGGTAATACAAACAACACCGTAAAGGCACGTAGGGAGAATGGATTTCCAACTAATGACTAGGCACTGGGGTACCACCTGTCACAGTACGTGGCCTAGATCACAGTACCGAGGAGTACGCCCGCTCCCCTGCAACACAAGGCCGGAACCATCCCTTACTGGATAATTCCGAGTAAAATCACCCCACGGTTGTAATCAGCAACCGTACCACTAAGCCGAAATAAAAAGGGACATCTAGACAGGGATGACCTTACTCTCAAGTGGGGGATACCCACGAAGCCTTGCTACATATCCCCTGATTTTCAGTCATTCCCGGTTGATGAGGCTTGAGGCTAAGCGTTACCTTTATAGAACATATCCCTTAGAATGCCCATCGTCCACCTGACGATGTTCCGAAAGCATTCATCCATACAAGTCCGTCCTGGATTCGAACGGAACCGAAGGCACTACTGCTACTACATCCATTTTGGAAATATCCTCAGGATTAGTAGCGACTAGCCCTTGCACTTCACGGCTCCATCTTCGATTCCAAACTCGTTTCACCCACGAAAACGTACAAACCGAATCGAAGTGGTTTCTGAGAAATAAATCCCGATCCCGGTCTCTTCGAAACGATCATCGCATTGGCCAATATTGATAGTCGGTTATTTAACTATCAAAACATTCACAAACATCCACCAAACATAAATAATTCCTAAAATTTATGTTTTCCTTCAAAATATCCTCACAAGATATATTTCTATTTTCAACCCTTTGAAAACAGTTTAAACCCACTTCCTTTTACGGAAATTAATTTCCCAAATATTTTCTATTTCCACTGAAATCACCAAGTACCAACACTTAAGATTCAAAATAATTTAAAACACTTTATCCAAATATATTTTAAGAATATTTAAGGTAAAACTATTTTTATAAAATATAAAAACTAATTTTAAAACAAAGGTTAAGTCGAACTAAATTTTAAAATAAGAGTTACAAACTTCTATATAAGTTTCAAATAAAACTTTAAACCAAACTATCCTTAAATAAATCCATTTTATAAATATAAATAATAAAAATATTTCTTTAAAACATAATACCAATTTTTCCTTTTAAAGAATTACTACCATAACTAATTTAGTAAATATTTAATTTAAAATCCTTACTATTTAAATAGTAATTACTTGACAACATCCTTTTTTAAAAATAAATTTAAAGCTTTTACTTTTATTTAAAAATCTGCTTTAAAACGTACTTGGGTTTTCAAGGAAATACACTTCCATTCCAGAATAACCCAAAGAATTCTTTTTTTTTTTAAATCCCGCTGGATTTATCTCAATTCAAATTTACGTTAAAATCCCGTAAATTTCTTTCAAAGCTTTAAAATTAAAACTCCCTTTTATTTTTAAGCACACTTCCCATTTCCTGGAAATCACTTAAAAATAGATACTTCAACTATTTTAAAATAAGTTTCCAAATTCTTAATTCAAAATATACTTTTGAAAATCTATAAAAGTTTCTATTGGGTAACTTAAATCAAAGATCTCCTTTTAATATAAAGATATTATATGAGATACTTATAATAAAATTTCCTTTTGAAATCAAAATACTAATTTGTCTTTAAATTAATTAAATACCATATTTGCTTAATAAATACTTATTTTCCACTTAAAATGATTAAAGATAATAATTTTCTAAAATATTCCAAAAACACGTTTTAAACTTTCTGGTTTATACTTTGAAAGTTCTCTTTTGAAACATACTTCATTTCCCAGGAAAATTACACTTTTCATCCTTTTTAAAATAATCTCGTTATTATTTTAAAAACGATTTGCACCCTCTCATAGAAATACCCATTGGAAATCTATGCTTCCAATTTATTTCCCAATAAATATTTCATTTCGTTTATAAACCCAGTTTATAAAATTTCCATCCCTCATTTCCTTTTTAAATCTCAGTTTCATAAACATTTCAAATTTCAAACCCCTTTCTTGAATTTAATTCCCTTAAATTCATTACTCCAAAATTTCCTTTCAATTCCCTTTTTGATTTCCAATTTATTTTATTGATATTTAAAATACCCAATTAATATTATCCAACTGTAACACAGCATAACAAAATTCCAATCAATTTATCACAGGATATCAGTGAATTATATCACAGATTATAAATATAATTTCTATTTATAAGGAATCCAGTTGGATCCCTCCAACCTGTTTCCCTGCATCCACAGATGTTAGCACAACAACAAATATCAATACAGACTGATATTAATATTCATATTCAACCAATCACTCCATTATTTAAATATTAACTATTTAAATTAATTGGCATCCAGATGTAAGTGAGATTTACTCACCTTGAATTCGGCGTTCCAATTTTAAATTAAATCGAACGCCTTCTATTTAATCCAAAATTCTCGTTTTCTCCAAACGTCTCCGGATCTGCTGCAGTGCGTAGATTGCGTCGCTGCGATTCCGGCACTCCTCGTTGCGTCGAATTCTGATAAAGTATGAGATAATTATGAATTGTTAAAGTTTGTTTATATAATTTAAAACAATTTTCTTTTCTATTTTACCAGAACAAACATTGGCCGTTCATCTCGAATTGAAAATCTGGACCGCCAATTTCCTTCTTCCCTTTCACGATAAACGTTCGCGTTCCAGGTTGCAAAAGAACCTATAGCCGCCTCCCATATCGAAAATCGCGACCGTCCCTGGTGCTTTTCGTCTCGATCAAAGAATACCACGAGGAAGCCCAACTCGTCTCCTACCTTCGCCCAGAAAATAGCAGAGCTCGGTCCCCTCTCCATGTCGAAAATCGCCACCAAAGCGCGAACGAACGCGGCCTCCTCTCTCCTCCAAACGACGACGATACCCTCGATCAACCGTTGGATTGGAAGTTCGTGGCAAGCTCTTCCACTTTGCAGTTGGAAATTTTTGAAATGGATGAGTAGATCGAAAGATAAACGAGGGAGAAAATGAGCCATTATCGGCCATTCAATGAATAAGTGGCGGCTGCGTTAGTAGAGATTAGGGTTTCTCTGTGCGTAAACGTATTTATATACGTATATACATATTAATTTAATATTAAATTCAATTATAACGAGCATTTACAAACGAACTCCAAATTACACGTGCCGCCTGGCGTTTATAAGGTTTTACCCATATTCCGAACACAAATGGAACGTGTTTCAGAGGCTAATCCGGTCGTATGTGAGAGTTACGGAAATATAAGATCAATTTTAAATTAAATCGATTAAAATAATTTCTATGCGTTTTGAGCTGCCACGGTCAAACGACAACTCCGATTGCTACGAAAATTGAAATCCGATAATAATTAACTATTATGGATCCAATGGAACTGGTTTCGTCGAATTCTGAGACTGTGCCCTGGAAGGCTATTTTAACTCGTCGGTTAATTCGACCGATTTCCAAAATCGTCAAAATCATTTAAAATCTCACTTTTAAAATTTTACTAACTTAATTATAAATCAAATAGAATTTATATTCACATCGGGAATCATTCTGATTCATTTCGAATCAAAATCTGATTATTTACATTATTATAATATTAAATTCCATTATTAAATTAATATTAAATTCCAAATTTAAATTATCGACTTTTGATTCCATCAAAAGTCCAACATAAAAATGCAAATCAAACTAGACTTAAAATAAATTTTAGAAACCATTTCCGTAACCATTTATATCCAGATTCACAAATTTCCCAATTTCAAATATTTAAATTATTATTTATCCAAATCCAATTAAATTACCATATTTGAAATTATAACTAAATTTATCGATTCAACCAGATCTTTGTATTTCAAAATCAAATTATAATCCACATTCAACATTTAAAATGAATTAAATGTTCAAAATCTAACGACCAAAAATCCGGGTCGTTACATTCCTCCCCCCTTATAAAAATTTCGTCCCCGAAATTTGCTAAGGCAGAAAAATGCTACTAAACTCAATAACCTTTCCAACTTACTTAGTTAAAAACTTACATTCACCTCACCAAAACTTTTAGCTCAATTCCAAAACCATTCTCTTTATTTACAACTCAAAAGTTTTGTTTACAACTTCATTTCAAAAATAACGTTCCAAGTTATCCAAAAATTTCAAAATTCCCAAAAAATTTCCAACTCCCAAAATTTTTGACAGCGTCTCCTTTGTACGGAGAGCCTTTTACAATATCACAATAGATATAAATATGTATACATCGACCCACACGGTCGGAAAAACAAAAATAGTTCATATTTCATATTTGTATTGCGTAGGCGTACTTATTTAAGCATTTTAAAAGCAAGCAGCTAATTAATTATGCATTTACGCGCTCCAACTCAATCGATTGCCTCCCGCACCTGTACTTACTCAAACAAGCACATTAGTTTCCAATAATATGAGCTTTTTAACCACCTTCCATACATTTATCTTAGCTAAACACATCCATATATAGCATATACAACAAATTTTCATAATCTTACATGTAAACCATATTTAAAAGGCAATCACAAGGTTTCAACATCATTTTAATTTCTTTTACAAATTCAAACTTCATTTTATTCCACTCAAATGATTTACATTCATGTTTACTATTCCCAATTCATATACAACACAACCAATTAATCTTTGTACCAATTAATCTCATATTCACTTCAATTGGGTTTATAAGCCTTATTTACATAAATTCACTCCCTTTCAATTCCAAATTGATTCACAATCAAATTTCTATTTTCAATTGGATACATTTGCACTTCTTTTATGATTAACTTGCATATACTCAAATCCACTTAATAAGGTTTCAATTCATTCCAATTGGTTCGAAACCCAACTTTATTTGCTTCTTTTAATTCATTTCTTTCGTTTTCGACAACGACTAATTTCTTAAGCAAATTCTAAAGTTATCCATGCAAGTAACCATCGCTTAAGCTTATAACCATTTAAAATTAATTCCAGCTTAAGTTTATACTAATTTTATTCCATTCGGAAATATTCACAACCCAAATATTCTTACTTCATTACTATTATTGAATTAAATCCTTATTATTTCAATCTCATTTTATTTCATTTTAATTTGATTTTCATTCTATCAAATTCCCATTCATTTGCAATTTTAATTCAATTTTTTTATATACTCTATCCAATTTTAATTTTTAATTCACCTTCCCAATTCATTTCTGAATTTTATTAATAACATAACCATTTTCAATTATCTTATATCCAAATTGAATTTATTTGCAATTTGGTCCATAACCATTTTAACCCAACCTCCTTTCATTCGACAAAATTCAGATCATAATTAATTCATTTGCCGTATATGTCAAATTTCATTAAATTTAGCTTATGTTAAGTTCATCTTCAAACCATACCCTTTGAATTTAGTTGAGTGAGAATTTTAATCCATTCAATATCATTCCGACTAAATCAAATTTTCTTTCAATTTAATTCTTACCCAAATTTAATTCAGGTCCCACTAAATTTTATTTAGCCAATTTAAATTCATTCCATTTCCTTACAAATTTAAGTAAGAATTTAATTCCCTTCAATACTATTAATAACCCAACTGAATCTCGATTTTAATTCAGTCCAAATTCAACTCAATTACTTTAATTTAAATTAAATCCAATTTTATTCAATTTTATTTCCCCATATATAAGTTCAAACTTTTCACTCACTTAAGTCCATTCACATTATATATTCTTCCTTGCCTTATCCCATTTTACTTTTCATTTAGGGATGTAAAATTTGGATTTTCCATAAGATACCAACCATTAAATTTTTGGTTTCACAATGCATTTCTCTATTCATAAGTTCAACAACTTATTTATTTAAAAGCTTATATTACTCATTTTATTCATTTTCATCTTATAATCACAATTCCAGATTACATATATAACACTTAATGGCTTCTGGATATAAATTTTCATTACACGATTATAATCCACAATTATAAAATCATTTTCCATTTCAACTTTATATCCAATTTAATTCAATTCCAATTCACATTTTATATTTAACTTATCCGGAGTTAAATCCGAATATATCTTATTCACTTCCATTTACTCAAGTGAAATCCTAATTCCATGATTAAGAGTTCATTTTCCCTTTCTCATTTAAATCAACTTCACTTTATAAATTCCATAGTTGATTCACCTTAACTTTTCACCTTCTTAAATAGAATTTTCCAGAATTCCATTGCCCGGATTTATTTCAAAACCAATTTGAAATCATAAATAATACATACCCACTTGGTATATCCAATCAAATATCCGAATTCCAAAACACTTGGTTTTACCAAAACAAATTTCCCCCTTGAAAATTCTAAAACAACTTGTATACCCAACAAGTCCAAACAAATATCATAACCAATCACCCTGGTAGCAATTCATCACTTTAGAAACTCGAAAATGAATTCTGATGATGTGGCCATCATCACCAGGATTATTTTCCAGCGACTGCAGTGAGTTCAGTGCTTCTTACTTCCATAAATTCCTTTCAAAACAAATTTTCCATGCAAAGACATCTCCCAAAATAATACTCCATTATTACCTTCAAATGTTTTGGAAAACATTTCAAACATTTCCAAGATTTTAAATTCCCAAACTTTTTGTTTAAATTCATTTAAAACACTTTTCAAAATTTTCGGGATTTAAATTCTAGTTTAAATCAAATTTTAGTTATACTTCTTTTGGACAAGTCATACTTATAGAATTTGTTTGGTTATAATCCATTTCAAATTTTAAGATTCTTATATTTGATTATAATATTAACAACCAAACATCCAAATATATATATATAATAATTTCAGAAAATCATTTCTTTTTTATCAAAATATAATTTTGGGTAAAATTATTTCATTCGCCCACTTTAAAAACAATACTATGTCGGTTTATCTTATTTAAGAGTTTAGAAACCCCTATCGATACGGTTGTACTTCCCGTACCGACCAGAATTCATAAACACTCAACCGATAAGTCAACACAGTATAAAAACAATTTTTATATTCACTAACAAATACGCGCTCATAGCTATTATTACACTCAAACTCAATTCTTGAGTACTTCTGAATCTATGTCTAATGAGTAATTTCCCCATCAAAGCCTAGGTTGTCGCCAACCTGGCTCTGATACCAAGTGAAACGACCCGCCCTTCTCATCTCTCGAAAATCGACACAAAATACTCCACAGTATAATATGCCGACGATCGAGTGCCGAAAAAGACAGATTGTTGAGGAAAAAAAAGAAGATAGAAGAACTAAACAACATCAGAATCTCACAATCGCAGCGAAATAAAATATAATAGATAATAACAGATCTTTACACACAATGAAACCATATCTGTTTTATATAATACATCATCAGAGTACATCACAAGTAAACAACAATTACCAGCCTGGCAGTTATATCATCCTGCCTCACAACTTGTTGGCAATTTCAAACAACCATAGCAGCGGAATAAACAAGTACGAATAATACGTCTCAAACTCCAGCTCCTCTCCTGAGCTCCAAATATCCAATACTGAACCTGTAATACTCGGTCTGACCTGAGCATTATAATGAAATAACACCCGAGTCAGTCTGGAATACCAGCGTCAGAAAAACACATCCAAACTGGTTCTTAAAGTTTCAAAAATCCTTTGAAATCAAAAGCATCTCGTAAGACCATGCCACAAATAAACATGTCGGGTTTTTACCTTACGATAGCCAAAACACTTTTTATCAAATCCTCTGATATTATAATAGTGTCTATATACAAATACTTATTCACATAGCTGAAATTGTTACATGATTAAATTCCAGCATACTAGCCACAATCGTGGGTAATACAAACAAAACCGTAAAGGCACGTAGGGATAATGGATTTCCAACTAATGACTAGGCACTGGGGTACCACTTGTCACAGTATGTGGCCTAGATCACAGTACCGAGGAGTACGCCCGCTCCCCTGCAACATAAGGCCGGAACCATCCCTTACTGGATAATTCCGAGTAAAATCACCCCACGGTTGTGATCAGCAACCGTACCACTAAGCCGAAATAAAAAGGGACATCTAGACAGGGATGACCTTACTCTCAAGTGGGGGCTACCCACGAAGCCTTGCTGCATATCACTTGATTTTCAGTCATTCCCGGTTGATGAGGCTTGAGGCTAAGCGTTACCTTTATAGAACATATCCCTTCGAACGGAACCGAAGGCACTACTGCTACTACATCCATTTTGGAAATATCCTCAGGATTAGTAGCGACTAGCCCTTGCACTTCACTGCTCCATCTTCGATTCCAAACTCGTTTCCTCCACGAAAACATACAAACCGAATCGAAGTGGTTTCCGAGAAATAAATCACGATCCCGGTCTCTTTGAAACGATCAGCGCATTGGCCAATATTGATAGTCGGTTATTTAACTATCAAAACATTCACAAACATCCACCAAACATAAATAATTCCTCAAATTTATGTTTTCCTTCAAAATATCTTCGCAAGATATATTTCTATTTCCAACCCTTTGAAAACAGTTTAAACCCACTTCCTTTTACGGAAATTAATTTCCTAAATATTTTCTATTTCCACTGAAATCACCAAGTACCAACACTTAAGATTTAAAATAATTTAAAACACTTTATCCAAATATATTTTAAGAATATTTAAGGTAAAACTATTTTTATAAAATATAAAAACTAATTTTAAAACAAAGGTTAAGTCAAACTAAATTTTAAAATAAGAGTTACAAACTTCTATATAAGTTTCAAATAAAACTTTAAACCAAACTATCCTTAAATAATTCCATTTTATAAATATAAATAAAAAAAATATTTCTTTAAAACATAATACCAAATTTTCCTTTTAAAGAATTACTACCATAACTAATTTAGTAAATATTTAATTTAAAATCCTTACTATTTAAATAGTAATTACTTGAAAACATCCTTTTTTAAAAACAAATTTAAAGCTTTTACTTTTATTTAAAAATCTGCTTTAAAACGTACTTGACTTTTCAAGGAAATACACTTCCATTCCAGAATAACCCAAAGAATTCTTTTTTTTTATAAATCCCGCTGGATTTATCTCAATTCAAATTTACGTTAAAATCCCATAAATTTCTTTCAACATTTTAAAAATAAAACTCCCTTTTATTTTTAAGCACACTTCCCATTTCCTGGAAATCACTTAAAAATAGATACTTCAACTATTTTAAAATAAGTTTCCAAATTCTTAATTCAAAATATACTTTTGAAAATCTATAAAAGTTTCTATTGGGTAACTTAAATCAAAAACCTCCTTTTAATATAAAGATATTATATCAAATACTTATAATAAAATTTCCTTTTGAAATCAAAATACTAATTTATCTTTAAATTAATTAAATACCATATTTGCTTAATAAATTGTAACAACCCAGTATTTTGGACCATTCAAATCGACAATAAATCCACACATGCCGGACTTGAATAATTCAAAACAATGGATTGTAAATAAAATTTGGAAAAACTCAGTATATACAGTAAATAAAATAATTACAGATCACCGACGCAGAGTAATATAACAATAATGCAGCGGAAACAAAAGGATAGTAGTTCATGAAGCTACTATATATATATAACAGAGTTAAACAAGATACAACAGAAGTCTCGAATACAATAGATGTCTCAATACAATAATCAAATACAAGATCTGAATACATCACTGGAATCAATTGAATAACTGAAAGCAGGATCGATAGATAGCTGGATCTCCAAGCGAAGCTCCAACTCCAAAGGTGAGTCTCAAATGCTGTATCACTCAGTCTGACCCGAGCGTAAAGCAAAACACAAAACACTCGAGTCAGGATTAACATTCTTATATTCAATAAATCCAACTCAAGTGAAATATCAACTGAAATACAAGTATCTTAAAGGATGTTTGGGATAACCATCCTCTAAGGGTCCGTTAAACTATTTACTATGTAGTAATATATGCTATATACAGTAGTGTCTAATTAGTAAAGTATAATCATATAGAAAATAGCGTTAAGGGGATGGAGAACCTTAACGCGGTCGGATCTTAAAATCATAATCGTAGTAAAGCTCGATATGGTAGGTGACACGGCACAACTAGGCAATGCCAGGGTAGATATACCAATTACGCATCCGGACTAGTGGTGACGCATAGCAGCCACTACCGCCCACCTCGAACAACACTCCCAAATCAAGGGTGGCCACCAAATCAATCACAAGTAATAGAATGGTATCGAAGAAGTGTGTCCGATAAGAGGTGCTACCTCATTGGTCCGTCAATCGCTCATGTTTTAGCCACCTTATGCCAACTCACGGGAGTTGGGTCCACGTATATACCTTAGGATCGTCGCCACCATCCTACTTCATTCTGGAATCTCCACCGCGTACACGGTTGTCAAAGTGGTTTTCGGTATCGACAGAGAGTGTGTCCATATCCGATCCCGGTCTCTTTAACAACCAATCGTTATTATAACACCGTGGTCATTTCAAAATAGTTTATACTTCAAAACCAAAATATCATTATCATTTCAAAACCCAATTTAATACGATATCAATTTCACGTCAAATATATCCATTTTCAAAATCATATCACTTCCCAAAGTTATAATGCTTTCGAAATTATAGTCTTCTAAAATCAAAATACTTTGGAAATCCCAGCTTTGAAATCATAGCCTTTTGGAAATCATAACACTTTTCTTTTAAACAGTTTAGATATTGAAATTAGTATGTATAAAATAAAATAGTTTATAAATAAGATAGTTTATATAAATAATTATAAGTTAAAATAGTTTAACATAAAATAATTTATATAAAAATGATATATATTAAAATAATTTATAAAGTAAAATATCAATAGGTTTAAATATAATTTAAATTTACATTATAAAATAAAATAGTTTCCTCAAATTTCACAAATCGATTCAAATCAACTCGAATTCCAAAATTCAAATTTAAATCAGATCTTAAATCATAAATTCCAATTTAGCTTCTAAATAAACCATTCAAAATTTATATCGATTTCCAATATAGATTTGGACCACAAATAAACCATTTCGAAATATATATTTCAAAGCCAATATATTCAACATTTCAAAACTAAATTCGATAATTTTTATATATATATCAAATTCACTTTACTATTATTAGTTTGAAATATTTACTTAATCATTTCAATAATATCCAAATACAGCTTAAATTTACTAAATTAAATAAACAAAATATCCCATTTAAATTTTATATAATTTGAAATATTCATTTAAGTCGCTTTTAATCAAATTCAAGTTATGAAATCATAGCTTTAAAATTTCAAATTTTATAAATTTCAAATCAAACTTATTTAAGTAAAATTCTTAAATAAATATTATTTCAAATCATTATAAATTCTATATTTGAATATATATATATATATATATTAAATAAATACTTAAACATATTATTTAACAACTTTATTAAATCAACTTTAATAAATCTTTAAAATCGATATTTATTAAAACCATATATTTCTTTTCAAACCAAAGAAATCATTTTCAAAAATATATATAAATAGACCAACGGTGTCTGTATATAATTTTCTATCCTATGGTCAAGTGATACGGATATTTATCATTTCAATCCGCAATTTAAAATATATATATACGGGTATATATCTTTTCAACCCGCAATCCCAAATTCAATTAATTGAAAACCGCTTGGGTTTATCATTTCATCCCATAACGATTTTCTCCTATTCTACAAGATCGTTCGAGTATGTATCATTTCAACCCATAGTGATTCTATACTAACAGGGAACTTGCAGAGTGATAACAGGTATGATAATAATATAACAACAGTAACAGGCATATATCATCATCAGTATAAATAACAGAAAATGGTGTCAGATGTCACAGGTGAACAGATACAGATAATGACATATATATATATAACAATGTAAATAACTAACAACTGCATATTTCAATTGACATTTCAATTGAAATCAAATTTAATAAATATAAGAACATTAATCGTGAGTGATTGCTCACCTTTCGAGGATAGAGACGATAGGCACTGAAATTGAGTTACGAATCCAAACATGAATTCCAAATTAAAGTAAGATTGGCACGAATTCGACGAACAGAGCTGATAAATAGAGTCGATGGGAATAAATCAAGTTAGCTTGATATAGACTGAACAAAATATATACATTATTATTTATTTCCTTTAAACAATTTTCAAGTTTTAAATACATATTTAAAAATGACATAATACATTTAATTTAAGTCAAAGCATATACTCAAAATCTCCATATTGAATATAAAATAAAAGTAGTTCAACTCCTATATCATATATATGTAATACTTATATTATTACTTACTATATTATTATTATTATTATTATTATTATTATTATTTCCCAAAACCAAAATAAATTTAAATTCCAACAGATTGTATATATATACTTATATAGACTCATATATACTACAAAATAGGTCATATCCCACTCATGTAAAATATATAAAACTGTTATATCAAAACAAATATACATATATACAGTTAAACTTAGTATATATTCAACCCAAACTCAAGTATACCTGTTGATATATATACGAACAAAAATCTTTCAAATAGCTTATCTAATATTTTTGTACATAAACATATACACGAGAAGTCAGTATATAAAATATGTGTTCAAATCTAACAACATTCTATACATATTTTATAACAATCTATATAAACCTTATATGATATATATATATAACAGAATATTATAAACAACTTATACAACTCTTACTGATAACCGAACATACATATCTGAATACTTTATAACATTCATGCTTTATAATATGCATAATAGCTTGTTTATGAGTTATATGTATATACACAGACTATCATAAATATAACACTTTGTTACTGCATATATATATATGTAGGCTTACTTTATATAATATACACTAACTAAAACATATCTCATAAGAAATAAACCATCGTATATAATATACAAAATAACCTGAATATATATATAACAATCATAAAATATACAGTTTATATATAAATACATTACTTAGGGTCTGTACATATATATAATTACAAATTCTATGCATATATATTAGAAATTTAAAACAATGCATATATATATATATCTGCATATAAAACAAATATATATATTAGAACTCACGCTGTCATAAAAAAATCAAAGTTGGAATATAAACTCTTATCAGCTGGAACACAACTTAAAAAAAATACAACCAGAACATATTTTCATATATAGATTAAATATATTTAATATACTTAGAATACAAGTACCTAAACCATAAGTCTATATACAAACTTTTCATAACTGACATATAACAATCACATAGCTGCTTATAGTAAACATAATTGTATATATTACCTGTATAAAGCAAGGAGAAGACAAGGTGGCGAGGCGGAAGGCTGCGAGTTCATGTGAGGGGTTGAAATGGTGGGAGGGTTGTCTATTGTCGAGGGGGTTTGTAGACGTGGCAGGTTGGGTGGAGGACGAAAGGGATGTGCGCTGGCTAATGGGGCTTTGGCAGATGGTTGATGGGCGCAGCAGGATGGCGAGGTGGAGGCATGGGTGTGTCAAGTTCCGGCTGCACATGTTCGGCCATGGTGAAGATGATGGTGGGTCTCGGTTTGGGAGAGAAGTCAGGAAGGTGATGTCATTTTACGTGGGCTGTGATGTGGCCATAAGGTGGAGGCGTACAAGAGTTTGGAAGAGGAGGGGATGAATTTTTGTTGGAGGCCGAGCATTTATGGGCTGTATAAAGCTTTTGAGTGGGCAAGAAGATGACAGGTTATGTTTTATATAACTTTATATCAAAAGCAATGTCAACAGAAAAGAAAAAATGAAAAGACTCGGTGCTGATATAATAACCAATGGGAAAAGAAAGGTCACGAGTGAATTCCGGTAAAACGATTAATGCAAGTAATGTTTGAATTACTCAGTTGGAAATTGAAAAGACAAGGAACAAATTTCACTTACGGCACCGGTATGTCAACTGGTCATCGTTTCCACCGCGTACCGGGCTTCAAAACACAAAACTGAATATACTGCAAAAATCAGCACGCCGAGACGATCAAAACGGTATATAGATATCAGTGGTATGCTCATCCTATCAAAATCGATATCGGTCCAAAAATGCTGCTATTTTGCCGAAAATAAGATCGATGGAGCAATAGATGTCCAAATTTGATGAAACGAAAGATGACGCCACACTCAGAAGATGATTTACAAATTTTCTATGTAAAAATATTTAGGTTTGGAAAACATTTTATTACCATCAATTTTTTTGACTGATATGAATTGAAATAAAATTACAAAATAAACTTTCAATTTATCTGATGAAAATTTTCCAGTTGCTATGTTAAAATAGACGCATTTCAAATATCAAATTTTAATTTCAAAATTTTATTGTTTAAAGTTTCACAAAATTTCAAATTAAATATATAAATAAACAAATAAAATTATCTAAATTTACAGGTCGTTACACTCTCCCCCACTCAAAACTTTTCGTCCCTGAAAAGGAAGGAGGTAGGAGAATAAAACCAACCAGAAAGAAAAATGGCTTTGAAAACAAAATAAACAACTGTTTTTAAAACCATATAAATTTCAAATTAAACTAATTAATATTCAACATTTTGGTTTAATCCATTTGAGTTCACTTAAGTTAAATAAATATATTTATTTCTAAATTCATTATCTTATTATCTATTCATCCTTAATTAACCATTTCTAAATCATCAATTTGTATATTCATTTATTATACTCCTATTTTATTCAACAAATTTAATTCTTTTATTCCAAATTATTATTAAGTTTATTCCACTTAATATGTCCTATCATATATATTTAAACCATATAAATTAATTTAAACCATATAATTTCAGTTTAAATCAATTTATATTCAATAATTGATTTTAAATTCAAGGTATTTCCATACTTTAATCAAATTTCAATTTATTAATTCCTTCAAAACAAATTTATTTGTCTCATCTATTATCCACTTAACTTATAATTCTTATTTATTTCAATTAATGTTTATAACTAAATTTTAAGTGTATAACATTTATTATAACCACTCAAATTTATTTATAAAGGTCATTTTATATTGTATATTATCCGATTACATTTTTAACTTCTGAAAATTTTAGGTAAGTTATGTTGAGATGTAATTGAGTATTATACAAATAAGATTTTACAATTCAGTTATTCCCAGTTAACTATTTATCCAAGAATTTTGACTTTAGTTTATAATTGAAATCATCTTTAATCTAAAATTTAAGAATTTAAATCTCCGATTTACTTCAAACAATTTAGAGCTATATATAATATATTTATATAAAATTAAATTTTAAAGTAAGATACCTATATATATATATAAATCAAATTATACTGAAGAAATTCAAATCAAAAGTATTTTTTTTCAAAACAAAACCGTAGCAAAGCTACAGAATAGTCTCTCCACTTCGAAACTCGAAAATGAATGTCGATGATGCGGCCGTCATCACCGAAATTATTTTCCAGCGACAAAGAGACGAGCACTGATTTACACATTTAAAATTCTTTGAAAACCATTTTATTCGAAAATACTTTAAATAATATACATTTTATGACTTTAAAACAAAGTTTGAAATCACCAGAAATTTAATTCTTAAATTCTCAATTTAAATTCATTTCAATTCCAAATAAATTTATAAACAATAGTCATTTTGCAATAGTCAATGACTTACAAAACAATAAAATGATAATCAAATATTATCATTTTCAACAACCAAATTATTTAACTTTTAATTCCAGAATTTTTTCTTATATATTTATAATATAATCATACAAATTTATTTCATTTATCAAATTTGAAAATTATATTGTATCAGTTTGCTCTATTCAAGTGTTTTGGAAATCCTATCGATAGCGTTGATCAGACGAATCGATCGAAAATCCAAACCAACATCAACAACTCAAACAACACACTATAAACATAAACTATTTCATATTAATTACAAATACACTCCCTCACACGATGATTCCAGAATTGGATTCCAACACAAGGATAGAGATCCAAATATAGAGGGACTCTAATCAAAGAGAATTCTAATCTAAAATAGATAGGCTCGAAACGAAGGTTAGATGATTGCATTTCAAACAGGAAGATGGATAAAGTTGTATAAATCGCGGGCAACCTTAACCGGGTCAACCGTGACTTCAGAGATAAGATCGATGTAGAATTCTGAAGCAAATCGACATTCGATTACCAGAGGTAGAATTCGGGTATAGCATAAGATAGCAGCATCGTAAACCGAGGATACAGAAATCTCCGGTGAATCCATACCGATTGTAAAGGAGTTTCACCCCAGTACAAATTATTCAAAGATTGGCGAGACCGCCGATTTATTATAAAGATCCTTCGAAGTGGAGTTATGGGATACTTCCAGAATTAAGAAGACACGAATAGGGGAGACAAGAATGAACTTTGGAACCGAAGGGAACGTTCCAAAATTCAAAGAAACCGAGTCAAAGAAGAAGGAATTCAAGCCCGAACGAAAGTGATTCTGTAATTGAATTTTACTCTATATGCTGCGTTTTGCCTAAAACCAGAGCTCTGATACCACATGTAACAACCCAGTATTTTGGACCATTCAAATCGACAATAAATCCACACATGCCGGACTTGAATAATTCAAAACAATGGATTGTAAATAAAATTTGGCAAAACTCAGTATATACAGTAAATAAAATAATTACAGATCACCGACGCAGAGTAATATAACAATAATGCAGCGGAAACAAAAGGATAGTAGTTCATGAAGCTACTATATATATATATATAACAGAGTTAAACAAGATACAACAGAAGTCTCGAATACAATAGATGTCTCAATACAATAATCAAATACAAGATCTGAATACATCACTGGAATCAACTGAATAACTGAAAGCAGGATCAATAGATAGCTGGATCTCCAAGCGAAGCTCCAACTCCAAAGGTGAGTCTCAAATGCTGTATCACTCAGTCTGACCCGAGCGTAAAGCAAAACACAAAACACTCGAGTCAGGATTAACATTCTTATATTCAATAAATCCAACTCAAGTGAAATATCAACTGAAATACAAGTATCTTAAAGGATGTTTGGGATAACCATCCTCTAAGGGTCCGTTAAACTATTTACTATGTAGTAATATACGCTATATACAGTAGTGTCTAATTAGTAAAGTATAATCATATAGAAAATAGCGTTAAGGGGATGGAGAACCTTAACGCGGTCGGATCTTAAAATCATAATCGTAGTAAAGCTCGATATGGTAGGTGACACGGCACAACTAGGCAATTCCAGGGTAGATATACCAATTACGCATCCGGACTAGTGGTGACGCATAGCAGCCACTACCGCCCACCTCGAACAACACTCCCAAATCAAGGGTGGCCACCAAATCAATCACAAGTAATAGAATGGTATCGAAGAAGTGTGTCCGATAAGAGGTGCTACCTCATTGGTCCGTCAATCGCTCATGTTTTAGCCACCTTATGCCAACTCACGGGAGTTGGGTCCACGTATATACCTTAGGATCGTCGCCACCATCCTACTTCATTCTGGAATCTCCACCGCGTACACGGTTGTCAAAGTGGTTTTCGGTATCGACAGAGAGTGTGTCCATATCCGATCCCGGTCTCTTTAACAACCAATCGTTATTATAACACCGTGGTCATTTCAAAATAGTTTATACTTCAAAACCAAAATATCATTATCATTTCAAAACCCAATTTAATACGATATCAATTTCACGTCAAATATATCCATTTTCAAAATCATATCACTTCCCAAAGTTATAATGCTTTCGAAATTATAGTCTTCTAAAATCAAAATACTTTGGAAATCCCAGCTTTGAAATCATAGCCTTTTGTAAATCATAACACTTTTCTTTTAAACAGTTTAGATATTAAAATTAGTATGTATAAAATAAAATAGTTTATAAATAAGATAGTTTATATAAATAGTTATAAGTTAAAATAGTTTAACATAAAATAATTTATATAAAAATGATATATATTAAAATAATTTATAAAGTAAAATATCAATAGGTTTAAATATAATTTAAATTTACTTTATAAAATAAAATAGTTTCCTCAAATTTCACAAATCGATTCAAATCAACTCGAATTCCAAAATTCAAATTTAAATCAGATCTTAAATCATAAATTCCAATTTAGCTTCTAAATAAACCATTCAAAATTTATATCGATTTCCAATATAGATTTGGACCACAAATAAACCATTTCGAAATATATATTTCAAAGCCAATATATTCAACATTTCAAAACTAAATTCGATAATTTTTATATATATATCAAATTCACTTTACTATTATTAGTTGAAATATTTACTTAATCATTTCAATAATATCCAAATACAGCTTAAATTTACTAAATTAAATAAACAAAATATCCCATTTAAATTTTATATAATTTGAAATATTCATTTAAGTCGCTTTTAATCAAATTCAAGTTATGAAATCATAGCTTTGAAATTTCAAATTTTATAAATTTCAAATCAAACTTATTTAAGTAAAATTCTTAAATAAATATTATTTCAAATCATTATAAACTCTATATTTGAATATATATATATATATATTAAATAAATACTTAAACATATTATTTAACAACTTTATTAAATCAACTTTAATAAATCTTTAAAATCAATATTTATTAAAACCATATATTTCTTTTCAAACCAAAGAAATCATTTTCAAAAATATATATAAATAGACCAACGGTGTCTGTATATAATTTTCTATCCTATGGTCAAGTGATACGGATATTTATCATTTCAATCCGCAATTTAAAATATATATATACGGGTATATATCTTTTCAACCCGCAATCCCAAATTCAATTAATTGAAAACCGCTTGGGTTTATCATTTCATCCCATAACGATTTTCTCCTATTCTACAAGATCGTTCGGGTATGTATCATTTCAACCCATAGTGATTCTATACTAACAGGGAACTTGCAGAGTGATAACAGATATGATAATAATATAACAACAGTAACAGGCATATATCATCATCAGTATAAATAACAGAAAATGGTGTCAGATGTCACAGGTGAACAGATACAGATAATGACATATATATATATAACAATGTAAATAACTAACAACTGCATATTTCAATTGACATTTCAATTGAAATCAAATTTAATAAATATAAGAACATTAATCGTGAGTGATTGCTCACCTTTCGAGGATAGAGATGATAGGCACTGAAATTGAGTTACGAATCCAAACATGAATTCCAAATTAAAGTAAGATTGGCACGAATTCGACGAATAGAGCTGATAAATAGAGTCGATGGGAATAAATCATGTTAGCTTGATATAGACTGAACAAAATATATACATTATTATTTATTTCCTTTAAACAATTTTCAAGTTTTAAATACATATTTAAAAATGACATAATACATTAATTTAAGTCAAAGCATATACTCAAAATCTCCATATTGAATATAAAATAAAAGTAGTTCAACTCATATATCATATATATGTAATACTTATATTATTACTTACTATATTATTATTATTATTATTATTTCCCAAAACCAAAATAAATTTAAATTCCAACAGATTGTATATATATACTTATATAGACTCATATATACTACAAAATAGGTCATATCCCACTCATGTAAAATATATAAAACTGTTATATCAAAACAAATATACATATATACAGTTAAACTTAGTATATATTCAACCCAAACTCAAGTATACCTGTTGATATATATACGAACAAAAATCTTTCAAATAGCTTATCTAATATTTTTGTACATAAACATATACACGAGAAGTCAGTATATAAAATATGTGTTCAAATCTAACAACATTCTATACGTATTTTATAACAATCTATATAAACCTTATATGATATATATATATAACAGAATATTATAAACAACTTATACAACTCTTACAGATAACCGAACATACATATCTGAATACTTTATAACATTCATGCTTTATAATATGCATAATAGCTTGTTTATGAGTTATATGTATATACACAGACTATCATAAATATAACACTTTGTTACTCCATATATATATGTAGGCTTACTTTATATAATATACACTAACTAAAACATATCTCATAAGAAATAAACCATCGTATATAATATACAAAATAACCTGAATATATATATAACAATCATAAAATATACAGTTTATATATAAATACATTACTTAGGGTCTGTACATATATATAATGACAAATTCTATGCATATATATTAGAAATTTAAAACAATGCATATATATATATATATATATCTGCATATAAAACAAATATATATATTAGAACTCACGCTGTCATAAAAAAATCAAAGTTGGAATATAAACTCTTATCAGCTGGAACACAACTTAAAAAAAATACAACCAGAACATATTTTCATATATAGATTAAATATATTTAATATACTTAGAATACAAGTACCTAAACCATAAGTCTATATACAAACTTTTCATAACTGACATATAACAATCACATAGCTGCTTATAGTAAACATAATTGTATATATTACCTGTATAAAGCAAGGAGAAGACAAGGTGGCGAGGCGGAAGGCTGCGAGTTCATGTGAGGGGTTGAAATGGTGGGAGGGTTGTCTATTGTCGAGGGGGTTTGTAGACGTGGCAGGTTGGGTGGAAGACGAAAGGGATGTGCGCTGGCTAATGGGGCTTTGGCAGATGGTTGATGGGCGCAGCAGGATGGCGAGGTGGAGGCATGGGTGTGTCAAGTTCCGGCTGCACATGTTCGGCCATGGTGAAAATGATGGTGGGTCTCGGTTTGGGAGAGAAGTCAGGAAGGTGATGTCATTTTACGTGGGCTGTGATGTGGCCATAAGGTGGAGGCGTACAAGAGTTTGGAAGAGGAGGGGATGAATTTTTGTTGGAGGCCGAGCATCTATGGGCTGTATAAAGCTTTTGAGTGGGCAAGAAGATGACAGGTTATGTTTTATATAACTTTATATCAAAAGCAATGTCAACAGAAAAGAAAAAATGAAAAGACTCGGTGCTGATATAATAACCAATGGGAAAAGAAAGGTCACGAGTGAATTCCGGTAAAACGATTAATGCAAGTAATGTTTGAATTACTCAGTTGGAAATTGAAAAGACAAGGAACAAATTTCACTTACGGCACCGGTATGTCAACTGGTCATCGTTTCCACCGCGTACCGGGCTTCAAAACACAAAACTGAATATACTGCAAAAATCAGCACGCCGAGACGATCAAAACGGTATATAGATATCAGTGGTATGCTCATCCTATCAAAATCGATATCGGTCCAAAAATGCTGCTATTTTGCCGAAAATAAGATCGACGGAGCAATAGATGTCCAAATTTGACGAAACGAAAGATGACGCCACACTCAGAAGATGATTTACAAATTTTCTATGTAAAAATATTTAGGTTTGGAAAACATTTTATTACCATCAATTTTTTTGACTGATATGAATTGAAATAAAATTACAAAATAAACTTTCAATTTATCTGATGAAAATTTTCCAGTTGCTATGTTAAAATAGACGCATTTCAAATATCAAATTTAAATTTCAAAATTTTATTGTTTAAAGTTTCACAAAATTTCAAATTAAATATATAAATAAACAAATAAAATTATCTAAATTTACAGGTCGTTACATAAATACTTATTTTCCACTTAAAATAATTAAAGATAATAATTATCTAAAATATTCTAAAAACACGTTTTAAACTTTCTGGTTTATACTTTGAAAGTTCTCTTTTTAAACATACTCATTTCCCAGGAAAATTACACTTTTCATCCTTTTTAAAATAATCTCATTATTATTTTAAAAACGATTTGCACCCACTCATAGAAATTCCCATTGGAAATCTATGCTTCTAATTTATTTCCCAATAAATATCTCATTTCGTTTATAAACCCAGTTTATAAAATTTCCATCCCTCGTTTCCTTTTTAAATCCCAGTTTCATAAACATTTCAAATTTCAAACCCCTTTCTTGAATTTAATTCCCTTAAATTCATTACTCCAAAATTTCCTTTCAATTCCCTTTTTGATTTCCAATTTATTTTGTTGATATTTAAAATACCCAATTAATATTATCCAACTGTAACACAGCATAACAAAATTCCAATCAATTTATCACAGGATATCAGTGAATTATATCACAGATTATAAATATAATTTCTATTCGTGAGGAATCCAGTTGGATCCCTCCAACCTGTTCCCTGCATCCACAGACGTTAGCACAACAGCAAATATCAATACAGACTGATATTAATATTCATATTCAACCAATCACTCCATTATTTAAATATTAACTATTTAAATTAATTGGCATCCAGATGTGAGTGAGATTTACTCACCTTGAATTCGGCGTTCCAATTTTAAATTAAATCGAACGCCTTCTATTTAATCCAAAATTCTTGTTTTCTCCAAACGTCTCCGGATCTGCTGCAGTGCGTAGATTGCGTCGCTGCGATTCCGGTGCTCCTCGTTGCGTCGAATTCTGATAAAGTATGAGATAATTATGAATTGTTAAAGTTTGTTTATATAATTTAAAACAATTTTCTTTTCTATTTTACTAGAACAAACATTGGCTGTTCATCTCGAATTGAAAATTTGGACCGCCAATTTCCTTCTTCCCTTTCACGATAAACGTTCGCGTTCCAGGTTGCAAAAGAACCCATAGCCGCCTCCCATATCGAAAATCGCGACCGTCCCTGGTCCTTTTCGTCTCGATCAAAGAATACCACGAGGAAGCCCAACTCGTCTCCTACCTTCGCCCAGAAAATAGCAAAGCTCGGTCCCCTCTCCACGTCGAAAATCGCCACCAAAGCACGAACGAACGCGGCCTCCTCTCTCCTCCAAACGACGATGATACCCTCGATCAACCGTTGGATTGGAAGTTCGTGGCATGCTCTTCCAATTTGCAGTTGGAAATTTTTGAAATGGATGAGTAGATCGAAAGATAAACGAGGGAGAAAATGAGCCATTATCGGCCATTCAATGAATAAGTGGCGGCTGCGTTAGTAGAGATTAGGGTTTCTTTGCGCGTAAACGTATTTATATACGTATATACATATTAATTTAATATTAAATTCAGTTATAACGAGCATTTACAAACGAACTCCAAATTACACGTGCCGCCTGGCGTTTATAAGGTTTTACCCGTATTCCGAATACAATGGAACGTGTTTCGGAGGCTAATCCAGTCGTATGTGAGAGTTACGGAAATATAAGATCAATTTTAAATTAAATCGATTAAAATAATTTCTATGCGTTTTGAGCTGCCACGGTCAAACAACAACTCTGATTGCTACGAAAATTGAAATCCGATAATAATTAACTATTACGGATCCAATGGAACTAGTTTCGTCGAATTCCGAGACTGTGCCCCGGAAGGCTATTTTAACTCGTCGGTTAATTCGACTGATTTCCAAAATCGTCGAAATCATTTAAAATCTCACTTTTAAAATTTTACTAACTTAATTATAAATCAAATAGAATTTATATTCGCATTGGGAATCATTCTAATTCATTTCGAATTAAAATCTGGTTATTTACATTATTATAATATTAAATTCCATTATTAAATTAATATAAAATTCCAAATTTAAATTATCGACCTTTGATTCCATCAAAAGTCCAACATAAAAATTCAAATCAAACTAGACTTAAAATAAATTTTAGAAACCATTTCCATAGCCATTTATATCCAGATTCACAAGTTTCCCAATTTCAAATATTTAAATTATTATTTATCCAAATCCAATTAAATTACCGTATTTGAAATTATAACTAAATTTATCGATTCAACCAGATCTTTGTATTTCAAAATCAAATTATAATCCACATTCAACATTTAAAATGAATTAAATGTTCAAAATCTAACGACCAAAAATCTGGGTCATTACATATATTGTCAAATGTTATGCATGTGTTCAAAGTTTAATTACAAACTCAACAACGCAAGTTGTGTGTGAATAGAAGTTTGTATGCAAGAGTTATACTAGTTTGAATATTTAAGGGTCGTTTTGTACTATATAAAATTTAAGGGTTTAAAACAAAAATTACCTTTCTTCGTCTAGTGACCCTATCCCCCATAATCAAAAGCTTTCATTCAATTTCCAGTGCTGATGCAGGCTGTCGTGACAAAGTTAAGGGTATACTCAAGGGGAAATTATATAATTTTTTACATATATCTAGCTCGATAACCAATCTTGTTCAAAATAAAGGTGTTTAGTTTCTATATATACTTTGTTATACTGTGATATAATTAATTAAGCAATTAACTTAAAGTATATTAAATAGAAAATTCTTAAATGTTATGTTATATGATAGTAGTGCTTTAATCATGAGAAATTTATAACAAAAATAACATATTATTTTAAATATTCCTACTCAAATTGTTTCGAGAAAGAATGTTGATTCATCCATTAAGACTAGAGTATATAACGCTCTCCAAATGTTGGATAGTGTATCATTCATGACTATCAGGGCATCAAGAGATTACATATTGATAGTTATAGGATAATATGGAATGGCTTGTCCAAGAGTTTCCTATTGGTTAAGTATATCTAAGGTAAAACAGGAGATCTCAAAGTGACGATGTTACACAGTTCCCTCGACTTGAGAATATTGTGGAACTTCAATATCGATACTCCACTTTGATTATGTTTAAATCATGGCATGGCGGCCCGTTAAGTGAATATATGTGGGTCTGAGTGGAAGCACTAGAAGTGAAACAATATTTAATAGAGAATTCGTCTTCTCAATTACACGAGGTTAGTATAACCGTCAATAATAGTCAACTCAAGTCAAAGTCTCTGACAAGAGCGGTATGGTTAATAATAATTATTTTTATTAAACCAAATGCTTTATTTTTGGACGAACCAAGTTGAATGTGGATGATATTAGAGTCTTGACCAAAACCAAATTCCAGAAATCCTAAAGTAATATAGTTTTAACGAAAAGAATTGATATAAATAACCATTACTACTAGGTACCACTTAATATTATGAAAATGGCTTTAACTAAAAAGATGTGTAAGCAATAAATTCAGCCAAATTATCACGCCACCAGCTAAGGTGGTGTGTGAAAATTAATATTCAAATTATTTGATATAAACTACTGATTAAATTTACACCTTTGAGTTACACAACCGTAGTGATGAATTTTCTAAAAAACCACATGATTTAATTAACTTATAAAATGTTGTAAATCAATTAATATTTGATAATATTAATTATTATTTACTTCATTTGATGTTTAGGAGTTGTTTGTAATTATTTATTCATATATAAAATTTATATTTACGCACATCGATGTACGATATCGGAGTATTTTTAAATGGGTTTAAATAAAATATAATTGCAAGAAAGGATTTATTAAAGTGTATACCATTTGATGGTAAGTACATGTGAAGAGAGAGGAGTGGGGAGAGAGAGAATTAAGGGAATTGATTAGGGAAGTTTTAACTAAAAGAATGAGAAAATTTTCATTCATTCAATTAAACTAAATCCCGCAATTCATTTCCTCTAGGTTTCTATTTCTCATTCACTTTTCTTTTCTCTCCTCCTAACCTACCATGGCCAAAAAATGAAGATTTCCAACATAAAAGGAAACATACGTGGTTCATCCATATCTTGCAAGGATTGAGTGTGGATCTTGAAGATTCGAGGAGATTTCTCCATTCAAAGTGTGAATTATAGGCTGCATCATAAGGCAATTATCCACTCTTATTTTGATTATATGTTACATCATCTTAGTATAGTTTAGATCTCATATCTTATACATCTCATTGATTATATGTTACATCTACAGTTTAGATTCCATATCTTATATAACGATTTTATATATGTTTATATTGTACAGTTTATTGTTTACTATTGTTTTTAAATTAATATTTTAGAAAAATAGATTAAAAACTAATTTTAATTACTTGAATAATTTTGTAACATATTACACATACAAATATAACTGAACTGCATATATTAGTTACTTGAGATCAACTTATGAAATTGAATATAAGTTCATGCATAATGTCATTTTCAAAATATGAAATGCATTTGATTATTATTTACGTATGTTTATATATATATATATATATATATATATATAAATTCAACTCAAAAGTTATAAGTGGACTTTTGTGTAAAATGTACTTTGACGGAGAATTCAAACAAATTTGTTTTTAGTTAAAATGCAGAGGAAGCATGTATCTTTAAAAATAAAATTGAAGAAACTAAATCATTTCGAATACTATAAGTGGATAACATACCACTGGTTGTTAATGGTATACCCATGTTAAAATTAGTTAAAGTATGGTTGTTAATTTTCGATGAATGATTTGAAAGAAACATCTTTTATACTCAATATAAAAGGATGTTGGGATTGTCTCAATCTCTATACATTGACAACATATTAAACTGTTTAACATGTAACATATGATATGGATCTCTCATGTATTGGCAATACAAATCGTCATCCATGTTGTATTATGAGGTATATTAGATTTTTGCTTATACACTTACTGTATTAAGAGAATATCAAATCTGAGGCAAAATCACAAAATGGTAGTTAAAAGTATTCTCGATCATTTGCGAAATGGTAGAGGATTATTTATGGAAACAATGAACTCCTTATGAAAGAGTGTTCAAACATGAACTTCATAAGTGATATCGAATATATTAAATCAATCTTAAATGTATGTTCACCCTTGATTAAGGAGTTTTGAGTTAGAAACGTTCCAAACAAGAATTGTGGCGGATTCAATTATAAAGACAACATACATTGTCTTACATAGCACCACAATGAAAGCATCAAATGTGTGCAAATTTATGAGAGAGCTAGGAATGGTCTCCACCATTTAAATCCAATAACGTAATATGATTACATTAATGCAATATAGATTGCAATGGAAACCAACAGCTTGATAAGAGGTCGAAGTACGTTTTCCGCAATTAACCTGTGATAAAAGAGTTTATCAGCTACCGAGAAGTATAATTGAAAAGTAGATATGAAATAGTAATAATGCAAATCCATTAACTAAGGCCTCTTCTTAGTCTAATTTAGGTATAGTCTTGAGGCACCATAATTAGTCCCAAGTGCTGGTGGGAGATGAATAGAATATATGATGTGTCCTATGGGAGATTATGTAATTTAGTACGTAATTTAACCCTTATAAAAAATCTTGTTCATAATGGAGTTTGATTTGATTTTATTTTCTTCTATATATGTTGTCATATAGATATATAAGTAATGAATTAAATACATTAAACATATATAAATAGAACATAAAAAATAAGAAGAAGGAAAAACTTCAGGCACATTTTTAAATAAAGGACACAAGTTTTAAAATTTAGTTTGAAGGACACCGAATACTATATTAATATAGCATTAAATAAAACAAAATGTATATTAAATTAACGTCAGATAAACGGAATGCTAAATTAAACTAAGCATACGGGGGAGAATAAATTTTCGGATTCTATTCAATCTTTTGACAGTTTTTTTAGAATTTATCTTGAACTTCACAAAAAGTGCAACTCTCTTATATAATTAATTTTACACCACCAAGTAAAAAAAAAAAAGAAATTCATATTGGTCTTCTTGAACTTTATGCTAATCAACATCAACAACCCAGCATCTTTCTTAAAACCACTAAGTAAAAAAATAATGTGTTTTCCACTTATCCACTTTATTAAAGAAAATAAACTTTCACAAAACTACATTTCAAACGGATGATTAATATGAATAACTTCAATGTTCCATATTGTCTTGTAAATTTGACGTTGTAAAAAATATTGAAGTGAACCATAATTTTAGCAGATAAGATCATGCACATTCGTGCAATATAAGTCAACACTCGTGTGAAGTTGAAACATGATCATGCACATATATAAATCGTACAACGTACCATAAATCAAGCAATACCAGTATTCAACTTCCCATTGACCTTCACATTTATAAATTATATACCATCCTTTCCCAGGCATATCACGATGGTGGCAGCAACTACCATCAAAATTGAATATATTTTCGGTCACACTTCATACGATGATTTATGAATACAAAAAGTGAACAAGGCAGTGGTAGCCTACCAGTTTCAGTGCGAAGATAATAGCTTGACCTTGACACAATCAATTATATATAACGAACAAATGAAATATATAGATGGCGACTGTAGTATAATATTGTACTGCAGCCATGCTAAAAGGAGTTGCTAATCTTGTGCAGTGATAAGAGGAAACCATGTTCTACATTACATGTTTGATGTTGCAGTGATCTCGTTCTTTTCAGGTTTCCTTTTCTCAGATTTTTCTTTTGATGTACACGACAAGAAAGTTTGTTTTATGTCTGCTTTCATACACATGTTTTGGAAGATCTTTTGGGTGTCTTTTTACCTTGTTTTGAATGCATGAGGAAAATATCCACACGTAATATGTTGTGAGTTTATATTTGTTTACAAAGTTTGACTTAAAACGTGGATATGTTAGTTTATTGAGATAAAACAGTATGAAGATGACGTGCCATAGTTATATTATTATGATTTTAAATTAAAGACGTTTTCTTTGGTTGATTCCAGAGCAACTGACGTGAAAGTCCGAAGAACTGATAACAACACATTGTGTAAACTGAAAATCGAGACAACATGGTCCCTCTTATCTGAATTTATTTGTTTTACATTCTCCTCTTTTAGAAACTATTTTCTACGTACCACTTTTTTTAATATATTTTCTTATTACTTTCTTCATTTTCAAATTTAAAAGCGATCGCTTTAACATGTATTATGACGGTTATGAATTATGGACATATAATCTAAAATTATTCAGATATCATCGTGAAATTTATCTTTTAAAAAAAAATATAGAAATGTAATTTGTAAAAGAAAATTTAAAGGGACTATAATCATAAGGATATATGACAAAATTTTCCTAAATTGGAAATCAGAAGCACATCCCTCTTTTCTAAACTTATTTGTTGTTTCCGAAAATTATCTTGATGAGAAGGTTAACAGAAATTAATCTAAAGATTTAAAATGCAGAACACAAAACATATTTCCAAACTAAACACTACTTTAAGGATCCATTTGTTTTCATTCAGATTTTAGTTTGACGATTTCAAAATTTATTACAAAATATGAACGTAACGGAGTAGAAAATTTATAATCCTAAATCATTATGACGGTTGAGGTACAGCGGAGATGATGGATTATTTTTCGTGTTTCTGTTATTTTCTAAAACACAAATAACAATACAAATTTGTTTTTTATTTTATATATTAACTTTATTTTAAAAATTGGTTATCTTTTAAAAATAAATACGCATTTTTATTTGAACAGAAACCCAAAACAAAAAATATCAAACTTAACAGTATCTTTGTTTTCCAACCTCTTCTTTTCCACGTCATTTGAAATTCCAATGAAAAACACCAAACATATTTCCAAACCAAACACAACTTTAAGAGTCCATTTGTTTTCATTCGACCATTTCAAAATGCATTGAGAACGGACCAAAAAATTTATAATCCTAAACTATTATGACGATTGAGGGACAACGAAAAAAACTGATTGTTTTTCGTGCTTCCATTATTTTCTAGAACACAAATAACAAAATAAAGTTGTTTTTTATTTTGTATGTAAACTTCATTTTCAAAATTGGCTATCTTTTAAAAATACATGTATTATGCGTATTTTTGTTTGAACCAAACTTCCTATTTTTTCTATAACTTTGCTTCGACCTACCATGGAAATAACATTGTCCCTTTTAATTATCAAATAAATACACACAGCACTACATATTCAACGTCACATTTTGTTTCAAAGGTTCCGATTGCAAACCAAACTATGCAACCTTCCATCAATAATCCAATTTATAAAAATAAATAAAACATTCGCCTAATAGCATAATACTGTAAATATATAACAATGGTCACACAAAAGAAACAAAAATTTCATTATCAAATATAAAATGATATCACAGTTGATTTGAATGTTAATTCACAAACCGGAACGGTAAAGAAAAAAAAATTACATGAACTGATAGAATGTTACTTTTACACAAGAAACAATATTAGGTTTCCCAGTAATCGGAATTGCAAATAGATTATATCTACGGCAAGCAGCAAAAATCATGATATTACATGAAACTACAAAATAATACTCAATCTTTTGCGTCCGTAACGCCTTCTGTAGAAATTTGAAATCGAGCTTCAGCCTCTGCTAAGCATGGAGAGCTTATTACTTTACAAATGCGCTCCTCTGCCCTGCCTTTTCTTAGTGCAAGCCTGTTAAAATGAATAAAGTAAATAAATAAAAATGCAGAACAACATATAATTACAGAAGAAAACGGTAAATTCCAACCAAAACACAGAGAGATGTTCTAAGATCAAATCCCAATGAAGTGAGTAAATTCCTTTGCAACTCATTATTATTTGTTGCTACTCGACGGTTGTAATGATCATACACTAAATCCATCCAACAGTGCAAACCTAACTCATTCACACATACATATACGAGCGTATATGTGTGTGCCTATACATACACACATACATACACACACATGCATGTGGAAGCGGCAATTTATACACAAAATTTGATACGGGACTTCTTTGTTTCTACACGGATAGTGTGCGTACCATGGTTTGAAGTTTCAACTGAAATATTGAGATTCCGGCCATTCTATTCCAGTTTCAATAGAGAACAAAACAAAACGCAAAACTGAAACCCCGGTTCAGTAAAAAAAATATTATTGAAATTCGGGTTTTATAAAAGAAAATTAATTTGAGTTTCAAATATGTAAATATTTAAAATTTAAAATTTTAATTTAGGAAACATGAAAGATCGCAAAAAATATATAAATAGTAACTAAAAAGGTTAAATACAAAATAATAAATAAATATTTGTTAGTGTAATAAATATTTATAATTAATTAATATTGCTTAATTATATCTTATTTTTCAATTAAAGATAAATTACACATCTTGTTTCAACTAATTAAACAAATATGTGTGTAGTTATACAAAAAAAAATGAAATCCAAAACTGAAATTCCCAAAATTTACGAATTAAATCAAAATTCTTAAAATTACAAAAAAGACTGAAATCGAGATCTTGAACTTATGTATTTGTGTAGAAGAGAGAAGTTAACCTCGTAGTAGAAGCATGTGCCATGATGTTGCCACCAATGGGCTTGAATTGTGGACCTGCAAACATAGCGGATCCATCTACTTGGGCTACGACTTGGTTTGTAATGACAACAGCCACACCAAACTAAATCAAGAAATAGTATTTAATTTTAATATGCTGTGTAAATTAAGAAAAACCGATATAAAGTGAGGGTGTAAATATAAGTGATATTGAGCACCTCATCGGCTAATTTTTGAAGGCTCCTTAAAAACTTAGCAAGATGCATTTGTCTTGCAGACAATTCGCCTCTTCCTGAAAAATCAGTTCTGTATAGAGCGGTAGCACTGTCCACTATCATTAGGGCAAACCTACACAAGGGATGGTTGAACAATTAGCATTGAGTTTGTTATTCAAGTTTTGGACGTGTATTAAGAAGAGGAAACAGAATGCAAATAAATTGTTCGGATCGAACACTGAGAAAAGAATATTCAGAAGTAATACATATCATGGAGACATTGTGGTATAGTTTTAAACAGCTTCACTAGATTCTGAATCCACCTAGCAAAAGCGAATAACTACAAATTTAGTGGTTTATTTTCTCATTTGAGTGTTTGCTATATATACCAACCTTCCATATCTCTAAACCCTCATTTAAAAAATGGAAATTAAACAGAATACACACTCTAAAAGCCCGCGTTCATTTGGGCGCACAAAATTTGAACCAAAAGAACAGTTGGTGACATGAAACCTAGTCAAGGATAAGAATTCAAAACTCGTGAAAACATAAATTAACTAAATCTACTCCTATCATCCATCCATGGAAAAAAGTTACGAAATTAAAATGCGATAGTAGATGTCAGTTTTCTCTCTTTCTTTTTTTAACATTTTCATATTAAAATCTAAATTCAGTAAAAAGAAGTTAAATCAAAATATGTATGCTAATGTTTATTTTAATGATAATAATATGAGAAAATATGCATTTACTTATTTAAATTTGGTATGGAAGTACATTTTTTTTCCTTTTTTGATAGGTTTGGGGTGTGTATGTGATGATGAGAAAGCATATAAAATTCCAATTGGTGTTTTAGGAGAGGTGGGATTTAGAAAAAGCAAATATCGGTGTTAACAGCGGCACTCGAACAAAATTTTCAGACATTGGTAATTTTGAGAATGAACAATTTTTATAGCAAATCCTTCAAGGCATTTAAAACAATATTTTAAAATAAATAAACAAACTAACATCGCCAAGTGCAATGTCTACTAGATCTTATATTAAATGTTATGCGATGTGAGGCGACAGCAGCATTGTCTCACTTAATGATGGTTAAGCGCTGCTTAATTTTCCTAGCCTATTTTTATGGGTTTCTATATTATAATTCAATTAGTATTATTTAATGATAATGAAAATGTAAATAGAAGTTGTTGAGCTGCTTGAGCATGTCAAATTTTGATAGAATTGAACTGAGCACAACGTAAAGTGTAATTGACGTATCAATCTACAGATTAAAATTTAAAACACCATAAATTTTCCATCACATTTAGTTATTTATAACCAAAAATTGGCTAAAGAAGTGCAGTTAAAGTTGATAAAAATACTACGAAAAAGTAGGAAGCTAGTAGTCATTCATAACTCACTACAACACACACACAACAGAATTTAAGTTCTAAATAAAAATACTTAATAAGCTATTAAAAAAAGAAAGAGATAAAACTTGAGTCTATGAATTGCTAGGGCCTCTTTTTACTTTTAAAAAAACGGAGAAATTGAGATCGGTGTGAAGGAAGAGTCAAGCAAGTTGAACATTGATGATGAGGTATTTCGTTGAGAGGGAATCAACTACCTAGGGATTACTACTTTCTAGAGCAGCAAATATACTAAAGCAATCATATTTTCTGAAGCAAGAGTGCATTTTTTAGGGCATGGTGCCTTTTTGTTATAAAGCCTCTGTTTTCTTTTCTAAATCAGCATAATTTTTTTCCCAGTGTCGCTTTATATTTGAATAAATTTAAGCACAATGCAACAAAGTGCTGCTCAAGCAAACTTAAGCACTAAATGCGCTCTCTCTCTCAATTAAGTGTAACACGTGCATTTTGTGCAAAAGCAACATTCAAAGGTCGCTTGAATACGTTTTTCATAACATAGCTATGACATTGCACTTCATATTGTACTTTTCTTTTCAATTATTGCCTTCAAAATTGTATAAAAGGGTGTGTTTTTTAATTAGAAATACGTTGCCTTTTATGCTACATCATCAACATCGCATATGATTTTGATCACTAAACAGAACAATGGTATTGGGGATGCACTAATATAAACATCAACCAAGCCTAGCCAAATATGAAAACTGACATATCATGCACTTTGACCATTTTCCAACATACCATGCAAATCTCATGTTGGGGAACCTCGTTAAAACAAGTTTCATTGCAAAATGAGTACATTTTATGTTCCTAATGCTCAAGTAAACCATTGATCAGGCAGGAACATGCAAAGAAATGGCATCATATATAAGTTTTTAGGATCACATGTTCAAATCATAGGGTATGCACTGATTTTAAACGTACTTAACAACCTCATTTAACCAAAATTATGGCTGTGGCAAAAAACAAAACTAAATGGAAACATTGGTGGTAAAAGAATAAAAAAAGCTGATAATACCTTGTCTCAATCATCATGGAAGCTGCTTCCAGCAAAAGCCTAGATTGATGGTCAGTATTATACGCCCTTGCATAGGCTACATTTTCCAACACATCAGCACCATTAAGCCCAAACCTGTACCCATTAAGAATCATTCTCGCGTTAATTAACATAGACTTTATTAGATCATTAAGAGATATAAGCTAATCTTGTAAAGGAAAATAAATACCTGTCAGCAATTTGTAACAGCCTTTGTGGTCTAAAAGTTCCCTCTGCATCAATATATAACGCCTTGCCTTCACCTCCACCTTGGTCTAATGGGAGCTGTAATTTAAAAGAAAATACATTGAAACATTAGTGCATTTAGCAAAACATGCAAGCTCAAATAATGCATTAGCAGCTCGTCATAAGGGTTTGATACTTAAATTTTTTTATTTTATTTTTTTATATAGCTTTAACCACTTTTCAGTTTTTCTGCATGTGAATTAAGGACTTCAGGTTAGGTCTAAGAGTCGCTAATGATGAAAGAAAATGATTTTGTTGGATTATAAAGTTTGTTTGATTTGGTTCTATTAAAACATGAGGTACTTTTTCATGAAGAAGAATTGAATAACCTCGAAACTACAATGCATGTAAAATGGGACCCTTCACACTGATTTTCACCTCTGCAATGGTAGAGTTTAATTTTCAAATATTACGGTGCATTCATAAGATATCTACGAGTTATCTCATTTCCAAGGTAGTAAATATGAGATTCAAATTGTAAACTGTAAATTTTGAATTTTGAATCGAAACAAATATTCAATCATAAATTCAAAATAAATTTATATCAAAGATATATTATATATCATTACGGTTTCCTATGTTACAAATTCTATGCATTCCTTTAATATCATGAAACTTTTATCAATGAAATTGTCATTTTTGGATATCTGTTTGTGGCTGCCTGTTGGACTATAAGCAATTCAAAATATACATGTAGATTTCATCCAATATCATGCTCCATGAATACTTACTGCTCATCTCTTTCTTCCTTAACATATACTTCTCTTGAATTCTAATTTGATAATCATTAACAGTATTTAAGACTTCATTTCGAATCAAAACTGTATTCAACCGTGAATTGTAAATTCCAAATAGACATCTTGTAATATATATTATATACCATTATGGTTTTCTATGTTTACACTGATGCTTTTCAATCTTTGTATTCCTTTAAATCATGAAACTTCTATCTATGAAATAGTCATTTTTGAGAATCTCTGTTGTTACCTATTCGACTATGTAAGTGATTCAAAATATATGCTCGTTTCTTTTTTCCCTGATGTATTTCTATAGAATTCTAATTTGTTATCCATTCACAATATTTTAGACTACTCAAGGAAAAAAATCTTACAGTTATGCTTAAACAGATTCAAGCCTATGTTTGGATCTTTATATCCCTGATCCGATTTGAATCTTGATTTGATCTTATGATCCAAAGATATTAGAAATTTTTGTCATTTCCATTATTTCGTTTTCCAACAACACATTAATAAAGACACATATATCTAAAGACTTTAAACCAAGTACAGGGATATAGTAAAATGACATGAAAATTATAGTAACTTTGAAATAAAAAACTAAAATACAAGATAGTTTAGCATGTATTAAACAAAAACCTGTACCTGACAAGTAACACAGAGAGTATGACACAACTGAGTCTTTCCTGAACGAAATTCACCATATAATTCAGTAATGGACCCAGTTTCAATCCCTCCTGTTCAAATTACATAATAAATCATATCACATGGACCAGTTAATTACCATAGTCGTAACATTTTCTTTTGTAAGTGTTTAAATCGGAAGATACCATCCAAGATTTTATCAAGTTCTCTGGACCCAGATGTGATTTGTATTATTTCAAGCCTTTGTTGATGAAGCTGGCCTGCGCTAGTAAAGCCTAAAGGAACAAGCTTTGATGCTGTGGAAGGAAAATCCAATATCAGTAATCAGTACTAATGTGATCATATTATCTCTCTGCAATGAAATTAGTTGTTTAAACTAAATAATAATAATAAACTGCATCTGCTTTAAACTAAAAGATACACGGAATGTCTGAGATTAAAGGGCCACATTACATGCAAATAAAAGTAGATTGCATAAAGTAATAAGCAGGCCTTGGGGTAAGTAAGCGAACCATGATGTCAAAGATTCTGCACTAGTTGATTGCAAAATTATGTGCATTGTTGTCTCTTGTTTCAGTTACTATTTGTATGTTTATTAAGTGAGTTGTTATCCTTGTAAGTAAAGGCCTGTAGTTTTTTGAAAATTTTAAGCATTGTTTACAAAAAAAATCAAAATCTTATAACTTAAATCCCATTCCAAATCGAATCTCTTTGTTTACGGTTCGATTCTCAAATTCCAATTCAAAACAAATTTGGAATCAAATTGAGAAAAATCAGTCAATCGATCTTGACATAAAAAATATTAAGATACTTTATGAATACGTAATCCAAACTTTATTGTTTTCTAAACAAATTAAAGAAGGAACAAGAGAGAAATTAAGCTCTAAGGTCCAAACATAGAAAATCAACCATCAAAACAGTTTGAAACATATAAATTACCGTCATGGAAAGAAGAATCAATGCTTTCAGTTACCCAAATGTCATTAAATTGTCTATATAGATCAAAAAAATTAGCCTACGAGTATATATACTCATTAAATTATGAATACTTTGATTATACATTTCGATTTAAAACGGGATTCAAATACTGAAAATAAGAGTCTAATAACGATCATACTCGCCTTCAAAAGTATACATGATTATGCAAGCATACGTAGTATGGAATAACACTTTCAAATCAAAAAATCAATATGGGGTTTTGAGAATGTGAACCATGACTTGTACCATAGAAAATGCATGTACTGCAACTTTTTGGTAACTCTTTTGCATCTTAAATGATATCAAGTATAATTGCAATGTGATACCAAGCAACGTCGAGTGTAATTGCACTGAAGGAATTAGAACAACATGCCTGCTTCAATGATTTTATCAACTTTTGCCTCGCTAATTCCTTTAATCTGCAAGAGATCTTTTCTTGGTGAATAAGCAACAGATTCCACAGTGCATAGACCCGCGTCTTTGAGCTTTTTGACATCAAGAGCTGCTATTCCAGATGCCTGTATAATACTATAATATGAACATTGTGCTACATATAACAAAATATATAATGCATGTGTTTAGAATGTTGAACTTGAAGTCTTAAGCATAATGGGTCTAGCATCACCAATTTACCAGTGTAAAGAAAATAAATGCAAAATGAAAAGGCTTGTCTAGAATATCGGTGAACTAAGAAGCATGTCAAGTTGAATATTCCAGTGCCCTAAAACTATAGCACAATATGTTCACATATTATGCCAATCTAAACTAGCAAGAAAGCGAATGATTAACTTTGGAAATAATATAAGGACTGAAACATATGATCGAAACAGTTGAACGCAAGGAAAATAAAAGAAGTGGAAATTTGGTCTCACCCCTTATTTTCAAAATTGATACGTGAAAAACATTTTCCGAAATCATGTTTTAAATTACACTCCTATTTTTAATTTGGTAAAAATAAACTTTTTTGTTGGAAATTAAATCTGAATAACAATCGCATGTTTCTATGATCAAAACAATCTTTTTGAATTTATTTAAAAACTACAAATATTTACAATGCGGAAACTTTAAATATTTGCCGAGTTTTCCGCAAGTAACTTGAAAATAGAGGTTTTTTTATAATATGTTTTTGGGAGGGGGCGGTTGGAAGGAGGCGGCTGTGTATTTTGAAACTTAAAGATGGTGTTTTATCAATCTTCCCATAAAAGAATGTAGATTGTCACTAAGAAAGAAAAAAAGAATTCGAAAGTGGATTGCCAGTAGTGCAAATTATGCATGGTAATCATTTAACATATTCAAATGTAATGTGACAGGAAACAACACCGATTCTAATATGCAGCTGGATTGAGTAAAGACCACTAAAAAAATACTAAGAACACATTTGTCATCAACTTCAATTGCTCATATAATCAAATCTTGAAATAAGGTCTATTCAAGGTCATGACATAATCCAGTGCGATTAATCCAATCAAATTTAATGGAAGCTGAAAGATACCCAATGTTCATTGGTTATGAATTTGTAAACTCCATGAATATGAATTCAGTAGAGTTTTGATCCTACCCAAATACCTAACATATCATCTTCCCGGAATAAATGTTAGTAACTGAAAGATATCGAGTTCATCATACGTGATAATTAAACGAAAATACTGATAAAACACGAATCTTGCACCTATCGAGCAAACCCAAATTCCCAAATCCCACATTAAACAAATGTGGCTCGATTTCAACCAAAATCAAAAACTGTAACATACACAATTCTAAATTATGCTTAAAAATCGAAACAAACATAAAAAGGAAAGAATTTGAGGCGATTCAAAAACTAATCAAAATTAGGGTTTATTGCATGCGAACCTGCAGCTGTTCAACTGGAAACGGGCCGTGCTGAATGTCATCGGCATCTTCCTGTTGTTGGTCTACTATCTTTTGCTGCTGTGCTGCCATGGCTAAAAAGAGAACGAGGGAGTATTTACAAGTAATAAACGAGGTTTAGAGTGACGAAGGCGCCAAAATTGGGTATTTTCTAAAATTCACGGATATTTCAATCCCCGTAGCTTCTTGTATAAGCTGCTGGGTGTAGTCCTGTTACATGTTGATGCGCCCAATAGAAATTGTCGAGTACCATTACAAAATTAGCTTTGGTTAATCCATACCCACTCACCTAACATTATATGTAATGAACACTAGTTCTATTTCCACCCATCTTTCCTCCTTTCGCACCCCACTGAGTTACAAATAATCATCACTCCACTTTTTTTCTTTTATCCCCAATTCATTACAGAAATGTCCTCATATTTTTTAAACCACGTTCAGCTTTGACGTTGTTTATTCATGAACCATGCTCGGTCCGAACTAGGTTGTTACACAAATCTCACTCGATCCGAACTTACACAAATCTCACTCGATCCGAACTAGGTTGTTACATAAACGCCGCTCGATCCAAACTAGGTTGTTGCACGAACCTCGCTTGGGTCGAGCAAGGTTTTTACATAAACATCGTTCATTTAGAGTTTTTGTACGTAATTATTTCTTTGAAACGTAATCTGGTGTTGTTCAAAGACAGGGGCAGTTTTGGAAAAACTGAAAATTGATGAAAAAACAGAATGCGAAAGGAGGAAAACGAAGTGTGAATAGAATCAGCCTCATTTGTAATCGCATATTTTTATCCAGCATTATAATTGCTATACAATAAAACAACCCTGGAGTTGCCAAAGCAAACTTGGGTCGTTTGATTGGTCCAAATGGAGCGATCGAAGCTCCATTAGGGGTTGACACACCCCTATTGGCAATGATCTAAGGGTTTTGATTGGAACCCAACTTCTAAACATCCACCAACTCCACTGAATGTTTGATTCGATTATCACAAGGGTTGACTTTTCATCACTATCCAATCCAATTTAAAATTCGACTATGGATTAATAATGCATAATAAAAGATGTGTATTTACTTTGTATTAGGAGTGTAATGGTAACGATTACCATTACATTTTCGTAGAATATTATTACCATTCCATTTTTGCAAATAAGCTAAAAGCATGCGATTGCCTATTGGATGGTATACCGAAGGTTGATATATTGATTAGCTGATAATTGTTGCATTAGTAATGGTAAACTATCATTTGTCCGTAAAAATCAAAAACTTGACATATTTTATACTGTAATTGTAGTTCATCACCTTACCATCTCAGTTAATAAATGACATCACTGAGAAAGAGATAGATATAATTAGCATCATTTGAACTAAATTGCTAAATAGAATTTGTTTTTTTTAGATGCTTGTAATACGTTGAATTGTATTAAAATCCATGTACTGTAAATGGATTATTAAAATTAATATTATCGTTTGTTTTAAAAAAAATATTATTATTATTTTACTTAAAAAATGGCAAATCTATCATTGTCGTGCCAATTATGTTGGTATAATGGCATACCTCAGGAATACTAACCAAGTGACCGATAGTGGTATAGTAATGAAAAATTACCATTATTATAATGATCGTAGTTTGTATACAATTTTATTTATTTCACTATATTTTTGTTTGCAATGTTGTTCGTAAATCTGATTCCATCATTATCTAATTTGCTTATAAACCTCCTTTGTAAGCTTTTAAATGAAATGAGTTAAACGAATGGTTTTAGCATTAGTATTTGGGGTATGGTCAAAGTTTACTCGAATACCCAATGAATCGTGTAGAGTAATGATGATGGGTTCGTAATGATAAAAGTTAAAGTAAAATTTTAAAATTTGGTATAAAGTAAGCTCGTGAGTTTGAATCACAAACCAAACAAGTATATCTATATTCTTTTCTTTACATTTTCCAATTTATGTGTTTCAAAACTATATAAAATGGGAATTTGACGTTTTTGTATTATTATATATTTTTCAATAATGATTTTATCATGCATGCATATCCATACAAATAAATTCGTATTGCAGCAAATATTAGGTATTTGTGACATTTTTTATTTTGAGTAGGGGTACCATCATCATTTGTCGTAAGTGTACATGTACGCACTAGCTTTAGCATGTACAGGCATGGAAGTGTGTCCATGTACTTGTTGGAGTGTATTTTGCTGATTTTTCGAAGCATATGATATTCAAATCTATTGAAAAATTGAATTGTTGCTTGTTGAATTTTGGCGACACTATACAGAGAATTGAAGTGGTTGGAAGTAGCTTGGTAACGGTGAAGACGGTTCGCAAATAGGAGCTCAGATGAGGAAAATATAGCAAAGAAAGGGGAGAGCTGCTTGGAGCAGCAGCTTAGACGTCTGTCAAAAGCGGACAGATGTCTAAGTACAGGGATATGATATCCTGAGCTTTCCCTCATATGTCTATCGTCTTGGGACAGACGTCTGAGTGCAGGGAAACTTGTTTTCTGAATCTTCTTTCAGACGTCTGTCATCTTGGGACAGACGTCTAAACCGATGTGTGCTGCATATTTTTCCTCACCCGATTGGAATGATTTGTGAAGGCTTCAAAGGGCATTTCAGGTATTTGTCAAGGAAGGATGGTTTACTATATAAGCTATTTTCAGAATTCAAAGGAATGTGACTTGATGATCCATTAAGTGTTTATCCTCCATTAATAGGGTTTAACAAAAACCAAGTTTTTCTTCAAAGCTGTAACGCCCCATCCCGAGACCCACATTAACAAAGAGTATTACTAGGTAATACTATCTGCTAATGTAGAGAATATAACTGGATAAGAGCGACCATCTATAGCCTTGTCTTAAATATCTATTGCATACGTCGACAAATGCCATATATATATATATATATATATCTATCTTAAGTGGATCGACATATCCAATAAATACTTAATACAAAGCCATGGGTGGCTATAGGATCTACCAGAACAGAATACAACAACTCAAATGCAAAACACATCACAAAACAGCAGATAATCCCATATATACACTACACACAAAACAAAATGTCATTTCCTTTCAAATTTTCACACAACAAAGTATGTAAATTTACATATTTATGAAATAACATATTTTATACTATATAAAAAGATTAATTTTAATTTTTAAAACATTTTTATTATTAAAATCCTTTATTTTACAAAAATACACAATTTTCATAAATAAATGCACAAAACCTTATTTTTAACTTTTAAAATTCCATAAAAATATTTTCCTTGCTTAGAAAAATATAACTAACCATTCTAGCATTTGGGTTATTGTTGATCGCCTCACCAAATCAGCTCATTTCATTTCTATTAAGTCTAATAGGAGTGCTTCTCATAAGCTATGACGCCTCACCCTGAGACCCACATTAACAAAGAGAATTACTGGATAATTCTGTCTGTTAATGCGGAGAATAGGGCTGGTTAGGAGCGACCATCTATAATCTTGTCTTAAACATCTTCTGCATACGTCGATAAATGCTCTATATTATTTTTTCTATTTCAAGTGGATCGACATATCCAATAAATACTTAATACAAAACTATAGGTGGCTAATGGATCTATCAGAACAAAATACAATAACATAATGCATATCACATCACAGAACGGTAATCATCATATATATAAATACATATACACAGATACATCCCAGTATGATACAAACTGATACACAAAAGTGGTACAGAGACCACACTATATACATTTAATCAAATACATATCAGAGTCAAGCGGAAAGAAATATAAACTACACAAAAAGTGCTAGGCTGATATCCAAGCAGATGCATCAAAGCTAAGTCCCGTAACTGATAGCTAACCTGAAACAACTCGGTCTGACCCGAGTACAAAATACACGGGTCGGTCTAGCTAAAACAATCAGTTAATGAGGATAGATGATAATATGAAGCATAAGATACAAGGCAATAATTCTTTTCGAATGAGAAGAGGCAACAGAAAGAATACAACCCATGACTTAAGTGAACTAATGTCACTTAAGTATACAAAGACCTCAAAAGAGGTAAATTCAATAACAATACTCAAATAATATAAACATTCGCCTCATATCATCGGCGACATCCCAAAATGTCTACATGGTTTCCATGAACCATATCTCCTCAAAAGGAGAAACATCAATACAAACTCTCGCCAAAATGGCAAACATAAAACATTCTCAAATAGGATGATCCAAAACTCAAATACAGAAGAATCTCCCTATTCAATTATACCTCATCTCATCAGTATAAATGTATATAAATCTCAACTCGCCAAAATGGCAAAACCCAAAATATCCTATAAAATCATGAAATCATCCAAACTCATAACTCAAGGAACTCAATAAGAGTTCAAAATATCATAAATGAAATCACCATATATATAACATCTCATATAGCACTAGGCTATCGATGTAATAAAACATCTTAAAATGGTGAAATTACAATAAAACAGAAAACTCAGAAAACCCAGATTAAAAGGAGATTCTCTTCTCCATAAACCTATTCTATTTGACTATTGATCATTATAATTAACCTCTTTTACTCTTCTCATTGGTATTAATAAAGGCTCTCTCTCAAAGTGGATATACACTAACAAGACGTTAGTGGAACCATCATAAATCGGTGTGTGATTTATTTTATCATTATTACTTTGTTTCTCTATTGCTTGTTTAGTGATTGTGATTGATTTTGGATTGGACTGAGATTTGAATTGAGATATTGATTGGTTGTTTTTTGCACTTCTTACCACGATTTTGTTTTCCGTTGTGCTTTAGGGTTTTGATTTGAGTGGTCTCGAGTTAGAATTTCCACAATATTTGGTATCAGAGCTTTGGTGTTGGTAGGTGGTTGTAGAAATGCTGGAATCGGATAATACCTCGAGTGGTCCCTTAATGATTAGTCCAAGTGGTGTAGCACCGTATGTACATGGGTTGTAGGCGGCTTCAGGTTCACAATTGGTTGTTGACAAGTGGAATGGCGATAATGATTTTGAAAAGTGGCAATGGAAGATGAAAGTGGTTCTTAGGTGGAATCATATGTATCGGGTAGTGTTTGATACACATTTGTTGTTGATGGACATTTCGAATGTTATGAGAGATGAAATGAAAGAGTGGGCATTCATTACCCTTCAACTTACTATGAGAGAGAACTTGATCTCCGAAATTAGTGATGAGACTACCGCTAAGGGTATTTGGGACAAGTTGAAGGAGTTGTATATAAAGAAGTCACTGGCTAATCGTTTGATCTTGTTGCGAACGTTCTTCACCAATGAGATGAAGGAGGGTGCTTCATTGAAGGTGCACTTGAATGTCATTGATAATTTGCTAATGAAGATGAAGACGGTAGATTTGAAGATTGAGGAAGAGCAAAAGGCGATGATATTGTTGTTTGAGTCGCTTTTGTACTTCTTTTATATAAAAAAGAGAAGATTGTTGTGTTCGTTGCCAGACCATTATATGGGTTTCTCAAATAGTTTGATCTATAGCCATGATACTTTGATGCTTGATGACATCAAAATGGGTCTTCTTAGTGAGGAGTTGCGCGATCAAATGAAGGAGTTAGGTGATGGAAATAATGGTGCAAGTAGTGTTCATGGTTTATTTGTGGAGAAGGGGAGATATGAGAAGAAAGGGAACTGGGGGCGTTCTAAATCAAGAAAGCCTAGTTGGAGAGGAAAGTCAAAGGGAAAAAATAGCAAGTGCTTTATTTGTAAGAAACCCGGTTATTGGAAGAATGAGTGTCCAAATAAGGAGAAAGCGAAGAAGGAAGTAACATCTTCATCCGTAGCGGTGGAGAGTGAATTGGCAAGGGAGACATAGATGTCTTAATGGCGGTAACATTAGATGTTTCGGGTAGCGAATGGGTACTTGATTAGGGGGCATCTTATCATATGATGCTGAATAGAAATTGTTTTTCTTCTTATGTTGACAAAGAAGGAAATTCAGTTGTATGGGTAATGGTGCTATTTGTAAGTCAAAGGGCATTGATTCCATGTAAATTAGGATGTTTGACGGAATGGTTCGTACTCTCACTAATGTACGATATGTTCCGGGACTTCGAAAATCTCTTATCTCTTTGGGGCAGTTGGATTCTTTAGGTTGTAAGATCGCTACTAAGAGTGATAGCTTGTGGGTTTCGAAGGGTGTGTTTGTGGCGATGAAAGGTGCTAAAACTCATAGTGTTTATTTTCTTTAAGATGTGACTATAGAAGGTGAAACTTGTGTTGGCGCTGATAATTCTCGTGGCTTGGATGGAGTAGGTTGTGGCATTTGAGGTTAGGTCATGTCTCGAAGAGGAGTTTGGATATTCTTCGGAAGGGGGAGATGATCGATGGAGAGAGTTTTGCGAGGAATGTGTCATGAGCAAGCAAACTAAAGTGTCATTCGATAAAGGAAAACATGATTCGAGAGAGGTTCTTGAGTATGTTCACATGGATGTTTGGGGACCAGCACCGGTAGCTTCTTTGGAAGGAGCTCGCTATTGTATTTCTTTTATTGATGATTTTTCTTGAAAGGTATGGGTGTAGTAATAAAGGCCAAGTTGGAGGCATTTGCAAAGTTCAAAGCATAGAAAGCTCTTGTTGAGAATGAAAGTGGCAAGTCTTTGAAGGTTCTAAAGTCTGACAATGGCGTAGAGTATGTTTCCGGAGAGTTCTTGGAGTTTTGCAAGCATCATGGTATTCAGAGACATTTTATTACACTGGGAGATCCACAGTAAAATGGTGTTGCAAAGAGGATGAATTGTATTGTATTTGAGAAAGCTCGATGCTTGAAATTGATATCGGGTTTGTCTAAGGGATTTTGGACTGAAACTTTGTCAATCGCGGTGCATATTGTTAATCGAATTCCATGCTTGGCTATTGTAACAAAATTTTGAAGGAAGTGTAGAAGGGAAAGAGCATTGACTTAAGTTATCTTCATGTGTTTGGTAGTCTGGTTTATGTGCATGATCCGAAAAATGATAAGCTTGAGCCTAGAGCTTTCAAAGGAGTCTTGCTTGGTTATATGGATGGAGTAAAAGGTTGTCAGATATGGAATCCGAAAAGGAAGAGGTTGCAAATTCTCGTCATGTTACTTTCGTTGAGTCGGCTTTGTTCAAAGAGAATAAGAGCTCATCGGATGTTCCGGATTTGGTTCATGGTGAACCAAAGGAGAAGGAAGTTATTCCTATCTTTCGTCCAAGGAGTAGAGTAGTTGAAGATGCTTGTAAGGAGGAAGCGGTTGATGTAACATCACATAGTCCATATGATTCTTCTAGTAGTGTTGATGATGTACATGATTCTAGAGAGGATTCGATTCGAAGTGGAGTCGAAAGGAGTTGGATGATAGTATTGCTACTTGGGTGGGTCGTTGTGCTATAAGGCCACCCGATAGATATGGTTATTGGAACTATCTTAACTTTTGTGATAATTTGGACTATGCTCTTCATGTAGTCCAAGATGAGCTAATGGACCTTGATGACATCATGGATTCGAGTGATAGCTCGAAGTGGATTTGTGCCATGGAGGAAGAGATGCAATCGCTGCCGAAGAATCAAACTTGGGATTTGGTTCCACTTCCTAAAGGAAACCGTGCTATTGGGTGCAAATGGATAAACAAGGTGAAGGACGATGAGAGATATAAATCTAGGCTAGTGGCTAAGATGTTTGCATAGAGGAAGGGAAAGGAGTATAATAAGATTTTCGCACCGGTCGTGAGACATACTTCAATCCGAATATTACTTGCTATAGTTGTTATTCACGACTTAGAGTTAGAGCAACCTAATGTGAAAACCGCCTTCTTGCATGATGACTTAGATGAAGACATCTACATGGAGAAACCAGAAGGTTTTATTGTAGATGGTAAGTTAAATTATGTTTGCAAGTTAAAGAAATCACTATATAGTTTAAAGCAATCACCTAGACAAATGGTAGAATAGATTTGATCATTTTATGCTCGAAAATGGTGTTAAAAGAAGCATCAAGGACGCTTGTGTTTATTTCAAGAGGTAGGAAAATGATTGTTAGGTGTATTTACTCTTGTATGTGGACGACTTGCTCAATGCTTCAAAGGATAGGAATGAAAGCAACAAGTTAAAACTGAGTTTAAAATCGAAATTTGAAATGAAGGATCTTGGAGAAGCAAAGATGATACTTGGCATGAAAATAGAAAAGGGTCGAAAGCGATTTGGGTTAAAATTGACTCAAAAGGAGTATACAGAGAAAGTGCTTTGCCGGTTTAGCATGGAGAATGCAAAGGCATCAAATACACCTTTACATTTGCATGTGAGGCTTTCGATTAAGGCATCACCTATCTTGGAGAAAGATAAGGCTTATATGGCGAAGGTGCCATGTGCTAGTGCAGTTGGAAGTTTGACGTATGTCATGTGTACAAGGCCCGATTTTGCAAATTCCATCGGGATGGTTGGTCAGTATATGGCTAATTCGGGAAAATCGCATTGGGAAGTTGTGAAGCTTATATTGAGATACCTTAAAGGTACATCATCTCATGGTCTTGTTTTTTCGGTAGTAAGGGGATGAATTGCAAGTTAGTTGGTTAATTATGATTCGGACTACGCCGATGATAGGGATCGGAGAAAGTCAACTTCCGAATATGTCTTCATACTTGGTGGTACGGCCATAAGTTGGAGATCGAGATTGCAAACCGTAGTTTCCTTATCCACTATGGATGCAGAGTTGATAGCTGCGGTGGAGGCAGCAAAGGAGGCACTTTACTCGAGGCGATTATTGTGTGACTTGGGATTTGAAAGTGATAGCGTCGATGTTCGATATGATAGCCAAAGTATTATTCACTTGGCAGAGAATTTGATGTTTAGCTCACAGACTAAGCATGTCGAAGTGAAAGAGTCTTTTTTAGTAGCCATGGAAGAAGATAAGCAAGTATATCTTCGAAAAGTGCACAAAATGGATAACAGTGCGGATATGTTCACTAAAGCATTGCTGATTGGGAGTTCGAGCATTTTTCTAACTTGATTTTCTTGAGGAAGTGCTAGGTGCCACGGGGTGGCACGGTTGAGAGATGAGCTTGGTTATGGATGATGAAAAGTATCGGTGAGAGATTGTGGTTCTATCTTCATGGTTAGTACTAGTTTACACTCCTTAGTACTTTTGTCTTTTGATGAGTAGGTTTTGGATTTGGGTACTTTCAGCACTATGTTGGTGGGCGGTGACTTTGTCAAAGCTCGTTGATAGAGTGTAATGGCAGTGGCTTTGTTGAAGCTCATTATGAAAGTATTCAAGCTTGTTTGGTAAGTGGAGACAGTTTGACATCGGTTGTTGGTGATGGAGATGGATAGTCGAGGTGGAGTGTTGAATTTTAGCGACACTATATGGAGAATTGAAGTGGTCGGAAGTAGCTTGGTAACGGTGAAGACGGTTCGCAAATCGGAGCTCGAAGGAGGAAAATATGGTAAAGAAGAGGGAGAGCTGCTTGGAGTAGCAGCTCAAACGTCTGTCAAAAGGGGACAAACATCTGAGTACATGGATATGGTATCCCGAGCTTTCCCTCGGACATTTGTCATCTTAGGACAAATGTCTGAGTGTGGGGAAACTTGTTTCCCGAATCTTCTGACAGACATCTGTCATCTTGGGACAGATGTTTGAGCCAACGTGTGCTGCATATTTTGCCTAGGCCGACTAGAATGATTTATGATGGCTTCAAGAGGCATTTTGGGTATTTGTTAAAGATGGATGGTTCACTATATAAGCTATTTTCAGAATTTAAAGGAATGTGACTTGATGATTTAAGAGATTAAGGGTTTATCCTCTATTAATAGAGTTTAGCAAAAACCTAATTTTTCTTCAGTTCTCTTCTCCACAATTTTATTCTATTTGAATATTGATCATTGTAATCAATCTCTTGTACTCTTCTCATTGGTATTAATAAAGGATTTCTCTCAAAGTGGATATACACTAATAAGATGTCAGTGGAACCATTATAAATTGATATGTGATTTATTTTATCGCTATTGCTTTATTTTTTTATTGCTTTTTTGATGATTGTGATTGGTTTTGGATTGGATTGAAATATTGATTGGTTATTTTTACACTTCTTACCACGATCTTGTTTTCCACTATGCTTTGAGGTTTTGATTTGAGTAGTCTCAAGTTAGAATTTCCATAACAATGCTCACGGTGAACCGTATGTCCAACTATGGTAAGTTTTAATTTGTATTGACTAAAAACAATATTTTTGACTAGTTAATAAGCACATATTTTGCATCGAGACAAGGATTCATAATTAGGATGAACATGAGCTTAATGGGCGTTAATGAGTGTTCACCCTAAGTTATGCTTGTCAATAGATACTGAAAATTTCTAAACCAACCTACATCCGTATTTGACAAATAAATAAGATCAAATACACAAAAAAGGGATATCGATGTGGATATGAAGGTAAAAATTATTCGTCTAATTTTTTATTAAAATAACTATTCATATTATGTATATTTTAGTACAATGAATGGTACGTATTTCTTATTTTATCAAAATAATCGTTTATGTTATATGTACGTATTCATCGCTTAAAACTATTTTTATCATTATATTTTTTTGTTCTTTGTACTTTCATGATCATCACGATTGAAACAATTCATGTTAAACTTAAATATGTCTTTAGATTTATCAACTGTCAATGGACAAGATAATATCTGATACATGACTGCTATCCATTGATACATATGCGAACATGACACCATCTATGTCCGAAGTCATTTGTTTATAGGCTTACACTTAGTCCTTTTAATGCACAGAATATTTCATTTCACTTGGCTTTCACTGTCCATCGCACTTCACTTGGTTGATGCTACATTGTTAACTCTGCAATTTGTGCCTATTCAATAAAATGTTCATTGGTGAAAATGAGACTGGGTTGTCATGACTCGAGGAGCTACCTCGGTAAAGCTAAGATAGAGACTAAAATATTTCAGTCGTTAAATCTGCAACTTGTTGGTTACTTTGTTAAAGTCATTTCTTTACCCTTGTGATGTAACGCCCCTAAATTATAGAGTATTTTTATAATATTATTAAAATATAATATTATTGATTTTTTTAACTAACAATTTATTTCTAAAGATGATTTATAAGATAAATTGAATATTTCACCACAAATAAGCTATACAAGTTACTGGGAGTTGTTAGAGCATTATGGTGTGTCCATTAGCCCATATATGTGTTTTAAACCTGTTTATGTTCTAAATGTTGTATTCGTGATTATCAAATATAATGAAAAGTCGTATTACATGGTGAAGTCAAATATTTTGTAAATAATAAATTATTTAGAAAAGGATTTTTATTTAAAACACTTAATACCTTTTAAAATGTTTTAAAAGGGTGTTTAATGCAAATTTCACCTAAAATTATATAAACAATTTTCTTAATTTTTGTATAGAAGAAATGGTTTTATTTTCATTCCTTCTTAAGTTAGAGAGTGTTTTAATGGCTTCTTAAAATTTTATAAACTCTTCACATTCCACTAAAACTTAAGAAAACTCTCTTTTTTGCGCTTAATAAAATTTTGGATGACAACAACCATATAAATATTGCTAATAACATGTTTGTTGAGTTATGCAGAGACATGAGGAGAAGTGTACAATGATATAAGGCAATATGATACTCAAGATTTACAAAGAGTGAAGTAAAGAAGAATAATGTATATAAATATGTGATTTTACCTTAAAGTATTGTTGAAAGCCCCACACCAACCAAATATTTTTCCACCACGTTCGAAACCCATTTAAAGTATTTTTTCTGAGCGCCTTATAGAGATTATATAATGATTATAAATTGACTAAAAAGTGAAGTCGCTTTGGCTTCAGTTTCTGGCAAACAATTTTCTTCACCTGACGAATGGAATTGAATTTTCGAAAAATGATCACAAAATCAACATTTCAAATTTTTAAGTTCAATTTTTTATGGTTTCAAAGCTTTTATGAACGGACATTTCTCTTCATCGCTATAAACCAACAATGGAAATTAGAATTTTAACATTAATGTGGTGTTGACTGCATATGTGAAAATTTATTCTTTATTCATGATTTTCAATCTTGTTCTTTATGAATTAAGAATTTTCTATGGAAAATATACTCATGCTTTCATTCTGATTCATCGCATGATTTGCAAACCACATGAAAAGTTCAAAAATGTTAGGCAAATGAAATATGAAGTTGTCTAAACCACTTGTAGATGTTAGAGTGATACAATATTTCCATATTAAAGAAGATATGGAAGATATTGTTGATTTTGATGATACGATATTTTCAAGTAAAGAAGATTTGAAAGATACTTGAGATAATGACTCAAATATATTGTCTCTTTTATTGCATTAAAGAGGACAATAAATTATATACATAAGGAGGAGAATGATTTGGAAGATTGAAGTAATTAACAATTCTCTAATCACTTGATTAAAGAACGAATTTTATCAAGCGCATGCAAATTAGAGGAAACTGGAAAGTCAAACGGGTAAATGTTTTCCATATGAATGGGAGAGTTGATGAGACGTTGATTTATAACTATAAATCAATTGCTTCAACCATAAGTAATAATCTCTGTATAAAGATAGTTATTTTGGAGAGATTAGTATCATCCTCTCAAGTTGTATTTCTTATTCTTCTTCTTAGCCTCCATTATCAATATTGTAAAATTCTCTTTTCTTAGAAAGTAATAAGATCTCCTCTTTCCAAAGTGGATGTATATTATCTTGCGATAGTGGAACCACTATAAATCCATGCATGAACTTTCTATTTGTTTTCTTATGTGATTTGTTGTTTTGTATTCTCATGTTGTTTTTTGTTTTATCGCACTATGATATAATCTTATTGCTTCCACATTTATTTGGATTGATTTACAATCATTTGTGTAAAATTAACCCAACAGTCTGGTATCAGAGATTTGAAATTTGTTGTTAAAGCCTAGGGCCAGAACGTGATCGATAAGATGGCAGGATCTGGAGATGGAAGCGAGGTTAGACCTACCCAGGAGTATGCACCCTACATTAGGGGTTCATATCCAACATCCGGTTCGTAGTTGACTATAGAGAAGTGAAACGAGATAATGATTTTGAGAAATGGCAATGGAAGATGAAAGCAGTGTTGAGAAGAAATCATGTTCATCGAGTTATGTTTGATGCAAAATCATTGCCAACGGATATCTTAGAATTGGAAAGGAAGGAAATGAAAGAATGGGCATTTACTGCTCTCTAATTGGATATGGGTGAGAATATCATCCCAGAGATTAGTGGTGAAACTATCGCTAAAGGCTTGTAAAAGAAATTGGAGGTCTCTACATTTAAGTCGCTCATGAATACACTAATTTTCTTGAATACTTTCTTCACTTACAAGATGCGGGAAGGTACGTCGTTAAAAGCACATCTTAACTTCTTCGATGACTTAACGATGAAGATGAAAGCTGTTGATTTGAATGTGGACAAAGAGCAAAAGGCTATGGTGGAATTGTGCTCTCTTCCAAAGTGATACACGGTCTTTACCAACAACTTGATCTATGGAAGAAGCATGCTGAAATTAGAAGATGTGAAGATATGACTCCTAAGTGAAGAGATGAAAGATCAAATAAAGCTTACGAGCGAAAGTTTAGAAACCAACAGTAGTCGAGGGTTGTTCATAGAGAGAGGAAGAAAGGAGAAGAAGGTGAATAATATCAAAGGGCATTCCAAGTCGAGGAAGCCTGAAAGTGGTTGGAGAGGCAAGTCTAAAGGCAACAGGTGTCTTATTGTAAGAAGTATGACCACTAGTATTGGAACTAGAACAGCCCGCAGCGGAAGTTATGGGTGTATTTCAATTTTTTTTTACCCTATTAGATCTTTATTGGGCTTATGAAGTATAATTTATTTGGAACATTTCTAAATTTAATTTAAATAAAATTTAAATTTATAATAAATATATTGAATTTTATTTAATTTATTTTAAATTATAATATAATGATGCACATATGTATCATATACATATATGTATGTGTGCGCATGTGTAACATAATAATTCATGTAAGGTATAACATACCCCCACACACACACTATATGTATTGTATAAATGTAAAATATTAATATATATATCTCTTAAATTAGATATTAATTTGATAAATGACTATATATATTATTCAAAGTTGTTTGTTTTTTTAAATATATTCCACACATATATTTTATAGCTGTAAAATAATACATAAATACATATATGCATGTATGTATTTATTTATAAGTATATTTGTAATATCTAAAATATTTATAAATATGTGAATTTAAATGTATGTATTTATATTATATAATTACGTCAATTATAAAATTAAGTAAAATTATATATATATATATATATTATAACATTCCAGATCGATACAAAGCATAAAAAAAAATTATTATAATTTTACATTATTAAATTATTTATATATAAATATATTATCCGAAAAACATTAAAATAATATTATAAATAATGTCATAACATATTTTTTTTCAAATTTTAGATTTTACCAAATTCTAATATGATATTATAAGGTCATGGAAATTTTTTTATAATTTTTTGAGTTGAATTTTTTTTTCATTTAATTAATTTCGATTGTCATTATAAATGATTTTTTAAAAATAATAAATTTGAGTTCTAAATTATGGAATTTTGTCCAAAAGATAACATGAATGTAATTTTTTTTTATAAAAATTAAAATATATTTTTCAATACACATATTATTTTATATTAATTATTTAACCTTTATTTTGATTTAAATAATATTTAAAGTAGTAAATAATTACTAATAAATAATTTCCTATTGTCGAAAATTATATTTAGTATAAATTTGCATATATAAAATATAAAATCAATTTTTGACATGTTAAAATGACATAATGAAATATAGGTCGTCTAAATTTACGTAATATAATTTATTAATTTAAATATAATTAATTAATAAATTTATATAGATTAAAATAAATTATTTCAACTGCCTATGCATCAAATCTCAATAAAAATTAGTTTTTATACATATACATACATAACCATGCAATATGTGACAACATTCGTACATATAGGAATCTCGCCTGACTAAAAATATAATTATGACACACACACAAGCAATGGAATATTATACATAAATTATGAGTTATATGAAATAATTAAACATACCAAAGCTATGCCTTGAAGTACACCTTGCTATGATGAATACTTCTCCTTGGAACTCTTCTCAATTTGGCAGACTGCTAATCTTTCAATTGTAGACCGTTGATTATCCAATAGTTATCGACTTGAAATTGATTTGAAATGAACTTCGATGGAGCTTTGTATAGGTGTGATCGGCTAGCAAGGAGATGAAAATGGCAGCCAACAAGATCGATATGCATTGGGGTTAGAAGTCCTTTTATAGTGGAAGGAATATAGAGAAAGGTGTGTATCATACCTCTTACCCCTTCTCCCTAAATCTGAACCATCCATCTAAAATACCCATGGCCTATTTTTTCGCCTCCCTTACAACCTTTTGGTCTAGCCCCTTTCATGGGCTTTAAACCTAAAAAAATATTATTGATTAAATCTAATTTAATTGCTTATCAATATCGCATATCAATCGATATATTTGTAACTATTATAAAATATAGTAATATTTATTCCTCAAATCATATTCAAAAATTTATACTTAATATTTCATAAATATTAATTAATTTGGTTAATTTATAATAATTATAAACTAATTAAATTATTTGGTCTAAAGAGAATTCATCATATCGGTTATGTGACTTGTAATGTGTAAATTTGGTCAGCGACTAACATCGATCTATTCGAATGTTAACTTCACATGTCACTTAGCAGGCGGTGTGAAATTCTGGGTAAGTTTATCGCTTATTTAGTTTTGGTAAAATCCAATTTTACATTATTAAGTGTTGCCCGGTTTTGATACTTATTTTACACTAATTCTCTTCGTCAAAACTATATCACTTTGGACTTATGGAATTTGGTAATGGTCAAAATTCCAATATCAGTAATATTCAACTCTATAGTCCAAATACAAAGTCCTTGGTTCAATAATAATTATTATTAACCAAATTTCTCTGGTCAGAGACTTTGACTTTGAGTTCACTGTGATACTAATCACATATAACTAAGAAGACGGGTCCTCTCTTGAATAGTGCTTTACTTCCAATACTTCTACTCGATCCAACTACAGTCACTCTATGAACCTCATGCCATGATTTGACTATAACCAAAGTGGAGCTTTCATATTTAAGATCCATGGTATTCCCAAGTCGAGAGAACTGTGTAAATCAATCGCATCAATATTTTCTATTTGACCTTGGTTATCTTAATCAACGGAAAACTATCGAGTGAGTCATTCCATAGTTATCTAATAAATATCAATACGTAACCTCTAGGTGCCTCCAACAACCATGAGTAATACACTGCCCAACATTTGGAGAGCGTTACGTACTCTAATCTTAATGGATACATTGATATCCAGTCTCGATGCATCTTGACTAAGAACATTCAAAATGGTTTATTTATTTTTATTGTGATAAATTACTTACTATTACAACAATTTGTAACTACTATCATAAAATGTACTATTTATGGATTTTCTATTAAATATACCTTTAATTGAATTAATTAATTAATATGATACATTATATCGAGTATATAATAGAAAGAAAACGCTTTTTATTTCAAACAAGATTGGTTATCTAGTTAAGTATATGTGATAAATTATATAATTTCCCCTAAGGTATACCCCTAACTCTATCAATTGGAAGAAATATTATCTAGATTTAAGGAAGAGAAATGAAGCGGATGGTTCTTTATCTGTTGCAGTGGAGAAGGTTGTTTCTGATGATGTGTTGACTGCATCTGTTTTCAATGTATCGGACCATCGGGTGTTAGATTCAGGGGCATCTTTTCACATAATGCCCAGGAATGAGTATTTCTATTCTTATGAAGGTAAGGAAGGGAGTGGTATATTGATGGGGGATGATGCTACTTGCAAGTCATTAGGAGAAAGATCAGTGCATATTTGCATGCACGATGGTGTGGTGCGCATTATCTCTGGAGTCTGCTATGTTCTAGGTTTAAGAAAATCTCTTCTATCTTCGGGTCAGCTAGCATCTTTGGGTTGCAGGATTACGATAGAGATAGATAGCTTAAAGGTGATATGTGGTGTTGATGAAAGGAGTAATGGTCTAGAATCTTTATTTGTTGAATGGATATGCAGTTTTGGGAGAGTCATGTATTGGAGTTTATAGTTCACGAGCTTTGGATGCCACTAGACTTTGGCATCTTAGATTGGGTTATGTTTTGGAGAAGAGCTTAGAGATGCTTCGTAGAAGGAAGATGATCAAGGGTGAAATCTTCAACCGTTTATAATTCTTCCAAGAGTGTGTATGGGGGAATTAGACGAAGGTTTCTTTTGGTGTCTGTAGACATGAGTCCAAAGGAGTACTAGAGTATGTCCATACGGATGTTTAGGGACCGGTAGTTATAGCTTCTATTTGAGGAGCTAAGCATTTTATCTCTTTTATCGATGACTCTCTGATAGAGTTAGGGGTATGTCCTAAGAGCAACCATATAATTTGTAACATATATTTAACTCGTTGACCAACCTTGTACGAAATAAAAGTGTCTTCTTTCTATCATATACTTGATATAATGTGCTTATATTAATTAATTAATTTAATTAAAAGTATATTTAATAGAAAATACATAAATGATATATTTTATGATAGTAATTACAAAGTGTTGTAACCATGAGTAATTTATCATAAAAAAAATTAAATATATCATTTTAAATGTTCCTAGTCAAGATGCATCGAGACTGGATATCGATGTATCCATAGAGAACTAGAGTACATAAGCTCTCTAAATATTCAGTAGTGTACTACTCTGTAGCATCCCCTTACTTGGGGGCCCAAAACTAACGACTACAGATGCTGCAGTCATCCATAGTTATTAATCCTCGGCGACCAAATACGGCGGTGTTAGATTCATTAATACACATAAACGCATGAATATGGAAAAAAAATTAAAACATCAAACAAAATCACATTTCATTTCAAAACATTTCCAATTCATTACATAATCCCACAACCATTAACCATGTTCAGAGAAAATATATTTATTACAACATACGCCAAGAGCAACATAGAAGAAGAAACGCATGAGCATCTTTTCTTTGCATGCAATTTTTCGAATGAAGTATGGAAACGTTGCAAAAGACAAACAAATCTGCAGAATTAAACAGGTACACTGGAGGAAGAAGTAGCTCACCTGGTTTAGCGGAGAAACGATGTAGACGTGGAAACCAAATTGGCCAGTATTGCTATTACTACGACCGTTTGGAGCATTTGGAAGGAGCGAAATCGTCGAGTATTTCAGAAGACACAGAGAAATTACACGGAGGTCAGTAAACTTGTGAGAAATGACATGCAATTGATACGAAAGAGAATCAAAGTATGGGATAATACCTCGAAGGAACTAGGAGAAGCTCGAATTGCAGGAGAGGATCAGAATCGAGCATCGGAAGAAAACCTAAGTACGAGCTACCTTCAGCCGCCATGAATCTGAACTTATTTTTGGTATTTTTGGGTTTGAAAGATTTTGTCGGATATGTATATGTAAACCTACTCAGTTCGTAATTGGGCTTTGTATTGGTTTGAAGTTTGGGCTGTAATGCCTTTAATAAAGTCTTACCCATTTACAAAAAAAAAACGCCAAGAGCAACATACGAAAATGCCCCCTTGGATGATCAGAGTATATACTGGCAATATAACAACTTTGTCATTAAAAGCTACACGGCGGAATCAAATAAAGGAGAACTCTAGATATCTATCATGCCTCCTACATGTCTCTGGAAGCTTTATTTGTCTAATGAGGTACTTGAAAACCTCAACTCTCAAACTACTCAAAATCAATTGAGTACCCGAGAGTTTAAGGGAAAAACATAAACTTCGAGTCAGACATAAAGCCTGGTGTGAATAATAATCTATCATATCAAATCATTTAGATACCTAGTGAGACCACACCGCTTAGCAGAACGGGTTTTCCCCACACTAGCATCCTAAAACCTTTATAAAACCATATACTATGTTCCTACATCCACATTGGTTAAAACAATTCAAAATATTATGACATGATGATATGCAAAACAAATGAATCAATTCTGGATTACCCATCCCCATTCAATCTGACTATTTGTCTCAATTTATAGTTTCTAGGATTACTATTATCCTAGTAGTTTTCATGGGCTAACTAATAATCGGTTAAATATATAAGGACTCCTTGTCCAATTACATAGTTTACATGGGATCACTATGAACCTATTGATAACTCTTATCTTTACTATTATCCTAGTTTTCATGGGTTGACTAGGAACCTATTGTTGACTCTAATATCCTCTCTTCTTATCCTAGTTTTCATGGGCTAACTAGGAACCTATTGACATCTGTCAATATCTTAATCTGGATATAGTTTTCATGGGCTAACTACAAACCTACTAGCCCTGCCAGTATCAAATTATAGTTTTCATGGGCTTACAATGAACTTGTCTTGCTGACATCTTCATGTATACATAGTTTTCATGAGCTAACCAGGAACCTATTGGCCCATGCCAATATCTTTTCATATTCACGGTTTTCATGGGCTTACTGAGAACCTATTGGCCTCTGCCAATATCTTTCTTTAATATTTTAGCATCCTATATTATGGTCTTCCTGACCTCCTGAATGCAATTCTACTCATTCAGGAGTTAACTTAATTTATATTCACTATTGGGTCAACCTAGATGGTTATTCTGCCCTTCCCCAAATTCAGTTATGGGTCCATTACAATGTGAATATATACATATATGAAGAAACATACACAACAACTTGGTTAATCCCTTTAACCTTCATTTCAAAGAATTCTTCTTTAAAAACTCCTTTTCAAAAATACTTTATATATTTATGCCATGGTTTTCTTTCAAAAATGATATTGGGTTTTTTGCTTTGAAAACCAAGGCTGTTGAAACCTTCTAAACCTTGCTTTCGACTTCACTGGATAACCTCCTTCGAAAGCATATAAATCTCCTTTCAAAACATTAAGCCCCTGCCTTTTGAAACACTTTAAAACAACTCTTTCAAAACCTTTCAAATGTAATAAATTATCACTTAATAACGCTTTAAATCATAGCTTCGAAACCATTGAGAGTGCCCCTTTCGAAACCATTGGAAGTAACCCTTCTGAAATCATTGAAAGTCCCTCTTTCGAAACCATTAGGTTTATACTTAAAATATTATTTGGGTCAAAGTGAATATCAATGAAAGCATCTCTTTAAAAACCATCATTTATCATATAAAAATATTAGGGAAAACTTGATGGCGTCGACATCATCCCTTTTGAAAGCTTTAGATTATTTAAACAAAACATTGAAGAGTAGCGTTGAAACCCCCTTTCGAAGACATTACCTTCGAAATCCTTGGACCATTTTGAAAGCATTTAGGAAGTGGCTTAAAAAATCTTTAAAAACAAACACTACCTTTCGAAAGCATTGATGACTTCAATACACTCGATAGGCTAAAGAACAGTAGTAGAGCTTCGACTAGGTCAAAACCCCTCCTTTCAAAAGCATTATTTTATAAGTAAAGAGACCTATTCAAAAGTTCAATCTTTAAAACATAAGTTGGCAACCCTTTCAAAAGCCTTTAAAAACCTCTTTCGAAAACATATGCTTCAACTCCTTTGAAGGCTTTAATTAAAACAAAGGCAGGCGCTTTACTTTTAAAACAAACAAAAAGGTACCGACTCCATCAGAAGCAATGCTTTCGACACCTAACATTCTGCCTTTCTCCAATCCACTACGTACCATCTATGTGATACCTTATGTATTGATTTCGGCTTAGTGGGTTTCGACTTGGTTGAAGGCGGTAGCTCTGAGTCGAAAGGTACTTCTAAAGAAGGCGGGACCAACTTTTCTGGGTAAACCTGATTTAATACTAATTAAAGCAAACACTTTTTAACTAACCTGCCACATGTAAACACGAGATTAGTTGCCTTAACTTTTTTAATTCTTTACTAAAATAACTGTCGCTAATTTCAGATCTAAACTATGGTTAAGTTAGCAAATAAGCTCTTTCATTAAGCAAAACCAATATTGCAAAGAAGTACCTCTTCTAAAATAATTTAATTTGCATAACAAATCACTTAGGAAAAATCCCCAAAAATTCCAGAAAATCACTTTAATCATGTTATCTAACATATCAAAATTTCAGACCCAAATTCTCAATATATTTTCCGAAATAAATTTATAAACCCAAATAACCATATTTTCCTTTGAAAATTCATAGCAATCTTTCCATAGCTTGGAAAATTATCAAAATTAAAACCCAACTCCAATATCATGATTTACATATATAAAAAAAATTCATGGCATTTAAACATCAACATAAATCGGTTTTGCCATAAAACCGCCTATAATATTATTTAAACATTCTTGTTTAAATCAAACAAATTGTAATTCAAGCATATCATCATCCAAATCATCAGAAAAACGAATTTACCCTTATATCCGAAAACATATGATTATAAAACTAAATAGAGATGGAATTATTATTCATCTTGATTAAGATAAGGAGATTGGATTGAGATTAATTTCCCTTAAGCTTGAATGCCTAGCTTTACTTTGATTTCTCTTCTGTTTGATTATGATCGTCTCCTCTTCTTACGTTTTTATTTTCAGAATGACGTGAATGGGAATGAAATGGTAAGGAATGAGAATATATAAGTATGGGTTATGTGCGGCAAATTCCTAATATACCCTTATGTAAATTAATTAACTTATAACCCATTCTTAAGCCCATTTAATTATTTAATTGAGCACGACCTTAATTATATTTATTCAAATCTCAACCCCCTATCTCTTAACATTTACATTATTCTATTTAATTTATCTAGTTAAATCTTCTAAATAATGTTATCAAAAATTAGGGGTGTTACATACTCATGGATGTTGGGGGCACCTAGAGGTTACATACTGATAGTTATTGGATAACTATAGAATGACTCACTTGATAGTTTTCTGTTGGTTAGTATAACTAAGGTCAAACCAAAAATATCGATGTGACTGATTTACACAGTTCTCTTGATTTGAGAATACCATAGATCTTGAATATGAAAGCTCTGTTTTGATTATAGTAAAATGATGGGATGACTTCTATAGAGTGACTATAGTTGGGTTGAGTGGAAGTATTTGAAGTGAAACACTATTCAAGAGAGGATTCGTCTCCTTAGTTATATGAGGTTAGTATCATGATCAACTCAAGTCAATTCAAAGTCAAAGTCTCTAGCCAGAGCATTTCGATTAATAATTATTATTACTATTGAATTAAGGACTTTGTGTTTGGACTATAGAGTTGAATGTGGACGATATTGGGATTTTGACCATTACCAAATCCATAAGTCTAAAGTGATAATTTTAACAAAGAGAATTGGTGTAAATAAATTCGCAACCGGTAAAGCTTATTAAACTAAAATTGGATTTTACCGAAATTGAGTAAGCGATAAATTTGGCCATACTGTCACACCATCTGCTAAGTGACGTGTGAATGTTAACATTCGAGTAGTTCGATGTTAACCATTGACCGAATTTACACCTAAGAGTCACACAATCAAAATGATGAATTCTCTTTAGACCTAATGATTTAATTAGTTTATAATTATTATAAATTAATTAATATTTATGAAATATTAATTATGAAATTTAAATATGATTTGAGATACAAATATTGTGTATACATATTTATAATAGTTATAAATATGGCAATCAATATGAGATATTGATAAGAAATTAAATTAGATTGGTTTAAATGGGGTATTACTCAATAGATTTGGGAGAGATTTTTGGCTGCAATTATATGATAGGGACGACCAAAAATGGAGGCAATTAGGGTTTAAAATATATGGAGGAAATTAGGAAAGAAAAAGGAAAGACATGATCCTCTTTTCTCTCTCTCAAACATTATAAAAGACCTCTCTAACCCTAACCTAAACAATAGAATTTGAGCCGCCTCCATCTTCTAAATTATGGATGCCGTTACCTTATTATTCCTCCTAAAACAAAGCTCCATTTATCCATAAAATTATCAAATCAAATTCAAGTTAAAACAAAAAATTTCAATAGTGAAAGGTATCTAATTCCAGACTAGCAAATCGACGTATCAAGGAACAATTGGAGAAAGTGAATTCACTATTTCAACATGGACTTGAGAGCATATATAGTATGTAACATTTATTTAAATAGATATTAAATAGAATATCATGTTTTATAATCTGTTAATCATATATGCATTTAGATATTTACATATCGTTGTTATTGCATTAGTTAGGTGAGATTTTTATACATAATGTTGTTGTCATAATGGAGATTGGTTATATGCATAGAATTTAACTTTTATATTCATAATTTTGTTTGTAATCTGATATTATAAGTCGAACAAATTTTTTGTTTAATTTTATATTAGTTTATATTCATATAAATATTAATTTGTGTATTAGCACTCACGTACAATTTGTATTAAAGCATATATGTTTATATTTGCTATATAGAATTGATCTAAAAAATTTATTATACATTTTTATGTTTTTATGAATTATAAGCACTAAAAATAATTTTTATATTATTAATATATATTTATTATCAATATTTATTGAATATTTAATTTAATTTAATAAATTTTTATAAAATAAAAACATTTTTGAAAATTCAAATTTATAATTTTTAGAATTAATTCGTGATGTTGGATACTCATGAAAAAAATTTCAAAATTTTTCAACTTTATTTTATATTTTTAAAAGTTATTTTAACTTCAACCGCACATTAATTAATTAACTAAAATATTATTTTAATTCAAAAAATTCGAAAATTTTTCTTGCCACAAAAAATATGGTCCTAGATTTTCTGGAAACTGAAATTCTAATTTTTTTATATTAATTAATTAATGGTCGAAACTAATTATTAATTCATGATATATGCATAATAAAATATTAAATCATATTTACTTTAAATCTACAGTATTTTTGAATTGAAAAAATTATTTGTTATATATATATATTTATATTTTATTTATACTCATATTTATTTTTATGCATATGTATATATATTATATTATAAACTAATTTACTATTAATTATTATATTGACTAAGTATTCATATATATATACACATATAAAATTAAATATTAATTCATACTAAAAATATTATTTTAATTCATATTAAAAATATTATTTTATCATATATATATATATATATCTTAATTGTTACTTATAATATAACATATAGTTTACATAAATATATTTTTCTATAATATTTAATAATGAAACATAGTTATATATATTTACTTTTATATGTATACATATATATATATATATAATTATTTGGAATTTATAACTATATGTACATGCATATATTTGATAACATACAATACATATAAAATAAGCTAATGTATCCGTTGCAATGTAAATCCCAACGTCTATATACGGGCTTATTATACCTTGCATATATTACTATGTTACACAGGCATGCACACACGCACACATATATGTATATGATACATGTGTGCGCGCACGTTGAGTAAAACCAAAATCAAATAAATTTCAAACTATAATTTATAAAGTTGAATAAAATACATGATTTTATTTAAACCAAATTTAGAAATGTTCTGAATGAATTAGACTTCATAGGTCCAATAAAGATTCAATAAGATAAATTCTTTTTGAAATTCGCCTATAACTTCCACTATGGGATAGTCCACTTCCAACAATGGTATCAGAGCCCAATAGCTTATACGGTCTAAATTAGTCATGTTATGTCAAACTAATTAAGCTTGCTCACTTAGTATGGTGCCTAGAAAGGTATGTCTAGGATTGGAATTGGGTAATCAAGTACCCTGTTATACTTGGTTACCAGCCTGGCCTCAAAGGTGAAGTGAACCTAAGGTTGCCCCTAATAGAAAAGCCCCAATTTAAATTAGGCCTTGGACTAATTTTCAAAATAGTTTTGAAAATTAAGACAACATTTTAAATTTACAAATTAAATTTAAAATAAAGACCTATTTATTATAAAGGTTATAATATATCATAAATTTTCAAAATATTTGAAAAGGTAATGAAAATTTCAAGATGTTTGAAACACTTAAATATTAAGTAATTGTTGAGCAAACTTAAGATGCATATACTATACTTAAGCCATCGTGATATGGTAGGTACGAGTGAATAATCTTTTTCAGTTTATTGAGCAAACTCAAGATCAAAATGAGATTAGAAAAAGGAACCATGGATTAGGAGTTGTATGTGATACAACCGATAAGGAGTTATCCATAGTCCGTGGAGCTACAACTTGTTGAGCAAACTCATGGTCAGAATTCCAAGACGGAGAATTCCTAACACCCCCTAGTGAAGTCGAAAGACTTCTATATCTCGCTTAGGGTTTGGTGAAAAATAAAAGGCTAATGGGAGCTCTATTAGAAAAATGAAATGATGACATTTAACCTTTCTCAAGGTCGAAATGAGATTAGAAAAAGGAACCATGGATTAGGAGTTGTATGCGATACACCGATAAGGAGTTATCCATAGTCTCTGGAGCTACAACTTGTTGAGCAAACTCATGGTCAGAATTCCAAGACGGAGAATTCCTAACACCCCCTAGTGAAGTCGAAAGACTTCTATATCTCACTTAAGGTTTGGTGAAAAATAAAAGGCTAATGGAAGCCCTATTAGAAAAATGAAATGATGACATTTAACCTTTCTAATATTGTAAGAACACATGTTATATAATGTTATAATAATTATCATTATAAATATGTGCATTTAATAAGATTGATAAAATGTTTATCAATTAAGATATACAAATAAAATGACGAATTACAACTAGAAATATAACATATACTTACTAATAAATGCATCTTGCATGTTAATGTTTCAATACCCATGCAAATGCCTAATTTTACAACTGCTTATTACGTTTGTAATTTGGTTTCTTACATATTTATTTGGTTGAGATCGTGTATTGTATTCTATGACTTTTGAACTTCAAAAACAATACATGACTACGGATATTTGATCCATATACTATTGCATATAAATGTTATACGGTGAACGGTCAAAGTTTGTAATGTACAATATTTCAATGAAATTAGTTCATCCGAAAAACCAAATAAACCATAGTGCGAGATAAAGTATTCAATTTGATTGATTACAAAAGGATCGTATTTTGTTAAATGTAACACTAGACCAAAACTACAATATAAATTTAAGAACCTCATCTCTGAAATGTCAGTTTTATCAGTTTACGTAAAACACAACATATTTGATGTCCTTAAAAGTTAAGGATCATCGAATGAATTTTGTAAAGAGCTCATTATAATATTATAGTAAGGGTTTTCTTTTGAATGGCTGACCATTTAGAGAGAATAACGAATGTACAAGAGTAGATGCGACTTAAGGTACAATTGGGATAAAAAGAGTAAATAGTCAATTATGCTTCATAAAGAAACAACAGAAATAAGAATTGTAATAATAGTGATTGATACTTAACATTGAAATAAGAAATATGTTTTTTATTCCGAAATGTATTTACATATAGAAAATTGATTTCTATGAGATTTGTTTCTTTGAGTTCAAGATATTTGATCAAAAAACTCTCCGCGGTAAACTAGTTGTAGTATATGAAATAAACAAATATATATTAAGTGAATGATGGATCTTCGAATTTAGCGCTATAATAATAATAGTGGAAGTAATGGAAGCATGCCATATAGCACTTATTTTTGCATTAAATTACGAAAACTATTTCCGTAAAATGTATCGAACATTATTTATGAAATAATGGCTATTTTTCGGTACTGACTGAAAAATAGATATAGCTTTATTTCAATATGAATATTACGAATTAGTTATGAAATAAAACTATGATGTGGTATTTATTTCCATAATAAAAGTGATGAGTTAGAAAATATAGAAGTATCTAAAATTATTTACAATTATTTGGAATTATAGACTAATTCATAATTTCGAGAAATAATTTTATTATAAGATTATGAATCATATGATACTGGTTAATTATATCTCAAACAATTACGGGCTATGCACCTAATCAGTCGGAGCATCATAAGAGTTGAGGAACTCTTCAGATTTATATATATATGTATATATGTATGTATGTATGTATGCAATCGTAAGTCTATTAATACCAAAATGGTTCCATGTACTTTGTCACATTCACCGATCAGTTATCACCGACATGGATATGTGTATTTGATACACATATAGTATGTCTATGGTAAACTCGTAATGTATAAAATAGAAGTAAATAAAATAACATGCGATAGACAAGATTCAATTTGATCGAATGAGTGAGTATATTGAAAAAGGTTCCGAACATACCTAAAATGAATAAAGGTTCAATCTCAAAAGTCACTCCTTCATGTGATACATAATGATGCATCGATAAGGAGTAATCAAACTTTATTGGACAATGTACGATTAATTATGAGTGAAGTGAGTTAGTTTCTTTCTACATGGTCATGTACTTAAGAGTAGTATACAAGGTTAATATTATTTCATCTAAATAACAGTTTACAAAATCACACAAGATAAGGGTTTGTAAGAAACTCCAACATATCCTAGGCCAAGGCGTTGGCAGGTTATGTGAATCAAAAGTTTGCACATAATAATTGTTCGTAAGAGATCTTGTATAAATCTCCCCAAAATAATTTTGGGAAAAACTATCATTAGGTGAGATATTTATGTTTTGAACATAAGTTTTGTAAACTAGAAACAAATTGGTTTTATAAATAAACAAATTCATAAAAGTTTACGAATATCTATTTCATTGCACTAAGAAACAACTGTTGTTTCAAGAAATACCAACTTCATAGTGAAGAAATTGCATAGAGAAATTATTTGTAGTAAAGAGGAATTGGATACGATCCAAAAATAAAACTGATTACATGAGATGAAATGAAATCAACTAACCCAAATGAGCACATCGCATTAGAGCGTCTGACAAGTATTCTTGCATGTCAAAGAGAAACTATGAGTTTCTTATCAATGTCAAAAATATATAATACTCAATTGTTTAATTAAACCATTAAGAGTATTGATTCTATGATATGACATGATTCGCAAATCCAAAAGGATTCCAAGTACGTTGTCAAAATACGACTTTGGTAGTCGTAACCGAAGGGATGTGATCCGTTGGTCGCGATTGTGTCTTTATGGGCAAGACTAATGCAGTTAGAATTAAATGAGTAATGTTGATAAGAATAATATCGCAAATTTCAATTGTTGAAATTAGCTCAATAGATTTAGCATTCAATGTGCTTAAAGTTAATTTGGATTTATTCACAAAATTACCATTTAGTATGACTTTGTGTTCGGTACATATGTATTAAAATTGAAAATTCTAAATAAAGATTTAGAAAAAACTGCCTATACATAATAACAAAAAATGTCTCAAAGTCAATGGAAGCGATATTGAGTTTGTGAGTTTTTGGATATGATCTAAGAAATGATAGGAAGTATCATTTTATAAGCATTAAAATTGAAAAAATATTTTGATAGATATATCAAATAGTTTGATTATCAATCAAAATGCAGAGGAAGCGTGTGTTCATAAGAAAGAACGTTAAAAGGTACATTGATATTTCTAAACTATAAGTAAACAACGCATTGTTGATTTTAACTATGTATTTGTTTTAAATCAACCTTAGTTGTTTTAATACTCAACTTTGGATTGTAAATGATGTCTGTTAACCCAAAAAATGGATCAACACCCTGGATTGAGTGTGAAAGCATCGGCCCTGTTCTTACAGAACAATAATATAGAAGAGAAATGTAAAATGAGCAGAAATAGTAAAAAGACAAGAAGATTTTTATAGTGGTTCGATTGTTAATAAAGCCTACGTCCACTTTATAACTTTATATTAACTGACTGCTGTTACAAGTTAAATCGGACTACAATATGATTGAACCTTCTAAGTTAGATCAAGTCACAAGTACAAGAGTTCACTGGAGAATCACAGTAAACCCCTAGATGACTATTGTGTAGGAAGAGAAGAATGAAGAATAATCTCTGCAGAGTTCCAACAGCCAGTCCAGAAGATCCCCTTTATGTTGCAGGTAGAATTGTATTTGTAGGAACATGAGAGCAATTGGGCTAGGCCGCTTTGCCAGAAGCCGACACTCGATGATACAAAGGTTCTCTGAAAATCTCATAAAGATCCAACATAATGTGATCGATCGCAAGTGATCCATATGAAAGTGTACGTGTAGTACTAAGGATCGTGTAATATGGTATATAAATGCGGAAACTGGTAATAACAGTAAAATAAAAATTAAAGTAAGCACACCAGGAATTTTTATACTGGTTCGAACTTCCCGTTCTACGTCCAGTCCCAGAATACCCTCTGGATTTAAACTAACCCCTCACTTAACCCGGAGGAATAGGTATACGACACCTGAGCAGCCGAACATGAATTTTTCCGCCTCAACAACCGAAGAGGACTTCAACCTAATACAAATTGTTTGTTGACAAATGTGTTCTGAATAACACTGATAGTCTTTTGATAGTACAACTTTCCTATAATCAAATCCTCAAGAGTATATATGTTTGTGAAGATTTAGAAGGAAGATAATCACGTAGAATCGAAGTATATGAATTAATTCAAGGATTCTAGTGATATTGAATAAGAATGAATGCTTTTATTTGCAGAAATGAATAGAGATTAGATTTCAGAAATATAAACAAGAATCGGTGATTGTAGAAATGAATTGAACATGTTTATATAGTTGTAGAAGAGTTATAATCTTTCATGAAGAGTTTCAGTCAATAGTTGTGTCCATATCTCTTGAAACAGAGGACATTCCTCTTCATGAAATGATCGCATCTCTTCAGTAAACTAGCCGTTATTCTCTGGTCGGTCGACTGAAAATTCTGGCCGGTCAGCTGAATTTAAAAATCGTTCAAAACAGAGTGTAGCTGTGCACATGACACAGGGTCGGTCGACCGAGGATCCTGGTCGGTCGGCCGACCTGGTGTTATTTGCACAGTGTACACAGTTTAATATAAATTGTTTTGTGTGTGTGTGTGACTATTTGAGGAATGATTTTAACAATATTCTAAGACTCAATAAAATAAAATATTCATACTAATCTCTGGATTGTAGTCTTGTCTCCTTTGTAGTGCACAATATGCACTTATTCTCTTTTTGTCGCTTTCGTATAGTATTCTCGTCGTATGATCTCTGAAGCTTGTGTCATGAATCAAAACTCATGAATCAACACCATAGGGCATGGATCGCTAGCGATCCATGTACTTAGGAGATTTTTGGGCTTCTTTCTTTGGGTTGCACTCCCTATCTTATGTAGGTGCTCTCTATGTAATTTTGTAGCTAGTTTCCTTGTTTTGATGATGATTCATGCATAGGTTGGATTGAAATATGACTAGAATCAGACGGGTCTTCACTTCTTGAACTATGTTGCTTGGAAAGCTATGAAACTTGGCAAACGTACTTAGAAGAGATATTGATTCATGACGCAAAAGGCTTGAATGACCCATAAAGCTTCCTTATGGATCGCTAGCGATCCATCCCATTAGTGGATTTTTATGTAATTCTTCTTGAGTGCTTTTGGCTTGTTCTTTTGGATGCCTTGTTCAAGTTTCACGACATTTTGGCATAGTCCCTAAGTTCTAACTCCTATTGAATTCTACAGGATTAAAAACCCGGTTAACATTTGCCCCCCAGAGTATGCTTTCGTTGGAAACAAAGTGTGCTCTGGAACTGGTCATCCTTGAATTCCTATTCCATGAAATCCAATCGATCGTTTTAGGCTTACTGTGAAGTATTGTTTTTCCTTGAAATCCAATGGATCCATTATCGATCATCGATAATGGGTAAGTGTAGGAGGAATAACCTCAATGAATTATATGAAAGGATTTTTCCTTTTTCTGCTGTAATTGAACTATCTACACAGGATACATCATTCGTAGTGTTTAGGACACCGAGCCCATCTCCCATAAATGACACACTGCACTTGCCCCGATCAACGCTTGGAATTCGATAAGTTGGCACAAGTCAATGCCTTTTCGAAATTCAGGTGTTAAACATACCGGAATTTCTAGTTAAAAATAAGGTTACCTGACCATGTTGGATACAAGTTCTATTATATAGAATGAAGCATCCATCATCTCGACTTAAATCTAGTGGAGGAAGCCTGGTACTCTCGAAAGAAGAATCGACATCAGTTACGCCTTCGCAAATGACTCTAGTACCGCCTACTTCTTTAGCATAACAGGCTCAATGGTCAATTGGTCCGATCGTTGATCGAACTCCTTCGAACTTTAGAGTTTAACTTAACCCTCCAGAGAGAGCTTCTACTGTCATTTATGCTAAAGTTTTGCAAAATATTTGTTTACAGCATGGTATTCCGCATGACGAAATGTGCTTTCCACTGAAAAATGAGTTGGCACACATGCTACCTTCGGGGTACACCACCTGCCACCGTTACATGTGATTGAATGGTGCAGTGCCTCCATTCAACCATTTCTTTAGAGACACTCTTCTGAATTTGGAAATAGCCTCATTTCAAATTCATCCCAATGGTTATGCAATTTTGATTTGTATTCATGTTTTGTTTATGTGGACATTCAACCGTGCCCCAAGCTTCGATGAATTGAGACACTTCCTTTCATTCAAGAAGAGAGAGGAATGTCCGTCTCTTGTGATTATTGAGGCTTGGAGAAATCACAAAATCGTGTTGCAACTCCAAAGCAACTTGTCCCAGTTCAAGACCCAATATTTCTTCGTTAGATGTCCTGAAGGGTTTAATCGTCTTTGGAAAATAGAGGGTAAGTTTCATATTCTCTCATTGAGACTTATTATGATGGTGCAGGGTTTTAATAGATTGAATGCTTCCATACTCTGAAGGCCACACTAGACTCTATCTTCCATACTCTGAAGGCCATAAATGCTAGAGAGATCGACCAAACTTTTGCCAGCGGATGAGAATTTGCACCGGTATGGATTGTTACATCCCAGGAGGTCTATCGTCGCTATCAAGGTTCCATCCCCTACCTGTTCCAGGATCAGAACACACTCCACTTCTTCATCGCATAATTCCAAAGAGAGCGGTATACAAGGAGAAGAAGGTCCATTCGACGGATCAACTTAGGAAATTCACGAAGAAAAGGACATTATGACCGAAGCTATTAGTCCAAACAGGATTCCCTCGATCTTGGAGGAAGGGGAAGAGGAGTTTAAACAATAAGAAGGCAAGGCTGCGGTGATCGTAGAAAAAGAGGAAGGTGAAATTGAGAGCGGAAGTGACAATGACCCCTTCTCTAGCGATGAGGAATTTGATGCGTGTTTCGACGAAGGAGATCTTGAATCATGTGATGAAACTTCGAGAATGAGTCCCATTCTCCTGGATTCGCCTCCCCAAGATGTTATTGCTAAAGATGCCCCCTGACAACTGAATGGCTATATGGTTCTACGCCGAAGGAAACCGATATCAACTTTGGGGACTTGAGCAACATTTATATGGATATTGCAGAATTCATGGGAGATGATTTTGAGTCCGAGCGATTATCTCCTCACTCCGATGCTGTTTCCAGAATTAGCCCGACTCATACTGTAGTCGCTTCCCGACCCAGTTTCTGAAGTCCTTTTAGGGCACCTATGATACGTTACATACTTCACTAGGGTCACGTACACTCATATATGCATTATTTGAGCTCATTTTCTGCCACTAAAGTTACTTCATAATTTTTTCATATTAGGTACTATGGGAGGTTGTGGACTTTATGAAGATTTTGAACAATTTACAGATGCACAACGTGGGTCGAAACGGACTTCAAGCCACCACCAGCCCTGAGAAACTGAGGAAGAATAGATGAGGAGAAAAGATTAGGAAGCTAAAGCTCATCGTTAGGATGACAAGGACCAAGGCAGAGTTAATAGGGGTGGCTATGAGAAGAGGAAGACTCCTGACGATCGGGAAGAGCCATCCAAAAAGTTTAAAGTAGATCGTGATCCTCATCCTTCCGAGCACCGTACTCCGCCCTGGCTCCAGTTTCAATCGAAATTGAGGTTCCGTCTTCTACTATTCAAGTCGCTCCATCAACCCAGACTCTGTCAACTCATGTTGTGCCTGCTTCAGGTTTTTCACGTCCTCGCAGGAGGCCTGCTTATATTCTCCTGTCTGGTCCACCTAAACTTAAAGCCACGTCCCCTGGCTAGTTCCTTTAGGGAGTTAAATCTAATCGTGACCTATGTCCGATTTGTAAGGATTCTTATATACCCCATCTTCAGGCGATTCGGAGCAACTTCGATCAAGCTGAAGGATGGGATAAATTATGTAAGCAGCCGACGGACATAAATTGTAACAACCACCAAGAGATTCTTTCTTTTGTGTCGGGAAAGGATGATTAAGAAATGATGCTACAGAACGTGACGCCAGAATTGGTCAATTGACAAAAGAGAGAGATGCTGCCATTCGAGATAGTAAGAGCAATGCTAGTTTGCTAAAGGAATTGAAGGAGGCTCATGCAAAAATTGAAATCATGTGTAGAGATGAAATCAAGAAAGCCCATATTGATGAAGACAAGCTGAAAAATGAGCTTGAAACTCGAGATGAGATCATCGAAGCTCAAAAGAGAACTATTGCTGGTCATGATGAAATTGTTGAAGCTCATTAAAAAACAATTGTTGATTATGCGAGAATGGTAGAATCTCAAGATAAGAGCATCTCCAACCAGGCTCAAGTTATTGCTTTGTTTGAGAAAAAGTTGCGCAACTCGACATTGAAATGACCAAAGTCGAAGTTGAGAAAGCCACTGCGATGGTAGACTACTTGGAGCTGCAAGATACATTCGGAAGGAAGATGGGGAAGATGAATAACACCATCCTGAACTTCTACGTCAACTTTATGTTGCATCGGGGCAGTCTCTATTATCTGCGCTCCAAATTCTCATGTACTCTTTCTGTGGTTTGGGAAGAAATCCTGGCCCATTTTTGAGAAGATGGGGATGTGTATGTTAAACAAGAGCTGGAGGATGCTTACCGGATTTTGTAGCATTTTGATTTATTCGTCATGTATTTTGTACAAGTGCAGAGTCTGCACTTATCACTTTTATTATTGTAGTCTGTACTTTTTTTTGTTGGCCGATATTATGTGGGATGGCCCCCACATTTTGACTTTTGTATAGAAAATGTTATGAGAAATGAAAAGATTAATGTTTCTACAGCTGTCACTTCCGTGTTCTTTCTTATTTATCACGTACTTAGCTTGTTTTTATACCACTAATGTGTGTACATGACGTGATTGCTTGTTCTACAATTTTTATACTTCATATTGCCATACCGAGTTTTGTGGTATACGATGCCTTTATTTCCGTGATTTCATGCATTATGTATGCATTTTTTTAGTTTTACAAATAGATCTTTTATGATTGACAAAATTCTTCATTCGGTATAATAGGACTGCGGAGTAGTTTTCCCTTAAACTAAGTTTTGGTGTGTGCGCCCCTACTTCACAGGGTTATTTACTACGAATGCTTGATAAATGACTGATTGATCCAAGCAATTTCTCTGATGTCTATAGCCAAATTTACTTTGCGGTTCCTATCTTCAGGAACTTGTGACTCAAATATTAATGATCAGAATTCTTTGTCGATTTCTAGTTTTGTGACATTGTCGGACTCATGTCTATTTTTTTGATAATGGGAGTTGATCCTTGCTAGTCTTGCAATAGACAAATTTCCCAGTGTTGTTAGGACAACACCAGTAATTAGAAAATCTTAACGGTTTGCTGATGATGCCGGGGAAACATCAAGCAGTGCTTGCGCGGCTTACGAAATACGCGACTTTTAAGAGTGCACAGCTTACGAAATGCGCGGCTTTTGAGAGTGTACGGGTTACGAAATGTGTGGCTTTTGAGAGCGCGCGACTTACGAAATACGCGGTTTTTGAGTCGATTTACTTTCGTTGACTTGACGAGTAGGTGGAGCCTACTTGGGTGTGATTTTACAACCCCGAGTAGCTAACGAATGATTTTGAGTCGGTGTACTTTCGTCGACTCGGCAAGTAGTTAATATGAACACGGTTTTATTAATTCAAGAAACTATAGAGATTTCACTGATAAAACAAAAGGTAGAGCAAATTCTGCCTATATGCAATGCCCTCAGTTTAATCGGGCGATTTATTTGGGAAAATAGGAAATACATATATAAAAGCTAAACAAAGTAATGCCGGAGTGAGTCGCGTTTCCAAGCATGGGGAATCTGAATTCCATCGACCGTGGTCAGCTTGAAAGTGCCATCTTCGAGCTTTTGCATGATTGAGTAAGGCCCTTCCTAGTTTGGTTCGAATGTTCCTATAGCTAGATATATCCATTCTAGGACGAGATCTCCCACTTTGAAAGTACGGTTGTAGACCTTGGAGTTGAAGTGTTGTGTTATCCTTTTCTGGTGAGCCGCGGTCCTTACTTAGCTCGACTTCCTCCCATTTCTCATCAATCAGATCAAGTGACTCGAGCAGGAGCTGCTCGGGCTCTTTTTGATTGAAATGTCATTTTTGATGGGAGGTAACTTCCAATTCGACCGGGATCATTGCTTCGGATCTGTATGCTAGGGCGAATGGCGAGTGTCCAGTTGCTGACTTGTGCGTCGTCTGGTAAGCCCATATGCAAGTGGGAGCTTATCAACCCAGTTTCCTTTGGCTTTCTTCGGTCGTTTCTTGATGGTGGACTTGATTATTTTGTTTACCACCTCCACCTGCCTATTTTCTTAGGGGTGTGCCACTATGGAGAAACTCTTTTCGATGCGAAAACGCTTGCAAAGGTCTTTGAATTCAGCTCTGTCAAATTGAGTTCCGTTATCTGTGATGATTTTCTATGGCACTCCAAACCTGCAAATAATATTTTTAGTGACAAAGTTAATTACTTTCTTAGTGGTAATAGTAGCCGACGGTTCTGCTTCGGCCTATTTTGTGAAGTTATCAATAGCAATGATATCATATTTGGCTCCTCCTTTAGCAACTAGGAGCACGTCGATCAGGTCAATTCCCCAGACCACGAACGGCCGTGGGTCAACCATTGGCGTAAGTTCTATGGATGGAGTTCTCTGTATTTTAGCGAATTTTTGGCATTGCACACATCGCCTGGCGTAGTCCGCTGCGTCACAGTTGATAGATGGCTGGAAGTAACCATATCGGAGGATCTTCTTTGCTAAAGTGTACCCTACAATGTGGTTTCCATAATCCCCTTCATGGACTTCCCTGAGGATCCCTTTGGCTTCTTTGTTGGTTACACATCTGAGTAGGGAAGCAGAGAGCCCCTCCTGTAAAGAATTCCATCCTGCAATACGAACCGTGGGGCTTTTTGTAGTAGCTTCTTTCGCTCGTTCCGATCTCTGGGGAGTGTACCTTTAATCAGGTAATCTTTGATCGGCGTCATTCATGATTCCTCATCCTCTACAGTTTCCATAATCCAATCGATATCCATATCATCTATGTTGGGTGGTGTAAGTGTTTCGACTGGGGCCAGTCCCATTAACTGAGCATCTCCAGAATTGACTAGGTGATTTGCTTGCATACTCTGTTCCCTCGGAGTGTGACTTAAAGTATAGTGCCTAATGTCCTGCAGCAATCCCCGCGCTTTTGACAGGTAGAGGGCGAGGTTGCCCCTTACCTATTACTCTCCTTTCACTTGGAAGATGACTAGTTGAGAATCGCTATAGATACGCATAGTTTTTATTCCTAATTCTTTAACGATTTTCAATTTTGCCATCAAAACCTCGTATTCTGCTTCATTATTGGTGGCAGGAAATTCTAGTCTTAGAGCATAGCAAACAGATCATCCTTTGGGGGTTTTCAGTACTACCCCTGCACCTGAACATGATTCATTTGATGCACCATCAACAAACAACTTCCACAGTGGCACCATGTCCGAAGCACTTTCTCCTTCATCGTCCCGCTCGTTAAATTCGACGATGAGATCTGCCAGTGCCTATTCGCTGATAGCTCTTCAAGGGTAATAAGTGATATTATATTGGCTTAACTCGATATTCCATTTCAGAAGTCGACCTGGTGTCTCTGAGCAATACAACACTTGTTTCAGGGATTGATCCGTCAACACCTTCATGGGATGAGCCTGGAAGTATGGTCGTAGCTTCCTCGATGTGATCAATAGGCTATAAGTGAGTTTTCCCAACTTCGGGTAATTCTTTTCAGCTCCAGTGACTCGCTTACTGATGTAGTAGACGAGCCGCTGGACCCTAGCCTATTCACATAAGAATGCTGCACTCAAAGCATAGGACGACACAACGAGATAAACAACCAAATCTTCCCCATTTATTGGCTTGGATAAGACCAGTTGGGATTCCATATGATGGGGTAATTCTTCAAAGGCCGTCCGGTATGCTTCGTTCCATTCGAAATTCTTCTTTCCCTCCTTCAATGCATCAAAGAACGATATGCACTTGTCAATCGCTTAGGAAATGAATCGGCTCAGTGTTGCGAACTTTCCATTTAGACTTTGTAATTCCTTTCTGGTCGTGGGGACTTTGACGTTCCTTAGGGCAGTAATCTGTTTTGGATTAGCTTCAATACCCCTTGCATTCATGATGAAACTAAGGAATTTTCCAGAAGCAACGTCAAAAGAGCATTTCAATGGGTTGAGCTTCATTCCATATTTTTGCAATATTTCAAACATTTCTGCGAGACTGTCTAAATGGTTCTCTGATATGCGTTGTTTGACAAACATGTCATCCATGTATACTTCCATTGTTTTCCTGATCCGATCTTTGAATATTGTGTTTACTAATCATTGCTAGGTTACGTCTGTGTTCTTTAGTCCAAAGGGAAAGACTCAATAATAGTATAATCCAAGGTCGGTAATGAAACTAGTACTCTCTTAATCGGGTTCATGCATTATGATTTGGTTGTATCCAGAGTAAGCGTCCGTAAATGATAGTAGCTCATGACCTGTCATGGCATCAACAAGCAGATCGATCTTGGGCAATGGAAAGCTATCCTTTAGGCAGGCTTTGTTCAAATCCGAGTAGTCAATGCAACTCTGCCACTTCCCATTAGACTTGTTTACCGAAACTTGATTTGATACCTATACGGGATATGTTGCATCGCAAATGAAGCCGTTTTCCAACAGCTTATCCACTTCCTCTCTTAGTGCAACAGACCGTTCTGATCCCAGGGTGCGCCTCTTCTACCTCGCTAGAGTGTACTTGGGATCAATATTAAGTGTGTGACATACTATCTTCGATGATATCCCATACATATCGAAATGTGTCCAAGCGAACACGTCCAGATTGGCGCGAAGAAACTTGACTAATCCTTGTCGCGTCTTGGTTCCAAGATGCGATCCTATTTTTAGTACTCGTGTCAGGTCATCCATGTCTATAGGGATAGGCACCGTAATCTCTAGCGACGCTGCCCATTCCTCCCCTAAACTTGTTTTTCTATGGTTCATATCCTTATCGAATCAGTTATGGTCCCCAAGTCAGGGGCGGTTCTGTAGTTGTTATGCTGACGGTTCATGAATGTGGAGAGTTTTCTCCACACTGTTCCCCTTTTCTTTCTTTCTTTCTTGTTTCATGCAATTCAGCGATGTAGCATTCCCTTACGGCACTTTGGTATTCTTTTATCACTCCAACTCCATTTTCCGTAGGGAATTTCATAATGAAACACCATTATGCTAGGATAATTCGGAAATCAACGTGGATTGGCCATCCCAAGAATGCATCATAGGCCAAGATCTCGTCAATTATCACAAAGGTTTGGGTGAGAACCACTCTCCGATATCTTGTTTCGAGTTCAACAGGCAGATCGAGTGTGCCGACCGGTTGTAGTGGTTGACCGGTGAATCCTTGGATTTTGGTTCGACACGCAGAGACATCCTTCATGTTAAGCTTCATTTGGTCGAACGTATGTCGAAACAGAATGTTTACTGATCCTCTTGTATTAACCAACACCTGGTGTACGATAGCAGGTCCGGTTCCTATCGTCAACACCATTGGATCATAAGTTGGAGCTTCTATTCCTTCACTATCTCGGTTTTGGAACACGATGTCATCATTGAGAATTCTCTGCTGTTTAGCAGGGGTCCCATCTTCGATTGCAAAGCAAGTTTCCTTTGGAGCATGTTTGAGTGAACTAGCATATCTTTCCATCTTGCCCCAACTTTTTTATGCTGGATGAGGACCTCCCCAAATGGTATTGATGACAAGTCTCTGTTCAGCACGTTTGGATCCATATCTACTAGATCGAGATTGGTTTCCTTGGGTGTTAGGAGCATGAGGTCAAGTAGGCTGATCGGAATTTTGGGGCTTCTTCACATGCTGTTGGAGCTTATTTTCTCTAATCAATTCTTCGACCACATTCTTCAAACGACGACACTCGTTTCTGTTATGGTCATGGGTTTCATGGAAGCGATAGAACTTCCCCGACTTTCTTTATTGCTAAGACTCTTCTTTCCGAGGCGGCTTCGGGTACTCTTCTATTCCCTATGTTGCCAAGTAAATATTCTCCAAGCTGTCATTCAACGGAGTGTATTCTCCACATTTTCGACCTCTGTGCTTCTTGCCCCTCCCTCCGTTGCCCTTGCCGGTGTTCTGAGCCTGGTTCTTCCTTTTGTGGTTCCCATCTTTTCTAGCAGTTACTTTAGAATTCTTGCTGTTTTGATTGACTGCCACATTACTCTGAATTGATTCATTTGGTCGTATATCAGTATTTTTACCTTCTAACTTATTTGCCTCTTCCAATCTCAAGTACTGACTAGCCTTTCAATTGAATTCTTTCATGGTGACCGGTTGCTTCATTTTAATCCATCTTCCAAAATCTTTCTCTAGATAGATCGAGTGGACCAAAGCCATGAAAATCATATTCTCATTTGGATTGCTCACTTCGGTGACGACTGTGTTAAAGCAGCTCATGAATGATTTTAGTGATTCATTGGATCCTTGGAAGTAACCAGATAGAGACATCATGTCCTTTGGTTGAGCTGTGTGCAGTCTAAATTGATCCAAGAACTTCCTGGCTAGCTCGTTAAAGGTTGAGATAGATCGCAGGAGTCCAGTAAACTACATAGAGGCAATCCTTCTATATAGATGGGGAAATGTCTGTAATGAACTGCATCCGTTGCCCTTGCACGATCCATATTCCAAATGTTCTTACATAAGTGCTATTAAGGGTTAGTAGTTCCATTTTAGGAGAGCCTAGCTGGTGGCATGGTGAATTTCCCGGGGTACTCTACCCTTAGGATACTATCGGTGAAGGGAGTTTAGCTCGGAGTGGAACTCCAATCATCATCCTTTGTACCACCCTTGCTTTCTTCCATCAAGCGTCTGACCATGTCCACAATGTATGCCTCACTTGTCCTTCATCCGCATGTCGGCTGTCAGTAGTTGCGCTAAGTGTTTGAGTTTGCAAACGGTGTTAGTTAGCTAGCTAAAGCCTAGGCTCTCCAGTCTTTGGGTGAGTCACTCCTGCAGAGGTCCGTTGACAGGCGGTTGGTCTTGCAGGTAGAGTTTGATCATTTAAGTTCAATTCTCCTTCTTTCAGCTGCTTTCCTTCCTCAAAGTCAGTATCAGCTACTAGTATGTCCTTCCATGGAGTTTTCACCCCTATGTTCAGGTTTGCAGTGTGCGCTTTTACAGTGGGCGGAGTATTAGCATTTTCCACTATCGTGATGCCTTGAGCTCCACCCATCACTTCCTTTTGCTTCTGTTTTCTATTTCTTCTACTTGAGACAGAAACAGAAGAAAGCTCTTGCTCCGTAGCAGCCATGGCTTCTGGTGCCATTCTGGGAGTAGTTAGTGACTGGAGCGCTAAGACAACATCTATCTTTTCCATAAAAGTCTTTTGACTATTTGCCATTTTCTAGTTAGTTTCATCAATCATTTAGTTCAATTCTCCTTTAATCACAACTTCATGCTGAGTGGAGGACCCCGGCACTTGATCTCTAGTGTTAGTTCCAAATTGCAGGTTGTTGGGGTTGTTGACTTCAATCTGCTGAGGGTTTGTTTCTTCTCTAGAAATGGTAGCTCCTATGGATCTTCCGGAGGTAGTTCTCTTTCTTCCTAGTGCTATTGATTCTTAATAGCAAATCTTCTAAGCAGAGATTGAGGATCTAAATTCTGAACCTATCTGATCCAAAGTAGATATCTAGATCTAAGCTTGAGTTGGGTTCATAGTGAATGTTAACTCAAAAAATGGATCAACATCCTGGTTTGAGTGTGAAAGCACCGACCCTGTTCTTACAGAGAATTAATATAGAAGATAAATGTAAAAAGAGTAGAAATAGTAAAAAGACAAGAAGATTTTTATAGTGGTTCGACTATTAATGAAGCTATAACTTTTTATTAACTAACATCTGTTATAAGTTGAATCAGATTACAACAGGATTGAACCTTCTAAGTTAGATTAAGTCACAAGTACAAGAGTTCACTGAAGAATCACAGTGAACTCCTAGACGACTATTGTGTGGGAGGAGAAGAATGAAGAATAATCTCTGCAGAGTTCCAGCAGCCAGTCCAGAAGTTCCTTTTTTAATTTCAGGTAGGATTGTATTTATAGGTACATGAGAGCAATTTGGCTAGCTGCTTTGCCAGAAGCCTACGCTCAATGATACAAAGGTTTTCTGAAAATTTCATAAAGATCCAACATAATGTGATGGATCTCCAACGATCCATAGTGCATGGTTCGCTAGTGATCCATGTACTTAGGAGGTTTTTGGGCTTCTTACTTTGGGTTGCACTCCCCATCTTATGTAGTTGCTCTCCATGTAATTTCATAGCTAGTTTCCTTGTTTTGATGCATAGATTGGATTGAACTATGACTAGAATTAGATGAGTCTTCAGTTCTCAAACTAGGTTGCTTGGAAGGCTATGAAACTTGGCAAACATATTTAGAAGAGATATTGATTCATGATGCTAGAGGCTTGAACGACCCATGAAGCTTCCTTATGGATCGCTAGCGATCCATGGGTGATCCATCCCGTTAGTGGATTTTTATGTAATTCTTCTGGAGTGTTTTTGGCTTGTTCTTTTGGATGCCTTGTTCAAGTTCCAAGTCATTCTGGCATAGTCCCTAAGTTCTAACTCATATTGAATTCTGCTAGGTTAAAAACCCGGTTAACAATGTCTTTTATAGCGAGCATAAAAGATATTAGGAATGTCCCAAATTTATATGCAAAGACACCTTTTTAAATTGTTTAATACAGAACATATGAGATGAGTTCCTTATGCATTGGCAATAAGAATTATTATACATGTTATGTTGTCTACGATATCATGATTTCTTTATGTATTTAATACATGAAGAAAACATCAAATCCAATTTGATATCATTAAATGGTTGTTTGAAGTGTTTTTTATGTATTTATGAAATACTATAGAATTTTTTTACAAAACAAAAACAATGTTCGGACTTAAACTTCATAAGTGATATTGAATATAATATGTTAATAAAAAATTCGAGTAAAGAATCTTTAAGTTGAAAATGTTCCAAATGAAAGACCGTGGCTGATTTAATGGAAAATGCTAAGTACATCGCCTTGAATAATGCCGTAATAAAAGCAAGGTATATAAACATATAAGTGCACAATTCCAAATACTGAGAATCTCAGAACATTGTTATATGATAACAATGCTGCGATATAGTTCGTAACAGAACTTAGAGCTCATTAGAAGTCGAGAGACATACTCCGAACTGCTCCACATGATAAAGGTAGTTTATCACCATTGGAGAGAGTTGATTGACATAGTAGATAATTGAAACATAATATCATACCCACTCACAAAGGGATCGACACAATGGGTTTTAAGAAAATCGATTGGAGAAGTTGGAATAAGATTCCATAATTGATTCCAAGTGCAAGTGGGCGATTGATAAAGTTAGGGGTATCTTCTTAGGGCAATTATGTAATTTGTTACATATATCTAACTCGTTGACAAATCTTGTTCGAAATAAAGGTGTTTTCCTTCTATTATATACTTGATATAATGTGGTTATAATTAATTAATTTAATTAAAAGTGTATTTAATAAAAAATCCATAAATGGTATGTTTATGGTAGGTGTTACAAAATGTTGTAACCGTGAGTAATTTATCACAATAAAATTAAATATTCCATTTTAAATTTTTGTAGTCAAGATGCATCGAGAGTGGATATCAATGTATCCATTAAGAGAAGATTACATAAATCTTTTCAAATGTTGGGAAGTATATTACTCATAGCTGGTGGGGGTACTTAGAGGTTATGTACCGATAGTTATTGGATCACTATGGAACGACTCACTCGATATTTTTCTGCTGGTTGATATAACAAAGGTCAAACCAAAAATATCGATGTGACTGATTTACACAGTTCTTTCAACTTAAGAATACCGTGGATCTTCAATGTGAAAGCTCCGCTTTGATTATAGTCAAATCATGGCATAGCGTCCATCGAGTGGCTATAGTTGGATCGAGTGGAAGTATTGGAAGTAAAGCACCATTCAAGAGAGGATTAATCTCCTCAGTTATATGAGATTAATATCACGGTCAACTCAAGTTAACTCAAAGTCAAAATATCTCGCCAGAGCATTTCAATTAATAATAATTGTTATTATTGAACCAAGAACTTTATGTTTGGACTATAGAGTTGAATATGAACAATATCATAATTTTGACCATTACCAAATTCAATAAGTCCAAAGTGATATAGTTTTGACGAAAAGAATTTGGTGTAAATAAATGTCGCAACCGGGTAATGCTTATTAAACTAAAATTAGATTTTACTAAAACCGAGTAAGCGATAAATTTGACCATTGACCGAATTTTACCAAATCTGCTAAGTGACGTGTTAACGTTAACATTCGAGTAGTTCGATGTTAACCATTGACCGAATTTACACCCAAGAGTCACACAACTGAAATGATGAATTCTCTTTAGGCCGAATGATTTAATTAGTTTATAATTGTTATAAATTAATTAATATTTATGAAATATTAATTATGAAATTTGAATATGATTTGAGATACAAATATTGTGTATACATATTTATAATAGTTATAAATATGTCAATCAATATGAGATATTGATAATAAATTAAATTAGATTTGTTTAAATGGGGTATTAATCCATAGATTTGGAAGAGATTTTTGGCTGCAATTATATGATAGGGACGACCAAAGATGGAAGCAATTAGGTTTTAAAATAGATGAAGGAAATTAGGAAAGAAAAAGGAAAAATATGATCCTCTTTTCTCTCTCTCAAACATTATAAAAGACCTCAGTAACCCTAACCTAAACGATAAAATTTGAGTCACCTCCATCTTCTAAATTATGGCTGCCGTCACCTTCCTATTACTGTCGAAAGAAAGCTCCATTTATCCCTAAAATTCTCAAATCAAATTCAAATCGAAACAAACACTATAACAAAAATACCCTATTACAACGCCCTTTTTACAACGGACATTGACTGCCCGTTGTAATAGAAGGCTATTACAACGGTCCTTTCAGGCCCGTTGTAATAGATGCCCATACAACGCCCTTTTTACAACGGGCAATGTATGCCCGTTGTAATAGAATGCTATTACAACGGTCCTTCCAGGCCCGTTGTAATAGATGCCAATTTTACAACGTCATAAAACACCCGTTGTAAGAGGTGCCAATTTTACAATGGTCATAAGGCCCGTTGTAATAGGTGTCAATTTTACAATGGTCAAAACATGCCCGTTGTAATAGGTGCCAATTTTACAATGGTCGATAATCAATAATCAATAATTACAATGTTTTCTTAAAATTAATATTTATTATTTATTAATATTTAATAATTAATCATTAATAAAATTATATTAATCATAGGTTACTAATTACTAATTATAATATTATATTACTAATTACTAATTACTAAGCATTGATAATATAATATTATTTATTAATATTTAATAATTAATTGTTAATAATATTATATTAATCATTTATAACTTATAATAATTAATGATTATTAATAAATAATCACTAATTACTAATGATTAGCCTTTTTAGTTTACCAGCTGTAGTAGATGCTAATTTTCAAAAACTCTTAACCGATCATTGTTTTCTTCGATTATCTAATATCTTAGACGTCATAGGAGGATAATAATAATTCAATAATTAATTAGAAATATTAATTAATTATTACTATTACTGACTAATATTAATAATTATTATTCAATAACTAATAATTAATATAATAATTAATAAATAAGAATTAATACCCTTTTAAATAACAAAAATAATCAATAACTAATATTAAATAACCCACTATAACAAAAATACCCTATTACATTTAATTTTAAAAAATTCATTAATTTTGAAACTTTAAAATTAAAAGTAATTATAATAGGTTTTTTTCATTACTCTTAAATAATCAATACTTAATAATTAATGATTAATAAATAGTAATTAATTTTTAATAATTAATAATTGGTAACATATAAATAATAACTAACTTTTAATAATTAATGTTGAATTATAACTAAGAAGTAATAAGCAATAATTAATAATATTTAAGAAGTGATATTTACACTACAAGAAAATTACCCTATTACAACTCATTATTTATTATTTGATATTTAATAGTTATAATTAATAATAATATTTAATTTTTCAAAAGTTTAAAATTTTAAATTTTCTAAAATAGGTTTAAAATAATTTTTAAAATTTAGAAATTTTTTGTAATCCAGAAATGAAAATTTATTATAATGTTTGTTATTTTCTCATTTTGGTTAATCTTGAAATATATGGCTAGCAAAACTAAGGTTCCTTGTGTTGCCGCCCCCTTTTTTTTTTAATTTTCATTTCCCGCTTATCCAATTTTCACTTAAACCTAAATTCCCGTTTTCCCTCTTTTACTTACCTTAAATTCCCGTTTTCCCTCATTTTACTTAACCCTAAATTCCCAATCCTACTGCAAAATCTCAAAACAAAATAAAAAAGGTACATTTCCAATCCCAGTTCCCAAATCCTTAGAAGGGAAAAGAGGTAAATGTAAGATACGAAGATGATTTGGAGTAGAAAGAAGTGTGGCTTGAGTCGACAGCGAAGTAAAGAGGAATGGCCGCTATTAATTTTCAAAGGAAGCGATAAAAGGAAAATGCAAAGGAAAATGCAGAGTAATTTTGTCGGCAGAAGGATGGAAAGGCTATTAAGAAACCTGGGTAAGTTTATCACCATTACCTTGGACTTAATAAGTGGTATTTATCTTCTAATCCTATTTTAAATCTGCAAGTTACTATCCATATAGCGACCACGTTTTCTTTTCCCTTATAGTTAGTTGCTTATGATGTTGAAACTGGTAAACGTTTTTGCTGTGAAATTTAACTCTAGATGTTTAAAGACAAACGTCAGAGTGCTTCATTCAATGATCGATGTATATAAACAAAACATACTGACTTCAAATTTGTAATTCAAGTGTTTTAATCATAGCAAACACCCAAACTTACAGTGACATAAAAAACTAAACATCAAAAAATAATAAAACACATGACAATCTTTTCCTTGAAAGCTTTCATCCAGTACTTGACATTTCTGCCTCCAAAGTAAACTTCCTTCTGCTTCCCCTAGTTAGTCCTCAAAGTTCATTTGTTAAATGGTGTCTTCTAACGAATTTTAATATGTTGCGGGCATAAGCATGGGTAGTCAATTCTTTCGGAAGCTGCTTCAAGGCGACAATCAATTCATAATGAAGCCAAGTTCCCTGTAGTTCAAAAAAGGAAATAAAAAGGAACTTATAATATGGAATGTACATGGAAAAACAGCAAAAGTAGACAAAGCAAACTGATAAAAATGAAAGGAAAATAACAAGTATACCCTGCATTTGTCAATCGCAGACTGAAAAACATAGTTTCCATATGCATGGGTAGCAAGTCTTTCAAATTTACTCAGATCAAATTTCAGCAATAGGCTTTCAATTAGCAATTCTCCTCCAAATGACCAAATGCACTTTTCAATAACATAACTTCCATATTGATTTATGGCTAATTCAAACAAATGCTCTTTCAAGCAACGACATAGATATTCGTTGAATGACAAGTTGTCCAAAACTTCCAAAACAAATTGTATCACATGGTTTCTGCATTTCAAAATAAAAACAGAGGTATACAAAAAAAGGACTCGTCTTAAATATAGGCTTACAGAAAAAACTTATTGCTATAATATGCTTGTTTGAAATCTTCTTACAGAAATAGGCCATATTTCGATTACTATATTTGCGCACTTTAAAATTGCACAAATACAAATTCTAACTTTGAATTTGCGCACTTTAAAAGTGAGCAAATACAAAGTTGAAAATGTATTTGCGCAATTTTAAGTTAGCAAATACAAATTCTCAAACAAGGCTTAATTTTTTAATAAGTTTCTAAGTAAGTCTATTCTTGAAATAAATTTACTAAGCTAGCCTAGTTTTGTGGTTATCTACTATTTTCAAATAATAAAAGCTTCAAAATATTTAGCCTTTGGGATGTTTTGCAAGATAAACTGAATTATCTAGAATTTTCAGTAAAATATTCTCCCTTTCATAATTGGCGGAACACACGATGATTTGTTTGAGAGAATCGGATCCAATCCTGTTCTACGCTGGTTTCACACAGTGTTTTGATGCTGCATTAAATAAAAACTGAAACAAAAAAGTAGATATATTGTAAGTCTAACTATGGAAATCAACTGTATATGTCTGATTACAGTTTGTTAAGCTACACACATGCATATACATACATACATACGCCTGTGTCAAATTTTGTGTTTATTTTTGTGTCTTAAAAGTCGCTTCCATACCTATATAAAATAAACACAAAATTTGACTCAACTTGTGTGTATCTGTGTGTGTATGTTTGTGTATAACAGTGCTAATCTTACCATATTGTGATCATAGCCTAGCTTCTGGAGACAACAACCAACAATTAAAAATGCAACAGGATGCTTGAAATTTTCAAGCACATTTCCTTTAAAACTGGAAGCAAGAATTGCTGATAGATCAGTATAGTTCTTCACATACCCGATCAGTTCATCACAGAGTTAACTCTGCAAAAACAAGTAATTAAATTTAAAAAACGTAATTTAAAAAAATGATGATCAAAGAAAGAACGCAACAGTACCTGTGGTGGCCTTTTGCAGCAATGCAAAGCAGTGCGCTTGCTAAAACTATTTCTTCAATCAGGTAATATTTGCTATATAGAACCCAGTTTTTTAACAAATTTTCAAACTTCCCGCTACCATCTTTACTCATCATGAGATCTTTAACACTACTCAAAAAATCGTACGATGTGACGAAGGGACGATGAATTCCCGCAATATTAGTAGAAAAATCATTGTAGGTTGTCTTCGTGCTTGATTTGGGAGCTTGATATTACAAATAATTATGTATAGATGGTACCGTTAACAAATGTTTGGCAACTAATATACATAACACTGGGGACATGATGCCTTTCACTCCTGCTCACGTTCCACCTTTGTATGTCTATATTTCGTCTTCTTAGATGTGTCATTACAGTTAACCAAAATATGATATATACTATGGTATCTTTTCCAACATAGCACATACAGCCTGGTAACTTGCTCTCCACTGTCTTTTTTAGGAATTCAAATGGGATGATACCGTCTGTTGAATAGCGAAGACTTATGACTCCTGGAAAGGTATTTATCTGCTGACCCATTCCCTCTGATTGTATTCATACTCATTTCTGTCCTCCTGTAATTACTCTTCAACATAGTTTTTCCTTAGAATTTCGTATGAATGGGTTTTATTGAGTTCTTACTACTTTTAATCATTTTTATACTCCGAAGATAATTTTTTTTTCAATTTTCCACTGCCTCTTCGTATTATCAGGCCCTATCAGCGGCACATCCAATGGTAAATAAGTGAAAGATTACACAAGAGGAAAGAGTAAACTCAAAAAGATCATATTTTTCTATAACAAAATCTTTGTACACCTATTGTACCTAGGTATGACCCTATGATTTCATTAAAAAAATAAAATAAAATAATATCATATTTTTGTTCATCAAATTCTTCGTAAAACTAAATACAAGGTTACTGCGAAGGAACAGAGCCACAACGCCTAATTATTAGAACAGTCATGGTGCACAACAAAAACAAAAATAGTTTAAAGTGAACATGGAGAGCCCACACGACTAAGCCACGTAAAATTTTGTCCTACTCTATTGCCCATCTTTTTCATATCTATGTCCTCGTATTCTTCTTTCCACGGTGATTGTAGCAAGTTGTAGGACCCAATGCATGATTACTTTCATACAAATAAGTGAAACTCTATACTAAATGGTAAATAATATTGTTTATATATGATTTTTTTACTTGGCTACCTTTTACCCAGCACTATTAGCTTTTAGTTATTGGTTGATTGATTTTATATCTTACCTGCAATAGCATGCACATCTAATGGGTCCCATGAATTTGTGTTGAACATCGAATAGCAATTTTTCAGAAGCTGAGCCTATTTTGGTGGATATTATAGAAAGTGGATCTCCTAGAAATAGAGGAAATGCAACAGCTGCTCTTGTTTATTTATGCAGCGGCGAACGACAGCATCAGAGGTGAAGGCACCTGCAGTCATTGAACCCCTAATGGATCTTGCTAACAGTGGTATGGATAGATGAAAAAGAAAGACGTTCAGTTTGCAGTTGATCGAGAATATAATAGGTTTCTAGAGCAGCAGAAACAAGTTGTGGCTAAGGCTGAAACTCAATCAGAGGAAGAAATAGAGATACAGACTATCAAAGAGGCCATTGGATCAACCGTCGCGTGGCATAAAGACTTCATCTCTGTGGTATAGTATGATTGTACTTAGGACATGATATTTGTAGCGGACTGTTATGTGTTAATGCTTTATGCATTTGGCATGTAAACTTATCTAACTTTTTGGAGTGTTAGAATTCTATGACTCTAGCTTTTAGTCTTTTCGTATGTGATTTTAATTATTTTACGATAATATTTAGTATTAGTATAGATGTATTGTATGGATGCTGCTGTAATTTTTTTTAAAAATTTGCATTTATTTTGCAACGGGTAATGTGCGTTGTTATATAAGTTTTTTATAACGGTCAATACATGTTGTGAACAGGCTATGCAACTAGTATGGTTAGTCTATTGCAACGGGTTTTGACCGTTATATTATAGTCTATTATAATGGTCATAACCCGTTGTAAAAAGGTATACTGCAACGGTTTTTACAGCGTGATTTGCCTGTTGTAAAATGTGGTGGATCTATTACAACAAGGCCTATTACAATGGGAACATGTCCGTTGTGAAGATCATATTACAACGGGCATTGCCCGTTGTAAAAAGACTGTTTTGTTGTAGTGAAAACTATTCGATAGTGAAAGGTCATCAATTCCAAATTAGAAATCCGACTGATCAATGAACAATTGAAGAAAGAGATTTCACCATTTCAATGTAGACTTAAGGGCATCTATAGTAGGTAACATTTATTTACAGAGATATTAAATAGATTATCATGTTTTATGATATGTTTATCATATATGCCTATAGATATTTACATATCATTGTTGTTGCATTTGTTATGTGAGATTTTTGTATGTAATGTTGTTGTCACAATGAAGATTGGTTATGTGCATAAAATTTAATGTTTGTATTCGTAATTTTCTTTGTAATCTGATATTATAAGTTGAACAAATTTTTTGTTTAATTTTATATTTGTTTATATTCATATAAATATTAATTTGTGTATTAGCACTCATGTACAATTTGTATTAAAGCATATATATTAATATCTACTATATAAAATTTATCTTATGCGTGTTTATGTTTATTATGAATTATAAGTGCTAAAACTAATTTTTATATTATTAATACAAGTATGAAGGCACGTCCGATAGACGTGAGTGAGGCGAGCTGGTGTAAAATCGGGTGGGGGAGAAGAGAACTACGTGGAATCCTTTTTTGTTTTTGAAATCCGTCGGTACACAAAAAAAGTTTTTTCAGTGTTAAATTTTACGGTGCACAGTCGATGGTAAGCGTTGTCAAAATGTCTACTGCAGTTGGAATTTGCAGATTCAGAAGTTGTTGGAAAAAAAAACTGTATATGGTAGTCAATAAAGTTTGAAAATTAAAGATGTAGGAAAATCGTGCAATAAAGCTGACAACAGTCCATGACAGCGTTGGCAGTATAGGACTGTGTGTATTTAAAAGTGTGTTTATGTAGAAGTGTGAATTTATGAAAGGGACTTAATTCGTATGTAATATAAGCACAAAAGACTGAAATATATGCCTGCTTAATTCTTAGCCACTCAGCCACACAATATCAAATTTGGTTCGATAGTATCAGTTCAGTCACATAGGCTTTGGGATATCTACCATCATGCCACATAATCTCAGTTTAGCCAAGTAGAAAAGAACCTTACTCCACCCTTCACATGTACCCAGTTTGGCTCATTACTTCAGTTCAGTTTTTCTCATTAATACACAATCCAGGTAGTAGTACCATTTATGTTTTCAACATCTACAGATTTTCAACATTGCATCATCCATCCTCATTTATAGTTCCTACACTTCTGCTGCTACTCACACTATGTTTCAATCAATTAAAAGCCACTATACAATGCTTTAGAGCCAATTTATATTCAGCCATTCAAAGCCAACTAAGAGCCAATTCGGAGCCATTTCAGTCATCCATATCTAACGATTCAACCATTTTAGTCACTTAGTGAAGCTTTAGGTAGCTACATTAGATTAGTTTTAGGTATACACTGTGCTCAACTCTATGTTAATTTATTTGGTATCTCAGCAATCTATACCCAAGTTCTGCCTACATCTTTCTCTAGAGCTCTCTGCATATATTCATACATCACTATATCCTGAAAGCCGCATCTTTGCAACATAGTACAAACTAATTCTTTCCACCTCAAACTGATGCCAAACAGTAACATCATTGCATGAAGCACAATCTAAAAACAATTCTTACATATAAAACAATGAATATGTTTTAATCTCAATAAGCATAAAAGGACTAAAGATCTAATATGCGCGCAAAAGACTGAAATAGTTGTCCCTCTTTCTATATTTAACCTACCATATATTGTATATTTAACCTACCGTATATTACATTTTTTACACATGTAATATACTATAAATATTTGAAAATATGTTTTAATAAATAAGTAATCTTTTCTACATTTAACCTATAATATATGTTTAGACCATGATTCAGATATAAAAAATAAGAAGTTATTTTACTGTAAACATTAGTTTGATGCACATAAGGAGTGAAAATTTAAGCAACTGACGTCTTTAGGAAATTATGTGTTGTGTATATAATTCTTCCATCTTTAATTTTTGTCCACCCTGAAATCAAGCTGCTTTTAATCATTAAACTTAAAAACAGATCATCATTGTACACACATATATTTCAATTTACATGTCAAGGGAAATCTGAAGTCATGAGTTGAAGCTTGGATCTGTAATTTAGGACCAAAACTCACAAATTTCTTCCATTCTTTTCTTCTATGTTCTCAATCGCTGTCTTCTGCTTAGTTCATCATAGAACTCTAATGCAAACTCATGTGTATCTTTCATCCCTATACACAAATATAAACAACTTAACGTATATACACAAATAGTTAAAAATCCGATAACCCAAAATGAAACAAAAACCTATGCTTTGCACGAAATTAGCATGGAATTGAAAATTGGTACATAGGCTCATTGGCAGAAAATATAGTTAACTAAGGTGTATAAGCATCACTATTTAAGCATTATAAAACCCTAACAATCAATGCAATCAATCCCAAAATTAAAGCAATTGTGGAAAAATAGTAAAGTACATGGCCTAACAGATTTTGTGCATCCTAAATAGTAGAATTCCTCAAGGATGTCAGTTTTGTGCTCAAAGACGCAATCGCTAAATAGAAAAAAATCCAAAAGTTGGTTGATAGTGATGAGGTGTTGCATTATTAGCCCTTAGATATCTATATTGCATTGTAAAATATCCACCCCTCGTTATTTTTCAGTCCAACCTAATTTATTATATAGAGATATACATGCATGCGCCTCATGTGTGCACGCGTGCACACATACGTATTGAATTGAATTGATTTCAGGCTAACAAAGAAAGAAGAATTTGACTGTAGTATTGGTTGCATGTAAAAATATTTAAAAAGGTATGCCATAAAATGTTAACTTGCATTCAAAACAAATATGTTAGAAGAGAGTAAATAGATAGTGAGCACATGATAGTGTGCCAAGATTGGTATTTACCGCATGCAATATGCTTGTGGTTAACTAACACATGTGTAAAATACCAGTAGATAAGTATAACGCAGTATGATTACCAAAAGTTGAGATTTACGATCGTACAATATCGGTGGTTGTTGTTGTCCCTTCATCAGACCAACATGCCGAAAAGATAATAAAATAGTGAACATGCATGTCAAACAATTTTTTCTTCAATGTTGTAGGACAAAAAAGAGGAAAGTAAATAGTAATAGGTATAAAATTTTAAAGAAAATGAAGCTTGGTTACTGTGTGCACATAGTAGTAGAGTTTAAGGAATATTCTACAGTTTAGATATAAAATAAAAGCAAAGTTACTAACTATTCAGTCCAAACTGTAATAGGAAGGACAAAATGAAATACTAAAAACCACCGTATTATTTTTCTTTACGTTAAATTTTTGTGTTGATTAGAAATCAATATCGATGTTGTCTGGAAGCTCGGTTAAAAGACATGGATTTGTATATAAAGCTTTAATACAAACATATTTCACCCATGGCTATTTGCAAAAAAAATTATAAACATGACTTGGGGGCTATATAAAAGGTAAATTCCTTTGAAACTAACAATAATACGATCGAGACTTCTACAAACTATGCGTAAGCAGAGTGTTACATCCAAGCTAATAATCAAAATCCACTACACTAATTTCTTTGCAGAAATAACGACTTACTAAAATAAAGTAACAAATTAAATTTCTAATGGATGGTTGCAACTCTAATACAGCTTGAGCATTGGTATAATGATGTGGAGATATTTCATTACAAATAAAAGGTGTAATATATAGTGTACCGTGTTGCTATGAAGAAACATTCCATTTGTACTGTATGAAGAGTAGTTATCAATCCTATCAATTTACAAAGCATTTAAAAGTAGAACCTAATGAAAAGCTAAAGTCACACCTGCTTGGCAAGTCTTCAAGAAGGATCAAGTAAGTTTAAACGATCATGATAAAACATAGAAAAATTAAGTGTGGATCTCAGACTTGAGCAAAATTCATGTTATTAAGAGTAGTGCATCATAAAACCAAAATATTAAGTGAGTGAATGATTGGTATATAAAAACTGTCATATGTAATAATATAAGGTGTTGCATGCATGAAGGATTTTGCTAGCACTTTTTTTTTTTAATTTATAGAACACGAAACAAATTTTAACATAGCTTTCATTAAAGTAATTCCCCAGGCGAACACACATACAATTTAGTCTTAAGTCAGAGTAGTCCAGGTGTTGAAATAGAAATAATACAAAAGTCAATTTAAATATAATCTTAGTTCTGACAGTAGTCTGGTTTCATATTTTACTGAAATAGGGGAATCAACATCTTGGTTGCTTGATTTTGCATCATACCATATGGATCAAATGGATTTATACAACAGATTTGTAGAACAGTTTATAAGAGCCTTCAGACTCTTTGTCATAGACTTAAACACATGATGTGAAAGCAAAGCTTTATCATCAAGTAATATTAGTCAAGTTGAAATTCTGAAAGAATGGAGGGTAAATTGAATCAAAATGAGTGAATTTAAGATTAGTCCGGACATCATAAATTTAAGCAATTTACATACCCATCATTAACCTTCCATATCAGCATATGAAGTAGGGCTTTTCGAACAGATCGTCTTTTACCAAATTACTTCATCAAAGTAAAATTTAAGAAAGAATCTTCATATACACACATGTCAATAAAACAACCACATCAAAATATACATGGATGGAATCGAAATCAATCAGTTTGATGGAGAAGACTTAATTTGTAGGCAGCAGTAAACGAATACAAAGTGTAAAAAGCTGAAACAATTTAATTAACATCAGCTACAAACTCAGTGAACTTTCTCAAATTAAACGTACCTTCAACCAATGGAGATCCAATTTCTGTGAAATAACTTGTGAAACTTTGTAGACAATAGCTATTATCCCGACAGGGCAAATTGGAACGTCTCATTATTCACCAAAATTACTGCAGCGTAGATGATGCCCTTTCGGTTGTAGATTTGGTTTCAAATTGACGATGGATAGTTTAATTTCAAGATGACGGCCGTGCCGATCTGTAGTCGAAGATCGAAATGGAAGGTAGTTGAAGAATTCCTCAAGGATGTCAGTTTTGTGCTCAAAGACGCAATCGCTAAACAGAAAAAATCCAAAATAATAATAAGAACGGTACTAATCGGGTGAAGGAAGATGAATACTTACAAATCTGAAGTCGAGATAATTATTAGAGCATAGAAACCACATAATCGTTGTCAAATCCGAAGAAGGAGGGTGAGCGAATTCGACTATTGAAAGAAAACATGAGGAGAAGGGAGAAGGGAAGGAGGTTATGAGAAAACATGGGGAGAAGAAAGTGGGGGGAGCTGAAACGGGGAGAAGTCTTAACAACTGGCGAAAGAAGTGGGGGAGTAAAACGTGAGTGTACAATTGACAGATACGCCCTCTTCAACGTGGGCTGGGAAGTCCAGAAAAGCTTCACCAAAGTGGAGAATTTGTATTATTAGTAAAGATATATTTATTATCAATATTTGATTTAATAAATTTGTATAAATAAAAATTTTCAAAAATTCAATTTTATAATTGTCAAAATTAATTACTTATGTCAAATGATCATGAAATTTTTTTCAGAATTTTTCAACTTTATTTTATATTTTTAAAAAATTATTTTAACTTCGACCGCACATTAATTAATTAATTAAAAATATTATTTTAATTCCAAAAAATTCGTAAATTTTTCTCGAAACCTAAAATATGATCCTAGATTTTATGAAAATTTAAAATTTTATTTTTTATTATATAATTATTTTATATTAATTAATTATAGGTCGAAAGTAATTATTAATTCATGATATATGCATAATAAAATATTAAAATCATATTAACTTTAAATCTATGATATTTTTGAATTTAAAAAAATATATTTTGTTTATATATATATATTTATATTTATACTCATATTTATATTTATATTTATGTATATATATTATATTGTAAATTAATTTACTATCAATTATTATATTGACTAGCTATGCATATATATACACACATATAAAATTAAATAAATAGTTTATTATAATTCATATTAAAAATATTATTTTAATTCATATTAAAAATATTATTTTATTATATATATATATATATATATATTAATTTTTACTTATAATATAACATGTGGTTTACATAAGTATATTTTTCTATAATATTCTAATAATGGAACATATTTATGAAAGAATATATGGATCGTGTGTGTATATTTAATATGCAAGTGTTATGAAATATTATCTATCAACTTGTAAAGTAAAATAAGTAAAGTAAGAAAATGATCACACCAGAATTTTTATACTGGTTCGGACCTCTCGTCCTACATCTAGTTCTTGAAGCTCCCCTTCGGACTTTCAATTATCAAAACTATCCTCGCTTCATTTGAAGGAATAAACTTACAATAAAAGAACTTTCTTTGACAATAGTGTGTTCTTGACAACACAGTTTTTGACTTCTCGATACAATCCTTCCTATAATCTCCTTTGAGTAGTATGTAATTTGAAGCTTTGATATAAGGAAGAAATAAAAGTATGCTTTTGAGTACTTTTAGAAGTCAGAGAAAGCACGAGAATATTAGAGAATAATGAGAAAAGAGTTCATAAAATAAAGTAAGTTTAACTTCTCAAATCCGTGCTTATTTATAGATGTTGAAGAGTTTCTTTGAGAAGTAACGACCTTTAGTATATTCTATTTTAGTCCAAGAGTTGCCATGTTTGAGAAGGAAGAGATATGATCAGAAACCGTGGATGCAACTCTTTGATTGGAGAAGATGTTTGTTGAAAACTTTTGGCCGTTATCCAAATTAGACGTCTGGACGTTCAGGTCAGACGTCTGACCTGTAGTGAAAATTTTAAACAGCGAAGTTTTCCAAACGTCTGAACTTATGAGTCAGACGTTTGACACCTATACAGCATGAAAATTTGCCTTTTTTTGTTTGTAAAAAACTTTTTAATAGCTTGTATGTGCTTTTGCATGTAAGAACTACTCAAGAAGATTGTACACATCATCTATTTAAGACACTTACACAATATACTAATATTTTTAATACAATGATCCTCTTGTGCTTGTCTTCAAGTCTTGGTTGCGATCATTTACCTACATATAGATGATATATATATATATTGTATGCTAGTGATTGTATAGTTGTTGTCATCGAAATCATAGAATAGAGGTTTTAACGATATATATATATATATATATATATATATTTACTTTTATATGTATATATATACACATATATAGTTATTTGGAATTTATACCTATGTGTACATGCACATATTTGACAACATACAATACATATAAAATAAGCTAATGTGTCTGTTTCGATGTAAATCTCAACATCTACATACGAGCATGTTATACCTTGCACAGATTACTATGTTACATATGCGCGCGCGCACACACATGTATATGATACATGTATATATATTTATATATCAAGTAAAACCGAAATCAAATAAATTTCAAACTACAATTTATAGATTAAATAAAATTCATGATTTTATTTAAAATAAATTTAGAAATGTTCTAAGTGAATTAGACTTCGTAGGTCCAATAAAGATCCAATAGCGTAAAAAAAATTAAAATTCACTAATAACTTCTGCTGCGGGCTGGCCCAGTTCCAACATACTCTTGAAAGGTTTGGGTGTTCGTAATGAAAGCTAAGTCGGAGTCGTTTGATAAGTTCAAAAATTGGAAGGCGCTGGTAGAGAATGAAGTCGGAAGGAAGTTGAAGGTGCTGAGATCCGACAATTTCGGTGAGTTTGTTTCTAAGGAGTTTCCAAGGAGTTTATAGATTTTTGTAAGCAACATGGAATTCGAGGACACTTCACTACACCTGGAGCTCCACACTTCACTACACCTGTAAGCTCATTGTTTGAGATTGATGGCGGGTTTATCTAGAGGCTTTTGGGCTAAAGCTTTATCGACTACAACATATATTATCAATCGAATTCTGTGCTCAGCTATTGATGGGATGATTCCAAAGGGAAGGTGGAAATGTACATCCACACATATCGGTTATTTTATTATATTTGATTGCTCTGTGTATGTTCACCATACAAGAAATTACAAGTTGGAGGCTATAGCATATCGAAACATAACTTTGGGCTATACAAACGGCATCATTGGGTATCGCATTTGAAACCCTGTTGATAGGAAGGTAGTGCACTCTAGACATGTCACATTTGATGAGTCCTTTATGTTCAAACTGAAGGAGAATCCACCTAGTTCAGTTGTTTCAGAAGCTGAAAAGCCTATGGAGATGGATACTATTCCCACATATTATCCTAATAGTGGAGTAAGAGCTGGAAAAGAAGACTAAGTAATTGCAGTCATTGACGCATCACATGAAGGTCCACAAAATTCCTCTAGCAATGATGGTGATGGTCGTGAAGCTAGAGATGATTCAGCTCAAGGTGGAGTTTATAGAAGCTTAGCTAAAGTTACACCTATTCGGGCTAGGTCTAGAGTTAGAAGGTCACCAAATATGTATGGAGACTGAAAGTATGCAAATCTTAGCCTTGATAACCAGTTTGACTACGCACGGCATAAAGCGCAAGATGAGCCTTTTGACTTTGAAGAAGCTATGAGTTTGAGTGCCAGCTTGAAATGGATGCATGCTATGGAGGCGGAGATGGATTCATTGAAGAAGAATCAGACTTGGGAATTTGTATCACCTCCTCAAGGAAGCCGAGCCATATGATGCAAGAAGATATATAAGGCGAAGGACGATGGAAGATATAAGGCTAGACTTGTTGCAAAAGGGTTTTCACAAAGAAAGGGGATGGAGTATGATAAGGTGTTTGCTTTGGTTGTTAGACATACTTCTATCCGGATATTTCTAGCTATAGTTGCAACTCATGACATGGAGTTGGAATAATTAGACATAAAGACAGCCTTTTTGCATGGAGATTTAGGAGAGACCATCTATATAAAGTAGCCAAAAATATTTATGGAGGATGGAAAGAAGGAATGGGTTTGCAAGTTGAAGTCTCTATATGGTTTGAAGCAGTCGCCTATGGAATGATACAAGAGGTTGGACTCTTTTATGCTTGCTCTTTGTTTTGATAGAAGCGTTTAAAGTTGCTTGCGCTTATTTTAAGTATATGGATGATGGTAACTGGACATATTTACTCTTGTATGTGGATGATATGCTAATCGCTTCCAAGGACAAAGATGAAATTGACATGTTAAAATTGAAATTAAAAGCGGAATTCGAGATGAAAGACCTTGGTGAAGCAAAGAAGATTTTAAAGAAAAAACTGAAGTTGTTGAGATTGACACAAAAAGAATATATCCAAAAAGTGCTTGCTCGATTGAGCATGGAGAAGGCAAAGGCAATCAGTACTCCCATGTCTTTACACGTTCAACTTTTAGAGAAGAGCTCTCTAATCTCATATGAAGACAAAGCTTATATAGAGAAGGTACCTTATGCTAGTGCAGTTGGAAGCTTGATATATGTCATGATCTGCACGAGATCGATAGTGCACAGACGTTTGGTTTGGTAGTCGTTATATGGATAATCTAGGGAAACCACATTGGGAAGTAATGAAATACATTTTGAAGTATCTTAGAGGAACAACAGATTACATACTTGTTTTTGATGACAGGGAAAATGATTTCAACTTGGTCGGATTTTGTGATTCTGATTATACCGAAATAGAGATCGCATGAAATCAACCTCATGTTACGTCTTTACACTTGGAAAGATGGCTATTAGTTGGAGAGCGAGATTGCAGACTATAGTTGCCTTGTCCACTATAGAGGAGGAATAGATAGCTGCTGTTGAAGCAGCTAAGAAAGCACTTTACTTAAAGCGATTGTTGCGAGATTTAGGATTTGTTCATGGGAGTATAGCAGTAAATTAATACAATCAAAGCGCAATACATCTAGCTGAGAATCTGGCATTTAGTTTGAGGATGAAGCATATAGAGGTAAGAGAGTCTCTCATTGTCTCCATGAATGAAGAAATGCAGGTGCATCTTTTCAAGAGATTTACACCGATGAGAACGCAGTAGACATGTTCACTAAGTATTTGCTTATTGCAAAGTTCGAACATTGCTCGATCTTGACTCGCTTGCTAAAGTTCTATGTGCCACTTGGTGACACATGAGGAGAGTGAGTTGGTAGATGGAGACGTTGGTGGAGATTGATTGGTCCTACTGGAGAGGGTCATTTCAATACTTTGTTGGCGAGCGATGACCTTGCTGAAGCTCATTGGCAAAGTGCAATGGGTGATGGCCATACTGAAGCTCATTGGGGAAGTATCCATGGTATCTTGTCCGAGAGTTGCTTGGAGTAAGAGGATGTAAGAGGAGTAGGCAGGCTTGGATGAGAATATAGTATCAAGGTGGAGATTGTTAGATTTTGATGATATAATATTTCCATATTAGATAAGATTTGGAAGATATTGTTGATTTTGGTGATACGTTATTTTCAAGTAAAGAAGATTTAGAAGTTATTTGAGATAAGGACTCAAATATATTGCCTTTTTTATTGCATTAAAGAGGACAATAAATTATCTACATGAGAAGGTGAACGATTTGAAAGATTGAAGTAATCAAACAATTCCCTAATCAGCTGATTAAAGAAGGAATTTTATAAGATCCGTGCAAATTGGAGCAAACTGGAAAGCCAAACGGGTAAACGTTTCCCGTATGAATAGGAGAATTGATGATGCATTGATTTATAGTCAGAAATCAATTAGTTCAACCTGAAGTAATAATCTCTATATAAAGATAGTCATTCTGTATAGATTAGTATCATCCTCTCAAGTTATATTTCTTATTCTTTTTCTTAGCCTCCATTATCAATCTTATAAAATTCTCTTTTCTTAAAAAGTAATAAAATCTCCTCTTTTCAGAGTAAATGTACACTATCTCGCAATAGTGAAACCACTATAAATCCATGTGTGAACTCTCCATTTGCTTTCTTCTATGATTTGCTGTTTTGTATACTCTCATTGCTGTTTGTTTTATCGTCCACAGTACAATCTTATTGCTTCTACATTTATTTGGTTTTACAGTCATTTGTGTAAAATTACGCTAATGGTAAAATAGATCTTGATCTTTATCCGTGTCTAAAAGTTAAGCTTTTACTTTTATCAAGAGGAAATTATTTGATTTACAAACTTAAAGCAAATTTAACTTGAAGGATAACAACTTATAAAATCAACTATAAGGCAAACATTTCTTTGAGATTCACTAGAACCTAAAAGATTTCGTGAGAATATCAGTCCCGGATTAAATACTTCATATGCATATATTACATAAATTTATAGATCAGATGTATTAATGTCGTAATTTAACCTCTTTTTTTGTGTTTGTTCATCATTAAAATTAGAGTGTTGCATCAAACTCATCTTGCCAAAATCCTAAATAATCGAGCTATGATGTTTTATCATAGAAATATTCAAAGGAATTCTTGATTCATTATAGAGTATATTACTTATCATTATGTGCATTGTATTGCGATCTGAAAATGGTTATAACTTGAATTTTGATTCCATTTAGATTTCTCTTTTTGATTATTATTTGTTTTTTGTAACACGATGATCCCTTTTTCAGATTTCACTTCCAAATTAGTATTTCATGGTGTTTTTAATAATTATGTCCATGGAAATAGATTACGTGAATCATAAAGCAATAGCAAATATCATAATTAACTAATTGTTTATTGATTTTCTCCTAGTATAAATATTTGTCCTGTACTCTTTCAGAACGTTTATTGTTTGGTTCAAGGGTTTTTCTCTACATGTACGTGGATCTGACAATAGTTTACCCTTTTTTTTGATGTTTTCATTCTATTAAATGCAATATGATTAATGTATTTAAGCTACTTGATAAATATTGAACTGATAACTGCGAATTACTTCATGTAACCATAACTGTACTAAGTTCAGGTTCCTCAGATTTAATTGGAAAATATTTTATGTGTTTACCGTTCTCCATTTTTTTGTTTACCCAATTTTTATACATTAAAATTTTAATTTTTGTTGTACTCTAGTATTTTGTATAGTATATGGTTGAGTCTTAAGAACAGACGATCAACATTTAAGTTAATCCAAGATGTGGATGCAAGTGAGTCCTATCTTAAATTTGTATTATTTCCTTCATTTGGTTTGTATTCATGTATTTAACTTGGAAGGGTAATTATATTAGTTTGTATATCTCGTAAGCCATAAGTGAACATGTTTTCAATATCTACTCTATGTGCAGCCTGTATTTAGTTTCATCATGTTATCATAATATGCATAATGATAGTTCATTTAGTCTACACTAAGTTAAGAGGTAAGATACTACACTTCCATTTTAGTCATACATCAAGTTAAGATGTGGATCCAACAGAAATTTAGGCCTTATTCATTGTAGGCGAATAATGTCAGATCAATATGAATGGTATCAACTGGATACAAATAAGAGTTGGACACTGTAATTTTTTTACCTATTACTAAATTATACTCCGAGTGAAATATATTTCTGGACAAAATTTTGAAATAGGCCCATCAAAACAACTAATTGTAGAAATAGACTTGCTTACAAACTAATTATGGAAATAGACCCGTTTTCATTTCAAGCTATATACACTTGAGTGTTCTGTAAATGAGCATGTATATTTTAGAAGTACCGTTAATTTTTTAAATTGTTTTCCACTTGCATATTCTGTAAATGCACAAGTAGGTGTCACGTAGTCAAAAGATCGAGAGCTTTCACTTTTCCTACTTTTTTTCAAAATCTCCAATACAAATTTATCCATCCCTAAATCTCAACCCCTCTACCATTCAAAACATCAAATTTTCATATCTTCCCATCTCTAAACCCTGAATAAATGAAAGGACTTTCTATGTTTCTCAAATAAGAGATATAACCTTAAAATTATAACTTTGATTTGTAGATTTATTTTCTATTATGTTTAATGGTATTGTAATGTATTGTAATGATTGTAACTTTTGATACTATAATTTATATTACAATGTAGATTAGTTTGTATATGCATTGGAATTTTATGTAATTATTAATTGGAATAAAATTTGGTGATTAGAGTTGGAACCCGGACCAATTGATGGAAGTGTTCTTTATCGCCAAGACTAGCATGAAAGTGAAAATCAATTACTCATGGAGGTATATTATTCCATAACCTTAATTCATTATCCAACTAATATTGAAAGTCAAATTTATGTAATTTTGTTCTATATTGAATTTAATTGAATAAGAAACTTTCATGGTTTCTGCTATGATCATTCAAGCAAGGTTAAATTCATAGATTATAAAGATCCTCGACTTGAAGAAAACTTAAGAATGACCTATTTTTGAAAAATATTTAAAATTGGATATCCTAGATTAGACCATCATCTTATTACCGCATTGTGTGATAGGTGGAGGCCGGAGACAAATACATTTTATTTTAGAGTTAGGGAAATGACTATAACTTTATTAAATGTGGAGAAACTAATTGGTCTTAGTGCTAATGGTTTCCCGGTATATTTCGATGACTTCGAAACCAATTATATTCAGTTATATCATGACTTATTAGGTATAGCTTCTCATCTAGATGAAATTAGATTCAAATGTGATGTTGAATTGTTTAGACATGAATTTGGAGTCCCCTTCCGATAGAAGCAACGGATATTGAGATAGAACAACGATCTTGTACTATTTAAACTTTCAACTTTGTGACCATTCAAAAGGACGATGTACTTTAAAGTATTTTCCACTTTTAAGGGATTTTCAGATTGTGGTCTTTATCTTTAGGGTAGTGTGGTGCTTTCCAGTTTATATAGGAATTGTTAGATGTTGTGCTGCAGAAAGCCAAATCATTAGATAGTTGTATGTCTTTACTGCAGGCGTGTCACATTCTTAGTTATTTTCTTCTAATTATTTTCTGTTGCTTGATATTGTATTAAAATCTTCAATCAAATTTTGTAGCTACGGTCATGGACATACTTGACAACTAGACGACCAATGCATCAATCCCACGCGACTTGGACCTCAACCTTCCTTATGGTTGTAGGTAAGTGTAATTCATTACTTGAAGAAAATACATTAACATTATTATGTTTAATTTAATATGAAATGTCTCTTGTAGATGGAATATTGCAAAACACTGGCACGAGACTCCTAAAAATATTCAATATTATCGTAATGGACTAGACATATGACCATCTGGAAGTGTGACTTGAGATCTATATGCCTTAACTCTTAGAACAATGGAATATTTGATTGATCAATATAGAGGTTTTTCGTGTAAGACTCGGTTAATTTGTTTTTTATGTTCTGAAAAGTATTGTCTAGATCGAGTAATGAGACAATTAGGATATCTTTCTCAAGATATTCCCGATCATGAAATTCCTGGACAACGGGGAGAGTTGATAAATGAAAAATTACACTTATGGAATATGAGACGTGAATATATGGTTATTGAGTGAAATCCTCCAATTTCCTTGGATGAATATGAATATTGGTATTGGAAAATAACTCATCGTTTTATATTGAAACAATCTTCAATGTTCCTAATTGCTTACATTCCTCAAATACCTTTAGAGCGTGATGTGGTTAGTGAAATTTATAGTGCTATGGAGATGGTAGATAATATTGACCACAATCGTTTTGAACCCAATAAGATAAAAATGAAATGCTTTGGACTTAAAAATTCACTTCACATAATATTAGGTAGAAACAACTTACATCGACCTTTCGCACATCATGTTGAGGAAACTCCTTCTGTACAATTGGAAGCTAATGTCGAACTTCCCTCTATGAATAAACGAAAATGGCCATAATGGAAAGCTAATGTTGAACCTCCCTCCATGCATAGACAAAAATAGCCATAGTGAGAAGCTACAAGCCAAACCTTTGGGTATACTGTGATAGAGTTAGGAGTATGCCCTAGGGGCAATTATGTAGTTCATTACATATATCTAACTTGTTGACCAATCTTGTTCAAAATAAAGATGTTTTTTCTATTATACACTTGATCTAATGTGTTATATTAATTAATTTAATTAAAAGTATATTTAATAGAAAATCCATAAATGGTATGTTTGGTGACATTACTTACAAAGTGTTATAACTGTGAGTAATTTATCACAATAAAAATAAATATAACATTTTAAATGTTCGCAGTCAAGATGTATAGAGACTAGATATCGATGTATCCGTTGAGACTAGAGTACATAACACTCTCCAAATGTTGGGTAGTATATTACTCACGAGTGCTGGGAGGCACCTAGGAGTTACGTACTATAGTTGTTGGATAACTATGGAAAGACTCACTCGATAGTTTTCTGTTTGTTAACATAACTAAGGCAAATAGAAAATATCGATGTGACCGATTTATATAGTTCTCTCGACTTGAGAATACCATTGATCTTCAATATGAAAGCTCCACTTTGATTATAGTTAAATCATGACATAACGTCCATCGAGTGATTATAATTGGATCGAGTGGAAGTATTGGAAGTAAAGCACTATTCAAGAGATGGTTCATCTCCTCAGTTATATGGGGTTAGTATCACAGTCAACTCAAGTCAACTCAAAGTCAAAGTCTTTGGCCAGAGCAGTTCAGTTAACAATAATTGTTATTATTGAACCAAGGATTCTGTGTTTGGACTATAGAGTTGAATATGGATGATATTGGAATTTTGACCATTACCAAATTCAATAAGTCCAAAGTGGTATAGTTTTGACGAAGAGAACTAGTGTACAATAAAAGTCACAATCGATAACACTTAACAAAGTGAAATTAGATTTACCAAAACCAAGTAAGCGATAAATTTGGCTAAAATATCACATCATCTGCTAAGTGATGTGTGATTGTTAATATTCGAGTGGTTCAATGTTAATTGCTGACCAACTTTACACCTAACGAGTCACACAACTGAAACGATGAATTCTCCTTGACTAAACGATTTAATAAATTTAAAATTAATATAAATTAATTAAATTAAATAATATTTACGAATAATATTTATATATTTTATTTTAACCTGATGGGTGAATATCAAATGTATTTATAAAAGTTATAAATACATTAATCGATATACGATATCAATAAGCGTTTTAAATTAGATTTAAAGTGCAAAATATTCATTTGAGATAAAATGGATTTAAGGCCCATCATATGGGCTGATAGGATCTGGAGTGTAGGGGCAGCTTTGATATGGAATAGAGGGCTTAAAAATGGATGGCTAAGATTAAAGGAGATAAAGTATAAGATGAGATCATAAATTCTCTCATTTCCATCCTTTATTTAAACATCCCCTTCTCCATTTGATTATGAGCTTTTTGGAGCCTCCATCCCCCTTTCTTTGCTGGCCGACATACCCTCTCCCATCTCTCTAATATCCTAAGCTTAAATCAAATCAATTTAATCGCAATCTGATAGCTGGTGGTCAAGGTTCAAGGACTAGCACTCGTTTGGATCAAAAATTGTTTCTAAAAGCTTACATCATTGTTTCAAGGTGTGCTTAAGGGCTTTGGCTGTAAGGTATGTTTTACTGTAATACATGGTTTATAATTTTTGAATAGTATTTTAATATTCATATATGCTATTATTATATTGTTAGTTAGGTGACGATTCTTATATATGTTGATGTTGTCACAAACTAGATTGGTTATATGCATGTATTCATTTAATAAAAAAACAATTTTTTTCATATTGATTAGATATGCATCGCCGAATATTTTATTTATAATAATAAATATTATTATTTTATTAATTAATATATACATATTAATATGTCGTTTAATTATAATTGTATGGTTTGTATTTAATTATATCATCATTTCATGCTAATAATTGGACATATATATTATACATGTATATCTACATTAATTATAATTTTTGGTAGCCGTAAATTGTTTTAAAATAATTATTTACTATTATTTAAATCAATTAACTAAATAAATAATTTATATAAAATCAAATATGCTTCGAAATTTAACTTTTAAATTTTATAAAATTATTTTATCGTGAAATAAAGTCTTGCATGAAAAAAGAGAATTTAAAAAATAATTTTTTATATTTTTTAATAATTATTATAATATATGCCCGATAATAATTAATTGTATAAAAATAAATTTTGACCAAGAAAAATTAGGGATAATTTTTCTAAACCTCAAAATATTATAATAGAAAACTTAAAATTTGAATAATATGTTTGGAAAATATTTTTTATTAATATTTTATTATTTTTTGACTAATTAATCAATTTATATATTTTTTAATACAAATGATGTGCATGCAATTTGGAAGTGTTTAAAAATAAAAAATAAAAATTTAATTTAATTTTACTAATATATATAAATATATATATTTAGATATTATAAATATGCTTATGAATATATATATATATATATTATTTATTTAAAAAATATATTATTTTGTCATTGTAATACATATTATATATTAGTTCATAATTTAAAAAAGACAACCTTTTATATTATGTATAGATATATATATATATATTATTTTAATATTTATTACAAAAATACAATATATACAAAAATAATTAATAGTTTACATACACACACACACATATATGTATATATATGTAGATTTATAATATTTATACAAATAAAAAGTTTACATACATATATTTGGACAACGTGCAATACATATCAGATGAGTTAACATGTCTGTTGCGATGTAAATCCCAACATTTGTATATGGACATGTTATACATTGCACGGGTTACCATGTTACACATGCACACACATGCATATATGTATATGATACATATGTGTACGTTTATGTCCCTAGAATATAAATTAAATAAATATGTATATAGTTTATAAATATAAATAAAATAAGAGATTTTATTTAAATTTTATAAAATTTAGAAACGTTCTAAATAAATTAGACTTCATATGCTCAATAAAGATCCAAAAAGAATTTCCTTTTGAAATTCACCCTTAACTTCCGTTGCGGGCTAACCAAGTTCCAACAATGTTACCAGAGCCCAATAGCCTATGCGGTCTAAGTTAGTCATGTTAAGGTTAACTAATTAAAGCCTACTCATATAGTAGGGTGTCTAAAAAAATAATGTCTAAGGTTGGGTTTGGATAATCAAGTACTCCGCCCTACCTGGCTATTAGCCTGGCTCGAAATGATGAGGTAAACCCAAAATGTTATCCTTAATAGAAAAGGCCTAATTTGAATTGGGCATTCAGTTAATTTTAAACTTATTTTGAAATTAATTAAAAATAAAAGTTTTAAATTTAAATGTTGAATTTAAAAATATGTAAACGTTATAATATAAATTTTCAAAATTGTTTGAAAATTAAAAGATATAAGATTTTAAATTTAAAAGTTAAATTTAAAATAAAATAAATCATATATTATAAAAGTTATAATATAATAAAAAAAATTAGAATGTTTTAAAAATATTATAAATTAATTTCAAAATTTTAAATTTATTAATAAGATTGGTAAAACAAATAAGTTAATTAGTGAAAAAATATATACATATATTATATATTTTTGATATATGTTATGATATTTTAAAACGTTTAAGATATCATAAGTATACATGTATGTACATAATATGATTTTTCAAAATTAGTATAAATTTAATTAACTATTTAATTAAATTAATCAATTAAATAATATACGCATATATATGATATATGTGTTATATTATAAAGGTTTAGTATATAATAATTATTAAATAGAAATGTTATATTAAATTAATATAAAGTTAATTAAAATGTTAATTAATTAAGATTAATTAAATAAGATTTAATTAATATAATATATACATAGAACTATATAAGTATATGAAATATAAAAGTTATATAACAATAAAAATTATTTAATATGAATGTATTAAAAAAGGTGGAACGTTAAGAAACCCTAAATAGACTTAACGAATAAATACATACGTAAATGTACGTATACCATGATTTCTTATGTGTCTGACACTTGAATCACGAGGGTATTTTATAAGAAATACATTATTCTATAAGTCGATATCACTCTATATAATATATTGAAGATTATGAATTTTTCATATAATGTTGTCCTCTGCCATATATATATTAATAAATTACTTAGATACTCCCTAGTTGTTGAGCAAACTCGAGCTGGGGATTTTATATGTAGTATTATTAAGTGGAAAATAGGCACAAGGACAAACTTTGAAAAAAATTTATACTAAAGGACAACAAGTTTTATTTTTAGGTTGAAGGACAAACTTTGAAAAAAATTAGACTGAAGGACAATGCTAGTTGTAGTTAGCATTTTGTATAGTGTAAAATTGAATATAATGCTAGTTATAACTAACATTGTCCTTCAGCCTAATTTTTTTTCAAAGTTTGTCCTTCAGCCTAAAAATAAAACTTGGTGTCCTTTAGTCTAATTTTTTTTCAAAGTTTTTCCTTCTACCTAATTCCTTATATTATTAATATATTGAATAGACAAGGTAAGATAACTATATGCATTTGTTGAGCAGACTCAAAGTACATACTCTATACTTAGGCCGTAACGATATGGTAGGTACGAGTGAATAATTTCATTTTGATTTATTGAGTAGACTCAAGGTCGAAGCGGAATTAGGACAAGGTACCAAAGTGTTAGGAGTTATATATGATACAATCGTTATCCATCGTCTGTGGTGTTATGACTTATTGAGTAGACTCAAAGTCAAAATTCAAAGACAAATGAGTCCTAACACCAACTAGTGAAGTTGAAAGACTTCTATGTTTCGAGTTAGGATTTGGTAAAACATAAAAAACTAGTGGGAGCCTTATTAGAAAAATGAAATGATAACATTTAACCTTTCTAATGCTATAAGAACATATGCTATATAATGTTATAATAATCTACATCGATAAATTTGTGCATTTAATACAATTGATAAAATGTTTATCAATTAAGATATACAAATGAACTGAATTGAAGATTGACAAATAGAAATATAACATATACTTACTAATAAATGCTTCTTGCATGTTAGTATTTCAATATGCATGCAAGTACCTGATTTTACAAATACTAAATTCATTCGTAATTTGGTCACTTACGCGTTTATTTGGTCAAGACCGTGTATTGCATTCTTGAGTTTTGAACTCTAAAAGCAATAGAAGACGATGTATATTTGATCCATATACTATCGCATATAAGAGTTATATAGGAAATGGTCGCAGTTCGTAATGTACGATATTTCGATGAAGTTAGTTCATTCGAAATAAGCCAATGAACATTACTATGAGATCAAGTATTCAATTTGATTGATTACAAAAGGATTGTATTGTGTTAAACGTAACACTAGACCAAAACTATAAGAAATATATAAGATTTCGATCATTGAAATGTCAGTTTGATCAGTTTACGTAAGATGCATTGCATCATATTTGATGTCCTTAAATGTGAAGGATGATCAAATGCATTTTTGTAAAGAGTTCGTTATGATGTTGTAGTAAGAGTATTTTTGAATGGTTCCACCATTTAAAAAGAAAAACGAATGTACAGGAGTAGATGTGATTTAAGGTACAGTTGGGATGAAGAGAGTGAATAGTCATTTCTTCTTAATAAAGAACATCGGAAACCCGAATTGTAAAATAATAATTGATACTTAACATCAGAATAAGAAATATGGTTTCTATTTCGAGATGTATTTTCATAGAGAAAATTGTTTTCTATGAGATTATTTCTTTGAGTTTGGGGTATATGATCAAAGGACTCTCTACCGTAAATTAGTTGTCGTATATGAAATAAATAATCTATATTAAGTGAATGATGAACCTTTGAATTCAGTACATTATTATAGCAATGACGGAAATAGTAGGAGCATGCCATACAACACTTATTGATTGCATCAAGTTACGAAAAATGTTTTCATAAAACATACCAAACAGTAATGACTATTTTTCGGTGTTGACTGAAAAATATACATATATTATGAATATTCACAGTGAAATACAACTACAATTTGGTATTTTTTCCATAACAAAAGTGATGCATTAGAAAATACAGAAGTGTCTAAAATTATTTACAATTATTTTGAATTATAGACTAAGCCGTAGTTTTGAGAGATAATTGATTATGAATCATGTGATATTGTTAATTATATCTCAAATAATTAGGGGATATGCACCCATTTAGTGGGAGCATCATAAGAGTTGATGAACTTTTCAGATTGATACGTATAGATGTATGCAATCATAAGTTTATCAATACCAGAATGGTTCCATGTACTTCATTCACCGATGAGTTATCACGGACATGAACATGTGTATTTGATACTCATGTATAAGTTTATGATAAGCTCGTAGAATACACAACGGAAGTAAATAATGTAACATGCGATAATATGATTCTATTTGATCGAACGGGTGAGTATATTGGAAAGAGTTTCGAATATACCTAAAAATGACTAAAGATTTAATCTCAAAATTTACTCCACCCTATGATACCTAATGATGTATCGATAAGGAGTAATCGAATTTTGTTGGACAAAGTATAATTAATTAGGAGTGAAGTTGAGTTAATTTCTTTCTATAAGGTCATGTACTTAAGAGTAGCACACAAGGTTAATAATATTTCATCTAAATAATAGTTTACAGGGTTTTTAAGAAACCCAAACATATCCTAGGCCAACTGTAACGACCCAAAATTTCAGTCATTTGAATTTGGAATATTTAGTTGATTTTAGATATTAAAAAGTTAATTTTATAAGATAAACAACTTATAATTCAAAATAGCGATTTATTTGATATTTAAATTGTTAAATTAAATCTTCGGAATTGTTTAAAATTATTGAGTCTTGAAATTGATGTGAATAAAATGATTTCGAAAGTTAGTTTAAATTCTATTTGAATAAGAATGAAGATAGCAAACTTTTAATTTGAATTAAAACTAAATAAATTCATTTTTATAAAAATTCGTTTTAATTAACGTGTAAAATAGCCTTCCGGGGTACTGTCTCAGAATTGGACGAAACCAGTTTCATTAGATCCGTAACAGTGAATTATAATATGCCGTCGAATTTCGTGGTGACTGGACGTACCATTTAGGCGTGCGAGATCGACACGCGTAGAAATTTATTAAAGGAATTTATAAAATAATTGGGTTTGAAAAAGCTATCTTCTGCATATGATCGAATTGGATCTCGAGACTTGTTCCATTGTTCTCGGAAAAGGGGTATAATATATAGAACGCCATGCGACACATCTCGATAGGAGTTCGAATTTTTCGGGCTTATAATATCGGATTTTAATAATAATATATATATATATATATATATATATATATAGTTTTCATAACCCATACCCAATCTCTTTTCAACCCATACCCTGCCCATGCCAACCACGTTCTGACCATACTCGTGCCTTTATAAAATCGCGTTCATAAAAAATTCGCCATTTTTTTAAAAACGATCGAATCCAACGACCATAAATTCTCCAACCGATCCACACGCTTTCAAGTGAATCGTTCGACATGAAACTTGTATCTCCCTTCCCCACGAATGCATGCATGGCGGCCGATCTTCTAACAGCGAGGCGTAGCAGCGGCTATGGCCGTTCATAGGCGAGAAATTCATGGTCGATTTTTGACGATTTGGGGGGCGCGGTGGCGGCGCGCGAGGTCGGGGGTGAGGGGATGCACGAGGCGGCGGTGTGGTCGCGGGCGCATGCAATGACGACAGCGATCGGTGGTGAGGTGTGAGGCGCGGTCGAGTTCGTTTCTAGAACGTGAACGAGAGGAAGAGGGAAAAGGGTATAAATTTTTTAAACGTTATATTATCTAAGTTAATTATATTTATGTAACAACCCAGATTTTTGGTCGTTGATTTTGAACATTTAATTTATTTTAAATGTTGAGTTTTGAAATGTGAATATAATTTTAATATGGAATTTAACGATCAAATAAGTTGAATGAATTTAAATTCCAAATATAGCGATTCACTGAATAAATTTAATTGTCGGATTTATAATTGGAAATCGTTAAATAATTGAGTTGGAGTAGAATATGGTTCGAAAATGATTTCTAATGTTGATATAAATTCTACTGGAATTATAAATTAGTTAGTAAGATTTTAAATCTAGAATTTCAAGCGATTTCGAAATTTTTGAAATCGACACGTTAAAATAGCGATCCGGGGCACAGTCTCGGAATTCGATGAAAACAGTTCCATTGGATCCGTAATAGTGTATTTTTATCGGATTTCAAATTTTGTAGCGTTTGGAGTTATCGTTTGGCCGTTTGGTATATAAACACGTTGAAAATAATATCGAAATTCAATATAATAATTGGGTACAAAAAGTCATCTTCTCCATACGATCGAATTAGGACTCGAAACCTTTTTCATTGCGTTCGGAATAGGGGTATAACATTATGAACGCCTAGCGGCACGCCTCGATAGGGGTTCAAAATTTTAAGTTGCGTTACTCAAGATATTTTATAATTAAATTAATTTATAAATTGGAAAGGTCATAGTCGTTCCTTCCTTCTGAAGCAAGCCCAAATTTATATGCAAGCTTTCCCCTCTTTCTTTTCAGTCAAATCATGCCTCCTTCCCCTTTTTAATCAGGAGCTCTCCCCCTCTTTTCTGTTTAAAAACGAAAACCATTCGAAGAAGAAAAAATTAATCAGTTCGAAAATCGTGAGTTCTTTCCTCCCTTCAGAGTCGAATCGATAATAGCCTTTTCTATATTTAAAAAAAAAGAGATGGGAAGACGACATCGCGATCAAAGTCGCGATTTTGGGTCTGGAAGCGACGAGGGCAGGTTGGGGTTAACTCGTTTGTGTGCGCAATGGCGATCGACCGGGGAGGTTGTGGCTCGAAGTCGAGGGGCATGAGGCGTAATTAGTTGGATGTCGCATTTTCTAAAGGGGACGGTCGAAGTTCGACGAACTTGATCTTGAATTGGGAACCGGGTAGGAGTGTCGGCAGGCGAAGTGGTGGTTTGGTGATGGCACCGTCAAAGTGCGACCAACACTGGTTCACGTTCGACTTTCTGAATGGTGACCTTTTGCTTGGGCGGTGGCGTTGTGTCTGGGAGTCGCGAACGAGGCAGGGCAAGGCAGCGGCAGCAGGCGTTTAGGCGCGGCGTGCTGCGATGGTCGCGATCAAAAAGGGCTGCGATCGATTGCATCTTCATCACATTATTATGTGAGTAAATTTTACTCACATCTGCGTTTGAACTTTATTTTTCTTCACTGTTGGTTGTTGCCTAATAGGAATAACATGGCTTTGGAGATGTTTTAAACTAATATCCTATTGCGAAATTGAGTAGTTCAAATTTGATGTTTGTTGGAAATATAAATTTCCATACGAAAGTAATTTTTTTTATATCAATGATCATTGAGCATAATAAACCATCTTGTGTTATATGAAAGAAAACTATGTTTATCTAAAGGTCAATATTTTATGAAATTTTTGGAGAGAAGTTAAGGAAGGAAGCTTGAAAGAATATTTATATAAAAATGAATTTTTTTTATACGAGGTCCAAAAATAAATTAAACAAGTCGAGTTTGAAATAGTCTGCAAATAAAACCAAGGTGAGAAATTCTCACTCTTTTTGGATTGCTAGAAAATTAATTTTTAATGGTTAAAATAAATTATTGGATGCTGGGTTAAATTTATAAATTATTTTCTGTTGAATGTTATATATATAGTAGTATATATATTAGTATTTGGAGTGATATTCCTGCACATTATAGCGGATGAGATCCTATGCGCCCCGTATAATAACGGATGACCCTATATATCGCGATATCCCCCTCGAAGTGGGATTGGTATTTTTATTTGTTGTCTAACATCTGTGGATGTAGGGAAACAGGTTGGAGGGATCCAACTGGATTCCTCAAATATATTAGTGTTTTTCATATATATATAAAATTATGATGTGATTGAATAATCTGGTGGATTATTGTGTGTTGTAAATTTTTAAAATGTTAAAATAGCATGTGAATTAATTTTGGGTGTTAAATGCCATAAATATAATTTTTAAATTTTTAAAGAATTAGAAGGAGATTTTTAATATAAAAATATGTATATCGAATCTTGGATTATTTAAAAGAGTTTGATTTGAATAAGCAATAATGGATTTTGGATCGTATTAAATAACGCGGGAAAAATATTTTAAATAGAGATTTTAAAATAAATAATATAAAGGGATTTTTAAGACTGGAGTTTTAAAATGGTATTCGGAAAATAATATGGAAAGAAGTTGAAAATCGATATTATAAATAGTTTGGCAAAATAAATGGAATTTGTAAGGAATTGAATTTATAAAAGGAAATTTTATAAATGAGATTATTTTTAGTAAAACTCAAGGGAGTTATAAAAATTTATAAACGGTGTTTATAGAAAAAGGAAATTGATATCAGATGATAAATTGGAAATATAAATTTATAGGAAGAATTTATATTTGAATATGGAAATAGGGTGAGAGAGAAATTGTGGATACTATTTTTGAAGTGAAGATGGTTAAGGAGACCAGAATGGAAGTGACGTGGTGGAAATCGAGAGGGATTTATAAATCTAAAATTTGGTTATTGAGATTTAAAAATATATTTTTATTTACAAGTTAAGTTTTATTTTAAAAGGAAAATTTTATTTATTAAACTATGTAATTTAAAGTTGGTTAGTATTTAAATACTTCAGAAGTTAATTTTTCAAATTCTTAATATTTATTTTAATAAATCCTAAATTTTTAAACCTGCTTTGAAAAGTGATGTATAAAGAGTATTTCAATATTTTAGATAATTATTTGAACATGCCTTAAAAATAAATTATTATTATTCTTTTAAATACTTATTATTATATATATACAGAGTATTGAAATGTTTTAAATTTATTTATAAACCTTCTCGGAAGTCTGGAAATGGGGTTATTCAGTAGAAGGGATTATAAGAAAAACCTTTAAAAAATGAGTTTTGGAAAAAAAGCAAGAAAATTTTCGAAGTAGTTAAGTAAAAGTAAACTTCAAAAAAATGAAATAGAATTCATAAAGAAGAACAGAGGGAAATTGAAAATTAAGCAAGTATATAATTGGCTTTGGAAATATTAAAGGGAATTTATTAGGGAATTCTGGGATTTATAGGATTCGTTATAAAACTAATCAAGGAATTTACAAATAGAATTGTACATGATTTCGAAAAATAGGAGGTAAGGAAATAGATGAAATACTTCGTAAGTGTGAATATAAATGAAGTGGGGAAATATATTCTAAGTATTGGAATGGGTGGGCATATTCCGTTAAGAATATAAGAGTTTAAAACTGTTTTCAAATATTGAAGTACTGGAAGTAATATCTTATAAAGATATTTTGAATAAATTTGGGAAAGTTTGAAATAGGGCCTGATGTCTGCTTTTGGATGTACATTGATAGTTAAATAACCGACTATCAATTTTGACCAATTTCGTTAATCGTTTCAAAGAGACCGGGATCAGATTTAATTATCCGAAAACCACTTCGATCCAGTTTGAACGTTACGAATGAATACCATGAAGATGTTGAAGACGGTGATTCGGTTTGTCCAGACCCAGGACAACTTGTATGGATAAATTCTATCAAAACATCGTCATTGGAGGACGATGGGCATTCTAAGTGAAATTATTCTTGAAAGGTAATCGTAGCCTCTAGCCTCATCAACCGGAATGGCTGAAAACCAGGGGGTATGCAGCAAGGCTAAGTGGGTCATACCCAATTAGGGTATGTTATCATCTTTCTAGATTACCTCGGTTATATTATATTAGATGGATACGGTGCATGCGAAAGAGCTCTCGGTAAGGGTGGGAACACCTAGGGTGATAACATATTCGGTTTTATCCAGGTTAGGGATAGGGCCAGTCTTGTGTTGCAGGGGATCCCGGCGAGGTCCTCGGTACATGCTTCTAGAAGTGTACCGTGATAGGTGGTACCCCAGTGCCTAGTCATTATATGGAATCCAATCTCTAATAAGCGCCGTACGGTTTTGATTGTGCCCAGCTATGCTGAAACGTGAGATACAAGCATTTCAGCTATTTTCTATTTACTTGGTTTAGACACTATTATAATATAAAACGGATTTGGTAAAAGTGTTTTGGTTATCGTAAAGAAAAAACCCGTCGTGTTTATGTGTAACGCGGTCTTACGAGATACTTTTGTTTTCAAATGATTTTGATAAAAGTTAATAATTCAAATTGAGTGTATTTTCTCGCGCTGGTTTTCTAGACCGACTCGGGTGTTATTTTATTATAATGCTCGGGTCAGACTGAGTATTACAAAATTCGGGATAAGATGCTATGGAGCTCAGGAGACGAGCTGGATGACAGAGGCGTATTTCCGTACTTGATGTATATTTTACGCTGTATGAGGACAAGTTATTATAACTGTCCAGATTGCATGTAGTGATTGTTATACTCTGATGATTGTAAGTATTAAACAGTTACAGATCCTTTTGTATAAAAATCTGTTATTATATATTATACTTTGTTCCGCTGCGATTGTGAGATTCTGTGTTATTGTGTTCTATTTTCTTCTACCTTTTTCTTCTTCACTCCTAATGAACTGGTATTTGCGGCACTCGGGTGCTCGGCATTTTATACAGTTGACGTATTGATGTTGATTTTCGAGGGTCAAAAATCTCGGTCTGTTACAATTTAATTATTTCTAAAAGTTCATTAATTCATATTAAACTCATACGAAGTCGGTTTTGAACGCAACAAGTTGCGTTGCGATTGTATCGAACAATTCTATGCTATGGAATTGGATTGGATGGATTCAGAGCTAGTGGGAATTTTGGTTAAAATTGAACGTCTGTTCAATTTTAATTCAAAATGGAACATTTTGACGAAACTGAAATTGATGTGAGTTAATCTCACCTTTTTGGTTAACCAGAAATATTATATAGTCAATAAAATTATTGATTAGACGTGTAGATATTTATTGTTGATTGTTATTGACCGTTTGGATGATTTACTATTTAATTAGTTGGTTTGGATATATTTCCGCTCCTGGAGCGAATGAGATCCTATTACATTCTCGTGTAAGAGCGGATGACCTTTTTATAGGAATCCCGCCTCGAAGCAGTTGATTTATATTATTGATTATATACTGTATGTGATGCAGGGGGACAGGTTGGAGGGATCCAACATGATTCCTCACACTGTTGATTTTATTTTCATATAACTTGATATATAATGTGTCGGATGTCATAGTTGATGACATGGATATGAATTTGCTTATTTAGTGCTTAGTAGCACCGGGTCTTATGTTTGGTATTTTAAAATACTATAAAATAATGATTTGATTTAAAAGGGATTTCAAAGTGATTTTGAAAATTATATATGTTTAATAATTTTTCTTAAATTTATTTAAAGAAGAGGTTTACTTTAAAAGAAAAAAGTTTGATTTTTAAATATTATAAATTAATAGTTTATGAAATATTTTAAATAGAGATTTTTGAATTGAGAATAAAGATTTTTAAAAATCTTAAAATAAGTCCATCTTTTATAAAAAAGGGATATGGTTTTAAAAAAAATAGAAATATTTATTAACCATTTTATATAAAGTGATATATGTAGGTACATATATTATAATTTATTTATAAATGTGATAAATTATAAAAGTGATATTTTACGAATGAAGTGAAGATTTGTAAAATCGTATTTTTATTAGTAAAAGTATGGATTTATAAAGGATGTTTATAAATGAAAGGAACTATTATCATTGGATAGTTGGGAGAAATAAATCAAACGGTGGTTTATTATACGATGTTGAATACTGTTTTAGAAAATAGTTGATTCTATTTTGAAATTGAAGTGAGGATAAATTGTGGAAACATTAGACGATATTTTATAAATAGAAAAGGAATTTATACATATGGGAGCTACATGGAAACGGATTGTAATTGGTGTTTAAATAGGATCTTTATAAGTAAGCGAGATTCATAAAGAGATAGAGTTATAAATGGGTTTTATTAATAGAGAGATTTTACAAAAAGGAAGTTTTATAAAATAGAAGGAAATTTATAAACATAGTTTTATAGATGTGGAAAGGATTATGTTGAAATTTAAATGTGGAATTGTATAAAGTAAATATATCTATGTTCTTAAAAGTTGATTATTAATATTAATACTATTTTAAAAGTTGTTTATCAATATTTTAAATATTTGTAAAAGTTAATTATTTAAAATATTAGTATGGTTTAAAATTAATTATAATTATTTATCAATAAAGTTTTTGAAATCAATTATTATTATTTATAGTAATGTTTAGGATAATTTATTATTTTTTCGTTAAGAATGTATTGAAATTATTAATTATTATCTTTAAAATGTTTTAATTACTATCTATTTATACTATTTATTATATAATAGTGTTTTAAAATAAATGATTAGAATTTATTGATAAATGTTCAAGATTTATAAATAGAGTTTATAACGGACTTGGGTTTTATAAGGGAAGTTTTTATCAAATTGGTCTAAGGGCTTAAAAGACGGTTTTACAAGGTAAAAGGTATTTATAAATGGTTACATATTTACAAAAGAATTTTTGAAATGGGTTTATAGATTTATAAAAGGAGTTTTATAAATGGTTTTAGAAATTATGATGGAGTTTATAAAAGATTTTAGAATTGTATAAAAAGGAAATCTTCCTCGGTGTTTAGTGGATATACTTATACCGTTGAGATAAGTACATGGATATTTTTCCAAATATTTAAATATAGTGATTTTTGGATATATATACACATGTTTATAAAAGGATTTTGAGACAAATATTTATAAAGTGAATTCAATTAATAAAAGATTAATTAAGGAGGCTAGTGGTTGCTTATGTGCTTAACCAATGTTGGTTTTCCCTATTGAATAAATCCCTGATTTAGATGTGTATTTGTTATTTGATAGTTAAATAACCGACTATCAAAATTAGACCTAAAATGTAACTTTGGAAATACCTAGGAGAAACACATGAGTCATAAGGCACAGTCATCTCCGATGATGCTATACCGTGCGTATAAATCTTGTTTCATTCTCCTAGGACAATGATAAGGAAATTCTTCCACTAACGGTTAGGAGGCCATATCCGCTCTTATCTTTGACTGTTTATTTCCTAAAGAACCGGGGTTGAGTTTACCAGAAACTATCAAATGTTATTTTGAAGAGAACGGGATCGGATATGTTATCCGAAAACCACTTTGATCCAATTTAAGTGTTGCGAAGTGAAGACATCTTGAGGATGATGGATATTAAAGACGGAGCTCTCGAGTGTTTCATTCAATCCCAGAACGAACTTATATAGATGGACGCTGGCATTGCATTGTTGCTTGGAGGGTAGTGTTAGCATTCCAAGTAGGAAGTGCCATATAAAGGTAAAACGTAGCCTCAAGCCTCATTGTTGGGCGAATTCTCACCACCGATCCAAGCCCGCACCGAGCCCACTCATCTCCGGACCGAGACCACTGAATCAATCCCACTCCTCTCATCACCGAACCAGAAGAATGCAACCACCACCGGACCAACTCCACTCACCACCGAACCACTCCACACCCCTCTCATCACCGAACCAGAAGAATGCAACCACTACCGGACCAACCACTACCGAACCAATTCACACTCACCACTCTCCACTGGACCAACCACTGCCGAACCAACAATGCCAGGCCAGATCTGTAACGACCCGTATTTTTACGGATCGAAACATCGTAAAACAGATGTCATTAGGTCGCAATGTTGATAAGTCGTCCAGAGTCTAAGTCATGGACGAGATAAGGCTTAGGTCGTATAGTAGTTAGGTCGGAGTAGACAACTTAAGGAAGTGGAGCGACCTAAGGAAGTTGGCGACCTAAGGATTATGGGATAAGTCGTGTGGAAGTTAGGTCGTGTGGTGGCTTAGGTCGAGTGAACGACTTAAGGGGTTTAGCGACCTATAGGATTTGACCGACCTAAGGATTAGACGACCTAAGGGATAGGCGACTTAGGGAAGAACGGCGACTTAAGAGTTAGCGGCATAGGAAACTGGGCGAGTTAGCGACTTAAGGAGGATAGGTCGGCAACGACCTAAGGAAGCTGGTGGTAGCAGTGAGCGACCTAAGGAAGCTAAGTCGTAGACGACTTAGGAGTTAGGTCGTGAGTTGTTAGGTCACTAAGTATTAGGTCGTGAGTTGTTAGGTCGCTAAGTATTAGGTCGAGAGGTGTTAGGTCGTAACCCAGTTAAGTCGCGTAGTTATTGAGTCGTTAGGTCGCGCATTGTCTTAGGTCGTGGCATTTGTTAGGTCGCTAAGCCGCATCTCTGTTAGGTCGCGTGGTGTTAAGTCGCGCGCGTATGTTAGGTTGTAAGCCGCGCGTAGTTAGGTCGCGCAGTGTTAGGTCGTAAGCCGCGCGTAGTTAGGTCGCGCAGTTTTAGGTCGTGGGGGTTTTAGGTCGTAAGTCGTGACAGTAGGTCGTGGACGACCTAAGGGAAGCAGACGACCTAAGGGGAAATCTGCCTATAAATAGATGCGGTTTTCTCACTTTTTGGGATCCAAATTTTGAAGCGACGAAGTGCTGCCATTTTGAGAGCTCGAGTTCTACACTTCTTCACTTCTTCTCTCCACTCTAATCTTGTGCTTCCTTCCATCCAAATCGAAGATCAAGATCGAAGATCCAAGAGCTAAAGTTGAAGATCTTCATCCATCGACGAGAGATTTCATCGTTTGAAGCGGAATTTTGATAGATCGAGTTAGATTCTTCGCTGTCCAGATCTGAAGTGTGTTGCTTTTGAGGTGTTTAGGTGATTTGGTGAGTGGTGATTATCTCTCACACGGATCCAAAGAAGTATATCGGGTTGATGACTTGATTTTGTGTTAAAATAGTGATTTCCATGCATTTTCTTACACTTAAGTATAGATCCATTGTTCATGATGATTTCACATCCATTTTACTACATGTTAATCTATGCAAGTTCATTCATCAAGTTGTAGAGATATTTCTCATGATTCACCCTTGTTAGATTTGGACTCTTTATTTACGAAATTGCCATTATTGTTATAATTGTTTATTAGATCATGTTTGAATGCTTGATTACTTGGATTAATGATTTACTTGATTGATTGTTATAAATTAGTTGATTGATGATTTGATTTGGATAAGATGATCGAAGATGATTCAAAAGCTAAGGGAAAGGCTCTTGAATTGGAAAAGCTGCTCGTGGCATATGTGGCGGATGATGAAGCTCATATGGATAGATTTGATGATGATGATGAGATGAGGCTTTGCTATGATGAGATGAAGCGAGGCATGAGATATGAGATAGCCTTGGTTTAGTCCAGACGGGATCATTCCAAGCAAGTTGATGACTCGGTGAAATGGTTCGAGTTTGAGGATAATGGATGGCTCGAGAGGCGCTTGAGCAAGTATGAGAATAGTCGTCGAGGAGGATGACTAGGAGGCTGAGATTTCATCGTTGTTGAAGGTTCTAGCAGGCTCAAAGCAAGAGTACGTTGGGAAGATTCGATAGTCCCTAAAGACTATGATTGTAGTCGAGTACTCTGGGCAGATTCGATAGTCCTAGGCACGGGCTGCGACGACGTGCGGAGTTCTGTCTAGAACCGGGGTTACCATTAGCCCTTGACGGATGGCTGAAAGAATGTGCCGGTCATTCAATTAACGGTGGTATCGAGGCAATGATAACAGTGATAGCTAGAGTCATGGATGTTTGGTTGTATCGTCATTCGGTCTCAAGAGCGATATTTTCTGGGTGCGTATCTGATCTTGGTTTAGGCCTTGGAGGTTTTTGCTTGGAAAACATCGCCCTTGACTCGAGTGATATTTACTTTACTTTGAATGTTTGCCTTGCTATGTTACTTCTGCTTAGTGTGTCTGGGAGGCTATCACTGTAGAAAGAGGTGGAGTGGGAGGGTTTGGATTCCTATTCCTTTTTACCTTTATGCTCTTTTGGTATGTTGTTAGTTAATTTACCGCTCACTAAGACTATTGTCTGACTCAAGGCTTTATGTTTAACTCTTATTGCCTTGGGCTGTTCATCCGCTTTGGGATGGGCAGACTAGGTAGCAGGTGACATGTGCTGTTCTTAGTTTCCGACGATGCTGATGACGAAGACGAGCTGGAGGCTTGCATATTACTTTCTTACTATATGTACTGGATGTTCCGCTGTTTTGTATATTCTCTGAGTGATATGCAGTGAGGCTTGATGTATTGACTGATCAGATGTTTGTATTCAACTATTATGAAGTTTAATAGAGATTCTGTTCTGTAAAGCTTCACTATATATATTTTCTATTGTATTTTATCCATGCGCAGTGAGTTATACGATAGATTCTGCTGTTTTAACTTTACCCTGGCAACCGTCCATGACTGCATGGCTGCCTGGCACACTTTACAGCGCACTATTCTCCTTGTTTAGTGCAGGGGTCATGGGCTGCCATTAACCACCACCGGACCAACTCCACTCACCACCGAACCACTCCACACCCCTCTCATCACCGAACCAGAAGAATGCAACCACTATCGGACCAACCACTACCGAACCAAATCACACTCACCACTCTCCACCGGACCAACCACTGCCGAACCAACAATGCCAGGCCAGATCACATCAGCCTAGGCCCACCAACAGCTATATACATCCAAGGCCCCTACCCCTAGCCTCACTCTATAAATAGAGGGGTAGGGGTACAACAATGACAGACAAGTTTGAGAGCTCAAGCACGGATAGAACTTTCAAACAACTTTCATATACTTGTATCAAAGCTTTGTACTTGTAATCTGAACAGTAAAGGAGAATAACATATAAAGTGGACGTAGGCACATTCTGGCCGAACCACTATAAATCTGTGTGTCTTTTACAGTTTAGTCCCTGCTTTTTATATATTTGCATAAATCACCCAGATCGCTAAAAACAACATAAAATCAACTAAATCATACGACTTGGAGGTGTTTGCCCATTTTTTGTGCAAACATTTTTGGTGCTTTCATTGAGAGCGGGAGCTCGAAGCTTCAGCTTCTCCCACTTAACCTTCTTCCTAACAGCGTCGTTCAGTGCTTGGAAAACATGCCTCCCAGGCAGAAAAAAGACGTTAACAAAGGAAAAAACATCGCAACTAGCAGTATTCCAGATCCAGTGGTCACAAATCAAGTAAATCATCCCATTCCAACAGTAGTACCAAATGAAGGCCAGGCAAATCCGACAACCCCTGCCACGGGACAGCCGATAGCAATTACTAGGGCAGATCTAGACAGGGTTGTGGCTGAAGTGACTAACCGCTTCACATCCCAACAGGAAGCCTTGGTGGACCAACTCATGTCACGCTTAAGGGATGCTGAAGAGTCCAACTGCAATACTGAATCATGGGGTGAGTCCCAGTCTGGAGGATCTCGGAGGCAACAAAGATCTTCCTTCTTCGAAGAAGCTAACGACAGAAGCGGCCATGGTAGGAGCCGAGACCGAACTCAGTCCGAACGCCGACCCGAGGAAACGCTTGGAACCGAACCCAACGGGGGAGGTACCAGGCGAAGGTCAACCGTAGCTGAGCCTGTCATGCTGCCTAACCACGGAAACGCCAATGAACGGGGCCGAGCTAGAGTCCAGCTCGAAGTTGGACCCGAGGAAGTGCTTAGATCAGAACCCAGCAGGGGAAGATCAAGGCAAGGGCCAGCTGTGGCTGACCCTAGCATGCTCCCAGAAGACCAAAGACAGCCACTGGAAAATATTAGGAATGATAGACGATACCATCCCTACAGGTCATCTGGACGGAATCAATCCCACAAAGAAGAACCGAACTCATTTCTATCTGCTCCAAATTCTGATGAAAGGATGGCACGCTTGTTCAGAGAGTGCGTCCAACGGGATCAAAGAGATCGAGGGATAGGCGCGAGGGTAACCAGCCCTTTCGCCCGCAATATCGAGATTTACATCACCCCCCGAGAATGGAAAATGCCAACAATGAAACCTTACAAGGGAACCTCTGACCCCGTTGTACACTTACAGAGATACACACAGCATATGCTCATGAGCGGAGCAACAGAGGGAGTACTGTGCAAATGCTTTCCATTATTCTTAGCAGATCTGGCTACCTCCTGGTTCTGCCATCTACCCCAAGGATCCATCAGCTCATGGGAGATGTTGAAAGAAAAGTTCATCAGCTAGTTCCGCATTCATGTGGAGCAACCCAAGGACGCTTATTCCTTATCCAGTATCAAACAGAAACCTGGAGAGAAAGTGCAGCAATATCTGACCCGATTCAATGCCACAGCGGCCGCAGTCCAATATGCCAATGAGAAGCTTATCTTAATGGCCCTCTGTAGTAGGGTGCATCCAGATGCTAAATTTGCTAGAAGATTGACAAAAGAAAAACCAGCTACTTTACCCGATTTCTTCCATAAGGCTGGGAAATATATGAGACTTGAAGACGCTGCCACTGAGGGGCAGTCAGGGCAACAAAATAAGGCAGCTCACGGCAATACGCCCACTGTAGCAAAGGACGTTCGAAGAAATGACTCTAGAGACAATGCTGGGGGCAGGAAGGGAGAAAAGCGTCTATATCGGCCAGGACCGAGATTTGACGCTTACACCCCTTTGAATGAAACGATCGAAAACATCTTCCTGACCACTCAAGACGAAGTTAAATACATATGCCCCCCGCACAAGAAGGAATCAGATAACGCAATTAAGTCTGGAAAATTCTGCCGCTTCCACGAATCCCATGGGCATGATACCAACGAATGCCATCATCTCCGGGACTTGATTGAAGAACACATCAGAAGAAGGAGACTAGAACGCTATGTAAAAGGTCAAAATAGGACTCCAGTTCTTGCCAATGAGAACCTAAGGCTACCCTCCCCAGAAATAGGCAGAGGAAATCGCAACACCAGCGGCTCCAGTCAAGAGAAGATAGTGGTCCATACCATCTCGGGAGGGCCACACATCGCCGACGGAAGCTGGGCAAAGATGGAAAGGTACGGAAAGTCACTTAGAAACAATGAAGAATGCATCAATTCTATTATAGAAGAACGCCACCCGAAGTGGATAGAGAATGGTGACATCACATTCAGTAAGCGTGACTTGGAGGGAAGACAGTACCCTCACACAGATCCCATGGTTATCTCTGCCCGGCTCGGTCCAGCCGAAGTTTTCCGAATTCTAGTAGACACTGGAAGCTCAGTAAATATCCTATTCAAGCATGCCTTTGACAAAATGAAGCTGTCATTAAAGGATGTTCTCCCCTGTAATAAACCACTACACGGTTTCACAGGAGATGCGAAGATGCCCCTCGGGCGACTGGACCTCTTTGTTGAAATTGGAAGTCATCCCCGTTCCGTTGTGCGGAAACAAACATTTGTGCTGATAGAAAACCACTCGGCCTACAATGCCTTCTTAGGAAGGCCAACCTTGTCTGACTTCCAAATTGTCCTGGCCCCATGGTGCCTGAAGATGAAATTTCCAACGGACAATGGAATAGGGGAAATAGAAGGAGACTAGGACATCGCTCGAGATTGCTATGTAACTGAACTCCGCAATAACCGCAGGAAGGATATAGGGAAGAGTGCAGAGACTGCCCTCTGCACGAAAAGTTTGGTAGCATAGCAACTAAAGAAAGCCCCTCCTCTTCGATATATCAGTGACCCTTTCAATGAATTAGACCCCAGGGACAAAGAGGAGGAGGCCACCGCCGAGCCTGCAGAGGCTATGGAATTTGTATCTGTGGACAAACATGACTCGAGTAGACTATTGAAAGTCGGGTCCCAACTAAAAGCAGAATTGAAGGAACAACTCATTGGTTTTCTCCGCCACAACTTGGATGTATTTGCATGGTCGCACGCTGACATGACTGGGATCTCCCCTGACATAGCATGCCACGTACTAAGCATCGATCCTACCAAGGCGCCAGTAAAATAGAAAAAGAGAAGTATGGGGGCAGAACGATCAGCAGCCCTCGATGAAGAAGTAAAAAACCTACTTGCCAATGACTTCATACGAGAAGCCATCTACCCGGAGTGGTTCGCCAATCCGGTACTAGTAAAGAAGGCTAATGGGAAGTGGCGAACATGCATTGACTTCTCCAACTTAAATGACGCCTGCCCGAAGGATTGCTTCCCACTTCCCCGAATTGACCAGCTCGTGGACAGCACGGCCGGGCACGAACTCTTATCTTTTATGGACGCATACTCAGGATATAACCAAATTCCTATGCATGCTCCCGATCAAGACCACACTAGTTTCATCACTGACCGGGGATTGTACTGCTACAAAGTAATACCTTTTGGACTTAAAAACGCAGGAGCCACCTATCAGCGCCTCGTCAACAAGATGTTTGCAGGGCTAATAGGACAAACTATGGAAGTTTATGTGGATGACATGCTGGTAAAGTCAAGGAAAGCGGACGGTCACGTAAGCCACTTGGGCGAGATGTTTCAAGTACTTCGCCAATATGGAATGAAGCTGAATCCTCTAAAGTGCTCCTTCGGAGTATCATCAAAAGTTCCTGGGATTCATCGTCCATGCCAGAGGAATTGAAGCAAACCCTGAACAAGTCCGAGCTCTGAAAGATATCAGGATACCTTCTACCCGAAAAGAAATGCAAAGCCTAAATGGGAAGGTGGCCGCCCTGAGCAGATTCATCTCTAAAGCAACTGACAAATGCATCCCCTTCTTCGAAGCTCTAAAGAAAGACAAAGGAAAGTTCGAATGGACTGACGAATGCTTGACAGCTTTCCTTAACTTAATCGAACACCTCCAGAGACCACCAGTACTCTCAACTCCGAACAAAGGCGAAGAGCTATACCTATACCTTGCTGTGTCATCTCATGCTCTAAGCGCCGCCTTGGTGAGAGAAGACAAACGCACGCAGCGGCCAGTATACTTTGTAAGCAAGAGGTTTACAAGGGCGGAAGCCAGATATCCTAAACTTGAGAAACTAGCGTACTGTTTACTAATCACATCACGGAAACTGCGTCACTATTTCCAATCCCATTCCATCAAAGTTCTGACCGACCAACCGCTAAGGCAGGTACTCCATCGTCCCGACACTTCTGGGCGACTACTTAAATGGTGCATTGAACTAAGTCAATATGATATCACCTACCATCCTCGCACCGCCATCAAAGGACAAGCCATGGCCGATTTCATCGCCGAATTCACTACCAACGAAGGTAAGGAGCAATCGGAAATAGCGGAAGACATCAAGTGGAATCTCTTTGTGGATCGAGCGTCAAACGAACAAGGCTCGGGGGCAGGTGTGGTAATAATCATTCCCAGGGGAAATAAGCTACACTATGCTCTAAAGTTGGAATTCGCTGCCACCAACAACGATGTAGAGTATGAAGCGGTGATAGCTGGATTAGGACTTGCCTTAGAGATTGGAGCCAATTCTTTATGTCTTCATAGCGATTCTCAACTTATTGTAAATCAGATACTAGGAGGATTTCAGGCTCGAGAAGAATGACTCATAGCATATCTAAAGAAGACCAAGATGCTTCTCGATCAATTGGATCACTATCTAATCAAACACATTCCTCGGGAAGAAAACCAAGAGGCCGATGGATTAGCAAAGCAAGCTAGCATGAGAGACGGCACTATTTCTGGAGCAGTGGCCATCTCAAGGCAACCGACCCCGAGTTTCGAGCAGGTGAATCTGATAGCTGCAATCAGAGAGGAGACTTGGATGACTCCCATCCAAAAATACTTACAAGATGGCGTACTGCCCGACAAGCGTAATGAAGTCAAGAAAATATTGAGGAGAGCTTCCCGCTACACAATACAAGAAGGCACCCTTTATCGGCGCGGCTTCTCTAACCCCTTATTAAGGTGTGTCGCCGGAAGGGAAGCAAAGGAAATCTTATCCAACATCCATCAAGGAAGCTGCGGAGATCACACTGGAGGGCAAACTCTGGCAAAGAAGATACTCCGATATGGATATTTCTGGTCCACCTTAAACAAAGACGCCTTAGACTTCGTCAAAAAATGTGACAGATGTCAGAAATTTGCTAAAATTCCACGGCTACCAACAACTGAGATTACTCAAATGACCAGCCCTTGGCCCTTTGCAGTATGGGGAATTGACCTGATTGGCGAACTGCCAATGGGCCGAGGCGGAGCCAAATATGCTATAGTGGCAGTCGACTATTTCACCAAATGGGTGGAAGCAGAACCCCTAAATAAAGTATCTTCAGCAAAAGTTATTAACTTCTTGATCAAAAATGTTCTATGCAGGTACGGGGTCCCACTTAAAATCATATCGGACATCGGACTTCAGTTTGATAGCGAGGAGTTCGCCAACTGGTGCCAAGAGCACGGAATTCACAAAAGCTTCTCATCTATAGCTTATCCCCAGGCAAACGGACAAGTCGAAGCTGTCAACAAAATTCTCAAAACTCTAATAAAAAAGAAACTTGAAAAGTCAAAAGGCGCTTGGGTGGATGAACTTCCGACGGCACTTTGGGCCTATCGCACATCTTTTAGAACATCAACGGGGCATACTCCTTTCTCTTTGGCATACGGATCGGAGGCTATGCTCCCAGTTGAAACTATAGTGCCTTCCCACCGTAGGATCCACTATAACCCAGAAGAGAACGAGGAACTCCTTCACATGTCTTTGGATCTAATTGAGGAAAGAAGAAATAATGCAGCCCTCAAAGCAGCAGCTCACAAGCAAAAAGTGGCAGCGCAATACAACTCCAAAGTCAAGCATCGTAGCTTATAAGAAGGAGATCTTGTCCTCAAGCGAATCTTCCTGCGCCCCGGAGCGCTAGATCCAATCTGGGACGGGCCGTATGTAATCCATAAAGATCTCCACAACGGGGCTTATATTTTGTCAACAGTGGACGGAGAGGTGTTCCAGAGGGCATGGAACATCCAACACCTTCGATACTTTTCTTAACTTGTACTGCCCATATGAAGTGAATTAACAAAGAGAATCAGTGGACGTAGGCATTTTCGTGCCAAACCACTTTAAAAACCTTGTCTCTTTTTTTTACTTGTTCCTTTGTATCTTGGCTACTTGTTAACTTTATCCTTTTCTGTTGAGCAAAATCCTGTGCATATAGCATTTCCATTCAAGGCACTCCACAGCGCGACTTCACCTGGACAAGACCTAACAGGTACTATGCGAATCTATGCCCTCACCAATGAGACACTTTTGCTCCGGCATCCCTCTGCTGCGGGTTAACTCATTGCTCGCGACGGCCCTTAAAGCCAACTGTAATGAGCTGATTATAAGCCACCGAGAAGGCCGACTATAGCCGAGGAAGCTCATTACGGCGTTCGGCTTACCGGCAGCCGTGAACCTACTTTAAGCCCCAACATAAGGTGTGGCGAGCCAGGGGTAGTTCACGGTTGATGATCGGCACCCACGCTAGCCGGCCATGGTAAATCGAATAATACCCACGATTATGGGCCATAATGGCCCGGGTAGTTACTGTGCGCGATCTCGGCTCCGATGTGTCTTAAGTACGGCTGTGGTAAAAAAATGATAAACTCCCCACGGAGGCGTAAGATGGGTGACAAATGTCTCCAAGACCCACAGCTAGGGAAAGTGACTACAAAACCCGTTTGCCACGAATTTAAGCACATCGAAGGCCTTCCGTGATTGGAAGTTTTACTGTTTCTCATATTTCAATTTTATTTAAAGAACTTTCCTCATATCCTCTATAACGATCCCTAAAGTATATGACACAGAATAGGAAGCACTCGCTAATGGGAATAGGAATTCGCAACTGAATGACAGGCCACTCGGCCACATGCCATACTCAGTCGTATAAGACATTCAAAGCAACCGTCTACAACTAAAACATGAAGGGCGGTACTTTCTTCTTTGGTGTATAAATACGTAGCTATAATTCATTCGCACATCACATTAACATTGAAAGGTATGAAATTACATTTTAAGCCAGAACTTGACATCAAACACGATCAAATCACAGGCATATGCACAGCTATACTTCTTATGCAACACATCAAAATAATGAAAGCATTCAAATACGACAGAATCAGCCTAAGTTAAAAATTACACGCCACAAATAAAGTCGTTTGTTACAAGTAACATAATTACAGCCTAAAAGTTGCGTTGCAGATTTGAGACTAACATAGACAGCAATGTCAAGTAAACAAAAAATATCCAGGTCAAGTCATGGAGTCGGCTGCATCGGAGCTGTACCTTTGTCCTGCTGGCCCTCCGGGATCTCTTTAACTGTGGAGTGGGAACTCTCAGCATGTTGACCAGAGGAAGTTGGTGCTCCGGGGGTCCCGCCTGTCCAATCAAGGAAAGAATTCATTAATAATAAGCAACCAAGTTACGGAAAGCTAAAAGGGAAGACTTACCAGCATCTGCTCCTTGATCATCATCCTCTAACTGCACACCTACCTCCTCAGCAGTAAGCAGCCGCATACCCTCCTTCACCGCCGCTTTCTCCTCCTTGGAGAATTGAGCCATAACCACATCCATTCTAAAGGCCACACCACCCTCCTTATCTGCATCGGCCTTAGCCTCCTCCAAGGCCCTGAGATAAATCCTGGCCATAACTCGGGGGTAATCATCCATCCAAGATAAGTTGCCCTGTTTCCAAGTGCAAAAGTATATATCCTGAAGCATCTCATCCATTATCCCCTCATTCTCCTCGAACGCCCTTATTCGGTCCTCAGAAGCCAACAGCTTTGCAATGGCAGCATCCCTCTCCGATTGGTATCGCGAGTAGTCGGCCTGAAAGGATTTCCTCATCGCCTCCATCTCCTCCTTCAGCTTGGTTTGAGCAAGCTCCGCGGCCTCAAGTTTCTCGGATAATTCATGTACCCGCTCGAGATCCGCTTGTCGAACCTCGTCCACCATTGCAACAGCCATATCAATCCATTCCTTACAGACAACCTCCATTTTCCGTAACTCTGCCCTGCTGGCCTCTTCCATGGTCTTCTTTAATTGCCTAGAGGCGGCCTCATGTTGAGAGATCTGGATGGCCTGATCAGCGAGTTGTTTGGCCTGGTCGGAAACCATTAACCGCAGTCGAATGTTAGCACTGCTGATTTCTTCTCCGGCCTTGACCAGTCGAGCATGATGCCCCATCAGCTTCTTGGTTTCCTCAGCAACCCGGTCAATGTTTGCCTTAGCTTCATCCCCCAAAGTTACAACCCGAGTGCTAAGCAAATCAAGGTCCAGGGACTTAGCTTCATCTAGTACTCTTACCATAGGATTACGAGGGAGAAGGTGCTCACCGGTAGCCTCATCAAAGGTAATATCATGAGAACCAGGATCCAGATCCGGATGACCCGCAAACGGGTTACGAGCCAAGCCGGGATGATCGATCGGGGTAACAGTAGGATTTTCAGATGGGTGCAGAGAAGGTATAAACTCGGTATTCTCCTCCGTGGTATCCTGAAGAGGCTGAGTTGGGGGCTGAGGACCAGGTGAAGATTCAAACAAGGAGCGACTCCTCTTCTTCTTTTGGATATCCTCTTCGATAACTCCAAGAAGAGGACGGTAGCCGACTACGTCTCCAGGGCGGTTAGTCGGAGGCTTTGGTTTAGTAGAAGCCTTGAGAAGTTTGTATTGTTCAAGACGGTGCCGAACATCCGACGTCTTGGCCACCTTACCCGCTTCTGTGATAAAAATCCAGTGTTACAAGCATACATTGAGCTATAATTCAGGAAATACATCAAGTTAAGAAGAGTAAAAAGACGCTTTTGTTATACAAACCCTGGGGAGGAGTAGGATACTGCACTAAGTCCTGAATCTCATTCCAGGACGGGAGCAGGCCATAAAATATTCCTAAATCCTTATCATAAATGGAGTCAGCAGGAGTCAAAAATTCACCTTGAATCGCAGGAATTGCCTTAGCTGAAGCGCTCTTAGAAGAATCAGCACCGATCTCGGCCTTGTCAGCTTTCTTAGGCTTCTCCACTAAAGCCGATCCTTCCTCCGACCCTTCAAAAGCTAGGCGGAAAGCATTATCTGTCCACTCCTGGATCACACCTGCTTGCTTAGAAGACAAAGCCCCAGTACCACCACCGCTCTGTCCGTCGCCACCATCATCGCTATGACCATCACCATCACCTTCTCCACCACTTCCACTCTCCGCCTCACCTCCTTCATCCTTGCCTCTTTCCTCCTCCACATCTTCCTCCTCCGGGACATCTGGACATGTGCTGGGGGAGGGTCCATCGGACTTCTTAAGTTTCTTCCCCCCGGCAATTGGATGCTTCGAGAAGGGTTTCCTTTTACTGCTCTTCGTCGTAGCCCCTCCTTTAGCTTTGGCGGCCCTCTCCTCAGCTGTGTCTCTTTGCTTGACCACAGACTGGCGTGGCAGGATTAAGTTGAGCCCTAAAAGAGTAGCATTCCTGATCAAATAAGAAACCGCCCTCTCGCCTTCCGGAATGGCTTCTATTTCCGCAGCCATCTGAACCAGACGATCATTCTCTACAACCGCAAAGCCACCTGTCGCTAGCAAAAAATAAAGCACATAAGGAGGAGCATTGCAGTCAGAACGAAAATTATAAATAAGATTCAACTTACAGCCAGCGGTGAAGCGGTGGAAAGAAATAGAGTCGTCCTTGACAAAGAACCATTCCTTCTTGAACATGCTAAATTTTGAATATAAGTCCAGGACTGGCTTGAAAGACACGGCCGATTCTAAGCTAATATATGGAGACCCCTTCTTGTAGCCTCTTAAGTTGTACAGGTATCGGATCTCCCGGTTGGAAGGAGGACGCCCGTATCTCCTCTGGAAGATGATGAACAAACTCACCAAGATGGCATAGGAGTTGGGCTGAAGCTGGAAAGGAGCCACCTTAAAGTACGTGATGAAGCTGACCATCCAAGCGTTGATCGGAGGGATAGCACCGCACATGCAATGATACCTGCTGTAAGCAAAATATCCTTCTGAGGGGTTATACGACATCACTCCGCTCCCCGACAACCTCATATGCGCTCTATCAATCCCAAAGGATCTTGATATAGCGTCAAGCTGCTCATCTTTGAGGGAGCTGGGAAAGCAGTCAGGTGGTGAGTTCAAGAGCTCTTGAGGACCGTACCCGTCTACTAACGATCTCGGGGTTGGTACATGTCGTCCTGGTTCTACCTGAACTGGGGGCACTATGGAGGACTCTCCTTTGTCCTTAGATTTATTCTTGTTAGAACGAGTTTCTACTTTATGAGACATTATCTGCAACACGAGAAAACACATCGTCAGAACAAGGGATGTAGACAGACAAATTCAACACATAAAAAACATCATTCGGTATCCCGGGTCTTAGAGTTTATCCGGCATCCATGTTCCCCAAGTACCATTCGGTAGTCCCGGTCTTAAAGCCCATTCGGCACTCGTACTCCCCAAAGTGTCATTCGGTAGTACGAGGCGAAAGTTCATTCGGCGCTTATGCTCTTCGGACTCATTCGGTAGCTCTAGCATAAGGTTCGTTCGGTAGAGGGGAACCTCACCTGATTCGGTAGTTAAGAATCTGGATCCGCTCTTTCAAACAGTAAGAAATGACGAAGACGTGGAGCCCATACTTATAGACAAGAGTAGGGTAGCCGGACCAACTGGTTCGGCACTCGGGCCGAATGGGGGTGTCCAAATAAACAAAGCGCGACATATGCAGGCATATGCCCCACTTTGGGGGGCAAATGTTGGGCGAATTCTCACCACCGATCCAAGCCCGCACCGAGCCCACTCATCTCCGGACCGAGACCACCGAATCAATCCCACTCCTCTCATCACCGAACTAGAAGAATGCAACCACCACCGGACCAACTCCACTCACCACCGAACCACTCCACACCCCTCTCATCACCGAACCAGAAAAATGCAACCACTACCGAACCAATTCGCACTCACCACTCTCCACCGGACCAACCACTGCCGAACCAACAATGCCAGGCCAAATCACATCAGCCCAGGCCCACCAACAACTATATACATCCAAGGCCCCTACCCCCGGCCTCACTCTATAAATAGAGGGGTAAGGGTACAACAATGGCAGACAAGTTTGAGAGCTCAAGCATGGATAGAACTTTCAAACAACTTTCATATACTTGTATCAAAGCTTTGTACTTGTAATCTGAACAGTAAAGGAGAATAACATATAAAGTGGACGTAGGCACATTCTGGCCGAACCACTATAAATCCGTGTGTCTTTTACAGTTTAGTCCCTGCTTTTTATATATTTGCATAAATCACCCAGATCGCTAAAAATAACATAAAATCAACTAAATCATACGACTTGGAGGTGGTTGCCCATTTTTTGTGCAAACACTCATAATCGGGAATGACTAAAATAGAGGAGATGCAGTAGGGTTAAGTGGGTTGCTCCCAAGTAGGGTATGATCATCCCTATCTAGAGTCGATATTATCTCTCATTTGTATGCTTCTAGGCCCATTAACAAAGGGGTGATCATATTCGGTACTATCCAGTAAGGGGTAGGCCGGTCCTGTGTTGGCAAGAGATCCAGGCGAGGTCCTCAATGTTATTTTATCTAGAGATGCACCGTGATGGGTGGTACCCCAGTAACCCAGTCATTGTATGGAATCCATTCTCCAATACGAGCCTTTTACGGTTTTAGTTGTATACCTACTATGCTAAAATTTAATTAATGTAACAATTTCAGCTAAGATAAATAAGTAATTGTATATTAGACATTATTATAATATCAGAGAATTTCATATGAAATGTTTTGGTTATCGTAAGGTAAAAACCCGTCCGTGTTTATGTGCGGCGTGGTCTAACCAGATACTTTTGATTTTCGAAAGATTTTCTATAACTTTAAAAATCCAGTTGGGTATGTTTTTCTCAAGCTGTTTTTCCAGACTGGCTCGGGTGTTATTTTATTATAATGCTCGAGTCAGTCAGAGCATATTTACATATTATTTTCCACTGCTTTGTTGTTGAAATCATCAGCATTTTGAGGACATGTTGTTATAACCGTTCAGGTTGATGATTTTCATTTGTTGTTGTACGGTGATGGATGTATGTATATACAATTTCTCTTTAAAGATCATTGATATTATATTATAGTGTTCTGCTGCGATTGTGAGATTCTGTGTTGTTTGTTTTCTTTCTTCTTTCATCTTATCTTCTTCCTTCTTCTTTTCCCCTAACAATCGGGTCTTCTAGCATTCGATTGCTCGGCACATAATATAGTGGATGTATTAGTGTCGATTTTCGAGGGTCGAAAATCTCGAGCTGTTACACTTCGTATCAGAGCCGAAGGTTAAGCGAGAACCTTAGTTTTGGTGGGGCAACTCATTAAGAGATAAGGTAATGGAATGCCTTATTATGAGTTTTGAGTGTATTATATATATGAGAGCGTATTTGTTAGTGATATAAAAATGTTTTATATTGTGTTAATTTATCTGTTGGGTGGTTTATGAATTCTGGTCGGTATGTAGGACGCCACGATATCGATAGGGGTTTCTAAATACTTAAACAAGGCAAACTGACATAGTATTGTTTGAGAATTGGTAAATGAAATAATTTTACCAAGATTATATTTTATATATATAAAGGAATGATTTTTCAGAAATTATTATAGTTATATATGGAAGTAAATGCTAATATTTGATTATTATCATCTGTTGGTTGTTGTTCTAATAAAAGTTGTTATTATTATAATCTAAAAAAAGATAAACATTTGTAAATTGAGTTATATAAGAAAATAAATTTATAAGCACAAATTATAGAGTATTGATCGGGATTAAAGCAATCAACATTGCGAAAAGATATTTCACAAGAAGTGAGGTTATATAAATATGATTTAAAAATCCCAAGTTGTTACACAAGGAGTTGGTAGGTTGTGCGAGTCAAAAGTCTGCACGTAATAATGGTTCATAAAAGATCGTGTATGAATCTCTCCAAAAGGATTTTGGGGAAGGCTGCCATTGAATGACATAATATTTTGAACTTAAATTTTGTAAACTAAAACCAAATCAGTTTTATATATATGGAAATTCATAAAATGTTTATGAATACCTATCCCATTGCACTGAGGAATAATTGTTGCTTCAAGAAATACCATCTTCATAGTAAAGGAATTTCTTTGAGAACTTATAGGTAGTAAAATGGAATTGGATATCTTCCAAAGATAAAACTGATTACATGAGGTGAAATGAATTTAACTAACCTAAACGAACACAACATATTAGAGTATCTAATAAGTATTCTCGCATATTGAAGAGAAACTATGAGTTTTTTTATCAATGTTGAAAATATATAATCCTCGGTTGTTTAATTAAACCACTAAGAGTGTTGACTATATGACATGGTATGATACGTAGGTCCGAAATAGATTCCAAATACATTATCAAAATATTATTTTGATAATTGTACCAAAAGGGATATGATCCATTGGTCCTAACCGTGTCTTTAAGAGATACACAAATACAATTGGAATATAGTGAGCCACATTAATAAGATTAATACCATGAATTTCAATTGTTAAAATTAAAGTAACAAATTCACCATTCGACGTGCTCAAGCTAATTTGGATTTACTCATAAAATTATCGCTTGGTATGGCTTCGTGTTTGGTACATATGTGTTAAAACAGAAAATTATAAATAATGATTTAGAATAAACTATTTACATATAATAACTAAGTGTCTTAAAGTCAATGGAAGCGATATTGAGTTTGTGAGTTTATGGATATAATCCAAGAAATGATACGAAAGTATCATTTTATAAGCATCAAAATTGAATAAGTATTTTGATAGAAATACCAAATAGTTTGATTGTCAGTCAAAATGCAGAGGAAGCGTGTGTTCATGAGAAAGAATGTTAAAAGTTACATAGATATTTCAAAATCATAAGTAAACAATGCATTGCTGATTTTTAACGATGCACTTGTGTTAAAATCAACCTTAGTTGTTTTAATACTCGACGTTGGATTTGTAAATGATGCCATTCATAGTAAGTATAAAAGATACTGGGAATGTCCCAAATTGATATGCAATGACATCTAATTAAAATGTTTAATACGTAACACGTAAGATGGATTCCTTATGCATTAGCAATAGGAATTATACATGTTATATTGTCTACAATATCGTAATTTTTTTATGTATTTGATTCATGTAGCAAATGCCAAATCCAAATTGATATCACTAAATGGTTGTCTGAGGTGTTCTTGTGTATTTATGAAATACTAGAGAATTGTTTCCAAAAACAATGAACTCCTTATGAAGGAGTGTTCAGACTCAAACTTCATAAATGGTATTAAGAATAATATGTCAATAATAAATTCATGTTAAGAATCTTTAATTTGGAAATGTTCTAAATGAAAGACTATGGTCGATTCAATTAAAAATGCTAAGTAAATAACATTGAATAACACTGCAGTAAAAATAATGCATATAAATATAAATGCACAAATTTATAGCTAAGTTGAGGGTAATTCCAAAAGTTGAGAATCCCATAACATTGGTATATGATAACAATGTAATGATATAGTTCATAATAGAACTTAAAGCTCACTAAAGTCGAGAGACATAGTTCGAATTGTTCCACATGATAAATGTAGTTTATCAGCATCAAAGAGTGTTGACTGACAAAATAGATAATTAAAACATAATAGCACACCCATTCACTGAGGGACATACCCAATTAATTTGAAAATACTGATTTGAGAAGTTGGAATAAGATCTCATAATTGATCCCAAGTGCAAGTAGGAGATTGACAGAGTTAGGGGTATGTCATAGGGGAAATTATGTAATTCATTACATATATCTAACTCGTTGGCTAATCTTGTTCAAAATAAAGGTGTTTTTTCTATTATATACTTGATAGAATGTGTTATATTAATTAATAATTTAATTAAAAGTATATTCAATAGAAAATCTATAACGGTATGTTTTGTGGCAGTAGTTACAAAGTGTTGTAATCATGAGTAATTTATCACAATGAAAACAAATATAATATTTGAAATGTTCCAAGTCAAGATGCATCAAGACTAGATATCGATGTATACGTTGAGACTAAAGCACGTAACGCTCTTCAAATATTGGGCAGTGTATTACTCATGACTACTAGGGGCACTTAGGGTACCGATAGTTATTGGATGACTATGAAACGACTCCCTTAATAGTTTTTTGTTGGTTCCCTTTTGGTTTTATTTTGCTTTAGGTAACTAAATAAAAAGACTAACTAAGTTTATGGTTCTTTTTATTTCCTCTATCAGGTTATTTATATTTTATAGCACGGTTTTCTTTTCTATTACTATTCTATTAGAGTCCGCTTCTTTGGGTGTTGAAATATGAAACCAATATATTAAGAATGATCATTTTCACTTAAAAACACATCGACTAATTATACATCACCATGCCATGTGCCTATTAATTTAGTTTTACCATGCACCAAAACAATCCACTATCTAGTTAACCATTTGTTAGTATATATTTGCGTTTATTATGCTGCCATCACCATTAGTAGTGGATGATGTTACTTTTTTTAACATGATTTATTAATGCCAACAAGTGACGGTCTCAAGGATCGAACTCGTGACCTATAATCTCGTAGTCTAAACCACTAAACAACTGAGCCAACCGTGTTGGCATGGATGATGTTACTTTTGTGACTAAAGGATTCATTAGGAGCATCAGTTGAGGAAATATGCGAAGTAGTACCAAGAGAAGCGCTTGTATTCTTCCCTAGTTATAAGCTTCTTGAAAAGCTATGAATGCTTTGGAACCAAGCTGGTCAATGGTCTAGGCTAAATATACCAAAACATGTTTTCTTGGTACGTATCTTCATACTGTATTCATGTTCCATTATATGTTCCGTCATAAAAATTAAATAGTTTATAAAATTAGTGATGTTTTGTAAAAAAATTACTAAGTTGATGAAGTTTTATAAAAAATAACCAAGTTTATTAAATATAACTAATTTTCATAAAATAATAACTATGTTAACTAAGTTTTATAAAAGATAACCAAATTTATAAAAGATAACTAATTTTTACAAAAAAACTATGTTAATTAAGTTTTATAAAAATTAATTAAGTCTTGTAAAAATAACTAAACTGGCTAAGTTATACAAAATAACTTATTTTTATTAAATTTAACTTAGTTAACTAAGTTTTATAACAATTAGCTAAGTTGACCAAGTTTTATTAAAATTAAATAAGTTTCTAATAATCAATTGAGTTTTATAAAAGTCACTCGAGTTTATAAAAATTAACTAAGTTTACTAAGTTTTATAAAAATTAATGAATTTAAATAAGATTTTTAGAAATTAAATAAATTTATAAAAATTAAATAAGTTTATAAAAATTCAATTAAGTTTACTAAGTTTTACAAAAGTTACTTAAATTAATAAAAATAACCAATTTTATAAACATTAACTAAGTTAACTAAGTTTTATAAAAAATTACATAGCTTTATAAAAATAAATAATTTTATAAAAATTAATGAACTTTAGTGAAATACAAATTTATAGAATTTACCCAAATTTTATAAAATTTAACTAAGATTTCCAAACATTTAACTAAGTAACTGAGTTTGTAAAATTTAACTAAGTTTCATAAATATTATCTAAGTTCATGAAGCTCCATAAAAATTAAATAAGTTAATAAAAACCAACTATGTTTTATAGGAATTTAACTAAGTTAACTATGTTTCTAGAAATTTATTAAGTTTTATAAATATTGAAGTTCACTAAGTTTCTAAAAATTAACAAATTTTATGAAAATTAACTAAGTCTAATAAAAATCAAACAAGTTTATATAAATTAATAGTAGTGGTAACAGTATAAATAATAATAGCAGTAGTAAACACTACTAATAGTAATAATTTGATTTTTAATCTAGACTTGCTAGCTTCTACTTATGTTACTATTCTAGTTGTTTTTTTGGCATAGGGCATGGACTCTTAAACAGGGCAAGCTCAATGATCTTGACGTTTCGCTACTTTGGCAATTTTTTGTAGAATATTTATGGTGTTGACATGTATGTTCAAAACATTTCCTATAAAATATTATATATAAGTATTAAATGTTTTGCGTATGAAATTATGTAGCTTCGATTATGTTTTATATATAATGTGCTTAAATTGTCGAATGTTTCGTTTTAATACCATTTGAATTCATTGATCTGCATTTGAATAGACGTCAAATGCTTTTTCTAGATATTTCGATGCTTAGAAGTGCTAGGTAAACGCTTTATGTAAAAGATCAAAATCCTGTTAAAATTTTCATAGTAGTTCAAATATGTTATTAAATACCTTTAGGCAGTGTTTGAAAAAATGCTATTATAGGATTTGAACGTCTTATAACATGCCATTACGTGTTGGTTTTCAAAATGTGTGAAAAGCTTCAATAGTCATTTAAAAATTCTACATAACATGGTATGGTTAATATCAATGCAAAATCTCTAAGCTAACATATGTAAAAACGCTGTGACAGGACAACTTTCCGTGGCTTTTCTGAAAATGCTATTATACGATCTAAACTTGTTGCAACATGTCCTTATATAACGTTCAACGAAACTTTGAGAAATTTTTTAACAATATTATTAAAATGCTATAAAAAGCCTTTTTTGGAGATTTTAGAAGGATCATCCAGAGCCATTAAAGTAGAAGAAGTTAGTGAAGGCATATGCTTTAAACGTTGTTCTATCTTCGTCAAATGCTCCATCGACGAAGAAGAAAGGGAAGGGAATCACCATTTAAGGTATGCTATCTATTTACGATGTTCCCTTACATGTTTTGTTTGATACCAGATATTCACATTCCTTTATATTAGTGACTTGGTAGATAGATTAGGATTAAAACCTTGTTGACCGACCTTTGATTGTGATGGACCCTATTGGAGGCTCCACTAGCCAATGTATGGTTTGCCATAATTTGGTCTTATCGAGTCACAGATGTACTTTTGCTTGTGATTGTTTTGTTTTGGATTTTGTGGGGTTCGGTATTGTATCGAGGATGGACGGGCTTCAAAGATTCGAAGTTTTAGTGGATTATGAGAGTTCGTTGGTAATGCTAGGGACAAATGATGGGAAGAAGATAGTGTTAGGCTGCCTATCAGATGACGAGGTGATGATTAGCTTTCTATATTCGTGCGATATCACAAATGATGAGTTGTCATCAGTGCCTATTGCTAGGTAGTATCCAGACATATTTAAGGAGATACCGAACTTCTACCACATAGAGAGATAGAGTTCCGTATTGATTTGGTGAAGGATGCCAGACTAGTAGTCATGCCTTTGAGGAGGATGACACTTAAGGAGCAAAGAGAGCTCAAGGTAAAAGTTAACGACCTATTGAGGAAGGGGTTCATTTGTAGGAGTATTTCTAAGTGGGAAGCACTCGTAGTATTCACCATGAAGACATATAGTTCTCTTAGACTGTGTGTTAACTACCACGAGCTGAATAAGATGACGAAGAAGAACATGTATCCATTCCTACGTATTGGTGACTTGTTCGATCTGCTCCGTGGCACTAAAGTGTTTTTTCAATTAGATCTTACGATGGAATTCCACCAACTTTGAGGGGCAAAGGAGACTACGTCAATTATAGCATTTCGTATGCCCTGTGGAATTTATGAGTGGTTGGTATGCCATTCGGACTAACCAATACGTGTACGATGACATACTTTGTTATTCTCATGAACCATGTTTTTACGAATCAACTAAATATATTTGTGTTTGTGTTCGTCGATCATATTCTTGTCTTCTTGTGGACCGAAGAGGATCATAAGACACATTTGAGGATTATGTTTGAGGTGTTGATGAAGCACCGATTGAAGGCAGAGTTTTCAAAGTGTCACTTTTGGATGAGGGAAGTGTGATTTTTGGGCCATGTTGTTTTTGAGCAGGGCACTACCGTAGATCTTGCGAAAGCTACAATGGTCCAAGATTAGAACATACCCAAAAATTCAATAAATGTGAGGATTTTCTTGGGATTAACTGGATATTATAGACGACTCATATAGGACTTCTCTAAGATAGCAGCATTGTTGACTCATTTGAATAATTAGACTTTTGTTTGGGACGCAATGTGTGAGCATGCATTTGTGAGTCTAAAAGAGAGGTTGATGTGTGCAAGTTAACCATTTCGAGTGGGAATCAAGAGACAGTGCTATACACCGATGCTTGTGATACCGAATTGGATGCATTATTGATATAGAACTGTAAGGTTGTTGCATATGTTAGTCAACAACTAAAGTCGCATAAAAGGAAGTACCCGTTCCATAATTTAGTGTTAGCGGCGATCGTTTATTTTCTCTCATTCAATCTTTCCTTAAAACAAATTCCTCTCTTTTATTTTTTCTAACTCAATTTTTTTCTTCTTCTTCCCTCATTCATGGCTACCTCTTCCATCTCTTTCGTGGTTGAAATTTCCTTCTTTATTTTCTGGAAAATATTAACTCTAAAATAAATCAAAACATCAGATAAACATAAAAGGCTATGTGGTTCATCCATCTATTTCAGTTATGAAAAGGGAGAGTTTTGGCATTTTGAATAAACAAATTTATTTGATTTGCAAAGAGTGAGTGAGAATGCATATTTTAGTACAAGAAAGGCGAAGACGTTAATAATGTTTATAAATAGAAGAAAATATTATGGTTCTCAACTAAATGGCATTTAGTTTGGAATGAATTATGTTAAAAAATTATCATAATTATGTTTGAAATTATAGGAAGGTGAGGCATCGAGAGGAAATGTGTGAGATTTATTTTATACTGGAGAATGAGAGTAGAAGTAGCATTTCATTATTATATTAGGACATATTTCACAAACGAGGACGAAGTTAATATAATTGTTCATTTAAACTTGAAAGGGGCGGATGTGTGAGAATTAAGCAATTCAAATGAGATTAAAGTAGGTAATAGATAAATATTGCTTCTATATTGAAATCTTATATTATATAGTCCAAGTGACTTAAGGTTAAATGAGATTAAAAATATCAAGAATTAATTTTGTTGAAAAAATTATGATAGATCAAATCTCTTTCATGTATACCAGAATAAACTAAGGCTAAAATATTTTAGTGAAGAGTAGGAGTATTTATTAGCTATGATGAATGAAATTAGGAATAATGTAAAGACTACTAATATGGCTTTTTACTATACATAAATCAGGATCGATAAATAATCAATGAGAAGATGAATAAATAGGGGATATAATAGTTTAATTAGTTGGTGTAAATGAGTTTAGCACATTATTTAATCGTATGATCAATTATACATAATGACAGAGTTGAGGATAAAATGCGTTGAGGGCGTGAATGTAAAAATTCATCTTGAAACGTTAAGAATTATAGTATAAAAAGCTATAGGTCCCTAGATTTTGATATTGTTATAATTAGAAATGAATGTAAACTTAGGACCAGTTTTTGAAAAATAGAAAACGCGATGTAACTTGCGCTCTTTGTCAGTAAATGCAAAATGACCTGCAGTTATTGAAAACAATATAATAAATTCTAAAAGTTTGATGATGGTTAAAATTTATGGTTATTTACCAAAATCATACTTAAATAACAATTATTAGTGTTTACGAATAAAGAAATTTTATTTTTCAATTTTTTAAAAGTGCAAGTTAACTTGCACTTTTAATCAAGAAAGCGCAAGCTATTTTGTATTTTCGAATTTAAAAGGGGACATAATTTACATATTCATTACTACAAGGATGTTTCTTATGACATCATCGGAAATTTGGACTTGATGTGTAAAGTCCTAAGAATTAAATATTTGAAATAAGAATAGTTGGATAAATGAGAGTGTGTGTTTGTGTGTATTGAATGTCCAGTTTCATATATTATAACATGTAACATATATACATAATGGGATATAGAATAAATCGAAAGGATTAAATTTAGGAAAATGGAGAGTTTCTAGCATTTTAAATAAATTAGTTTGTTTGATTTGCAAAAGGTGAGTGAGAATATTGATTTCGTTGAAAGGAAATTATTTAGGAGAAGACATTAATAATGCTCCTACAATAGAAGTCAAAAATATTATGGCTTGGATCTGAAAAGGAATTTAGCTTGGAGAATTATATGAAAAAAGTATCATAATTATGATTAAAGTCATAAAAGGTGAAGAGCCATGAAGAAATGTGTGGTATTTATTTTAAAAGAGAGGTTGAGAGTAGAAAATGTATGCTATTATTATGTTAGGACATGTTTTACAGATGAGGATAAAGTTAATGTAATTATTCAATAAAATTAGAAATGGACAGATTGGTTTATTTTGAAATTTGAGATACAAGTTTTGAGAAATTTGTCATATAACCTATACATGATAAATTATAAGGATCAACTACTTAACTCCAAGTGAAGCGACTCGACGAAGAAGCGGACTTCTATTAACTTATTTTAGACATATTGTACTAATTAACAACGAAAAGTTTAACATACACATATTGTACTAATAATGATATCTCGCATGACATATCATTAACTGACAAAATAGGATAGACTGATAAGTTTCGGATCACCCCCCACCCACTTTCTGGAGGAGGAAATTTTTAGGGCCGATAATGATATGCCATGCGACAAGGCACCAAATCCCAACTAGTTTCCAGTTTATTTTATAGAAAGTTTTGGTCTGTTATAAAATCGTATCTAATTAAATTGTTTAATGAATTCTATGATGGTATGTAAGTATAATTTTGCTAATGTAATCCAATTGCATAAGAAAGGTAGTGCAAATGAATTAAAAGATTTCAGACCTACCACGCTTTAAAATTACCCCTTCAAAATTATCTCAAAGGCATTTGCAAGTAGGCTTAGTTTTAAAATGAATAATTTAATCGATAGTTCACAAACTGCTTTTATCAAGGGAAAAATCATCACGGTTGGGGTTCAATTGTTCATTAATTACTGTTGTAAAAATAATGTCACTTGTGTGCTTTTAAAACTAGACCTGCCAAAACTTTTTATTCATTCCTCTGGACTTTTCTTAATAACTTATTACTGAATAGAGGTTTTAGTAAAAAATGGGTAGGCTGGATTATGACTCTTCTTAAAATAGGCAATTCTAGTATTATGGAAAACCGTATTTTAGGTAACAAAAACCAATCTAAATGGGGTCCTAGGCAAGGTGACCTTTTGTCACCTATTTTTTTTCAATTTATCAGCCGACGTTTTTGCGAGGATTATTAAGCTATATAGAAATAATAAAATTTTAGGTAGGGTTGGAAATGAGGTTCCGAGTTGTAGTATCTCTGTCCCCCAGTATACAGGCGACACAATGCTTTTTTACTTTGCCTTTGCCTCATCATATTATAGATCTTAAATTTATTTTTTATAGCTTCAAGTTACTATCTACTCTAAAAACTAATTTTGATAAAAGTTTAATTTTAGTGTTAAATGACATAGCTAATGTAGAGAGTTAGGTTTCCACCATGTTAAACTGTAACACTATGAACTTTTCCATAGATTACTTAGGATTCTTAATAAGACCAACCAAACTTAAGCACGATGACTGGTTAACTATCATTGATAAAACTAGCAAAAGATTATGTATGTTGAATAATAAATTTTTATCGAGGGCAGGTAGGTTAGTTCTAATTAACTTTGTTTTATTGGCACTACCCATTTATTAGATGTCATTTTATCTCTTTTCAAAATGGGTAATCAATTAAATAGATAACATTAGTACGATCGTTTTCATCCTTGGGGCGCGGGGGGGGGGGGGGTGAATAGGGTGTACTAAAAATTAATGCGGAAATAAAAATAAACACAGAAGGTAATGCAGTAGAGATCACACACAGATTTACCCAGCTTCGACAAAAAAACTGCCTACGTGCTGCCCCCAAGGTTTCTACTAGAAATTAAGTAATCAGACGCTTATAAACACACATAAACTTGCGATACCCGCTACTTGATTAACCTAACTCTAAGCTCAAAACCCTGCCACAACTCAGCCACTAAGTTGCGAATTCTCGAACTACAAAACCGTAGTTCGTACACCACTAAAACTAGTGTTTGACTCAATAAAAATTGAAAAACAAACTAAAGTATCAAAATTAAATGCAAAGCCCTAATATATTATTTGGCCCAAATAAAATAACAAATGCGGCCCAAAATTAAAAGATAAGAAATAGTCGCTTTTCCCTTTTCTTATTTTCATGGCCGCCTTGTTTTCTTTATCAATCTGGATTTAGGGCTTCGTTCAAAATTGAAGTCGCCGAATCAACTTGATCGATTGCAGTGAGGATTTGGCTTTGATTTGCTTTGTCAATCCTCTACTTGTCTTTGATTGCTTGCGGTCGCTTCAATTTTGTCAAGCTCGAATGGAAGTTGCTTATATTTGGTAAGTGATTTACCCCTTTTCGATTTATAATTATGCTCGACTTGATGATTCGAGTTTTGGATTTTTTCTGTGATTTGTTCTAAGTAAGCTCTCTGAATTTTGTCTCGAACTCGAACGCTTTTTACCGATGATGATTTGGGTTTAATTTATAGGGATCGAAAGCCTTATACTTTCGTTCGTATATATTGGTTTGAATTTTTCATGATTTTATCTCTTGCATTGATTTTTAATCGAACGAACTCTGTGACCTCTGACTTGTTCATTGTTGAATTTGTTTGAATTGCTTTGGGTCGGTTCTGTTCTGTGCTCCTATGACTTAGGCATTAGAATTTTGATCGAATGATTCACTGATTTCTAACTTGGTCATTTGTGATATTTACTAACGAATATATCGATTTCTTTGAAATATCTTCAAATATGTTTTACCCCTGTTGGTTTTTATCTCGGCCTTGACTTGATGACTTCGTCTTTAGTATTGCTGGTGCTTATTTCCTTCACCTGGAAAATTTGCGACCTGGATGCTTGTGTGCTTCATCATGTTATCATCCATGTACTTGTGTCTGAAATCCTGTTGCATTCCATTAATGTTTATGTTGACTGGTTTCATGTGTACATGTGACTGCTGCATACTCATGTTCATATAAACTGACCATTAAACATGTATTTTCTGAAATCATTTGGAGTATGGTTGCATTCCTTATGCTTTTGTACATTTGGTTGTCTGTATTTGATTCTGGTCTGTTTACTGTTTCATTGATCTGCTGCATTGTGGTCTGTTTCCAGTGTGTTCATGAGCATTGCAATCTGGTTCATTGATGATGATTCTGTCTGGTTGTCACTGCATATTTGTACATATCTACACATGCATGCTGGTCTGGATCATCTTGAAGTCTGGTTTTTGCCTTTGTGTTCACCATTGTTTGACTTTTGCATTTTGGAGTCTGCATTTTGAAGTTTTTCATGCCTCTGTTCTTGTAGTCTTGTCTATGTTGCTCCTGACCATTGCATTGAACTTGTGAGCATGTTAGAGTGGTCTGGTGGTCATGTCTTTTTCTTGTAGTCTGGTTTCATGTTGATGATGATTGGTCTATGGTTCCTTGTATGTTGGTTGAGTCTGCACTGTTGCTTCTGAGCATGTTTGAAGCTCTATTGTCACCTCTGTTGCATGTTTGTGCATATGGTTGAATCTTAAGTTAAACTGATCTGATCTCATGTCTTTGCTTTGCATTCATGTTTGTGTGATTCTCTGAACTGGACTGTTCTGGTTGTGTTGAGTTGCCTGATCCAAGTTGCTTTGTTATCACAGTTTATCTTTGTACATTTATCAGTGCATGTAAACTTTGTGTTTTGTTTTGTTCGAGAGTCATTTGCACTTGAGTTGAATCCAATCTAGGCTTGGTTTTGACCTTGTGCTCACCTATCCCTGCAATTTTATTGAGCAAGTATATATCGGTGTGCACGACCTTGTGGCATGTACAATGATACACTATGCATGTCACAAGTTGTTCGTGTAAGATGAATTAAAAGAAAATGATGACGAACAACTCAAATAACTGAGGCAAATAATATTTTCAAACACACACACTTTCTTGTGCATTGCAAAAATATTTCTTTTTCAAGTTTACTACGTCAGTGTTTATTTTTTAGATAGTTTAGATGCTAGATACAGGCTAGAGCAGAGTTGAAGATTAAATACGAGTGATGAGTGAATATATGTAGTGAGGTGAAAATTGTAAAGTGAAAGTTGTGTTGTAATTGAAATTTTATTGAAAATGTGTAAATGTAGTGGGAGCTCAAATTTGTACTATTTAAATTTGTAATAAAATACTTGTTTGAATAAAATATTTGTTTAAATATGAATTCTGAGTTATTTATTTTATTCTATATGGAAAAATAAAATAGTACAATAATAAATACATTTAAACGAATATATATATATATATATTTATTATCATCAAACAAAAATCACAGGTTATTGTATTTCATAATTAGAAGAGTATTTTTATGGGATGGGATAACTTCAATAATAGTTTAAAATGTCTCGTTAGTTGGGATTCAGTTTGTAAACCGAAAGTCAAGGGACGATTTGGAATAATTAATCTTTATAACCTTGGTGTTTCTTTATTAGGGAAATAGCAGTGGAAGTTTAATACTAACAACAATAGCTTAATTTGGAAAGAACTAATTTCTAAACAATTTCATGAAGACTCTCATAATTTACACTAATTAACGTCTAGTAACCACAACAATTTGTCACATTTTTGGAAATTAGTTTTAAATGGCTTGGATATTTTTAAACTAGGTATTGGTAACATAGTCCATTCGGAGAATAACACATCTATCTAGTATGATTGATGGATCTCTGCTATCCTCTTAAGGTAAATTGATAGTAATCTATGATAACTGTAATTTTAAATATGTACTAATTTCGGAAGTCTATAAATCTAATTTGAACTTCTGTGGGAGTTCAGCTTTAATCGTGCACTAAATGGAACTACTTTCTACCAATTTTCTCTTATATGTGCCAAATTAGTGTTAGTACATTAGGTACTGGTTTTGATGATAACAACTATGGACATTATATAAAATATAGATACTAATGTTTTATCAAGATATATATAATATATAGTGCAGGATATTAGACATGTATTGATTAAGAAGACTGTACAGTCAAGATATCGATATTAAGAGTAGATTCAAGATGCTGATATAAAGTTTCAAGAGTTCAAGAATGAAGACTCATGAGTACTGAAAAGTTCAAGATTTCAAGATATTTCAGATAAGTTATAGAGTCATAGAATTTATGTTAAAACCTTGATAGCACTTTCCTGATCTCTCTCGTCTTCTCTAATTTGGTTTTAAATTTGTTTTTCAAATATTATATTTTTAAAATAATCTTTTCAAAATATTCCCAAAATGATTTTCAAATCTCTTATACTTATTAAGATATTATTTCAGTGTTTTTAAGTTTATATATATATATTGAATTTTTGTTTATACTTTAATAATTTATAACCATACTGATTATATATATATTATTTAAATTATATTGAATATACTTACTAAATCTTTCAAAATTATTTTACAAGTTTGATTAAGTTATATTTTGATTATAATTTGTATAAACTATATTTAAATGGTTCTACAAAGTATCAAATTATCTTATAAAGCAATGGATTTTCAAAATAATTTTTTTATAAAGTATTTTTCAATTTTTTGAAGGATATGTCGACATATCCACATCCCATATGTCGACATACTAGCCGTAAATTTCAAAATTCAAATTTTAAATGGAAGTGTCTTTTCATCGTTTCTCTTCGCGAATGGACATGACCGTTGTTTTCTATATATACCAGACTTCCAAACGAATTTTCATTAACTACTTTCTTATTTTTCTCTCCTCTTTTCACTCCCTTGATTTCTAAAGCAATTTCTATCAAAAGTCTGCCAAAATTCAACCAGAATCAAATTCAATCATTACTAGTTTGATTCTCTTTCATATACTCTTTGATTTCTCTCATCTCTCTTAAGATCAAATTCTATTCAAGGGTTATAGGATCAATTGTAATCACGATCGAAGATCTGAGTCTATAAACTCTATCAAATCATACTCTTATGCTCTATGGTGAGCTTGGTATCCCTAAAATTCAAATAGGTGTGATTGTAGCCTGATTAAATCAATTGATTGTGCTTAGTATCCCGTAAATCTAATGGGCATGCTTGTGGCCCGAAAATCAAGTAGCTCTACCCAAAGGCCGAGATTCTGGAGGGTGTGTCTCATAGCCTTGAAATCAAGATTGTATTTGCATTTACTAGTTGAAAAAAATATGCACAAGAAATTGTGCAGGAATGGATGTAGAGTAACTTCGAACTAGTAAAAAATCCTAGTGTGTTCTTTCCTTTTTACTTTTACTGCATTTACTTTTATTTGTACTTTGATTCTGTGATTGTTTTTTGATTGTTAATTCCATCATTCCAGTTAAAATCTTAAGGAATTTGAATAATGTTCACATAATCCATTAAATACTATTTACCCACCTATAGTGTTAATTTAGCCATAAGAACCCTATTCCACTGACTCATATTTGGTATCAGAGCATTGGTTTTCAAAATATTCATCATATGACTTTTGAAAAAGTTTAAATGGCTACCAACACTAGTAATAGTACTGTTAGTAACACCGCTAATACACTTGTTGGTAACTCATTTGTTGAAGGACAATCCACTGCTAGACCTCCACTTTTTAATGGCAGTAATTACATATCTTAGTCATGTAGAATGAACATTTATTTACAGCCAATTGGTTTAGATACTTTGAATATCACACAAACTGAGTATACTGAACCGTAGACAAATTTTGCATAGTGGACTGCTAACCAAAAAGCAGTTGCACAAAGTAACTCTAAGGCTATGAATATATTATTTTGTTCAATAGATAGAAATGAATTAATATAGTACTAGTGTTAATCGCACATACGTGCATCTAATTATTTAAAAATGTTTGATTTTTTATTTAATAAATTTTTTATGAATGGATGTGTGCTATAAGTGCAAAAATTTGATGGTCACATCACTTTTATTTATTGAATTTTATTGATGGATGGTTGAAAAGTGAGTGGTGATAGAGGTTGCAAAGTGATGGTGAAATTCCGTTGATAAGTGTAAGGTATTTTCGGAATTTCAAAAAGACACCGTGGAAATCTATTCATTGAATTCTCTTTATTAGTAGTAGAGATATATATGTAGGTCTGCATTTGAAATTTGGAGAACTTTGCAAGTTACACATGGAGGAACAAGTGAGGTCAAATAGACCAAAATTTCCATGTTAACAAACTAGTTTCAATTATTCAAAATGAATCTAAACGAGTCCATATCTGATATGTATAGTAGATTTCAAGATATAGTACACTGACTTATTGCACAAGGTAAAAGTTTTTCTAAAGAGGATCAAGTTAGAAAAATCCTCAATTCACTTACTTCTAAATGGGATCAAAAGACTCTTGCAATCGAAGAGGCTAATGACATTAACATTCTAAAAATTGAAGAGTTAATTGGCAATTTAATGTCTTTTGAAGCACAAATGCAGGGCAGGAGAGAAAGCAAAGCAATATAGAAGAAATCCATAGCTTTTAATGCAATAATAGATAATCCGGATTTAGACAGGGATGAAGATGAAGAAATTACTTTCATGACAAAGAATTTCTGAAAATTTCAAAAATGTAAGAAGATGAACAATTGCAAAAGAAATGACAACGGAAATCCAGGAAACGGAAGTGGAAATGGCATTAGATGTTATAACTGCGATGACCTTGGTCATTTAAAACGAGACTGTCCACATCCCGATAAATTGAAAACTACACCAAACACCGATTCATCCAGAAAACGGAGAAGAGCCTATACTGCAGTATTAGACGACTCGGATACATCCTCAAGTGATAATGAATCAGATATAGAAATTGCTAACATGTGCTTCACAGCAATACATAATTCATAACAAAATGATGAAATGGATCAGAAAAATGTATGCATTTAACATATCAAAAGTTTTTTTAATTTCTTGAATGAATATTTCTTTTCTTTTGGTTGCTTTATTGGTTGTTAGGAATATCCTATAGATTAATAATGAAATTTATTGAATATTGTGTGATTATATTTTAAATATTTTAATAATATAATAGTAATATAAAATATTTAAAATAATTTTTGTAATATATTTTCTAAAAATAGAATAACTATAAATAGTTCTATATAATAAAATAGAAAATAATTAAACAAAAAACATTTCTGAAACGTTCGATTTATATGCCGACATAACCCACGAGCATATGTCGACTATGCAAACAGAATTTGAATTTGAATTTCAAATTCAAAATTTGAATTTTCCTCCACCTTTTCACCAACTCCTATGTTCTGAAAAGTTGCCTTTTAATCAAAGAACATGTCCTTTGACTCTCTATTTACTTACTCTATCTCCATCCATTCATTTCTCATTTTCATTTTCAAATTCAAAATCATAAATTCTCTTATCTCTTCAAACTCTTCTTCAATGGCATCCTCAAGCAATACTAATCCAACCATGAGGCTTTCTAAGAAAATAAAAGAATATCTTTTCAATGCTCAAGAAGCCATTCAAGCCTGTATAGAGTATTTACCTTTCGGAAAAGTCTTTCTCGGAAGATTTGCTATTTTTTAAGATTTTCCTACTTATGATCTTTTCAATCTTTGTTTGCAAAATGAAATTCTTGGTTTAATCGATGCTTCTCAAAATGATTTTGTTTGTTATCCAAAGTTAGTAAAGATGTTTTATGCAAATTTAAAAGGAAATTTTTATGATGGTAGAGAAGGACAAGTTTAGAGTAGTGTCAAAGAGACACAAATTGTTTTAAATTGTGAACTTTTGGGTCACATTTTTGGATGCACATCTAGTGGAAGGAACTTTCATCTTTTCAAATTGATTTTCAAAATCGTGAAGTAATTCATGATATTTTTGAAAGTGATGATGATTTTGAATTCAAAAATAAAAACTTGCGTCCAAAAGCAAGAATTTTAAGCCTTCTTTTGCAGTAAAGTATCACTCCTAGAATGAGTAAGTATAATAACCCGACTCAAAAAGTTTTCAAAGCTCTTTTTGCAATTTATGGTCAATACAACATAAATTAGTCTCAAGTCATTTTGGATGAACTTTTTCCTAAGAATCTTTCTAAACATGAAAACACACTATTTCATGGTGTGTATCTTACTCGTGTTTTCAATTATTTTGATGTTGACCTTAAAGGAGAGGAAACAATTCCTCGAAATATATTTGATAAGGCCAACATTTCACTTATGCATATTTCACCCGTTTTTGAGCCTTATGAAACGCTTGCGGAAAATGAACAAAGGCTGACTTGGGAAGAAGAGCATGAAATAAGAGAAGAGGAGGAAAAGGAAGAGGAAGGAGATGAAATGGAAGTCGAGGAGGAAGAACAAGAAGAGGAGGAGGATACTTCTTTGGAAAGTATCAATATATATGCAACAAAATCCATCCAACAAAGATCTTCTCAAAAATCAAGAGAAGATTGTCCACAACCAAAGAAAGCTTAAGAAATCATTTTCAAAAAAATTTACTTCAATTCTAACAAAATGGATCGATTCTTTGGAAAAATCATCCGCAAGCTTGGTGGTTCATCGTCTTCATCCGTTTCTTTCTAGTTGTTTAAACTATCTTGTATTTGGATATTCTAGTTTTAGTTTATGTTAAATCTTATGTATCTTTTCATTTCTTTGTATTCTATGTAATCTCTATCTAAATATTAATAAAAAAAAATTCCTTGCTGTTATACATTGTTTATCATCTTTGAAAAACATAAAAGTATAATAGTGTAAGCTAAATACAATAAAATATCAAAACAAAGTTGTTTTGAAAATTTCTACATAGATGTCGACATATCCTAGGTATGTATATCGACATACAACGGTAACTTCTCAAAAAATTTAGTTTTGAAAATTGAATAGACAACAAATGTCTATTCATTTCCAATAAATTTCCACCTCTTTAAATATCTGTTGAGACCAGAGAATCATTATATTCTGCTATCTTTCCTCTTCCTTTGCATTCCTAAACTCTAAAACCAAAATAATGGATTCCCTTATCCAAAAACTAACTGAAAACCTCGAATAAACTCTTGAATCATTCAAGAACATTCTTACTTTCATCCTAAGAAATCATAGACACTTAGAATTAAGTTAACCGCTGATGATCAAGGAGCAACAAAGACATTTCGACGCGATTCGATGGATGATTTCTGCCTTGAACAAAAAAGAACCAACTACCAATCCATAGTGCACCATCAACAAAGATGATGAAGATCGGGATGCTATCAAAGCTAGATCCAACCTTTGGTGCTGATGGATGGGTTGAAGTTCCTCGAAATATCTAGTTTAAATAGGTTTGATGGTATATAAATATTAATATTTAGGTTTGTTTGGATTTGATTGGTTTTGATTTGTGTGAATTTGTTTAAATGCTGTGTAACATAAACTTTGTTTGATTGGATAAATATTTGGATTGATTATTTCATTTTATATATCACTTATTGGTTGTATATAATCTTTCTCACAATCATTATATATAATGAGTGTTATAGCACGCGCTTCACGCGTGAATTGTTTGCCTTGTAAATTATATATGTTTAAATTAGTCAAAAAATGATTTTTTATTTCAAATGATATTAAGATTTGTATATTTGTGAAAAAGTATTTTGAATTTGTAAAGGAAATTTAATTTTAGATCCTACTTTTAGAAGTGTTTTGAATTTGTAAAGCATGTTTAATCGTTAGATCCTATTTTTAGGGGCATTTGAATTTGTAAAAGAAGTTAATATTAGATTATATTTTAAGTGATTAAGATTTGATAATATATAGAGGGGCATTTCGGTGGTGCACATTGATACCAAAAAAGTGTGACACCAAAGCTACTACAACTATTAATAAAGAATTCTTATACAGATTGATTAGTACTTTATTTAGGAAAGTTAGAGTTAGGATTATAGTAAAAGTTAGTGTTAGAGTTATAATTTTAGTTAATTATTTTGTTGATGATAAAGAAGAGAAATATATAAAATCTAGACATAGATTAAGTGGGAGTTTATAACTCATGTGGAGTTATAATATATTTTATATACAGAGTTGTCATCATCAAAAAAGGGAGATTGTTAGTACCTATTTGGTTTCGATGATGACAACTATATGACATTATATAAAATATAGATACTAATGTTTTATCAAGATATATATAGTATATAGTGCAGGATATTAGACATGTATTGATTAAGAAGACTGTACAGTATCAAGATGCTGATATCAAGAGTAGATTCAAGATGTTGATATAAAGTTTCAAGAGTTCAAGAATGAAGAGTCACTAGTATTGAAGAGTTCCAGATATCAAGATATTGTAGATAAGTTATAGAGTCATAGAATTTATGTTAAAACCTTGATAGCACTTTCCTGATCTCTCTTGTCTTCTCTAATTTTGTTTTAAAATTGTTTTTCAAATATTCTATTTTTTAAATAATCTTTTCAAAATATTTCCCAAAATGATTTTCAAATCTCTTATACTTATTAAGATATTAATTTAGTGTTTTTAAGTTTATATATATTGAATTTTTTTTATACTTTAATAATTTATAACTATATTGATTATATATATATTATTTACATAATTTTGAATATACTTAGTAAAATCTTTCAAAATTATTTTATAAAGTTTTATTAAGTTATATTTTGATTAAAATTTGTATAAACTATATTTAAATGATTCTACAAAGTATCAAATTATTTTACAAAGCAGCGGATTTTCAAAATAATTTTTATAAAGTATTTTTCAATTTTATAAAGGATATGTCGACATATCCAAATCCCATATGTCGACATACTAGCCGTAAATTTCAAATTTCAAATTTTGAATCGAAGTGTCTTTTCATCGTTTCTCTTCGCGAATGGACATGACCGTTCTTTTCCTATATATACCAGACTTACAAATGAATTTTCATTAACTACTTTCCTATGTTTGTCTCCTCTTTTCACTCTCTTGATTTCTAAAGTAATTTCTATCGAAACTCTGCCCAAATTCAACCAGAATCAAATTCAATCATTACTAGTTTGATTCTCTTTCATATACTCTCTGATTTCTCTCATCTCTCTCTCAAGATCAAGTGCTATTCAAGAGTTATAGGATCAATTGTAATGAATATCGAAGATCTGAGTCTGTAAACTCTATCAAATCATACTCTTATACTCTGTGATATGCTTGGTATCCCTGAGATCCAAGTAGGTGTGATTGTACCCTGATTTAATCAATTAGGTGTGCTTAGTAGCCCGTAAATCTAGTGGGTGTTCTTGTGGCCCGAAAATCAAGTGGCTCTACCCAGAGGCCGGGATTTTGGAGGGTGTGTCTCATAGCCTTAAAATTGAGATTGTATTTGCATTTACCAGTCAAAAAGAAATCCATACAAGGGATTGTGCGGGAGTTGATATAGGGCAACTCCAAGCCAGTATAAAATCCTAGTGTGTTCTTTTCTTTTTACTTTTACTGCATTTACTTTTATTTGTACTTTGATTCTGTGATTGTTTCTGTGATTGTTAATTCCATCTTTCCAAGTAAAATCTTAAAGAATTTGAATAATATTCATATAATCCATTAAACACTATTCATCCTCCCTCTAGTGTTAATTTAGCCTTAAGATCTCTATTCCGCTGACTCACAATTAGAACTTTATAATATGGACAATAATAACGATATCAAACTTTGGTGTTAGGATAGGACTAATAACTTTACATCTAATTCATTTTACAAATTTCTAAATTTCCCAGGAATTAAATCTAACATTTATAAATTTATGTGGAAAGCGAATGCTCCCCCTAATCCAAGTTACATTTGTGGTTAATATTACATGGAAAACTTAATGCTATTGAACTTTTAAAAAAGAAGAATGTGTATATTGATAAAAAAATGTATTTTCTTGAATACGAACCTTGAATTGCACAATAATACTATGATTGTCAGTTTACTAATTTTACGTTTATGCACTTTCTTAGAATTTTTTGTTTTAATGTTACTTTTAATAATCTTAATTATGAGTCTTATTGGTCCAGTTTGAGATTTTACTTTATTTCTGGTCGACGATTCTTAGACACTATTTTCATTGTCGCGGCATAGTATATCTGGTTTGATAGAAATAAAAGATTTTTCAATAACAACAACATCACTACAATGGATAATTTGACTTATAACCGCTTTATGTTTTTTAACTAGACTATTGGATATATTTTTACCTTTCATATTCAACTATTTTTGCAGTACTAATACTATATTTGCATGAGTATAGTATAGAAACAAATGTTATGGTTAAACTACAAATGTGAATTATAACAATGTGACGTCTCAATGAACTAATATAACATTCATTTTCACAATAGTTATAGTAACTGATTTAATTTAACATTACTTCTATCTGATTCCAGATTAATTTAACATTCCGTTTTACCCGATGCTAGTTTAATTTAACTTCTTGTTGTTCTTTAGACAGAATTTTAAAGCCGAAGTCCTTCGGCCTGAAAAAGCAAGCATGTTTTTTCCTTGACTCTATTTTCCTATATTATTTTCCATTAACCAAAATGAAAACCTTTTGATAATTTGCTATTAACAAAATGAAAGAAAGGTAAATGCATAAAAGTGACAATGAGAAAAGGTGTCGGGTGAGAAACAACTATAATTTATTAAGGGTGTTACTATCTACACACACCTAATTAACACACTACACCCATTTATCCTCCTACCTAACCAAACATTCCACACACTACCTAATTTATTTTTATTTCTTTTCCCCATGCACGCATCAATTTATTTCCCCTTCTAAAAAAATCGCAAACATATGTCAAACCCACTTTTTTCTAAAATCACATCTTTTATTTTAATACCTTAAAAATCTTATACGCATTCGTTCCATACATCTTCAAAATCATTACTACAAAATACTAAATTAGGGCACCCAACATCAACTACCATCTGCGTAGTAAATAAGAAGAAATAGAATAATAAGTAATTCCCAAAAAAATTCAAAAATAAGGCGGATTCACTAACCTATAAATTCAAAAATAATAATTTTTTTTAACAATTATGTAAACAACCACAACCATCAAAATTTACGGGCATATAAACCCGGTCAAACCTGAAATCGAGATTTTTAAACAAAAATTAATTTTAAGACTTATCTGTCATATGAACCAAAAATTAAATTGAAATTAACTACTATCTTGAATCAAAATAGCAACAACTAATACAATAAATCCAACATTCAAATTAATGAGATTACAACACATAAATTTCATTTATAGTATGATAGGAACAAAAAACCTACTTCTAATTCAAGGAATTTCTCATTGTATTATTAATTTGGATATGATCTGCCATTAACTGAAGATATGGGAGGTTATTATCTATACTATATTATTATTAGTGAGTTGAATTTCAAGCTCACACAGGCCCCCTTGAAATTTGGCAACTGAACAGTCGCATTTTTAATTTCTTTATATTCCAAACTTTAAAATGTGATAACTTTTTCTACATTGATTGGATTTAAGAATCGTTTTCACTATTAAATCTCAAATTTAATTTGCTTTCCAATTATATCCATTGTTGATAGCTAAAAATAAATTTTTTAAAATCATAATTTTATATAGCAGCTTTAATTGCACAATTATTTTGTGTCACCGCTGTGTACCGCGTTTCTGTAACAGCATTATTATGATGATCATAAATATTACATAGTAGTTTTACCTAGATTATTATAATGTATTTATTATCTTTTAACATATTTGAAAGGAATTTTTTTTTTGAATTATACAATTATGGTTGCCTTTGAATATTGTAACTACATTATGTAATAAAGTAATAATCTTGATTATGTTTGATAGTATTCAAACTTAGTGCAGTTATAATTTAACCCCATCAAAAAATGGTGTAATAATTTATAGGCATTTTTTGAATTAATTTAACTACGTTAGCATTTTTTTTATTGCATTTACTATTGATGATTTTGACTATATTTGATAATTTTATTCAATTTTAAAACAGTTATAAATTAATGAAATTAAGAAAATGCAATTATAATTTACCAGCAAGTTTTGGGTAAATTTAACTATATTTGAATATTTTTAACCACATTTATATGATGAAGTAATAAATTTGGCTACATTTCAGGAATTTATTCAATCTTAATACAATTAAAATTTAACTACATTAATAAAATGCAGTTATAATTTAATGACAATTTTGAATTATGCATGGTAGAAATTGAATATTTCAGCTATATTTATGTGATGCAGTAATAATTTTGGTTGTACACGATGATTTATTCAAGCTTACTGTAGTTAAAATTTAAATGCATTAAGCAAAAGCGGTTATTATTTTGCAGTATTTTTGGAATTAAGCAATTATTGTTTTTGAATATTTTAACTGCATTTGTGTGATGCAATACTAATTTAGCTGTAGTAATAATTTTGGTTGATGTTAACGATAGTTATTTAACCGCATTATGTATAATTGAAAAATGAATTTTGATTTTTGATAGCTTGAGATGATTAAATAATGACTTCACATAATTAATGCTTGATTCAACCATGCAGCTCAGCGTTTAATACATTGCTTCCAGGTTTGATGACATAATTTGGCTAAGTTTACTCAATTTCGTTTACAATTACGATGATCAATAATACAATAAGCATATAAGTTGTTGTATTTGGGATTAAGGTAGATGCATAGTTTAAGTGCTGGGTCAAAACATGTGTTGTAGTGAGAATAATGTTGATAACCACCTAAAAGAGTTTATTTTTTATTTTTTGCAGTAAATTCTAAAATCACTTAAACCACCACCGTCGGAAAACTTCTAGAAAACAATTGATGAATGTATCTTTGTATAGATGATTATGTAGTCATAGTTTGATTATTAGATATAGTTAATAGGTCAGACGAGCAGTGAGAGAATTTAGTAATAATACTGCATCAATGACACTTTTGCCTTTTTTGGCTGCAGGTACAAATACCTTCAATGGTTAAAATAATTGACTGATGTAATGCATCTATTAAGGCCAAGAAAACATCACCTATTTGCGCTCAAACCAATATCATACATGCGTTGCTAGCAGTTATTTCTAAGGCTAAAAAATGAATGGACTTCTCACAATTGTTCTCTTCTGTATGTTTTGGATATTTTCAAATATTGGTTACTGCGACCAGCTGTATGCCGTGTTTTGTACCCTGCATCGACATAGATCAGATTCGGTGAACAATAGTAATTTATATTGGAACCCATGTTATTTTCTTATTGCATCATCATTTCTATTCCAATTGAATCTTCTGTTTTACTACTTTTCTCCTATACTACATCTGTTGCTTTTTTCTTTTTTCTTTTGCTCCCTTTTTTCAACTGTTGACAAATACTTTTCCTGACTGTTTACAAATTTCATCCTATTACTATATTTCTCCCCATTGCAAAAAACTTTTGTTACTCTTATTTAATTGAATCGAACTGCACTGTGTCTTTGTGTCTGCAGTTCACAGTGAATACTTCAACTATATCTATGCACATTGAAGCAGCTATGTAATTGCAAAAGCAACAACATTGGCGTTATAAGCCATAGTGAATATATCTATGCATTAGCGGATAAATTTTTAACACATTATCCTCTAAATAGTCTGTGAACTTTAACATATTCACTGTAATTGTTTTGTTCGATTTTAATTATGATTATCATAACCAAATATATCTATGTATTCTTTATCCTACCAAATTGTTATTCATGATGTAACACTATCGTTCAACAATGTTTTTTCATTACCACCGTATTAAATTTCTTGTATATTTGGATATGACCTATGCAACAACAATATTTTTTCAACATCCGTGTGCGAAGCACGGGTTCGCACTAGTTAATAATGATAATTAGGATTTAATTGCTTTTAACAGCTTCGATCGGTTACCCCAAACCATTTGGTTATTTTTTCACCCAGTTTTGCATAATCGAACGAAGTGGATTTTTATAGTGTTTTTACTGAATTAATTTTAATAGCTTTTAAGTGATGTTAGAGATAGTTTAGATGTGTAGACAGTATTACGCTTTATTTAAAAGTGTGTTGCTAATGACACCTTATTTTTCTCTTTTTAATACCATTGCTAATAAATACCATAAAATTTACATTACATTCTCCTAATACCATACTTTTTAAAGGGCAACCAAAGATATCATTTTCGACACTTTTTTGCACGACGAACAACCGCCGATTAACACCATTTTCCATGGCAGTCAACCACTGAACAACAGTAGTTCGGTGGTTGACGACCGTGAAAAACGGTGTTGGTCGATGGTTGTTCGCCGTGCAAAACAACTTTAAGCCATGGTTGACTGCCGTGTGAAATGACTTTGGTACTAAAAAGCATATAAATTTTATTGCATTTATTATTTTTTTCTATGGCATTACAAAGATGAAAACTAGATGACCTTAGCAACACACTTAAAAAAAAGTATTTCCTCCTTGCCCAGCAACAAAAATGTGGAAAAGGAAAAAAACCTGAAATCTAATAGCTTTATTTTGCATTATTCGTTCGTTTTGTTCGTTCATCTTAATAGGTAAGTTTTCCCTCTCCTTGCTTTTTGGACGACCTCGTTCTGATTTTGATTTTCGAATCGGCTCGAATTTCAATCAGTTCTTTTAAAATTGAACCTCTTTTTGCTAAAATCAAATTTAAGCTTCGTTTGTTTAAATTACTAAAAACTGTGTGCTGAACACTTATTGTCGAACGCTGAATTCTGATTGCTGATTGCTGAATGATGAACTGTGAACAGGGCCGGTCCTATGAGTTTTGGTACCTAAAGCCAAAAGTTAAAACAAGGCCCCTATACAGAAACTGATGTTATGACCATTAATTAAATCATTAAAAATTTATATTGTTCACAAAATAATGAGCAGTAATTGAATTTTGATTTTACATTTCATTGTAATTGAACACGACAATACAATTCAATTGAATATGACAATACAAATGACCGATTTAAGCCTTAGAATCATGGAAATATTATGATATCCAACACCTATTTTATTTCTCATCATTTCCGCCTTCTAGACCATACTGTAAATTCAATTAATAAATTAAATTGAATTGAATTTGTACTATAAATTATTAAATTGAATTATCGGATTATCAAACAATTATCAAATTAAATTGAATTATCAAATTATCAAATTGAATTATGGTACTGTAAATTAAATTGAATCTGTATTGTAAATTATTAAATTGAATTATCAAATTATCAAACAATTATCCAATTGAATTGAATTATCAAATTGAATTATGGTATTGTAAATTGAATTGAATTTGTACTGTAAATTATTAAATTGAATTATCAAATAATTAGAACCTATACTGTGATACTATAGTCTATCATACTATTACTGATTACTGCATAACAAAAACAATTATCAAATTAAGTTAATTAACATTACTAAATTGAATTTGTATATACTGTAAATTGTAATGCTGTGAATTTCAAAATGTAATGACACCTTTTCTTTCTAACCTTCAATTCAAGCTTCAAAATTGTAAATCCACACAGCACAGAGACAGAGTGACAGAGAAGGCTTCAATTCAAGCGTCAAAATCAAATCAAGATGTGAGAGATGAAGGCTGGACCTGCTGTGTCGTGCCGCTGGAGGCTGGAGCCGGCCCTTCCCCAACTCGAGATCGACGAGAAGTCAAATCGAGAAGCCCTAATACTTTAACTTTGAACCTCCGGCTGTTGGAGCTTGGAGGAGCCTATCCGCTGCCCGTCGGAGCCTGGAGGATGGAGCGTAGACTGCTGCGCTTGCGCCTAGACGTCGAGATGAACGGGAATGCTTGGACGAATCGCGATTGACATCCGCGTTTTTTTTTCTGAATGATAATCGGTAAAAATTTTAGGCCCTAGGTTAAATGGTGCCCTAAGCGGTTGCTTCCCCCGCTTTGGGGAAGGGCCGGGCCTGACTGTGAATGGTTGTTTGTTTATATTTTAAAATCTTCTGATTAGAATTAAAGTATATGATTGTTAAGACAACATTACCCTCCACTTTAGTTTTTGACATAATATATTTTGAATGAGAAATATAGATTATGATAACTTATTATTATCAAAAAGCTTAGGCCTCGTTTGGCTTCAAAATAAATTTTGAGTTTTCAGTTTTTAATTTGTATTAAAAGAGTGGTGAGAGATAAGGGGATGTGGAAAGGGTTGAGAGGGAGATTTTTCATATCCTCAAAAAACGGAAAAGAAGAAAATTTTGTTTTAAAAAACTCGTTATTCCGTCCTCTCCTTTCTCCTTTCCTTCTCTTCACGCCGCACTCTTCTTCCATGCCATTTGAAGTACGAATTGAAAATGAAAAACTCAAAATTCATTTTGAAACCAAACGGACCCTTAGATTTTTAAATTTTCGAATTTCAAAATATTTGAGTTTTGAAAAAAATGATATTGGATTAAATAAGATGGAATTGTCTAGTTTGATGTTTGAATGATTAAAATTTATAATTTTTATATTTTATAATTTTAAATAAAATAAAATAAACTTTTAAAAATTAAGTTAAAATATAATTTAAAAATAACTAGTTATCAAATTTTGAACTTTTGAAAAATTCAAGAGACATCGAGCTTCAACAATTCTTATTTTTAAAGTTTCGAATATTTGGTATTTAAACTTAAAACAATTCAATAGATGTAACTAAGGGTATAATGAGAAAAAATTATTATTAAGCAGTCAACACTAGAAAAATCAATTGTAAAGTGCTGATCACTTATTCATCAAATAAGTGTTTACTTTTTAATGCTTAATCGAAACAAACATTTTTTAAGTGCTTATTCATGAATAAGTGGTCAATTAACGATACCTTAGTTCTTTTGAAACAATGTTTAGTTGAAATGATGTTTATATATGTTTGATGCTGCAAGATGATTGAATGTTCGAAATGAATTAGGATCTAAATTTGATGGTGCTAATGTTTTTTGAACGTGCTCTGAACAAATCGGTGTTTGAAAATGTATCTAGGTGAATGTTTGAATGTTTGCAATTTAATGAAATCATTCTAATAAGTTGGTTGCAACTTAATGAATTTTATGGATGAATTGTATGCATTTGCCATGCTTTAATGCTGAATTGAATTAAGGTTGTGCCTAAATTGTATTTTGTTCTATCTAAAGCCTACAACGCCTAATTGCCTTATCAAGTACCTTTTATGCTTAAATTAGTTGGAAATTTTGAATCTTTTTCATATTTTCAATGAATTTCAACTGAGCAAGTTTAACTTTTTGTTTAGATTGAAGGAAATATTTCCAAAGGATGTTCCAAATTATGATTTATGTCATTTTCTTAAGGGACCGCTATTATATCAACTATGAAATTATATTTCACAATTTCCTTTTAGTTTTTTCACACCTATTTCATAATAAGAAGAAAAAAATAGCTGGGTTGGTTCCCTTGAACACTCAAGCTATTCAAATTCGTGACCTTGTGAAATTATATTCTGGCTATGCCAAGTGCACATTCAAGATAGAACAGAACAGTTGAAAACTTCAAAGAATAGAAGTACATGGTGAAGGTAAACACCACAATTATGCATTCAGGCTCACTAAATTGTTTGTATACATTATCAATAAAAGAGAAAAAGATCAAGACAAATGATATCACCATTGTCCCTTTAAGAGGGTATAGTTATACTTGCTCTCTTATTGATGGAGATCACCATGTTCCACTTTAAAATCATTAATTGCAAAACGATTAATACGTGGATCTCAGTGATTTTCACCAATAAAAGAGCAAGTACAACAATACTTTCACTGAAGGAGAGTGATGCTAGAATTGCTCATATATCAATTACTCATGCATGCAAATCGTGAAAAAGATCAAGCACTAAATTATGCATTCATGCATAATTTACTTTATATTGACTAGGAATGTCCATTTATTCCCATAGAAACCTATTAAATATGGTCAAATATAATAATTTCCATTGTTATGGTGACATTAGTAAATAATATATACAAGAATTAGTCTCTTCCCTGGATTATACTAATTCTCTCTTAGCATTAAATTAAAATATGATAATTTCCATTGTTTGGTTGTGTGTGTGTGTATACATAAGTGTTGGTCGTTACAAATATTATCTTCACATTAAATCAAAATCTATAATTTTTTAGTAATAGCATCTTTAACCTAAACATAATTTGATGTGAACGGTATTATGCATTAGTAGTTTTTATTACATTCAAAAGTTCTTCAATTAGAATGTCCTTGAATTTTTTGTGAATATTAAGTGAAAAAATTATAAACATTATGAAAGTAAAATGTGTAGTTTGGATATTAATGAAAAACGTGCCAGTAAATATGTAAACTTAGTCTTCTTTTCCAACAATAGAAATTGAAACTAACTTGCACCTTTTGTAATGTTTGCCAAAAACTCTATAAAATTTGATAATGGTGAAAATGAAAAATAAAAAATCATATATAATAGCTACACATGAACTTTCCTGAAAACCTTATCGAAAATCAAAAGTTAACTTGTGCCTTTTGTTTTTGTTTTTCTGTTTTTTTTTAAAAAGACCTGAATTTTGTATTCTTTATCACATGACCTATTTTACAGCCACGTAAAATACATAGTGATAATAATAAACACCTCTCTGAACATCTCACTTTTTTGATCTGAAGTAATAATATATTCATGATCATTTTTAACAACTGGGATATCATCTGAATTTGATTTTATGAACATATTAGAATTGGTGTTTTTTTCCCGATTTTAAGGTTAGTGGTAAGTTTTCACAAACATAGGTTTCGATTTATATATCTTATTAACTATTTGTAGAATATAGATTATGTTACATTTTGATTGAATTAACGATTTTTTAGTTCATAATACTAATTCGCTAGGATTCAACTGTTTTCTCATTTTCTAATTTTTTAAATATTAGAGCATGGATGAAAATCATTTTAGTAATTATCTTCCTTTTGTCTTGCGTTATAATATAAAATGCAATGATCCTATTATTCACATTCATAATTAATGCTTATACTTTTTCCCCACTTCTCTATAGTCATACAATTTCTCTTCCTTCTAAGAGCATCTCCAACGGCTTAAGAGGGTAATATTCAGTTCTTGAAGATTACCCCTTTAATGTGAAGGCGTTGGCCCAACGATAATGCGTTAATTTAATCAGTGCCCTGTTGTGGATGCTGATTAAATCAACGCCCATACAATGGGCACCGATTAAATCAGCATCCGGGGCTAGGCGCGTATAAATCCTACGTGCAGCCCCCTTTACCTCATAATTACCCTATTTTATCCTCTCTTTTTTAACCTTTTATTCAAAAAACCATTGAAATGCCGCCTTGCCGTACAAAAATTGCTAGACGTACCGTTCGACGGTAGACAAAGAAGCTTGCTGGTCCACTTCACATTGCTTCTGCCCCTAAAACGATGATTAATGACTTACAAATTCTACACAATCTACCCAAGGGATAAATGAATTGCATGTTGACAGCCTTAGATACGGTCGAAGTACAATTCTAGATATTAAATAACTTTTAATACATGACTATTATGTTCATCGTATATTAACCATAAAATGCTGTTTATTATATAGATCTGTCATATTACAAAGTATATTAATTGGTTGTTATGTATTTAATTAGTACAATAATCCCGAATAACTGTTTATTTTTTAGTCCCAGTACGTCAGCTATCGGCGTAGTTGGACAAAATGTATAGCACAACGCTATGGTATACTTCCTCAAGGTTTAGTAGATAGGTTGTAGGCCAGTCCTTTTGCTTTTTTCTTACAGATTCAGCCACCTCAGTCATTTGACCGTTCACTCGTATCCGCCCTAGTTGAGAGGTGGTGGCCTACGACTTACACTTTTCATTTTTTAGATTTTGAGCTCGGCACTACCCCACCAATTTTTATATGTTGACTGGGATTGAGATAGGAGGCTCAAATAGGATGTCATTTCCTTTTGATCATACGTATGAGAGCCCTGAAGTTTTCATCATATATCCACCACAGTTTCACGGGGTCATGTTTCTTTTAGCATTTTCCCCCTGACATATCTAAAAGAGTATATGACAGCTAATATGGGCATCGATGCTATGAGTGATGCTGTAATTAGAGCATTTCTCATATATTTATTTGGTTCGACCTTCTTTTCGAACCAAAAGAGTACCACTAGATTAGGTTATCTTACAGCGGTAGCCGATCTCGATTAGCTTCATACTGTAGACTGGGGTCCTCTATACTTGGATGTTTGTACACCACTCTTGATTCTTATTATCTCGAGGAGGTTAGGAAGATGTTTGGGTTCTGGTATATTTTGTTGTGTTGGTACTATGAGCACATGACAAACATGCATCCCCGCATTGTTGTGATAGCTAATCATGCAACAGAGACATATTTATAAGACGATGGGAGCGTGTTTAGTTTGTTTCTCATGCGCCTACGGGTGTTAGGCATGACTTGATGGAGGCCCATACTCAGATTGATTTGAGGTGCAAGGCTAATATTTTGCGGGCACCATTGCTTCATATTGGATCGCCATGACACAGGTGGGCCATATGTGTGATGGTTATCCTCTTTCTATTGAGTATCACTTGTGTTTACGGAGGATTGTTTTACTCCCACCAGCGTTTCTTCCTATTTGGTACTCGAGGAAGAGATGCTCGTTTCAGACCACCGGGGAGCTACATATCCCCAGAGATCCATTATCTTGCGACGACTTGTTCGACAAACGTCGGACCATTGGATCACAGTATATACAGGGATTGAGACAGACTGGATGGGTAGATGCTTTGGCATTTTTCCTAGCCGATGGGGATTTTGATAGATACTGGGTTAGAGTTGCTCCTTGACGGTACATGTTACTTGACTACACTCAAGGAGTGAATTCCGATCATATAGTTCCAGATATAGCCACTGGTAGAGTTCAGGCACCTCCATTTTCTTTTGATCCCACTCCATCCCAGTACTCTCACAGTCCATGAACTTCGGTCCGGACAACTATTTTAGAGTATATGATATCAGCGTTAATCTTATTGAGCAGCCGATAGTTTAACCACAAGATCATAAGATTACTAGTATCCCTACTGCTAAACTTTACCTCCTTTTAAGGTAATTTAATGCATTAATAATTCATTATACATCATTAGTTAAGCAAACGTATACTGATATGTTGTATGTAATTATTGTATGCAGGTTCGTTAGACTAGCATATATGATATATTACCGCTATTCAGCATATGGCACTCATTCATACTCAGATGCTCAGTCAAGAGGCTCAACAAGTGATGCAGACACAAATTAATGATTTACAGGCTCAACTGGTTACATTCCAGTTTGATCATAGTAGTCCTGCTGATTTCGCTAATGCAGCGGACGACGACGACGGTACTATAGACTTAGGATGGTCGATGACTATACTATTACACTTATGTGATTGTTGTTTGACTGTACTGTTACATTTTTGTTACAGTTGTTTGACTGTACTTTTGTAGTTATGTACTGTACTGTTATATTTATGTTGCCGTTGTTTGACTATACTATTATATTTATGTTCTGTCATGTTATATAGCTTTATTCACATTGCACATATTTATTCACATTTTAGCATACTTACCAAAGACATAGTGGCATATTGTCCCATCTTATCTAACACTGTAGCCACATTGCACTTTATTTTACGCTTGCTATCTTGCCTTGTGGAGACAGAATGCTTCAGTGTCCCGTCATATCGAACACCGTATCCACATTGCACTTCTTTTGACGCTTGCCAGCTTGCCTTATGGAGATAGAATGCTTCAATGTCCCATCATATGGAACACTGTAGCCATGTTGCACTTCTTTTGACGCTTGCCAGCTTGCCTTGTAAAGAAAAAATGCTTCAGTGTCCCGTCATATCGAACACTGTAGTCACGTTGTACTTCTTTTGATGCTTGCCAGCTTGCCTTTTGGAGACAAAATGCTTCAATTTCCGTCATATCAAACACTATAGCCACGTTGCACTTCTTTTAACGCTCAACTTGCATAGTGGAGACAAAATGCCTTAGTATTATATATCTCATACTACTTGCCATGATGCTCTTCACTAATATCATACCAGTAACACATAAAAATGGTGGATTGCAACCATACTTCCTTGCCCTTGTCATACTCGTATGAAGATCCATTAAGACACGATACCTCATCGAATACATCTTCCCCAAATCACCAACCGAGTGGTATGTTGAAATGGAGGAAATACACTATGAGTATGTAAGATAACATGATAGAGTTTTTGCAAGAGCACAGGTTGTTAAAGGATGGAAGAAGACAAAGAGAGGAGCGGTGTAGCAACAATGACAGAAGGCAAAGAAGACAAGAAATACACCACCAAGTACCTCAGGCAGATCAAGAGGCTGACTCTGGACTCGTATACTGTAACCGTGGAGTTTCTGTTATGCGTTCTGTTATAAGAAACAGAACTGACATCGGCCGACGTCACTATAAATGCCATGATTTTCCAGATGGCTATGAATTTTGGCAATGGCTTGACGATCGTTTACCTCATCGAGTAGTTGTGTATGCAACTGAACTTGAAGAACAATTTGAAATGCTCCAGAGGACACTTGGTTCAATGCAATTATCAGGTGTTAAAGATAGTTTTTTTAATTAGTCTATACATTTGTTTTAGATCTATTTCAATTTTGGTTGTCATGTCTGTAGCGTTTCAATTATAAGGTTATCTTTTTTGTATCAGTCTATTTCAATGTTGGTTGTCTTGTTTGTATCATTTCAATTATCGGGTTATCTTAAGTACGTAGTATTGTTTGTATTGTTTCAATTAAGTATTTGTTAGTTTTTTAACTTAAGTACTTAGTAGATATTGTTACATACAACTCGCTTAATATAAATAACTTAACTACCTTTATTGAATTCAAAAGCACATAGAACTTACTAAAGTACATAGAACTTACTTAATATAAATAGCTAATCCAACATCATTCAAATTGTCTAATATTTCTAACCCAAAGATCATATGCAACATGTCTAACAAAATTAGTTTGATACTCCCACAAATATCGTGAATCAAATATAACTCGTGTTAACTAAAACATGTCTTCTTCCTCCACTGTATTTTTTATGCTTCTGTATCTTCGACAAGCTCTAGACCTAAGTACTTCGAGTTTCCAAAATCCTTCGAATTAATCTACAATCAGGATAATTATTCCCAAAAATCTTGATTCAATTCCTCTTCCATGTGTCTTGTATCGGATTCTATGTACGCTTTGGTTAGTACCAAATAATCTTGTGGAGTCCAACTTTCATTTGCCACTAAATTTGTTGTAAACTTTCGATATAAAATTTTCACTTAAATAGACAGTTCATAGTCCACGTCATTTGAATCAAGTGTGATCTGAACGACCACGTGGCAAACATCCATGAACTTATGAAGAAACAAAAACAAGTGTGTTTGTTTCTTCACAACGTATAAAATTTTCACTCGAAAACAATAATTCTGAATGACTACGCTCTGAATTAATGCTTTCTGCCACTTGTTAAAGTTGAGATAACAACATTATGAATTCTTTGTCTACCACTTGCAAAAGTTGAGATGATCACGCTCTGAATTAATCCTATCTGCCACTTGTTAAAGTTGAGACGATAATACTTTGAATTTTTTGTCTGCCACTTCCTACAGTTAAGAGGACCACACTTTGAATTAATGTTGTTAGCCACTTGTTAAAGTTGAGATGACAACATTCTGAAGTCTTTGTTTAACACTTGTACAGTTGAGATGATCACACTCTCATTTAATGCCGTCCGCACATATCGTTTCACTTATATACAAAGAGTTCAATCCATTGGAAATATCACATTATAATCATTTTCTTTCTCCCATAGCATAAAATTAAATGCTACAATGAATTCTCAGAATAGTTCATTTTTCCTCAAATGTGTTATGGCATTAGATAGTGATTCCGAGGAGGAAGATATCCTACGAAAGGAAGCATAGGAGATGCAAGAAATAATTGACATATGCCATGAAGCTTATGGTTCCACATTCAGAAAACACGACGGATCGGTCATTGGTCGGAAACATGTAAACCGTAAACAATTTGCCTTTCATAAAACTCTCATGCAAGACTACTTCAATCTAAATTGCCCTTATGGACCAGATATGTTTAGGAGAAGATACCGAATGAGAAGAGAACTATTTCCGAGAATTTTAGCAGGTATTTAAAACAACAATAAATATTTTATTCAAAAATCAAATGCTACAAAAACACGGGGTCTTAGCGACGAACAAAAAACGACTACCACATTTAGGATGCTAGTTTATGCCACCCCTGTAGATGCATTGGATGATGCATATCGAATTGCAGAAAGTACCACATTAGAAACCCTCAACAAATTCTACCAAGTTGTGGTGGACGTTTTCGGCACTGAGTACCTTAATCTCCGAATAAGGACGATGTCGTGCGGATTAGAGAAATGCACGAGAACAAAGGATGGCCTGGCATGCTAGGAAGTCTCGATTGTATGCATTGGAAATGGAAGAAACTGCCCCAAAGCATACCATGAAGCTTACAATGATAAAGAAAGAAGACCAACTATTATTTTGGAAGCCGTTGCTTCATACGATTTATGGATATGACATCCTTTCTTTGGAATGCTTGGATCTAACAACAACTTAAATGTTATTGAGATGTCACACTTATTCAATGATCTGGCACTTGGTCGAGTAATTCCAGTGACATTTACTCTTGGGTAAAAAATTTACAACCATAGATATTGATAATCATCATAATCGATGGGCATAAATCGCTATGCCTGTCAGCAACTCATAACAATTCGAAAATTGATAATAGTGTGGTTTTTTAGCATCATTTTTCCTTGTAAAAAGCTTTATGAATTCTTCGTTCGTCATTCTTTTTTGATAATCAAGATAGAAATAAACTAATAATAAGATAAAATACTAACAAACTAATGAAATAAAAAAACATACCAAATGCTCTTCGCCTCCCCCGCTAGGATTCGCTTTTTTATTTTATAAATCTACGATTCATAAAATTGAGTTTAACGATTGATTTTTTCGAATCGATCTTGAATCGCTGACAAAGATCATGTGCTTTTAGGATGTTTAAGGTTGGAGATATTCATTATTTTCTTTCAAAACTTGTTGCCGCTTTGGTCATTACTCCTAATCGAGTCTTTGGTATAATGACAGTAGATATTGCATAAGTCGAAGTTCTCGTCGCTTCGCCATGGGTTGGATGAATTCTGACTCGGAGGAGTACTTGGTTGTGGCTCGTTATCGTCTTCGAAGACATAGTTTTGAGAATTGAAAGGATACGTAAAATTTCCAAATGGTGAAGACATTTGAAGATAATGCGGGTTAGAAAAGGAAGTAGTGAAGAGTTTTGTGTGGATATGAAGAGTGAAAGTAGTGTATTTATGTAGTTGAAAAGGAAGAAAGTAGTTGTTGGAGGTAGAAAATAGCCGTTGGGGTAAAGCCATTGGTTTTCAACCATTGTGGCTCTGGGCGTTGATTTAACCAGCGTCCGGGATCATGACCGTTGAATATAAACCTTAGTATAAATGTTTATGTCGTTCGTTGGAGTTGTTGCCTGAATTTTGTTGCTTTAATATTACACCTTAATAAAGAGCCGTTGGAGATGCTCTCACTTATATTGTCCGTAATAAATAAGTAAAATATTATAGTAACACAAAAGCCAATTTCATTCATCACACCCCATGTTAACCTTGCATATCTTTGCAACCATATCATAAACACGTCTCCAAGAACTACCTCTTTGTTGTATCGCTTCCCGTGCCATACTTCTCAATTTCTTTGCTCTCATCCTCATCTCCTCCATCTCCTCACTTAACACGCTTGCAAGCTCATTTGGGACAGGCACCAAATCTCCTTCACAAACTCGAACCCCGGTCCTAACCTCCTCCTCTAACAACCTCGCACTATAAAATTGATCTGCTCCCATTGGCCATGTCAACATCACAACTCCAGCCGTAACGCCCTCCAACACCGAATTCCATCCACAGTGTGTCACGAACGTCCCCATCGATTTATGCCCAAGCATCCGTATTTGCGGGACCCATCCTTTCACAACAAGCCCTCTGCCCTTCACTCTCTCTACAAACTCATCGTCAGGCCCTACCGACCCAATCCTCATGCACCAAACGAAAGGAACACCGCTTTTCTCCAAACCTTCCGCCAATGCCGCCACATGCGCCTCCGACAGCTCCGTTTGACTACCGAAACATATGTAAACCACCGATCCTTTCTCCTTTCCATCAAGCCATGCCATCAAATCCTGTACGGGTACCGAATTGGGCCCACCGCGTTCCTCACCGGACCCAACACCAAGAAAATTCAAAGGGCCCACGGCCCACACTCTATCATGGCCCAAATCTTTTCTTATATGATCCAAGTAAGCTCCTTCCAACCCATCAAAGCTATTGAAAACATAACCCCAGCTTCTGATATTGCTCAAAAACCCTTCCTTTATGAATTCCGACAAAGGGTCATTCTTCGTGTACGTCCTATAGAACCTGGACAATTGGTTCCATTTGTACACCGGCGAACCGGGCAACGACTCTAATTTCAACGTCGCGTTCTCCTGTGGCATGTTGATCCACATGTACTGCATGATCGACAACGTTAACGCTCCAGAAGGGCAAAAGGTTATCCTCGGAATTTTAAGCTCGTTAGCGACTTTGTTAGTCCATCCGAGAAAGAAGTCCGATATGATAGCGACAGGAGGGTCAGAAATGGAATTTGCCCACTCTACGATGGGTGCATGAAGGTAAGACAATGCATGCATTAAGAACGCACCAGTTTCATGGGAAGGAGGTGCGTCCTTTGTGTTTTCCACGTTTGGAGGGAGGGAGGGGTAGTTTGGGAAAGGGAAAATTACTGGTTGGATGGATGGACATGAGTTTAGAAGAGGGGTTAAAATGTGAAGGTTTTTTGGGGTTGTAGCTATTGATAATTTTACATTGTGGTGTTGAGAAGAGAGGTGATGAGCGAGGTCGAGTAGCGGAAGCAGATGGCCTTGTGCTGGGTATGGAATTAAGAGAATGTGGAATTTTTGGAGGGCTTCTTCACCATTTTCCTGGTTTCTCATTGTTGTTTTAAGTTTCTGATGATGAAGAAATATCGATGCAGAAGACACGATATAAATAAACAGGAAACATGTATTCATATAGAATGCCCATTAATGCTTTCATATTCATACTGATTACAATATATTGAAATAGGATATTTTTATGATATTTTCAGACGCTCCTGCCATTATTATTAGTCTTTATTTAGTTAACTAATACGCCCATATAATTTTTAGAATAGTTTGTAAGGTTCCTTGTAATGAATTTGCTTGATTGTATTGAGCAACCTGTTCCAAAAAAGATAGGTTAGATACATATGTACTATAATATTCACTAATTAATCAATTCTGACAAAAATTAACCGTGATAATCAGAATGAATGTATTAAGATATGTATTCATATAATGTCCAATAATGCCAGTATTTGGTCTTCAATTCATATTCATATTGATAGTGTCAAAATAAGGAAATAGGATATTTTTATAATATTTTCAGATTCTCCTGCCATTATTTTTCTTTATTTAGTTAACTAATATGCCTATATAATTTTTAGAATATTTTTTAAGCTTCCTTGTAATGAATTTGGTTAATTGTATTGAGCAAAATGTTGGAATACCTAAAATGAATGAAAATTACAAAGTCCCACATCGCCAAATTTGCAAAGCTATTCTAGTATATTATTAGCTTTGCAATGAAGGAAAATGTTTGCTTCATTGTGAGGAGGGAGATCGTGCATCACCACCACACGCGCGCGCGCCACCGCCGTCCGTCCGGGCCGGGGTTTGGGTCTAATATGAACCTATTTTTACTGCAAAACTGGATCGGGTTTTCTGACAGTTGCAGGCTATGCGAACATGAACGAATCTGTTCAGAAGCGGACGCATATTGATTGAGGGGGTGTGGCTTCTGAAGCGGACGCGGGTTTTTTGGCGAACAGACGCATCCATTAGCAGACGGAAGCGGGTGCGACTTATGGCAGCAGCAGGTGCGAACGCAGAACCAGTAGCGAACAGGTGCGGCCCGTTAACGACCAGCAGCAATAAAAGACAACAGTTGCAACCTGTCAGGCAGACGCGACTGTTCGAAGGGGTGCAGACGAAATTATAAATAAAAGAGAATACTGATCAGATTCTCATTCCATTCCAGTTCTAACTTCTTCTGCTTCTTCTTCTCTACTGCTCTATACAATATATTACAGAGTTGACATACTCATTACAATCTCGTGCAGATTATGTCTGTTGTATCTTGAGAGACTTTGAATAAAGTCTTAAGGAAATTGTTACGAAAAGTCTCAGACGGAATTTCCTTTTTCATTCGGTTAGGTTGGGAGACTTTGAATAAAGTCTTAAGGAAATTGTTACGAAAAGTCTCAGAAGGAATTTCCTTCTTCATTCGGTTAGGTTTATAATTGATTTATATATATATATATATATATATATATATCATTTTTGTTTTCTATGTTGTGCTATTTCTGTAAATAGTATTACGTTTGATATATCGCTATAATTATTACTATAGTTGTTAATTTGTTGTTGTAATTTAATTACGACATAACTATTGCTTAAATTAGCTAATACAGACTTCCAGAGTAGTGGAAATCTGATTGATAAACTTGTGAGACGAGTTTATAATTGATTATTCTCTGTTTTGGTATACTAGACGTATAACACAAAATACATATAGATCTTGCAGCTTGTTCCAAAAAAGATAGGTTAGATATCTATGTGATGTACTATATAATATTCACTCATTAATCAATTCTATCAAAAATTAACAGTGAATTAATTCAGAATGAATCTTCATTGATAATCATTTAACAAAGTAACACAAATTACAATATGCTTGCAGGCTAACTAAAATAGACAGTAGTTCATGTAAACATAAATAAATAAAAATTAGAGTTTCGGTCGAAGGATGATTGTAGATATCATTTTAAATGAAAAAATAACATTTTTTTTCCACTTTACAGAATTTTTTTTTTTCATTCTATATAAAAAAGGCATCTGTCATCTTATATGTAAACATTAAAAAAAATTATCTTTTCATATAAATAATACATGAAGCTATCATTTTAGTTAGACATTCTAAATGCAATCTTAAACTCTTATAGGAAGATTTGTTCAATTTTTGATAGGAATTTAAAAACTTATTGTTCAAAGTAGAAGTGAATCATGAGCAACTAAGAGCCCAATTTCAGATGACCATAGTCTTGTTCTAGCTGCTTGTTCTTTCATCTTGCTTACTTTGTTTTGAAACAGGACTGCTACATGCTTTGGCTATAGCCATAGTTTTTTTGCCAGCTCACTTTTTGCTCTAGCTTTAGTTTGTTTCCTGACTCAAAGCCTTTTTCTACCATATGTACTTTTAGTTGTACATTTTGAATTAGTATTTTACATGATAACTTCATTTGGTTAACATAAAATGTGCATCTCAGTTTATAAAAAGTGTTCAGTTATGAACTATAAATAGACAAAGAAGGAAAATCAATCACATTTTTCAGCTCATCTCAACAAATAAGCATCCTAATTGTACAGTAAAATTAGGAATGCCGTTGTTCATTTTTAGTTTATATTTTATGTATCTTTGATGAATCTCTTATGGTGTTTCAGGTAATGAACTTCATATATGATGCAGTTGGGACTTTAGATGCTTTTGTCGATTCACTTGAACCTGTGGTTGCTGCGTTCAATACTCAAGAGGCAACATCATATAATTATACACAAAAAGAGACGATTATGTTAAGGATAGTTATCTTCTTTTTCCATACTGAGATCAAATGTGTGACCCTCTGGCTTGTAACAAAGTCAAATGTTGTATGTTTTTGATCTCTTTGCTAGCTAGTTGCTTTCTGTTTTTTACCATGCCTTTTGTGTATTCTAAACAAGCTAGCATATGACTGATTATCTTATAATATTTTGAATATTTTGTGTTAGTAATGTTTGTTTATTACATAAATACGTCACTAAATTTGATTAGAAATTTTATTCAAGGATTGAAGTGGCCATGCCACCATTTGTAATTTAAGAATGATGATTTGCACTGATAATTTTAAGGGAATGGACATGGTAAAAGGAGTAGACGCAAGAAGTTAATCACTAATGAAACATAATGATTGCGTTAATGAATGCACTTTTTCCCTCATAAATGGTGCAAATTTATGTAATGATAATTTCACTTTGTTCCAAATCAAAATAGTTTTTTACTGAAGTAATATGGATTTAATAGTACAAACTGATTGAAAGATCACAAAAAATCTTGAACAAAGATTAGAAACGCTTTGTCAAGAAATCATACACATTTTACTTACCGGTCCTTGCAAGAGCTGTATATGTAATCTTGATGCAGGGCGAGATGAAATCGCTTCCCCTGAATCGCGAGTAGCTCCAGTAGATCGCGAACGAAGCCGCTCCTCCTTAGGTCGCTTCCAGCCTAAATCGCGAGCTCCAGAATGCCTAGGTCGCGAACGAGCTGGTGCTTATGTCGTGAACGACCTTCCAGTAGGTCGCTGTTGCTTAAGTCGCGAAGTTCTTAGGTCGCCGCCTCTTTAAGTCGCTTATGGATGCCGAACTCCTTAGGTCGCTGTCATTTCTTATGTCGCAAATTTTAGGTCGCTAAAGCTTTCCTGATGATGTCTTATGTCGCGATGAAGCTTAAGTCGCTGAAATCCTTAGGTCGCGAAGATTGCTTAAGTCGCTGCTTGGTTTTGTTAAGTCGTATGATGTGTAACTCGTTTGTTGTTATGTTGTTTGTATTTCTTAAGTCGTTTGTTTGTTTTTCTTAAGTCGTTTCTTTTAAGTCGCATTGTTTTGTTAAGTCGTATGTGTTGTAATCTCCTATAAATAGGAGTGTATGGTCATTTGTAAAAAGAGTTGATTTTTGAATAAAATTTGGTTTGTGTTTTGTGCCACCATTAAAATTGGAAGTTGAGTGTTATCTTCTTTCTCCATCTTCGGATATTCGAGTGCGCTCGAATCAACGAACTTGAAGCCGATTCACGGAATCTCGTGCGCGAGATCAACGTCGAAGAATCGTAGATCTTCTAACGCGGTATCGTGCGCGATCAACGTGTTGAAGATAGCTAGAATCCGGTATCTCGAGAGATCAACGGATTTGGGCACTTGGGTATCTTCAATTCATCGATTCATTTGGTTTCATCGATTCATTTTCCGCGAATTTATCAATTCGTGAGTTGTTTGATCCTGTAGGCTGCGTCATTTGGTATCAGAGCTAGGAGACGAACTTTTCCAAGTTCGTTGGGTGTGAAGTTTCGAGATTTGAAGTTTGTGTTTGGATTTGTTGAAGATTTGACAATGCCTCCAAGAAGAGTTAATCGTCATCAGAATGTTGCAGATGTGTATCGAAGAGAAGATGCTGAACAGATGGAGCAACGAATTAGTGATAAATTCAATGAGAAGTTTGATGAGGGAATTGGTAGATTGGAAAGGCTCATGATGGATATGAATCAAACTCGACAAAGAGCATCGCCAGGTTCAAATCAAAGTGGACATAGAATTTCGCCGTCAAATTCCGAGAGGAGAAGAATGTCACCACCATCGGATCGGGAAAGAAGAGAACCGTCAGTTTCGAGAGAAAGAGACGTGCGTGGTAGCAGAAATGTTGATGGTCAGAATCGACATCGACATACGTCAGATTTGGAGGAATCCAGTGATAGTGGTAGTAACTCTTGTCGAAATCGTGACCAAAGGCGAAATCGAAATAGAGATTCCGAAGATGATCGTCGATGGGAGTCGGGGATGAAAACAGAGATTCCAGAATTCAAAGGGGGAATGCTAGCGGAAGAGTTTCTGGATTGGTTATCAAATGTTGAAGAAATTTTTGACTTCAAGGAAGTACCCGAGCATCGTAGAGTTAAGTTGGTTGCTACACGATTGAGGGGAAGAGCTATGGCATGGTGGCAACAAACTAAACTTACACGAGAGAGAATGGGAAAGTCGAAGATTGTTTCATGGGAAAAGATGAAGAAGTTGATGAAGGCTACTTTCTTGCCTTATAATTATCAGTCTCTTATGTATCAGCGCTTACAGAATTTGAGACAAGGGACAAAGTCGGTAAATGATTATGCAGTTGAGTTTTATCAACTGATTGCTAGAAACGATATCATGGAAACGGAGGAACAGTTGACATCCAAATTTGTTGGAGGATTGAGAATGCAAATTCAGGATATGGTAAATATGTTTGATCCGAGATCCGTTGCTGAAGCACACCCGAAGGCTCTAGCTTGGGAGAAGCAAGGTAGAAGAGGAGGTGGTGCGTTTACAAGTTCGACCAATCAGGTGAAGGGGGCTAGTAGCAATACTAATGTTTCCAAGGCTGTTAGTAAACCGGTTGTCAATGAAGCTGCTAAGACCAAGGTCAACAACAATTTCAAGTGTTATAACTGTCAGGAGTTTGGTCATAAGAGCAATGAATGCCCGAAGCCTAAGAAGAGAACGATGGTTGCTGAGATTAAGGATGAGGATGCAGAAGTAGAATGTTCCAATTCACCACAGGTTGAGGAGGAAGAAGAATTATTGACGGAAGACGAGGGATATTCTTTAATGATGAGGAGATCTTGCTTGACGCCAAAGCAGGAAGAGGAAACTAGTTGGTTGAGGAGTAATATTTTTCAGTCGACATGCACTATTTTGGGAAAAGTTTGTAAGTTTGTTATCGATGCAGGGAGTTGTGATCAAAGACAGAGAAGCGTCCCAAACCCTACAAATTGGCTTGGCTGAGGAAAGGTGGGGAAGTGAAGGTTGGTCGAAGAGCTTGTGTAACTTTTTCCATCGGAAAGAAGTATAAGGATGAAATTTGGTGTGACGTGGTGGATATGGATGTATGTCATTTGTTGTTGGGAAGACCGTGGCAGTTCGATAGAGCCGTGCAACACGATGGTAGGACTAACTGCTATAGTTTCATGTTCGATGACACTGGAATCACTTTAGCTCCTAAAAAGCGACAACAAAGTGAAAGCAAGTCGGAGGAAATCGAGGAACTAAAGACTCTGTTATCTTTGAAGGAATTTGTCAAAGAAGTAGAGGATAGCCCTGAAGTATTTCTGTTGATTGGACGTGAAAGTAGTGAAGCGGTTGAAATTCCTGAGGAAGTTAAGCCAGTGTTGAAGGAATTTGAAGATGTGTTTCCTGAAGAATTACCAAAAGAGTTACCACCGTTGAGAGACATACAACACCAGATTGATCTTGTTCCGGGAGCTGTGTTACCACATAGACCACATTATAGAATGAGTCCAAAGGAGCACGAAGAGTTGAGAAGGCAGGTGGAAGAGTTAGTTGAACAATGGCGGGTACAAGAAAGTTTAAGTCCTTGTGCAGTACCAGCCTTGTTAGTGTCAAAGAAGGATGGAACTTGGAGAATGTGTACAGATAGTCGAGCACTAAACAAGATTACGGTGAGGTACAGATTCCCGATGCCAAGATTGGACGAATTGTTAGATCAGTTGAGTGGAGCTGCTATCTTTTCAAAGATTGATCTGAAGAGAGGGTATCATCAGATTCGAATTCGACCAGGAGATGAATGGAAGACAACCTTCAAGACACGGGAGGGGTTGTATGAATGGCTGGTCATGCCATTTGGTCTTTCGAATGCACCTAGTACTTTTATGCGAGTGATGAATCAGATCTTTCGACTGTTTATTGGAAAGTTTGTGGTGGTATACTTTGATGATATATTGATATACAGTGGAAGCACAGAAGAGCATCTACAACACTTGCAAGAAGTGTTGATGATACTTCGTCAGGAGCAATTTTACGCGGCAACAAAGAAGTGCATGTTCATGATGCACAGTGTTTTGTTCTTGGGGCATGTATTATCCAAGGAAGGTATCTAGGTGGATCAAAGTAAAGTTGAAGCAATCAAGGATTGGCCCCAACCCAGGACTGTAACTGAAGTGAGAAGTTTTCATGGTTTAACATCATTCTACCGAAGGTTTATTCCACATTTCAGTAGCGTGATGGCACCAGTGATAGATTGTATGAAAGGAAAGCAGTTTGTGTGGACTGAAGAGGCTGATGCTGCTTTCCAACAGATCAAGACACTCTTGACTACAACACCGATTCTTAGATACCCAGACTTTCAGTTACTATTTGAGTTACATACAGATGCGTCCAAAGTTGGAATTGGAGGAGTGTTGAGTCAGAAGGGTCATCCAATTGCCTATTTCAGTGAAAAGCTTTCTGGAGCAAAGATGAGATACAGTACTTATGACTTGGAGTTCTATGCTATTGTCCAAGCCATAAAGCATTGGAGACACTATTTGTTTCATAAAGAGTTTGTGTTGTATACTGACCATGAAGCATTGAAACATTTGCAGGGACAGGATAAGATTGCAGCCAGGCATGCTTCATGGATCGCATACTTGCAATAGTTTACATTTGTTGTAAAGCATAAGTCGGGAGTTACAAATCGTGTGGTAGACGCATTGAGTAGAAAAAATCATTTGTTGACTACGATGAGAGTTGAAGTGACGGGGTTTGATGTATTTCCAGATTTGTTTGTTGAGGACCCTTACTTTGCCAAGATTGGAGATGAAGTCGAGAAAGGGAGGACGGATGAGTATGTGTTGGTAGAAGGTTTTCTATTTAAAGGAAATCGGTTGTGTATACCAGAGTGCAGTTTGCGAATGAAGATTGTGAAGGAATTGCATGAAGAAGGTCATGTGGGAAGAGATCGTACCTTGCAGTTGATTTCTCAATCATATTTTTGGCCTTCCATGAGGAAAGAAGTTGAAAGATTTGTGCAGAGATGTCACATATGTCAAGTTTCCAAAGGGACAGCTACGAATGCAGGATTGTATATGTCATTGCCCGTTCCTACTAGACCATGGGTTGATGTAAGCATGGATTTCGTTTTGGGTTTGCCAAGAACTCAACGAGGGAATGATTCTATATATGTTGTGGTGGATAGATTTTCGAAGATGGCACATTTCATAGCTTGTAAGAAGACCGCCGATGCAGTCCATGTTGCTCAATTGTTCTTTAAAGAGGTTTATAGACTACATAGGCTACCTAAGTCTATTGTTTCTGACCGGGATACTCGATTTCTAAGTCATTTTTTGTTGAGTCTATGGAAGATGGTTGAGACTAAGCTGAATTTTAGTAGCGCCTATCATCCACAAACGGATGGACAAACGGAAGTGGTGAACAGATCTTTGGGAAACTTGTTGAGATGTCTTGTGAAGGATAATTTGAAGAGCTGGGATGTGAAATTGTGTCAGGCAGAATTCGCACATAATCATGCCGTTAATCGAAGTACTGGATTCAGTCCATTTCAAGTGGTGTATTCAGCAATTCCGAAGGGACCGTTGGATTTGTTGACAGTTCCACTTCAGAAAGGGGTTGTTAAACGAGCTTGTGATTTCGTGAATGAGTTGCAGGAGTGTCACAGGATGGTTCATGAACGATTGCTTAAGTCAAATGAGAAGTATAAGCAGTTGGCAGATAAGAAGCGAAGGAGTGTGGATTTCAAAGAGGGTGATTTTGTTTACGCAGTATTGACGAAAGATCGTTTTCCAATTGGAACTTACAACAAGTTGAAAGCTCGAAAGATTGGTCCAGTAGAAATCTTGAAGAAGATCAATGATAATGCGTATCAGTTAAGGTTGTCGGAAAATATTCATACTTCTGATGTTTTCAATGTCAAACACTTAATTCCGTATTATGGGGAGAAGCTTGTCGAAGAAGAGGAGAGCGTGAATTCGAGGACGAGTTCTTTTCAACCAGGGGAGGATGATGCAGCGGGAGATGAAATCGCTTCCCCTGAATCGCGAAGCCCTGAATCGCGAGTAGCTCCAGTAGATCGCGAACGAAGCCGCTCCTCCTTAGGTCGCTTCCAGCCTAAATCGCGAGCTCCAGAATGCCTAGGTCGCGAACGAGCTGGTGCTTATGTCGTGAACGACCTTCCAGTAGGTCGCTGTTGCTTAAGTCGCGAAGTTCTTAGGTCGCCGCCTCTTTAAGTCGCTCATAGATGCCGAACTCCTTAGGTCGCCGCCATTTCTTATGTCGCAAATTTTAGGTCGCTAAAGCTTTCCTGATGATGTCTTATATCGCGATGAAGCTTAAGTCGCTGAAATCCTTAGGTCGCAAAGATTTCTTAAGTCGCTGCTTGGTTTTGTTAAGTCGTATGATGTGTAACTCGTTTGTTGTTATGTTGTTTGTATTTCTTAAGTCGTTTGTTTGTATTTATTAAGTCGTTTGTTTGTTTTTCTTAAGTCGTTTCTTTTAAGTCGCATTGTTTTGTTAAGTCGTATGTGTTGTAATATCCTATAAATAGGAGTGTATGGTCATTTGTAAAAGGAGTTGATTTTTGAATAAAATTTGGTTTGTGCTTTGTGCCACCATTAAAATTGGAAGTTGAGTGTTATCTCCTTTCTCCATCTTCGGATATTCGAGTGCGCTCGAATCAACGAACTTGAAGCCGATTCACGGAATCTCGTGCGCGAGATCAACGTCGAAGAATCGTAGATCTTCTAACGCGGTATCGTGCACGATCAACGTGTTGAAGATAGCTAGAATCCGGTATCTCGATAGATCAACAGATTTGGGCACTTGGGTATCTTCAATTCATCGATTCATTTGGTTTCATCGATTCATTTTCCACGAATTTATCAATTCGTGAGTTGTTTGATCCTGTAGGCTGCGTCAAATCTACATAATGCAACAAGTATACATATGCTAATAATTATGTACATAACTTGTTATCACTAGTTTTGCACGTAAAAAAGTTCTGCACAAACCTTGGATATTATTCATATACAAATGTAACAAAGAGTTTATGTTGGAGCAAAGTAGTTAAAAAACAGAAATGAGCAGAAGTAATTTATATATATATATATAAGTTTTGAAATAATGACCTGCTACCTATATTGTTATTCAATGAATCTGAAGCCTTTTATAATAGGCTATTACATTATGAGAATAAAAAAAAGATCCTAAACTCTGGGCATGAACTTGCAAGCTAAACAGGGCCGACCTAAGCTAGTTGGTTGCCCTAGCCCAGATTTTAAAGTAAAAAGGTAATCTGCTAGGACTTGAACTCAGCTGCTTCCCTAATCTAACAATACAGTAACCACCACACCGCCCATTCACTTGGAAATGTTAGTATAAAAAGGTATTTTATCTTAGTAAAATATAAAGCACCACCACAGCCACCATCCGTTGCCTCTACCGGATAGGTTGCCCTAGGCGGCTGTCTCGCTCACCTTGCCTTGGGGCCGGGCTTGACGCTAAACTAGGACAACTATGACTTATTAAACCAATACGATAACCATGCATACTAAAATATATTTTGAAGCATTTGATTAAACACTCCCTATTGCTTCAAATTTGCAAACTCCAAGTCTCTTCCGAAAATAATTATGCTTGACCTCAGGGAGTGATTTTGTCAGAATATCAGCAAGTTGTTCATTTGTGCCACAAAACTTCAGCTCTATCTCTCCATTTGCAGTAAGACTTCGAACATAATGATATCGTATATCAATATGTTTAGTACGACTATGAAAGGAAGAATTCTTTGTCATTGCAGTTGTAGCTTTATTGTCACAAAATATTGGTGTAGCATTTGTTTGCTCATGCTCAATGTCTACCAGCAATCTTCTTAACCACACAGCTTAACTTGCCGCGAAAGTTACAGCAACATATTCTGCTTCAGATGATGATAAAGCAACTACATCCTGCTTCTTCGATCTCCATGAAATTGCTGCAGAGCCCAGGTTGAAAACACAATATTACCAGCCCAGTCACCGTCACTGAATCCGACCAAGCTATAATTTGCTGAATTTGAATACCAAAGCCCAAAATCAGAAGTTCCAGCAATGTAACGCAACACACTTTTTGCAGCACCCAAGTGTTGCATAGTAGGAGAATGCATGTATCTAGACAACACACTTACTGAATACATAATATCCGGACGAGTATGAGTTAGATAATTCAACCCACCTATAAGACTTCGATAGTAAGTCAGGTCTGCAGGTTCTGTCCCATCCTCAAGCTGTAACTTTTCTTTGTATTCATGGGCGTCGTTGCCACTTTGCAATTCTGCATACCAAACCTTAAAAGAAGGTCTTTTGCATATATTTTCTGTGAGCAGAAAATTCCATCTAGAGATTGCTTTACCTCCAAACCAAGAAAGTATTGCAAACTTCCCAAATCTGACATTTCAAACTCTCTCTGCACGCATGACTTGAACTCATCAACCAAAGCTTTTGATCCCATATAAATCATATCGTCTACATAAATGCAAACAATTAGAAAGTTATTACTTTCCGACTTCTTCACATACAATATGGGCTCATTCTCACTTCTCATAAATCCATTTGAAAGAAAATATGAGTCGATCCTTTTGTACCATGCTCGTGGAGCTTGCTTAAGCCCATAAAGAGCTTTCTTGGGCTTGTATACTTTGTGTTCATTTCCATTAACAACAAAACCATCAGGTTGACTCACATACACTTCCTCCTCTAAATCTCCATTTAGAAACGCCGATTTCACATCAAACTGATAAATTGGGAATTTCAGTTTTACAGCAAAAGAAAGAAGAGTTCTTACCGTTTCAAAACGAGCAACCGGTGAGAAAGTTTGATCGAAGTCAATACTTGATGTTGTGCATAGCCTTTAGCAACAAGCCTTGCTTTGTACTTTTGAATTGTGCCATCTGCATGATGTTTGACTTTGAACACCCACTAAATCTCATGTATGATTGTGTTCAATTGACCCCATCTCTTCCATCATTGCAACTTTCCATGCTTCATTGTCAATGGCTTCTTCAAAACATGTGGGTTCTTGTACATATAAGGCAAATGAGCATGATTATACTTCCCTCAAGGACTTGAACTTCCGAGGAGGCGTTTTAGAGTTGGAGCTTGAGGACGAGCTATTTGCTGGAGGCGAGTTACTTCCACTGCTTGATGAAGATGGTGGGCTACTGTTTGGCGAAGATGGAGGACTAGTGTCTGCAAGTGCATCTTCTGTCCCATAACCATCATCTTCTGGAATTTTCAGTTCTGAAGTCTTTGCATTTATGTCATTTTCCTAAGACCAACTTCCTGCTTCATTGATTCTCACATTCCTACTTACAATAACTTTACCACTTACAGGGTTATATAACTTATATGCTTTGGACTGAGTGTTATAGCCCAAAAAAAATACATTTTTGAGATTTTTCATCAAGTTTTGAATGATGAGAATGTACCAAAGCATAAGCTACACAACCAAAAATACGTAAGTGACTCACTTTGGGTTTGCGACCCTTCCATGCTTCACATGGAGTCTGATTGAGGACAGCCTTTATGGGAGAAATATTGAGGAGATAGACAGTTGTAGCTACTGCTTCTCCCCAAAACTGCTTCGGAACACTTCTTGCCTTCATCATGCTTCTACCCATCTCAACAATAGTACGATTTTTTTCGCTCCGCAATGCCGTTTTGTTACGGTGAGTATGGTGCCGTAAGCTCCCTGTGGATTCCATTTTCCTCACAATATGCACTAAACTCGTTTGACACAAACTCCCCTCCTCGATCAATGTGTAGGGTCTTGATCGAACAACCACTTTGTTTCTCAACCAAAGACTTAAATTTCTTGAAATACTCAAATGCTTCAGATTTATATTTTAGGAAAAACACCCAGCTCATGCGACTGTAATCATCAATAAACAGCAAAAAATATTGATTTCCTCCAAGTGACTCAACAGACATTGGACCACAAAAATCAGCATGTACAAGTTCAAGATGAGTAGATGCTCTCCATGATTTACCTACATGGAATGATATTCTAGATTGCTTTCCATACACACATCCTTCACAAAAACCGAGATCATGAATTTTAGGTAATCCAACAACCATGTTTTTGTTTTCTAACAACTGCAACCCTCTATTATTCAAATGACCATATCTGAGATGCCATAAATTAGACTCCAAATTTTGCTTAACCACTAAAGCACTATTTTTTACATCAACAGACACATCAAGAGAAAACATTCTGTTCGGAGTCATTTAAACATGGAATATTTTGCTACCAGATTGTTTATGTTGGATGATACATGATTCATTATCAAACACAACAGAATAACCACTTAATATCAATTGTCCCACACCAAATTGTGAGCAAGACATGGAGCATATTGCACATCATGAATAAGCTTAACATTACCACATTCAGTTTTGAGAGCAACTGTACCTCTGCCTTCTACTTGAATTGGCTTGCCGTTGCCAAGTCAGACCTCCATTTTTTCAGTCTCGTCAAGGCCTTTGAAGAGCGATTTTGTGCCAGACATGTGGTTGCTGCACCCACTGTCGATGAACCAAATGTCATCTATTCCACTATCTTTACTTGCGTGAGCCATGAATAGGTTGCTCCCCTCATGTGCTGATTCTGTGATGTTGGCATGCTTCTGCTCATCTCTCTGCTTACTCCAGCATTGAGACTCTTTGTGGCCACCTTTCTTGCAATAGTGGCACTGTATATTGCTTCTGAATTTTGGACTACCATATTGACCACGCCCTCTGAATTGACCGTGTCCTCTGCCTCCTCCACGGCCTCATCCCCTGAATCCTCCTCTGCTATATCCTCTGCCACCTGAGTGTTCATTCTTCCCCTTATAGGAAGATTCTCCCTTCACTTGCAAAGCTTTCTCTTCATTTTTAACAGATGGTTTGAGCCATTCTCCATGTGATAACAAAGAACTCATCAACTCATCAAAAGTATAGGTGGATAAGTCCTTAGATTCTAATATAGCAGTAACAATATAATTGTAATCTGAATTTAGACTTCTCAAAACCTCACTAACAATTGTTTCATCAGTAACAATTTCACCATATGTTCTCATATGACTTACAATCCCAGAGACTTTTGATAAGAAACTTTGTGTAGGTTCTTTTTCCTTCATGGTCAAAGTAGTAAAATCAGAACGAAGAGTTTGTAGTTTTACAGCAATTATCCGTTTATCGCCGAAAAATTCGGTTTTGAGAATCTCCCATGCTTGCTTGGAAGATGAAGCTGCTGTAATTCGAGGGAATATTTCCTCATCCAATGCGGATTGAATGAAGAATAGAGCCTTTGCATCCCTTTTACGATTCTCCCACAAACACCAATCCGATGCTGCTGGAGTCTCCTCTGGTTCTTCGTACCCATTTTCCACCATGTCCCATAATTCTTGAGATTTGAACATAGTTTTCATCTTCAAACTCCATAAATGATAATTTTCCCCTTTAAATAGAGGAATCAAAGGGTTAGATGCACCACTAACTCCACTGTTGGCCATGACTGAGGAACTAATTTTGGAGCAGAAGTAAATGAAGCCTGCGCGTGACCTTCACTTTGAACTGTGCTCTGATACCAAAAAATATGTTGGAGCAAAGTAGTTAAAAAACAGAAATGAGCAGAAGTAATTTATATATATATATATATATATAGGTTTCGAAATAATGACCCGCTACCTATATTGTTATTCGATGAATCTGAAGCCTTTTATAATAGGCTATTACATTATGAGAATAATAAAAAAAAAGATCCTAAACTCTTGACATGAACTTGCACGCTAAACTAGAACAACTATGACTTATTAAACCAATACGATAACCTAACAATGCATACTAAACTGTATTTTGAAGCATTTAATTAAACAGTTTACATATGCACATACAGAATTTGCAACACTTAATCAACGTTGAATATAATTATTACAATAAAAGAATAGTTCATGTCTGCATTCATTACCATTCATTATCGATATCCTTGTTCAGGAGCAAAAACATAGGCAATTGTGCAAAAGCTACCACTCCAGGAATAAAACCAGCAAGAAAATCACCATCTCCACCACTAGAGTCATCTCGTTATCTAGTACTGACTAGAAATTTGTAGCCATGTGTTAACTTTTTTGACTTCTGATGAACTGCCAATCGAGATGGTTTGAGCCCAAATTCTTTGGATTTTTCATAATTGAGGCATTAATATTAATAATGATTTGCACTAGTAATTGAAAGCTTAGCAGAAGAAGTCGCTGTTGCTGTTTGAGAAATGGAAATTGAGAACTGAACCCATATTTGAATCCAAGAATTAGAAACTGGAATTCAAAACTATATACTCTAACATTATGGTCATCTGAAAATATGTCACTAAACTTGTAATACATACTTAGTTAGCACTCACATTTGCACACATCTGTATCAATGTGAGCATTGCAAATAATATATGTTATATATAGCTTGTAGATGTTAATAATTTAATTCATTTCTAATATGATTTTTGTTTTGTTGCATCACATAGTTCAGAATAATGTAATTCTATTGACATGCATTGGACTGAAATGTCACTAAATGAACATTCGGTTGCACTTATATATCCACCCATGCCTATTCATATATTAATTTTCAAACTGTATAGTTGTAATAATAGTTTCAATCAAGGATTCCCCTTTTTCAATCGGTTGAGTGTTCCTGACAAGGCGTTGGTCTACATCCAACGTTCCTGAATATCCCTCCCCCCCTTATTGTTTGTTTTGATGTGGTCGCTAGTTTTTCAGGTCCAGGTTTTGTAGGGAGTTTTATATTCCCCTAGGATTGATTCCATTGGTTGCACTTCAGCTTTCTGTTATTCTAGTCGGATGTTGGTATCCAGAGCTCATCTGGTATTGCTGTTTCGCTAGTTGGGTTTGTTTGAGGCCAGCTTTTATGGTTCTCTATGGTTAGCGAGTGTTGGCTTGCGGTTCTATGTGGTTCTTGCTCTCTATGTCGGTGGGTGGTTTACTTTCAGGTGGACTGGCCTACACCTTTGGGTGTAGCGGGATTGTTGGTTGAGCGGATGTTTATTTAGTCCTTTTAGCTTTGTATTATGTTGCTACTGTCAGCTTAGCTTTTTCTTCTTTTTTCTGATACTTTGTTTACCGGGTATGTGTGTTGCATACTTTGTATGTCTTGCTATATTTTGTGCGCCGTTGGAGAAAGGCTTGTTTCTCCATTCTATTATAATATTCTGGTTTTTGAAAAAAAAAAAAGACTACCATAACTATTTAGTTTGCTCCACCTAGTGGCATTTTTTAAAATAAGCACTCCAAATCATATATATTGGGCCCGAACGGTCATTTTACCTATCTCAAGAATTCACACACACAAAATCTATTTTTTTGCTTTATGAATCGAAAATATGATAATTGTGCATTGTATTTGGTAAGATATTTGAGCACTTTGAATTCTATGTGTATCAAGTTGACTGAGTAATATGGAACTTATACAACTCATTGGTAGGACAAAAGCTGTTTATTTATGTTTCAAATTGACAGGCTTCACATCTAAAGATTCTAATATACATCTTGCATCAACCAAAGAACTGTCATCACCTGATAACCATTCCGTGACATACATATTAAGAAATATGTATTCGTTAATACATGTTAAAAATGGGGTTTTCGATGTTTTATATGTCACGTATAATCATTACTGAGATTGGACACTAATCAATACAATATCTAATTGAAAAGAAGGTGTTAAGGTTACAAGTTCCACTACAAGGATAATTCTATTTAGCGTCGACCTATAGCCGACTACGGTCGACTTCGGCCGACTCGAGCCATCGCTAAAGGCCGACGCTAAATAGGTCATCGCCAAGTGAAATGGCGACGGCAAAAGGGACGGGTCCGTTCCCTAATTTAGCGTCGGCTAGAGTCGGCTAGCCGACTCCGGTCGACGCTAAACATAGTCCACGTGTAAAAAAAATGGATGACCAATAGGTCGACGCTACCCGACTCTAATCTGGATAAATTGTTTTTATATTTTCAGCACCCCTTTCTGCCATTCATTCACACAATCATATATATTCCACAAATATACTTCACCAAACAACAATATACATCAAAAATATGTCCAACTAAGAACCACAAAACATCAATATACATCTCCAAACGTCCATACATCTCCAAACGTTCATCATCACAAATATCCATAATATTTACAAAATTCAACCAAAAGTTCATCAAAAAACATATATAAAAACATGCTACCACTTACCATAACCATCATCAGCACGAGATCCCTGTGATGGCGGCATATTCGTCCCGTGCTCTGCCAAGTAAGCAGCAATTGCCTCGTCTAGTTGCTGTTTCAATCCAGTCTTCCTCCAATCGTTCAACTCGGCGACTTGTGCTTGTAGGGCCGCTATTGTTTCTTCAGCCTATTGCTTATTGTAAGCGGCTTGCGTCGTGGCCTGTATATTAGTAAATTCATAGTTATAGTTTATACGTAATATTCAATAAAATTTATAAACTGGTTAATGAATTAATTAAATTCAATAAATATTATCGCTTGATTGCCATATCCATACTGTCTATTTCTGGTCGGCGGGTTGGTGATACGAGCGAATATCCTGTATGTCTCCTCAACGGTCAACTGCTCCCTGCCAGACTCTGCAAGCACGCGAGCAATCTCCTGATTGCATCTCTCTTGTATTTAGAAATATAATTTTGAGAAGATGAATATTCAATTTAATGTACTGTTAAATAAGAGGAAAAATTTATAGTCTTTATACCCGGATATTCGTTGATTTGGCGTCTGACCATTCATATGTTACGTTGCCATATTCATCTGTATGCTCGACGGCGTGTGTTCGGGTGAAGACGTCCAAATGAGGCGGTGCAACACCACCTCTCTCCCTCGTCTGAAATTAAATATGATTAAAGAATGTATATAAGTAAATTACAAATAACAATTTGTATATTTACCATTTCTTCTCTATATTGCTGAAAAGACTTGGATCCACCACGGTGTGTTGCAGGATTCCTAAGCCTGTTTGCGGAGTTCCTCGATGCCACCGCCTGTATAATTTAACTATTATATAAATATTTAAACGAATTATAATTACAGACATATGAAAGTAGAAAATTTACCTTCGCGTCTTCGCTTTCTCAATATTGCAGAAACCGTGCATACAGATTTTCACTCATCCAGTTTGGCTTTTTACTGGCCTCTTTTATCTTGGAGAGCGTACCTCTATAGTTTTTCCTCATCTTGCTCTCCCAGTGCATCCTGAACGTCCCGAGATCTTCGGGATCCACAATAAAGGACGTCTGCACGTTGAAATTTAAATGAATTATATAAATTGCATATTAATTTTCAAAGATCAAATATGTCAATCTCAAATTAATTAGAATTTTATACTTACCTGGAGGTCAGCCCATATGGCATCTCTGATATAAAGTGGGATACTATCCCAGTGTTCCCACAAGTCCGTCATCCTACTACGGTAGCTATTTCGAGACACAGCTAGAATGGGCTCGGATCGGATGGTTGTAAATCAAAACCCCTGAATACATTTTGATATTGTCAGTTACTAAATCATAAATATACTAGTAGCATGCACTAAATAATATAATAAAGTTGCAGTAAATTAAATACTTACCCTCCATCGGTCTTCGGCACTAAGTATGCTCTCTGGCGATTATCGGCCATACCACTACTACCCTCGCCATGATCAGGGCCTCATGAACCTTGGGACCGCCTGCTGTGTGACATAATATCTGCTAGAAACATGCATATATATATATATATATATATATATATATATGTATATATATCATTTCATATAATTAAAAAAATATATATCATTTCATAATTAGAAAACATGTCTGATTAATAATCACATACACATAGCTCACAACAGAATAATAAAAGAATAATACAACAAATGATACGAATTTTCATTACATTAACATAGGTTCTAGAATTGACATAATACATCAAACGATACAAATTTCCATCTTATATACATTACCTCATCACTAATTAATAATCAATCTTCGTCGTTTTCTGATTCTGACTCGGTCTCGCACTCTATATCGTCATTTCCCTCTAAAGTCTCAAATGCTTCTATTAGAATATTTGATTCATCGTTCAAAGGCCCTATATCAGCATGATCATCAGTTATTATTAATTCATTATTTGGCTCAAGATCTGCTTGATAAGCTGCTTCGTCTGGAATATTATTTCTGTAAAGTGTAAATCTTGTCTTTGTTTTAAAAACAGCTGACCAGTCTGCTTTATCTCGTTTTAGTGATGGATAGGGAGCAAAATAAACCTGTAATGCTTGTTTAGCTAACACGAAAGGATCATACTTTGAGTAACGTGAGTTATGGTTTATTTCAATAAGTTTATAGTCTTTGTGCACGTTGATACCAGAGCCCGGAACATTGCTAAACCAACTGCATCTGAATAAAAATACTTTTTCTGTAGATTGGACAGAATATGTCAATTCCAAAACCTGTGTTAAGACGCCGTAAAAATCTTTTATATGTTCATCTGGATCATCAGTTCCTTTGACAAATACACCGCTGTTATAAGTCATTTTTTCAGCACCGTATTCCTTGGTGTTGAATTTAAATCCATTCACAAAGAATATTGGATAAGTGTTGACATTTCTTTTTGGTCTTATCGCAAGACGTTTCAATCCTTCATCACCGACACAATTTCTTTGATCATAAACTTATTTCGTAAACCAGTTAGCAAATTCTTTGCTGAGATTGCCAAGTGGATGTTCTGATTCGTAAATACTGCAAATAAATGTATACGTATATTAAGTGCAAAATCAATTTAAATTGGGTAACTCGTAAATAATGCAAATATGTGTAGAGAATTATCATTCAATATTTACCTAATAAATGGTGCAACTTCAGCACAATTAAGAAGAACGTATGTGTGTGCTATATGGTAATCTCTATCGTCTAACCATATTTTCACACATTTTCCAGCAGCTCGGCCATTCTGTCTAAAAATAGAAAACATTGATTCAGAACAATCTTGTTCAACGGCTTCATCATTACGTGAAACATTTGCAAATGATAAGTTCACATGGTCACTGAAATAGTGAGAGAAAAAGAATGAAGCTTCTTTTTCGATATATGATTTGCAAATCGAACCTTCAACTCGTGCTTTTTGTCTAACTTTTTTTTTGAGATGATTCAAGTACCTATTACAAAGTTTATTCGATTAAAATTTACTTACATCAAATTCAAATTTTAATTATTATTTCAAATATTCATAATTACCTCTCGAATGGATACATCCATCCATATTGTACAGGACCTCGAAGAAGTGCTTCATATGGAAGATGAACAGGTAAATGCTCCATTACATTAAATAATCCTGGAGGAAATATTTTCTCAAGTTTGTAGAGCAGTATAGGAATGTCATTTTCAAGTTTACGAATACGCTCAACTTTTAACGTGGTCGAACAAAGCTCTTTATAAAACAGACTTAATTCTGTTATAGCACTCCACACTTTTACGGGCAATAGTTCTTTGAAAACAACGGGTAAGAAATTTTCCATCATGACATGGCAATCGTGACTTTTCATCCCACTCAATTTATTGTTTTTTAAGTCAACACATCTACGGAGATTTGAAGAAATCCCATCAGGACATCTCAGCCCTTCAATCCACTTCAACACAAGTTTTACTTGATTAATGTCTAGTTCATAGCATGCTTTGGGTTTTTTACTGTCATTAGGGTTTATATAAAGTTCGGGACGTTTACAACTGCTGTAAATCCAGCTTCTGTAAAATTGAATTTTGATTTCATAGTAATGTATTCGGCAGTAACTGACAATTCTGTTCCGCTACTACAACCTTCCCACAACGGTCTTTTCGCAGAATCCAGTAAATCATAAATTCTTTTCACCCCCTCGATCGGTTCTTCTTCGACATTTACATCATTAACTTGAACAGTATGGAACATTGACCGTGCTGCATCTTCCACCATATCTACTGTTGGATTCGTCGTAACATTATTGTTATTCACCTCAACCTCGAGCACTACAGAATTAGATGCACCAATTTTTTCTCCATGACGATCCCAGAAATAATAGTTTGGCACAAAACCGGATTTACACAAATGTACAATAACTAAATCCGGTTCCAGATAATGCAAATGTCGACATTTACGACACGGACAACGAATTTGTGTGCCGCCTTCTTCATTATTAGCTTTAGCGAATTTAACAAATTCATGTACACCATCCTTAAAATGTTTTTTTGTAGAACCTTTCGTTCATGTTCGACTTTCATACATCCAGGTACGGTCGAGAAGATAGTTGAACATTTTTCCTAATTTAAAAACATATATATATTAGAAATTTCGACAGCGTTTCTTTTCTATTCCTATACGCATATATACTTTGCATCTGAAGTTTTATGTGATTATTATCGTATTTTCTAATCTACCAAAGCCTTTTGGGACTAAAGGCTTTGTTGCTGTCTTATTTTCGTTTAAATTATTTATATTAACTAGAGATAGACTAAAATACCTACATCCAATTATTCCCAATTCATACTTTCACATTTTCAAATTCACACTTTCACACTTTCAAATTCCCAATTCCCAATTCACACTTTCAAATTCTAAATACCTACACCCAAATTATTCCCAATTCACATTTTCAAATTCAACGATTTCATACTAATTAAAAATAACCTAATACACTAAATTAGCAATGCCTACACCCAATTATCCTCACAATAATGTACATTTAAACCTAATCAAACAATTTAATTCGAAATTAGGGTTTAGAAAATTACCAAATTCAAGAAGAAGAAGAGATTCCGGCGAGTTCTAGGCGTCTACGGCGACAACGACGGAGGGTGACGGCTGGAGAGGGTCGGAATCGGTGATGGGGAAGAGTAAAAATAATTTTTTTTAGGTGAGCAAAGAAAGTGAGGAAGAAGGGTTCGGCTGAAACCTGTATACGCGACATGGCGTCGGCTGGCGTCGGCCTGCATCGGCCCGAAGGGCGTCGGCTAGCATCAGCCGTACATATATATATATATATATTTAAATTCTTTTATTTACAACTATTTCATTTAAAAAAATAAAAAACACTACTACATTATAAAACAAAATAAAATTGACATTTATTATTATTATTATTGACCCAATGACAGATCGTGATAGTTTAGATTGGTATTTTCGATGATATATGTTCGTGTAATTCGAAAAGTTATCGTTGTTGAAAATCCAACTCGCACGACCAATCGATGCAACTTTTAGTCGATTCGCTATACAAATTCGATAAAGGTGGTTATATGTAACATTTTAAAGAATTAAAATAATTTTTTAAAACCGTTGGGTAATCAATTATGAATTTTTAAATGTATTTGGTATAATAAAATTATATAAAATAAATTATGCGGCGTAAAAATAAATTTTTTGGATTTTATGTCGATCTAAGGTATTTTGGAGATGTTTCCAGAATATGGTTAAAAAATAAACGAATCTGGGGTGTCGATCTTGAATTTCAAATTTATGACCGTTCGTGGACTTTCGGACAAAAAACCTTCGTTCGATGGCCGAACGACCTTCAAACGAGACCAAATTTGAACCAGCGATGCTTTCTAGTGTTTTAATCGAATCCGTATGGTTGGATTCGGAAAAAAATCATCGAAAATAAAATTATCCCAGAAATAAGTCATTTTGTAGGAGTTAGCTATAACACTTATATTATAAGTGTTATGATAACTCCTAGACAATGACATATTTCTAGGATAATTTTGTAGGCGATGATTTTTTTGCAAATCCATCCGTACGGATTCGATTAAAACACTATAAAGCATCCCTGGTTCAAATTTGGTCTCGTTTGAAGGTCGTTCGGCCTTCGAACGAAGGGTTTTTTGTCCGAAAGTCCACGAACGGCCATAAATTTGAAATTCAAGATCGACACTCCAAATTCGTGTATTTTTTAACCATATTCTGGAAACATCTCTAAAATACCTTAGATCGACATAAGATCCAAAGAATTTATTTTTACGCCGCATAATTTATTTTATATAATTTTATTATACCAAATACATTTAAAAATTCCTAATTGATTACCCAACGGTTTAAAAAATTATTTTAATTCTTTAAAATGTTACATATAACCACCTTTATCGAATTTGTATAGCGAATCGACTAAAAGTTGCTTCGATTGGTCGTGCGAGTTAGATTTTCAACAACGATAACTTTTTGAATTACACGAACATATATCATCGAAAATACCAATCTAACCTATCACGACCCGTTATTGGATGGATATTAATAATCATACATGTCAATTTTATTTTTTTTGCCCATTTTAGTACTGTTTTTCATTTTTTCAAATGAAATAGGTGTATATAAGAAGTAGATTGAGAAAATAATTAAATAGCTGACGCTAGTCGTCTCTAGCCGTTACAGGCCGACTCCAGCCGACGCAAAGTTCAATAAAATATTATGCCGTCCCCAGCCGACTCCAAAAAGGAGACGGAGCCGACTCCGGTCGACTCCATGCTCCGTCCCCATTTTAAAGTATTCTAGTTGTGTTCACTCAACATTGTCAATTCAGTGCAGAATTCTAAAGGCTTCTTGTGGCCTTCTGAAATTCTTTTAGGGAATGGTTGAAGCCTTCTTATAGCCATAACCTATTAACATCAAATTCGTTGCTAGACACTAAGGTTTAAAATTCTAGTTTTCGGTTCCGTTCCTATCACTAGAAACTTTTGAATTTTCAGTTCCGTTTCGAAAATTTCGGATATTCCATTTCAATTCCAGTTCTGGATTTTTTACCTTTCCTAAATACACAAATGCATATATACACATATACATATGTATATAACGTATATGTGTGTGTACACACATGTATATGTAGATACATATACATATACATATATGTACACACACATGTATGCACATATACATATATGTGTGTGTATGGAAAGCAGACTAGTCTATGGAAAGATCCATGGCTTAATGGAAACACTTTAATAGCAAAATCGAGTTGAGACACGGTCTCATTGTAAGGGGGATTTGATAAAATGGTGGATTACATCAGAAGGGAAGGAAATTGAATCCCAGAATACAAAGGACTTTAGGCAATATATCAACATAGCTAAAATATATTCCTATCTTTCAGAACTCTGCAACTGATATCTGGACTTGGAATCCAACTAAAGATGGAAAATTTTCAACTAAATCTGCTTGGGAAATGATTCGAGTGAAGAATGACATAAAAAATTGGGCTTCAGCAGTATGGTCAAGATTAAATAACCCTAAGATGACATTTACTACATACTAATTTACATCTTTCTACTACAGACAAACTAACAAAATGGAGTCTTAATGTAGATCTAAGATGCAAGTATGCAAATCTGAAAATGAAACTCATCAACATCTTTTTTTCGAATGCTCATATTCTAACAAGCTGCTAAACAAGTTTAAACAGAAGAATAAAGACATGCAACCAATTGGGAGTCTAAAGGAAGAACTAATTTACCTGCGTAGCGACCATGGGGGCCCGAGCTTGATAAAGAAGATATAAGAGAATAAGCCGAAATGAAATACACTGCTGGAGTTATATTACTTGACCAAGCCAAGTGTTGAACCAGTCATCAAGCCCAAGGGCATTTTTGTAATTTTCTCAACTTTGGAGCGGGCCGGAAGCATTATATATATATATATATATGTATACAATTGTAAACAACATTTGTATCAAATATTCAGTAAAATAAAGCATCTTTTTTTCTCTTATGGTATCAGAGCTTGAAATAGCCTAACGACAATCAGTTTATCAAGCAATACCCTCATCAATCCATCTTTATCATTCAAGAAGAAAACCGTGTGATCAAATCTGTCTCCTCTTAGAAAATTATCATCATTGAGGAGACTTTCCCAGCCATTTGATCCAAGATCTTAGTATAATCTGTTTAAGAACTCAACCAACAAACACTCAGTGCCTCGCCAGCAAAACCAATCGGAAAGATTTCACCATCTCAGTCTTGTGGCTGCACCAGGAAGGTCATCAGAGACATCTCTTCATCTGACCCATTTCTTGTGCAATGACAGGAAATGATGATGATGCATCCCATGCAACATCACCACCTCAAACCACTCAAACTACCCATACCTCTGAAGTTGAAGATATCATCAAGAAAATCATCAATCCAAGAAGTGAAATCATCAACATACAACTTGATGAAAACAACTATCTGCTTTGGAAATACAGTATCCAGACTGCTATAAGGAGATATGGTCTAGAAGATTTCATTCTTGGTACATCCTCAATTCCTGCAAAGTTTATCATCAAAGATGGAGTATTAGTCAGTAATACAAAATACATTATATATCAGAGACAAGACAGACTACTGAGTGCATGGATGCTATCAACCATTAGTGCAGGCTTACAACCACAAATTATAGGATGCAACACTTCACATGAAATTTGGACTATTATAGAGCAAATTTTCAATGCACAGTCATCAACAAGAATCATGAACTATAAGAGAAAACCGCAGAATGTATGCAAGAATGAGATGACAATAAGGGAATACTTATCAAAGATAAAGACTTTGTGTGACTAGTTAGGACCAGCTGGACACAAAGTTGCAGACACTGATCAAATACTTGTTATTCTAAATGGACTGGATGAAGAATATGAGTCTATTGTTGCATTTATTTCATAGATGGAAAAGTTACCAAGTATATCATATGTACACTCTGCCTTACTTGCATATGAGGGAAGACTTGAACAAAGAAAATCATAATTCAGATTTCAGTATCAACTATGCATCTAACTCGTCAAATTTTAGATTCAAGAATTAAGAAAAAAAATCAGAATGCAAGAAATGATCAAAACAGTCAAAGAAGTGGTCAAACTTACAGAGGCAGAGGCAAATGAAATAACAACAACAACAGAGTTAAATGACAAATCTGTGAAAAATATGGTCACACAGCCAATAAATGTTACTTCAGATTTGATCAGAATTACTCAGCAGGTCAACAAGCAAGTAATAATCAGAGAAGTTTTCAACCTAATGTCAACATGATGCATATAATTAAAGAATTCAAAAATCAAGGAGAAAACTCCAAGATCCATGGAGAGGTGGAAGTCTTGACCAGACCAGATGACATACAAATGATGCATGGTACCCAGACTTAGGTGCAACAAATCATATCACTAGCAACTTACAAAATCTAAATCTAGGCAATAAGGAATACGAAGGTACACAATCTATTTTTATGGGTAATGGCAAATCTATCAGCATATCTCATGTTGGCAATGCTAGTATCGAAGGCAAAAGAGAATTACACTTAAACAATTTATTGTGTGTGCCGTAAATTAAAAAGAACCTAATGAGTGTTTCTCAGTTTGCCAATGATAACCATGTGTATTTTGAATTTTACCCAAAATTTTGTGTAGTTCGAGACTTGTTAAGCAAAGACATTTTATTACAGGGTAAGGTACACAATGGCCTTTACATGTTTAGTCTGTTGAAGAAACAAGATGCTATTGAAAGAAACTAGTGTAATTACACAAGCTCTTATGACAATGTAAATGATAAAAATATCTTTGATGTATGGCACTGTTAACTTGAACATCCAAGTGTTAATGTTGTGAGACAAGTTCTTAGAAATAATAATATTCATTTTAAAGATGTCAGTTTACCATATATATGTACATATTGACAATTGGGAAAGAGCCAAAAACTGGCATTTCCCAATTCTATAACTGAATACAATAAACCACTCGAAATGGTGGCTGTTGATTTATGGGGACCAGCTCCCATCACCTCAGATTATGGATATAAGTATTACATTTCATTTGTAGATGCTTTCTCTAGATTTACTTGGATTTATTTCTTAAAATCAAAGTTTGAAAAAAAATTAAAGCAGTAGTACAGTTTATTAACTTAGCAGAAAAGCAGACTAGTCAACCATTAAAGACTATGCAGACAGATGGTGGAGCAGAATTTAAGCCATTAAAGGCTTATTTCACAAACAAAGGAATAGTTCATAGAATTACATGCCGACATACTCCAGAGCAAAATGGTTTGGTGGAGAGAAAACACAAACATATTATTGAAACAGACCTAACTCTTTTGGCACAGGCTTCATTACCTATCAAATTCTGGCCAGATACCTTCTCAACCTCAGTATATCTGAAAAACAGGCTCCCAACAAAAGTGCTGAAGTTTAAAGCCCCCAGTGAAATTCTTTTCAACACCAAGGTGGATTACTCGAGCTTGAGAATATTTGGGTGTCTCTGTTTCCCATGCATAAGGCCATACAATGCTCACAAGCTCAATTTCAGATCAACACCCTGCACATTCCTGGGATATGCAACACAACAAAAGGGATATAAGTGTCTAAGCAATAATGGTAAAATATTTATTTCTAGACATGTTGCTTTTAATGGAAATGTTTTTCCTTTTGCAAAGAAAAATATGAAAGTGAATCAAAAGATATACAATGCAAAACCCTCTATACCTCCAATACCACTGTATAAGAAGGAATGTGAAGGAAAAGCTGATGCCACTAGAAATGGTGAAACTGATAAGCAAAATAAGTCAATGCAATCAAAAGAGACATCGGGAGATACAATCAATCCAACTAATAATAGTCATGACAATGAACAAGTACCAGATAATGAGCAAGAACTTCATGAAGATAATTATCAGCATGAAGCTACTTAATCACATGAACCAACACCTGTACAAACTGGACTCACATGATAACAAGGTCAAAAGGAGGCATTTTGAAACCCAAAGTATATACAGTAACTTCAGAACTTGAAGAGCCAGTCACATATGAGCAAGCATCAAAAAGCAGCAAATGGAAAACTGCAATGAATGAAGAATACCAAGATCTTATGAAAACTAAAACTTGGGACTTAGTGCAAAGACCAGAACATCAAAACATAATTGGGTGCAAGTGGAAATTCAAACTGAAGAAAAATCCAGATGGAGCTATTAATAAATATAAGGCAAGGCTTGTGGCGAAGGGATACACACAACAATATGGTTTTAATTTCATAGAAACCTTCTCACCAGTGGTAAAACCAACTACTATAAGAGTTGTTCTCACTATTGCACTACATAAAAACTGGAAAATAAGGCAGCTGGATATAAACAATGCCTTCCTTAATGGAGTTCTCAAAGAAGAGGTGTACATGAAACAACCACAAGGATTTAAGCATAGCAAGGATGACAATATGGTATGCAGATTGAATAAAGCAATTTATGGTTTAAAGCAGGCACCTAGAGTGTGGAATGATAGATTAAAAGCAACACTGATAAAATTGGGGTATGCTACAGCCAAATCAGACAACTCATTATATATCAAACACAATGAAGATGCTACTATCTTTATACTAGTGTATGTTGATGATTTTATAATCACTGGAGATAATGAATCAGAAGTCAACAAAGAGTTTGGCATCTAAATCAAGAAAGACTTAGGTGGATTAAATTACTTACTGGGTGTAGAAGTCAAAAGAAAATCCAGTTCAGAAATCATCCTCAGTCAAAGAAAGTATATCTCATAAGTTAAAACATATCTGTTTTCGAAATGCATGATATAGGACTGTGCCCAAATTCATTATTTTGAGAATAGTTGAGTCTTGTTGTTTTTTGTGGTATGACTTGTTATACAGATTGAGTTATCTTCTTGCCTTGAACTTTACTTGTAGTTGTACCATGTTGTTTTGGCTTGAGATGTTGTTGTTTGGATATCTTGTCACTGTTTCTATCAGTTTTGAAAGTTTGGCCATTTTCCTTTTCTGTTGATCACTTTGAAACTAGACACCAGATTCGATAATCTAGTTTAACTAACTTGAGTTGCACATGCTCTGTTAAGTCTGCATTATCATATATATATATATACATGCATATATATATATATGTATGCATATATGTGTGGATGTGAGATTTCATTCTTGTAACTTGCACTGGTTTTCACTTGCCTGTAAACTCCTTCTATATGGTCTTGATATGAACACTGTTTGGAGATTGATGATTGTTCTTGTGAGTCATTTTGAAGCTTTGAGTCACTGCAATGATTTGCTAACTGTGTACATGTGAGGTATATACTGGTCCTTGCTTGTTATTGCATATTCATGCTTGGTGTACTTCTTGTAGCTATTCGATCTTCCACATTGCAGTTGCATGTATGCTTCACACATATTTGCTTCACACAAATGCACACATATATAATTTCATTTTTCATCTCAATACACATGTCTATAACTGAGTCTAGACTCAGTCTATAACTGAGCTGCCATGACTCAGTTATAACTGAGTCTAAGACTCAGTCTATAACTGAGCCTAGACTCAGTTAAAACTGAGTCGCCATGACTCAGTCAAAACTGAGTCTAAGATTCAGTTTACTGACTCTAAGACTCGGTTAAAAACGTCGTCGAGACTCAGTTTCAACTTCATATCAGTATTCATGTTCATTAATATGTTGTATTCATATTCAGTTGCAGTACATGCTTGCTAATACAAACAATTATTTTTGTACGGATAAACTTGGAGAGTAGAAAGTGGAGACTGAAGATTGAAGTAGTGAAGCTGACTGTGTAGTTGTTGACACTTGACATGTTGTATTAATGTAATGTAATAACTATGAACTATTTATAAATGAAGTAACTATGAAATGAGTGACTGTGTGGGAACCTAAGTAACCAAATATGTAAGGGTGGATTGGTAGTGATAATATGTATTGTAACTGAATGTATTTTTGTTTTAGAATGTAACTGAATGTATTTCAGTAATTTATTGTATAATATGCATCATTGCATTGTAATTGAATGTATTTCTGTAATGTATTGTATAATATGCATCATTGCATTGGGTATTAGATATGAACTATTACTGTATGTGTGTGATTATATAAATTGATTGTATATGTGCAGTATCTAGTTGAAAAATGGATGTGAGGATTAATTGTCAACTTAGGCACGGCTAAAAGCCGTATCTAATGAACAAGGCAAAGGCTCAATGGCTCAATAAGATACGCCTTTAAGCCATATCTATGGTGTCAGTTAGATACGGCTTTAAGCCGTATCTATGGTGTCAGTTAGATACGCCTTTAAGCCATATCTAATGTGTCAGTTAGATACGGCTTTAAGCCGTATCTATGATGTCAATTAGCTACGGCTTAAAGCCGTATCTAACAATTAACGACGCCATATTTTGATACGGCTTATAGCCGTGTCTAAGTTAATTAGATACGGCTTTTAGCCGTTTCTAATTATCGTTTATTGTGTAGTGTGCACCTTTTATTTTTGATGTACCTTCACTGTGTCTCTATTGGTATCTCACATCAAATTACCCACACAAATCCAATTATCACCAGTACTAACCGAAAATAGATTTCAATCGAAAAGAAATGGTTCATAATATAGCTTTATAATAAAAATCTAAGGAAAAAGCAAGAAATGCTTGAGAACTCAAATGAATTAGACTCAACATCGTAGGTTCTTGGGCTAATCATAAGACAAAAATTTTCATGATGGAGGCAGAGGTAGCAAATACGAAGATAGCGATGGTGATGAGGGAGATAAATATTTTTTGATTATAATAAAGCCGCTTGAAGAATTGATATTCAAAGAGGTAAAGATTGAAATCAATAGCTGAAGTCAATTCAAAAGACTAAAGAAATAGAGAAGATATGCCCCCATAATAAGGAAGTTTTCGCAAATTGATTTAATTGAACAAAAAAGTAGAATAATGAAATGAAAGGTAATTAGAACATTTTTGCAAAATGTTTTGCATCCTTGAAACTAATTAAAATGTGTAATGAGACCTTAATTTTAATAACATGCAACATATAGCTTGGAAACTTAATAATGTAATTGGTTATCCTAGAAATTAAATAATACCCTCAAATGGTTACTGTGACCTAATTTCCACTTTATTTTGTGTGTGTGTTTGTGTATTTCTATTTGTGTACATATATCCAATTAAATAAATTTAGGAGTATTCCTTTTTTTTAAATGTATAATATTTGAATAAGGCCATAAACTTTTATGTATACTCATATATGCATTTTTATTTTCTTACTTAAACAAAATATTTAAAATAGAGTACGATTCAGAGTTATCGATTAATAGGCGCTTTATTCCTTTTTTTCCATGAAACATATATCAGCATTTCCATTTTCTGAACTAGTGTTACTTGATGTCATGTTAGAATCATCGCATGTTGTTGTGAATGCCGGCTTCCTTTTCTTGATTGAAATAGTGTTGATGAGTTCTTTGACTTCTTTAGAGTTGGGATGTCTCGCTTCAGATGTCCAAATTTGTCATATTCAAAACATTTGATAGTGCTTCCATTCCCTGATTTGTTTGCATTGTTGTCCATCCTTCAAAATTTGTTTCTTTTTCCTATAATTCAGGAATTTTCTAAAAGTCTTATCATGAATGCGATTTTATCATCGTCGTATTCGTCTGATCCGTGATTCTCTATTGTAGCATTAAAAGCTGGAGATTTATTTTCATTTGCTTGACTTTCTTTCCTTCCCTACAGTTGTACTTCATATGACATTAAACTACCAATTAACTTTTCTACTTTCATTAACTAAGAGTGTCGGCCTCTTCGATCGCCAAAGTCTTTTGATCCCATTTCATAGAAAGTTAGTTTAAGATCTTATAAACTTGGTCCTCTTTAGTGAAATTCTTTTTTAATGATATTAGTGCATGGAATATGTCCAAAATATAGAATACATATTGGAAATAGATTGTTTTGGTTTCATCTTGAAAAGTTGGAACATATTAGTTAACATAGAGATCTAGGTTTTTTTACTTTACTAGTACCTATGTGTGTAACTTGTAATTTCCTCCAAATTTCATATGCACTTCCACAAACAAACACTCTATTAAACTCACTTTTATCTAGGGCACAAATAAATATTCATAGCCTTTGAATTATTGAGTGCTTATATATTTTATTCGTTTGTTCGTTATGCGTAAGTTCTTAGGGGCTTAGTGTACTCAGTTAGTGTGTTGTTCCAAATATCTAAACCATTAGATTATAAATAAATTTTTATTCTACATGACCAATATGCATAAGTAAAACCATTAAATAGTGTATACAAATATGTTAAAGGGTGTTATTAGTATTACTAGCTATTTGAATTATTCAAAAATCAAATGATGAGTTTTTGAAAACCATATGCTTTGGTATTAAATTTGGATTATGTGAGATACCATAATAGTGCAGAATGGATCTTAAGGCTATTTTAACACTGAAAGGGGCGATTAATGTATTCAAACTTCCTAATGTTTTAACATGTATTTTTCAAACTTATCAACTTGATGGGGTGAATACATCTAGACCTGTACAATATACAGAACTTCCACTATAACAAACTTTCAATTCCACGGGTTGAAAGTACACATATACAAGTTGGCTTTATATAAGGTGGCAGTACATCTATCATGACTTTCCACAGGTGGCAGAACACACTTGACCTCTTGACTTTCCATAGATGGCAAAAGCACCTATACAATATTAACCTTCTGTAGGTGGCGGGATACACCTTTACGATTCAAGTATTAGTAGTAGTAGAATAATTCTATAAGAAATCATATCTTTCGAAAATAATATCTTGTAGTCTTTAGTGCATGATCCTACAGACCTCCAGTAGCAGTTTTTAATTGAAATCTTAGAGGAATAACATGAAAGCAAAGATAAAATGATAAAAAAATTCAATCAAGAACACTCTAATCATTTACGAATTCATAAAGAACGAGAGTGGAAGAATATGAATTCACAAAGTATATGCATAAAGCATTAAGAGAACTTGATCACAAAGGAGTAGAGAAGAAAGGGTAAGGGAAAAGAATGAGAATTGTTGTTAAAATTCGTTCTCCATAGCCTTTATATAGAAGATGAAGATAAGTTTCTTTTGGCAAATTGGTGAAATGATATGTCTATTTATTACATTCAAAGTTGCATTAATGGCTAGTACGTCAACATATGTTAAAAGAGTATATCAAAATATTTGCGTTAATTTCCAAAAAACATATAAGCAGCTATTATGTCGACATATATTTCTGGGGTATGTCGATACATGCTGATTAGTTTTGAAAAACACTTTATAAAAGTTGTTATAAACTTTGTAATATTTAGAATCAAAACTTTCACTTTTATAAAAAGGTTATAGAGAAGAAAATAAAGATCTTTAAAGGAGAGATTTCAAAGATGTACTACAGGGTCATAATAAATATTTCTAAGACTCTTTACACACATTCTGACTAACCGAATGCCTTGTGCTCTTTGTCTTTGTTTCATGAGTCTCTTGCATCCTCCTAGTAGTGTCCTTGAATCTCTAATTTTCTCCTAGTCTTGTTTTTGTCCTCCTAGTCTTATTATTTTCTTGGTCTCCTTGATATGCCTGATTCCTTTTAGTCTCGTTGATCTACTTGGTTCTTCTTGGTCTCCTTGATCTGCTTAATTCCTCGTAGTCTTCTTGATCTGCTTGATTCCTTTTGGTCTCTTTGATCTACTTGATTCCTCATAGTCTCCTTAATCTGCTTGATTCCCTTTGAAGCATGATTCATTTGTATCTTTGTAATACTTCTGAGTAGTATACCTGTATTTCCTACACTATTGTCCACACAACTTAAAAATTTTATTAGTAACAATATTTATATGGTTGTTCTCACCAAAATCAATACATGTGGTATTAGCATTTTTTTCCCTGCTAATTGTTTCCCATCCCTCCTCCTCCATGTATTCCTCACCATAGGTGGAGTTGTTAGGGATTGAAATTTTTTGTTTGGATTTGAATTAGAAATTTGACTTGTGGTCGAGAGATTTGGATTTGAATAATTAAGGTTTGCCTTGCTAGGGTTAGTCGCCATTAGGGTCTGTGAAATATATATATATATATATATATATATATATATTTACTTGCCTTTATTGTATTTTCCCCTTTTACTTTTTTTCCATTTACATGTTTACTTAACTACAAATAAACATGCCTATAAGTAAGATGCTTTGTAATTGGTTCTTACTAACTAATTCAATAAAAATGTAGTCCTCTTTGTCTTTACCATTTCTTCTTCTATCTCGACACATACATACATATATATAGCGCTTTTATTACGGCGTTATTCAAGGCGATGTACTTAGCCTTTTGATTCAATCAACAACAACCTCTTTCATTTGGAATATTTCCAACTTAAAGCTCCTTAACAAGGTTTGAATATGGATTAGGATTGACACACTATACTCAATATCACTCATGATGTTCAAGTTCACGCACTCCTTCATAAGGAATTCAGTGTTTCTATAAACAATTCTCTAATATTCTGTAAATACTCGAGTACACTTTCATTTAATAATCTTAATTCGGATTTATTACTTGCTCTATATATCAAATTCATAAGCGAAGTGTGATATTGTAGACACTATAACATGTATGATAATTCTCATTGCCAATGCACAAGGAACCCATCTTGCATGCTCCATATTGAACAATTTAATATAGTGTCTAGGTATATCATTTTGGAACATTCCCAACATCCTTTTATACTGATTATAAAAGATGACTTTTCAAATCCTATATGAGAATTAAACAACAAAACTAAAATGACTTTTAACACGAATACGTCGTTAACAATCATAGGTTCATTTGTTTACTTATGGTTTTATAAATATTTTAGCACTTGTTAATATTCTTTCTTAAAGACACACACTTCCTCTACATTTTGACTAAAAACCAAACTATTTGTTTTCTCTGCCAAAATACTTGCTTAACTCTGGTTCTTATCGAATAATACTTTGGTATCATTTCTTGGATCATATCCAATAGCCCACAAACTCAGGATCGCTCCCACTGACTTCAAGACACTTTGGGTATTAAGTGCAAAGAGCATATTTCAGATCATTATTTAGAATTTTTTTAACACACACACCCCAAAACTCAAACTCAAATCATATCGATCAATAATTTTGGGAGTAAAATCCAAACTAACTTAAGTACATTGAATATGGAATCTATTATGTTAATTTCAACAATTAAAGTTTACGATGTTATTCTATCAACATAGCTTACCATATTCCAACTATATTGGCTTTCTTTTCGAAGACATTTTTGCGGTCTAAGGATCATATTCCTTTGGGTACAACTATCAAAATCATATTTTGCTAACATACCTAGAATCTATTATGGATTTTTGCATCATGCCATATGGTAGAGTCGATACTCTTAATAGCATATTGACAACCGGGAAATTCTTTTCTCGACGTCGATAAGAAAATCATATTTTCTCTTTAATGTGCAAGAGTTCTTATTAGACATTCTAATTATTTGTATCCATTTAGGCTTGATCAATTTCATTACATCCTTTATAATCAGTTTTATCTTTGGATCATATCCAAATACATTTTAGTATCAATAATTTATATAAAAAATCCTTTGTCACAAAGTTGGAGGTTTCTTGAAACAATTATTATTTCTCAGTGCAATATAATAGGTACTCATAAACATTTTAATGAACTATCTTTATATATGTATAAAACCGATTTTGTATCTTGTTTACAAAAGTTATGTTCGTCGCATAAATTGATCAATCAATATTGGCTGGTCCCAAACTCCTTTGGGGGTGGTCTAGACAAGAATTATCATGGACAAGTATTACATGCAGTCTCTTGACTCTCACAACCTATCAACTCCTTAACCTAGGATACGGGTTTCTTATAACTCTTATCTTGTATGATCACGCAAACTATACTTTAGGTGAAATTGATTTTAACCTTATGTACATACTCTTTTGTACATGACCTAATAGAAAGAAGTTAACTCAACTTCACTCATCATCAATCGTTCTCTTTCCAACATAGTCTAGTTATTCCTTATAGATACATCATTATGTATCATCGGGAGGAGTAACTTTTGAGGTAGAATCTTATTCATTTTAGAACATTGGGAACTCTTTCCAATATACAGACTTATTCGACCAAATCGAATTATTTTATTTCCTTTGTACGTTATGACTTCTTCTTTCATTCTACATTTAATAAAATTATCACAAATACATTGTTTATGTATCAAATACACATGTTCATTGCTATGATAATTCATTTGTGTAGTAAAACGAAGTAGGTGGATCTATTTTGGTATCATCAGACTTTTGACTGCGTACATCTTTATGTATCAATCTGAAGAGTTCGCCAACTCTTTTGTCACTGCCACTGAATGGGTGCTTTGCCCTTAATCTTCTAAGATGTAATTTAGCAGTACCATATGATTCATAATCATATGATTTAAAGAATTATTTCTCCAAGATATAGCATAATCCATCATCCCAAAAATAATTGTTAAAATTTTAGATTCTTTTGTGATGTAGCTAATGAAACAAATACTTTTATTCTAATAGTTTTTTTGTAATGAATATTCAGAATATTCATAACAAAATAAAACTATATTTGTTTTAGTCAATGCTGAAAATAATAATTATTTCATAAATAATACTTGGTATATTTGCGAAAACAATTTTTCTTCTCTTGATGCATCCATAGATAAGTATTACTTATATGGCATCGGTACCATTACTATAATAGCGTATGAAATATAAAGTTTCATTTAAATACTTATTATGAGAAATTTATTTCTTTTACTATAGTAGTTTACAGTTGAGAGTTTTTTATCAAATATCTTAAACTCGTCAAAATAACCTTTATAAAAAATAGTTTTCTATATTAGAACACAATTGGAATAGAAATCATGTTTCTCATTCCATATTAAGTATCCTTTAGTATTTTATACGATTCCCATTTTCGATGTCCCTTTATGAAGCAAAGACGACCATTTGCTCTCTTCATCCCAACCGTGCCTTAAATTACATCCACTCTTGTATATTCTCTTTCCTTTCCAAAATGGTCGAAACATTGAAAGAAGATCCATAATGTAATCAGTTGTATTAAATACACGACATCGCATTATGGTTTATTTCAAATGAGCTAATTTCATTAGGGTTTCACACATTATGAACCATGATCGCTCACCATATAACATTTATATGTGATTGAATACAAATCGTTATTGGGCTTTTAGACCAAGGGGTTTTCAATTGAATTTGGACATCGAGTTGAAGACATAATGGTTTAAGGACTTGGGGATATGCTTCGAAAGACATTGGAAGTGAGTTCAAGAGTTTGGAGAGCAATAGGAGCCAAGGAAACAATTTGGTACCGACCTCTTTTAGGTCGGTACCGAGCACTTTTTGTGCAACTTATGGGGCTCTGGAGCTTTGTCTTGTGGATTTCTAGTTAAAGTAGTCATCTTGGAAACCAATTCTAAAGGAGTAGGTGAACAACTCTGCAACAACCCACGTCGAAACGGGCCTAATTTTCAATTCGATAAAAGCCCATCGAACCTTAGGCCCATCTTAAAGCTGCCCGTTAGTTAATAGAATTTAAACAATACCCAATATACATAACTATCTATCTATACTTCCAAAACCTCACAGCGGAGTGGAATAAAATATAATATCATAAACAAATATCCATTACATAAAAAAAACCATTTCAGAAACATAACATGTTATTGTCAAATCTCACAACATGTCTATATACATAGTACAATATTTCAAAATAACATAATTGTCTAAACTGTGTACATTCAAAATATTTAAAAACATAAATAGACATATAACTACCACAGTCTTCATCTCCACCTTCATCTTCTAAACCAGCATAGTCTCATGTAACCTATATGTTGTAATAAGGAGGAAGTCAGAACAGAAAATGTCTCGGTGAATGAAAATCTCAGGCTTTACCATAATAGTATATGGGCGGCGTCATCTAGATAAGTAATACGTCTTACATATTTAAAACTATACCATACCCATAACTTCAAGGTAAGCCCAAAGGCATTTCCAGTCCAATTATAAACTCTAGCGCAACTATCATTTACGATGCAAGAGAAAACACCTAGACCACTTAATACCTTTTTATTTGGAATTAGGAAGACTGTGACCTTTTAATACCAACAAAATAGGCAGGTTCCCGTCATTTAATACCTAACCCAAGGCGGGTACCTCTATGGTTCTCCCTAGCTGACATCGTAAGCGATCCCATAGGTCACTTAATACTTCTTATATGGAAAAGAGGCAGACCTTACAATAGGCACTTAATACCCCTAAACCAAAAGCGGACCCCTCTAAATATCTCCAATCCTATCGTATCCAAAATGTATTTATGACCCATAACCCATTGTGATGACTCAGATTAATCCGACTATTCGTAGGTACTGGTAGCAAGATTTGCTAGGAAGATTTATCCTACAGAATTGGGGCTAACCTTGCATCCGCCAAGGTTATTTATTATAGAAAATGTCTCACATCAATCCCTAAAGTCACACTGTTGGTAGCCAGATTTAACTGGGCAGACTTATGTATGCTTTAGACTAACCTCACATTCCTATAACTTAGTCACACTTCATATATATACCAATTATATATATACTATCTACACAATAAATACCCAAGGCCGTATAAGGTAAAACTTCTTATTTCGCCTTTAATTATTGATTTGTTTCCAAAATCATAAATTGTTACCTTCCTAAGAAATTTAATGCAATTAACTACCCTATTAATAATATTCAATATGATTAATACGTTATAATATGTAGCTAATGTATATATGTATATACTCATGAGTTCTGTTACAATTAATTATTCCTAATTATACGCAGAGGAAACGCTTAATAAATTAATTGAAATGTCAAACTCATACAAATCTCAAGCTTCAACAAAAATAGCTAATATCCTTAGCCAACACAACTAGATTTGTATATATATAAAGAAGATGGAATAATACCAAAATTATCTCATATTAATATAATAGAATTACTTCCTTTATTTTGAAAGAAATTTTTTACAACTTAAACCTTTTATATTATATTCAACTTTTGCAATTTCCACCTCAGAGTGAAAAAGGATGCATACTTATTAAAGTTACAGAAATAAGCGATGCAAACTACAAATGGTCAAATTCATACTTTACACACCATTTCTAACTTTATTTACTTTCTAGAATCCTTTAACACTACAAGAGGAATCAAAAGAGATGAAGTGGAATAGATTATAAATTATTTAAATCTCAAACACATATCTGATTCTACTATATTATCACAAGACAATTACAATTCCAACATATTCATAGATTGACATTTACTTGGAGAAATTCTGGGGGTTTTAGTGGTATGTTTTCGTTTACCAAAATTTCCTAAGGCATATATCAAATCCAAACAGTTACTACACAATTACTAAAATGGGAAAAACTGGAATTTCCACTCATAGATAATTGCCTGCTTCTAAATTGGATTAGATTCATGCTACTCTATTTTCCCTTTCAGATCCTCTCATTTTGGAATATACAATAAGCAGACTGTATATAGGTTAGAGTATATTTAGAATCAGAAACTAGAAAGGGATAGAATCAGAATTGAAATAATTAGGGATCTAAACTCCTTACCTGAAAATCCTAACTGATTCTGAAATCTAAAGAAGAAGAGATCTGGCAAAGCTTCGCTGTTATCACCAGAATTTTATTTGATTTGTTTTTGAAGAATTTTAGGGTTAGAGAAGAGTGAAAATTAATCAAAGTTTAATTATAGTAAATTATAACCTGTTATGTTGATTTTAGGGTTTAGATTAGGCTAGAATTTATAGAAGTTAAGAATGAATTTGGAGCATTGATTTGCGCTAGAGAACCTTCTGCAACATCATGTACACTAATTAATTACTTTATTTGATTAAAATCTAGGCTATTAGATTAGATACATTGGACCTGAATGTCTTCTTAAACAACAAGTTTTATATATATTTAAACATCCCTTTAGGGTTGATAATATATGTACAGTCCTATAACATCAATCAATTAATCGATCGATCGATCAACCGATTAATCAGTAAATCAATCAATTCATTAATTCATATATTATTCTCATCTATGTCACTCTAATAAATTCAATCAATCAATTTATATTTTCTTTCTTTTACTATGCTAAATAAAATCTTTTCATTATTCTCATCTATATCACTCTAATCAATTCATCAATTCATATATTATTAACCATTTAAGCATAAATATATACATACATACACACTGCTTCCCTTGACAATGATTAATAAATTTACTTTTCCTTTTCAGTTACTTAACCAACACTTAACTTTCCATTCTTTTCTTTTTAAATGCAAACTCATCATTATACATCTTTCTTTTCATTTCTTTTTCCTTGGGGGCAACTTATACATATTCAACTTATTTCTTAATGAATAAGTTTTATTTATTCTTTCTTTAATCTTTAAACTTACTTCCAAAATAGTCACAAAATATGAAATGCACGCTGCAGCAAACATTTCGTATCTTCTTCATACAGTATTCGTTTCTAACAACTTATATATGAATTTAGGCTGGAAAAATCTACTTGATCTAATGGAAAAGTCAGATTCTCCAAATTCCTTCATTTATAGAAATTTACTATTTTGTCCTTTAATGTAAAATAACATTTTTACTCTTATTAATATTTTAATTTATTATCAAAATTTCTAGGGTGTTACAAACTCCAAAGAAGCTTCGAAGGAAGAAGGCGAGAACCAGAGACATTAGAACCTCTCGGAAGCAACTTGATTTCTAAGGCGAAAGTGCTTGGAATTTGATGAATCTAAGCAAAGTGGTAGAGTAAAGGAAGATGACACAGCTGACACTTGTTCAGATTGGTATCGATCACTTCAGGTTGGTACTGATATAATCCTTTATCTCTGGGGATTTTGTCTCCCCTCCTGCTTTCTCGGATCTAATGTTAAAACTGGTATTTCGTAGATCTATGACTTCGTTTAGGCGATTTTTCTATAAATATGAGTCTTAGAGCATTTGGAAAAGTACCTTTGGTACTTTATCTTCTTCATTCTCTTTCTCTATATGACGTAGCCATAAAGGAAGTTTCATTTTACTATTCTAGGCTGTTAGAACTCGAAATCCCTTGTACTCATAATCAAGTTCTGTAAGCAATAAGATTAAAGTAGATGTAGCCCTTAGATTTGCTGAACCATGATAAAAATTCCCTATATTTTCTATTTTATTTTACTAGATCTCTTTGTTTCAATTGGTTTTAGGGTGTTGTGCCATTTTTTGGTTCAACATCTTTGGTGCTTTCATTGAGAAAGGCGATTCTCAAGTGTAGATCTAGCTATCTATTATGGATTAGAGTGTCTAGATGCTATATCTAGAGGGTTTTTCTATCTAAAGCTTGAAGTCAGATTGGAATGAATAGCACGATCAAGGAACTCTGGTAGATAGGGAGCAGTAGCTAGTGCAGCTACAGGATCTTCCCACTATACCGAAGTTAATAACTAGTCGGCAGCAGCATTACCAGGACCATCTGCCCCTCAGGAAATGGTCACAAGAGTGGAATTTGATAAGATGGTGGCATAGTTGAATCAAAAGATGGCAGGTAGTCAGAAGGCTCTACTTGACAAAATTGATGCTAGCACAGCCTTGCTGACCCAGCAGTTGCAGAGGATCAGGAGGAGCATAAGAGAGGCATTACTGTTGGATTTGAGGAGGAGAATTCATCTACTTCTAGTCATAATAAAAAGGATGGAAAGCAAAAGCAGAAAGAAAAGACTACTGGAGCAGCAAAGACGAGTGTTAGAAAGACTGGAAGAGCCCCTGCTAAGGGGATTTAGATCGGTACTAACCACAATAAAGTCAATTCACACCTAAATCTGAGGCCCTTAGAGGGGCAGGAAGCCGAGGTCGTAGACTTATCTGATTATGAGGACTAGTTGCAACATGTTGGTGATGAGGATGGAATGGATGTTGGAGTTTGGTATATTGGTGTTCAAATAGCCACTACAGAGCCAATTAGATGTCAAAGAAGGTCTGAAGGAGTAGTCGTCCTAGAGACTGGAGAACCTAGACACCAACGAGCAAATCGAGACTATTTACGGAGTCAAACACTCAGCATAGTTCTTAATAGTCGTCCTTTGGAGCATCAAGCAAGTAAGGAGCATATAGCGGATATGATCAAGTGATTGTTGGAGGAAACTAAGTGGAGAAAGAAGGAATATTGGGGTTCTGCATCTTGTAGAAATCCATTCAAGGAAAATATTTTAAGGAAGGAGTATCCTAAGAAGTTTACAATGCCGAAAATATCATCGTATAACAGAACTACCAATCCCAGACAACATTTGTTTAAGTATAAGTGGCACATGGATGGTGCCATAGCAATGGATGCATTTCGATGCAAGTGTTTCCCAATTTTTCTAGATGGGGTTGCGTCGATGTTGTTTACTCTGCTCATGCTGAAGTCTATCTTGACCTTTGACGGGTTAGCAAAGAAGTTTCTACAACAGTTCAGGCTCCACATTGCTTGGTCCAAGGACGTGATGTCCTTATTAAGCCTTTCCTAAGGGCCTCAGGGGTCATTAAAGGGGTTCCTAAATAGGTTTAATATTGTAGTTACTAAAGCCAATAACCCAAATAAGAGTATGGTGTTGATGGCTTTGGTCTGGGGAATACATCCGAACACAGACTTTGGAAAATGGCTAAGGATGAAGCTGCCGACAATTATTGAGAAGTTCCATCGAAAGGCAAACCAATTCTTATGCTTGGAAGAAGTAAGTCAGGTTACTGGGGAGACTAGTGGTGGATAGTCAAAGGAAGTGATTCAAAGTAGCGTAGCAATTAAGTAGACCGGTGAGAGCTCCGGTAATGAAGCTCTGGATGTTGGTAATCAAAGGAAGAGAGACCAAGGTACCAGCGACAAGTGGAATGAAGCGAAAAAGCGCCCAAGGAATATGAGGTCGGATGAGTATACGCCTCTGAATGATACACCCAAAAACATATACCTTGTCACACAAGGCACAGAAAGGTATAAGAACCCGCCCAGGAGAGAGGCGACTGAGGAAGAAATACACTCTGGAAAGTATTGTTGATTCGATTAGACTCGTGGGCATAACACGAAAGGGTGCTGATGTCTTAGATATTTTATTGAGGAGTTGATAAGAAAGAAGAAATTGCACCAATATGTCAGGGAGCCACGGATAATAGGCAAAATGCTAGACCCCAAGGGCCGAATGCCCAAGGGAATCAACCTTGACCTAGTGGAGATAGGCCCTGGCGGTCGAATGGAAGAATTATTAACACTATAATTGGAGGACCTCATCTAGTGGAGAAAAGCGAGAATGACATGGAAAAATATCTAGAATCTTTAAAGCACAAACCACAGGAAAGCTGTCATTCCAACGAGGAAGGAGCATCAGCAAAATAAAAGGGTTAATAACAGATGATACTATTTTTAGGAATCAGGAATTTGATGGGATAGAGCATCAACATTTGATCCTATGTTGATAACAACTATGATTGGGCCCGCTGATGTAAATCAGGTTCTGGTGGATTGCGGAAGATTAGTGAATGTCGTGTTCAAACGAACACTTAGTCATATGAGGATAAACCCAATGGAACTGTGTTATTGCAAGCAAAACCCTATGCTGCGTGACTAGCGGTACCATCCAGTACCCAGAGATAGGTACCGAATCCTTTTGTCTAGAATCAGGACAAAGTAGTATAATCATAAGGGGTTGATAGGATAATTCGACCCCATCCATCTGGTATTGACTATTCCTCGGAAGTAGGCAAGGTCAATAAGGAATATCCGAAGTCAGGTAGCTAAAAATGCTTCCAAAGGTAGAAACTGGTGCACGGATGGAAATTTGATGACCATGCTTGCGACCTGGCAGAACGTGTTAGGCCAATGATAAGAAAGATTAGTCAACAGATAATCTCGGTTGATACCCGAAGATTGGTGAGGCTGAGAGTGCTTGCCCAGAGATAGGCATCCAAAGCACTGGTTCTCGAATATATGAACTAGTGTATGGCAAGGATTTTTACAACCATGCTTTCGACCTAGCTAGGCATTCTCGGTTGAGGATAAGCGAGGATGGTCGGTAAATGATTTCAAACAATGTCCAAAAGCAGGTGAGGTTGAAAGCTGGAACCCGAAAATAGGTAACGTCAGACTCCTCTAGTCTAGGATCGGGATAAGGGGAGTATAATCAGACTGAGCGCAATCAGATAATTTGCCCCAGGTTATTACCTTCGACTGATGCTTGAAGATTGGCCATGTCAGGGAATGATGCACAAATTCTGGCATCTAGGATGCCAAGTTCTGGAGACAAGACTTGGTCTATGGTAGAGGTACAAAAGTATGATCTCACTCATAGCCTAGCGGGACACGCTTGGCCGAGGTTGAGTGGTGGAAATCAATGGATAATATCGACCATGCCCGGTTATTGGCGAGATCGAAGACATCAGGACCACTATTCCCTTAAAATATGGAACAACACGAAACTCGGTTTATTTATAACTGGTTATCATTTGAAAGAAACTCGACCCAGACTAAGCAAGAATAACCATGGAGTTAGTTAAGTGTTAGTTTTGTTTAGCCAAACGGAATCAATTTGGCAACGGTAAACAAAACTAAATAATGGAGTCTAGATAAAGAAATTATGGGAATTTTACTTATATTCATAGAGCTACAATATATAAAAGCATACAGACATAGGCATGTGTAATATGGATAAATTGCAATACATGCAGTTGATTATATATGCAAGCAGTTGTATATAAGCAGGAATAACATATAAAGTGAGAAATGTAAACGAAACAGAAATTACAACAAAAAACAATCTTTTATTACATTCAACATTTATATACAATGCATATTGGGGGGATGGGGGTCTCGCACAAGCAAGACCTATGTGCAATAGGAAAATAAAAGGTACAAGCCAAAAAGAGATAAAAGTAAACTAGCTCGTCATCACTAGAGGTTGCCCGAGAAGCCTACTTCTTATGCGTCTTCTTCTTCTTGCTGCTTTTGCTGCCCGAGCCATCACGAGGTCTCTTCTGGCTCTTCTCACCCTTTGGTGTGCTGCCTTTAGAATGTCTCCTTCCATAATAGTGGTGGTAGGATCTTCGAGACGGTCAATAGGGGGCTCAGATGTCCTTGTAGTGGCACTGGTGTTGCAACCCTATGGAGGCCTGAAGGTGATAGGAAGGATTCTTGTAGAAGGCATCGACTCCTCAGTGCCAGTGGGTTTTTCATGTCCAAGCTAGGTCTTGATTTTCACTTTAGAGATGTTGATCATCGGCCTCTCCGCAATAGAAATGGAACCAGTTTGGCCCGAGGCACGGGTGATGGAGATGTCTTCCCCTGGGACTGCAAGGTGTTGTTCAATCCCTCTAAAGATGTGATTCTCTCTGAATCAAGACCAAGAATGGAGCTAGATCAGGGAAGCTTGGAACAATCAATCCCGTGGTTATGGAGGTTGACTAGGTGGCGATTGTAGTAGGGCCCAAGCCTTGGGTAATTGGCGGGGGAGGAGAAGGAAGCGATGGGTGACCTATGAGTTCATAAACAAAGAGGTAAAGGTTAGTAACAGTCTCGGTGAGAATTGAAGGATCTCGACCACTTGAGAAATGAGGGATATACCTTCGTTGGATGAAGTCTCCTTGGCAGGAGATACAGTAATCTCATCCTCTTTTGGAGCTGACAGGATAGGCTGAGAGATGGAAACAGGAATGTACAGCTCAGTAGAGGTAGTGGCTACAGAAGTTGGAATAATTTGGGTGGCCTCGGAGTTGTCCCCCTCGGAAGATGGAATCTTTGCTGTAAGCTCTTGGATGTTAGGAGAGGGTGATTCTATATGGCCCGATGCACTTGGACCAGCAGGAGCTTCAACGGTAACTTTAGTAGCGGCGGCGTCCTCTACAGACAGGATTGCCTTTCCTTCCTCCAGTTTCAAGATGTCATCAGTGTCGAGATATTTAGCTTTTAATTCATCTTTGATGAGACCTTCACCAAATGCTTCCACACGTCATAGAGCCTCTTCCTAAAAATCAGCAAGAGTGACAACAGAGGTACTTCCAAGTTATGTAGTTAATATCGGATAATATCGCTGATTTATCTAATATAGCTTATTAACCAATATTTTTTCAAAGTATCGCTTAAAATATCGTTACTGATATATCGTCCGATATTTGTTGATATATCGCTCCGATATTTAGTGTAAAATCCTTGATATTTTTTAAGAATATCATTCATTATCGTATGTCTTGGAAAAAATAAATTTACAAATAAATATCTTCACATTGTCAATATTTGTTTTTAATATATGGTGAATGAATACAAATCCTAATGCACTAAATTTTTTAGTGTTAACCATAATTTTTTAGTCTATTTCATTCATCTTTTAACAAAGAAAACTCTATTTATTCCATTATTTTATTTTTTTTATTTCATGTGAAGACTTTACCACTCAAAACTAGATCGTTTAAGAGCTACTCCTTTTTTTAGTTATATTTTGGTTCACTGTTTCTAATTGGTAAGTTAGGTTATGAAAATTGATTTTATTACTTACCATCGTGCACTAAGAACTAAAACTTTAACGAGTAGTAAAGTTTAATATTTGAAAAATCGATAAAGAATAGGCTAGAAGTTGTAATTGATGTCAAATCAACATTACTTATTTGATAAATTAAATGAAAATGAAGAAACTATAAATATGGAGAAAACTGCAAATCTATTAAATAATAGTAAAGCAGAAGAATTTTAAAGCATGGCATTAATTCTAGCAATTTTCTCTTCTCTCCTTAAAACTCTCTAGATATTTCATATTAAAAAATTAATTTTATACTCTCCTATATAGAAAACAAATGAAAAATGACGTGTTGCTATTAAGCCTACCATCAATTTGAAAATCAAACATATTCCTACTGTTAAAATTGCTTACTTTAAGCACATATCAATATTTTATTCAAAATTAACAAGTTAATACTCAAACATAAATATATTCGGCAAATAGTACATGTAACTTGCTGCTAATATTAATTTCAAAACACAGCAGTACTTTCTAAGATTGTTCAACACTAAACACTTTACAGCATAAAATTAAATTAACATCTTTCTAAGATTGTTTAAGATTACCACATTACAACATTAAAATAAACCTAAATCTTTAATAAGACTTCAGTCCAAATCTTTGCTGGCACACCCTCCTCTCAGAATTCAGTCCTTCCAATCTACAGTCATAAAAAACAATGTAAAAAATGTTATACCTGTAGTCATATAAGAAACCAAATTAAAAATAATTGTATATACTAACTAAACGAACACACATAGGTGTCATAAAAAACAATGCAAAAAAATTTATAACTGTATTTACATAAGAAAATAAATTAAAAAGAACTGTATATAATAAACAAAAGGAACACACACTGATTCAACTCGGTCTATTTCATTCAAATTCAGAAAAAAAATCTTCTAATATATGACAAAGTCTTCCTCTTTTTACTCAGTTAATACAATTATCTAATTTTGAAAGTATCGTAGCCTAACCACATTTCCTATATAAATAGAAAATTGTAAACAATGATTAACACAGACGTTCAGATCACTTCTTTTATTATTGCTCAACTTAGGTATTTCTCTATGTCTCAATTTCTTAATCCCGCTATGTTATTTCCCTACTTTTATGCATAATGAAATAAATACCATTTTTATACATTGAAAGTAATAGCTTTCTTATTATGTATTTGATTTAGTTAAAATATCCTGATAATACAGTATAGTTTATAAACATTTTATTATATATTATAGTTTATAAGCATATAATGATGCATATATAAACTTATGATTCTCACCAAAAAAGTAACTATAGTTTGAAAAATAACAAATCTCCAAAAGTTCAACGTATCTTTCTTTTATTTACTGTTTTTGTTAGTTTTCAAAAAAATACTAATGGTTTCTGCTTACAAGTAACAAAAAACCGAACTCTAACTATTGCAATTTACAATCTCTAGACAATTTATAAAGGACTGTAAAATCAAAGTGAGGGTTTCTAGAATATGGAAGTCGATAAACTTGAAGAATAATGAAACTTTCATGATTAACATGTTGCTTATTGATGAAGAGGTAGGCAAGCATTGAAATTTTGCAACTATTATTCAAGATTATCTTAAACATACCAAAAAACATCCACTTTTGTTTATTAGGGATATCAATTGATGGCGGTCGTATCAAAATTTTTAATGAGCAAGTTTCAACCTAAAGTTGCGGAGGGGTCAATAATTGAAATAAGCAAGTATAGTGTCAAAACCAAAAGCAAACTTATCAGGCCGTGGAAAAGCCATATAAAATTGAATTTCATGCTAACGCGTGCATAATAAAGGTGTTTGACGATAAAGCACATATTCCTAAATACAAATTTTAGTTTTTTCCATTGGATGAAATGGAATCTAATACACGTATCTACTAGGTATGATCATACAAATATGCATATATAGAACGAAGCAGTAGAATCATATTTAGTTAACAATGTATTAATAACTTTCCAGATGTGATTGGCAAACTATCTTCAAATATTGAAGAAGTAACCAAGTTCGACGAGCTAAAAAGAAAATGTTTGAAGAGAAATATCATCATTGCAAATTCCAGGTAATGATTTTAATTTTAATTTTCATTAATATCTTCGTAGAAAAATGTAGCTATATTTTTTTTCCTCTATAGTGGTAAAAATTTGGTATTACCTTATAGGGACACTTAGCTGAACAATTCAATGAAGAAGATATATCAAAAATTAAAGAAACCATTGTGATAATAGTTACCTACTTTACTGTTAGAAGCTATGGATGTAAAATGAAAATTACCCCATCAAATAACATTCTGCATCATTAGATAATTATTGAAATACTATTATCTTCTATAAACAGGGGCACATTTCTTGCAGCCAACTTATATTTGAAAGCTTAAAAATTAAATATTTGCACAACACATTTCTAAATATTTGAAATACTTGCATAAGTCAATAGTTACTACATATTCAGTTCATAAATCTGTATATACAAACTAAGGCAATGTATATGTTCATATATGTTCGTTTTTGGGAATATGTGGGAATCATAGTGCAAAAATAGAACATATAATTGTTATGGTGAACTAATAGGAGAAGATCAATATGTGGATAATATCTTTACCAATTAGAGTCAAAGTTGAAAAACGCCGAGCTATCCCTTTTTATGTCTTTGGCTTTTTTGTAAGGATATATGTTGCAAATTTGCATAATCACCTTTAGGAGTAACAAATGAAACAGGTCAATAATTGTTGATAGTGAATTGCATGCATCTAAGTTTAAAAGAGGGTGCAAAAGTACCCGTTTGAAATTCTGGAGTATTGAACTAAAATGGTTTGTTACCATTTAGATTTTTTACCAAACATAGATAACCTATAAAATTAAACAATTTAATTAGTTAGTTATTGAACAATTTGTAGTGGTATAAATGACAACTCAAAAGAATGAACTAAATTAATAAGCATAATATCGCTATGTTCATTAATTATCCATGGTTAATGTATCTTTGCTTTCTTACTTTTATATCCATTCATAAATTCATTTAACTCCATAATTTCATTATGTAGCCCATTAATAAATTATGTTTTTACTTCAAATGCATACATTTTAAAATTCCTATAGCCATCTACACCCCCTCCCCTGCTTATATTTTACATCGAAGTCTATATAAAAGAATGAATTACATAATTTTAAAACTATTTATATAAATTCAACAAACTATTTGTGTAAAAAATTATACAAAAAATGAAAATTTTAATTAGAAACATATTCATATTGTAGTATAATAAAATAGTCATTCAAATATATAAAACATCAATCACATAACATAAATCATCATCATATACATAAAAATAATAATAGATTTAATTCATAATTCATTTATATCAATATATTAACCATGTTTTGCATTATAAGATTCTTATTTTAACATAAAGTGCCTACATTTTGAAATTTCCTCAGTTATTTTAAAAGCCCTCAACAGTATCACCAAATATTGTGTAGCATCTACTAATCAAAGATCATATCATATAACCCAATTAGTTTTAAGTAAAATCAAAATTCACAAACCTACCGAATTATATAAGGCACTTAGTAGTGTAATTTTGAAGATTGAATGGCGTGATATACGTCTCATAATCTTTGTGTCCTTTGTGGGATATCAAAATCATTATCTTAAAGTGATCAAATTTAAAATTTATTATTAAAAAATGGAAAGATAAAAAATCTACAGTGGTCAAGATAAAATAAAAATTATTCATTTCTACCAAAATTTCAAAATCTAAGGTGATCAGCAAACAAATGATATACAAACAAACAAATCCAATCAAAAGAGAATGAAAGAAAAAAATGTAGTTTCCTGATGAAATTGTTAATTATGAACAGAATTGATGGAAATGACAAGTACTGTAAATGAAAATGATTGAGTGAGAATAAGAAATTTTCTTTTGTTTTACTTTTCTTTGGAGAGCAAGAACAGTTAATTCAAAAATTATTTACTTGGTACATAGATAACAAATTCCTAATTTATGAAAACAACTTCCCTGTATAAATTTAGTTTCAAAACATTAGCGAAAATATTCTTTTCAAACTAAACAAATTAAAGTTATTGCTCATGGATAATAATTATACACAACAAATAATCTCAGAGAGCATATTAAACATATTCTTAATCCTACCTACGTTACATGAAACAACAACATTCAGTACCTTTGAGATAAGAAAAAAAATCAATGAAATATACCTTACTTTTTTAACAATCAAATGTTTTCTTAGAAGTAATTCCAAAAGCAAACAGACCAGAAAATGTAAATCAAAATGAACAACACTAACAATGATGATGATAACAATCAAGAATAGTTCAGCAAACATCACACCTTATGATGGTACATATCATCGTATTATGGAGAAAATTTAAATATTTGACCACTTTTTCCAAATGATAAAACAGCGTGAAATTTACTGATTAACATCAAGCCCAATGCACAATTAAATATCTAAACCATATATAGCACTAACCTATGCTGATAAATTACTAATTTATCATAATAGTTAAGTAATTATGTATACAGTAAAAACTGATATAAAATTGAAAATAGGTATTAATGTGGAAGTCTAAGAAGAAGACAGAAGACGGTACCTTCAATCGAAGGATTTTATGCTTCTAGAGCAGATTTGCGCGAATCTGAACCTGCTCCCTCAGTTTGATTAAAGATTCACAAAATTATCCTTTGATTTCTGATGAAACTTCGCTATGTTTTCTGCATGTTTGGGATAAGATAGATAGAGGGTGTATTGGTTGAGACGAGAGAGATAGGCGGCGTACGTTGAGATATTGTTGTTTTCAATTGCGAAATTCCTGTTTTAACCTTAGGGTTTCCATCCAGATTATATCTCAACGCCTCAAAATTTGACGCTGCTGTAATTTCTAATCAAGTAGCCTTACTTACTTTGCTGGTTCAATTGTGGGCTAGGCTGTGCAATTGATTTCATGTTAACTATTTAATGAATTTTAAATAAGATTGACCTTTAGACTATTTTCTCTATTCTATTTCATATGAATTTCAAGCTATGTTAATTAACCTTCTTTCTATACTATTAAATTTATGGTAATTCATTAGCATTAATTAAGAATAGAATCAATAAAGAAATAAATTATGAAACTCATTTATGAACTTCAATTTCAAAACCTATGGTAACTCATTTACGAGTTCCATTTTAATATACCATTAAATTATGGTATTTCATTAATATTAATCAAGTTGCCTATTTGATAAATGACATTACTTTTAAATTTTAAATTTTTATAAATGCATATAGTTTATAAAGGTAGCTTATTTTTTCTTTATGAAAACTAAAACAATATTAATTTTGTAAAAATAAAAGATTGTGGTAACTCAATTTATAGCAAAATAACTAATACACAAATTCAATTTATAGCAAAATAACTAATACACAAAAAAGTTATGAAAATTTGGTCCCTATTTTTAGTTTTTGACTAATTTATGCCACTTTTGCCCCTGATTTCAATGCCAAGTCGATTTTCTAGAAGGGGACAATTTGGTACAAAATAACAAAATAGGGACCTAATTTACATGAGTTTATTAATAGGGACTTTTTATGCATGGGCTTTGAGAATAAGGACCTTTGGTCCAAAACTCCAATTCATAAAGCATGTTATGATATATTTTTGTAAAAAATAGAAGGTTAACACCAATAAATGTATTTTATTTTGACGGAGCACCACCTTTAAACCCCACACCCTCGCCTAGATTAACAATGTTCTCCTCAATTCACTTTCATTGTTTTACATTTAGATCCATATATCTAAATTAACTATAAATTGTTAAATTTAGGATATTCAAATAAACTCAATTAACTAATATTAATTTATTCGTCAAATAATTTCAAACATAACAATTTCGATATGCATACCACTTTCATATTAACCACAATGGTAAAATTAAATTTTAGGTCAATTATAAAAATATATTAAACACACAACAAAATTATAAGCATAACCAATAATAACAAATTCAATTAAATTCATTTATCTCAATAATTTCATCATATAGTCCATTACAAAATTATGTTTGTACTTCAAACACGTATATTTTAAAATTTCTATAATCATCTACACCACCCTCCATTTTTCATGCTTTAAATTAAAGTCCATATATTACGATGAATTGCATAATCTTAAGACTATTTAAATAAATTCAGCAAACTATTTGTCTAATAAATTATATAAAAAATGAAACTTTCAATGTTAAACATATTCATAATACAGTATTAATAAGTTATTCTGATATATAAATACATCAATCACATAACATAAATCATATATATATATATATAATACTAAATTTAATTAACGGTTCATTTATACCAATATATTAACCATGTATTGCATTATAAATTTCTTTTTTTAACGCAAATACCTACATTTCGAAATTTCCATAGTTATTTTAAAAACAATATCACCAAATATTATACATCTAAATTAATATATTTTAGTTAATTATGAATTTGGAATTTGAAACTATTCGAATAATTTCAATTAACAAATATTTGTTAGTTCATATAACAAGGCATAAAATATGACAGTTTCAATATGTATAAAATATTCTTATCAGCAAAATTGGTAAAAAAAATTCATTATTCAAATGTAAGGATTATAAATCATATACATAAATAATATTAACAAATTTAATTTATTGTTAATTTATCAAAATAAAATTATCATACATTGCATTGCAAAATTCTGTTTTTAGCACTTCTATGACTATTAACAAAAACCCCTCAATTTTTTTCCTAATATTTTATATTTAACTCATATTTTTACAATACTTATGGAATCTCAAACTTAGACTATTTAAATAATTTATGTAATTAATAGTTAGTATATTCTTTTGATAAATCCTAAATATATATGTATGCCAATTTTAATATATATATTTCATATAACAAAAATAGTAAAAAATTATTGTACATTCAACTAAAATTTTATATGCGTGTGTGTACAAGGAGCGTTCAATTGCACATCTATTTTGCAGCACCCTCTAGCCTCTTGATTTCCACCACATTGGTCACATAACATAAATTATGTACATATTGACAAAGTTAATTCGAAAATAAATCCTAATTCATTTATCTCACGAATTTATCATATAATGCATTAAAAAAATTACGCTTTTAACTTCAAATAATTACTTCAGAATAAAATATCAACAATTTTCTACAAATCCCTTCTCAGATCTTTTTTACTATCTACCTTTAAATCCATTTAAACTGATTATGTAACTGTAAATTTAACCTACTTAAAAAAATCAGTTAAATAGTATTTGCTAATTCACCCAATAAATCATTAAAATATGTCAGTTTCAACATGTATACGATATCTATATTAACAAAAATGACAAAATTATTTTCTTTACTCAAACACAAAGATATGTAAGCTATATATCATAAATCTATATATAATTATATTAATTTTTAATTCATATTTCATTTATTTTATTAAATTTATCGTACGATGCATAATAAACATTTAATTTTAACATTAGTAGTATAACATTAAATTTTATAATTTTGCCGTGTGCAACGCACGGATTACACACTAGTTAATATAAATGATTAGGCAACTTAAAAAACAAATATAGTACAAAAATGCATAATTTTATTTTTACCATTTAAAGTATATCATACTTTATTTCAATTCAAAAGTATAATCCAAAACTTCCATGGCATCATTAGCTAGGGTTTTTCCAGCCGTCGTACACGTCTTCCACCTCTAACCTAACACGCCATTCATCTCTTCCACCTCTAATATCCACATCACAAACTTTCATCTTTGTCGCTCCTCTTCCACTCCTATTTCTACGATTGTTTTAACCCAATGAAAAAGGGGTTCTTTAAAACCTCTGTTCGGCCGCCTAGCACTCCTCTAATGTGAAGTTCGACTGTGAGATCAGGGAAATAGTGTAAGCCGCTTTCTCTATCTGATCCTTATATCTACCCATCACTGGCGATGGCCCAAGCTCAACCTCAATCTAAGCAAAATTAGTCCACTTTAGTTTTGAACTGGACCTCCCCCTTATAGTCACATCACGCTTCTGCAATTCCTTCTAGATATTATCCCTCCGCCTGCTTCTGACAAACCTCTCCAACCTGCTGCGGGTGATCCCAGTATTGGCGTCTCTGCTCCACTATCTAATACTAGCGTGAATGCTACTATCTCCATATCAAAGCAAATACTGATTTCTGAAACTTCTTATGCAGCCAAGCCTATTGACCCCTTGCTTGTTGATGATGGCACTTCATTTGAAATCAATGGAGGTCTCATGCAATCCAGTGCACCTCATGTGGTTGTCGATAAGAGTGGAAATCATATCAAAAACTCCTGGTCCTCATTATTCTCCACCAAGCCAAAGAATGTTGGTATGTACACTTTAAAATATCTGATAATGTCAATGAAGTTCTTATCCCTCCGCAAAAAGTCATTTCTGTAGGAGTTGAGTTTTGGAAAAACACTCTTGTAGGTTTCTTTTTAGATGATGGTCTCCTATATAGTATTGTAAAGAAATTATTTCCTAGTTGTGGAAACTAAAGAGTTCCTTTGAAGTCTGATTTATAAGGATATGTATTTCTTTGATAGTAAATAAAGTGGAACGACGTATGGTTTTGGAGGCTGACCCTTGTGTGATTGATGGTAAAGTGTTTACAATCACTCGTTGGAGTCCCTCGGTTAATACTGCCCGTGAGAATGTTATGTCCATTCCTGTCTAGGCCAAGTTTACATGTATTCCCTCCTCTCCACAATCTCTTAAGGGTCTAGATTGGCTGGCTGGTAATATTGGTGAGTTGATCTGTTTTAACGAAGACATCGAGCGTAGAGATCGCCTAGAGTTTGCTAGAGCGCTTTTTGAGATCGCTCCTTCTAGACCTCTACCTTCACATTTATCTGCTGCTATTTATGGCAACAGAACCGCCCATATTTTGGTTTCTTACTTATGGCAGCCCCCGATATGTATGCATTGCCACTCCTTCGGTCATACTGAGTCTACATACATACACCTCCTAGAGCCATCCATTCTGGTTCCAATACCTACTGCAATCCCTAAAAAAAAATCGATCCATAAACCTCCTCCCAGGAAATGGAGCGGTAAAGCTGCTACGATTATTGCTACAACCTCACCTTCTACTACCCCTCCACCTTTGCCCCATCCCGCAATGCCTGATAACTCCAAGCTAGCTAAGCTTGATGCTTACCTTTCCACAGCCTTCTCCCGCAATGTTTCTCCCAAAGACAAGCTCTCCGATGATAGTCAATTGTCCTCAATTGACACTTCTTCTGGTCTGAACAAGCTCCCTCCAAGCTCGCTCAATCGGGATGATATGGATAATGGAATAGAGTATAGTATTATTGATCATCTTAGTTATGTTTATTTATGGCACTTTGTATGAGACTGTGGGTTATTGTCATTACTTTTCGATTTGTAGCTTCCATGTATATCACTTTGGGTTATGTTCATTTTGTCTTGTGTGAGTTATAGTTGCTATGGTATTGTAATCAAGCACCAGTTTTAATGGAATTAATAAAAGTGGACGGGCTACTTTATAACTGCTTACCTTTCAAAAAAATGAAGAAAATAATAAAGGTATACTTTATACAAATTTATCGATTTTTTTACGTTTATTCTATGACTTATGTTTAATAAAATATCCCAGTAAACATATCATAATATGTAAACTATATGCACTCACTCTTTAATAGTAATTTCGCAATATTGATCTAGATATTTAAAAGCATAATCTTATTATAATATTATAAAATAGTACAATATGGTTTGTATTATATTCTACAGACATCTGATATATCATCGATATTATCCGATATTATCATAATATTTTAAAATATCTCATATCGATACTTAACTAATACATACACGATACTGATATCAACTACTTAGCTTCCAAACCACTTCAAGTTCTTATATTGGATAACATTGACAAAGAACTCCTGAAGGGTGGATTTCAGTTCTTCTTTTTCTTTGGCCCTCTGCTCCTTTAGCTCGATTAGCTCGTTCATGGTAGCAGCATGGTCGACTTCAGCCTTTAGTTTCTCGGTTTTTGTTAGGAGTAAAGTAGAGTCAAGCTTCTCCTTGTCGGTACGGAGTTCCTAAATCTCATTTTCCTTATCTTTGAGAGCATTTTCTTTCTCTATGAGGGCCAGGTCCTTGCTTGCAAGCTACGTTTTGAGAGCGGCATTCTCTTCATGAACAGTTTTTATAATGTTTTCACTACGATCTCGGTCTGGTTGTGAGCGCGCTTCATCTCTTCGACTAAGTCTTCGACCTTCGTCCCTTATGCTTAAGCCGCGTCTCTTTCTTTTCTATCTTTGGCCAAATCCTTTTTGTACTCCTATATGATTTAGTCATAGTCTTTCTGCTTTGACTCAAATGATTAGATGTTCGTTTGATAATTTGATTGATGTCAGAGAGGGCGAAGCAAAGTTTCTTTCATTCATACCCTGGTCTACCAGCTCCTTAATGCCTCCAACCCTATGATCAGCTTCTTCTTTACAAATGCCTTTGAGGTCCCAGTCAAATTTAACCTCCGTTAAGAAAATACTTGGAAAGGAACCTTGCATTCGACTCGGTAGGGGCAAAGGAGGAGATGGACGGATAGAAAAACCTATGAATTGAGGTGGAGGAGGAACCGTGGTAGTTAGAGAAAGTGATGTTAGAGTTTGTTGCTGTGGAGGGAGCTATGATTGAGGTCGAAGTGGGGGAAGGTCGGAAGAAGAACCAATGTGGTTGCACGAATCCCTTTGCCTTTTCCCATGGTCATAAGATTATCTCCCTTCTACTTGCCTCTTCTTCCTTTCTCTTTCCGTTTAACAGTTACATTCCGCCTTGCGTTCTTTCCTTCGGGCTCTTTCTGCATCTACTTCTCATTCCCTGTAAGAACTAGAATGAAGTCGATATCACTCAGGAGTATGTTTCCTATCCTCGGAAACACCATGATGAGGATAGCCGAATCAGTCATTGTCCACTGTATTTGAAATAAGAAAAATAATCGTATTGGTTTTGGAATATTGGAATATGCGCGAATGCAAGGAATGTGTATCCATGATCAAATAAGCGTGTGGAGTGCTGGTGTCCCCCTAAGTATTCTATGGACCATGGTCAGAAGGAAATAAGGCTAGGGTCTCACCTCCTTCAGCTAGGATGCCCTCAGAGGGAAAGCTGAAGCCAAGAGAGCACTCCTTAATAAGATCATCGATAGGAATGTCGAGATCGCTCAACGAGCCAAAAATGTTCTTTGAAGAACCGGTTGGAAGAGTCGCCTCTTTTGTTGGCATCATGCTCAGTTCTGCAAATTGCTGAGAAGTCTTGATGATTATTCATTTTGGATATGGCTAGGCAGGATATTCAACGCCTTTAGGAATATGACTCGTCTCCTCCTTGATCGAAGTCTTCATCATCATCGCCTTCTTCATCACCACCTTCTTCTTTCTCTTCTCCTTCTCCCTCTCTTCCTTTTATCTCTTCATGGATTGTTTCTATTTCAGCACTTTCTTCCCTTTCCACTTACATTTCACCAGCAACGTGTACTTCTGCTGCTCTATCGATGGATTCACCAACATTCACCGTGCCGGATGGGCTTCAGATACCCCATTGGATATCTTCAGTTTAGCCGTGAATATGGGTAGAAAACCCGGTCGACATCATAGAACTACTTGGTGGAGTTTCAGGAGGAACAACGAAGCACTCGGGATGTAGAAGGTTGCATCGATGAAGATTCTTATACATCAGCAGGTAGGTAGTGGTGTAGAATTGAATATTGACTCTCTTAAGATCCTTAAGAGTCTCGAAGTGCTCTATGCTCGTGTCTCGAAGAGGAATATCTGTAAAGAAAGGAGATAACATGTTAAACACTTGTACGGTAAGGATCTAAGCATAGGGAAGAACTGAAAGGAAGAAGCCTTACTTCCGGATAGCCAGGGCCGGTTGAAGCCATACGGATATCGAACAAAAAAATATTTGCACTTGAAATATGAATGTTTGTTATGGATCACTTTGATGACCTTACATCGGCACCAGGCTTCGACGATCATGTAAGAAGGTGACTCACTCGGTCGTTTAAAGCTCGAAACAAGTGTGAGTTCCCTAACGGTTAGGGGTTGCTGGAATTGGTTCATGACTTGTGTAGGAGTGATCCCGAGCTCTTAGAGGAATATACAGAGGAATGGATTGAAAGGCAGTATAGCACCGCCTAGGCACATGTACTTGATGCAAGCCATATAGCCCATTTGAGGGTTGTGCCTTATTGATTCTATGCTAGGAGCAGGACATCACCTTCAGAAATCCCATATTGTCGACGTATGGTCCAAAGAGATTTAGCATTTATAATCATCGGCATTTGTTCAGGAGGGTCATCCAGAACGCTTAAGCCTACTTGACCATTGATAGGAGAAGACTGGTCTTGGACTAGTTCTGCTGGAACGATCATCCTCTGTAACTCAGTAGTGATCGAGCGCCTAAGACCGTCAGGTGTAAAAGTTGAGGCCCGAGCTGTGGTAGACCCAGCTTCAGGAGGAGTTGACGGTTCAGTGTCAATATTGAATCTAGGAGAATGGCATGTCACTCTGGATAGGAAACTGGATATTGAATACAGTCGGGTATGTTTTATTTTGGAATTTAAGCTAATGAACCCGAGTGACAAAATCCAACAGATGTGACGTGTGTTGACCAATCAGATTCTGAATGTCGACTGGGGCAATTAAAAGTGTCAATCTATACAGTGAGACATGTGTCTCGCACACCACGAACATACCATTCTATGTAGATAGCTCGCTCTTGCTGGAAAACGAGCCATGTCGCATGATGGAATTATGCATTAAATCTTATCCGTTATCGTTAGATAATCAATAACAGAACTGCTATCTGGAGCGACGTGGAATGTTCTTTTATCGGAACATAGGAGGTGCAATATTTTTGAATGGAATTGATCAGATAATGGAGTGATTTCAATACGATCATTCTTTGGAAAAGAACCATCTCATTTGGATTTTAAGCTATGATTTGTGATCGGCCAAGCTTGGAAAAGGAATGCCAATGCCTCTTGAAGTGCACATAGGTTTGAATTTGTGGCAAAGAAACAAAACCAAAGCAAAGCAAAAGAAGTCCCGAAACAGACCCTAGGAAAACATGAAGCTATTGTGATTCGAGCAGCAGAGTGAGCTTCGAGTCAAGCCTAGGATTCCATAGAGAAAACTTCAAGTCACGCATAGGCTTGCCTTTGGGAAATTCAATTATTTACATTGACCAAGATATAGAACATAGGCTGATAACAAAATCGAAGCCCTCAGCCATTTTCTGGCCGTAAATGACCCTTGCCATCGTCGAAGGCAACTCCACAAATGCCACCATAGCAGAAAGTTAAGCAAATAACTTAAGAAAATTGGATCTAGATCTGAAAACTAGAAGAATTCGAGACTGAATTCATTTGAGGAACCAACAGTGGACAAAGTAGGTAGAAAATGGTGGAGGCAACAAGGAGATGACAGCGGTGATGCTGGTTTAACGACGTGAATGGTTTGAGCTGGAGGAGTGAGGTCGTGAGAGGTCAGCAAGAAAAAGAATTTAGCATCGAAAAGGAGAAAGGCAGAAATGATGAGTGGGAAAAAATTTCTAAGTCCCAAACTATTTATACTATCGAGTTCTCCAAAGGATTCATCTCGGTACCGACAAGGACAACTCGATACCGATATGAAATATTGGCTCAATATGAAAAGGAAAAATGGGGAAATTGAAAAAGGAGGTAGTACGCACCCAGTTAAGGTGTGGAACGATCTCTGAATGGAAGATCTTGCCCTTAGCATTAAGAATGAAATTACTACTATTTAAAGCAATGGAATGGACTTTGGAATGGAGATGGCACTTTAAAGAAACTCTTGGATAACCAACAGACTTGTATGGATAATGGTATGCGCTTGTCTTGTCCTAGAGCATTCTTTGTTTCCAACAAAAGCGTACTCTGGAGGAGCAAGTGTTATTTGGATTTTAGACCAAGCGACTTTCAATCGAATTTGAACATCGGATTGAAGACAAAACGGTTCAAGGACTTGGGGATATTCTTGGAAAGTAATTGGAATTGAGTTCAAGAGTTTGGAGAGCGATAGGAGCTAAGGAAATAATTTGGTAACGACCTCTGTTAGGTCAGTACCGAGCACTTTTTGTGCAACCTATAGGCTTTGGAGATTTGGCTTGTGGATACTAGTTAAAGTATTCATCATGGAGCCCACTTCTGAAGGAGTAGGTGAACAACTCTAAGGAAGCTCTGAAGAAAGAAGACAAGTATTAGAGATATTAGAACCTCTCGAAAGCAACCTGATTTCTAATGCGAAAGTGCTTGGAATTTGATGGATCTAAGAAAAGTGGTAGAGTGGAGGAAGATGGCACTTGGGAATTTGGATAGATACCGATCACTTCAGGTCGGTACCGATATGATTTTTTGGCTCTGGGACTTCTTCTTCCCTCCTACTTTCTTAGATCTGATGTTACTAGATCTATGATTTCGTTGGGGTGATTTCTCTATGAATATGTTACTTAGAGCATTTCAAAAAGGACTTTTGGCACTTTATCCTCTTCATTCTCTTTCTCTACACAACATAGTCACAAAGGAAGTTACTTTTTTACCATTCTAGGCTTTTAAAACTCGAAATCCCTTGTATCTATGACCAAAATCTATAAGCAATAAAATTAAAGTGGACGTAGGCCTTAGATTTGCCGAGCCATTACAAAAATTCTCTATGTTTTATATCTTATTTCTCTTGATCTCTCTATTTCGGTTGGTTTAGTGGTATTGTGACATTTTTTGGTTCAACATGGATCAAATATCCATATTCTTGTATTGTTATTAGAGTTCGACGCTCATAGAAGATAATACACAATATTGGGTAATCAAACAATTAAGCGAGCAAGTTACGAATGTATTTAGTAGTGTAAAGTTAGGCTCTTGCATGGGTCTTGAAGCGACAACATGCCAAAGGATTTCAGGTAAGTATATTTTGTATTTCTTTGTCAATCTTTATTTTAGTTCTTTATTTTAGTTCATTTGTATACCTTACTTGATAAACATTTTATCGATTTTATTAGTTGCACAATTTTATCGATTTAGGTTATTTTAACTTTATGTAGCAAATATTCTTACAATATTGAAAAGGTTAAATGTTACAATTTTATTTTTTCTAATAAGGTTCCCACTAGATTTTTATGTTTCTCAAAACATTAAGAAAAATGTAGAAATCTTTCAATTTCTAGTGGGTGTTGGGACTTGCTTGCATTGGGATTCTAACCTTGAGTTTGCTAAACAAATCATACGTCTGCAGGCGATGGATAACACTTTATCGATTTTACCATGTATAACTCATAACCCATGGATTTTTTCCTAATCTCAATCTCGACCTTGAGTTTCTCAATAAATCGAAAGAGATCATTCACTCATACCCATCATTTCGTGATGACCTAAGTATGGTGTATGCACCTTGAGTTTGATCAATAAATACATACAGTTATCTTACCTCATCTAGTCAATATATTAATAATACTACACATAACATCTCTAGCTTGAGTTTGCTCAACAAGTAAATTGTATGCAAGTAATTTATTAATATATAAATGGTAGAGCAAATGTTTATATTTGTTCCTTAAATAGATTTTTATTTGAGTGATATCAAAAAATTCATAATCTTTAATAGATATTTATTTAAGCGACATCGATTTATGGAATAATATATTTCTTATGAAATAATCTCATAATTCAAGTGTCGAACACATAAGAAATCACGGTATACATATAATACATTTGTATTTATTCCTTAAATCTAAGTTGGATTTCTTATAGTTCCACTTAAGTTTATACATATAAAGTTATATAAGTATTAACTTATTTATAACTTTTATAATTTAGTTTTACTTATATAATATATACATGTATGTTATTAATTAAATTTTATTTAATTAATTTTGATTTTATTAATTAAATTATATTTAGTTGATTTAATTTATTGATATAATATATTACTCATTTAAATTATTTAAAATAGTTAATCAACCATAAAATTTATAGTATGTTTATGTGTAAATATCAATATGCGTATACATCTTAATTTATTTTATTTTATTTAACAATTTAATTTGAAATTTTAATTTAATTTATTGTAAACAATTTTAAGATAAATAAATAACTACAATAATTACAGTTATACACATGTATTAGTGTATATGTTTTAATCAATTAACTTTAATTAATTATTTAATTAAATTAATCATATTAATTAAATTTTAAATTTCAAAGTTTCACAAAACAATTTTGAAAAATTTGAATGCATTTTATAGCATTTATAAAATTTCACTTTTATATTTTAAACATAACTTTTAATTTAAAATGTAATTTTCAATTTTTGTTTAAATCAGCCTAAGGTCCAAAATCAATTTAGCCCTTTATATTAGGGATAGCCTTATGGCTTACTTCATCCTTCGGGACAAGCCAGTAGCCAAGTAGGGCAGAGTACTTGTTACCCAATCCCAAGCATCGACGCCACCTTTTTAGGCATCCTACAAAATATGTAGGCTTTAACCAATTAGTCCAAACATTGGAAATTTAGAGTACATAAACCATTATGACTCTGATACTACTGGGTAGTCGGAAGCAGGTGAAATAGGTTGATTTAAAAAAATCCTATTTTGGATCTATTGGGCCTAGAAAGTCTGAAGAGATTTTAGGTCTAATCTAAAATTTGTTTTGAACAAAATCTTATTTTATTATGTTTCAATCAATTTAAGATTTGTATAAAATAGAGTATATCAAATATACTCTTGTGTGTATGTGTGAGTAATAGTTACTTGTTTAGTTTAGTTTAGAAAATGAAATCTTTTATTTCTCTCTCTTAAATTTATTCAATTAATTGAGGGAATATTTTGTTTTATTTAGTGAGAGAGACCTTTTATTTCTGTCTCTTAAATTAAATTGATTGATTTATTAAATGAGCTTAATAACTAAATTCATACTTGGCATATATCATGAGTATATCCAAGTATACTCTAGTGTACATTGTGTAAGTGCAACATGTCATATTATGTACATGGCTAACGTGACTGTATGTAGGTGTTGGTATTTACATCACAATAGACACATTTGTCTCTTTATATATGTCTTTGTTGTCTATAGTTTTATTTTAAAATATATAATAGTAACAATGACACATATAAAGACAAATTTATTAAAATTAAGTTTGACCGATTTATATGTTTTGAAACCTAAAGTTAACAATTTTAAATCTAGTTTTAATTTAGGATGGGCTTTAAAATTAAATCTATAATTTCACTCAAAATTCCATTTTATAAACTTTGAGTTAAACTAACATACATACATACATATATATATACACACATATATAAATAATTGGGAATTTACGTTTTAAAATTTTGAAATTATATACATATGTGTGTGTGCGCGCGCGCATTTGTATGTAAAGTTTGTAACTGAATATATGTATTAAGATTTAAAAGAAACAAAATTGAAATGCTAACATTAAATTAGGAAGGATTTACAAGTTTATGATTTTACACAGAAGTCCACTTATAAATTTTAAATAGAACTAACTTTTATTCAAATATAAACAATGACCAAAATGAATTATTTTCAAAACAATAAACATGTAACATATATATTCAATTTCAAAGTAATTTTAGATAATCAACATATGATCTTGTTTATATATATGTATATAATAAGTAACATAATTATATTAATTAATTAAAAATGTGTTTTTAATAGTAAACAATAATTTCTAAGACAATAAAATTGGATAGGCTAACTATGGCATATATAAATTTGTTGTAAAAGGTTTAGATTAAATTATAAAAACAATTACAAAAAATAATCAAAAGAGATGTAGTATGAGAAGGATCTAAGATAGATTTGCATAATGAACATAAAATAAAATTGAGGTGTATCATAAAAATACACAGTTAAATTAAATTTGAATGTTACCTTAATATGGAGCCATGCAGTATGAATCTCCTAGATTCGATAGAATCAATCTCTGGATCTTGCAAGGATGAAAAGACAACAGCCACCTTTTTAATTTGGTTTTTACTTTTGATTTTGTTTTGGGAATTTTAAGCATGGAGGCATCTATTTTTGGGCATGGAAGGACTGGGAGAGGAGAGGGAAAAGTGAATTGTTAGGAAGAATTAAATGAATGAAATGAAGGAAGATTTGTTATTAAAAATGATTGAAACCATTCTGGTTCCTTCCTTAAAACCATCCCTCTTAATTTTTTATTAAATCACAATAAAATCCTCTCCCTCTTCTACCAAGTATTTCGGTCAAGAATGGTGCAAAATGGGCCCTTAGAAATTTCTAATAACTTTAGTAATTAACCGATTTAAATCAAATTTAAATATATTATCGATATCTTATACCGTACGCGCATACATTACTTTTATATTTCGCATTTCATGAAATACTAATCGAATTAAAACATCAAATCAAATAAATAATGATAATTAGTATTGGATGAACATTAATTAATTTAATTAATTTACAACAACTATAAACTAATTAAATTGTGTGGTTTTTCGGAGTATTCATCATTACGGTTGAACGACTCAAAGATGTAAATTCAATCAGCGATTAATACCGAATAATTTGAATGTTAACATTCATACGTCACCTTAGCTAGTGGCATGACATTTTGGGTGAATTTAACGCTTACATATTTTTTGGTAAAAATCCAACTTTACTATTATAGGCGGTACCCTACGACAACGATTATTTACACAAATTCTCTTCATCAATAATATATCACATTAGGACGGATGGAATTTGGTTGTGGTCAAAATTCCAACATCGTCCACATTCAACTTGATTAGTCCAAACACAAAATCCTAGGTTCAATAGTAACAATTATTATTAACTATACTGCTCTGGTCAGAGACTTTGACTTTGAGTTGAAAAAATTGACCATGATACTAACCTCATATAACTAAAAAGAAAAATTCTGTATTGAATAGTGTTTTACTTCTAATGCTTCAACTCAGATCCACCTATAGTCGTTCGATGGACGCCATGCCATGATTTAACTGTAATCGAAATGGAGTATCCACATTGAAGTTCCACAATATCCTCAAGTCGAATGAATTGTGTAACATCATCACTTCAAGATTCTTTGTTTGGCCTTAGTTATATTAACCGATAGAAAACTATGGAGTGAATCATTCCATGGTTATCCAATAACTATTAGTACGTAACCACTTAGTGCCCCCCAACTGTCATGAGTAATACACTGCTAAACATTTGGAGAGCGTTACAAACTCTAATCTCAACGGATGTATCGTATCTTGTCTCAAAACATATTGACTATGATTATTTATAATAATATATCATTTTGATTGGATATATTTCTCATGATTACAACACATTGTAATTGCTACCACATAACATATCATTTAAGGATTTTCTATCTAATATACTTTAAATTAATTATTCAATTAAGTACACCACAATATAGTAAGTATATAATAGAAAAAACACCTTTTATTTCGAACATGATTGGTTTGATTGGTTATCAAATTAGACTTACATAATTTTCCTTAGAGCATATGCATAACTCTATCAGTTCTTAGCTGATGAAATGGGGGATCATTTAGTGATTCAAGTGATCGTTTTGCTTAGGTAAGGCACCGTCTGTTTTTTAGTATTCTTGCCCTAGCATTCAAAAGATGAAGTGATAAGTATGCCACTAGATAATCCAAGTGTCATGTGTGTGCATTTAGGTATTTATGTGCCATGTGGCTATATTGCAGTTGGAGGCACTTTTATACCAAGGCTACTAGTTATCGTGCATTTTGGCATAAGTTTATTGGAGTTAGTAGTGTGAATTGTACAAGTTTTTGTTGTGCACATATGTTTTGGGGTTAGGGTGAGTGTATATCTATAGAAGAGTTTATTATGTTAAGTTAGGAAGAATGATCCGGCCGATAATACTTGAAAAGTCGAGGAGAGAACCAGGGCTTTTTAATTATACTCTTTTCCCGAATGTTTTCCATTTTCTTTTCGTTAATGTAATTATTATTTTTAGGTATTGTCGAATGACTATATGTATGTATGTATGTATGATTGTTTGATTTGTATATGGTATGAATTATGTTGCTTGACCTTGGTGTGCTTAATAAATCTTGATTTATGCAATTTGTCAATTTTTAAATTTACATTATGATATGTTGATTAGGGCGACTATTGCATGTAAGATTGCGGAGTAGGGATCTTAAGGCTAAATTAACACTAGAGGGGGGTGAATAGTATTTTCTAATTTATATGAACCTTTTTGAAATTTTTTGAAATTATAATTAGAATAATGAGATCAACAATCATAGAAACAATCACAGAATCAAAATACAGATAAACAATAAATGTGGTAAAAGTAAAAGGAAAGAACACACCAGGATTTTATACCAGGATACCCTACATCCAGTCCCGTACAATTCCTTGTACGGATTTCTTTTCAACTAGTAAATGTAAATATAATCTCGATTTCAAGGCTACGGGACACACCTTCTGGAATCCCGGCCTCTGGGTAGAGCCGCTTGATTTCCGAGCTACAAGCACACCCACTAGATTTACGAGCTACTAAGCACCCCTAACTGATTTCACGGGCTACAGTCACACCCACAAGGGTGTCGATTTGATTCTATAGAGATTTACAAACTCAGAACTTCAATCTTGATTACAAAGGATCCTATAATCCTTGAATAGCTCTTAGATCTTGACTGGAGTGAGAGAGATGATAGAAATCAGAGAGTAAATGATATAGAATCAAACTAATGGCAATGGAATTTGATTCTGGTTGAAATTTGGCAGAGTATGGTTATAATTTGTTTTAGACAATATGAGAGAAGAAGGAGGAGAGAAGAACAATGAAAAGTGATTGAAAAATTCGTTTGGAGACAGGTATTTATAGAGCGGTCATGTCCATTCGCGAAGAGACACAACGAATAGACACTTCTTTTGAAATTTGATTTTTGAAACTTACGACTAGTATGTCGACATATAAGGTTAAAGTATGTCGAAAAACACTTTAAAATATTATTTCGAAAATGTATTGTTTTGTGAAATGATTTTATACTTTGTAAGTATGTTTAAATATAATAATATGCATTATAATCATAATAAAACTTAAGTAAAACTATATGATAAGAATTTTAAAAAATAAACTAATATAAATTAAAATCTAATAAAAACAATAACTTGGTAAAATATTGAAATCTAAAATGATAAGTATAAGAAATTGAAAACTATTTGAAAGTTTTTTAGAAAAGAGTATCTAAAAACTTTTTAAAATAGAGAGAGAGACCAAGTGCTATCAAAATTTTAATAAATATTCTAGTCTCTATAACTTATCTAGAATATCTTAGAGTTCAACTAGAATATCTTGGAATCTTGAACTCTTGAATACTCATGAGTCTTCATTTTTGAGTCTCTACGTCAACATCTTTAACTCTTCAACCTTTACTTGATACTGTACAGTCTTCTTGTATCAACACCTATCTAATATCCCGCACTATATACTATATACCTTGATAAAACGTTAGTATTTATGTTTTATATGATTTCTTAAAGTTGTTGTCATCAAAACCAAATCAATAGGTACTAACAATCTCCACTTTTATGATGATGACAACTTTGTATATAAAATATAATACAACTCTCCCTTAACCTATGCCTAATCTACAAAACTCCCCCTTAATCTATGCCTAGTATTTTATATATTTCTCCCCTTTTGTCATCAATCAAAAATAACTAACTATAACTATAATTCTAACTTTAAGTCTTAATATTAATTCTAGCTCCCCCTAACTAAAACATTATATGATATAAACACATATAGAAGTAATAAGTAATGTAATCATGAAATGCAAAATGACAGAAATGATATATAAGAAACGTCATTCAATATTTTAATCAATTCAAACATACATAATGTCACACACAAAGCAATATTTCAAATTCAACCAAATTCAAAACCAATCAAATCAAACCAAACAAACAAAAAAAATTAATTCTAAATTATATACAATCAAACCTATTAAAATGAGACATTTCTTGGGACTTCAACCCATCCATCGGTGCCAAAGATTGGATCCACTTTAATAGCCTTCCAATCTTCATCATCTTTGTTGATGATGCATTCTGGATTGCGGTTGGTTCCTATTTGTTCAGATCTGGAATCATCCATCGAAATGACTTTCTTGCTCCTTGATCATCTATATTTGACTTAATTCTAAGTGTCTCCGGTTCCGTAGGATAAAAGAGAGAATGTTTTTGAAGGATTCAAGCGTTTGTTCGAGGTTTTCGATTAATTTTTGAATAGGAGAAGCCATTATTTATGATTTGGAGTTTAGGAAAGTAATGGAAGAAGAAAGAGAATGAGTAGTATTGATTTTCTGGTTCAAATGTGTATTTATAAGGGTAAAAATTTATTGGAATTGAATAAACACTTCCTGTCTATTCATATTTCAAAATTAATTTTTTTTTTTGTAAATGAGTCGTTTTATGTCGACATGCATATTCATGGTATGTTGATATATATGTTGAAAGTTGTAAAGTTGCTTTGTTTTGGTATTTTGATATATTTAGCTTATACTATTATACTAGTTATGCTTTCTAGAGATGGTAATAAGTGTATAATAGTAAGAAAACAAGGATTTCTTTACTACTTAGATAAGGATTACATATTTCATAAAGAAAAGAAAGATACATAACACCACATCAAACTAGAAAGATGTGGATGAAGAGGATGATGAAGAGATTCCAAGCTTGCATTTTACCTTTCCAAAGAACTTATCCATTTTGGGTGAAATGGTGTTTAACTTCTTACTCATGGAACGTTCGAGAATCCTTTTCAACAATCTTCTTTTGATTGTTGAGAATGTTTTGATTGGTTGGTCAAGGTGGAAAGTCAATGCTTTCTAAAGAGGTTTCCTCCTCCTCCTCCTCTTCTTTGATATCCATTTCTTCCCCTTCTTGCTCTTCCTCCTCTTCGTGTATTTCATCCTCCTCTTCATGTGCTAACCTTTCTTCTTTCTCCGCAAGTGTTTCATATGGCTCGAAAATTGGTGGAATTTTCATAAGAGCTATATTTCCTTAATTAAACACTTTATGAGAGACAAAATCCTCTCCTTTAAAACCAACGCCAAAGTAGTTAAAGATTTGGGTAAGGTAAATACCATGAAATAGCATGTTTTCATGGGTCGAAAGATTTTTGGGATAAAATTCGTCCAAAATAGCTTGAGCCTAATTTATATCATATTGATCATAAATGGCAAAGAGTGCTTTACAAACTTTTAAGGTAGGATTATTGAAATTTCCCGAACGAGGAGTGATAGTATGTTGCAAAAGAAGATTAAGAATTCTAGCTTTTGGACGAAAATTTCGATTTTTAAACTCAAAACTATCATCTCCTTCGAAAATATTATGAAAAACTTCACAATTATGCTCATCAATTTTGAAATCAGAAAGGTCCATTCTGTTGGATTTGCATCCAAGAATAGTACCCAAAAGTTCGCAATTCAAAAAAATTAAAGTTCCTTAACACTACTCCATACTTCTCCTTCTCCACCTTTATAAAATTTCCCTTTCAAATTTGCATAAAACATTTTGACTAAGTGTGGATAACAAACAAAATCATTTTGAGAAGCATCAATTAAACCGAGAATTCCCATTTTTGAGAACATAGAGTATCAATTTCATAAGTAGAAAAATCATTAAAAATTGCAAACTTTCCCGTAGAAACTTTACCATAATTCATATAGCTAATATAGGCTTTCATAGCTTCTTGATCTTGAAAGAGAAAGTTTTTGATGGTTTTGGAAAGTCTCATGGATGTTGGAGTGCTTAAGGATGCCATTGATGAATGATTTGAGGAGATAAGAGAGTTAATAAAAGTTTGAATTCTGAAATGAAAGGTGAATTGAATGGTTAGAGGTAGAGGTAATAAGTAGAGAATCAAATGACATGTTTTCTAGTCAAGAGACACTTTTAAGAACATTAGAGTCGATGAAAAGGTGGAGGGAAAATTCAAATTTTGAATTTGAAACTCAAATTCGGGACATGTATGTCGACATATACTATAAGGGTATGTTGACATGTATGTCGACATATACTATAGGGGTATGTTGACATATCTGTTGAATTTTTCAAAATTGAATTGTTTTTAACTATATCATACTTTATTTATATACAACTATCTATAACTATATTATTATTATTTACAAAAAAATAGTTAAAAATAATTTTAAATATATTTCATATTATTTTAATATCAAAAATATAATAATATAAAAATATAATAACCACACATTATTCAACCAATACTGTTATTTATCTATAGGATATTCCTAACAATAAAATAATCAAAAATTCAAATGATATAAAGCTTTTATTATATTAAATGCATACCTTTTTTTGATCCTATTTTACCAATTACATCTGAATTATGTATTGTCGTGAAGCGCATATTGGCTATTTCTGTATCTGATTCATTTTCACTTGATGATGTGTTTGAGTCATCTAGTGTTATAGTATAGGCTTTTCTCCATTTTCTAGACGAATCAGTGTTTGGTGTGGTTTTTAGTTTCTCGGGATATAGGCAGTCTCATTTTAAGTAACCAGGTTCATCGCAGTTATAACATCTGATGCCATTTCCGCTTTCACTTCTGTTGCCAGGATTTTTATTGTCATTTCTTTTAAAATTATTCATCTTCCTATATCTCAGGAATTTTCTGAAGTTCCTTGTCATGAAAGCAATTTCTTCATCATTATCACTATCTTAATTCAGATTATCCATCATTGCATTGAATGCTATGGATTTCTTCTTTATTGCTTTGTTTTCTCTTCTTCCCTACATATGTGCCTCAAATGCATTAAATTGCCAATTAACTCTTGAATCTTTAGTGTGATAATATCATTAACTTCTTCAATTGCAAGAGTCTTTTAGTCCCATTCAGGAGTAAGTGAATTGAGGATTTTTCTAACTTGATCCTCTTTAGAGAAATTTTTACCTAATGCAATAAGTGATTGTACAATATCTTGAAATCTACTATACATATCAGATATGGACTCATTTGGACTCATTTTAATTAGTTGAAACTAGTTTGTTAATATGGAAATCTTAGTTTGTTTGACTTTATTTGTGCCTTCATGTGTTACTTGCAAGGTTCTCCAAATTTCAAATGCATACTTGCATATAGATACTCTATTAAATTCATTTCTTTCTAGTGAACATAACAGTATATTCATAGCTTTAGAGTTACTTTGTGCAACTGCCTTTTGTTTAGCAGTCCATTGTGCAAAATTTATCTCAGGTTCAGTGTACTCAGTTTGTGTGATATTCCAAGTATCTAATCCAATTGATTGTAAAAAAAATTCATTCCACATGACTAGTATGTGTAGTTACTACCATTAAAAAGTAGTGGTCTGGTAGTATATTATCCTTCGACAAATGAATTACTTACAAGTGTATTAACAATGTTACTAACAATGCTATTACTAGTGTTGGTAGCCATTTAAACTTTTCGAAAATTAGATTATGAAAACTTTGAAAACAAACGCTCTAATACCAAATATAAGATTGTGGAATAGGGATCTTAAGGCTAAATTAACACTAAAGGGAGGGTGAATAGTGTTTTCTAACTTATATGAATCTTTTTGAAATCTTTTGAAATTAAACTTAGAATAATGAGATTAGAAATCACAGAAACAATCACAGAATCAAAACACAAATAAACAGTAAATGCAGTAAAAGTAAAAGGAAAGAACACACCGGGATTTTATACTGTTCGGAGTTACCCTACATCCAGTCCCGTACAATTCCTTGTGCGGATTTCTTTTCAACTAGTAAATGCTAATACAATCTCGATTTCAAGGCTACGAGACACACCCTCCATAATCCCAGCCTTTGGGTAGAGCCGCTTGATTTCTAAGCTACAAGCACACCCACTAGATTTACGGGCTACTAAGCATACCTAATTGATTTCATGGGCTACAATCACATCCACAAGTATATCGGTTTGATTTATAGAGATTTACAAACTCAGGACTTCAACCTTGATTACAAATAATCCTATAACCCTTGAATAGCACTTAGATCTTGATTAGAGTGAGAGAGATGATAGAAATCAGAGAGCAAATGATAGAGAATCAAACTAATGGCAATGGAGTTTGATTCTGGTTGAAATTCGGCAAGTATGGTTATTATTTGTTTTAGAAAATATGAGAGAAGAAGAAGGGGAGAAGAACAATGAAAAGTGATTGAAAAATCCGTTGGGAAGACAGGTATTTATAGAGTAATAACGGTCTTGTCCATTTGTGAAGAGATACGAAGAATAGACACTTCTTTTGAAATTTGATTTTTGGAACTCACGGCTAGTATGTCGACATATAGGATTAGAGTATGTTGGCATACACTTTGTAATTTTGAAAAACACTTTAAAATATTATTTTGAAAATATATTGTTTTGTGAAATAATTTTATACTTTGTAAGTATGTTTAAATATAATATATATATATATATATATACATTATAATCATAATAAAACTTAGGTAAAACTATATGATAAGAATTTTGAAAAATAAACTAATATAAATCAAAATCTAATAAAAACAATAGCTTGGTAAAATATTAAAAACTAAAATGATAAGTATAAGAAATTGAAAACTATTTGAAAATTATTTTGAAAGGAATATTTAAAAACTTATTTAAAAATATAGAGAGAGAGATCAAGTGCTATCAGAATTTTAACAAATATTCTAGACTCTATAACTTACCTGGAATATCTTGGAATCTTGAACTCTTGAATACTAATGAGTCTTTATTCTTGAGTCTCTATATCAACATCATTAACTCTTCAATCTTCACTTGATACCGTACAATCTTCTTAGATCAACACTTGTCTAATATCCTACCTGTCTAATATCCTGCACCATATACTATATACCTTGATAAAACATTAGTATTTATATTTTATATAATTCCCTAAAGTTGTTGCAATCAAAACCAAATCCTTAGGTACTAACATTGCATACATATTAAACGTATGTGCTCACACAAGGATGTTCACATACATATCTTATATGTCATGTCGTTTCATTTATATAGAGGACTTGATAGATAGATTCTTGCTTTTGGTATAGTAATCATATGTCATGATCATCATGCATGTATACATATAGGTATCTTATATGCTATGTTTCTATTTATTTTTCACCTAGTATACATATAGGTATGTTATAGTTGTTCCTTATGTTCTCTAATATATATGTATGTTATGGTTGTTTGAACGATTGATTATGCATGTTGTGAATGTTGTGCGTGTACTGTGATACGTGAGAGTGCGAATTACATTTTTTGTCCTTTAGGAATTTCAAGGAAGAAATTCATTTAAGAGGGTAATGTAATATCCCATATATTTTGATAATTAATTTTAGGAGTATTATAGTAATTTTAATTAGTATGGGTAAAAATGTAATTTTACGAATGATAAACTTAGACCATGGGGGTTGCACCATGGCGTAGATTGAATTTTTCCAGTTGAAACACCTATAAGAGCATCAGAATCAAAGTTTTGTATGAAGGAGATACAGACGTTTTAGTTGTGGTTTTATAGTGGGTTGAAATGGGTCGAATGCCCAACAATTTGAATTCAAATCCAAATGGTTGGTCCTTTAATCATAAAATCTAAAACAAACAACGTTTTCCCATTTCTCACTTTTCAAAATTTCACCCTCGTCCCCATTGCATCTTTTCTACAGTGAACTTCGTATCACTAGAACTTTCTCAATATATACGTAAATTACGTAAAATTTATATCAAAACGATGAGCAAGGCAAGGGCTATGCGTAAATATAAACCTCAAGTCAAATTGAAGATATTGTAGGATCATCCGCTTCAAACAAGAGAAGGAATTGGGTGGATTCCAGTCAAATCGGAAAGCTTTGATCATAGATATATGAGTGGAATCCTTCTCTTTCCCTATAATACAATTATAGTTGTATAACATGGTTTCTAGCTCAACTTTAGAATTAATTCTGAATTATTTAAAGTTATATTACTGTTTTAGTGATATTAAATTAACGGGTTAATGAATGAATGTTTAAAAACAAAACTTTTGAAGTGTGTTGCAAGTAAATTGGTTTTGATGACAGGACTTGAATATGAGTACCATATATATATATGTGTGTGTGTGTGTATGTATGTATGTATGTATATGTATATGTATATGTATATGTATATGTATATGTATATGTATATGTATATGTATGTATGTATGTATGTATGCATGTATGTATGAATGGAAGTATATTTCTTATGGTATGGTAACTATATAAGTTTCAAAACTAACATAGGGTTATTTAAGAAATGTAGACTTATATAAAGCAAATACAAAGGGATAAACTTTATATTTTTATTAATGATATGTAGAGAAACCTTATGAACTTGATGAGTAAATACAATGAAATAATGATTAAATTCGTATATAAAGTACTGGAATGATGTAGTAGAAATCCAACACCAAAACAATGAAGGAGACATGAGAAATAGATTAAAATCGAATAAGAAATAAACTACAGGATGGTTACTGTATTCTATAAAAATATAGTAATCGGTCGACCAATTAATGTTTAATTGGTCGACTGATTAATGCATTCTATGGCAGATTGAATCTAGACCGAGACAAGATAATTATAGATTGTTTTACAATTGTTTCGAGATTAAGTTCTGGTGGTTCTCATTCTATGAAGATGACAAATGAATTAATGTGACCTTCGTATGGAAAAATGTGTGTTGTGATGATTGTATGATGATGATGGTTGTTATTTGATGGTCAAGTTATATAGTTGTTTGATGTTAGTTGCTCCTATAACTTACCATGGTATCACAAGTCACACATATCTAGTATGTGGATCGTGAGAGAATGGAGATGTCTATATGTAGACTTATATGACCTTTGGTTGACCTTGCCTACCACTATGTCCATGGGTTAAACAGATAATTATCATAGGACACTATTTGTTTTGTCATTGTTATACATTTGATATTAAATGTAATATGTGTGTGTGTAGTTATGTATGTATGTATGTTATTGGTTTGACTTTTTGAAAGCAGGTGACATAGGTTAAGGTATGTTTACATATGTATTAGACATTAACTATGTTATATAAATATTTTTGTATTATATGTGAAATAGATTTATTTCACTCATTTGGACGTATGTATGACCCCCACTCCATATTTCTTTGCATCTGTCATCGATAGGTTGATGGATTGTGGACTAGTGCTGGTGTGGGTAACATTGATGGTGCAGATGATATGGTGTTACTTATATATATATATATATTGACATATTACATTAAGTACGATAATGTGTGGATTGTTGGATTGGTATTGTGTGGTATATTACTATGGATATATGATCTATTATTTGGTTTAAATAAATGGATATTTGGTATTATACATTGTTCGTTTGGTCATGGGTTTTGAATCATGTAGTCAAAGTATCAATTTATTTATCTTTATCATGAACCCTAATGATCCGCCATTTTGGCTTTCGTTGATTGAATGTCAATTCAGTGTTAAGCTTAAAATGTTATGAAGGCAGGCAGTTACAGGTTAAAGTTCACATCTAGGAGTCACACAACCACAACTCTCGATTTTCGATTGAAAATAATTTATTAAAATAATTTATAAAATTTATAATTTAGTATTATGGAGAAATTAATATAATTGTTATATTAATGAATTATTATTATTATTAATTATTATTAAAGGACCTTAATTTAACGAAAAAATATACAACTATTATATATTTGTTTAATCATTTTTGGGGCCAATATATTAATTTAAATACAATAAATATTATATATATAATTTTTGTAGCCTAAAATTCTGAAATTATTTAAAAATAAGGAGGACCAAAATACATATGGATGTGAATTAACTAAATGAGTTTAATTAATTAAGTGAGATAAGATTTCACTTATAGTGGGTCATACCTTAAATATCGGATAAAGATAAGGTATTTTACATGGTCCATTAATGTTGCTATAAATGTACCTAGACCTAGATGCCTCATTCAATAGAAATAGAAATTTATTATCTCTCCATAAAAATAAATTATATATTAATGGTGGACTTTTCAACTCCACTATTGAGTTACATAACTGTTCTCGCAAATGAGGGTTGATAGTTCAAGGTGTGTTCATCTTGCAAGATCATCGGGAAAAATTCAATTATTTTCAATAAAATCCATTTGTAAATTTATATTTAAATTGATTTATTTAGGTTTTTCTTTCTTTTTCTTAAACTAGAGGATTTTTCGTGCTCGCCATACGCGTCTTTGCTCTTCATCGTCATGGTGCATCATCATTGATGTGCACCCTTCCATGATCGATTCAAGACAAAGTCATCGTCATGGTCGATTGCATGGGATGAAGCAATGTCCATCATGTAGAGGGGCGATCAATCCCACGCATCGGAAAAACCTAATTATAGGATCATGCTATGGTGTGGTAAAAGAAATAGATCGATCAATTCTCCAATCAGGTCACAACTATTCTAAATGCAATAGTAAATAATTATATAAAAAATGGGACACAAGAGATTTATAGTGGTTTCACCATCGTTGGATAATGTACACCACTTTGGGGAAGAGGAGCTTTATTGCTTTCAATAAACAAGAAAGATTACGGGAGATTACAAAAGAATAATAAAAATCCCCATTTTGATTAATTAGGGTTACAATTTTTTTTACTGACTCATATTATTTCTTTCTGAAGTTGTGGGGATAATGAATTCCATGAGTCTACCCTTTTATTTATAGTCTTCTCCAAGTGGAGATATGGAAAGTTTTAAATAAGATAAGATTGTAACTAAGGAAAGTTTCCATATATTTGAATCGCATAAAAATTCAACACTCCATCTCGATTCAAATTATCTCAACCAACTCCTATTGCACCCTTCACCTTAATATGAATACCTTTCCGATAGGTTTCGGCTTGGCCACCCCTATCACACTCTGTCAACAAGTTTCGACAAGACCACCCCCCATAACAAATTGTTAAAAGTAGTGAAAACAAAAGTAAAGTCAAAACAATCTCCTAACAAGAAGTTAACTACAACTTCTGTCTCTCCAATAAGAAGAATACTACATCTTCCTCTAGCTTCAACTATGCTACTCTACTCTACCCCATGGTGCAACCATATGGCACTTGCACTTCAATAACGGAATCAAGTTCGAGAAATGCTCGAACTTAGCAATCGGCAATGCCTTAGTAAACATGTCTAGCGCATTGTCCTTTATGTTGATCTTCTCAAGACGAATCATCCTTTCTTCATTCATGGCAACAAGGAATGACTCTTTGACTTCTATGTGTTTTGTTCTTGAACCGAACACCAAGTTTTCAGCCAAATGAATTGCACTTTGACTGTCACAATTCCCCACCACACTATCATGAGCAAAGCCTAGATCGCACAATAGATGCTTCAACTAAAGTGCCTCCTTAGCTGCTTCAACCGTAACTGTCAACTTTGCTTCTATAATAGATAATGCAACCATGGACTGTAACCTTGCTCTCCAACTAATAGTTGTACCTCCAAGTGTGAACACGTAGCCTAAGGTTGATTTCCTTCTAGGAGTAAGCAAATTGTTGGTTCGGTTTGAAACCGATCAAAAACGTTGAAACCAAAATAACCATTCAAGAATCATAAACCAAACCAAACCAATATTTTTAAAACCAAAACCAACCAAACCGATAGTATTTGGTTTGGTTTGCTTAGTTTATTCGGTTTATCGTAATGAATTACATCTTCTGGTTGTTGATATAATATAACATTAAAAAAATTAATTGAGTCATATGATGCAAACATTTTTCAAATAAACTTCTCTTCTAAAAATATTAATATGAATTGAAAGAAAAATAATATTATTATGAAAATATTGTAAATAATGGCATTGTCGTTTGTAATTTTGTTATTTAGTATTGACTTAACTTCTAAATTTGATTTAGTTGGTTTGTTCGGTTTTCAGATATTGAAAACCAAACCCTACCAATAAACCAGTGAAATATAAAAACAGAAACCAAAACCAACCAATTTACTACCAAAATCAAACCAAACCGGCCAAACTTTATTGGCTTATTCAGTTTTAACCAATAAATGCTCACCCCTACTTCCTTCTCTCTCTATCTCCCGCATAGTCTGAATCACAGTAACCAATTAAGCTGCAACTCTTTCTAGTTCCAAAAACAAGCCCATGATCGGGTGTTCCCTTCAAGTATCTCAAAATAGCTTTAACATCTTCCCAGTGAATCTTTCCCGGATTAGCCATGTAGTGACTAAACATACTAACAGCATGAGCACTATCTGGCCTTGTGCAGACCATGGCGTATATCAAGCTCTCACTGCACTTTCATAGGACACCCTCTCCATATAAGTCTTGTCTTCAACTGAAATGGGAGATCATTTTTCCAAAATCTCTACATACAAAGGCATGGGTGTCGAAATGGCCTTTGTAGTATCCATGCTAAAGCGAACAAGCACCTTTCGTATATACTCCTTTTGACTTAGTCTCAAAAGTCCAAGCTTTCTATCTCTGAATATTTCCATGCCTATAATCTTATTTGCTTCTCCAAGGTCCTTCATTTCGAATTCTGCTTTCAAACGCATCTTCAATCGGTTGATTTCTTCTCTATCCTTGGAAGCAATAAGCATATCATCCACATACAAGAGTAAGTACACCCAATCACCGCTTTCCAAGTGTTTATAATAAACACAAGCGTCTTTTATGCTCCTATCAAAGCCAATGCTTAACATAAAATAATCGAACCTCTTGTACCATTGTCTCGACGATTACTTCAGACCATATAGTGACTTCTTCAGTTTGCAAACCCAATCTGACTTACCACCCACTACAAACCCATTTGGATGTTTCACGTAGATTGTCTCCTCCAAATCTCCATGTAGAAAAGCTGTCTTCATATCTAGCTGCCCAATTCCATATCGTGAGTAGCAACTATAGCAAACAAAATCCTAATAGATGTATGTCGCACAATCGAAGCAAAGTTTTCATCGTACTCTTTTCCCTTTCTCTATGAAAAACCCTTTGCTACCAATCTAGCCTTATGCCTTCCATCGTCTTTTACCTTGAATATCCATCTGCAACCTATGGCTCTACTTCACTGATGTAATGGGACCAAATCACATGTCTTGTTCTTCTACAATGACTGCATTTCCTCCTTCGCAACACAAATCTACTTCGAACTGTCCATTGACTTCAAAGAATCTTCAAGGTCAAATTGCTCCTCATACATGCAAAGCATAATCGAACTAATCACTAAGGTTGAGGTTTGCAAACTGACAATCTCCATATCTATCAGGTGCCTTCCTAATTCATTGTCTAGCACGAGCGGCTCCAGCATCACCTACCATGCTTTTAGCTCCACTTTGAACCGAACCATCTCCAACTTCATGGCCATCACCATTACTATTAAAGGTAATATATGGACTATTATATGATGGTTCTTCGACTGCAATTTCTTTGTCATCAATAATATCAACTCTACTCTTTAGCTGAAATGTAGGAACATATCTGTCTCATTAGGCTTGTCTCCTTCCAAACCTGAGCTATCTGAAGTCTTCTCTAACGGTCTGAACATGGATGACTCATTAAAGTAACATGTCTGGAGTGTATCACATTATTCATTATTGGACTCCAAACACGATATCCCTTTATTCCATCTATATACCTTACTAAAACACACTTAGTAGCTCTGGGCTCCAACTTATCAAATCATGTGTTATGCATATAAACAAGGCAACCAAATATATGAAAGTAACTGAGTATAGTAGACTTTCCTCTCCACAGCTCTTTTGGAATCTTCCCACCAATGGCTGAACATAGAATCCAATTAATGATGTGAGCATTAGTCGATATAGCTTTAGCCCAAAGGCCTTTAGATAAGCCCGCAGTCAATTTCAAACCACGAGCCTTCTCAAGTAGAGTTTTATTCATCCTCTCAACGACTCCACTGGTTGTGGATCACCGGGTGTAGTAAAATGTCTTCTAATACCATGCTATCTGCGGTATCCAAGAAATTCCTTCGAGACATATTTTCCACCATTATCAGATCGAAGAATCTTAAATTTCCTTCCAGTTTGGTTTTCGATGAGAGCTAACCATTCCTCAAACTTTTCAAACACTTTCGACTTAGCCTTCATTACATACACCAAAACCTTGCGCGAGTAGTCGTTAATGAAAGATATGAAATAGTAAGCTCCTCTAATAGAAGTTGTAGAACTAGTCCCCAAACAATTGAATGCACATAGTCAAGTACCCCCTTAGAAGTATGCTCGACAGCACCAAATGATACTTTGGCTTGCTTACTCAGAACACACTCCTTGTAGAAATCCAATTTGTTGAAGTATTCTCCTTTGATCTTCTTCTTCCTATGAAGCAATTCTAAGTTTTTCTCCAAAGTATGACCTAATCTTAAGTGCCAAATCTTATTAGCATCCAAACATTTAGTGCTATAGACTCCAATACACGATTCTCCTTGAACAATGGTACCCTTTAGCAAATAAAATTTTTTGGACCTCTATAACCTTCATTACTATAAGTGCCGCTCTAGAAACCTTCAAACCATCTCTGTCGATGGTAACCTTACATCCCAGTGATGCTAGCTGCCTTAACGATATCACAGACTTCCAAAGATCTAGTACATAATGAACATCTGAAAGAGTGTGAACAATCCCGTCGAACATGCGAATGCAAAACTAAGCCAACTTCCATGAACCTATATGTAGCATTATTACCCATAAGGATGGAACTTCCTTAATTAGCGACAAAGTAAGACACATAATCCTTATTGGGTATCATATGGAATGAAGCCCTTGAATCAAGGACCCAATGATCTGCAACATCTGATACTACAACTGTCAACACATTGCTGTTTTCTTTCTCCACCGTAATAGATGAAGAATCTCCAATCTCCTTCTTAAAATCTGGACAGTATCTTCTTCAATGGCCCAGTTTCTTACAACGATGACACTTTCCATCTTTAGACTTACTATACCAGCGGAGCTTCTTCGAATTAGAACGACTTAAAATTCTTTTTCTTCTTCTCCATTCTTCCGCTCTCAACAAACAAGCCTGAACTACTATCACTTCCTCCACTACCATCTCCTAAACCTAAACCCTTCATCTGATCTCTCAACTCCTCACTAAGAAAACATGTCTTCACGTCGTCCAACGTCAATATTTCTCTATTGTATATGAGGATGTTAATGAAAATGGCAAACCGCTCCGGAAGCGAACACAACAGAACCATGGATTTCCATTCTTTGTCAATCTTCAAATTAATTGACTTCATCTTCATCATTAGGTCATCAAATATACTCAGACATGCTTTAGTGAGAGAACCTTCCTTCATCTTATAGGTGAAGGTCTTCAGAAAGATCAATCGGTTGATCAATGATTTCTTTATGTAGAGGTCTTCCAAGTTCTTCCAAATTCCTCTAGCGATAGTTTCCCGACTAATTTCAAAAATAATATTCTTACCCATAGCAGGTTGGGGTGTAGTATAGTCTCATTCTCCCATGTCCTTATTCTCTACAGTAGATTTAGTTAGATCTAAATCCTTTAAGTCATAAACCATGTTGTGGACACGATTTCTTCTTAGTACTGCCTTCATCATTCACTGTCACTTCTCAAAATCTCCTTCTCCGTTTCACTCCTCTATCAATAACTGTGAACCTGAAGCCACGTAGGAACCCATAATATACAGAGCAACTACTAGTGTTGAACTAATCTCTGATGTATTATCTTCACCTATCATTCTACCTAACACCTTCTATGCAATAGCAAACCTAAAAGCTCTAATACCAGTTGTAGAAGGGTGATTGATCCCTCACAGTGGAAAAACCGAATTATAGGATCGTGCTATGGTGCGGTAAAACAAATAGATCGATCAATTCTCTAATTGAATCAGAGCTATTTCAAAAGCAATAGTAAATAACTATAAAAGAGAAAATGAGATACATGAGATTTATAGTGGTTCCATTATCGTCATGATAGTTTACATCTGCTTTGGGGAAGAGGAGCTTTATTACTTTCAATAAATAAGAGATTACAGAAGAATAAAAAAAGTCCCTAATTTGATTAGTTAAGGTTACAATTTATTTTTATCGACTCATATTATTTCTTTCTGAGTTGTGGGGATAATGAATTCTATGAGTTACCCTTTTATTTACAGTCTTTTCTAAGTGGAGATATGGAAAGTTTTAAATAAGGTAAGGTCGTAATTAAGGAAAGTTTACATAAATTCCAAATTGCAAATAAGAAAATTTTCCATATATTCCACATTGAAAATTAGGAAAGTTTATATGTATTTCAAATTGCAAATTAGGAAAGTTTCTGTATATTTAAATCACATAAAAAATTCAACACATTATCGATAATAACTCCGATAACTAAAGCAACGTCGACAAACGATGGAGGTTGAAATTATGGTTTGAAGATTTTGCATTGGAGGTGACATTACTTTTACCGAACTACGGCTCTTGTTGAGTGGAATACATCAGAAACATGGATGGTGTTATGCGGTGGCCCAGGTGGTGGCAAAAATTGGTTAAAGTTTCGTCGGGTGGTAGTTAGGTTATCTGTGAGAAGAAATGAAATTATATAAAACCCCTCGTTAAATTATAATTTTCATTCCAATCCATAAATTTTCAAACACGAATAACTTTTATATAGGATCTCCATTTTGCATGCAACTTGCATTGATGAGTTCGTAATTAAATTATAAACACATCATGTGATGCCCGACCCCTATACCCATGCAGTTAGAGAGTGAAAATTGTTTGAGAGCACGAAGATTGGGACACTAGGTGAGCACTCCGTCTTATGCATTCCCTTGGGCTAACATGGATATGTGTTCTCAATAATAAATACATCTCAATACAACTCAATATACGTATCTTATCTCGGCACAAAGCAATTGCACGAAGAAGTTTTCTAGAATAGAAAAACACAAGTACATAAAACAAGGAATATCTCAAACACGCAGCTGATAAATATAATATACATCATTTATAATCGCTTCCATAACAAGGTCTACAATGTCTCACATGAGACTAAATCATCATAAGTCATACATACATCTGTCGTGCTAAGGACAGAACATACAATACACATGTAGGTATATTCAAGATAGCCTTCCAACACCCATTTCACACTTTGATAAACCCATAAACTCCTCAGGCTACCTAATTAAGAGTTCCCGAGAGTTTTCATAGGGAAAATAACACATAAGTAATACTAAGTCTGGTATGAGTGAAATTCATTATCCAAAATATAATATAATGTATAACAATATAACATGCTCATCACAACATAGTCGGCCCACTCCACAAATGTGGCTCTAGTCGTAATTCGATCTATGAACAACATAAGGGATATTCATAATATTCATATAAAGCATGTAAATAAAGGAACCATACCAAAACCTACTCTTCTCTAACTAAGATAGGGTTAGGATAATAGAGTATGTTCCTATTTGGCATTGTATGATGCAATCATCCAATAATGTGTATTCAACGTAATAGGGTAAATGTCACACACTCATAGACTACCCTTAGTCTTGACTATATATTGATAATGCACATGTCAACCTCTAATGTCCACACCTATTCGATTATAGGTTGTCAAATTCCCTTTTTTAAAAGTATATAATTATCACTAGTCCATAAGGCAACAATATCAGATGATGAATACCAAAAGGGAGAAAATACTCATTACAAAATATTGTGAGTGTCCCTACATGGTTTCTTTGTTACCCCAAATAACTCTTAATTCGGAAAAATCTCGTATTTCCATCAATTTCCTATATTCAATAATTATTCACAATGGCATCTTAAAGCCTGAGTAACAGACAATTTGACCAGTGACAATTGGGCTAACTTGTCATAGACCTAAGGCGCTACCCCGCAGTCAGTCAGCTAAGATGGATATTAGCTTTTCTGGTATTAAATATTCAAGTTTTATTTTATTAATTTTCATCATAAATCACTTGTCTCGATGGGAACTCATGAGATGTCTTTCAATGCAACTCTAGTCATCTCAAAGTCTATCCTAACATACTCACCCATGGGAGACAATTCATTTTCTTCTTCTTCTCATTGGCTTAAACTAAATTCATCAAATTTCGGCCATCGAAAATCACTCTTCGAATAGGAAAAATTTCATCATAAGTTCTCCCTATCAACGAACAATCAAACAATTCTCAAAATTAAAGTTTTCCATCATCGTTTCAACCAAAATTTTCAAAGAACCCACTATCCAAATTTGATCTAGTAAACAATATAACTCAAAATTAACCACATAACTTATAAATTTATGATGTTTGCCACCTCAAAAATAATCAAAACCACAATTTATATGTTATCCAGCCTTTTGACTAGGCAATATTCAGACTGATTTGACGGATAGAACTTGAAAGCTATCGGGGAAGAAATCCCAAAGAGATAGCCGTAAAGCCTAGAAACTAAGTATAACCGAGATTACATGACAAAAGCAAATTTTGCAATTTCTAGGACTTGGGGATCTTTTAGCTCTCTTGCAATTTTTACACATTTCTTGTAGTTTCCTATCGAGTGGTACCGAACCATAAGAATAACACTTGTAAAACAACTATATCATCAATAAAAATGTCAAGTGAATGTAGGCAATGATTGGCCGAATCACTATAAACGTGTGTTGTTCTATTTTTTCTCATTTTAATTTACTTTTTCTTCAATTTCATTCTCTACATGATCTCTTGGGTGTTGGTGCCATATTTTCGTACTAACATTTTGATGCTTTCACTGAGAACCGATTCCCAGTCTATTTGGATCCATCATCTACTATTGGATTGCCTAAATCCAAGTGATAGATCCAGTTTTCCTCATTTTTGGAAATTTTAACTACTCGGATTTTTAGAAAATCTACACAAGTGCTTTCTACCATGGCTCCTAAAAGGGATCGATCCACCACTTTGCATGCTGCTGAGAATGTCGAGAATGCTGGTTCCCAACATATCAAGGAGGTTGCACAGCCAACCGTTAACGAAGGTCAGAACCCAACAGATGTGATTTCTAGGGTTAAGGTGGACCATATTATGAAGCAGATGGAAGACAAGCTCCAGGAAAGCCACAATAAATTGAATGCGTAGATGAAGCAGAGCTTGGATTTGCTAAATCAATTAACCAACGACCGCAGGAGAATCAGGACAGATAGAATGCCTTCTGGGTAAGAATCTGATAGTTCCTCGTCGTCAGAGCAAAGGCAGAGGAACAGAAAGCAAAAGATGCTTAGGAAGGATACCGGGAAGTCAAAAAAAATGAGACCGAGACATAGCCAAGGCCTATGGATCGGTATCGGTCCATCAAGAGGGATTGGTACCTAACCATCCCACTTAGGCACAAGTGGCCAACTCGCGGATAATGGTGTTGGTTTGGCTTCTAGATGCGCTATAGATGGCCATAATGTTGGAGATCAAGCGGCTGCTTCGGATCCGCCATAGATAAACTATATGCACGGAACTGCTGAACGAACAGATTTCCCAAAGTCAAAGGAGCCCAGGTATCGTGAGACTAACCGAGAGCTTTTACCGGGCCAAATACCCAGGGCAGATTACGATTATCGCCGTTTAGTAGATCCACTTGAGTTAGATTTGACTGAAATGGTCAAAAGACTTATAAGTGAGAACCAATATCGGACTAACAATAAGTGAGGTTCCTCCCAAAGCTGGAATGCGTTCACAGAAGAAATCCTGCATGAGGAATACCCAAGGAGGTTTGCGATGCCAACAATGCCATCATACAATAGGAAGACGGATCCAAGGCAACACTTGATGAAGTATGATTGGCACATGGATTCTGCCAGAGCTACCGATGTTGTGAGATGTCGTTGTTTCTTGATTTTCCTAGAGGGAGTGGCAACGATGTGGTTCACCAGCTGCCACCGAGATACATAATATCTTTCGAGCAATTCACATGAAAATTAATTGAGCAATTCCGTATGCACACACCCTGTCCAAAGGATGTTATTCAACTTTCCAACCTCTTTCAGAAAGCGGAAGAGTCTTTGAAGGATTTTTTACATAGATTTCATACTGCAACGACGGAAGTAAGCAATGCTCAGATGATATCGTATTAATGGCGTTGATTAGGGGGATTCTTCCTGAGATCGACAGGAGGTGGTTGAAGATGAAACCCCCCAACAACGATGGATATATTCTATAGAAAGGAAAATCAGTTCTTGCGCTTGTAGGAGGCAAATACTACTGTTGAGAAGGCTGATGTCGGTCGTTCGACCGAAGTGATATAGAGTATTGTTACTGTGAAACAATCTAAAGGGAGGTTTAGAAATGTTGTTGTCAATGTGAAGAACCGAAGTGATGGATAGGGCAAGAACAACAGTGGAGCTCAAGACTAGAAGTCGAATTCAAGGAGACGTCCAAGAATCCTAAAGTTTGATAATTACACTCTACTAAACAACTCAATTGAAAACATATATTTAGCTGCTCAGGGCAAAAAGCAGAACGGGAAGCCGGCTCCCAGGGATTCAACTAGGAAAGAAAAGAGATCTGGCAAGTTTTGTAGATTTCACGAGACTCGCGGTCACAACACTATTGAATCCAGATATTTATGTGATGTGATCAAAGAATTGATTCATAAAAAGAAACAACAACACTTTGTGAAAGCCCCGCAAGATGGAGGGCAAGGACTTCAAACCCCTAGCAGGGGCAAGCCGAGCCTGGTGTTGATGAGCCCAGACGGCTTGAGAAATGTCTTGTTGTCAATACTATAATCGATGGACCGCATCCAGCTGAGAAGAATTGGAACGAGATGGAACGGTATGTGGGAGCGTTAAACATGCAATGAATGAGAGCTGTTTTTCCATCAAGGTTGATGTTTTGGCAAAACAACTCAGAAGTATGACAGATACTATCAAGTTTCGAAATAGAGATGCCGATGGGGTAGAGGCCTCGACGATCGATCCGCTTGTGATATTGGCCATGATTGGCCCTGTTATTGTGAGGAAAGTGTTAGTTGGTTGTGGAAGTTCAGTTAACATTTTATTTAAGGAAACCTACAACCAGATGCTTCTGGAGGGAAGGAGTTAAAGCCATATAAATCTTAGATCTAGTGATTTAACAGGACTGCTACTGAGCCTGTGGGATGTGTGGATCTACCGGTGATACTTGGAGAGGGCGAACGCAGGAGAGTGCAGGTCATGCTTTTTGTTGTGTTGGATGTATATTCTGCCTCTAATGCTTTTTTAGGCCGGTCCACCCTTGCTAAATTTAAAGCAGCCATCGCTCCATGGTGTTTAACTATGAAATTCCCGACTGAGAATGGTGTAGGGATTATTCAAGGAGACCAGGGACTTGGCTGCGAGTGTTATGTCGTTGAGCTAAAAGAGGCGAGGCGAAGAGAAAAAGGAAAAGGTGTGGAGAGGACTCTTTGCATCAAGGCTCTGGACATATTGCAACCACCACCTAATCCCTAGCACGAGCAGCACAGTTGGTTCTATATGGATATGGATCCAGGAAAGAGCCAGAGGATGGAAGGGTTGCACCAGCCGAGTTAACAATCAGCATCCCGATCAGCCAAGATGATCCTACATGGGTCCTAAAGATCAAATCGCAGCTTAGCATGAGAGTGATGAAAGAGTTGGTTGGTTTTCTCCGAGCGAACCTGGATGTGTTCACCTGGACTCACTCTAATATATATGGAATATCATCGAAAATAGCGAGCCATGCATTAAATGTAAATCTGAAATGTGATCCTATGAAATAGAAACGCTGCAGTCTGGGTTCGAAGAGATCCGCTGCAATCAAAGAAAAAGTGGTGAATTTGAAAGATAACGGCTTTATCTGTGACGCTCTATACTCGGTGTGGGTATCAAATCCAATTTTGGTAAAAAATTCGAATGGTAAGTGGAGGACATGCGTTGACTATTCTGATTTGTATAAAGCGTGCTTAAAGGACAGCTTCCCGCTCCCGAGGATTAATCAGCTGGTGGATTCCACAACCAGAAATGAATTGCTATCGTTCATGGATACATATTCTGGATACAATCAGATACCCATGCACATACCATACCAGGAACATACCAGCTTCATAATCGATCTAGGACACTACTGCTACCTCATCATGCAATTTGGATTAAAGAACGTCGGAGCGACTTATTAGAGGTAGGTCAACAAGATGTATAAAGATCAGGTCGGGTGCTCGATGGAAGTTTACGTGGACGTGGACAATATGCTTGTGAATTCACGGCGATCTAGGAACCACGTCGATGATTTGGCGGAGATGTTCAATGTTCTCCGAAAGTACGGGATGAAGCTTAACCCTTTGAAATGCTCATTTGGCGTTGCATCGGGGAAATTCTTAGGCTTCACCGTGAACTCCCGTGGGATCGAAGCTAATCTAGAGAAGATTGAAGCACTAAGGAACATCCAAGCCCTAGAGACAATCAAAGACGTTCAAAGCTTGAATGTGAAGGTCATCGCCCTGAGTCAATTCATCTCCAGAGCTACTTACAAATGCATCCCTTTCTTCGATATGATGAAGAAAGAAAAGAGAAATTTTGCTTGGATGCAAGAATGCATAGACGTATTCCAGGCTCTGGTGGATCACTTGGAGAGACCCTTCATTCTATCAAAACTGCTGGATGATGAGGATTTGTTTATTTATCTGGTAGTATTGGTGCACGCTTTGAGCGTCACACTTGTAAAAGAGGAGTCCCGAATCCAGCGACCGGTGTACTACATCAGTAAGTGGCTGACAAGAGCAGAAAGAAATTATCTGAAGCTAGAGAATATTACAAAGACTAGACAATATTCATATTGATTTGACGGATAGAACTTGAAAGCTGTCAAGGTAGGAAGCCCGAAGAGATAGCCATATCCTAGAAACTAAGTATAACCGAGATCATAAGACAAAACCAAGGTCACTCCAAAATTACAAAGCCCGATTCAACCATCTGATGGATCGGTATCAATCCCTCTCTATGGATCGGTATCGATCGATAAATATGCATCCAAACCTCTCCAACCTCTTTCCATGCTTAAATATTTATATTAGCAACCCACTTTGGGTTCCATGGATCGATCGCAATTCATTTGATATCGATTGCCTCAATCACCAGAAGTCAGCAAGTTTGTACATCCGTCGATCCATCCAATCAGTTTAGAAATAAGCTAATAGCCATACAAAAAAGTTTGGAAACACAAAAGCTAACAATGTATGGCTTCATCCCAAAGAGGTTAGAAGGATCCATAAGATAATCTTATCGATCGGTACCAAACCATGTCCATGGATCGGTACCGCTCTATAGCTGATTGCAGAGCTGGCCACGTTTCTTCTTAAGCAACCACTAGAAGATCATGGAGAACATGCGTAAGGATGTGCTAAAGCTTTTCCTGACGACCTACAGCTATAAATTGGCATCGAGGGGTATTTCGGGATCTTTTAGCTCTCTAGAAATTTTTTACACATTTCTTGTAATTCCTTATCGAGTGGTACCAAACCATAAGAACAGCACTTGTAAAACAGCTATATCATCAATAAAAATCTCAAGTGAACATAGGCAAAGATTGGCTGAACCACTATAAATGTATGTTGTTCTGTTTTTTCTCATTTTAATTTACTTTTTCTTCAGTTTTATTCTTTACATAATCTCTTGGGTGTTGGTGCTACATTTTGGTACTAACAATATGTATATACATACTTATATATACATAAAAACATGCATAAAGGCCAAAATAAAATAATTAGGGATTTATAAAATTCACCCATCAGTTTGTTGTAAATCTTATTTCTCTAGTAATCGTAGCCAAAAGCAATCTATTCCACACCAATTTCAACTTGAATTGCCTACCTTTAATGATTTGGGGATTTTCAATTCATCTCTAAATAAATTGAAATTAATATATATGATAGAGATTTGGCTTGTGATTCTACATTGAGTGGTTTTATATTTTTCTAGATTTTATTATAATTTTGGGAAATTTTAAAGGAGGTGGGATGAATGAAAAAGATGAAGAAGAAAGAAACAACACGCTCTTTTATTTCTAAAACAAAATGAAGGTGTGTGGGAAGTATGGACCGCATGGAGGAGAGAGGAAGAAAGTTTTGTGCATGTGTATCATTTGTTGGATGAGAAAATTATGCAAAAGTCATCTCCTTTCAAACACCGTAAAATACCACTTTTTATAATAAAAACATTCCAAAACTTAACTTTTTACAAACAAAAATTATCAAAAATTATATTTTTAAATTCCGTGAAAAATCCTCTTTTTTAAAATAACATTCCATAGAAATAAATTCATTTTCTATTTATAAAAATTGTATAAGTAGAAAAAACTATGTTTTTATCAATAAATTGATTAATCATTCCAATGAATCAAATAAAAATATTTTCACCAACTATTTTCCTTTTCCAACCCGAAGTATAATTTCCAACTCAAAATAAACGATTATTTATCTCTAAATGTCATAAATATGAAATTTATCATTTTCTTTTAATAAATAATCCAGTTTATAAAATCCATAAAATAAATTATTTCTCCTTCAAAATTTATATTCCTTTTAATATAAAAAAATCTATTTCACAAGAAAATATTTTCATAAAATATTTCCTCGATAAAATATTTAATTATGTAAAATTTTCTATTTTAATATCAATGTATTTTCGAATGAAAATTAAAGTATTTACGATGTAAAATCTTGAAACTATGCATTAATAAATGATTTAAAATTTTGAAAATTATTTTAGAATTCGATATAAATATAATTAGTAGGCAAAAACAAATTTTAAAAATATATTTTTAAGTATATACATGATGTAATATTTAAAGGTGTTGGAAATTTGCTAATAAAATGAGATGAGATATACTTATATATATGATAAATTGGTTATAGATCATATGAAATAATATTGTAAAAATGATGTATGGGTATTCCAGAAAATAACGAATTTGTTTCAAATCTAATTATATTTTTAAATATTGAATTGGTAAAGCTATAAAGAATTGAGTTTTCGAAATTAAATATTATTAAGAATGGATATATTTAAGAATTATTGGAAAGAAATTAGCTTTGGAAATTGAAATTATATTATTTGTTTAATATAAAGACTTACAAATAGATATGCAATGATTAAATAAAAAAACTAAGTTATGGTTTTCTATGAAATGATTTAACATGAAATGATTTAACATGAAATGTCTAAAGTAAAACTTTATGAAATTTTATTTATGTATAATTTAAGAATTTAGTTTGATAAAAAATGAATGAATTTAGAACTCAATGGTTTTTGATGTAAACTAAAACGAATATGTTATTGTAATTTTCACTTAAACTCAAAATTTGGATTGGAGTTAGAAAAGAATTACATGGCCTATATAAAAATTGAGTTAATTATGGTGAATTAGATAGAATAGTCAATATGCCAGTGTGCTAAGAACTTTCTAGTATTGAACATTATGGATTTGCAAATTGTTGGAAGATTTGGGTAAAGGAAAAATTACATAGAGATTCGGTGGCCTTTTCAATCGATGTTCAAGTTGGAAGGATGGAGTACCAAATTAATTTTCCATTATAACAAGTGGCAAATACCATTTTGTGTCATGTTACCCATTTAATATGGTTTAAATTATCGGAGCTTAGTGCAAGATGGCTTGAGAGATATGATTTGGCCAAAACTTATTTTATTTTAAAGTAAGAAAGAGTAAGCCAAATTATTTTGTCATAGAGTTATAGAAAAGAGACGTCAAATAAAATGGCATTATGTTGATATTAAGGGATATGATACACTCAAAAAAGACGTTGAAGTATGAGAGAGCAGTCGAGTGTAAGTTCCAAACAAGGTTGAATAATAGAAGATTGCTGCATGAGATAGTCGACGTTAGAGGATGACTATACTTGTTTATGGAGAGTGTCGTCATACAAACATATCGGTTAGTGTTACAACATATGTTTGTTTGGTTATGGTACACCATAGTATTGTTTATTATTTCGCAGTAGATGCTCTTGGGCCATTTTTGTGCTATGTTATACTTGAGTATCTTTCCCTTGAGTTATGATTACGTATAAAGTACCCAAAGAAGGGTCGTTATGTTTTGGTTATGGTTTTAGCATTTGGGTGTGTGCATGAAGGTGTAATCTTGATATCACATATGAGTAGTTGAATTGATAGGTACTTAACGCCATGTTCACTATGTTAGGATATCAATCCATTTTTAGATTGTTCTTATAAGAAGTTTATGGAGGCTATGCTATTTGGGGACTAGGAAATATATTTTAAGTTGGTAGGGTAAGGCATTATTCGATATTGTTTTGCATCGTCTGTTATACTTTGGAAGTGAGTCAATTAGGGCTCCATGTCAGAGAAGAAACCATTAAGTAATCATATGTAAAGTGTTTTTGGAGTACGGCAATGTACATAAAGGTACTCTAGCCGTATGTTAGTTTACAGGAGTTCATAAGCATGTAGAGTTAATGTTATTTTTTGGAGTATTAAATGTTGTATGATTCTAAGACATGAAGCAAATATCTTAAATAGCACATATAGAGGTACACAGGCGATTTTTCTAGGAAGAACGAGATTTTGTAATTTGGAAGAAATTGACGACGAGGTGAGATTAGATCTTTTCAGTCATCACTTGGATTGAAAGAAAAAACTATCTTATTAGGTCAATTTTCTGAAATAGTGATTTTTTGCATAACCTATTTCAATGCCCAATGCACGTGAAAAATAAGTGAAAAGTACACAGCCTAGTCTATGAGTTCATTATAGTAATATTGTGTTCATTGAAAGTAGGGCATTATCCATTTTCGATGCCTATAGATTAAATGGTGGTGGAATATGAGGTTCACCTTAGAATCCTAAATGTTAATCCACTTAGAGGGGAAACACCTATGTTATCATGTTATTGTGCCTATGGACTTAAAGAAGAAGTTTAGTGAGGTATACCATAAAGGGTGTGGAGTTGGTTAGTATTTTTCAATGGTTAGAGAAAGGCGAGCAATATACGTTTTTGGAGCATTATGCAATTGATGACAAAGGAAGGCTAAAGCAAATGAAAAATCATGTGTCCCAATGGTTAATGATGAGGTAGACGAGGTACTTAGTGAGTGTCATCATTCTAGGATGACTATTCATCCAAATTTGGTAAAATGTACCTTGATACGAAGAGTGAAGAGGGTTTTCTATTGGCTGAGGATGAAGAAGCAAGCAGCGGAGTACGTTGCAAGGTATTTGATGATGGAGATATGCCAGTAGCGAATTCTATTTAAATTAAAGTCACACTTGAACAATATATGATTAGAGACACCTTAGTGAAAGTTGAAGTGGTACGCAAAGGAATGGAAACTGCATAAGATAGGCATGCATAGAGAGATTGCAGTAGGTGGCATGATATAGGTGAAGGACTCGCTATTGATATATGTTAGGAGGGATAGCTAGTGCCACCGGTTGTTGGGCCTTTCTCGGTTGTATAGAGGGTAGGGAAGTCAGCATGCTTGAGTAAGTTCTTAAAAAGTTGGCGGGTTGCCACATACACTCTGTTTATCCCATTTGCGAATGTACATTAATGATTTACCATTTCTGGTAGAGTTTAGCTTGCTTGATGAGGTGAATGTAGAGGCAGCGCCTATAATACTCTATAGGCATATTGACATTTTAGGGCCTGATGTGATACGGCATACAAATGGAGAAATGGAATTGGTCCAAGTATGACAATGAAAAGGTTTCGATAGGAGTACGAAGGAACTTAAGGAGAGAATCTAAGTTTCCCATCATTATCTCTCTTCCAATAACTTCCTATTTTAGTTAGTTTGTAGGTTAATTTTCTCATATGGTTATTTGTAAGCTTTCATGGTTGATCCAGTTAGCTGTTTGACATAGACATGGATGTATAGATGCTAGGATTTGTTCGTATGCACGTCCTTGATACGTATTTTGGTTGGTATGGTTTCTTTGCTTGAGCTATACAATTTAGTTCATATTGTGTTGGCTTGTATGTATGTGCATACCAACCTATGAGAGATACCTATATTTACGAGTGTTCTTATTTATATGATATAATTATTTATATGTTATTTGTTATTTCTCTATATATGTGTTTACTTGATTACTTGTTTATAGATGTGGTTATTTATTAGCTCTTCGATATGGTTATTACATATGGATGTCCGGATGTGCGCGCACACACACTGATAAATATATATATATAGACATATATATATATATATATGCATTTTTTGTTGTCACTACATATGCATTCATATAGGAGGCCGCTTTAGTTGCATTCACACTCATATCACATCATAATATTTTATTTTTATTTTTATAGTCTTGGTTGTTTTATATGTTTGTATGTTATAAAGCTAGTTGCATTGTTCGTATTTTTGGATTTTGGGGACCAAACTCTTTTAAGGAGGAAGAATGTAACACCCCATAATTTTACGAAACTAAACAATTAAATTAAACGTGTAAAGTCCTCTTCTTTTAAAAATAAGTTTCCATAAAAATTAATTTAATTTCCATTTCTAATAATTTTATTAGTAGGAAAAAACTGCATTTTTATCAATAAATCGATTAATTATTCCAATCGATCGAATAAAAATATTTTCACCAACTATTTTCCTTTTCCAACCCAAAGTATCATTTCCAACTCAAAGTAAAAGATTTTTATCTTAAAATATGAAACTTGCCATTTTCTTTTAATAAATAATTCACTTTATAAAATCCATAAAATAAATTATTTCTTCTTCAAAATTTAAATACCTTTTAACATTTAAAAAAAATCTATTTTCACAAAACATTTCCTTAACAAAATATTTAATTGTGTGAGATTTTCCAATTTTAATATGTATGTATTTTTGAATGAAAACTAAAGAATTTGTGATATAAAATCTTGAAACTATGCATTATTAAATGATTTAAAACTTTGAAAATTATTTTAGAATTCGATATGAATATAATTAGTAGATGAAAACTAATTTTAAAAATATATTTTAAGTATATACATGATGTATTGTTTAAAGGTGTTGGAAATCGGCTAATAAAATGAGATAATGAGATATACTTATATATACGATAAATTATTTATAGATTATATGAAATAATATTGTAAAAATGAAGTGTAAGTATTTCTGAAAATAACCGAAGTTATTTTAAATCTAATTATATTTTGAGTAAATATTGAATTGGTAAAGCTATAAAGAATTAAGTTTTCAAAATTAAATATTTTTAAGAATGGATATTTTTAAGAATTGTTGGCAAGAAATTTAGAAATTGAAATTATATTATTTTTTTATAGGGAGACTTACAAATAGATATGAAATGATTAAATTGAAAAAAGTTGAGCTATGGTTTTCTATGAAATGATTTAACATGAAATGCCTAAGTAAAACTTTCCGGAATTTTGTTTTTGTAGAATTTAAAGAATTTAGTCTATAAAAAAGAATGAATTTAGAACTCAATGGTATTTATTTAAACTAAAATGAAAGTGTTACTGTAATTTTCACTTAAACTCAAAATTTGGATTGGGGTTAGAAAAGATTGCATGACCTATATAAAGCTTAGGTTAATTATGGTGAACTAGGTTGAATAGTCAATATGCCAGTGTGCTAAAAACTTTCTAGTATTGAACATTATGGATTTGTGAAGTGTTGGAATATTTGGATGAAGGAAAATTAGCATAGAGATTTGGTGGCCTTTTCAGTCGACGTTGGAGTAGGAAGAGCGGAGTACCAAAATAATTTTCCATCATGGTAAGTGGAAAATACCCTTTTTGTCATGTTACCCTCTTAGTATGGTTTAAATTATCGGAGCTTAGTGCAAGATGGCTTGAGAGATATGATTTGGCTAAAACTTATTTAATTTTAAAGTGAGACAAGAGTAAGCCAAAATATTTTGTCATAAAGTTATAGACAAGAGACGTTAAATCAATGGAAATATGTTAATGTTAAGGGATAGGATACACTCAAAAAAGATATTGTAAAGCATAAGAGTGCAGTTGAGTGTAAAGTTCCCCTACAAGGTTGAATAATAGAAGATCGTTGCTTGAGATGGTTGACGTTTAGAGGATGACTATACTTGTTTATGGAGAGTGTCGTCATACAAACATATCTGTTAGTGTTTCAACACATATGTTTGGTTGGTTATGGTACACCCAAGTATTGGTTATTATTTCATAGTTGATGCTCTTAGGCCATTTTTGAGTTATGCTATACTTGAGTATCTTTCCCTTGAGATATGATTACGTACAAAGTTCCCAAAAAGAGGTATCGCTTTGTTTTGGTCATGGTTTAACATTTGGGTGTGTACCATTAGGGTGTAATATTGATATCATGTATGAATAGTTAAATGTGATAGGTGCTTAATGTCATGTTCACTTTGTTAGGAGATCAATCCGTTTTTTGATTTTCTTTATATGAAGTCCATGGAATTTATGGAGGCTATGCTATTTGGTGACTAGGCATTATATTTTAAAGTTAGTAGTGTGAGGCATTATTCGATATTGTTATGCATCGTCTGTTACACTTTGGAAGTGAGTCAATCGAGGCTCCATGTTAGAGACAAAACCATCAAGCAATTATATATAAAGTGTTTTTGGAGTACGGTAATGTACATAAAGGTACTCTAGTCATATGTTAGTTTACAGGACTTCAAAAACATGTGGATTTCATATTATTTTTTGGAGTATCTAGTGTTGCATGATTCTAAGACATGAAGCAAATGTCTTGAATAACAAGTATAGAGGTACAAAGGCAATTTTTTTTATGAAGAATGGGTTTTGTGATTTGGAAGAAATTGGTGAAGAGGTCGGATCAGTTCTTTTTAGTCGTCACTTGGATTGAAAGAAAAAACTATCTTATTAAAATTTTCTGAAATAGTGTTTTTTTATGCATAACCTATTTTCAATGCCCAACGCACGTGAAAAATCAGTGAAAAGTGCCTAACCTAGTCTGTGAGTTCGTTATAGTAATATTATGTTCCCCGAGAATGGGGCATCGTCCATTTACGATGCATGTAGATTAAATGGTGGTGGAGTATGGGGTTTACCTTAGAATCCTAATTGTTAATCCACTTAGAGGGGAGACACCTCCATTATCATGTTGTTGTGCCTAAAGACTTAAAGAAGAAGCTTAGTGAGGTATGCCGTAAAGGATGTGGAGTCGTTTAGTATTTTTCAATGGTTGGAGAAAGGTGACTGGTATATTTTTGGAGCGTTGTGCCATTGATAACGAAGGAAGGCTAAGGAAAATGAAAAATCATGTGTTCCAATGATTAATGATGAGGTAGACGAGGTACTTAGTGAGTGTCATCATTCTATGATGATTATTCATCCAAATGGTGGTAAAATGTACCGCGACACGAAGAGCAAAGTGGGTTTTCTAATGGCTGAGGATGAAGAAGCAAGCAGCAGAGTATGTTGCAAAGTATTTGATGATGGAGATATGCCAGTGGTGAAGTCTATTTTAATCAAAATCACAATTGGACAGTATATGGTTAGATACACTTTGGTGAACGTTGAAGTTATATGCAAAAGAATGGAAACTGCATAAGATAAGCATGCCTAGAGAGATTGTAGTAGGTGGCATGGTATAAGCGAAGTACTCGTTATTGAGATATGTTATATGGGATAGCTAGCGCCACTTGTTGTTTGGTCTTTCCTAGTTGTATAGAGAGTAAGGAAGTTGGCATGCTTGAGTAGACTTCTTGAAAAGTTGGTGGGTGTCCATACGCATTATGTTTATCTCATTTGCGAATGTACGTTGATGATTTAGTGTTTATGGTAGAGTCTAGTCAGCTTGATGAGGTGAATGTGGAGGAGGAGCATATAATACTTTGCAGGCATATTCACATTTTAGAGCTTCATGTGATATGGTATAAAAATGGAGAAATTGAATTGGTCCAAGTATGATATTGAGAAGGTTTCGATAGGAGTACGAAGGAACTCAAGGAAGAATCTGAGTTTCCCATCATGAGCTCTCTTCTAATAACTTCCACTTTTAGTTAGTTTGTAGGTTAATTTGCTCATGTGGTCATTTGTATGATTTCATGGTTGCTTTAGCTAGCTAGTTGATGTAGGCATGGATGTATGGATGCTAGGATTTGTTTGTATGCACATCCTTGTGACATGTTTTGGTTGGTATGGGTGCTTTGCTTAAGTTATATTAGTTTAGTTCATATTGTGTTGGCTTATATGTATGTACATACCAACCTATGAGAGATACCTATATTTACGAATGTTCTTATTTATGTGATATGATTATTTATATGCTATTTTTTGTTTCTTTATATATGTGTGTACTTAAATTACTTGTTTATAGACGTGGTTATATATTTGCTCTTCGATACGTTTGTTGCACATGGATGTATGGATGTGCGTGCACATACACAATATATGTATGTATGTATGTACATATGTACGTATATGTATATAAACATATATACATGCATATATTATGATATTTACATGCATTTTTGGTTGTTACTACATATGCATTCATATAGGAGGCTACTTTCGATACATTCACCCTCATATCACATCATATCCTTTTTTTATTATTTGTCACATATATTATATAGTCTTGGTTGTATTGTGCTTGCATGATGGATGTTAGATGATAGTAATTATGGTTGTTTTGTATGTTTGTATGCAATAAAGTGAGTTGCATTGTCCATATTTTGGAATTTGGTATTTCGAGTACGAAACTTTTTTAAGGAGGAAGTATGTAACACCCCGTAATTTTACGAAAATAAATAATTAAATTAAACGGGTAAAATCGTAATTTTACATAAAAGGAAAACAGTAAATTTTTACAAGAGTTGGAATTAGGTTTCGGTACCTCTCCTGTTTGTCTTGAATGATGTTTCCTGTTAGATAACATATATAACTTGTCAAATTTGATAAAACGGGTCAAATTGGACAAAAAATCAGACTAGTGGCATTTTCCTAATATTTTGGTTTCGAAAAATCAAATCAAATATTAGTGTTCATAATATAACTAGATCCGTAACTCTATTTTGTTTGCTTTAAAAATCCTATCTCCATTACGAAAACCCCAATGTAAAAACCTTGCTTTCCATGATGTATAAATAAATGAATTTAAAAAAAAAAATTGAGTTTTGATATTTAATCTTTTGAAAATAATTTTTAGTTAATTAAATTCTATCTTATATAAGATTTTGATTTAATAAATTGAATTAAATTAATAAATTCTTTTCAAATAATATATTGAAATTGAATAAATAGTTTTAATTATATATAAAATATTTTAAAAAATGTAAGTAGTTGTTATGTGATTAAAATAGTCGAAGTAAATAAATGAGCATCTAATTGAATTAAATTGTCCAACTATCGAAATATAATATGTAAAGCGGGTGAATTAAATTAGATTAGATTAGATTGGGTAAATATAAATTAAAAGTCTAGCCCAATCAAACAAGGACCAAAGCCCATCTAAAATTCCTTCTACCTTTTTCTAGGTAGTCGACGACGCGACCGCAGAGGGAGTAAGTTCGACGTGATCTGGAGCTTCATCATGTTCTGGTGATGCATGTGGCCTAAGTAGGCAGGTCGATAGAAAGCTGCATCATGATGGAGGAGCAGGGACGCACGATGACCTAGGGAGGCTGGTGTAAGGCTCTTGAACAAGATGGCAACAAGGGAAGGTGCTTTGTAGTTTTTAGGCACATGTAGTAATTACGGGCAGCTAGGGTTTGGGCATTTGATTTGGGGATTTTGAGGATAGAAGAAAGCTCCTTTAAGGTAAGTAAATTCGTTTTACTCACAATTATTGTCTACTACTTTCCCTTGTATTGTTTGATTGATATCGTTTGGATTGTGCATTGGCTTTGGATGGTTGTTTGAGTCTTGAATTGTTGAGTGGGTTATTTTAGATAACTCACCACTATAATTTAGATCGTATATTCTATGAATTCATTGATTGCTTGGTGTGGGTTGTTTGTCAATATGGATTACATTCGATGAAATTGAATTGCACATATTTTTGATTGATTGTTATTGTGATGAAATGACATATTTTGATCGATTATTGTTGTGATGAGTTCACATTATTAATTGTTCGAAAGAGGATGGATAAATTGAAATAGAAGATTTTGAAGAAAATGAAATATTTTTGGAAATAAATAGTAGATTTCCAAATGATTTTAATTTAAAAGTAGAAATTTTATTCGTGACAGAAAATTATGTCAGTAAATTGTTTTGAGTATTGTTTGAATAGAAATTGTTTGGAAAATGATGAACTTCTAGAATTTGATTAAATAAGTTAAATTCTAGAATACTTATATTTTATTCACCTATTTTTAATTATAAAAATAATTAAAGTTGAAATTGATATTTTAAAAGTGGTAAGTTAATTTTATTTTGGATTTAATAGATTGAAAGTTTATAAAAATAATATTTTAAAGCTATTATGAGCTGAATGCAACTTATTTATTATATGAAATTATTACTTATGGGATTTATTATCTAAATGTTGTAAGTAAGTTTTGGAAGTAATTTTTTTGTATTTGATTATTTCAAATAAAATGGGAAATTAAATTTAAAAGCATTTAAAAATATATTTATTAAAGTGTTTGAAGTCAATTAGTATGGAAAGGTAATTTTAGGATTTTGTTATATAAATAAATTGTTATAAATCGATGTTTTTATGTAAAATCTTTAAAAGGTTTTATATAGAATAGAATTTTTGTTTAACGTACTACTTTGTTTAAAAAGGTTTTGAAATGTAAATGTGGGTTTTAGGTTTTGAAATGTAAATGCGGGTTTAAAGAGATTGGTTTTGGAATTTTATAATATGGCTTTGGAGAATTATTTAGCTATTTAAGAATTTTTATTTGGAGTATCAAATTATCTAGATTTGTGGATTAAAGGAAGTTATTATAAAATTACTTTGATATTATTATCGTTGAAGAGAAACTTTCCAAGTTCACAAATTATTTTGTAAAGGAGTTTAAGCAATTGAAATTGAATAAAGTTTAATTTATAAACTTCCTTATAATAAAACAAGAGGGTTGCGAATATTTATTTATGAAACTGTAAATGGACTTTTAGAAAAGAACGAGAATCTTTTAATTTAATCCATTTTTAATTGAATATTGATATCGATATTGATATCGATATCGATAATTGTATGGAAGATTTTGGGAAAAGGTATATTTTAAAACCCCTTTCGAATCAATTGAATAAAGAATGATTTATATTTCTGTGTAACGAGGAATTAGAATAAACAGAGTTATAGTACCATATAGTATGTGACTTTTGGTAATATTTCTTCGGTTATTCTTTGGACTTGATATATAGAATAATACTGTGTGAAGATTCTAGAATCGTTAGGAATTTGAGTATATAGATTGGTAACACCGTCTGGTATGGGACATTCGGTGATATTATTCTGATTATTCTTTTGACTCATGGTATATGATATTATAATGGGTAAGGAGTGTAGTTTATGAGCGTTGAGTAAACAAGCGAGTAACACCAGGTGGTATGGGATGCCTGCGTTGACATTTGTTCGATTACTTTATGTAAGTGAGCGACATTCTTATTTTTGGCAAATGTCTAGAGGAAGGGTATGTTGTGTGTTGTTTATCCAGATAGACTAGAGTCCATCCTATTTGGCTGATCATGGGGTCATGCCCTGGTTTCGTGGCATCACCTTATTATATATATATATATATATATACACATACATACATATCGGTGTGTGTTGATATTTAGATTATGTGATGATATGCCATGATGTCACTCTAGCCAAACAGTCTGTTACGATTGGGCAGTAGGCTCGTGACCATAGTGTATAGATGAATGTAATGTCACGATGACCGAGAGTAACTAAGACTATGGTATGTTATGTACTGTAAGTGCTGTGTGTTGTCCCTTAGAGTTTTTTGTGTGCTGTGTAGCTCCCATATGGAATATATGAGATTATATGATTATACTATATTATTCAGATACCTTTCTAGACATCTATTCAGAGGCGAGGACCTCTTAACCCACTAGAGCGTGTTGTGTGCTGTGAGGCTCCTAATTGGATTATGTGACTTGAGATATACAGACATACGATACATGCTTATAACAGATCACTTCATTGTGTGCTTGTTGATAGTTGACCCCCTTTTTGTTACGGGAGCATTGGTTGATAATTGGATATTTGGTTGATTCACCCACTATGTTATGGCTTTATTAATGGGTGTTATGTTTGGATGTTTAGATGTTTGGATATATGGATGTCTTATTTACTTATGGGATATGATGTTTATTTTGAAGGATGGTGATTTGTGCATGGTATGATATATGTGATATAGTTGAGATGTTTACACATGTTCATAAGATATATTTATAGCACCATTCTGGTTATTATCATACATTGACATCTACATTCTAGACATAATTTGGTCGGTGTGTTATTTATATAATACTCGGATCAGTCTGAGACATTTCAGGTTTAGGGATAGATGACCAGTGTGTGGATGTTGGGCTTAGATGGTGGATAGCATATTTGTATATTATTATATACTAGTGTGAACTCGTGCTTCACACACGGGTATGTGAACATATTGTAATTATACATTTTATAGAAAAAACATATAAATTGGTATGCAAGCAAATTTGAAACAGGTATAAAATTTGAATATTAGACTTTAGATTGTCTTATTAGTACCATATTTGTTTATTCATTTTCTTATTTTTAGTGTGTTGCCTAATTAATGTAGAAAAGTCAACATTTATGTATAGGATATTCATAATTTAGTGATAATTAAAGGAAACATAGTGAAATATACAGGGAAAGAGTAACGTATGGTACAATCAGTATGTTAGCATCCAACTCTAATTATAAATACTTGATATATTAAACATGCAGGTTTCAGCACTGCAATAATTTTAGAACAAAATTTAGAGCCCGATAGCAACAATGTAGCATAATCAGTCCTTCCTCAACTATAAATAATAGATTTAGTACATATAGAAGAAACCAATGTTGGTACATCAAGTGCAACGAAATCACCCATTGATATCAATGCATATGTGGGTTAGTTGTCAAAGTAGTATAAAGTTATTAGAAGCAGCACATAATTACGTGGACATAATCATCTATAAAATACCGGCCAGCACAAATGTAGATTACGGCTAAGAAGCAAAAAACCCACCAAAAAAAGTAAGCTCGCACTGAAATTTAAATTAATAGCCCATATACTTGTATTTTTCTTTCATTATCAGATGACATTGTCAATATAGTATGGGCGTAAATAATTTCTACACTGGTTATATAAAATTATGGGAAACCCGCGGGCATGAAAAGTAATATAACAAAGATAAAATAGCAATACAACATTTGAAAACTCTGTTGTACAAATTATTTTGAATGATGACAGATGTGAAAAAGTTGAACTATAATAATAGTAATCACTGCGCCTCGGGTTGGTAAATTTAAGTTGAAGGCTAATAATAGGCTTTATTCCGTTCATATTTGTAAAGCTTGTCCATAACATGAAGAGCAACCTAGATAAATAACAAATGTCTATTAGCATGTGATTTAATAGAATTAGTACAATGCCTAAAATGATTTGATAAAATCCTGGAAGTAGAAACACTGTGAAGTAATAGTCAGAAATGTATGTAGGCCTAAAAAAAATGTTGAAATGGATAAATTTATACCATAGTATGAGCAGTCAAGGTGTTGAATTCTTGAACATCAAACTTACTTAAACACCTTCTGGATCTCCATATTTGAGCTTACTACATTGATGAAAGTAAACCGTTAATGGAAAACAAAATATGGATGTAGAATTGTTAGGTAAAAGCATTGTTCATTTAATTGCTGGTAGAAAAATTACTGAAATCACATATCATTCGAGTTAATGCTACATTAAGTTGTATTTGGAAATTTTTGATGTAGGCTGAGATCGATATACGTTTTGGTAATATTGTATAATTTTGAATTTGAAAATAAGTGACAAAACACTGAGAGGAAGCATCATGAAATTGAGGATTGCAGCGAAGGATAAATGCAAGTTGTATATTAGTTTGCTGCTTGTGTAATATTTCCTAGTTGTATTTTAAACCACTTAGTTGAACGTATCCCTGATTTGAACTTGATGGCTGCAGTTCTGGGTCGTTAAAGAACGGTCCTCTATTGAACTTATATGAGTCAGAACGCTGAGTAAATCTTCGGTGTTAAAATATACACCTCCGTTGGATTCGTTAACGCGAACAGTTACATTTTTAGATTGATGAAAATGTCTTTTTAGGTCATGTAACTGCATAGCTTTGTTTTATTTGATGATTTTTTTTACCTTGTTGACGTGGTTGCACAGTTGGTCTTTGTGGCTAGGATGTAGTTCTCTAATTGTTTTATTTTCTGTTCCGACTCTAATTTTGTGCATGAGTATTTCCAAACCTAGGAGATAATTTGTGAAGGTCAGTGTGTTTAATGAGGTCATCTAAGGCATGTCATAGTGTAATTAATTGGTGGTTGTAGCATACCTTTTTGGAGCTTGTTCTCTCCATTAATCGATGAAGAAATCTTTTTTCATTCCTAGACCGCTGCAATGCAGCATTTAGTTCTCGTGGTGCCTGCAATTAATTTGTTATTAAAATATCGAAAGAAATTAGTGACACGACATTTGTCTTTTTGTCGTTGCATAATGGAGAAGTGGAGATTTAAAAAAAACTAGTGTGTAACCCGTGCGTTGCACACGGTAACATTGTAAAATATAATATTATATCTTTAATGTTAAAATGAGAACTTTGTTATATAATGTATGATAAATTCAATGAAATAAATGAACTATAAATAAAAACTGGTATTATGTTTGTGTATAATTTATGTTGTACTGCGCGCGTACACACACACACATATAATAATAATAAAGTAATTTATTCGGTTTTGTTAATATGGATATAACATACATGTTGAAACTGATGTATGTTAGTAATTTATCAAATGAACTGAAAAATATTATTTAACAAAATTTGTTTAAATAAGTCAAATATAAAATTATGTAATTAGTTTACATACATGGACTTGAAAATAAACGATAGGAAGAATCGAGAGGAATTTTGTAAAAAATTGGATAATTTTGATGTGGATATATTGAAGCTAAAACATAATTTTGTAATATAATGTATGATAAATTCTTAATATAAAGGAATTATAACTTATTTACAAATTAATTTGTTATGATGTTTATGTACATAATTTATGTTATGTGATTTATATATCTTTATAGTTGAATAAAAAAAATAGTCTTACAATTTTCCATAATGTGAGTGTGTGTGTTAAAATTAACATATATTTTTATGATTTATTAGAAGAATAGACTAAATATTCATTGAAATTATTTAAATTTGAGATTTCATAAGTAGTTTAAATACATGGATTTAAATATAAAATAATAGGCGGTTTAGGAAATAATTGTAAAAATGTTAAAATATATGTATTTGAAGCTAAAAACAGAATTTTTCAATGTGATACAATATAAATAAATTTAGATATATGAATAATATATTAAATTTGGAAATATTGCTTATGCATATTATTTATGTTAGGTGACTTATATATCTTTGTATTTAAATGAAAAACTAAATTTATCACCTTTGCGCCTGATATGAATACGGTATACATATTGAAACCGTTATACTTAGCATTTATTAGATGAATTAACAAAAATTTATTAATTGAATTTATTTAAATAATTTAAATTCAAGATCACATAATTAATTTGAAAATATCGACTTTAATATACAATGGTAGCTGATATTGTGAAGTGTTTTGTAACTAACTGAATAAATTCAAAATGTATGTTTTGACGTTAAAAAAGGGTTTTACAATGTAATGCATGATACACCTATTGATATAAATAAATAAAACTTTAAACCTGTAATTATTATTTATGAATATAATTTATGTTATGTGATTGATGTATTTATATATTTGAATGAATTTTTTTTATCATTTTTGTTAATATGAATATGGTTCATATTGATCATACTTATTTGATCAATCGATGAAAAATTGTATAGTGAAATTATTTAAATAGTTTTAAAGTTATGTAATTGATTACAATATATGACCTTAAATGTAAAATATTGTAAAGGAATTGAGGGGAGGCTGGCTGTAAATGATTATAGAAAATTTATAATGTAGGTATTTGGAGTACAAAAAATATAATTTTGTAATGCATTTCATGATAAATTTATTGAGATAAATGTGAAAAAAAGATTTATGTATTCACTTTAAGTTCTTTTAGTTATGTAACTTAGGTATCTTTACACTAATCATTTTTTTAAATTTTGTTAATATGAATATGGTGTACATATTGATATTTTCATAAATTAGTAAACGAATTAACGAATATTAGTTAGTTGGATTTATCTAATTAGTTTAAATTTAGATCGCATAATTAATTGATACATATAGAGTGAAAAGTAAAATATTAGAAGAAAAGTGAGGTAAATTTTGTGAACAATTATGGTAATTTTAAATGTAGGTATTTGAAGTTAAAGTAGAATTTACAATGAAAATGTATGATAAATTTATTGAAATAAATTAACTACAATTTTTTATTATTGGTTTATGTGATTTATATATCTTTATAGTTGAATGAAAAATTAATATTATGGTTTAGTTGTTTAAGTGTTATACATATTTAAATTGTCGTTCTTTAGTATTTATAAGAAATATTAAATGAATTTATTTAAATAGCTTAAATTTTGTATTATTTAATTAACCAAAATGTATGGACTTAAATACAAAATATTAGAAGGTAGCTGATAAATTATATGTAAATAATTATATAAACTTTAGAATATATGTACCAAAATGTAAAATAATAGAAGAGAATTAGTAAAATAAGTGTAAAGTAATCAATTAAAGAATTTGAAAATAAAATATCTAAAGAGAGAATTAAGGAGAAGAAAGAAAATTCCTAGAATCAATGAGAGAGCCCGAAAATCTTCTGCTTTACTATTGTTTAATAGATAGGGCTTAATGAGGACATAAGTGGAAGTGGGGAGACATGGACTTGTATTCCTTAAAACTCCTAAATAGACCAGACCAATGTGATATCCTTATCTACCTGCCGGTGTCATGTATTTGGTAGGAAAAGTGAAAGGCAATGGTCATTATGAGTGTATGACTGTAGGATGAAATGTTAATATGTACCTATGGCAAGTAAATACATGTCCATGGATGTCAACCTGATATGGTACGTTTATTAACTTACACCATTGATGGAAATAGTGACCAGAAGGAGAGAAATATTTTATGAGATACAAAGTTATTAGTGCAGTTTGCGTAAAAATCTTATTGTATGCATACAATTGTACATATGTAATTGTGGATGTTTATTAATGTGTAGTTAGTTAAAATGTACATTGGACTTTCTTTTGGAGCATGCAATGATTGTTGTGATATGATGGTTAGAAGTTATATGCTGTAGACTCCCACCTGTAACAGTTAGTTCATGGCCCCAATCACATGTTAATATCATGTAAGTGAGGCCGGCGTAATATTAACTATAGTAGAAAACTCTTTATATTACCTTTTTAAAAAAAGACAGACGAAATTGAAATTCATATAATTTTTGGTGGCAAAAATTGATAGATTTCTTATAATTATGCTTCAACTCATGAGTAAGCCTACCAAAACAAAATCGAATCTTGTTGAGGTGTATGTGTTGTTTTTGCCAGTGTGTAAAAATTTTGGGCCTGTACGTATCAGATGATGGATGGGGGTATAGTGATACACTGGTACTCTATAAATAATATGTTAATTTTGCACTCTCGCAACTTGTGTAAGAGTTTTTTGTTTATTTTTTTTTTTGAAAATTAGTAAATAGGCCAAGCCCATAAAGAAAGAAAAATACAAACGAGTATACGGAACCCAATATCGCACAACTCATAACACACCAACCCTAATCAAGTTAGGGCAATCTCACGCCTTCATCTTCTAAAAAGAAAAACAAAAAAATGGCAGAACATCGAGTGAGATTCAACAGCGAAAACTATAGTAACTCGCTTAAACTAATTTAGAGGCTTAAGGAGGCTTCCAGTATTTCGATTCAGTCCCTTTCATCCCATGATGCTCCGAAATGGAGTGAAAATCATTCATTTGGGTGGTTTTCACTTCCTTTTCGACACGCGAGCACGAGTTTGTACTTGAATCTTTATTACTCCTTAGATCTGGATTCTGCTTGGCGAAACTTGATGGATTCGCAAGCTCAGACATCCAGCTGCTTTCCCCTCTCTCCAAATTAGATAAGTGAAATATTTGGTTGTTGATGTTGCTTCTATAGTGACTGTACCCTAATCTTTGATCATTTACAGCCGCTTGAAGCTTTATTTCATGCTCACGAAGGCTACCATCCATCCAGTATCTTCCAGAACTGTCAGGTAAGGATATATTAAAGTTTGAAATATTGAAATTAAAGTTTATGTTATTAAAATATGCCTTGTCACTTCCCTTGCAGTTATCAGTTGCAGATATACTGTTCTGGAGGAAGTTGTTTGAGCAGTTGCTAGATCTATCTCTGTTATCCCCTTTAGATAAGTGTCTGTTGATTTTATCTCTTGAACGTGAATCGTAGACATCGTATTTGATATTAACTGTTGGTTGCCAATTTTTGTCTATGCTCAGATAATTGCCCATTTGATCATGAATACCGTGTGCGCGGTAGCTTCCGCCCCTATCAGGTAAAGTATTACAATTGTTAGAGCTCAATAAATGCTTATTGTTAGGAAATGATAAATTATTTTTAATCATTCTTCCCTTGTTTATGCAGGAGCTAATCATGTCGTGTAGGTAGAAGCGGCCACCACTAGTATTGACGGAGTTGGGAGTGGAAACAACATTATTCAAAGGCCTTTCCATCCAATGATTGCCATTGTGGTGGAGATGCCTCGCATTGGGATAATTAATCCCACTCTGTAAGAAAGATTCTAAACTCTCTTCATATTTATCCATGTGCCAGCTTTTATGATTTGGATTTTCTGAGAAGTGGTTTTGATTTCTGTTTTTACTGAGGAGGATTTGGGAATCCAATTCTATTTTCTTCCAAAGTTGTATGCTTTCAGTTTCTGATTGAGAATGAAGTCTTTGATTTCTCTCTTTCCAAATGTGAAATATTATTGCAGTAAGCATAATGCTAGCTTTTTTGAAATCTTTGCTATTTCCTTTGAAGTTTTGTTGAATATAGTTGATGCTTTCCCTGATGTTTTGAACTGCCTGATTTTGTCTAATATTGAGCTTTGTTTTGGCAATAAACCATATATGTTTTGAGTAAGAGCAGTCAAAAAATAAGTGATTGATACACTCCTTTTCCTCTCGGCAAAGCAGGCAAATAGTATCCCCATTTTTATTCCACTTTAAACATCTATCTCTGGTAGGAAGTCTATTAACAATTGCAAAATAAGCACAATGGGACATTTTTGGGCAATTTGATTTATTCCAGATAACAGAGTGCCAATCCACATCAGTTTCATATCCTTTTATAAATGCTAATGTTTTTTTGAAGGAGAAAAAGGCCTTTTGTAGAAGTTTTCCATTCCCATTTATCCTTTGGGAGATTAGAATCAATTGTTATTTGATTTATGGCATTATTGAAAATAGAAGTAGCAGAATGCAACGATGTATTCCACCTGCTATTTTGGATAATGCTACTAACTTTACCATCTATTTCACCAAACAAATATAGGTTATTCCATCCCACAAGACTAACTAATGTTTTTCCATGAATCCAAGGGTCAAACCATAAACTGGTTTGTTTTCCATTCTTAAATTTTCTTTCCAAAAGTTTGATGCCAGTGTCTCTACTGCTGAGAATATTTTTCCAAACATAAGAGTGATGATTCTCTATGCTAGTGGTCCAAAAATTCTTATTTTTAAGATATCTTGCTTTCATCCACTTTGCCCATAATGAATTTCCATTTACAAATTTCCAGAATAATTTGAGTTTACAAACCTCTCTAAGCTCATTAATACCTCTCAGTCCCAAACCCCCTGCCTTCTTTGATATACAGATTTTTTCCCAAGCAATTTTGTGTTGTCTTCCTTTCCATATAAAATTTGCATAAGTTTTTTCTATTTTGTGAATTGCTTTTCCTGGAATATTGTGGGCTTGAATCCAATACATGATGATTGCAATGATGACAGTTTTAGTTAGTTCAATTCTTCCAGCTAAAGACAAAAATTTGCTAGCCCACCCTTCAAATTTATTTTGAATAATATCCAATAATCTTGTGCAGTCTCTTTCATTAATTTGATTAACACTAAGAGGAAGCCCCAGATATTTAACAGGCAGATTTCCTTCCTTGAATTTTAATATACTTAAAATATCCATTCTATTAGAGCAGCCTTTACTAAAATAAATTTTGCTTTTGAAATCATTGACTTTTAACCCAGCATGCTCTTCTAATTTGTCAAATATGCTTGCAATGGATTTCGCACTTTGCATGTCTGCATTCAAAAAGATAAGTAAATCATCAGCATATAATAAATGAGTAATATAAGGCTTAATTCTATTTATTGGTTTGATATTTCCTCTTAAAAGCTCAATTTCCATAAGAATTGAGAAATACTCCATTGCAATAGTAAATAAATAAGGAGAGAGTGGGTCTCCTTGTCTAATCCCCCTATTGCTTTGTATAAATCCATTAGGAGAGCCTTGAATCAAAACAGAATAAGACACATTATTAATACATTCAGAGATAAGATCACAAAATTTATTACAAAACCCCATTTGTTTCATCATAAAAATAATGAAATGTCTATTAATTTTGTCAAATGCTTTATGTAAATCAATTTTGACACACATGATGTTTTTATTATTGTTATTAAAGTTTCTTATTAATTCCTGAGCTAGCAAAGTATTTTCAACAATTAATCTACCAGGAATGAAAGCACTCTGGTTTTCAGAAATAAGAAATTTCAGAAATATTTTTAATCTGTTACAAAGAATATTTGAGATGATTTTGTATATGAAATTACAATAGGCAATAGGCCTATATTCTTCTAAACAGTTAGTGTAACGCCCCACCTCTATGCTCATAATAACAAAGAGTATTAAAAGAAATACTGTCTATTATTACGAAGAATAAGGCTGGATAGGAGCGACCATCCGTAATTGGCCTTACACTAATATTGGTTATCTCGATAGGAGTGGTATATACTTTTTATTTTTCATCTATTATTTATTTACTCCCATCGACATATCCAATTATCAGTATAAAACAAACTACGATAGTTCATAATAGTTTAGGACATTAGATATAACAATAACACAGATAATATAAATGCGGAACACAGATTAACAAAAAATCTCATATATACATAACCGATGTCAGTTAATACATAGTTGACACAATACATATGATACAACTACAACTGTCGACTCTAGAAGTTACATATACAAGTACATTATCGACTAATATACATGAATACATATCATTCTATACAATGACACGACTACTACAAAATGACTGACAACTTCAGAAGATGTGAAAAGTCTTCAATCCCGAACAGCAACTCAAAGAAAGAAATCTACAACCTGAAATACTCGGGTCTGACCCGAGTATTACATTCAAAAGAAAATAATACCCAGGTCAGTCTAATTCAAACCAGTTTATTAGTGCATATAGGCAGTGATAATTTAAATAGACGATAGTCACAATAATTCCCGTCTATCCGATTCTTTAAACAAAGAAACCGGATACGGTCAATATAACACTTAACAGTGTTTAACAAAAATCAGCAGATTTAAATCATCAACAGAGATAAATAAATAAACAATTTATCAAATCGACTAAATCAATTTAAAGATGTCAAATCTGATAGGGCTGCAGTACACGCACGCGAGTACTGCCTCGCCACTATCGCAAGAGATAGACAAAAGCTCAGTGAAAGTCACAAATGATCACAAGGTCAAACCCGAACATTGGGTTCAACACAAGGAAATTAGAAACAAATCCAAACGTGTTAATGCAATGCAAACTAACAGGGCCACAACTGCATATAACAGAACTAACTGCAGTCTCAACTGAATACAAAGGAGCAAGCTGTCGCACTACCCCAGACAAGGGTAGTAAAATATATAAGAACACTTAGGAGTGGATGCACCTATGAAACAACTCGTCAATGAACCCAACCAGAATCAAGGCAAAATACACACTAGAGTTCAAAGTACAAGCTGTAACTACCAGTAAATGTCAACATGAATATATCTCAAAACAAAGGAGCTGCACCATTTCGAATGAGGCAACAACTTCAAACTCAAGTGAACAGCTAAATACAACATCAGGTGGAGTGCAACAGTACATAACAAACCAAGAATGACTCAGTGGAGATTACCAATGGTCAAGCGAAACAGTGGACGAACAGTGCAACTAAATGAATGACCAGATCAACTGCAATGGTGGGATGTAAAGGTGAACCAAGCTACCCCATTACGAAACAAGCAACAGTAACAGAGGAGATGATTCAAGTACAACAACTGCAATGAACACAGGTGAAGGCAGAGACCAAGAATGACAACATGAACAAACTCAAGTGATGACATTTAAATGTACACAGGGGTCACTGTCTACAAGAGTTAGTTCAACATGCAAAAGAAACTGGCAACCAATACATTTCCAGATGAACTAGTAAGCACAACAGTAACCAGAGATGATCAAGTATAGCAAGATGGCATTGATACTATCAAGAAACAATGAGAAACATGTTGCAATGACCACAAACTCCACTAACATATGTGTGATAGAGCATATGCAAGAGACTACATAACTCAAACTAGCAACAGTGCTAAATTCAACAAAACAGAAGTGAAGACTACAATGCCAGATTTCGAATCTAGCAGAGCAGGCAACAGGATTTAGTTCAAAATGTAATGGAGATCCCAAGACTCGAATCTACAACATGTACTCAAGACAACCAGTTTACAAAGGTTCAACAACATATGCATACCCACATACGAATGTATGTATGCATATATATATATATATATATGTACAGGTGATTCAACTAACACGTTCGACTACATCAAGAGTCGAAACCACAATTTTTAAGACAGCAGAAAAATCGAACCAAATCCCAAAAAGAATTTCACATAGCAGATGTTAAATTTCAACCAAAATCAAAACTGAGGTTGTCACGAATTCAAGTATCACGAAATCAAGTTTTTTTTCATGAAAACGAACATCTCCAAAACAATCGGGTACAACCAATTAACTTCAAATGGCCAAAACTATTGAATCGACACTCGAGCAATTGAAAACACACTAAAACGCAGAATTCAAAGCAACATAAGCTGATATCAAACAGAGAACATATCAATTATTCACAAAGTCAGGCAACGTCACAACCGGAGCCAGAAATCTCAGTTTGAACGGTAACAGTAAATAGCAATAATAATTATAGGATAGTGACAATTCAATGTCTAATGCAGTCAAGCCGTGAGTATTGATTAAGACGAAAATCACGTATTTGAAAATCGGTTTTTAAAAAGAGAAATCAAACCAAGACAGGAACCATCAACATTCAACCTAATCGAATGACCTAGACAGTCATTTAATAACTTCAATTAACCCAAACAACAAAAGTCGCGAAATCGAACAAGCCAAAATTCCTAACCTATTGAATTAGATGTGAGTGGGAAAGAAAACCACTCACCTTTGATTCGAATGTTTGAGGGGATCGTGAACGAGCACGACGAAGGCAACGTCGATCTACTAGCAGGAAATGAACCATCGATCGAGTTGCACGAGTCGGTGGAAGCCCAAGCTTTTCGAATGAGCGAACAAAGAAATTTGTAGCCGCCATTATCGCTTCTTTTCCCTTTTTTCTCATTCCACCATTTCTCGTTTAGGGTTTGAGTGAGAAAAATGAGTAAAACAAAAAAGGGGGATCGGTATAACCCTTATCTCAAAAGATATGGGCTGAAAATTATGAAAAGGGAACGGCTTAATAATTTCTAAGTCCACAATCCTTTAACTCATTCTTGTAAAAGAATTTACAACCGATTTTCAATTGAATTTAAACTTGATTCAAATCTGCATTAGCACTAAAAATGATTTAAACGTCACTTATAAACTGACGTGAAAAAAACCAGGTTGTTACAGACTCCCCTCCTTAAAGAAATTGCGTCCACGCAATCATAGGGAATAAATGGATAAAAGATAACAACCAAAAGAGCATGGCAATGACGAATGTACAAGCAAAGCAAGTGTCAGCGGGGAAGTATTAGATAAGAAATCGAAAGGTTCGACTGCTTCAAATCAAAAGAATCAACATCGCGGGAATCAGGGATCCAAATCAGACGACTAACAAAAGCAAGAATAATCGAGTTCCAGCAACTAAAAGAGAAGGAAAAACAGAGCAGAAATCCCCTACAGAGCACGAATTGAATGTGAGTAAATCAAATTACTCACCTGAATCTCCAGAGAAAAAGACGAAACTCCAATCTCAAAAATCTCAAATATTTACTTATCTCAAACGGTAGTCAGAAAACAATATTCAATTATCAAAAACGATAATCAAATTTCAAATTCAGCAATTATTTAATTACCTCAAGCGATAATTAAATCTCAAATCAGCAAATATTTAATTATCAAAAGCGATAATTAAATCAACAAATCAACAATTATTTAATTATCTCAGGCGATAATTAAATCTAAAATCAACAAATATTTAATTATCTAAAGTGATAATTAAAACAACAAATCAACAATTATTTAATTATCTCAGGCGATAATTAAATCTAAAATCAACAAATATTTAATTATCAAAAGTGATAATTAAATCTCAAAGCACAAATATTTAATTATCTAAAGCAATAATTAAAACAACAAATCAACAATTATTTAATTATCTCAGGCGATAATTAAATCTAAAATCAACAAATATTTAATTATCTAAAGTGATAATTAAATCTCAAAGCACAAATATTTAATTATCTAAAGCGATAATTAAAACAACAAATCAACAATTATTTAATTATCTCAGGCGATAATTAAATCTAAAATCAACAAATATTTAATTATCTAAAGTGATAATTAAATCAACAAATCAACAATTATTTAATTATCTCAGGCGATAATTAAATCTAAAATCAACAAATATTTAATTATCAAAAGTGATAATTAAATCTCAAAGCACAAATATTTAATTATCTAAAGCGATAATTAAAACAACAAATCAACAATTATTTAATTATCTCAGGCGATAATTAAATCTAAAATCAACAAATATTTAATTATCTAAAGTGATAATTAAATCTCAAAGCACAAATATTTAATTATCTAAAGCGATAATTAAAACAACAAATCAACAATTATTTAATTATCTCAGACGATAATTAAATCTAAAATCAACAAATATTTAATTATCTAAAGCGATAATTAAAACAACAAATCAACAATTATTTAATTATCTCAGGCGATAATTAAATCTAAAATCAACAAATATTTAATTATCTAAAGTGATAACTAAATCTCAAAGCACAAATATTTAATTATCTAAAGCGATAATTAAAACAACAAATCAACAATTATTTAATTATCTAAAACGATAATTAAATCTAAAATCAACAAATATTTAATTATCTAAAGTGATAATTAAATCTCAAAGCACAAATATTTAATTATCTAAAGCGATAATTAAAAGCAACAAATATCCGATTATCAAAAACGATAATCAGAACTCATATCAACAAATATCTAATTATCACAAGCGATAATTAGAAACAATAAATATCTGATTATCAAAAACGATAATCAGAACTCATATCAACAAATATCTAATTATCACAAGCGATAATTAGAAACAACAAATATCTGATTATCAAAAACGATAATCAGAACTCATATCAACAAATATCTAATTATCACAAGCGATAATTAGAAACAACAAATATCCGATTATCAAAAACGATAATCAGAACTCATATCAACAAATATCCAATTATCACAAGCGATAATTAGAAACAACAAATATCCGATTATCAAAAACGATAATCAGAACTCATATCAACAAATATCCAATTATCACAAGCGATAATTAGAAACAACAAATATCTGATTATCAAAAACGATAATCAGAACTCATATCAACAAATATCTAATTATCACAAGCGATAATTAGAAACAACAAATATCCAATTATCAAAAACGATAATCAGAACTCATATCAACAAATATCCAATTATCACAAGCGATAATTAGAAACAACAAATATCCGATTATCAAAAACGATAATCAGAACTCATATCAACAAATATCCAATTATCACAAGCGATAATTAGAAACAACAAATATCTGATTATCAAAAACGATAATCAGAACTCATATCAACAAATATCTAATTATCACAAGCGATAATTAGAAACAACAAATATCTGATTATCAAAAACGATAATCAGAACTCATATCAACAAATATCTAATTATCACAAGCGATAATTAGAAACAACAAATATCTGATTATCAAAAACGATAATCAGAACTCATATCAACAAATATCCAATTACCTGCAGATAATTGGAAACAACAAATATCTAGAAATCAATTAAGAAGACTAGAAAATCAACATAAAAGTTTGGATCGATCCCATCAGATGGCGAGTTTTTAATTCGCCGCACGTGCATCTCATATGGCCGAAGCCTACCAAGTACTCAACATAATTTTGGCGCCCATCAGATTGACCCGAAGGTCCGTAGAGTGACCCGAAGGTCTAGTACTGGTATTTGACCCGAAGGTCCATCATATGACCCGAAGGTCCATCATAGTGGCTCGAAAGCACACGAAAGCATCAAATATTTCAATTAACGAGTCTGGAATTAACCAAAATAGTAAAAGTGTGGTTCCATACTCCGCACTTTTGCTAAATCGTTTAAATCACTTCATCGTTTCCTTGAAAGTGCAAAATTGTGTATTTTATAAAAATACACTTTACATTCTCAAACGGACAAGTCCGGAATTAAGCGAATCAGTAAAAGAAAGGGGTCATAGTCCTCGATTTTGCTGAAACGTTTAAATCGCTTCCTCATTCTTTTGAAATCGCAAACTGTAAAATTTTTGAAAACAATTTTATTTATTTTGTAAAAATAACAATTCGCATTCTCAACTGAACAAGTCCGGAGTTAAGCGAAACAGTAAAAGAAAGGGTTCATAGTCCTCAATTTTGCTGAAGCGTTTAAATCGCTTTCTCATTCTTTTGAAAACGCAAACTGTTAAAATTTTATAAAACAATTTTTCATTTTAAAACGATTTTCCAATCACGTGATTAAAACAACAATATTAGTAACAATTTCGATAAGGAAATTGTACTTCTCAAAATACCATAAAAACGGTTACAAATCAGCATTGCGGTATACCCGCTTGAAAATCCACTTTTAAAAGTTTGACTGTTACTGAAGTCAAAGCAACAGTAATTTTAAAACATCAAATATCTCATCAAAATAATTCACATCTAAATGTGACATCAGTGAATTTTCATTCATTAAAATTGTCAACAAAACACCGTGCTTCAAAAATCTAGCATTAGTGTAAAAATCCCGTTACAAAAATAACGGCAACAAAATACGTCTCATAACCAAGCATCGGTTCAACGTAAATAAATGCAGTAACGTGCAATTCAAATTTTTGCACGTACTACAGAATGAACAAAGAAATCATTCAAATGTATCTTCAATGAAGATAATCCAAAACAGCAAAAATCTAATCAATAGATGATTAATACAAAAGAAAGCCAGCGGAAATTTCAACAAAAATCACATATCTGCAATTTCTTCGAATCCTCAATTCGGATTCGAAGTTCTCAAAGAAATAAAATAATTACAGCTATGTAAACAACAAATGAAATTCATATTAATTTCGTATTTTGATTTTTAAATCAAAAAGATTATCAGTTGTACCCAGCGAAGACAGTTTCACTGTTTCCGCTGCGCACTCTGATAAACAGAACACAAATCAATCAAATCATCAGAACACAATTTCACCATTATTTTTAAATAATGATATTTAAAAACTTCATCCAAATTTCAAAACTTTAGTTTTGACTCAAATCACAAATAAAACATCGACCAATAGTTGTAACATATGTTCCATCCAAGTTATGTTTTATATTATGTCCATAAACCCCAAGCTCTGATACCAACTGTAACGCCCCACCTCTATGCTCATAATAACAAAGAGTATTAAAAGAAATACTGTCTATTATTACGAAGAATAAGGCTGGATAGGAGCGACCATCCGTAATTGGCCTTACACTAATATTGGTTATCTCGATAGGAGTGGTATATACTTTTTATTTTTCATCTATTATTTATTTACTCCCATCGACATATCCAATTATCAGTATAAAACAAACTACGATAGTTCATAATAGTTTAGGACATTAGATATAACAATAACACAGATAATATAAATGCGGAACACAGATTAACAAAAAATCTCATATATACATAACTGATGTCAGTTAATACATAGTTGACACAATACATATGATACAACTACAACTGTCGACTCTAGAAGTTACATATACAAGTACATTATCGACTAATATACATGAATACATATCATTCTATACAATGACACGACTACTACAAAATGACTGACAACTTCAGAAGATGTGAAAAGTCTTCAATCCCGAACAGCAACTCAAAGAAAGAAATCTACAACCTGAAATACTCGGGTCTGACCCGAGTATTACATTCAAAAGAAAATAATACCCAGGTCAGTCTAATTCAAACCAGTTTATTAGTGCATATAGGCAGTGATAATTTAAATAGACGATAGTCACAATAATTCCCGTCTATCCGATTCTTTAAACAAAGAAACCGGATACGGTCAATATAACACTTAACAGTGTTTAACAAAAATCAGCAGATTTAAATCATCAACAGAGATAAATAAATAAACAATTTATCAAATCGACTAAATCAATTTAAAGATGTCAAATCTGATAGGGCTGCAGTACACGCACGCGTGTACTGCCTCGCCACTATCGCAAGAGATAGACAAAAGCTCAGTGAAAGTCACAAATGATCACAAGGTCAAACCCGAACATTGGGTTCAACACAAGGAAATTAGAAACAAATCCAAACGTGTTAATGCAATGCAAACTAACAGGGCCACAACTGCATATAACAGAACTAACTGCAGTCTCAACTGAATACAAAGGAGCAAGCTGTCGCACTACCCCAGACAAGGGTAGTAAAATATATAAGAACACTTAGGAGTGGATGCACCTATGAAACAACTCGTCAATGAACCCAACCAGAATCAAGGCAAAATACACACTAGAGTTCAAAGTACAAGCTGTAACTACCAGTAAATGTCAACATGAATATATCTCAAAACAAAGGAGCTGCACCATTTCGAATGAGGCAACAACTTCAAACTCAAGTGAACAGCTAAATACAACATCAGGTGGAGTGCAACAGTACATAACAAACCAAGAATGACTCAGTGGAGATTACCAATGGTCAAGCGAAACAGTGGACGAACAATGCAACTAAATGAATGACCAGATCAACTGCAATGGTGGGATGTAAAGGTGAACCAAGCTACCCCATTACGAAACAAGCAACAGTAACAGAGGAGATGATTCAAGTACAACAACTGCAATGAACACAGGTGAAGGCAGAGACCAAGAATGACAACATGAACAAACTCAAGTGATGACATTTAAATGTACACAGGGGTCACTGTCTACATGAGTTAGTTCAACATGCAAAAGAAACTGGCAACCAATACATTTCCAGATGAACTAGTAAGCACAACAGTAACCAGAGATGATCAAGTATAGCAAGATGGCATTGATACTATCAAGAAACAATGAGAAACATGTTGCAATGACCACAAACTCCACTAACATATGTGTGATAGAGCATATGCAAGAGACTACATAACTCAAACTAGCAACAGTGCTAAATTCAACAAAACAGAAGTAAAGACTACAATGCCAGATTTCGAATCTAGCAGAGCAGGCAACAGGATTTAGTTCAAAATGTAATGGAGATCCCAAGACTCGAATCTACAACATGTACTCAAGACAACCAGTTTACAAAGGTTCAACAACATATGCATACCCACATACGAATGTATGTATGCATATATATATATATATATATATATATATATATATATATGTACAGGTGATTCAACCAACACGTTCGACTACATCAAGAGTCGAAACCACAATTTTTAAGACAGCAGAAAAATCGAACCAAATCCCAAAAAGAATTTCACATAGCAGATGTTAAATTTCAACCAAAATCAAAACTGAGGTTGTCACGAATTCAAGTATCACGAAATCAAGTTTTTTTTCATGAAAACGAACATCTCCAAAACAATCGGGTACAACCAATTAACTTCAAATGGCCAAAACTATTGAATCGACACTCGAGCAATTGAAAACACACTAAAACGCAGAATTCAAAGCAACATAAGCCGATATCAAACAGAGAACATATCAATTATTCACAAAGTCAGGCAACGTCACAACCGGAGCCAGAAATCTCAGTTTGAACGGTAACAGTAAATAGCAATAATAATTATAGGACAGTGACAATTCAATGTATAATGCAGTCAAGCCGTGAGTATTGATTAAGACGAAAATCACGTATTTGAAAATCGGTTTTTAAAAAGAGAAATCAAACCAAGACAGGAACCATCAACATTCAACCTAATCGAATGACCTAGACAGTCATTTAATAACTTCAATTAACCCAAACAACAAAAGTCGCGAAATCGAACAAGCCAAAATTCCTAACCTATTGAATTAGATGTGAGTGGGAAAGAAAACCACTCACCTTTGATTCGAATGTTTGAGGGGATCGTGAACGAGCACGACGAAGGCAACGTCGATCTACTAGCAGGAAATGAACCATCGATCGAGTTGCACGAGTCGGTGGAAGCCCAAGCTTTTCGAATGAGCGAACAAAGAAATTTGTAGCCGCCATTATCGCTTCTTTTCCCTTTTTTCTCATTCCGCCATTTCTCGTTTAGGGTTTGAGTGAGAAAAATGAGTAAAACAAAAAAGGGGGATCGGTATAACCCTTATCTCAAAAGATATGGGCTGAAAATTATGAAAAGGGAACGGCTTAATAATTTCTAAGTCCACAATCCTTTAACTCATTCTTGTAAAAGAATTTACAACCGATTTTCAATTGAATTTAAACTTGATTCAAATCTGCATTAGCACTAAAAATGATTTAATCGTCACTTATAAACTGACGCGAAAAAACCGGGTTGTTACAGTTAGGAATATGAACCTTTGGGACTAATGTAATAAAAGTGTGGTTCAGATTTTTTAATATTTTACCAGTCCTAAAAAATTCAGAGATAGAATCAAATAGAAAAGATTTGATTTCATCCCAGTGGGTTTTATAAAATCTGGCACCAAAGCCATCAGGGCCAGGACTTTTATCATTATTGGAATTAAAAATGATATTTTTAATCTCCTCAATTCTGATAGGAGCTAAGAGAATATCATTGCTGTTTTCATTAACTTTAAATTTAGGTTCAATAATAGGAAAATAATTTGAATAGAGATTGGTATTATAAAGATTAGTAAAATAATTGATGGCTTCCTCCCTGATACAATCTAGATCATTGATAACATTACCCTTGGTATCAATTATTTTCCCAATATCATTCCTATGTTTCCAACTGGACATTTTAGCATAAAAAAATTTACTAGCTTCGTCACCATGCAAAAGCCAGTCTATTTTTGCTTTTTACCTTAAATTTATAGACTGCACATGAAGGGATTTGACAAGATTATTTTGGGCTAGAAAAAAATTGTTGACTTTATTAATGTCTGAGCAATCCTTGTCTAATTCATTCTGCCTATGCTCACAATCATCCCTAATGGTTTTGATTTCATTACTAATTCTGTTTTTATTCCAGATTTTCAGATTTCCTTTGGTAATTTGAAGAAGCTTGTTGAATTTGAATTGGGCAGTGCCCAATACTTTTGTGGATAAGCAATTTTTGACTAAGTTTTTGTAGCCCTCTTCAAAAACCCATCCATTAACAAATCTGAATGGGATGTTATTTTTAATTTTATTATTATGATTTAGTTCAATTTGAATTGGAGTGTGGTCACTAGTAGCCTGAGGAAGGGTAGAGCATTTAAAATCTTTAAAATAGTTTGTAAAACTATTATTTATGAGAATTCTATCTAATTTACAATGGATATTTCTGAATTTTCCTGATTTCCAAGTAAAAGCATTTCCAGCAATAATTGGTTCAAATAATCCAGTTTTAAGGAGAAAGTTATGAAGCATTTCTAGTTTTTTGAAAGGGATAGGATTCCCACCCCTTTTCTCAAACCCATGCATTACAGTATTAAAGTCACCTATAACAATCCAAGGTAGTCTCATATTGGAATTAATTTGTTCAAGGCTATTCCAAAGAGATATTCTTTCAGATTCACTGTTGGAGGCATAGACAAATGTAATTTCTAATTGAAAACCACCTTTGTTTACACATTTACAGTGGATAAACTGAAAGTTTATAAAATACTGAAAGATGTCCCAAATGTTAGGATCCCAAAGAACCAATATTCTGCCATTTCCTCCCATTTGGTTATTATTAATGGTTTTCCAGTTATGAAGGTTTTTAATTTGAAAATCATTAATTTTAGAATTGTCTAATTTGTGTTCAAGTAGCCCTACAATACTAGGTTTTAGAGTCAAAAGGAGATTATACAGATCTAATTTCCTTACAGGAGAGTTTAGACCTCTAACATTCCAAGTGATTATTGACATAATAATAATAGTAATAAAAAGAAGGATACTCAAAGGATACAAAAGTAGAACAACTATGCACTATGGCTGTTCTCTTCCACCAGAGTCTCCAACCTCTTTCCCTTTTTCTTATATGCAGTTTTGTTAATTGCTTTGGGTTGTTCTTCCCATTTTGAATTTTTAGAGATGTAATTTCTTTTGAAGTCACAGTCTTCAGCATCCTCTGTACTGTCTTCAGTGATAATGTCATTGATGCTTTTCATTTTGTCTCTTCTTTTTTCCTTTTTGGCTTTTTGGTCTTCCTTGCTGTTGAAGAGGAGTTTGCCATTGAATTGATAACCTTTTGTATACTGGTTTCAGAACTTGATTTTGTGGAAACAGAGGAAAGGTGATTTGCAACATGGTTAGTATTGGGGTTTTTAGATGGCTCTTTGCTGAGAATAGTAGAAATGTATGAACCATCTTCTATGATCATGTTTACAGATTCTGAATTACAATTTCTGATTTGTATTGCATCACTTTTGCTGTTTAGAATTGCTTCTGAATGATTTTCTGAAATTCCATTTGCAGTTTCAATAATTTCCACTTCCAAACATTGTGTTTTATTACCTTCTTGGATAACCATTTCTTGTGTTGACTCCTGAATAGTATTATTTACATTCAAGGGTAAACATATGGATCCATTATTTGCTTCCAATGTTCTGGCAGTCAAAGTATTTTCCATTTCTTTTGTGGACTGCTAGCCAAATCCTTTTCTTGAGTTTTCTGTTTCTCTTTCCAGACCATTTTGGTAACACAGTTATCAATGGTGTGACCAAAACAACAACATGATTTGCATCTAGGGGGGATCCATTCATATTCTATGCTTTGTATTAAATTTTCCCCATCATGCAATGAAATAGACGCTTCATTTGGTAAATCAGTATTTGCTTGAATTTCCACTAATATTCTAGCAAATGAAAGCCTTGATTCCTTGGCAGTGTGTTCGTCTAATTTAATAGGGTTACCCACAATACTAGCAATAGCACTCAAAATTTCTTTATCCCATAATCTAAGATTTAATTCCGGGAGTCTAATCCAGACTGGCATTGAAGAGAGCAAATCTCTATCAAGATTGACTTTATTATTCCATTTTTTCATAATAATAAGTTTTCCATTTATAAAATGAGGACCTCCAATAATAGCTTTGTCACAATCAGTTGCATTTTCAAATCTAATTAAGAAAAACCCATTGTTACGAGTGAATATGTTGAAATTACCAGTGGGAGTGTAGGATTTTGCTATAACTGCCTTGAAATGATGATATGTGGGTCTGCTGCCAAAAACGTATACAATAACTGAATGGCACCACTTGCTTTCTGGCCTTCTGCTGGCCTCTGCATTCACAACAACAATCTTCTTATCATTATTGGAGAGGGGAGCCACAAATTTTAGATCAGCTTCAGAGTTTGATCCCCCATTCTTTATCAGATCAGCCCATGAAGGGGCTTTATTAAGGTTAGTATTGAATTGAGGAACTGATTTATTTGGTATCTGACTGTTTCTTGAATGGTTTCTTGGAATTCCATTTTGCAAATTTGATTTCAAACTGATCTGATGAGGATTTTCAACATTATTTGCACTGTTTCTTGTATTCCCAGAAAATCCTGAATTGAAGAAATCTCGGTTATAGTTTCTATTTTGAATTGGATGTTTTGAATTTCCCTTATTCAGGCTCAGCTGGTTTGACCCAATTCCAGATCGATGTTTTTGATACTCATTTCGGCTTTTTCTGGATTGAACGATTTGGAATCCCTCTTCACAAATTCAGGAATGATTTTAGAAGAGATAGGTTGTGAATGCAGAATTGGATCTGGTGGAGGAGGAGAAATGGAAGAGGAAGAAGGAGAAGATCCCCCAATCTGATCAAGGCTGAAGATTGGATTATCTTTGAGAAATGTGATTTCCGCCATAACTAGAATTTTTTTTTCGTATGACTTACAACTCATAGTTTTTTGTTTATTATCAGTCAATGTATTACAGTTTATATCAAATCGCAGACTTAGCGTTTGTAGGATTTTTCCAAGTGCAAACTATGAAGGTAGAAAATTATCATTTAAAATACACACACATATGTAATGGTACAAAGTGTAGGCAATTTACATGTTTCATAAATGATGAATGAAATGGACTCGTATATAATACTATGGAATAGTTTCGATAAAGTAAGAACGCAGAGAATTTTCTTCAGCAAGTTCCAAATGCGGAAGGTTCATCCTAAATGAGGATTAATTAGACATTGGGAAATCCTAGGTTAATTAGTGAAATTAAATGGAAACTCATAGGTCCACACATGTTATGACCCAATTAGGTAGAACTCACTCCCCAAAAGCTAGCTTGTAAGGGGAGGGTGGCTAATGGGTTATATACGCATCACCTATCATATACTAGGCGACGTGGGACATTACATTCCACCACTCTTAGAAAGTCCGACGTCCACCCACTCTATTCCTTTATTAACTAATCCGATTGTAGCCTTTTCCCTTTGGACGGCCCTTTTTCCTTTGGACGGCTTCACTCACCTATCAGTTCAAGCCTACAGGTCACTCCTCTCGTGACTCGAACTTTCGTCAGAAAATATCGATGTGACTGATTTACACAGTTCTCTCGACTTGAGAATACTGTGGATCTTCTTCAGTATGAAAGCTCTGCTTTGATTATAGTCAAATCGTGGCATAGCATCCATCGAGTGACTATAGTTGGGCCGAGTGGAAGCATTGGAAGTGAAGCATTATTCAAGAGAGGATTCGTCTCCTTAGTTATATGAGGTTAGTATCACAGTCAACTCAAGTTAACTCAAAGTTAAAGTATTTGGCCAGAGCATTTCGGTTAATAATAATAGTTATTATTGAACCAAGGACTTTGTGTTTGGACTATAAAGTTGAATGTGGACGATATTGGAATTTTGACCATTACCAAATTTCATATGTCCAAAGTGATATAGTTTTGATGAAGTGAATTGGTGTAAATAAATGTCGCATCTGGGTAACGCTTATTAAACTAAAATTGGGTTTTACCGAAACTCAATAAGCAATAAATTTGGCCATAATGTCACACCACTTGCTATGTGACGTGTAAAAGTTAACATTCAAATTGTTCGATGTTAATCGCTGACCGAATTTACACCCAAGAGTCACACAACCAAAATGATGAATTCTCTTTAGACCGAATGATTTAATTAGTTTATAACTATTATAAATTAATATTTTTGAAATATTAATTATGAAATTTGAATATGACTTGAGAAACAAATACGGTGTATATATCAATATGAGATATTGATAAGAAATTAAATTAGATTTAATTACCATTTTGTTTGGACTTAAATGGGATATTAACCCATAGATTTAGAAGAGATTTTTGGCTACAATTATATGATAGGGACGACCAAAAATGGAGGCAATTAGGGTTTAAAATAGATGGAGAAAATTATGAAAGAAAAAGGAAAGATATGATCCTCTTTTCTCTCTCTCTCGAACATTATAAAAGGCCTCTCTAACTCTAACCTAAATGATAGATTTTGAGTTGCCTCCTTCTAAATTATGGCCACCATTACCTTCCTATTGTTGCCGAAACAAATCTCCATTTATCCTCAAAATTCTTAAATCAAATTCAAGTTAAAACCAATAGAGGAAGGTCGCTGATTCCAGACTAGCAATCTGACGGATCAAGGAACAATTGGAGAAAGAGAATTCACTATTTCAACGTGGACTTGAGGGCATTTGTAGTCGGTAACATTTATTTACATAGATATTAAATAAATTATCATGTTTTATAATCTGTTAATCATATATGCTGGTAGATATTTATATATCATTGTTATCGCATTAGTTAGGTAAGATTTTTATATTTAATTTTGTTGTCACAATGAAGATTGGTTATGTGCACAAAATTTAATGTTTATATTCATAATTTTGTTTGTAATATTTTTTGTTTACATTTATATTATTTTATATTCATACAAATATTAATTTGTGTATTAGTACTCATGTACAATTTGTATTAAAGCATATATGTTTATATCTACTATATCAAATTGATCTAAAAAATTTCTTATACACGTTGATGTTTATTATGAATTATAAGTACTGAAAATAATTATTTATATTGTTAACATATATTTATTATCAATATTTATTGAATATTTGATTTAATAAATTTGTATAAAATAAAAAGATTTTTGAAAATTCAATTTTATAATTTTTAAAACTAATTTGTGATGTCAAATTCTCAAGGAAAAATTTTCAAATTTATTTTAAATTTTAATATTATTTTAACTTCGGCCGCACATTAATTAATTAACTAACAATATTATTTTAATTCCTAAAATTATGGAAATTTTTCATGACACTTAAAATATGATCCTAGATTTTTTGGAAATTGAAATTTTGAATTTTTATTATATAATTTTATATTAATTAATTAAGGGCCGAAACTAATTATTAATCCATGATATATGCATAATAAAATACTAAAATCATATTAACTTTAAATCTATGATATTTTCGAACTGAAAATATATACATATATATAGCACTCATATTTATTTTTATATTTATGCATATATATATATTATTATAAATTAATTTACTATTAATTATTATATTGACTAGCTATGAATATATATATACATATTTAAAATTAAATAAACAGTTTATTTTCATTCATATTAAAAAATATTATTTTATCTTACATATATATATATATATCTTAATTGTTACTTATAATATAACATATAGTTTACATAAATATATTTTTCAATAATATTTTAATAATGGAACATATTTATATATATACACTTCTATATGTATACGTACATACATATATATAATTATTTGGATTTATAGATATATGTACATGCACATATTTAACAATATAGAATACATATAGAATGAGCTAATGTGTCTCTTGCGATGTAAACCCCAATATCTATATACAGGCATGTTACACCTTGGATAGATTACTATGTTACACATGTGCGCATACATACATATGTATATGACACACACACACACACACATATATATATATATATATATATATATTAAGTAAAACCAAAATTAAATGATCCATAGATAAGTCCTTCCGTTGTGAGTTTCAGAAAGTGTAGATTTTTATAGATAAGTCTGCAATCTGTTATATTTTTTATCTTAAATGATCCATAGTCAATAGCATTTGCGATGCCAGTGCCATTTTTAGACGGGGTTGGGACATCATAGATGGCGGGTTGTTACAATTTTGATTAGCGATGACAAACAAGGGTAGGCGACCTCCAATTTCTATTCGAAGAAGGTAATCTGGAATACTGACCCTACCTTTTATGTGACCATCGTCTATGGATTTCCTTTGGGGTTGGGAATGGACTAAAATCTCCCTGTGCTCGTGGTTTCTAGCTCGTCCATCACTGCTTAGGTGATCGAAATGTGAGTCATGCCCCTCATCCACTGCTCGAAGGCGCTTGAAGGCAGAATGCCTTTTAAGCAGAGGGGGAGCGACGAATAGCCTAAACCCCTTGATATAATGTAGATTCGAGTATAGAAATATCATAGGCAAAGTCTTGATCATGTGTAGTGTGCAGTAATCCTATTACGAGCTATAGAAGCCCCAATAAGAGTTACTAACACGACCCTTTCATGGGCATCATTAATGATGTTGAAATTGCCGAGGACAATGGGCTGCATAGGGTTCCAATCCACTGCTGCTGGTACTACTGGACTGTAGTTGGCAGTTTCCTAGGCATTTATCCTAGCTTTAAGTTCGTTCACATACCAGGCAATCTGCTCGATGCTGGTGAGCCCATTTACTAGGATAAGCCATATATCGTTGCTCAAACCCAAAATGGGATAACCACATTAGCTCTGGTGGTGCCGTTCATGGTGTGGTCGTCTGAATTATCAGCCTCATTCTCATTGTTAATTTGCATATTGTAATCTTTGGAGTAAAGTAGGAGTTTGAGAAGAAGAAAAAATGATGAAAGTTGAGAGCTTTTTAGGGGTGGAATTCCTTTTAGCGCCAAAATGTTAATTAATTTTTTAGTGAACCTTGGAATTATAAACTAAAATAGGTATCAACAAAGAATACGATACTTCATAAATGAAAAATGGAGGGATGATCAATGATAATACAAGTAAAGAGATACGAGAATTAGAGTGGCTCGATCAAGTTGATCTACGTTCACTATGGTAGTAGATTTTATTGATTTTGATTTGATTCCAAGAGCTTGGAATAAAAGAGACATGAATGTGTGTAAGAAATGGAAATTTGATCGTTTACAAGTGCATGCAAAGCTATATTTATAACAGTTGAGATATGTTTGAATGGTTATCCCTAAGTATCCTCATGGTCCTTGATGGCATTGTAAGGATCAGGTGCAAGCAAGCTAAGATTCGGGTGGAGTGAGTGGCTTAAATGGTGACCAGTTGGTGGACCATACTGAGACGTGCTGTTGTTAAAAAGACGATATGGGGATAGACTTTTGTTGTTGAATGGTGACGCCTTTTCTTGGGTAGACAGCGAAGGATAATAGGAGGTTGCACAGTGATGCTTCGTCGGATGAATAGTGTTGTTTGCTTATCATTTTTATGGAATAATACATAGTCGTAGCTTTTTCATGCTGATAGAGTAAGGGGTATGCCGTAGGGGCAATTCTGTAGTTTATTGTAAATTATTAACTCTGTAATCAATTCTTCTTCGTAATAAAAAGTGTTTTCTTTCTATTATATATTTGTTATAAATAATTAAATGTATAATTTAAGTATATTTAATAGAAAATATATAAATGGTGTGTTTCAGATAGTAATTACAAATAATTGTAATCATGAGTACTGTATCATAATAAACATATCGTTTTAATATTCCTAGTCAAGATGTATCAAAACCGGATATCAATATATCCGTTGAGACTAGAGTATGTAGCGCTCACCAAATATTGGAAAGTGCATTACTCATGACTACCAAGGGCACCAAGGGGTTACGTACTGATAGTTATTGGATAACTATGAAATGAGACTCACTCGATAATTTTCTTTTGGTTAATATAACTAAGGTCAAACAGAAATATCAATGTGACAATATCACACAGTTCTCTTGACTTGAGAATACTGTTGATCTTCAATATGAAAGCTCCGCTTCGATTATAGTTAAATCATGGTATGATATCCATTAAACTACTATAATTGGGTTGACTCAAAGTATTGAAAGTGAAATACTATTCAAGAGAGGATTCGTCTCCTTGGTTATATGAGATTAGTATCACTGTCAACTGAAGTCAACTCAAACTCAGAATCTCTGGTTGATGTAGTGCAGTTAGTAATAATTTTTATTATTGAACCAAGGACTTTATGTTTGGACTATAGAGTTGAATATGAACAATATTGGAATTTTGACCATTACCAAATTTCATAAGTCCAAAGTGATATAGTTTTGACGAAGAGAATTGGTGTAAACAATTGTCACTACCAGATAATGCTTAATAAAGTAAAATTGGATTTACCAACGAAAAGCAAGTGATAAGTTTGGCCATAATATCACTGCACCTGCTAAGTGAAGTATGAACGTTAATATTCAAATTGTTTAATATTAATCGCTAATCAAATTTACACCTAAAAGTCATAAAACCAAAACGTTGAATATTCCTGTTACCGCCTGATTTAATTAAATTATAATTATTATGAATTAATTAATTAATATTCATGAAATATTAATTATAAAATTTTATTTGATTTGTGTTAAACAATACTAAATAGTGTGTATCTAATAATTACATAAACACTAATCGGTATATGATATCAATACATGTTTAAATTAGATTTAAATGTAACAAATATTGCTTATATTACATCATATTGTTTACGACCATGTTACATGTATTACATCATATTGTTTGCGATGTTACAAATATTGCAACGATATTAATAAATTTGTTACATGTATTACAACATATTGTTTGCGGCAATGTTAATAAAATTCAAAATTAAAATGCATTTATAATCAGTTTTCTTTTAATTAAATATTAATACATTAGAAAATTATAAAAATATATAATATGTTTTATGTTTTATAAAAATTCTATATACTTATAAACGCTCTCAGATTTAAATATATATATATATAATCTAGACACACACACACGCACACACATATATATATATAAACCTTTTATTTAATTTAAAAAATAGTTCATGCAACGCATATATATATATATATTATAAAATGTAACTATAAAATTTTATACAAAAAACATACAGTTAATTTTGTTTTTGGAAATAATAAAATATATTTAAATGTTTTTTTCTGTATGGAAAATTAACAAAAATTACTTTTTTTTAAATCCGAAACAAAAAATTATTTTAAATCTGGACCAAGAGCAATTATAGTATGTATATGAATTTTAGTTATTATTATTATATACATTTACAAGTATTTATATATATATATATACACACACATATAATACATACATACATAGTTTTAAACTAAAAAATTATTATTACATTGGAATATAAACATGCATTAATTTTATATAATTATTCAAATTCATTTTATATATTAATATTGAAAGCATTTTACTATCTAATTATATTTTATATATACGTGTATATATATAATTTTAAATAGGTATATTATTTAAATCTTATTTTATAAGTATTACATTATAATATATACAATTATATATTTATTTATTTATATCATATGTATGTACACACATATATACATTTAGACAACACATTTATATATAAGAGGGTCTAACATGTCCATTGCGATGTAAATCCCAACATCTATTTATAGGCATGTCAAACAATGTACACTTTATTATGTTGCATGTACACGATGTGTATATAATACACATATATACTATATAATATAAACTATATGAATTAAAACATTATTTATGAATTAAATAAAATATTGATTTTATTTAAAATGTTAATTTTTGAAATTTTCTAAATAAATTTAGACTACATAGGTCCAATAAAGATCCAAAAAGGTATAAAAATTGAAATTTACCCAATTACTATGATGTGGGCTAACTCAGTTCCAACAGTGGTATTAGAGCCTAATAGGCTATGCGGTCTAAATTGGTCGTGTTAGAGCTAACTAATTAAGCTCACAACCCAGTTAGTAGAGTGTCTATAAAGGTAGTGTCAAAGGATTGGGTCAGGGTAATCAAGTACTTTACCCTACCTAGCTGCTGGCCTAGCCCAAACAGATATATGAGCCTAAAGGTTACCCCTAATAGACAAGGCTCAATTTGAATTGGGGCTTGAGCTAATTTTCAAAATTGTTTTGAGTATTAAAACATAGATTTAAATTTAAAGGATAAATTTAAAATAAGACATATATTATAATAGTTATGATATAGTGAAAATTTTCAAAGTGTTTGGGAATATATATATAAGCTAGTTTCAAAATTAATTTTTATTAATAAGACTTATAAAATAAATAAATCAATTAAGAATGTTAATTAAATAAAATATGTATGCACGTATAACATTTAGTGATATATGTTATGTTGTCGTGAAATGTTTAAGACATTATAAGTATATATGTATGTCTATTAAATAATTTTCAAAATTAATAAAATTTAATTAAAATTGTTTAATTAACTAAATTAATTAAAAGTTTATTAATAAAAAAACACACACACACACATACACATATATATGATAAATGTGTATTACTATAAAGGTTATAGTATGTAAATATTCAATATAATATGTTATAATTGAATAATATATAATTAATTAAAGTATTAATGGTTAAAGTTAATTAAATATGATTTAATTATACATAAGATTATAATGTAAGTTAATTAAAATATAAAAGTTATGTATAATAAAATTTATATAATGTGAATGTATAAACTAATGGTGGAATATTAAATAAACCCTAAATAAACTTAAGGAATAAATACATACATAAATGTACATATACCGTGATTCCCGATCTGTCCGACAGTTGAATCACAAGGGTATTTCATAAGAATACATTATTCCATAAGTCGATATCACTCAATATAATATATTGAAGATCATGAATTATTAATATAACATTGTCCTTTACTATACATATATACATACATATATATACACATTGTTATCCCGCCTTTTGACCAGGCAGCATACAGACAAACTTGACGAGTCAAACTTCGAAGTTATCAAGGAAAGACGTTTGAAGAGACGACCGTGAAACCCAAACAGCAAACACATCCAGGATTACAAGGAAAATGCTATACCAACCCAAGACCGGAGAACAAAATCCCACCTAAGTGGTAGGTCGGTACCGATCCAACCCCCTGGATCGATATCAATCCGACTTTTCTCCACCATATTTGCTCATCTTCTGTCTATACCCTCTACTTGATGTTAAAAGCCTATACCAAGTGTTGTTTTGTTGATCTAATGCAATTCTCTATCGATCTCCACGAACTCTTGAATCAGCAACTCTGTTCTTCCACAGATCCTTCATCTGGACTCAGAAACAAGCTAATAGTGGTACAAACAACTATGGAATCATGATGCTAACCACGAGACGAGCCAAAGCAAAGAGTTCAAGATGACCAGATTGATCATCTTACGGATCGATGCTGATCCAAGCCCTTGGATCAGTAACGACCCCTACAAGTTGATGAGGTGGCTCCTACTTTTGTGGAAAAACAGTCTAAGGCATGGAAAACAAGGTGGAGATCTTCTAGATGAGATTTAATCTTCCTACCTCTATAAATAGGAGGGTAGAGCTCATTTTTTAGGATCCTTTTGGACTCTTGCTTTCCTTACTCTAATTTCTTGTAATCTCTGTCGGAGTTGTTCCGACCCATAAGAATTTCTGTCTCCAACTCAGAATATAAGCAATAAAATCATTAAGTGGACGTAGACCAAAATTAGCCGGACCACTATAAATTATTGTGTGCTCTTTTCTACTCGTTTTTCGCTTATTTTCTTCACCTTTTATTCTCTACTAAATTTACTAGGTGTTAGTGCCATTTTTGGTTCAAACATTTTAGTGCTTTCACTGAGAACCACTTGAATTCATTGATTTGAGACTTGGAAAGATTCAAAACGACAAGACAATTAACTAGGAAGACCGTTGTTGGAGAAAATCAACACGGGGGTAGCCAAGAGGCATCCTCGGGAGCTAACCCTCTATCCATCTACATAACCAGGGATGATATGGAGACCATGATGAATGGATTGGATGAAAGGATGATTGCTCGCTAGGAGGAGATAATGAAAAATTTATTTAGGAGAATAGGGCAAGAAAGAATAGCCGAAGTTGTTGCAAATCAGAATCAAAGACCAGAAGCCGGGGCATAAGTAGTTGGAAGTGGAGTAGAACAACCCAAAACAAACCCCAAGCCAAACATGTGGATCGGTACAGATCCACAAGTACGGATCGGTACCGATCCACTAAGACTCGGGGGCACGGATCGAGTTGGTTTAGGAAGAAATGATGTGTGTCCTAGAGATGATGCGGAGCATGTGAATGCGAATCAGAAAAAGCACGATCGAAGGAGTACATACTAGAATTCCCTTACAGAGATGGGGGGTAGTCTGAGAATGCTAACTTTAGAACTCCTTTGAATAACGATGCCAAACTTTCTAAGATAGTGAGACGAGCTATGAGGAGTGGATTGCCTAACCAGGGCATAGAAGATGTGAACATGAGTCCATTCACTTTGAATATTCAGTAAGCTAGGAATCCGTCTGATTTCAAGCTGCTAACATTGGAGACGTATGATGGAAAGACTGATCCAAAAGTTTATTCTATGAGGTACATCTGACACATGGAAGTGTTGGGTGCATCTAAAGAGGTTATGGGATGGTGTTTCCCTTTATATTTGACAGGTTTGGTGGCATTGTGGTTTAGATAGCTGGAGAACGGTTCCATTAACACATGGGCCGAGTTGGTGAACATATTCGTAAAGCAGTACTGGGTCCACATTTCACGACTGAAAAATGTAATGACACTAGCGAGTGCAAAGCAGAGGGTCAGAAAGACCCTTAGAAGTTTTTTGACAAGATTCAATGTGGTGGCTGCCATGGTCGATAAGCAAGACCCTTCAATGGCCTTGATGGCGGCCGTTTTAGGGATAGCCGCTAACACGGATTTTAAGGTTGCTTTAGAATGAGATCCTCCCAGGGATCTCATAGAATTTTATTATGAGGCTGAGAGATACCAACGTCAGGAGGACACTGAGGTTGATCATGAAAAAATCAATACTGTGGATAGCAGAGGACCGCTCGGAGAAGGATCCAACAAAAGCAAAGGAAAATGAAAGATGGGTGATGGCTTTGAAGGATCAAAGCGACAAAGGAGGGAAACTAAAATTCTCTTCTTACATGGATTTAAATGAAACATCGGAATGGATTTATCTGGATACCATGGGACAGATCCCCTATCGGAAACCAGCAAGGAGAGAACCCACAGACCGTGAGAGGTCGTCCGGAAAATACCGCCTATTCCATGAGCTAGATGAGCATAACACAAATGATTATAGGCAATTTTGGGATCTGATCGAAGAACATGTCAAAAATAGCCAATTACGGAAGTATGTGAGAAATCGAGCTGCGGTGGTGGAACGGGAGCAGTCATTAATCGCAACAAATGGAAATGGCCCCGGATCAAGGTCAAGGATAGTTATCTCTTGATAGGGATGGCAAGGAATCATGTTTGGTTCTCACACTCTATTTCCTCTTTTCAATAAACAATTCAATAACACAGTCTAGCCGCTTACTCGTGTATAGGATCTCGATCGGTTCTTAGGCACGCTCTGAGCTGGATGCTAGACTGTAATGCCCGGCGAAGCAGTTATCTTGATTTTAAACTTTATGTTGTTTTTGATGTTTGAGTTTGATTATTAAAATCCACATTGAATGTGATGAGTGATATTGATCGCTTTAAGTCCCATCCGGAAAGATGGGACCGGAGTGCAAGAAGCAAGTCCCCTCACCAGAGAGTGAGCGGATGGGCTTGTTCTTGTTAAGTCCCGTTATCAAAGAGCAAGCGGATCTGGCTCAACAAGGGTCCGGAGAGACCATAGATTTGATTATCGGCCCCGAATAGCCATGATTTGATTAACGGTCAGAAGAGACCATGGATTTGATTATCGACCCCGAACGGTTAGATTCGATTAACGGTCCAGAGAGATTATAGATTTGATTATCAACCCCGAACGGCCATAGATTTGATTATCGGCCTCGAACAGCCATTGATTTGATTAAAGGTCCGGAGAGACCATGAGCTTAACTATCGGTCCTGAACGGCCACAACCTCAATTAATGATCTGAATAGATCATGGATTTAACTATCGGCCCTGAATGGCTACGAATTTAATCAACGATCTAGAGAGATCACGGATTTAAATATCGGTCCTTAACGACCACGAATTTGATTAACGATCCGGAGAGATTGTGGATTTAACTATCGGTCCTGAACGGCCACAAATTTGATTACCGATCCAAAGAGATCGTGCATTAAACTGAATATAAAATGATCTGGAAAGATGGAACCTATGAATGAAAACAAATTTGATTTTGATAAAAGGATTTGAATGCCTTGTAATTAAAATAGAATTGACAAATCCCAAGTGAACACAGGATGGTTTTGATACATAATGTAATACCTCTAAATGAAACTAGAATGATAATGATGTAAATCTTGGATGAGCACGGGACAATTTTAATACGTGATGTAATAACTCCGAATAAAATGGAATCGTGATGATGTATAGACAAAACTTAGGCAGAGTCTTGAGTCTTAGGTTATGATAGGTCTAAAATGAACCGTGATTGAAAAGACAATCCAAAGGAACAGGATGATTTGCAACGGCTTGATCGAATGATAACCAGGAAATTCGACTACTAACATATCATCGACCACAACATTTGTTCTTGAGCAAAGCATACCTTCCATTCGTAAGGCGTGCTTTGTGGGGAAAGTGTTATCCCGCCTTTTGACCAGGTAGTATACGGACAAACTTGAGGAGTCAAACTGTGAATTTATCAAGGCAAGATGCCCGAAAAGACGACTACGAAGCCCAAAACCAAACACATCCAGGATTACAAGGAGAATGCCAAACCAGCCTAAGACGGGGAAATAAAATCCCACCTAAGTGGTCGGTCAATACCGATCCAACCCCCTGGATCGGTAACAATCCGACTTTTCTCCACTATATTTGCTCATCTTCTACCTATACCCTCTACTTGATGCTAGAATCCTATACCAAGTGTTGTTTTATTGATCCAATGCAATTCTTTATCAATCTCCTTGAACTCTTGAATCAGCAACCTTGTTCTTCCATGGATCCATCATCTGGACTCAGAAACAAGCTAATATTGGTGCAAACAACTATGGAATCACGAAGCTAACCACAAGCCGAGCCAAAGAAAAGAGTTCAAGATGACCAAATTGATCATCTTATGGATCGGTACCGACCCATACAAGTTAATGAAGCGGCGTCCTACTTCTGTGGAGAAATAGTCTAAGACGTGGAAAACAAGCTGGAGATCTTCTGGCTGGGATTTTAGCTTCTTGCCTCTATAAATAAGTTAGTATGGCTCATTTTTAAGGATCCTTTTGGGCTCTTGCTCTCCTTACTCTAATTTCTTGAAATCTCTATCAGAGTTGTACCGTTCCGTAAGAACTTCTGTCCCAAAGTCAGAATATAAGCAATAAAATCATTAAGTGGATGTAGGCCAAGATTAGCCGAATCACTATAAATTATTGTATGCTCTTTTCTACTCGTTTTTCATTTATTTTCTTCACTTTTTATTCTTTACTCAAATTATTGGGTGTTTGTGCCCTTTTTGGTTCAAACATACATATATTTATTAATAAATATATTACTTGCATACTTCTTAGTTGTTGTGCAAACTCAAGTTAGGAATGTTACGTGTAGTATTATTAATATATTGAATAGGTAAGGTAAGATAATTGTACGTGTCTGTTGAGAAAACTCTGTACATATATTTTACTTAGGTCGTCGCAATATGGTTGGTATAAGTGAATAGTTTCATTTCAATTTGTAAGAAAACTCATTGTCGAAATGAAATTAGGATGAGGTACCATGGGTTAGGAGTTATATATGATACAACCTATAAGGAGTTATATATTATACTAATGTTACAAGAACATCTACTATTTTATTGTCCTAGAAATCCTCTAAATGAAATTTGCAGAAAATGTCAACTCCAAGACCGTTTAATGAAAGTGACAAACTAACTCGGCCAAACAACTATGTCGATTGGTTGAGAGTTATACAGATAGCGGCTTTGACATGCAAGCATCTTTAGTCATCTGTTATTTGTACTCCTATGACCAGACCCGTTGATAAAGCTGACCCTAAACTACATGTTGCTTATAATAAGTGGGTCACTGACTTAGAAATCACCCAGATTTTCATGCTGTCTACATTAGACAAGCCATTGCAAAGGCAACATGAAACCATGTATGTTCATCAGATATTCGATAATCTGAAGACACTTTTTGGTGAGCAATCTCATTTCGCGAGGTACGAGACTACTAAGAAATTATTCAACACTAAAATACAAAAGGGACAAAAGGCGATTATGTCCTAATAATGAAAGGTTATATCGATAGTTTTTCACAATTGGATGTGATGATAAGCAACAAGTTCTAGGTAGACTTGATCCTTGGTTCACTTACCCCTCAATATGAACCATTCATACTAAATTATAATATGAACCAACTGAATGTGAATCTCATGGGGCTCCTTAATATATTAAGGTCGGCCGAGTCACAATCAACGGATTAAGGCGTCGTGCTTGCTATTAACGGTGGGGCATCATCTTCAAAGAGTTCGAAGAAATAAAAGAGAGAAAGTAAAAAATAATAAAAAGAGTAAGAAGATTGATGATAAGGGTGAATGTCACCATTGTCATAAAAAATGCCACTAGAAAAGGAACTATCCTGAGTATCTAAAGATTGTTAAAGAAAGAAAGTAAAATGGTTCTGCAGCTCCATCAGGTACATTTATGATTCGAAATTGTTTTGCAATCAATAAAATGTCTTGGTTTTTAGATACTAGATATGGAACTCATATATGTAATTCTTTACAAGGGCTTAGGAACTGGCATCGCATAGCCAAATGAGAAACGAGGCTTCAGATTGTTGATGGATCTATCATAGATGCAATTGTAGTAGGAGATTATCATTTATGTTTGCCCAGTGGTGCTGTATTGATATTAAATAATTGTTATTTTGTAAAAGACTTTATTTATGGAATTGTCTGTTTCAAGATTATATGAGACTGGATATGTATTTCACTGTCCGAATAATGTTATGAACATTAATTTGGATGGAAATAAAGTCTGCGATGGTATTCTTGAAAATGACATTTATGCGATCAATACAAATTATGTTGGTTCTATATGTAGTTCTTCTAACAATATAAATGTTAGTGACAATATAAATGATAAATATCTTTGGCAATGTAGGCTAAGTCTTATTAGTAAGAAAGGGCGGCACAAACTGAATACCAAAGGTTCTCTCCCGTTACTTGATTCTAAATCATTTGACATGTGTGATTTGTGTCTCAAGGTAAAATGACTAAGCACCCCTTTAGTGGAAGTAATGAAAGAGTTGATGAACTCTTAGAGTTAGTACATAGTGTTGTATGTGGCAAGATGCCTGTAATCACCAAGGATAATAGTTCTTACTTTGTTGCCTTCACTGATGATTTCTCGAGACTAGGATATGTGTATCTTATGAAGAACAAATCCGATGTCTGTGAGAAATTTGTTGAGTATAAGAATGTTGTTGAAAATCAGATGAATCGAAAGATAAAAATTCTTTGATCTGATTGAGGAGGTGAGTACGTTGGATAGGAAATCCAACAGTATTTAAAAGATAATGGGATTATCTCTTAGGTTACTCCACCATATACTCTGCAACACAACGGTGTGTCGGAGCGAAGAAGCCAAACCCTATTAGATATGGAAACTACAACGCATATGTTAAACTTATTGCATACTAAATCTATGCCTAAAACACCATATAAGATGCAGTGTGTTAAGAAACCCCAACTCAAGTATTTGAAAGAGTGGGGTTGTTCAGCCTACATGAAGAACGTTGGTCTGAATAAACTAGAGGCAAGAACGATACTGTGTAAATTTATAGGATATCCCAAAAACTCAATGAATATATATTCTATAATAACGATGAACAAAAGATTTTTGTTTCTCGACATGCTATCTTTTTAGAAGAAGAATTTCTATCAAAGGAAATCAACAGCAAGGTTGTAGACTTGAATGAGATCCAAGAAGTTAATACTGAGGCCGAACTAGTGGGAGAACCAAGTTTATCTGTATACAAAAACACGCAACCTATTAGAAGGATTAGTGGGGAATCTTGCATACTAGAGAGATACTACAATTTTCTCGTAGAAGGCGAAAAAGAGGATTGTGTCTTGGATGGAGATTCTCCTTTGTCTTTCTACCAAGCAGTGCAGAGTAAAGACTCTTCACTTTGGCTTAGAGCGACTAAATAAGAGATGGATTCCATGTAAAAAAAGTATGAACTTTGTTGGATGTACCCAAAGGGATAAAACCCATCGGCTGTAAAAGAATTTTTAAGAAAAAACTAAATAAAGATGAAGAAGTATAGACTTATAATGCTATGCTAGTTGTAAAAGGATTTCGTTAAATTCAAGGTGTTGATTGTGGCGGAACCTTTTCCATCGTAGCCATGCTTATGTCCATTCGAATTATAATGGCCTTTACTACATTATATGACTATGAAATTTGGAAAATGGATGTAAAGACGACATTTCTAAATCGTGGTTTAGAAGAGACCATCTATATGTCATAGACCAAGGGTTTTATGGTAAGTGGGAGTGAGGGCAAGGCTTGTAAGTTGTTAAAATCCATTTATGGACTCAAATAAGCTTCAAGGAGTTAGAACAAGTGTTTTGATAAGGTAATCAAACTGTATGGTTTCTATAAGAACACAAAGGAAGCAGGCAATGCTATCATATTCTTAGTGATGTATGTCGACGATCTTCTGTTGGTTGGCAATGACACTTTGTTATTGTAATCAGTGAAAGCTTAGCTTTCCAAGGACTTCTCCATAAAGAATTTGGGAGAAGCAGCCTATATACTGGGTATAAAGATCTATAGAGATAAATCTAAGAAGCTGCTAGGATTGTCTCGATCCCTATACATGTATACCATATTGAAGAGGTTTAGTATGGAGAATTCCAAGTGTGGAAATTTTCCAATGCAATTTTGAATCGTCCTTTCTAAGAAGGACGCTCCTCGTACTAATGAGGAGAAAGAGCGTACGAAGAGGATCCCATATGCTATGACCATAGGATCCATAATGTATACTATGCTATCTACTTGACCAAACGTGGCATATGCATTAGGATGTATAAGCCAAAACTAGTCCAATCCTAGAGAAAAGCCTCGGATGGCTGTAAAATTTATATTGAAGTATTTAAGAAATACTCGATACTCATTCCTCATATACGGGAATGAAGACCTTCTTATAAAGGGGTATACTGACTCTACCTTTCAGAGTAATGTTGATGATAGTAAGTTGATGTCCGGTTATGTTTTTATGCTTAATGGCAGTTCTGTTAGTTGGAAAAGTTCCAAACAAGAAACGGTAGCTGATTCGACGACGGGGGCCAAGTACATCGCCCTTAATGAAGCAGCTAAAGAGGAGGTTTGGATATGTAAGTTTTTAAGTGAACTCGAAGTGATTCTCGATGCCATAAATCCCATGGCATTATTCTGTGACAACAATGTGGCAATATAGATCGTGAAGGAGCCTAGAGCATCCAAGAAGTCATGACATATTCTTTGCAAGCCCCACCTCATTAGAGAATTCATTGAGAAGAAAGAGGTCATGATACAAAGGGTAGATACCAAGGACAACATAATAGATCCATTCACTAAGGGTCTAAGTCGGTCGGCTCTCGAGAAGCTATTCGAAGAGATAGGATTGGGATTCCATAATTGACTCCAAGTGCAAGTAGGAGATTGATAAGTTAGGGGTATGCCCTAGGGGAAATTCTATAATTTATTATAAATTATTAACTCCGTTATCAATTCTCGTTCATAATGAAAGGTGTTTTCTTTCTGTTATATATTTGTTATACTATGTGTCAAATAATTAAATGTTTAATTCAAGTATGTTTAATAAAAAATCCATAAGTGGTGTGTTTATGATAGTAATTACAAATAGTTGTAATCATGAGTATTGTATCATAATACAATAATCACATCATTTTAAATATTCCTAGTCACATGTTTCAAGGCTGGATATCGATACATTCGTTGAGATAAGAGTATGTAACACTAACCAAATGTTGGAAAGTGTATTACTCATGACTTCTAGGGCACTAAGGGGTTACATACTGATAGTTATTGGATAAATATAGAATGAGTCACTCGATAGCTTTCTTTTAGTTAATATAACTAAGGTCAAACAGAAAATATCGATGTGACAATATTGCATAGTTCTCTTGATTTGAGATTACTATTGATCTTCAATATAAAAGCTCCGCTTTGATTATAGCTAGATCGTGGCATGATGTCCATCAAACGACTATAGTTGGGTCAAATGGAAGTATTGGAAGTGAAACACTATTCAAGAGAGGATTCGTCTCCTTAATTATATGAGGTTAGAATCACGATCAATCAACTCAAAGTCAAAATCTATGGCCATAGTAGTTCAGTTAATTATTATTATTGAACCAATGACTATGTGTTTGGACTATAAGGTTGAATATAGACAATACTGGAATTTTGACCATTGCCAAGTTTCATAAGCCCTAAGTTATATAGTTTGATAAAGAGAATTGGTGTAAATAACTGTCACTGCGGGGTAACGCTTAATAAAGTAAAATTGGATTTTACTAATGCTACGTAAGCAATAAATTTGGCCATAATATCACATCACCTGCTAAGTGAAGTGTGAATGTTAATATTCGAATTGTTCAATATTAATCACTGTCCAAATTTACATCTAAGACTCACACAACCGAAATGTTAAATACTCATGTTACCACCTGATTTAATTAAACTATAATTGTCATTAATTAATTAATATTTATGAAATATTAATTATAAATTTTTGAACAATATTAAATATTGTGCATATAATAGCTATATAAACACTAATTGATATACGATATCGATATGCATTTAAATTAGATTTAAATGCAACAAATATTGTTCGAGCTTGAAATTGTTTTAAGGCCCATAAGGGGCATGGTTTAAGCGGCTATAGGCAGGCATATTGGGGCCATCTGTTTGATGGTTTGAGGAAAGGGTTTTGAATGGTTAAAAGAAAAGATTGGGTAAGAGAAAACAAGGATATAGATCCTACTTTTGCTCTCTTATCTTTCCATTATATAAACCATCTTATCCTTACTTGAAAAGTGATCTTTTCCACTCTCCTATTGCTGCGTACCAAGGCCGGCCATACCCCCTTCTAGCCTCAAAATTCAAACACTAAAACATCAAATTAAAAGTCGATTCAATTGTCGATGGTAAACCTATTCGGGAGCTAATTGTTAACACCTCGGTTATTGATTTTGATGATAACAATAATATACATTTATGTAAAATATGGATAATAATGTTTTGCTAAGTTATATAGTGTATAGTGCAAAATATTATACAGGTATTGAATTGAAGATTGTACAGTATAAAGATTCAAGAAATGGACATGAAGACCCATGAGTATAAGGACCAAGATGTGAAGATATCAAGACTATAATACAGTGTATAGAGTCGTAGAATTTTGTTAAAGTCCCTGGGAGCAATCTATGATCTCTATCTCCTATTTTCTTATCTTTTATATTTTCAAATAAAATATATTTAAAAATATTTTATAAAAAGGTTTTCAGAGTTTAAAATGTTTATAAACTATGTTTAAATTATTTTGCAAAGTATTAAATTATTTTGCAATGTATTGTATTTTCAAAATGTTTTAAAAAGAAAAGGGTTTTCAAAATTCACAAGCAAATGTCGACATATACCTAGATGGTATATCGACATGTATGTCAACATACATGCTGCAAAAATAGTTTTTCAAGTTTTAAAATGAAGTGTCTATTCATCGCAACTCTTCGCAAACAGACACATTTGTTTATACACTATATATAGGAGGTTTCAAATGAAATTTCAACCAGTTATTATCTTATTTTCTTCCCTCATTTTACTCTCTTGAAAAATCCATTAAAATTATACTTTTTCCTTTTCAAAATCAAATAGAATCAATTCAAACTTCTTTGTATTGATTCGATATTACTTTCTTACTATTTTGGAATCATCTCTCTCTCAAATCAAAAATTAAAATAATGTCCAAGAGGCAATAGGATCCATTGTATCCAAAGTTCAAGAAATTGCCTTCGAAAAAACCATCAAACTCTATTTATACTTATTTGGGTGTGATTATAGCCCGTTTAAATCAATTGGATGTGCTTGGTAGCCCAAAACTCTGAGTGGGTGTGCTTTTAGCCCGTCCAAATCAAGTGGGTGTACCGTGAGCTCGAAAAATCAAGAGGGCATGTCTCGTAGCCTCGGAATCGAGATTGTAATTGGGTTTTCCTTCCACCCGTTTAAAGATTGACATTTGAAAAGAAATATGTACATGCAATTGTATGAGACTGGATGTAGGACAAATCCAAACCAGTATAAAATCTATGGTGTTATCTCTCTAACTCTCTACTTTACTTTATTGCTTTATTTTTATCTGTGATTGCATCTGTGATTGATTGTTGATATAACTCTATGTTGAAAATCTCTGATTCAATTTTAAACTTAAAAGAAATTTAAAAAGATTTACAAAAATTAGAAAACACTATTCACTCTCCCTCTATTGTTTAATTAGTCTTAAGATCCATATTTCCGCAACCCACATTAATAACTTCTGGACTTGGAATTTGATTTAAGGAACTAGTTTCAACGTTTCAAGGTGCAGATTCTAGGGATTGGTGAATGGTCCATTTCTGATTTATTAATGTTTAATTTAATTACTATATCATATGTCTTTTAGTTAGCTATTATAACAAATCTGTATATTGATGTGTTATCACATATTGGATGGTTTTTTATATGTGTATATACAAAAAAATAAAAATAAAATATTTTGGTACATGTATTACATCATATCGCGCATGGTCATGTTAAATTTTTTTAAAGGCGTTTATAATCAGTTTTCTTTTAATTAAAAATTAATGCATTAGAAAATAATATATATATAATATGATTTATATTTTATAAAAAATATATTTACTTATATATGCTCTCCTATTCAAAAGTATATATATTCAATTCGTACACTATATATAAACCTTTTATTTAATTTAAAATTAAGTTTATGAAATTAATAAATATGTATATATATATATATAAATATATATATATCTATATGAATTATATAAAATGTAAGTTTAAAATTTTACATAAAATATATATAGTCAAATTTTTTTTGAAAATAATAAAATATCTTTAAATGTTTTTTCTTCATACAAAGAAGTTAAAAGTTTTTTGAGAAAAATGTGTGATCCTCTTCGAATAGAGGAGAGCACACATGCGAATATATATATATATATCACGAATATAAAGTGTTGCCAACATGCCTAGCAGGTAACAAAAACCAAATACATATATATCAAATCTCAGGTACTCCTAAGATGAGTTCCGGCAAGGCCACCACCCATCACACCTCGATATCGAGCTCCGGCATGGCCACCGCCCGATATTAAGGTGTTAGAAGTACCTAAAAACTAGAGGAAAAACAAAAACTACTGGATGACGTCCCAGACTAATGAGGAAGCTCCAACCAACTGAATCAGGAGAGGTGAATAAGCATCTGCTCTGAAGTGGATCTGCTGAAAAGAGAAACCGCTCTGAAGCCTCTGGACAAGAGAAAGGGGTACCCTCCTGAAAAAATTACTCCAAAGAAGTTAAAAGTAATAATTATTTAAAATTCAAAACAAAAAATATATTTTAAATATAGGCCAAGAGAAATTATGGTATATATATGAATATAAATTATTATTATATACATTATAATATATTATAAGTATTTATTTATACATATAAATACATATAATATATACATACATAGTTTTAATGTAAAAAAAAAATTATAACTTTAGAATATATATGCATTTGTATATTAATATTCAAAGCGTTTTACCATCTAATTATATTTTATATATACATACTTTTATAATTTTAAACAAGTGTATTATTTAAATCTTATTTTATAATTATTACATTATAATATATACAATTATACACACACACACATATACAATTAGACAACACATTTGTATACAAGAGAGGTTAATATGTCTGTTGCGGTGTAAATTACAACATCTGTATACGGGTATGTCAAACCATGTATACTTTATTATGTTGCACGTACATGTACATACACATATATATTATATAATGTAAACTATACAAAATGAAACTTTATTTATGAATTAAATAAAATATTGATTTTATTTAAAATGAAAATTTTAAAAAGTTCTAAATAAAGTTAGACTACATAGGCCCAATAAAGATGCAAAAAGGAAAAAAGAATTAAACCTACCCAATTACCCCACCGCGGTCTAACCTAATTCCAACACATGCAAGGGCGAAAAGGTGCTTTAACCAAAAACCAGCCGAGTCAAGACAAGAATAAGACAGTCGGGGTGGACCGATCCTCAAGGGAGATGTGGGCAGAGAGGATCAAGGGCTTGGAAAGGCCGGTAGAGGCGAGGCCTTCAAGTTGTGGATGGGTATTATTATCCAACATTTGAGCCTAGTGACTTCTTAGTGAATATGTACTTTGAGACGAAGACAGAATGGATCAATATCTTAAAGGGTTACTTGGGATGATGGAATGATGGAGCACAAGAAGTTGGAGCCAATGTGGAACAAGTCATTTATGGTCAGTACCGACTACAATACGGTCGATACCGAGATGATTCTAGGGGGACCCACTTCCGAGTAAATACGTGAACTACTCCAGTACTTTGTAGAAAAAGACAAGTCTCACATAGGACAAATCATGTCGGTGCTAATATGATTCGATGGAGCAATTTTTGGAATGAAGCTTGGAAACTTGAAGATATGGACAAGTATGAGAAAAAAGTGGTCCACCACCGAGCAAATTGTGGTCGGTCCTGACATGATTATGGTTGGTACCGATATGATTTTGTGCATAAAAAATACTCATTCTTCCTTTTTATTCACATGAATCTGAATTCTAACATGGTCTTCCACGATCTAGGGACTCTGGTGGATGATTTCTCCTATAAATATGAGTGCTAGGGCAACTTGAAAAGGACAATTAGACACATTTTTAGCTTTCGTTCTTCACTCTCTTCTCCATTGGTTTAACTTTGCCACGAATTGCTGTCAAACTCGAAATTGCATTGTGTTATAGATTTAAAACCATGTAATTCGTTTGTATTCATGTTAAATCTCTAGCAATAAAACTAAAATGGATGTAAGCATTGACTTGAGGTTGAACTGCTATAAAAATTTATGTGTTCTTACTATTCATTTTTGTGTATATTATGTTTGGTCTCGTTTTTGATTGATCTGGGCTATTGTGTCATTTTTTTGACTCAACATTTTGGTGCTTTCATCGAGAAACAAGATGCTAAAGTAAAGATATGGCTTAGAACTTTGGATTTAAAGCATCCAGAAGTTAAATCTAGAAGTTGATTATAGTAGATCTGAAGTTACTGAGATTTGAAGAAGAATATACATCAGATCATGAAGGATATAGCCACTAGGAAGACCTCTATGAGATCTGGTGCTATTGCTGGAGAAGATGAAGCTCCTCAATGTAATGAAGAGACTACTCAGACAACGAATGCTTTGCTAGGCCTTTTTCCTTGCAGGAGATGGTAATAAAAGACGAATTAGATAGAATGATGGCTGAGATGAACAAGAGGATGTTGGATAGCCAGAATGCCATCTGAAAGAATGGAGAAAGGCTTTGCTATATTGTCCTAACAGTCTCAAAGGTGTAAGAAGAGCCGCAATGATTCATCATCTTCAAGTTCTGAGGAGGAAAGTTCATCCTTATCAGACCAGAACAGAAGAGATGACAAGCAAAAAATAAGGAGAAGGGCTACAGAAACATTAAAAAAGCCGAGTGTAGGAGATGGAGCCATTCTGGCCATGGTAAATCAAGTCGGTAATGACCATAATCAAGTCGGTACCGAGTTGATTAGAGGTGGGGGCAGTGAGCAACCACATGAAGCTCCAAATTTTTCCGACGGTGAGGGATGTTTACAAGATGTTATCACTGAGGGAATACAATATGATAATATGTAGACTGATGATATTCAAACGAATGCCACAGAATTAGTAAAGTGCCATAGATAATTTAGACGAATGACTCTCCCAAAGATAGGGGAGCCCAAATGTCATGCAACTAACCGAGAGCGTTTATAGAGTCAAACGTTCGGGGCTATTCTTGATGATCGTCGTCCAACTACCTAAACCAATGAAGAGTATATCACAAATATGGTAAAGATATTATTGAATGAAAATCAGCATAGGAGCAATGACGAGTGGTGTTCATCGCCTAGTCAGACCCCATATATCGATAACATTCTGCAGGAGAGTTATCTAGGGAAGTTTGTGACGCTAACGATGCCATTTTATGATGGAACGACTGGTCCAAGACAACGTCTATTGAAGTATGGATGTCACATGGATGGTGCCGAGCTACCGATGAAGTAAGATGTAGGTGCTTTCCTATATTCTTAGATGGAGTTGCTGGGATGTGGTTCATTTGGCTCACATTGAGGTCCATTTCATCTTTTGACCAGTTATCTACGAAGTTTATGGAGCAGTTCAGACTCCATACTACTCGACCGAAAGATGTGATGTCCTTTTCGAATGTCCATCAAGGTTTTGAAGACTCTGAATGATTCCTTGAAATGATTCAATACTATAGTGACTGAAGTTAGCAATCCAAGGAAAGAGATTGTCTTAATGACGTTGATCTTGGTGGTTTACCCTAATACAGACTTTGGTAGATGGTTAAAAGTAAGTGGCCACCTACTATGTAAGAGTTTTACCAAAAGACGTCCTAGTTTTTACACTTGAAAGAGGTAAGATTGGCCGTAGGACCAATTGGTGGTAGACTATCAAATAATGTAGTATAGAGCGATGTTGCTATCATGAAAATTTATGAGAGTGCCATAAATGTTGGATGCAATAATCCAAAGATAAAAAAACCAAGGCGCTGGTCAGAAGAAGCAGGACACCAAGATACGCATGAGGCATAGGAGGCTGGGAGATTATGCTCCCTTGAATGATTCAATCAAGAACATCTACTTTGCTGCGGAAGGTACTGAAAACTATAAGAAGTCTCCTTAGAGGGAGGCAACTAAGAAATGACACTCAAGGAAGTATTGTCCTTTCATGAAACTCACGGACATAATACCAATGAGTTTCATAATTTAAGGGGTGTAATCGAAAAGTTGATTCGAAAGAAAAAACTACAAAAATATGTGAGTAATCTGTAGGATGGCAGACCCATGAATAATAGACCCTAAGGGTAGAATGCCCAAAGGGATCAGGTTGGGTCTAGTGGAGAGGGACCAAGACAACCTAAGAGAAGGGTTGTTATAAATACCATATCTGGAGCTGTGCAGTTAAAGCGCTCGGCAGATTCAAAGCGGTGGAGGTGCAAAAAGTCATAGTGGGGATACAGCGAGGATATAGCGGGATATAGCGGATGGCTCTAAAATAGCATATAAAACTCGTACTTAATGTTTTTACAAATATATAAATGGTAAATAAATGAAAAATTATTATTCAATTGAATTATAATTAATACATAAATAATTTTCAATAAAAACATGTGCGAATATACTTTAAATAAACGTAAAACTGCTATATAACATAATTGAATTTAGTAGAATATTAGAGTATTTTCATTTCTGAAAATATATTAAAAATTAAATCAAAAAAATTAGTTTCATAATTTTTATAATGTATAAATGCAATTTTTCAATTCATTTTATTAAAGAAGATATAGCGGAAATAGCGGAATATAGCGGGAATAACGGGATATATCGAAAATAGCGGGGCTTAAAGCGGAAAGGCTATATTTTGGGGCTATATGGAAATATCGTAGCGGTGGAAATCCGCTATGAGATATAGCGGGGTTATAGTGGGGTAATAGCGGGGCATTAACTACACAAATCTGGAGGACCCTATCTGATAAATAAAAGATGAAATGAAATGGAGAGGTATGGTAGTTCATTGAAACATGTGCCTTAAGAGACTTGTTTCGCCACTGAAGATGAAACTTCGACGAAAAAATATAGAATGATGATCGATGACTTCATTTTCTAGAACAAAAATGCTTACGGGATTAAAGATTGATGCTTGATTCCATGGTGATAACGACCATTGTTGGGCCGACGATAGTGCTTCGGATTTTGATCGATTGTAGAAGCATGGTTAATATTCTATTCAAGAAAACCTTTGATCAGATGAAGATCGGTCCAAAGGATTTAAATTCATGTATATCTTGTATCTAAGGATTTACCGAAGAGACTAAAGAACCTAACGGTTGTATTGATTTGTTCATCGAGTTGGGTGAAGGAGACCGCAAGATAGTGCGGGTCTAGATGTTTGTGGTGGTCGATGGATTTTCAGCCTATAATGCTTTTATAGGGCGACTGACTCTAGCTAGTTTCAAAATCGCCCTTGCTCCGTGGTGTTTGATGATGAAATTACCCATCTAAAGCAGAGTAGGAGCTATTTAAGGTGACCAAAACACTAGTCGGGAATGTTATGTCGTGGAGCTAAGAGAGGCAAAACGACGCGAGAAAGGAAAAGATGTAAAGAAGATTCTCTACATCAAAATTGTTGATGCATAGTAACTACTACCCAAGACCTAGCTCGGGTCCCATGGTAAGTTCTACAAACCTATGAACCCTCGAAAATAGCCATAGGATGCGAGGGCGGCACCAGCATCGCTGACGATTAACATCCCGATCGATGATGATGATCCCACTTGGATTTTCAAGGTCAATCTCAACTCAACATAAAAATGAAAAAGGATTGGTGGGTTTTCTCCAAGCAAACCGGGATGTGTTTGCCTAGATGCATTTCGATATGTATGGAATTTCACTAGAGGTAATGTGTCATGCATTGAATGTGTACCCAAGATGCCCTCCTGCGAAGTAGAAAAGACATGGATTGGGCCTGGAGCAATTTGCTGCACTGAAAGAAGAGGCGGACAAGTTGAAGGCAAACGGCTTCATCCATAATACCTAATACCTCGAATGGGTATCAAATTATGTATTAATCAAGAAGCCAAATGGGAAGTGGCGGACATGAATCAATTATTCACTTTAATAAAACGAGCCTAAAAGACAGTTTTCCATTATCGAAGATTGACCAACTTGTGGATGCAACAACCAAACATAAGTTGTTATCCTTCATGGATGCGTACTTCGGCTACAACCAGATAACAATGAATATTCCTGATCAAGAGCATACAAGTTTCATTGTTGATTTAGGGTTGCATTGTTATCAAGTGATGACGTTCGGTTTGAAGAAGTCCAGAGCTAATTACCAATGATTGGTAAATAGGATGTTCAAAGATCAAATCAGATGAAGTAAGGAGGCCTAGGTGGATGATATGCTTGTGAAGTCACAACGATCAATGAATCACATGGATGACCTCTTAGGGTTGTTCGACGTGTTTCAGAAGTATGGACTGAAGTTCAATCCATTGAAGTGCTCTTTTAAAGTTGCATATGGCTAGTTTTTAGATTTTATTGTAAACTAAAGGGGTATTGAATCTAACCTAGGTGGATCAAAGCATTGAAAGAGGTTACTGTCCCAAGGACTAGGAGGCAGATCATGTAAAGCTTGAATGGGAAGGTCGCTATGCTAAGTCGATTCATCTCAAAAACGATAGAAAAAATTTATATCGTTCTTTGATGTCCTTCAAAAGGAAAAAGGAAAGTTTGTCTAGATGAAGGAATGTCAAGAAATTTTCCAGAATTTACTAGAGCATATAGAGAGACCACCAGTTTTATCATAGTCTTTAGAAGGAGAAGATCTATTCGTTTACTATCAGTATCTGCTCACGCATTGAGTGTAGCCTTGGTATGTGAGGAGTTTAGAATCCAAAGGCCCATGTATTATATCGATAAGCAATTCACTAGAGTGGAAAATAATTATTCGACACTAGATAAGATAGCGTACTGCTTGTTGATTGCTTCGAGGAAGTTGTGCCATACTCCTAAGCTCACCCAATAAAAGTGCTTACCGATCAACCATTGAGGAAAGCACTACAACAATCTGAGACTTCGAGGAGATTACTAAAGTGGGATATCGAGCTCAACCAGTATGATAAAGCATACCATCCTAGGAGGGTGATATGAGAACAGGAGTAGGAAAAAGGAAAGTTTGTCTAGAAGAAGATGTGTCCAACTATCCCAATGGAAATTGTACATTAATAGAGCCTCCAAGGAACGTAGTTCCCGACATGAGTGATTCTAATAAATCCCGAGGGACAATAGATATGTTACACTTTGAAACTAGAGTTCCCAGCGATAAACAATGAAGTTAAATATGAAGCGTTGATTGTGGGACTCAAGATAGCAAGAGAACAGTGAGTCAAGACACTGTATATATTTAGCGACTCTCAGTTGGTGGTCTATCAAGTTAATAAGGAATTTTAAGATAAGGGAGCCAGACTTGCTCCTTACCTGATGGAAGTTCTAGAACCACTGAACGACATCGAGCACAATACGATAACACACATCCCTAGAGAAAAGAATACGAAAACCGATTCATTATTCCAACTAGCCAGCTCTAGTAGGACTCATCCCAGTAGAGATTTTGTCGGTTCTAAGCATCAACCAGATGGATGTTGATTAGACCTTAGAGCTCGAAGAAGAAACGTAGTCATGGATGACTCCTATAAAAGGATATTTGCTAAAGGGAACCTAACTGGAAGAAATGAACGATGAAAACTTCTGTGTAAAGTGCCATGATTTGTTATGCAAGAAGGGATGTTGTATACGAAATATTCCCAACCCCTTGCCATGGTTTATCACCAAAGATAAATCTAAGAAAATCCTTTCGGATGTGCACGAATGAAGCTTTGGTGATCACACCAGGGCCAAACATTAGCAAACAAGGTTCTTCGCTATAGATATTTTTAGCCAATGATCAGCCGAGACACAGTTGATTACACCAGAAATGTGATAGATTCCAAAGGTTAGCAAAGATACCGAAAGCCCTATTTATAGAGGTTACACAAATTGTTAGCCCATGGCCGTTTGTGATCTGGGTAATTGATAAAATCGGTGTGCTGTCAATGTCGAAAGGTGGAACAAACTATGTTATTTTAGCTGGGGATTATTTCATAAAGTGGGCTAAAGTGGAACCGCTAGCCACGATGATTATGAAGAAAGTGATCAACTTTATAGTGAAGAACATCTACGTGGATTTGGAGTTCCATTAAAGATCATTGCCGATAATGGAACTCAATTCAAGAGTGTCGAATTCAAAGACTTCTATAACCAGTACCGAATTGAGCAGAGTTTTTCGGCAGTAGCATACCCACAAGCGAATGGATAGGTGGAGGCGATGAATAAAATCATCAAATTCATCATAAAGAAGCGATTGACGAAAGCCAAGGGCAACTGGGTTAATGAGTTATCACTAGCATTGTAGGCTTATTGGACGACCCACAAGTCCACAACTGGGCATACTTCATTCGCTTTAGCCTACGGAGCTAAGGTCATGATTCTGATTGAATTGGAAATCTCTTCTCACCAAAGGATGCGTTATGATCCTAAGATGAACAAGGCACTCTTTCTTCAGTCCCTCGACTGGTCGACAAAAAACAAGAAGAGGTTGAACTAAGAGTAGCTGCTCACCAGAAATGAGTATCAAGGAACTTTAACATTAAGGTCAGAAACCGTACCTTTGAGATAGCCGACCTTATTTTGAAATGAGCCTTTCTTGGTACAGGAGTACTTGGTCCAAATTAGGAAGGTCTCTATGTTATTGAATAGAAGGTTGGAGATGGAACTTTCGAGTTATCGACTTTGATGGGATCCCAATTCTGAGCATGCAATTGCGAGCACTTACGATGCTATTTCACTTAGATTTATTTATTTTTTTGCTAATAAGACATCTCGATTGATTGGAAGAGTTGTAATAAAGCGGATTCTACCATCTCTTTATTTATAAATAAAGTTGTCTTTTTGAATCAATAGAACTGTAATCTTAAAAGTCTAACTTTGTGATGCATGATCGACAACAAGAGGAGACATTATGTGTTTTTTTGAAAACCAGATTTCTGGGTACTTAGAGATAGGTACCGATGAAATCCTTCGATCCATGATTGAGTCAAAGGAGTATAATCATACTAGGTCGATAAGACGGTTGCCCTTACACATTTAATCTTTGACTAGTACTTGGAAATTTGTTAGGTCAAGGATTGATGCCCGGAGATAAGCGTCTGAGGCACCGGATCCCTGAGATAGGAACAGGTGTGGAGTTGTATCCTTTCACAGGAATAACTACACTTATGGTCCGACGAGATGCGCTTGGCCGAAGACAAGCGAAGATGGTCATTGAATGCTCTCGATTAATGCCCAAAGACATGTGAGATCGAGGATGATGCCCAGAGAGGAATTCGAAACACCGATTCCCAAAGATAGGAGTTCAAGTATAATTGAATTTTTTGCAAGTACAACCATGTTTACAGCTCAATGTGATATGTTTAGTTGATGATAAACAAGGTTAACTGATGAGTTTCCTTTGATTATCACCCAGAGATAGTTGAAATTACGGGTGAACATCCAAAGATAGACATCTAAAATTCTGTTTCCCAAAGAGAGGAAATGGTGCGAATTTATTAGTCTTTGTAAATTCGACCTTGTCTGTGGTCGAATGGAGCACATCTGGTCAAAGATAAATAAGATTGGCCAAAGTGGTATAGCTCTATTTATGATTGAGCGAGATGCATTCAGCCAAAGATAAGTAGAGTTAGCCAGAGAAGTACAGTTTTGTTTAGCCAAGTAAGAAGCATATTGGTAATGATAAACATAACTAGGTAATGAAATAACACTGAGCAATTGCAGAAATTTGTTTATATATATAGAGTTATAGTAAGTAATGGTATTGCACAAACATAGACATATATAATGTAAATGTGATTGAATTATTATATATGCAGGCAGGTATATTAGCAGATGAAACAATAATGTAAATAAAAAAAAGATTAAATAGAATGCAGCTTTTTATTTACATACCTTTGTACAGAATTTGCAAGGGCTATTCCCATAAAAAGACGGCCTATATACAAGATACACCAAAAAAATACATAAAAGGAAAAATGGGAGTGCCTTCAAAGATCAGGGTAGTCACCTACTTCCCTCTCCCTCGTTTACATCTCCTGATAGCTAGTTTGGCACGATGCTTTTTCATGACAACCTTTGTTTCCTCTTTCCCCATCTCCTTCTCTATATAACTTTCCTCAAATGGAGAGGATTCCTTCTTGGTCACCCAGTTGATATGATCTTCGGTTTTCTAGAGGTAGGATTGAAGATCTTTGAGGTGCCAGCACCACAACTTGGGGCGGCTTAATTTCCAGAAGAGGGCACCTTGGAAGTAGGTGTGGATTTTCCAGGATCGATCGAGGGCTTCTCTGTTCCCGATTCCTCCTTAACATTTATTTTATCAAATCACGCTTCAGCCCCTCCACTATTGAAATAGAATCAAGGTCCTTTGTACTCATGATTGTCACCTCCTCTTCTAAAGGTGGATCAACGTCCTCTAACCCTTCCAATGCTCCTATCTTTTTTGAGTATGTGCTGGGGCTAGAGCTGGAAGGAGGAACTGGAGCGATGAGCGTTATCATAATAGAGGTAGACATCATCATAATGGAACCTGGGCCTAGAGCTTGAGTAGTTGGCGGGGGAGGGGGAGCAATGGATGACCTATACTTGACAGAGATAAAAGTATAGATTAGTGGAGTGCTCTGGTGAGAACTGAAGTTTTTCGAAGACCGAAGAGACTGAGATATACTTTGGCCAGCTAGGGTGTCCTTAGGTAGGGATAATGACATCTCCCTCCTCAAAAGTATGTTGGATTAATTGAGCGGCTAGAGGAGTGAAATGTGGAGTATCGACGCCAGACGCCTCAGGAACAGACGCCTCAGTGACGGCCTCAAAGATGGTCACCATAGAAGTTACAATGTCTGTCGAAGGATCTTTCAAAGTTAGAGTGGAAGTTTCCACATAATCTGTTGCATTGGGACCAGCAGGAGTCTGAGCGAGCGTCTGCTACCAAAATTTTCTTGCCCTTTTTCTAGGGCCACCGGATCATCTTAATCCAAGAATATTGATTTCAGATAATCTTTGCCAATGCCATGGCCAGATTTATCGGCCGTACATAAGATTTCTACCTATGTATTTGCCAATGTTACCAGGTAACTATCCCCAAGCCATTTAAGTTTTTCATCTCAATAACGTTGGGAAAAAAATTAGAAAAGAGTAGCTTTTATCTCTTCCTCGGTATGAGTGGCCTTTACTTTGAGTTCTGTAATTTCTTCTCTGGCCGCGGCAAGCCCGATTTGAACTTGAGATTTGGATTTTAACTCTTACCTTAAAGTCTACTTTAAAATTTTCTACTTCATCTTTGAAGTGCTACAAGTTGTTCATCTTTTTCTTTGAGCCTTTCCTCAAGGTTGGAATTTTCAGCTTGTGTGGTCTTAAGCTGAGCATTTATAATAGTGATCGTTTGCATATGGACCTTCGATGGCTCGATTTTTCTATCTTTAGGGTTCTTAGCTGATTTTGTTGCTTCATCCCTTTCCTTTGTGATTTTATTTAGCTCTGGGTTGTAAGCCTCACCTATTTTTTTGTGATTGGCTTTCCAAGTTGAAGGAACAAATAATCAACTGGTTAGCTCGATTGACATCGAAGAGGCCTTTCACGAGCTTTTTCCATTTGAACACCTACTCCACAACCCCTTTAACTTTGAGAAGGTCTTTGTTAGCTTCTATTTGAGAGATAGTATGGACGACATTGCAATCGAACATTATCCCCTTCAGGCAAAAATTAGGCAAAGCCGCCTGCATCTTGGTAGTAAAAGCTGAAGACCGACCTTCGAGGGGCGGAGAAGGAGCAGTGCGACCTGAAGAAGTGCCATCGCCGGCTTTATGAGAAGGAAGCAATTTTTGTAGGGCCAGCTGATTTGGATTGGTAGGAGGCAAAAACATAAGTGATAAGAGGTTGAGATGGTGGAGGTTGTTGCTGGGAAGATTGGGAGTGAGAAACATCGCTTATTGAAGTCAGAGTCGCACCCGAAGTTCTCGCACGGTCCCCGTTATTCATCTTAGCGGCTCCGTTTTCTTTTAGTGTTGCTTTGCTCTGTTCTTTACGATGGCACTGCTTATCTTCTACATCTCGATGCTCTTGATCTTTTCTCATTTTCTCTGAGGATTGTTTCTTAATAAGGGCTGGGGCATTGATAGCAAGCCTCTAGAGTTGAGGAATGATGTTGGTCCAAGCCTGTTCAAAGGTTGATAAAGTGTTGTCTTCCCATTTCACCTGAAAAGAAAAGCACTGGATTAAGAATGTGCTAAGTGTATGCTCGTGATCCTATAACTATGTAAAGTGCCGGTGTTTCCTACAGTGAACTACAGATCATGCTCGAGGGATCCTAGAGATGGAGTTTCACCACCCTTTGCAGCCGCAAGAATATCTCCAGAAGGGAAGCTGAATTCATGGGAGTTGTGTTTAGAATGTCTCTGAAGCTTATTCCTCTGAAGCTAAAGTTGATAGAGTCATAAGATCGCCTAAGGAGCCAAAGTTATTATCCGAGGAGCCCACGGAAGGAGTTGATTCTTCGATTGGTTCAAGGCTTGTTCTGGGTGAAAGCTGTGAATACTTAATGACTAATCATTCGGTCGGGGAGGTGCTATGACGATAGAGCTCTCGGGAGATATCTCTCCATATAACCTGTCCCCGCCGATAACTTAATCTTCATCGTCGTCATCCTCGTCTTTTCCTTCATTTTATCCTTCCCCTCTTGCTTCATCTCCTTTATCTATTATATTTTCTTCTCTTATTTATTCACCTCCTAGATTTGCCTCGCCCTTTTGACCTTCTTCATCCCCTTGATCTTCGTTGTCCGAATGGAAACCTGAGGTAGAGGGACCAGTGGGGGCTTAAGATATTTGGGTTAGGAGTCTATTAGGAACAACGCACCTACTATTATAAAATGATATTAGCGCATCCAAATGTTCCTGAGAAGGTAAGAAATTGTATGAATTTCTTATAACAATAGGGAAACTACGACGTCCCAATTCATGCATAAAATGACACGGACGTCGTAGACCTCGCAGATGGTGGATCATTTTGAGGCAAAATATAAAACAAATTACAAAGCTATCTACAATATTCTACACTTTCTGAAACTTACAGCGGAAGGAATAAAATATAAAAGTAATCAATAATACAACCCCAGACAAATATAACAATACATAATCAAATAAATTCCAATAACAACATCTCTCTCTACACTGGAATTGGAAATAATATAATGTTTAGGAATAAATGAAACAAAAATAGTATATAGCTAATGAATGAATATGCATCTCCGTCGCACTATCAGGCCTCCAACTCACCACCAGTCATCTCTATCCACCTATCAGAGTATAATTAAAAATAAGAAAATGATAGAGAGGGTCGAAAAAACGTCTGGTGAGTGAAATGCGTCATATAAGTGTATAATTCTAATAAGCTAGTAAAACAATGCTTATCCTTGAAACCATACCTTAACCAGTGTCACATGTACCCAACAAGTCAGCTAAACAAAATATAATTCCATAGTGACAACGAGGATAAGGCTCACTACTGACCCATATTTAATCATATGTACTCGATCGAATCCAAAGTCCTAACTGCATCCCAAAAATCAACACGATTGAGCCCCAAATCCCAACTTGTTATCGTCGAAAACGTATGCGACTCGCTACCGAGGAACTATATGTCTTAGTCCACTGTTGCCAAATCGCAAGTGGCTTGCTATCAGGGAACTACATGTCGCAGCCCACTATCACGAAAATCATGAACGACTCACTACCGAGGAACTCAATGACCCAGCCTGCTATCGTCAAACCATAAGCGACACGCTACCGAGGAACGTAATGTCTTGGCCTATAATCGCCAAATCGTAAGTGACTCGCTACTGGGGAACGCAATTTCCTAGCCTACTATAGCCAAACCGTAAGTGACTTGCTCATGAGGAATAAGATGTCTCAGCCAACTATTACCCAATCATAAGAGACTTGCTACCAAAGAACAAATTGTCTCGGTCCACTATTGCTGTATCGAACAACGTATAACAAATCTACTATAACAAGGAACTTTTTAGACATGTTTTAAAACAAAGAAACAATTTATTAAAACATTCCTCGTCTCTCCACGATCGCAACACTGTGAATCACATGTAAAACGGAGGTCGTACGAGAGTTATAAGCGTTTGAAGTTGAGGGGCAATATCATAGTTTATAATTTAATTATATTTAATATTAAACCCTAATTCATCGCTGTAGTATGCTAAATTGCTCAATCCATCATTCAACAACCTATAGCGCCGTTTCTACCCTACCGCTACTGCCATGGTATCGAGAATGAAATCTGACCATGCCTTCTTCTCCAGCATGTCGTGCCTAGCCCATACCACTCCCTGATGTCGCTTCCTATCATCTCTGGTGATCTCGATGTTTCCTCCACTCTTTGATGATTTTCGACCATCCCACGATCATCTGAGCCAACTGGGAACCACCATAAGGGCCTACTCGACCTGTTGTAAAAATCCATAGTCTATGATCGTCGTGTCATAGCCATTTCACCGTTGGATCAAAACGAACGGTATGCATTGTCGAGAACTATGATTTTGATATATATATGTTTGATTGGAAAACTTGTTTTTTGCACTTTTTAAATTAGACGGAGATTAACTTTTGCTAATTACAAATCAACAAAAAAATTATCTTTTTAACCATCTAGCCATGGCATACTACATCCTAATTAGGTGTGTATAAAAAAATTGTAATCATTACTTACATCATTATAATCTGGTTTATGATCATAAGAGGTGAGTTGATACGTCTTACTAATATATATACACAAATATGATAAATCTCACTCATCGATCAGTCATGCCTTCTCTCCAATTTGATGTGGATCCTTCCTCGCATTCGTTGTCCAGAATTTTCTTACTTCAAAACTAAGAATTTGTCGATAGCTTTGATTTATTTGGATAGCTCTCTTCATGTTGATTGGTTTTATATATAAAATTGTTTAATTCGGTGGATTAAAAATTAATTTGAAGAATTTATAATTGATTTGAGGATTAAGGTTTTAGAAGTGGTGGGAAGATTAGTAGAACAAAGGAATAGGGTTAGAGATCTATTTATAGGCTGAAAAATATAATATCTAGGTTAAAATCTCGAATTTAATATATTACGAAAATGCCACTGGATTTGACTTCTTCTAATTTCTAGCCTATTTAACCAAATTCAGCAAATTGTATATGTTTTCTAACTGTAAATGACATTCTGAACGCAATGGAATATGTCTCGAAGCCTAATCCCATCTCCTATAGAAATTTAATATTTTGTCTAGTATGTTAAAATTATGATTTTACCTATTTAATTTAATTATTTAATTTCATAAAATTACGGGGTGTTACATTCTCCCTCCTTGAAAGAATTTTGTCCCCGAAATTCCAAGAGATGGACAATGCAACTCACTTTACACCGTACAAACATACAAAACAGACATAGCTACATTAATTTAACATATATTATATGATACAATCAAAGACACAACCAAGATTATATAAGATGATAGATAAAATACGATAATATGATATGAGATGAGTGCAAATGCAGCGAAATCGACCTCCTATATGAATGCAAATGCAGTGCAACCAATATGTATGCAAACATCCTAAAATATGCAAATATGTATGTATGTATGTATGTATGTATGTATGTGCATCCATACATCCATATACAACATCCTTGTCAAACTGCAAGTAAACAACCACATTCATAAACACAATTAACAAACGTGTATATAAAGGAACAATAAATAGCATCTATAAAATTATCTAGCACAAGGTACAACAACTAACTATAGGAATCTATCCTAAGTTGGAATGTATATACATACAAGCTAACACGGTATAAACTAAACTGGTATAATCCAAACAAAGGAACCGTAGAAACCAAAACACGTCCTAAGGATATGCATACAACCAGTCCAAACATCCATGCCCATGTCAACTAGCCATGCAAATAACAATGACCAAAGGAGCAAACTAACCCAAAAAAACCTATTGGAAGAGAGCTTGTGATGCGAAACTCAGATTCTTTCCTTGAGTTCCCACTTACTCTCGTCCAAACTTTTTCTTTGTTATACTTGGACAACTTCATTTCCTTATTTTTATTTTGTAGCATATCAAGTCCTAAAGTGTGGATAAACCTACGAAGTATTCTAAACTCCATCTCTACATTCACCTCATAAGCTGACTAGTCTATACCATAACCACTTATCAACGTGTGTTCGTGGATGGGATGAATATAAAATAAGCAAACACTTGCCAACTTTTCAAGAAGTCCACTCAAACGTGATAACATCCCTACTCTCTGTAAATCTGGAAAGGCCCAACAACTAATGGCGCTAGCTTTTCCACATAAATATCTCAATAACAAGTCCTCCTCGTACCTAGCTATCCAATGCGAACTCTCTATGCATGTCTATCCTATGTGGTTTCCATCCCTTAGTGTATCACTGAGGTGTCTCTAAACATATAATTTCCATGTATAGCTTAGATTTAAATAGATTGCACAATTGGCATATCACCATCGTCAAATACCTTTGTAGCATACTTCACCACTTGCTTCTTCATTCTCGATCGGCCAATAGAAAATCCTCTTTGTATCCTTCGACTTACCCCACTAAACTCCTTCTTTTGAGTCCATAGGCACAACAAAATGATAACATATGGTGTCTTCCCTCTAAATGGACTAACAATTTAGATTCTTTGGCAAATCCCATACTCTATCACCGATTAATTTATAAATATTACAAGTGGATGATCCTTTAATTTCGGTAAACATGATATTACTATAATAAACTCAAATTCAAATTCTATTAATTTAAAAATATTTCAAAAATTATTTTTTTCTAGTAATAAAATTCCATAGAATTCTTTTTCAAAGAATTTAAGTATAAATGCTTCTTCTTTCTTCAAATTCAAATAATTTGAATAAAATTCAAGTTTATGGTTAAAATGTTCTTTATACTTAAAATCTTCATTCATATCAAAATCGTATTTATTTCCAAATCCATAAAATATTCATATCAATATTCTAAGTTCAAAATCCATAAAATTCTTTGCCTTTTCAGAGAATTTTAATACTAAAAACTCCTTTTCTTCAAATTTGAATATAAATTTACTAAACAAACTTGAAAAAAATTCAAGCTTCATGTTCAAAGTATCATTTAAAAGTTCTCAAATTATTTTATAAAGTCTAACCACATATTAATTCAAGCTTATGAAGTATCTTTTTCATATTTATATACCCAAAACCATTTCAAATGATTTCAAAATCACAACTAATCAAGTTAGTGAATAATAAAACACATATTCATACAACTTCATTAACAAGCAACTTAATCTATATCACTTCTTAGATTAAATACAGTTGTTAGATTAAATAACTAACATCTAACATCTCAGCATAATATATTTGATCCAAAATGATAGTATACTTCAAAATCCCTTTATTTTCAATGTATTACTTTTAATATTCCAAACATCTTTATTTAACTCAAAAATAATAATTTTTATAAAATTTTCTTAAAACCAATAATATTATTATCAGTTTACATTAAAGTAATAATATTTATTTAAATCATTTTTTCAAAACCATATTATTATTATATAATATAAAAATAACGACATTCTACATTAGATCCCAAAAATCCTCTAAGTGTTATTTGTGAGTCAGCGGAATAGGGATCCTAAGGCTAAATTAACACTAGAGGGAGGGTGAATAGTGTTTAATGAATTATGTTAATATTATTCAAATTCTTTAAGATTTTACTTGGAATGATGGAATTAACAATCATAGAAATAATCATATAATCAAAGTACAGATAAAAGTAAATGCATTAGAAGTAAAAAGGAAAGAACATACCAGGATTTTATACTGGTTCGGAGTTACCCTACATCCAGTCCTGCACAATTCCTTGTATGGATTTCTTTTCAACTAGTAAATGCAAATACAATCTTAATTTCAAGGCTACGAGGCACACCCTCCAAAATCTCGGCCTTTGGGTAGAGCCACATGATTTCCGGCTACAAGTACACCCACTAGATTTACGGACTACTGAGCATACTCAATTGATTTAATCAGGCTACAATCACACCTACTTGGATTTCAAGGATACCAAGCGCACCACGGTGTATAAGAGTATGTTTTGATAGAGTTTACAGACTCGGATCTTCAATCTTGATTACAATTGATCCTATAACTCTTGAATAGCACATGATCTTGAGAGAGATTAAAGAAATCAGAGAGTATATGAAAGAGAATCAAACTAGTAATGATTAAATTTGATTCAGGTTGAATTTCGATAGAGTTTCGATAGAAATTGCTTTAGAAATCAAGAGAGTGAAATGAGGAGAGAAAAATAAGAAAGTAGTTAATGAAAATTCGTTTGGAAGTCTGGTATATAAGAAAACAATGGTCATGTCTATTCGCGAAGAGAAACGATACACTTCCATTCAAAATTTGAATTTTGAAATTTACGGCTAGTATGTCGACATTTCCGTCACAAAAATGAAAAATACTTTATAAAAATTATTTTGAAAATCTGTTGCTTTGTAAAATAATTTGATACTTTATAGAATCATTTAAATATAATTTATACAAATTTTAATCAAAATATAACTTAATAAAACTTTATAAAATAATTTTTAAAGATTTTAATTAGTATATTCAATATAATGCAAATAATATATAAAATCAATATAGTTATAAATTATTAAAGTATAACAAAATTCAATATATATATATAAAAACTTAAAAACACTAAAATAATATCTTAATAAGTATAAGAGATTTGAAAATCATTTTGGGAAATATTTTGAAAAGATTATTTTAAAAATAGAATATTTGAAAACAATTTTAAAATAAAATTAGAGAAGACGAGAGAGATCAGGGAAGTGCTATCAAGGTTTTAACATAAATTCTATGACTCTATAACTTATTTGGAATATCTTGAACGCTTCAATACTCATGAGTCATCATTCTTGAACTCTTGAAACTTTATATCAGCATCTTGAATCTACTCTTAATATCAGCATCTTGATATTGTACCTGTAACAACCCGGGGTTTCATATCAATTGATTATCGTTGTTAGACGGTTAGTATTGTTAGCTAATGGATATTGGAATTTTATTTGGGTTAAAATTCTTTGAAAATTGGTTAAGTGTTGTTTTGGTCCTTAAGAAATCTTGGTCATGGTTCCTTTTTATGTTTGGGCCGTTATAATTATCAAATGGCAAACCCGTTTCCCCCTCTCTTCGTTTCTTTTGGCAAACCCGATCCCCCTTTTCACTTCATTCGTTCGGTAACCCTAAATGAAAAACAAGGCAAAACGAGAAATAAATGGTGGCGGCTCGATCTCCTTTTAATTCGTCTTCAAAAACTCGTGAAGCTTGTTCATGCTTTATCGTACGCTCCTCGTTTCGAAGCTAGGGCGCGTTCAAAAATTGAAGATGCTGACTTTAAGATGATTGTCGCCGCTTGCTCTGACGATCGGCGTCTCCTTGCTTGGCTCTCGGCTGCTTCGATTGTGGCAAAGGTGAGTGATTATTTGTCACTCACATTTAATTCGAACTTTATCATTTTTGAGCTGGTGATTTCGTGATTTCTTGGTTCATTTGGGTTTTGAAGTCGATCTTCGTTCGTTTGAGAATTGATTTTGTTCTCGTTGTTTTTGGTTTTGAAGTCGTTTAGCCTACGATGATTTGTTATGTAGGGTTTGAACCCCTATTTTCTGGTTCGTAGTGAAGTATGGTGTTATGTTGCTTTATTGTTTATAATTGCACTTGATATTCTCGGCCATTCGAGTACATTTTGATGTGGATGATTTATCTCGGCCATTTGGGTTTGTTAAAAGGATTTGATGATGTTTTTTTCGCCATGGTTTTGTGGATTTGCTGACCCTTGGTTGACTTCGGTCACTATGATTTGTTGACATTTGATTCTTGCTTGATCTATTTCAAATATTGCTGGCCTTTGCCTTTTCTTCGGCACTGTGCCTTGTTCTTGACCGAGATAGGTGTGTTGTCCAGTTTACAGTCGAATATATGTTGCATTTTTGGGTACACTTAGTTTATGATTCACTTGTATGCTCTAACTTGTTGGTTTATATGCCTATTACCTGATCGTTTATGTCGAGTCTCGCTTACTTAATGGCACTTAGTCTGGTGTGGTTTTACACTTGTGACTTCACTTCAGTTCACTGAACTGTATTGGTGCATTAATTTGTTCATACTTGATGTCTTGATTTCGTTGTGACTTCACTGGAAATTGTGCTGTGCCTTGCTGTATTGTCATATGTTTGCTTTGACTTCATTGCATCTTCATTTACCTGCACATTGGAGTCTGGTTCACTGGTTTGGCTCCTATCTGATCATGACATGGAATTTAGTTTGAACAGTGGCCTTGTGATTTTAGTCGTACGTACATGAATGAAGTTGCAATGCTCCTTGATCACTGGCCTCCACTACACTTATATATGCTGGTTGCTTTGAGTACCATGTATATATGAATTTAGTTTCAATAGTGATATTGTTTTCAATCGAAGCTGCATTGTGGGTTCATTCATGCTTGAATTTATAATTGATTTCACTACACTTGAGTTTGTAGTTTTTGCATTCGAGTCTGGTGATTGAATTTTTCAGCCTTACAGTTGCATATATGCGGTACCTTAGGTACACATATTTGCTCCTGACCTGTTGCACCCATTTGTTCAGTTGCATATAAAACTTACCTGACCAGTCTAACCATTGACTGTTTCTTGCATTTGACTCATCAAGTTGTGACAGTCAAATCTGCACTGTTTTATCCACTTGGATTCAGTTGTATTTCATGTATATGAAGTAGGGCGTGAGGCATTGTCATTTGAATTGTTACTGTGAGGCCGTATCCGTGGTGTCTTCACTTATTCGATTTTATACTTTGTTCACTTGATGGCTTCAAGCCTGAACTGCTTGGCTACTTGAGTTGCTTGAGTATATGTAAGTAGTTGCATATTGGATTGTCATATTGAAATCGTTTTGGGCACTATCATTCTGTTGATTGCTGTTAACTTGCCTCACCGGTGCACGTTGCAGTGATATTTCTTTCACACTAGTATACTCTATGTTGCCACTGCCTGGTGGTTGCGAACCTGTAGCCTTTGTGTTTATTTGTTCCCTGATTTGTTGTATCACTTACTCATGCATTTATGTGCTGTGGTGCCATACCTCTGGTGCCCTCAATCGTGTATTTCATCAGGGTAGTGGCGAGGCAGTACACGCGTGCGTGTACTGCAGCCCTACCAGAATTGACTGTTTTAATCGATATTTGGATCGTGTGAATTGTTTCGTTGGATCAATTTAATATTTTGAAGTTGTATTTTATTTGGTTTGATTTGATTATTTTGTTGTGTCTAATTATCTATTCGATAATTAGATTCGGAATTTCTGATTATTTATTTAATAATTGGATTTTGTTGTAAATTGCTGTTTAGACAATTCTGTCGTTTTCCAAATTATCTGCATTGGTAATCTTTTTATCTATCTCTGTTGATGTTTTAAATCTGCCGATTTATTGTTTAACACTGTTAAGTGTTCTATTTACTGTTATCCGAAATCTTTGTTCAAAGAGTCGGATATACGGGAATTATTGTGACTGTCGTCTATTTAAATTATTATTGCTTTTATGCACTAATAACTGAGTTTGAATTAGACTGACCCGTGTATTATTTTCTTTTGAATGTAATACTCGGGTCAGACCCGAGTTATTTCAGGTTGTAGATTTCCTTCTTTGAGTTGCTGTTCGAGATTTGAAGACTTTTCACCTCTTCTGAAGTTGTCAGTGTCATTTTGTAGTAGTCGTGTCAGTATATAGAATGATATGTATTCATGTATATTAGTCGATAATGTACCTGTATATACAACTTCTAGAGTCGATAGTTGTAGTTGTATCATATGTATCGTGTCAACTATATTGTAACTGACATCGGTTATATATATATGAGATTTTTGTTAATCTGTGTTCCGCAATTATATTATCTGTGTTATTGTTATATCAAATGTCCTAAACTATTATGAACTATCGTAGTTTGTTTTATACTGATAATTGGATATGTCGATGGGAGTAAATAAATAATAGATGAAAAATAAAAAGCATATACCACTCCTATCGAGATAACCAATATTAGTGTAAGGCCAACTACGGATGGTCGCTCCTATCCAGCCTTATTCTTCGTAATAATAGACAGTATTTCTTTTAATACTCTTTGTTATTATGAGCATAGAGGTGGGGCGTCACAGTTGGTATCAGAGCTTGGGGTTTATGGACATAATATAAAATATAACTTGGATGGAACATATGTTACAACTATGGGTCGATGTTTTATTTGTACTTGAGTCAAAACTAAAGTTTTGAAATTTTGATGAAATTTTTAAATATCTTTATTTAAAAATAATAGTGAAACTGTGTTTTGTTGATTTGATTGGATTGTGTTCTGTTTATCAGAGTGCGCAGCGGAAACTGTCTTCGCTGAGTACAACTGGTAATCTTTTTTGATTTAAAAAATCAAAATACGAAATTGATATGAATTTCATTTGTTGTTCACATAGCTGTAATTATTTTGTTTCTTTGAGAATTTCGAATCCGAATTGATGATTCGAAGAAATTGCAAATATGTGATTTTTGTAGAAATTTCCGCTGGCTTTCTTTTGTACTAATCATCTATTGATTAGATTTTGCTATTTTGAATTATCTTCATTGAAGATACCTTCGAATGATTTCTTTGTTCATTCTGTAGTACGTGCAAAAATTTGAATTGCACATTATTGCATTTATTTTACGTTGAACCGATGCTTGGTTATGAAACGTATTTTGTTTCCGTTATTTTTATAACGAGATTTTACACCAATGCTATATTTTGAAGTACGGTGTTTTATGGCATTTTGATGAATGAAAATTCTCTGATATTACATTTTGATGTAAATTGTTTTGATGTGATTTTGACGTTTTAAAATTACTGTCGCTTTGGCTTCAGTAACCGTCAAATTTTAAAAGTGGATTTTCAAGCGGTTATTCCGCAATGCTGTTTTGTGACCGTTTTTACGGTATTTTGAGAAGTACAATTTCTTTATCGAAATTGTTACTGATTTGCTGCTTTAATCACGTGATTGGAAAATCGTTTTAAAATAAAAATTGCTTTATAAAATTTTAGCAGTTTGCGTTTTCAAAAGAATGAGAAAGCGACTTAAACGATTCAGCAAAATCGAGGATTATGACCCCTTTCTTTTACTGTTTCGCTTAACTCCGGACTTGTTCAGTTGAGAATGTGAATTGTTATTTTTACGAAATAAATAAAATTGTTTTCAGAAATTTTACAGTTTGCGATTTCAAAAGAATGAGAAAGCGATTTAAACGTTTCAGCAAAATCGAGGACTATGACCCCTTTCTTTTACTGATTCGCTTAATTCCGGACTTGTCCGTTTGAGAATGTAAAGTGTATTTTTACAAAATACACAATTTTGCACTTTCAAGGAAACGATGAAGAGATTTAAACGATTTAGCAAAAGTGCGGAGTATGGAACCACACTTTTACTTTTTCGGTTAATTCCGGACTCGTTAATTGAATATCTGTTGTTTTGATGATTTTGATGAATTTTACACTTTCAAGGAAACGATGAAGAGAATCAAACGATTTAGTAAAACACGTGGTATGGGACATGTGCGTTTGCTATTTCGGTTAATTCTGGACTCGTTAATTGAAGCATTTTGATGCTTTCGTGTGCTTTCGAGCCACTATGAGGACCTTCGGGTCATTTGTTGGGCTTTCGGGCCACTCTGCGGACCTTCGGGTCAAATACCAGTACTAGACCTTCGGGTCACTCTGCGGACCTTCGGGTCAATCTGATGGGCGCCAAAATTATGTTGAGTACTTGGTAGGCTTCGGCCACTCTGAGATGCACGTGCGGCGAATTAAAAACTCGCCATCTGATGGGATCGATCCAAGCTTTTATGTTGATTTTCTAGTCTTCTTAATTGATTTCTAGATATTTGTTGTTTCCAATTATCTGCAGGTAATTGGATATTTGTTGATATGAGTTCTGATTATCGTTTTTGATAATCGGATATTTGTTGTTTCTAATTATCGCTTGTGATAATTAGATATTTGTTGATATGAGTTCCGATTATCGTTTTTGATAATCGGATATTTGTTGTTTCTAATTATCGCTTGTGATAATTAGATATTTGTTGATATGAGTTCTGATTATCGTTTTTGATAATCAGATATTTGTTGCATTTAATTATCGCTTTTGATAATTAAATATTTGGTGATTTGAGATTTAATTATCGCTTTTGATAATTAAATATTTGCTGATTTGAGATTTAATTATCGCTTTTGATAATTAAATATTTGCTGATTTGAGATTTAATTATCGCTTTTGATAATTAAATATTTGCTGATTTGAGATTTAATTATCGCTTTTGATAATTAAATATTTGCTGATTTGAGATTTAATTATCGCTTTTGATAATTAAATATTTGCTGATTTGAGATTTAATTATCGCTTTTGATAATTAAATATTTGCTGATTTGAGATTTAATTATCGCTTTTGATAATTAAATATTTGCTGATTTGAGATTTAATTATCGCTTTTGATAATTAAATATTTGTTGATTTGAGATTTAATTATCGCTTTTGATAATTAAATATTTGTTGATTTGAGATTTGATTATCGTTTTTGATAATCGGATGTTTGTTGATTTGAGATTTGATTATCGTTTGATAATCGAATATTTGTTGATTTGAGATTTGATTATCGTTTTTGATAATCGAATATTAGTTGATTTGAAATTTGATTATCGTTTTTGATAATCGAATATTTGTTGATTTGAAATTTGATTATCGTTTTTGATAATCAGACAATTGCTAATTTTACTGATTGTAAGATTTTCTAATCACTACTTGATTCTAGATTACGTTGGTTATATTAAATTGCGGTTTTCTATCTATCTCTGTTGATAGTTATAGTTTGCTGATTATGAAGTCTGTGTTTTCTATTTTTCTGTTGGATAGCTAGATATTTGCAGCTTTGCGATTTGCGAATTTTGTTTTCTAATTATCTTTGTTGATAATTAGATTTTGCTGTTTTCTAATTATCGTATCGATAATTAGATATTGTTGTCTTCTAATTTCTATATCCTAATTATCTGATTGGAAATTGAATATTGTTGATGATTGCATTTATTCAGTTTTGCTGCTTTCTGATTGTCTATTGATAGTTAGATTTTGTTGAAAATTTGTGAATCTCTTTATTGGAATTAAAGGATTTCTTTGGCGTTTGTGTTCTTGACCTTTATTTTTCTAGCTTAACCAGTTTATGTTAGGAAAATAATTGTTATTGACGTCTTTAATTATGAAAATTGCGGGGACGCAATTTTGATAAGGAGGGGAGTCTGTAACAACCCGGGGTTTCATATCAATTGATTATCGTTGTTAGATGGTTAGTATTGTTAGCTAATGGATATTGGAATTTTATTTGGGTTAAAATTCTTTGAAAATTGGTTAAGTGTTGTTTTGGTCCTTAAGAAATCTTGGTCATGGTTCCTTTTTATGTTTGGGCCGTTATAATTATCAAATGGCAAACCCGTTTCCCCCTCTCTTCGTTTCTTTTGGCAAACCCGATCCCCCTTTTCACTTCATTCGTTCGGTAACCCTAAATGAAAAACAAGGCAAAATGAGAAATAAATGGTGGCGGCTCGATCTCCTTTTAATTCGTGTTCAAAAACTCGTGAAGCTTGTTCGTGCTTTCTCGTACGCTCCTCGTTTCGAAGCTAGGGCGCGTTCAAAAATCAAAGATGCTGACTTTAAGATGATTGTCGCCGCTTGCTCTGACGATCGGCGTCTCCTTGCTTGGCTCTCGGCTGCTTCGATTGTGGCAAAGGTGAGTGATTATTTGTCACTCACATTTAATTCGAACTTTATCGTTTTTGAGCTGGTGATTTCGTGATTTCTTGGTTCATTTGGGTTTTGAAGTCGATCTTCGTTCGTCTGAGAATTGATTTTGTTCTCGTTGTTTTTGGTTTTGAAGTCGTTTAGCCTACGATGATTTGTTATGTAGGGTTTGAACCCCTATTTTCTGGTTCGTAGTGAAGTATGGTGTTATGTTGCTTTATTGTTTATAATTGCACTTGATATTCTCGGCCATTCGAGTACATTTTGATGTGGATGATTTATCTCGGCCATTTGGGTTTGTTAAAAGGATTTGATGATGTTTTTTTCGCCATGGTTTTGTGGATTTGCTGACCCTTGGTTGACTTCGGTCACTATGATTTGTTGACATTTGATTCTTGCTTGATCTATTTCAAATATTGCTGGCCTTTGCCTTTTCTTCGGCACTGTGCCTTGTTCTTGACCGAGATAGGTGTGTTGTCCAGTTTACAGTCGAATATATGTTGCATTTTTGGGTACACTTAGTTTATGATTCACTTGTATGCTCTAACTTGTTGGTTTATATGCCTATTACCTGATCGTTTATGTCGAGTCTCGCTTACTTGATGGCACTTAGTCTGGTGTAGTTTTACACTTGTGACTTCACTTCAGTTCACTGAACTGTATTGGTGCATTAATTTGTTCATACTTGATGTCTTGATTTCGTTGTGACTTCACTGGAAATTGTGTTGTGCCTTGCTGTATTATCATATGTTTGCTTTGACTTCATTGCATCTTCATTTACCTGCACATTGGAGTCTGGTTCACTGGTTTGGCTCCTATCTGATCATGACATGGAATTTAGTTTGAACAGTGGCCTTGTGATTTTAGTCGTACGTACATGAATGAAGTTGCAATGCTCCTTGATCACTGGCCTCCACTACACTTATATATGCTGGTTGCTTTGAGTACCATGTATATATGAATTTAGTTTCAATAGTGATATTGTTTTCAATCGAAGCTGCATTGTGGGTTCATTCATGCTTGAATTTATAATTGATTTCACTACACTTGAGTTTGTAGTTTTTGCATTCGAGTCTGGTGATTGCATTTTTCAGCCTTACAGTTGCATATATGCGGTACCTTAGGTACACATATTTGCTCCTGACCTGTTGCACCCATTTGTTCAGTTGCATATAAAACTTACCTGACCAGTCTAACCATTGACTGTTTCTTGCATTTGACTCATCAAGTTGTGACAGTCAAATCTGCACTGTTTTATCCACTTGGATTCAGTTGTATTTCATGTATATGAAGTAGGGCGTGAGGCATTGTCATTTGAATTGTTACTGTGAGGCCGTATCCGTGGTGTCTTCACTTATTCGATTTTATACTTTGTTCACTTGATGGCTTCAAGCCTGAACTGCTTGGCTACTTGAGTTGCTTGAGTATATGTAAGTAGTTGCATATTGGATTGTCATATTGAAATCGTTTTGGGCACTATCATTCTGTTGATTGCTGTTAACTTGCCTCACCGGTGCACGTTGCAGTGATATTTCTTTCACACTAGTATACTCTATGTTGCCACTGCCTGGTGGTTGCGAACCTGTAGCCTTTGTGTTTATTTGTTCCCTGATTTGTTGTATCACTTACTCATGCATTTATGTGCTGTGGTGCCATACCTCTGGTGCCCTCAATCGTGTATTTCATCAGGGTAGTGGCGAGGCAGTACACGCGTGCGTGTACTGCAGCCCTACCAGAATTGACTGTTTTAATCGATATTTGGATCGTGTGAATTGTTTCGTTGGATCAATTTAATATTTTGAAGTTGTATTTTATTTGGTTTGATTTGATTATTTTGTTGTGTCTAATTATCTATTCGATAATTAGATTCGGAATTTCTGATTATTTATTTAATAATTGGATTTTGTTGTAAATTGCTGTTTAGACAATTCTGTCGTTTTCCAAATTATCTGCATTGGTAATCTTTTTATCTATCTCTGTTGATGTTTTAAATCTGCCGATTTATTGTTTAACACTGTTAAGTGTTCTATTTACCGTTATCCGATTTCTTTGTTCAAAGAGTCGGATATACGGGAATTATTGTGACTGTCGTCTATTTAAATTATTATTGCTTTTATGCACTAATAACTGAGTTTGAATTAGACTGACCCGTGTATTATTTTCTTTTGAATGTAATACTCGGGTCAGACCCGAGTTATTTCAGGTTGTAGATTTCCTTCTTTGAGTTGCTGTTCGAGATTTGAAGACTTTTCACCTCTTCTGAAGTTGTCAGTGTCATTTTGTAGTAGTCGTGTCAGTATATAGAATGATATGTATTCATGTATATTAGTCGATAATGTACCTGTATATACAACTTCTAGAGTCGACAGTTGTAGTTGTATCATATGTATCGTGTCAACTATATTGTAACTGACATCGGTTATATATATATGAGATTTTTGTTAATCTGTGTTCCGCAATTATATTATCTGTGTTATTGTTATATCTAATGTCCTAAACTATTATGAACTATCGTAGTTTGTTTTATACTGATAATTGGATATGTCGATGGGAGTAAATAAATAATAGATGAAAAATAAAAAGCATATACCACTCCTATCGAGATAACCAATATTAGTGTAAGGCCAACTACGGATGGTCGCTCCTATCCAGCCTTATTCTTCGTAATAATAGACAGTATTTCTTTTAATACTCTTTGTTATTATGAGCATAGAGGTGGGGCGTCACAGTACCGTCTTCTTAATCAATACCTGTCTAATATCCTGCACTATATACTATATTTATTTTGATAAAACGTTAGTATCTATATTTTATATAATGTCCAATAGTTGTTATCATCAAAACCTATACCTAAGGTACTAACAATCTCCCCATTTTTTATGATGACAACTCTGTATATAAAGTATAATATAACTATCCCTGAGTTACAAACCCCCCCATTAATCTATGCCTAAATTTTATATATTTCTCCCCCTTTGTCATCAACAAAAAATAACCTTCTAAAATTATAACTCTAACACTAACTCTAAATCTAACTCCCCCTAAATAAAATACTTATAAACTATAGATTTAAATTCAATAAATAAGATTTAAATGCAATGCTAATGAATCATAAATGATACATTGAATATGATATTGCAAAGATGTAATATGTGATATATAATGAGAAATTATGACATATAAATGATGATTAATATATGATATGAATGATGATTAATATGTGATATAAATGATAATTAATATAAGATATAAGTGATTTATTATGACATATATTAAAATATATAATGATAAATATGATAATATATAAACTATATTAGAATGCTAAGTAATAAGGATTTAACTATATATATGAATGACGATTAATAGTAGATATTATAGCCATTAAATAAGACTGTAACGACCCGACTTTCCAGACCCGGAAAATCGAACCATTTGTGTTAAAGAAGAAGAGGTAGAAGAAGAAGAAACAGAAAATCAACAACAGAATCTCACATCGTAGCGGAATAAAATATAATATATACAAAACAGATCTTTACTCAAACAGAAAAATATATCTGTTTATACAATATATTTACAGAATACATCATCAGAGTTCATCACATCAATGACATACATCCAAATACACAGCGGAACAATAAACAAATACGGAAGTACGTATCGCCATCCAGCTCGTCTCCTGAGCTCCACAGCTACAATCTGAACCTGTTTATCTCGGTCTGACCCGAGCATCATATAAAACAATACCCGAGTCAGTCTGGAATACCAGCATGAGAAAATCACACTCAATTGATTATTAAAGTTTCAAAATCTTTTGAAAACGAAAGCATCTCGTAAGACCACGCCACAAATAAACATGTCGGGTTTTTACCTTACGATAGCTAAAACATTTTATATCAAAATCCTCTGATATTATAATAGTGTCTATTCACAAATACTTATTAAAATAGCTGAAATTGTTACATGATTAAATTCCAGCATACTAGCCACAACGTGGGTAATACAAACAAAACTCGTACAAGGCACGTAGGGAGAATGGATTTCCAACGAATGACTAGGCACTGGGGTACCACCTGTCACAGTACGTGGCCTAGATCACAGTACCGAGGAGTACGCCCGCTCCCCTGCAACACAAGACCGGAATCATCCCTTACTGGATAATTCCAAATAAAATCACCCCACGGTTGGGATCAGCAACCGCACCACTAAGCCGAAATAAAGGGACATCTAGACAGGGATGACTTTACTCTCAAGTGGGGGCTACCCACGAAGCCTTGCTGCATAACCCCTGATTTTCAGTCATTCCCGGTTGACGAGGCTTGAGGCTAAACGATACCTTTATAGCACATATCCCTTAGAATGCCCATCGTCCACCTGACGATGTCCCGAAAGCATTCATCCATATAAGTCCGTCCCAGGTTCGAACGGAACCGAAGGCACTATTCCTACTACATCCATTTTGGAAATATCCTCAGGATTAGTAGCGACTAGCCCTTGCACTTCATAGCTCCATCTTCGATTCTGAACACGTTACACGAAACGTACAAACCGGATCGAAGTGGTATTCGAGTCTCCAGACCTAGAATCCTGGTATACGGAAACCCGATCCCGGTCTCTTCGAAACGATCAACGCATTTGGCCAATATTGATAGTCGGTTATTTAACTATCAATTAACATCCACAAGCAACCATCACACAATAAATAATTTCCCACATTATTTATTTGCCCAAATGTCTTTCCAAGATATATTTCCAAATTTTCAAAGCTCATTTGAAAACAGTTTCCGCTTACGGAATACATTTCCCAAATATTTATTTTCACTGAATCACCAAGTACAAAATACTTTGGATTTTAAAATAATTTAAAAACACTTTATTATCAATATACTTTATAACATCGAAGTTTAAAACTACTTTTAATACTTTACTAAAATATATACTTAAGGAATATTTAAAATGAAACCACTTTATAAATATAACTAACTTTCTCTTTTTAAAACATAACAGATCACTTTTATATAATTACTACAATAATAGATTTTTGAAAATACTTACTTTAAAAATTTAACATTTAAAAAGAATAGATTTTTTCCAAACATACTTACTTAGGAAATTAACATTTAGAAATAATCAATTTTCTAAAACATGCTTTTAAAAACACAATTAGAACTTTTAACTTATATTTAAAATTGCTTTGAAAACGTACTTGGCTATCCAGAGAAATACCCTTCTCACTTCTATCTTTTAAAAATAAATCAACATTTATTTTTAAACCAATCCATATTCTTTTATAAATTCCCACCTTGAATTTATATTTCCAAATATCCTCTGATATTTTACTTTACTTTATAAACCCAGTTTATAAATTCCAAAATCTCACTTCTCTTTTCAAATTCCAATTTTAAACAACTAAATCAATTTCCAATTGATTTCCCAATTTACTTTATTTTGAAATAAATTCCTTATTTACTTCATTTATTTCAAATTACATTTACTCTCAGATTTTATTTCTTAATTTTGAGTTAAAACCCTTTTAACTGAAAATACCAATTTAAAACTTCCAAAATTCCTTCTTTATCCCTTTATTAAATTTAATCCTTACATTCAAAAATAATTTCTTTATTCTTTCCAATAATATCACTTTAGTTTAAAATTCATTATCCTCATGTTAATTCAAAATGCCCTTTAATCATATTTGTTCGAATTTAGAAATTGCTTTATTTCTTTTACAATTCAATATTTAAGTTATTCAAATTCACTAAAATTATTTAACTTAAAAATTTATTCTTTTATTTCTTTCAAAATTTCTATTCTAGAGATTTTGATAACTCGGCATTATCCAAATCGGTCCAACCAAACCATAACATCCAATTATCCATATATTTCATCATAGGATATCACAAATCATATCACAAAATATTTAAACAAAATTAAATATTTTGAGGAATCCAGTTGGATCCCTCCAACCTGTTTCCCTGCATCCACAGATGTTAGCACAATACCAATTCCACTTCAAGGTGGAAAATCGCGGTATATGGGTTTTTATATAAAATCATCCGCTATTATGCGGCGCATAGGGTCTCATCCGCTATACAATGCGGGAATATCAACAATTCCAATATACACATATGCCAATATGTGTATATTACTATATACTACTATATATATATAGCACATCAATCAATGCAATCATCCAATCAATTATTTAAATTTAACCATTTAAATTTAAATTTAACTGAGTGAGATTAACTCACCTTTGATCCTTTATTTGAAATCTGACCCAAACTGGCTTGCTGCCATCCAGATTTTGACCTTGTAAACATTTTATGGTTTTATTAATATTTGGAATAGATCAAACAATTAATTACTACCCTGTATAATCATTATACGTTTTATTAATGTTTGAGATAATCAATTAATTTGTCTTTACCGTTTATAAATCTAAATTAGTTAATAATTTATTTTGAACCCACAATTTCCATTTGCTAAATTCAATTTAATTAACAAATTTTTTTTTCTTCCATATAAACAAATTTCCTGTTTATATATATATATATAAAATCTGCATCTATAATTTACTGCATACATAAATACCTATATATAAACTTAAATTCTACAATATAGAAAACTAAACAGTAGCAGTTAACATTCTTTACTTAAAACGATATACTAAGTTATATACATATATCCTGATAATTAACAATGAACAAATTGAGTTCACAGAGTTTAAACTTCCTTAACTAGAATAAAATTTTATTTTATTTTTAAATTACCTAACTGTGATGAGACCCGAGCACACACACCCAATCATCGCCAAGCCCTAGCGCTCCCTCTAATATCGATCACCTCTAAATCGGTCAGGGTTGCCTTCCCTATCGCGAGCATCAGTCGCCCCTCCCCAACTCACGCCACCGCTGACCATCCACCAAACCTAGTCGCGGTTCCACGCGATTCGATGCACCCAAGGCCACTGTTCGCGACACGTCTTCCTCAAAATGATATAAATCTTGTCAAAGCGCCACTCGCGATGGCGATCGCGATTATACTGGGAAATGAAGATATTGAAGTTGCCTCGATTTTTCTATTCGAATTGTTTCGCTCGAACAGTGAAGTGAATGAAGGTATGATTTGGGTTTTTAAGTCGAATGAGGGATGTTTCGCTCAGCCATTCGAATTTAAAAGGAGGAGGAAGAACAGGGAATAACGACGAGGGTTTCGAATTGGTATTTGAAATTGGAGGAGGGGATTTACTGTAAATCGACGAGGGTTTATCTGATACAAAAGCACCTGCTTTTGCTTTTTCTTCTTCGTTTTGATTTTGGCTTCGCTGTTCAAAAAGAAAGGGAACGCGTGACTTCGAAGTATATAATTTTTCTCAGATATTTTAGTTCGATAGCTTCTTGGAGAAGAGAAAGGGTACGAGATTTGAAAGAAAGGAGGCATGGCTCACACGAACAGTAAGAGTGGCTGCTGATTTGATTTTTAAATCAAATAAAGATATTTAAATCGGTTAATTATTCTCTTGGCGTTTACATCCCGTACGATCACACGATAGCTACGAAAACTACGAAATTTGAAATCCGATAATAATACAATATTACGGATCCAATGGAACTGGTTTTGTTGAAATCCGAGACTGTGCCTCGGACGACTATTTTTAAATTCAATTTAAACGATATATTTTTAAAACTGAACAAAACTCTTTGAAATTCCATTTTGAAAGTTCTATCATCTTCAGTATCATTAATATGAATTTTTCCAAGCTTCCAAAATATTTTTAATTAGCTTAGAATGCCAGATTTACTATTTTATCCAACTTCAAATAATTTAATTTAATAATTAAATCACCCAATAAACAGCGATATTTGAAATTTAAGTTAATAATTAATCTCTGAATATTTAAAATTAATTAAATATCCCAATTTCAAATATACAAAAATTACGGGTCGTCACAAAGACAACCAAATGTAACTTAAACTATTTATTTAATTACTATCAAATATGAATGTGGGATGCTATAATCATTATAAAAACACTGGGAATAAACTCCTAAGTAAGATAATAAATACATCAAAATCAAATGTATTAAAAATAATATAAACTAGATGATGTGCGTATGTAATTAAAATTCAATTATGAGAGTATGGAAGATGATTTAACATAAATGTTATTATTGCATAAACCTAAGCATCCAAATTTTACAAATAAATTTGTATATTAGACTTATTATATAAATTCATATATTTACATAACAAACCATATTAAATTACGAAATTTAATTGTAGCCTAACCACAATGTTTGATAAGTGTAACTATGTATATGATCAAATATGATTTTATAAACTTATTAACCTCTTTATTTAGTTTCTTTAAAATAATTCATCTTAACTTAAGTGTTAAAATTCCAAACTTCCGCTACTACATTTAGGAAATACTTAACTTACTTATTAAAACCCATATATATATATATTAAATTACCTTTTTTAAATACTTATAAATATGATAAAACATTTTTAACTTACTTAAAAGTATATCATAGTAGAATATTTTAAAAAAATAACAAAGATAAAAAAACTAAAAAATAAACATGTTTTGTATTAAAAGCCTTTTTACTTTAAAATTTTATAATTAATCATTAAAAGTGTGTTTAAACATGAAATTAATTTTAAAACATTCTAAAGTAAGTTAGAAAATAACTGTAAAAAGATTAGAAAAATATTCTTAATTTAAGTATCGTTTTTACCCAATTTAAAAGTTTCAAATAGAAAAGACAGCCTTTCCTGAATGCCGTAAAAAGTTTCTGTTGCAAAATGTATTAAAAACGTTATAAACTAGGAACTACAGCATTTATCAAGTGCTGCAAAACGTTTCTGAAACACTTTCCAATATTTCAAAGAAATGCTATCTGAACAATTTGCAACAGGCAAATAGTGTTACAGAAGCAGCGACAGCATTTCAGAAATGCTATCTGAAGTTCTGGGCATGTTTTTAACATGATTTTACACCAATTTTGCGACTAGTTTTTGACACTGAAACAATTAATTTTTGATCCCATTTTTCTAAAGTAGTTAGTATACATAGATTACTTAAAAACCATGAAGAAAAATAATGAAAAACATAACAATTAAAAGAAAATGAGATACTCTACTAAACCTGTTATTTTTAAACACAAGTAGAGTTCTAAAATTCATTCATGATACCATTATATGTAATATAATATGACATAATGCTTTTTGTCACATTCATTGTTTTAAAATATAAGTGTATTAATGAATTACATGTATAAAGACACTTGGCATCATGCATGTATATAATGATTTTTCTAAATGACAAGTGTAATGACACATGTCATTTTGCATGTGTGTTACTATTTATTTTATCACAAGTGTCAAATGATGTGGTGTGTTCTTATTGATAGAAGGAACCTATAAATAGGACCTTATTCACATGTTCTAAATTCATTCAATTAATTTCATGAAACTATAAAGTTACTACCTCATCATAAAGTTGGTAAGCAAAAGAAGTAAAATCGACATTTAAAAAAGTTGAAATCACGGATGAAGGTATTCTTTTCTATTTAGTGTATTCGTGATAAATGATTACTGAGATGTCATTAGAAAGGAAACACTTTATAAAAGTAATTAGGGTAAAGATATAACTAATCACGAAGAGGCACGACCATTTTCAAAAGGTTTAAAAATTAAAACCACAACTTGGCAGTTGAAGTGTCTATTGAATTTTATTAAAACAAAAGAATATGTTTCATTAATTTAAATTACTCAGAATTTTTTAAATTTGTTTATGTAGTTATATATACTAATTGTTATCTGGAATATATTTTTATTATTGAAAAATTATTTTTAAAAAAGTTCAAATTTTGGCTCCAAAAAATATAGTAGTTGTAACTTACTAAGTGTCCATTCATTCAAAAATAAAAAATAGTTATAATTCGAATTTTGGCTCTAAATATTTTTATAGAATCAAGTATATTTATTCTATATTTATGTAAGAAATTTCGTTATTAATTTATAATCTCTAAGATTTAAATCATAATATTATATTCAGTATTTTATGCCCTATTTTCAAACTATATAGTTAATTTTGTAAAAGTTCTACAAAATCTAAAAATCAGTATTTTTCTTTGAAATCATTTTCTAAATTTTAATACATAATATTAATTATAATAAAAATATAATTTTTTTAATAGATAAATAGTTTAGGATATTCTATAGATAAAATCATAAGGCATTTCAAAAATTAAAGTGTCTTTTCAATTTGAAAACTATCCGATAATTTCTTTTAGAGGGAAAATATGTTTTCTACTTATTTAAACCATTTGGTTATTTGGAACATAAAAGAATAACTAAAATTCTTTCTACTTGAAGTAATATATAAAAGTTTCGTTTTCTAATACCTCCAAAGATAATGTTTGACTCATTATCTTAAATGTGACATTTATCTTTTACCGAATTTAATTTTGAAACCTTTATCACACAATTGACTAACACTCAACAAATCATGCTTTAAATTCCTAACTAACAAGATATTAGAAATAGTAGGGGTTTTAGAATTACCGATATTGCCGATGCCAATCACATATCCTTTAGAGTTGTCTCCAAAATTTACTTATCCGCCATCTTTGTAAACTAAATCTTTCAAATTCTCCGGATTTCCAATCATATATCTTGAGCATCCACTATCCAATATCCATTTGTCCTTTTTGATCTGTAGCGTTTGATCATCAGGCATATGTTCATCAAAAGCCATGTAACACATTTGTTCCTGCAATTCATACCTTTTCAAAAGACCGTGTGATTTTTTATAATGAATAGATGCAATTTTATGAAGCAACATTATGATGATTTTGCAAATTAACTTTTCGAAAATAGTGTTAAAAATATTATCAAAAATTGCCATTGAAACTTATTCAAAAAATTAGATTATGAATACTTTGAAAACCAATGCTTGACAGGGACGCGGAAGATGATCTTAAGGCTATTTAACACTAGAGGGGGGGTGAATAGTGTTTTAAGAATTTCTTTAAAACTTCTTTGATTTAAATTGATTTAACTAACTTAATGCAAATACACAATCACAGATCAAATCACAGAATCACAAACAGATGCAAATATAAATAAAAAGCAAGTAAAGGAAAGAACACACCAGGAATTTTATACTGGTTCGGTGTTACCCTACATCCAGTCCCGCACAACTCGTACGGCTTTCTATTCAATAATAATCTAGATTACAATCCCTCGATTCCAAGGCAACGAGGTACACCCTCCAGATTCTCAGGTCTCTGGGTAGAACCACTTGATTCACAGGACACAAGTTCACCCGATCGATTTCCAAGGACACGATCACACCTTTATAACCCTACACAAGTTTCTTTGAGTACAAATGTATCTATAACTCTGATAAGCACTGAGATTCTTTGAAGAGAGTGGCAGAGAATCAAACTAGAGATGTTCTGGTTTGATTCACTTAAGATTTCGGCAGAATATGGATAGGATGATTAGAAAATAAGATAAGAGAATAAAGAGGAGAGAAACTAATGAAAGTAGTTACTGGAAAACGTCCATAACAGTCTCTATTTATAGAGAATGAATGGATGTGTCCATTCGAAGAGGTTTAAGCGAATAGACACTTCTTTTGAAAACAACCTTTGCTATAACGGAAAGCATGTCGACATGACGAGTAAATAGGATGTCGACATGGTCTTGTAAAAATGATGATTTGCTTTACTTTGAAAATGATGATTTAAAACATATGCAACTTTATTCAAATAGACTCTATGTATTTGTAGAAGGTATTTAGAAGTAGAAATACTTATGAATGTATATATACTAACATATATTTAAAATCAAAGTAAATAAACTAAAGTAAATATAATATTAAAATAGATTTTGAGGCTAAAATATCAAGGACAATTTTGAAATCAAAATATAACAAAATGATAAATATGATTTTGAGGCTAAAACATTTTTGGAAATGTGAACGAAGGTTTTTCTTTTGAAAAGGAATATTTGAAAATCATTTTATAAAACAAGAGATAATTTTGAAAATCATTTTGAATCAAAATTAGTGGATAACAAAATAGGGCTACTATCCGTTCCACTAGATATTTCGTGAGTTCCATCTCACTAGGGTTCCATCCCTTTAACAAGAACGAAGTGGATTCCATTCCACGAGTAAATTGAATAAAAAAGAATGATAGTGCTTTCAAGGAGTTTTAACAAATATCTAACCTAACTATATTATTTGTCTTGAACTCTTGAATATCTTGAATCTCATGAGTCTTCAATCTTGAACTCTTGATCTTTGTCTTCATCAAATTTGTCTTCTTTACTGTACAGTCTTCTTTTGTTGATACCTGCATATAGATTTCCTGCACATATATATTTTATAACACTTCTATAGTTGTTGTCATCAAAACCACTATCCTATGGACTAACATTCTCCCCCTTTTTGATGATGACAACCTTTGTTTATAAAATATTTATATTCTCCTTATAACTCCCCCTAAATCTAATAACTCCCCCTTAATCTATGCCTAACAAACCTATTTTATACTTCTTCCCCTTTGTCATCAACAAAAAAATGACACTAACTCCCCTTAAATCTATGATATTAATGATAGTGTTATCATTAATAATACTAAAACTAGATATAACAATGCTAAATATTGTATACTCAGAATGATATATATGAGTAATATAAGAATGAGAATAATAAGTGTAACCACAGATTATTTTATTCATATCACTATATACATAACTGTTAAATGAAAAGAAAATGCATACAATAAGTAGACAAATCAATCAAACATAAGCACACCTATTTATGTCTTATTACATAATCAATATAGTAAGTTATCATAAATCAACCATGTTTAAAACCAAATCAAGTATTTCAAATCAAATCAATTTTAAACCAAATCAAACAAGTTAAATGTTACGTGGAACTTCAACCCATCCCTCTTTTCCAAAGATGGGATCCACTTTGATTACTTCCCAATCTTCATCGTCCTGGAGCAATGTCTTCGGTGGATTTACTTGGAGATCCTCTTTGTTGAGAGCGGAGATCATCCATCGTAGTGCATCGAAATGCCTTTCTTGTTCCTTTATCATCTGCATTTGACTCAGTTCTAAGTGCCTCTGATTTCGTAGAATAAAAGTGAGAATGTCTTTGAAGGATTTGAGAGTCCCTTCAAGATTATCACTTAGATTTGAAGAGGATGAAGCCATTTTGACGATAAGTAAGAAGGAAATAAGTAGATAAGAGTAGAGAGAAGTTATGAGAAGTTTTCTGGAAGAAAATAGGACTTAAATAGACAGGAAAGTCGTTTGAAATGAATAGACATAAGGAGTTATTTTGAATTTCAAATTGAAATGTCCATTCAGAATATTACCAGTATATGTCGACATGACCTCTATACAGTATGTCGACATACATAGCAGATTTTGCACATCTTATTTTTGAATTTTCAGTGTATATACATATGATTTATATATATATTACTTGATATAAATAAGAGTAACAGTAAGATAAACAGAGAATAAGCTTCATTTCATACTAGAACAGAGAAGTACATGAATTTCATAGAGAAAACATAAAGATACAACTTTCAATATACCAAATTTCATTGATATACAAAAAGTAAACTCTAGAAACTAGTAGATGAGGATGAAGATGATGAGATATTGAGCTTCTTGTTGACTTTGGAGAAGAACTTGTTCATAGTATTGGACATTTTGTCCAATTTTTTGTTTACGGAGTGTTTAAGAGCTTTTTGATTTTTCACAATCACTCGTTGATTGTGAAGGAGAGTCTTGTTTGATGGTCGTGTGGGAAAATCAATACTCTCTAAGGAAGTTTCTTCACTTTCTTCCTCTTCTTCTTCTTCCTCACCTTCTTCTTCCTCCTCTTCCTCTTCTTCTTCTTCCTCCTCATCTTCTTGCATTTCCTCATACCCCAATCGTGCTTATTTTTCCGTTAGTGTTTCGTATGGTGGAAACACGTGCGGAATTTTCATAAGTGAAATATTGGAATGATTAAAAACCTTTCGTGGAAAGAATTCTTCACCTCTCATATCCACTCCAAAGTAATTAAAAATTCTAGTGAGGTATATTCCATGATATAATGCATTCTCTCCCGAATCCAAGTTTTTGTGTCGAAATTCATCCAAGATAACTTGTGCCCAATTAATATCATAATTTCCAAAAATTGCAAAAAGAGCCTTACACACTTTTTGAGTCGGGTTATTGTAATTTCCCGATCTCGGAGTAATAGTGCGTTGAAGGAGAAGATTAACAATACGAGCTTTTGGTCGAAAAAATTTGTTTTTGAAATCCATTTCTTCCTCAAATATATTGTGAAAAGTTTCTCGATCGGTTTCCTCGATTTCAAAAGAAGAAAGATTGGAACAGGTACTTTTACACTCAAGTATGGTTCCTAAAACATCGGTATCCAAAACAATTTGTGTCCCCTTGACACTACTCCACACTTCATCATCCCTTCCATTATAAAAACCACGATTTAAATTTGCATAAAACATTTTGACAAGGTTTGGATAGCAAACAAAATCATTTTGGTTATTGTCAACCAAGCTTAGAATACCATTGTTTTGAAAGAGAGCATCAATTTCATAAGAAGCGAAGTCATTAAAAATAGCAAAATTACCCGAATGAACTTTTCCATAAGTTGCATAATTAATGTATGCAAGTATGGCATCTCTATTATTGTAGAGATGATCTTTGGTGGCTTTTGACAGCCTCATTCCGGCTACGTTGCTAGTGGATGCCATTTTTGAAGAGATAAGAGTGTTTGAAGATAAAAGTTGTTTTGAATTTGAATTTGAAGATGGAGATAAGTGTTGATAGAAGATAGATATAAAGAGGTTGAATAGGTGGATTCTCTGGTCAAAGAGTCATAACTATTCAGAACATAGGAGTTAGTGAAAAGGTGGAGGGAAATTTGAATTTTGAATTCAAATTTAGAAATCTGATTTGCTACAGGTATGTCGACATTACCAATAAGTTCCATGTCGACATGCACATCAGATTTTGCAAAGATGATTTCAAGCATGTACAAGATTTATATATATATATACTTATATATATTATAATTATTGTCTGAATATATTTTGAAAATATATTATACAGAAAATATATAAAAATAATATTTTATAAATTTTTAAAAGATATTTAAAAAATTTTAAGTTAATAAAATCAATTATATACTTAATTAATAAACTATTCTAAGCAACCAATTTTCAACCAATTAAAATAGTAAACGTGTACCTTGTTTGAGTTCCATATCATCCTGATTATCTGAATTCTGAGTTGTCATAAAACACATGTTTGCCAATTCTGTTTTCTGTTCATCATCACTTGAGGACGTATCTGAATCATCCAGTGTTGCTGCAAATGCTTTCTTTCTTTTCTTTGAATATTCTTTGTTTGATTGAGGAGTTTGCTTTTCTTGATGTGGACAGTCTCTTTGATAATGACCAAACTCATTGCAATTGAAGCATTTGATGTTGTTGAGTGATTCAGTGTTATTTCCAAAACTTTTTCTCTTGTGATTATTCATTTTTCTATACTTCAAGAATTTTCGAAAGTTTCTTGTCATGAAGGCTATTTCTTCATCATCATCACTAGAGTCTGATTCACCAGTTAGTGCATTAAAGGCAATGGACTTTTTTTCTGATGACTTATTCTCCCTTCTTCCCTGAATTTGAACTTCATATGACATCAGATTTCCAATTAATTCATCAATCTTCAAGGTACTGATGTTATTTGCTTCTTCAATCGCCAATGTCTTCAAATCCCATTCTGGAGTGAGTGAATTCAGAATTTTCCTGACTTGATCTTCTTCGGAGATTGCTTTTCCCAGAGATACTAGTGAATGAACAATATCCTGAAAACGACTATACATATCTGGAATAGATTCACTAGGCAACATCTTAAATAATTGAAATTGATTAGTAAGAATAGAAATTTTGGTCTGTTTAACTTTGCTTGTTCCTTCATGAGTAACTTGCAGAGTTTTCCAGATTTCATATGCAGTTTTACAAACAGATACCCTATTAAATTCATTTCTATCTAGTGAACAAAATAAAATATTCATGGCTTTTGAATTGTTTTGAGCCACTTCTCTTTGAACGGTCGTCCATTGAGCAAAATCAATTGTGGGCTCAGTGTATTCAGTTTGTGTCATATTCCATGTTTCTAAACTAATGGATTGTAAATATATCTTCATTCTACATGCCCAATATGCATAGTTACTGCCATTGAAAAGTGGTGGTCTGGCAGTGGACTGACCCTCTACAAATGAACTAGAAATACCAGTGTTGGTAGCCATTGTTACTTTTCAAAAATCAGGTTATGAATACTTTGAAAAACTTGCTCTGATACCAAATGACAGGGACGCGGAAGATGATCTTAAGGCTATTTAACACTAGAGGGGGGTGAATAGTGTTTTAAGAATTTCTTTAAAACTTCTTTGATTTAAATTGATTTAACTAACTTAATGCAAATACACAATCACAGATCAAATCACAGAATCACAAACAGATGCAAATATAAATAAAAAGCAAGTAAAGGAAAGAACACACCAGGAATTTTATACTGGTTCGGTGTTACCCTACATCCAGTCCCGCACAACTCGTACGGCTTTCTATTCAATAATAATCTAGATTACAATCCCTCGATTCCAAGGCAACGAGGTACACCCTCCAGATTCTCAGGTCTCTGGGTAGAACCACTTGATTCACAGGACACAAGTTCACCCGATCGATTTCCAAGGACACGATCACACCTTTATAACCCTACACAAGTTTCTTTGAGTACAAATGTATCTATAACTCTGATAAGCACCGAGATTCTTTGAAGAGAGTGGCAGAGAATCAAACTAGAGATGTTCTGGTTTGATTCACTTAAGATTTCGGCAGAATATGGATAGGATGATTAGAAAATAAGATAAGAGAATAAAGAGGAGAGAAACTAATGAAAGTAGTTACTGGAAAACGTCCATAACAGTCTCTATTTATAGAGAATGAATGGATGTGTCCATTCGAAGAGGTTTAAGCGAATAGACACTTCTTTTGAAAACAACCTTTGCTATAACGGAAAGCATGTCGACATGACGAGTAAATAGGATGTCGACATGGTCTTGTAAAAATGATGATTTGCTTTACTTTGAAAATGATGATTTAAAACATATGCAACTTTATTCAAATGGACTCTATGTATTTGTAGAAGGTATTTAGAAGTAGAAATACTTATGAATGTATATATACTAACATATATTTAAAATCAAAGTAAATAAACTAAAGTAAATATAATATTAAAATAGATTTTGAGGCTAAAATATCAAGGACAATTTTGAAATCAAAATATAACAAAATGATAAATATGATTTTGAGGCTAAAACATTTTTGGAAATGTGAACGAAGGTTTTTCTTTTGAAAAGGAATATTTGAAAATCATTTTATAAAACAAGAGATAATTTTGAAAATCATTTTGAATCAAAATTAGTGGATAACAAAATAGGGCTACTATCCGTTCCACTAGATATTTCGTGAGTTCCATCTCACTAGGGTTCCATCCCTTTAACAAGAACGAAGTGGATTCCATTCCACGAGTAAATTGGATAAAAAAGAATGATAGTGCTTTCAAGGAGTTTTAACAAATATCTAACCTAACTATATTATTTGTCTTGAACTCTTGAATATCTTGAATCTCATGAGTCTTCAATCTTGAACTCTTGATCTTTGTCTTCATCAAATTTGTCTTCTTTACTGTACAGTCTTCTTTTGTTGATACCTGCATATAGATTTCCTGCACATATATATTTTATAACACTTCTATAGTTGTTGTCATCAAAACCACTATCCTATGGACTAACAATGCTCTGATACCAAATGTGAGTCAGCAGAATAGGGATCTTAAGGCTAAATTAACACTAGAGGGGGGTTGAATAGTGTTTAATCCATTATGTGAATATTATTCAAATTCTTTAAGATTTTACTTGGAATGATGGAATTAAATATCACAGAAACAGTCATAGAATCAAAGTATAGATAAAAGTAAATGTAGTAAAAGTAAAAAGGAAAGAACACACCAGGATTTTTTACTAGTTCGAAGTTATCCTACATCCAGTCTTGAACAATTCCTTGTATGGATTTCCTTTTAACTAGTAAATGCAAATATAATCTCCATTTCAAGGCTATGAGACACACCCTCCAGGATCCTGGCCTCTGGGTAGAGCCACTTGATTTCCGGGCCGCAAGGACGCCCACTAGATTTATGGGCTAGTAAGCACACCCAATTGGTTTAATTATGTTACAATCACACCTACTTGGATTTCAGGGATACCAAGCACACCATAGAATATAAGAGTATGATTTGATATAGTTTACAGACTCATATCTTCAATCTTGATTACAATTGATCCTATAACTCTTGAATAGCACTTGATCTTAAGAGAGATGAGAGAAATCAGAAAATATATGAAAAAGAATCAAATTAGTAATGATTGAATTTGATTCTGGTTGAATTTCGGTAGAGTTTCAATAGAAATTGCTTTAGAAATCAAGAGAGTGAAAAGAAGAGAGAAAAATAAGAAAGTACTGAATGAAAATTCATTTGGAAGTCTGATATATATAGGAAAACAACGGTCATGTCCATTCGCCAAGAGAAATGGCGAAAAGACACTTCCATTCAAAATTTGAATTTTGAAATTTACGGCTAGTATGTCGACATATGGGATTTGTATATGTTGGCATATCCTTCACAAAACTGAAAAATACTTTATAAAAATTATTTTGAAAATCCGTTGCTTTGTAAAATAATTTGATACTTTGTAGAATCATTTAAATATAGTTTATACAAATTTTAATCAAAATATAACTTAATAAAACTTTATAAAATAATTTTTAAAGATTTTAATAAATATATTCAATATAATGTAAATAATATATATAAAATCAATATAGTTATAAATTATTAAAGAATAAACAAAAATTCAATATATATATATATATAAACTTAAAACACTAAAATAATATCTTAATAAGTATAGGAGATTTGAAGTTCATTTTGGGAAGTATTTCGAATAGATTATTTTAAAAATAGAATATTTTAAAAATAATTTTAAAACAAAATTAGAGAAGACAAGAGAGATCAAGAAAGTGCTATAAAGGTTTAACATAAATTTTATGACTCTACAACTTATCTAGAATAGCTTGAAATCTTGAGTTCTTCAATGCTCATGAGTCTTCATTCTTGAAATCTTGAAACTTTATGTCAGCATCTTGATACTGTGTAGTCTTCTTAATCAATACCTATCTATTATCTTGCACTATATACTATATATCGATAAAACGTTAGTATCTATATTTTATATAATGCCATATGGTTATTATCATCAAAACCAATACCTGAGGTACTAACATTATTTACATCAAGAGTAGTAATAATTTATTCCAAAATATTTGTGGAAAATATCTCTTTACTACTACTATTATTCTCAAAATACCTCTTATTTTTATTACTTAAATAATAATATTAATAATAAAAAATTTCATAAGCTCCATAAATAGTTATATTATTATTTGCTTAAAATTTAGATAATCTTCCAAAAATCAAATTACTATTTATTTAAATTGCACCATACTTTATAAATAATAGTGAATTCCTAATTCAAATTAGATTTTTCGTTATTGTTTCCATATCTTATTATCATTATTTTTTCTAAATTCTTAAATAATATCCTCATAATTTTTCAGTATAAATCTCTATTTCTCGAATCCATAATGTTCATTTCTCCTAAGCACAAAGGTATATTGACTATCCTAGCTAGTCCGCCTTAATCAATTCAAACTTATAGGTTGTGTAATTCTTTTCAAGCTCTAATTAAATTTCAATAAAAATATCAAAAACTTTTCAATTCAGTTTTTAAATCAAAATCATTAGTCTGAAATCTTATCCTTCACACAACTTCAAAATTTTGAAAACCATAAAATTCACTACTAACTTTAACCAATGTTAATTTTGATCATTACATTTTTTTCAAAATAAATGCCTTAAATTCTACTTCATCTAATTTTCAAAAAGTTTTACATTATACGTTTCATATTAAATCATATAAAATCATAAATCTTTTTTATTTCGATTTGATCATTTCATATCTATTCATATGTCCTCAAATAAGCAATTATTATACTTTTGATTTCCAATGCTAATTTCTTTTCAATAATTCTAAAAAATGTCATTACCTAAAATCATATAACTTTCAAAACTCAATTCTTTATAGTTTAACCAAATTCAATATTAATTACTCAAAATTAATTCGAGAATAACTTCGGTTAATTTTCTAAAATACTCATACTTCAATTTTTAAACATTATTTCATATTAAAAAAGTTTCAGACATCATGTTATATAATTTACAACCAATTTATCATATATCATTTTATTTAATATTTAGCCAATCTTAATCATCACTAAACAATACCTAATTCCCATACAAAAATTATATTTTTAAATTCATTTTGTTTTATAATTAGTCAATTTCCAACATTTTTTTACCAATACAACATATATATACGTAATAATTATATATTTTTTATATTCATTTTTTCTACTAACTATATTCATATCGAATCCAGAAATAATTCCATAATTTTAAATCATTTATTAATGTATACTTCTAAAGGTTTATATCAAAAATCCTTTAATTTCTATCCAAAAATACATATGTATTAAAATAAAGAAATTTCACAGTTTTAAAACAATAATTTTTATAACTTTTTTTTTAAAGTTAAATTCTATCTAAGATAGTTCAATTTAACTTAGAAAAATAAACATATAAAACACGTCATTTTAAACTTTATCTTTATAAATTATAATTTTTCACAAAAAATGTAATGAAAGTGCAATATTTTAATTTTTTTCAAAGCATGACAAAAATATTTATAAAATAAAAGATATTCAAAAGGTCACATCTTACTTACTTTTTATTTACCTTTTAAAAGTTTCTTTTGTTGAAAGCAATGTATAATAAAATATAATGGCAACAACACACCATGAATATTTTTTTCAAAAACAAAAGCTTTAAAATATTCACGGAAACTTTCCTTTATTAATTTTATCGCATTTAAAACTTAAAATAAGGGCTTATTGTTTCAAATTTTAAACAAACTTCAACTTCTCTATTTTCCCAAAAATCTCAAACATTATAATTTCTAACTTTTTAAGGAAAACATTTGAATTAATTTAAATACTTTAATTGGAGTAGATCATTACTTACACAATCCCAACTACAATAAAAAAATGGTTAAGTACCCTCATTAAATTAGAGTAGAACATAACTTATACAAGCCTATCTATAATAAGAAAATGGTTAAGTACCCTCATTACACCATATAAACATCACATTATATCCAATAGACTTAAGGGCACTACTCTCCTTCTTATTCATCCTCGGTCTCACAAGTTACTCCACTGCTACTTTGCATATAAAGTCTCTTTTACCAATTCTCCATGGAGTAAATTGCAACAAATATGATGGATTTATCTTTCACCACAAACTATTTAAATATCAACATTTTTAACTCATAGTTGTTTACTTTAATAAGGGATAAGCCAACAACTACCTTTACAAGTCAAAATATATGAGGTGTGGCATAATAATACATACAGACACACACACATATATATATAATATTAATAATAAAGATTACAAATACACTCTCTCATATGCCCTAATTAAATAGAAATCGATTAACCTAAGCCCTGATGCCAAATGTTGCAACCTGCCATCTACGACGTCCCAACCTACATCTAATAGTGGAACTGGCATTGTGGACCTTACAGACATCAGACTGTTTTTAATTAAATTATATAAAACAGATCATAGAACTATCTAAAATATTCTACACTTTCTGAAACTCAAAACAGAAGGAATAAAATATGTTAGGAACCAGTAATACAATCCTAGACAAATATAACAATATAGAATCAAATAAATTCTAACAACAACATATCTCTCTATATGGGAAATGGAAATAATATTATGTCTATGAGTAAATGAAACAAAAATAGTAGATAGCTAATGAATGAATATGCATCTCTGTTGCACCATTATGCCTCCAAGTCACCACCAGTCCTCTCTATCGACCTATCAGAGTACTAAAAGAAGGAAATGATGGAGGGGGTCAGGCATATGTCTAGTGAGTGGAACACATCATATAAGTGTATATAACTAATAAGCTAGTAAAACAACACTTATGCTTGAAAACCATACCTTAACCCATGTTACCTGCACTCAACAAGTAAGCTAAACAAAATATAATACCATAGCGACAACATAGGATAAGGTCTTACTAAATCTAACCCATTTCTAATTGTATGCACTTGATCAAACCTAAAGTCCAAACCCATACACCGAAAGACCAACTACAATACGGTTGAGCATAAAATCCCAACTCGTTATCGTTGAAAACTTATGCAACTCGCTACCGAGGAACTATATATCTCAGCCCACCATCACTAAATCATAAGCAACTCGCTACTGGGGAACTTGAGGTCCTAGCCCACCATCACCAAAATCATGGATGACTCGCTATTGAGGAACTTAATGTTCCAGCCTGCACGTCAAACCATAAGCGACTCGCTACTAAGGAATGCAATATTTCAACCCACTATTACCAAATCGTAAGCGACTCGCTACCGGGGAAAGTAATGTCCCATCGCATTATTGCCAAACCATAAGCGACTCGTCACCGAAGAACAAGATGTCTCAGCCCACTATTGACTAGTCGTAAGCAACTAGCTACTGAGGTACATATTGTCTCATCCCACTATCGCCCTATCGAACAACGTATAACGAATCTACTATAATAAGGCACTTTTTAGAAGTGTTTCAAAACACAACAAACAATATACTAGAACATTCTTGTCTCGTCACGATCGCAACGCCGTAAACTATGCATGAAACGGAGGTTGTATGTGAGTGTTACAAGCGTTTGAATCGAGGGCAATATCGTAATTTATAATTTTATCATATTCAATATTAAACCCTAATTCATTGCTATAGTATACAAAATTTCCCGATCCATTGTTTGGTAACTTACAACACTACTTTTCTACCCCACCGTCACCGCCATTATAATCGAGAACGAGAGTGGACCACACCTTCTTCTCCAGCGTGCCATGCCGAGCCCAGACCACCCATTCATGTCGCCTTCGATCACCTTTGATGATCTCGATGTCGCCCCCACTCTTTGACGATTTCCAACCATCCTACGACCATCTGAGCCAATTCGGAACCACTACAAGGACCTGCTCGACCTTCTCTACAAATCCATATTTCTAATCATCATGCCGTCATCATTTCATCATTGGATCAAAATGAAGGTCTACGTTTATCGAAGTTCCAATGCATTTTTTGATCGATGCGTACATCCAATCAATGAAGAATATCACCAATGGATATGAGTCGTCGAGAACTATGAGTTTGGTATATAATTGGTCTGATTTGGAACACTTGTATTTTTCATACTTTTTAAATTAAATAGAGAATAACTTTTTCTAATTACAATTGATAAGAAATTATATTTTTAATGTAACACCCTAAATTTTTATTTAACATTATTCAAGGTATTCAATTAGATAGATTACATAAGAATAATGTGAATAGTAAAAGAAATGAGATTTGATAAATTAATAAGGTTGATCCATTATAAATTAATTAAGTAAGATTGTTCTAAAAGTTAAACATATAAAAGAATATATGAGAGGGGCAATATAAGAAAGAGACTTATCATTTGCCTTAAACCCTCTTCCCCTCATTCTATTCTCATTTTTCCATTAACATAAACAATCAAAGAGGAAGAGTAGGTGCCGACCACTAACTAACCTAAGGTGATCATGCAATCTAAGGAATATTAAACATCAAAGTTGGAAAACCAAAGCAAGAATCAAATCTCAACTCCAATCTCTAAGTTTAAGATGAATAAAAAGATTCCATCTCTTTTATTGCTTTTGAATTCAGATATGCATAATACCTGAATTATTGTGTTGATATATACCATGTTTTGGTTGATTGTTATCGTTTGGATAGAACAATAAATTATGAGATTTTTATGAAACTATTTAAATGGGTTTTAAGGGCAAAACATAAGTTTTAATTCTCTAAATGATACGAATTTTGACATGATATATAAAATGACATTTTGGTGATGGGGTTTTAATTTCATAATTTTCTGAATTTATTTAAATATTTTATGAATTTCCTAAGGAGGAAATTGCTTAATTTTGGTTTTTAATTATTCAAACTAACCAAATAAGGTTTTTGAGTCCGAAATTTTTATATGTTGAAGAAAAGGATATTCTCTAATTCTTGTGAATTTTTGGGATTTTTCCCAAGTAGTTTCAATTTATTATGAATTTATCATTATAGATAAGCATATAAAAAGATTAATTAATTAAGGGTATTAATTAATTATTTTAATTATCTTTTAGAACTTGAAAATATAGGGCATCACATTTCTGAAAAGCTTTGGGTAAGGAGATTTTATTAACCAATAGAAATTGGACAAACTATAAGATTTGGTGAAAAGTATTTGCTTTTAATAGAAATAAACCAATTTTTGTGTTAATTACGATTGATGCCATGTCGCATGCATCTCTTTGAGCCTAATGGAATGTCGCTTCTATGAAGGTCGATGTCGATGAAGGAGGAAGCGCATGATAGATACTTAAGTATCTATGGAGCGGTTTCTTCGACATCGAAGTAGATAATAGCGACAATAAATAAGTGGCGGCATGACGCCTTTATGACCCGTTTAAGCATTTAGAAGCTTTAATAGTCGATGTCGATGACGTCGCATATCTTCACCCTTTTTTTAAATGATGCCGCACCTAATCACTACGTTATTTTCAAGATTAGGGCAGGGGTGCCACTTTTATTGGTTTGACCTTATAAGAGAAGAGGCATAATATCTGAAGTGATTTAAACATATAAATGTTTTATAACATCGACGAGGGTCTTGAGGTCAATGGTGTCAATGCCCTTATCCACGATGTCACGCTTCATTTTTTATCTCCAAAGAGGCTTTTTTTATGATAATTAAAACTAATTTGAATAGGGTCGATGAGCCCAATGTGTTAGAGGGTCAATGACCCTATGTCTTCAGCAATGAGTCATATGCTTTATAAGAATGTTAATACTTAAAAGGTATAAGTCTTGGTCATCGACTTTGATAGAGGTTGACAAGATTTTTAAAAATATCACATGTTTTAAAAGTTTTAAATAAAGGCAGTGAGACTTAAGTTTCTTAGTCGACTTGATATAAATTAACCTTTTTAAATAGGCGGATAACCTGCGTATCATGAGGATCGACTTCACTGTCATTGAGGCATAGGCATGATGTCGCATGTTTAGTCTTCGAGTTTTAATAGGCGAAAAGCCTTATGCTTTTACACCGACATAGTATAGATGTCGATGATAATGCATATCGAGCTTATAAACCGTGGAGAGCCATTTGTTGTATGATTTTAACTTCGAACCTTAGGGACATTAAGGTATATCTTAATGAGTTTGACACGAAATCTTTTGGGCTTACTAATGCATGTCACCATGAAATTTAAATAACTAAGAGGAAATAACTTAATTAGGGAGACCAATAGAAATAAGTTATACATGTGGATAACATGGATTAATGTTGAACATGTAGGTAGCATGGAGTAAAGTTAAACATGTGGGTAATATAGGATAAATAGAAACATATGGATAACATGAATTAATGGCCAAGTGATGGGTTCATAGTCATCCTAGGAAAACTATGGGATGTATGATGGATAGTCTGCATCATGCGGGAGATGGATAGTCTTTAATTGGTTAATTTAAGGGTTCATAGTCATCCTAGAAAAATATGGGATGTGAGATGGATAGTCTGCATCAGTTTAAATGATAAAATGTGAGATGGATAGTCCACATTAGTTTAAATAAAATAAAATATGGGATGGGTAGTCCATATGAATATAAGACGAGTATTCAATAAGAACTTAGATGGGCAGTCTAATAAATGGGGGATGGGTAATCCAATATATATGACATGTTTATACACTATCATGTTATTCTGTTATAACCATTGTTGATGCAGGAGCACAATATATGGTTGAGATGTTTAATTGGGTACTAATGAGGGAAAACTCGTTCCGTACAGTGGCATGGTCTCACTAGATATCTATTGGTTTGAGATGTAGTTTATTATTCATACCAGACTTTTTGCTTGACCCGAAGTTTTTGTTTTCCCCTTAAACTATCGGGTACAAATTTGACTAGGTCAAGAGTAAGAGCTTTTCAAGTTCTCTTTAGACGAATAAGCTTTTGGGGACGTGTAGGAGGCAATCTAGCTAGTAGGAGCTATATATCTATTTTTCGTTGTGTTTTGATTCTGCTTTTGTGTTGTAATGGCAAGTTGTATTAAATGTCATATATTTGACTCTGTTCATCCAAGGGGGCATCTTCACATGTCGCTCTTGGAATATGTTATAATAATTATATTTTCTCTGAACGTGGTTTACGTATGGGGTTATGTAATGAATTTGAAATGCTATTTGACATGAAATGAGAAATTTGTTTTTTAATTAAGTTTTTTTTTCATATCCATGTGCTTCTGGTAGTATTAATGTATCTAACATTATCGCATTCGGTCACCGAGAATTAATAACCATGGATGACTGCTGTATCCGTAGCGGTTAGTTTTGGGCCTCCAAATGAGGGATGTTACATTTAACCATCTAGCCATGGCATACTACATTCTAATTAGGTGTATATAATTTTTTTATTACTTCATTATAATTTGGTTTAAGATCATAAGAGGTGAGTTACTACATCTTACTAATATATATACACAAATATGATAAATCTCACTCACCAACTATTTGTGCCGACTCTCTAATTTACTATGGATTCTTCCTCGCCTTCATTGTCCATAATTTCTAGGCCTTCAAAACTGAAAATTTCTCGATGGCTTCGATTTATTTGGATAGCTCTCTTCGCATTGATCGGTTTTATACATAAATTTGTTTGATTCGGTGGACTAAAAATTGATTTGGAGAATTTATAATTGATTTGGGGATTAGGGTTTCAAAAGTGGAGGCAAGATTATTAGATCTATTTATTGGTTGAAAACTATAATATTTAGGCTAAAATCTCGTATTTAATATATTACGAAAATATCATTACGTTTGACTTCTAATTTCTAGCATGTTTAACCAAATTTAACAAATTATATATCTTTTCTGACTGAAACGACATTCTGGATGCAATGGAATAGGTCCCGAAGCCTAATTCCAACTCTTGTAGAAATTTACTATTTTTCCAACAATGTTAAACTTACGATTTTACCCTTTTAGTTTAATTATTTAATTTTGTAAATTTACGGGGTGTTACGTTTCTGAATCGATCACCTTAAAGAACTCTAAAGTATTGGCATAGGCAGCGGTGACTTCTCATTTGAGGAGATCTATAAAGCATACAGAGAGAGTGTTAGACACTTGGGAGAAGAAAACCCAAGTGTGAAGGAGGCATTGGGTAAGAAGACTTATGGCCAGACAACTAAAAACAATTGAAGCCTCCAGGGTAGCAAACAAAGATATATTTGCCCTTGAAATAACTGCATTTGTTATGGAGCATTTTGATAACCTTGCAATGGTTGTAACCTTCAACTATCAACATAGAAGGTGAGTCTTTTCTCTTCTTGAAGCTTAGGAGGTAAGTGACTTCTCCGAAGGTTAGAGGACGAGCTAGTTACATCATGAAAAGAATGTATAGCGAACTAAGCAGGGCATAGCCATTGGGATGCACTTGAATGTAAGCCAACCCGATTTCTTTAATGAATAATTTGGGAAAGTCATTGAATGGTGACACAGCTTCGAACAGGCACATGTACCTATTGCATGTCGTAATGCTTAGAGGTAATAGATGAGCCCATCGGTCAAGTGTTGGTAAGAGGACCGCATCCTCGAGAATCCTGTGTTTAAAACAAATTGATTGGAGCTCCTTTATGGTCAATTTGGATGTTATCTGATCTCGAGGATTATCCAAGACCATTGGAACGGGTTGTTCATTCATTTAAAGAGCTTGACCATAAGGTTGCGTAGTTAAAGGGGTCTAAGTTAATGTTTTTGAGTTATAGAACGTCTCACTCTAGACGAGTGGACGTAGACGCCTGAGCGGTAGAAGAGCTAGAAAGGTCGGTGCTGACTCTTAGGCGAGGAGATCATTTGGTCATTTTGAATGAAAAGATTGATGGCGAATGGGTCAAGTATGTTTTACTTAATGAATCACTTTAGTCAAAACCCATGTAGCCGATGTATAGAATCCAAAAGATCTCGATATGTGTTGACCAATTAGATTCTTCACATTGACCAGGGTAGTGTGAAGTGTCAACCTATGTAGTGTGTTTCCTATATCCAAAGCACGGCATACACAAACACTCTATGTAGATAGCTTGCTCGTGCTGGCAAACAAGCTCTATCATGCTATAGAACCATGCATTAGATTTTACCCATTATCATAAAATATACGATAATGGAACCATGGTACAGAGTGAAGCAGAGTTTTCTTTACAAGAACCCAGGATTGCGATGTTCAACTTGAAGTGATGGCATATATGTTCTAATCAGACACCGAAGTGTGTTCGATGTGACCGTTTTTTGAAATTGTCTCATTGAAATCAAGCCGTCGATTCACATTCGACCAAAGTTCAACGAAGGTTAGTCACACTATTTTTATATGCAAGAACTTAGCGCGTATGCGAAATCAAGGCCAACCATAGGGAAAACTCGAACTAGGGGTTTCGAAAATGCAAAGTCGGCACCAAGCAAGGAAAATGAAGAAAACTTGGGTGTAAGCAAGGGATAGCTTGGTGTTGACCATATGTGTATAGAATTGTCCCCAAAGTCGGCATATCGATTCGGCTGTAAAAAGTGGTCGACAATGAACCAACGACTACAAAGCAGTATCGACAGTGATGAGATAACGTCCGCGACCATCGCAGTAGCGACCATGGCAGCACCAAAGCCTAGGGCTAGAAACCCACCTATATGAAGAAATCAGATCTAAAAATGTGGGATCGGGTTGAGCAATACGGTGCTAACTTAATGTCAATGGCGGTGAAATCAACTATGATGATGCTATAGGTAACGGCAGTGGTTGAGTTGGTGGCGTTGACAGTGAAAGTAAAGGACGTCGGTGGTTGAAAATGGGATTTGAAAGGAAAATAGTGTGCTCAAAAATGGTTTTAATTGGGAAATTTTTCTAAGTGTTTGAGTATATAAAACACTTTCCAGAGATCATAACGGTACCGACATGATTTGGTCAGTACCAACATGTTTTGGTCGTCATATATATAAAAAAGGAAGAAAGAGAAAAAGAAAATAGATGAAGTGAAGCCTACCCGTCGAGGTGGGATGTCCAACTTTACTGCAAAGAAAAGAGTGGTACGAAAACTATTTAAGCCAGTGAACAGACGCTCCTTGAATAGGTTTGATTTTTCAAAGACAATGATTGGTCGACTAGTGAATCTTATGCAATTAAAACTAGATTGCTTGTCATGATCCAAGTGTGTGTAATAACCCTGGTTTAGATTATCTGAAATTAAATTAAAATATAATGTAAAACGGTAATAATTAAATAATTAGAAGATTAGGGGATTTTATTCTATTTCTATTTCCAATTAAAGTGGAATTTGGACTAAATAAGAAGGAGAACATATATAAATGATTTTTCAAGTGGAAAATAAATATTTGGAAAATTTAAATGTAATAATACCTCTATGTGTTTTAATTCTTTTATATTATAATAAAATAAAATGAGAAACTAAATTAATGGGAAAATGATGTATGAAACCATTTCATTTTCAAGTGAACTTGTATGGCTTATTTCACTATTAGAACATGGTAATGAATTTTAAAAAAATGTATTTAATTTAAAGAGGTTATGATTTAATGTTTAAATAGTATATCATGGCATAATAGGCTATTTTATTCAATTTAATTAAGAACAATAAACATAACTTTATTATTAAAGGATGAATTGTGAATTTATTTCATTATTGCAAATAAAAATGTAATGAATAAACTAGTATTGGTTTTATAAAAATGATGTTAATTTATTAAATCAATTTATAGTTTAAAACATTGTTTAGCCTTCTCTTTATAGTTGAGATAATAACAAACTTTAATTCTTTATTTGGGTAATAATTAAGTCTTAGCCCAAATATGATTAAATGAAATAAGGTATGAACTGAGAAAAACATTCATTTTTCTTTCTCGCTTCTCAGTATACGGAAATTAGCAGCGACTCATTTTATTCCTCATCAAACCCTAGGCTAGAACCACCCCCAAAGCACAAATTTTGAGTCAATTTGTTAATTATTGAAGCTAATAATTTCAGGTAATCATCTCTAACATTTGATGCATCTTATAGAAATCCTAATTTTAGTTTTCTCCATGATTTTGATCTTGGTATCTTGGGTTATTTTGAGTTTGCTTAGAAACCACTGCTGAAAGATTATCGTGAAGGGCTCAAGCACATAAGCAGTGAATTATTTTGTAAATAGGTGAGAAAAATCTCGCACTTCTAATTCTTGTGCATGTGGTTGCTAGTAGGAATGATGGAGAAATTTGTTGATTTGATTTCAATTTGGACATTGTATGTTGTTTTTTCAGTTTGAACTCTGTTATTTTTCTCTGTCGGTAGTTTAATATTTTCTATCCATTGAAACCAACTACGTTAACCTCATCAATTGGCATTATCAGTTGTTTATGTGCATGCAATGGTTTCGATCAATAATAAATCAAATTATAAGTCCCGGAAACCAAAAATCGAAAACAACGAGCATATGGGTTGCTCAATCAAAGCAAGCTCCAGGCAGTGTCCACCGGTGGACCGGTGGACAATGAACGGTCGACGGGTGGACAATGAATGGTCGACCAATCATGCACCTGGAGCTTGCTCCAGTTCGTGTCTCGTCTCCCCTTGTCTATTCCTTTCTTCTGCTTGTTTGCCTAATCGAATTGCATTGTTTTTGCTTTGGTTCGATGCTATTTTACTGATGATTTCTAATGAAAATTTCTAGGTTTTGATATCCATGACAAATACTTGCATTTCGATGCTTTTCTTCTATAGAAGTTGTTCTATGGAAGCAGTTCAACACACTTATTTTACTGCATTGATTTAAAACTGATTTATAAAAGCATTGTTTTTGAAATCAAAGTGTTTTCTAAAAAGTATATTTTGTTAAGGTAAAAGATTTTAGGATATATATATATATATATATATATATATATATATATTAATAAGTACGTGCACAATAAGTACGTGCACTTTTCAAACTATTTAAAACCATAAACATTGATATATATATATATAATATATATATAAAGTAAGTTATATTTTCCAAAAATATTAATAGCTTTTATAAACTTATATTTTCCAAAGCAGGATTTCAAAGTAAGTTATATATATATATATATAAAGTTGCACATTCTCAGTTGAACGATAAATCAAATTAAACGGTATAGTAAAACAAGAGGTATGAAACACTTGCTTTTATTTCATCAGTTAGTTCCCGGACTCATTCGATTAAACCCCGTTTACATATTAGTAAAATTTACTAACCAATAGTAAATATTCAAGTAAACCTGGGTAGTATGGGACATACAGATGTTACTTGAATGATTACTATTTGTGAGTATATGACACTTATTCTTGGGTTATAGGATTTTGTCCCCATCTGAAGTTTATAGGATTTTATGCACATCTGCAGTATTTATGGATTTCATATCCATTTGAAATATTTATGGATTTTATATCCATCTGGAGTATTTATGGATTTTATACTCATTTGGAGTATTTATGGATTTATATCCATCTGGAAATAACACATGTGTTCAATGAGCTTTTATGCTTGTCAATCTGGAGTATTTTTAGGCCCCCTCCCCCTTGTGATTTCTGGATTTCTACTACTGATTTCTGGATTCTATGAGATTTGAGTTTTCACCAAAATAAACTTGGGTTTTGTTCTTTTAAAAGCTAAAATAGTATTTGGAATTTTGGTAAATGAATTTTGGAGAATGTTGATGCTCTTATGAGGTTTAACGCTATATGGTTAAGTGTTATTTTTGAGGTCTATTTTATCATTATCATTCTATCTCACATTTATCTGAATTAAAACTAGACTGACTCGTTTATTATATTATAATACTTTGGTCAGACCGAGATATTTCAGGTGCTTCTAAATGATGACTTCTAGAGTTGGACCTTTCAGGAGTTAGCTAGTTATCTTTTATCATCGTTATGTGTATATCTATGTAGTGTTTATTTTATCATCGAGATAGAGACTCATTTTGTGTCCTATATGTTATTGGAGTTGTCGAGTATGTATATAGAGACTCATTTTGTGTCCTGTATGTTATTGGAGTTGTCGAGTATGTATATTGAGTGGATTTCTTATGTCCACTATTTTGTATACTCTTTCATGTATATGCTCTTATACGCTTCAGCTATGTATCTCATGTATATTCTGTTATTCACTTCGTGATTCTATGTTTATGTTATTTTATATTTTTCTAAATTATGTTAAGCCACTCTATTATTGTTTTGCGCTTGGATCGTATATGTCAAATTCCTCTTCATAAGGAAAAGAAAAAAACTTAGTCATATAATTCGATGTATCGATATTCGCCCAAAACAATATTATGGATGGTCGCTCCTAACCAGCCTTATTCTCCGTATTAGCAGATGATATTACTTGCAAATATCCTTTGTTAATGAGGGTCTAAAGGTGGGGCATTACAGTTGGTATCAGAGCAAGGTTCAGAATAATATACGATATTAAGACGAGAATCATATCCTAGGTGTGTCTTAGAGACTATCCCTTAGGATTTAATTAGAATACTAGAATCCCATCGTTAGAAATATCTTGCGATCAAGCTTATATGATTTTATCCTTGAGAATAATCTTTTATCTAATCCTATCTTAAACAAACGTGAGATGGCCAGTGGTAGAGCTACACGTTGTAATGCTGGACAAGCCAGTAGTCCAAGCCAGGAAGATGTATTTATGTCTGCCCAGCAGCTTATGAATCTAGTGAAGATTGCCAAATCTTTCGATCCAACTTCTGATTCTTCTCCCCACAAGTCGATTTTTACACGCATGTGCAGTGACTTTGCTCACTAAGAAGGGAAGCCATTTAAAGGCACGGAAGGATTCATGGCATTCCAGGCTTGGCTTAGAACATACGAGCATATCTTTTCTCGCATGGGCCTCTTGGATGTGGATAGAGTGCAAGTGGCTTCGAGTCAGCTCTAGGAGCGAGCATTGGATTGGTACGAGTTGCTTATAGCTGAGGTGGAGGAAGCGAAGCTTACTTGGGGACAGTTTCACAAAAGGTTTGAGTTGAAGTTTGTGCCCGAGGCCGAGAAGGTATCTTTAGCTCGGCGATTCATAGATCTCAAACAAGAGGATTCTTCAGTAACGGAGTATGCAGCAGTTTTTGAGGCATTGTCTAAGTATGGGGTTGAGCATATTAATCCCTATTGAAGAAAAATCATAAATTTGTATATGGATTGAAGAAGAGTCTTAAGAAGGCTTTAGTTTGAAGCTAGAGGTATCTTTCGAGAAGCTAGTCGATACCACGCTCAAACTTGAAGAGGCAGAGAGAGATAGTGGTGATGAGGCTGGGGTTGTGAAAAAGAACATCAATCATAAGAAGAAGCATCCTTTCAACAATTTTAAGTCTTTCAACTCCACAAGAAAGCCAAGAAGCAAGACACAGGATTCAAAGGAACGCAGCCGAATCATGGAGTATTACAACTGTGGTTTCAAGAAGCACTTCATTAAGGCTTGTTCGAAGCCTGTTATTTGTCGATATTGTAAGAAGGAGGGACATCTTATCAGTTCTTGTCCTGGAGCCGCTAAAGGGCATAATGCCAGAAGTTGAATGTAGTTGAGACTTCTGGTGGATCTGGTCAGCGCAGAGGTATATTTCATTCTATCTTAGAGGGTACCATTCCATTTCAGAATCTTTCAATTCAAGCCCTTTTCAATATGGGTGCTTCTCACTCATTCGTATTGAAAGAGCTTGTTGATACTTTATCTTTGGATGTTTTATGCTTGATTACTTCACTAAGGACTGTGAACCATATTGGTGGATCCACAACTCTTAGTATGCTTTGTAGAAATGTTGAGCTAGTGTTATAAGGATATTCTTTTTGCGGATTTGCTTGTAATTCAATATCTTGGCTTCGGAATGATTTTGGGAATGGATTGGCTTATTAAATATGAAACCCATGTCCAATGTCCTGAGAGAACTATCGTCTTAAGCATCTTGATTTAGAAAAGCGAATTTCAGTAACTCTGCGTGATATTGCTTCGAATTTAGAAGTTTTTTTGTTTCCTCTTGACTCTTGGGAAGAAGAGGATATAGCTCAAATTCTTGTTGTATGTGAATTCCTTGATGTTTTTGAACTCATTTCAAGATTACCTCCTAAGCGGGTAAATGAGTTCAGAATTTAATTAGTTCTTAGTGCTCAGCCAGTGAGTCGTCCTCCATGCGGATGTCGACTAAGGAGAATGAAGAGTTGAGAAATCAGTTGTCGGAGTTGGAGTTGAAGCAGTTTATCCAGTCTAGTTCTTCTTCATGGGGTGCAAATGTAGTATCTGTTAAGAAGGCAGATCAAACTCTTAGACTTTGCATTGATTATCGAAAGGTTAATGAGCTGACGATAAAGAATAAATACCTATTGCTCAGGATCGACGATTTGTTCAATCAGCTTTGTGGGGTTGGGGTCTTTTCTCAACTAGACATAGCGGCCAATACTCATCAGCTCATAGTGCCAGAGGATAGCATTCCTCTAACCGTTTTTGTACTAGATATGGATCTTATGAGTGCCTCATGATGCCCTTTTGGTTAACGAATGCCCCAGCTTATTTCGTTGACCTTTTGAATAGAGTGTTTAGAGAATTTTTGGATAATTTCGTTCTTGTTTTCATCGATGACATCTTGGTTTATTCTAAGTCAGAGGAAGAGCATGAGAGACACCTTAGAGCTGTTTTGGAGACACTTCAGAAAAAGCAGTCGAAAGCAAAATTTTCAAAGTGTCATTTCTAGTAGAGGCGGGTGGAGTTTTTAAGGCATGTTATTTCTAAAGTTGGAATTTATGTTGATCCTTCTAAGATCGAGGCTATTCAAGACTGGAAGAGGCCGAAGAATGTGTTGGAGATCCGTAGCTTTCTTGAATTGGTGGGTTATTACCGTTGATTCATAAAAGACTTTTCCAAGATTGTTTTACCTCTCACTAGTTTGACGAGGAAATGAGTTAAGTATATTTGATCGGATAAGTGCGAAGCTGCTTTTCAGAAATTGAAGGAATCCTTACCCATGCTCCTATTCTTGTAGTTCCAAAATAGAACCAAGACCTTGTGGTTTATACAGATGCTAATAGATTTGGTTTGGGAGCAGTTCTCATGCAGAAATACTGAGTAGTTGCTTTTGCTTCAAGGCAGTTAAAACCGAATGAGGTTTGATATGCCACGAATGATCTAGATCTTGCAGCTATTATTTTTGCCCTTAAGATTTGGCACCATTATTTATTAGGTGAGAAGTTTGTGCTTTATACCGACTACAAGTCATTGAAATACTTGTTCTCTCAAAAAGACCTTAATATGTGTTAGCAAAGGTGGCTTAATTTCCTCGCATCTTATGATTTTGATATCCAGTATACTTTAGGAAAAGGGAATCGAGTGGCTGATGCACTTGGTCGCAAGCAACAAGCGATATTTTCTTTGATGTTGGCAGAATGGAGAGATCTTGAGGTTTTATCTTCTTGTGAGATTAGAGGACGTGTTCCAGATTCTAGTTCTCCTATGTTGTTGTTCAGTTTGGAGGCTTGTCCTACTCTTTTGGATCGTATAGTCGAAGCTCAAAAGCAAGATCCCGAGCTTATTTGCCTCAGTCGGAGTTGTAGAGTTGGAAGTGGAGTGGATGAAGTGAGGGAGTTCGAGATAGATGCTCGTGGATGTGTTTGGAGACGAGGTAGACTTATAGTCCCAATGTTGGTAATCTCCAAAGAGATATTTTAGAGGACTGTCATCGTTCTAAACTCACCATCCACTCCGGTAGTAGTAAGATGTATGCAGAAACGAAGCAACTTTACTACTGGGAAGGAATAAAGCGAGATATGGCCATCTTTGTAAAGAGTTGTATGATTTTCCAACTTGTTAAAACAGAGCATCAAAGACCCATCGGTTTGTTACAACCATTGGACATCCTAGTTTGGAAATGGGATCCGGTAATGTGAATGTATGAGTTGAGTTCATATTCAAATTTTATTGTGTTGGTCCAGTAGTGATCGTATATTATCTTATCTTTTTCTTTTCAATTATCGATGGACTTCACTGATGGTCTTCCCCGTTCTAGATCTGGTCATAGTAGTTTGTGGATGGTTGTCGATAGACTAACGAAGTCTGCCTACTTCATTCCTATTAAGTCCAATTGGCCCGCTCCTCAATTGGCAAAGCTTTATGTCAAGGAAGTTGTTAAGTTGCATGGCATTCCTAGTTCCATAGTCAGTGACCGGGATCCATTATTTACTAGTGCATTCTGGAGGAGTCTTCAGAAAGCTTTAGAAAGAAAGCTCAATCTTAGCACTGCTTATCATCCTCAGTCAGACGGACAGACGGGGCGTGTGAACCAAATTTTAGAGGATTTACTTCGTGCTTGTATTCTTGATTTCAATGGGAGTTGGGAGGATCATATTCATCCTGTTGAGTTTGCTTATAATAACAGCTTTCAGTCTAGTATTAGGATGACACCTTTCGAAGCCCTATATGGAAGGTCATGCCTATCACCCTCTTAATGGCTTGAGACCGGTGAGAAGTTTGTTTTAGGTCCTGATTTAGTTAGAGAAGTTTCTGAGAAGATTGATCTTATTCGGCAAAGGATGAATGAGGTCTAGAGTAGGCATAATTCCTATGCAGATAATAGAAGAAGGGATTTAGAGTTTTCCGTGGAAGAATTAGTTTCCATTCGTGTTTCACCTTTGAAGGGTGTTATGCGTTTCGGCCGATCATGGAAGTTAGCTCCTCGCTACATTAGACCCCACCAAATCACTGAATGCATTGGCTTGGTTGCTTATCGAGTCTCTCTTCCAGCCTAATTTTCCAGTATTCATGATGTCTTCTATGTATCTCAACTTTGGAAATGTCTTAGAGATTCTGATTCTGTTCTTGAGCCTAGAGTCCTTGAAGAGCTTGAGATCTCACCAGATTTGACTTATAAGCAAAATCCTATTCGCATTGTAGCTTCAGAGATTAAATGCCTTCGAAATAAAAACGTTTCGCTCATCAAGGTTCAATGGTCCGCTAATCCTAAAGATTGCTCTTAGGAAACCAAAGAATTTATCGAGCGAACGCACCTTGAATTATTCTTTAGTGCTCATTGGTGGTGAGTCTTTTGTTTAAATTATCTTTTGTCATTTGCATAATAATCTTTTGAAAGGTGTATCACTTATGAATTATTATTGACTTTCTTCTATAGAAAATTACGGGGACGCAATTTTCGTAGGGAGGAGTCTGTAACAACCCTAGTTTAGATTACCTGAAATTAAATTAAAATATAATATAAAACGGTAATAATTAAATAATTAGGAGATTTGAGGATTTTATTCTATTTCTATTTCCAATTAAAGTAGAATTTGGACTAAATAAGAAGGAGAACATATATAAATGATTTTTCAAGTGGAAAATAGATGTTTGGAAAATTGAAGTGTAATAATATTTCTATGTGGTTTAATTCTTTTATTTTATAATAAAAGAAAATGAGAAACTAAATTAATGGGAAAATGATGTATGAAACCATTTCATTTTCAAATGAACTTGTATGACTTAATTTATCACTATTAGAACATGGTAATGAATTTAATAAAAATGTGTTTAATTTAAAGAGGTTATGATTTAATGTTTAAATAGTGTATTATGACATAATGGGCTATCTTATTCAATTTAATTAAGAACAATAAATATAACCTTATTATTAAAAGATGAATTGTGAATTTATTCCATTGTTGCAAATAAAAATGTAATGAACAAACTAGTATTGGTTTTATAAAAATGATGTTAATTTATGAAATCAATTTATAGTTTAAAACATTGTTTAGCCTTCTCTTCATAATTGAGATACTACAAAACTTTAATTCTTTATTTGGGTAATAATTAAGCCTTATCCCAAATAAGATTAAATGAAACAAGGTATGAACCGAGAAAGAATAATCTGTACGTTCATTTTTTCTCTCGCTTCTCAGTGTATAGAAATTAGCAGTAACTCATTTTCTTCCTCATAAAACCCTAGGCTATAACCAACCCCAAAGCTACCAATTTTGAGTCAATTTGTTAATTATTGAAGCTAAAAATTTTAGGTAATCATCCCTAAGATTCGATGCACCTGATAGAAATCCTAATTTCAGTTTTCTCCATAATGTTGATCTTGGTATCTTGGGTTATTTTGAGTTTGCTTAGAAACTACTGCTGAAATATTATTGTGGAGGGCTCAACCACATAAGCAGCGAAATCTTTTGCAAACAGGTGAGTAAAATCTCACACTTCTAGTCTAATTCTTACGCACATTGTTGCTAATAGGAATAATGGAGAAATTTGTTAATTTGATCTCAATTTGGACACTATATGTTGTTTTCTCGGTTTGAAATCTGTTGTTTTTCTCTATCAGTAGTTTACTGCTTTCTATCCATTGAAACCGACTATGTTAACCTCATCTATTAGCATTATCAGTTGTTGTTTGTGTGCATGCAATGGTTTCAGTCAATAATAGATCGAGTTATAAGTCCTGGAAACTAAAAATCGAAAACAACGACTAGATGGGGAGATCGATCAAAGCAAGCTCCAGGCAGCACCCACCGGTAGACCAACGGACAATGACCGATCGACCGATCATGCACCTGGAGCTTGCTCTAGATCGTGTCTTGTCTCCCTATGTCTGTTCCTTTCTTCGGCTTGTTTGCCCGATCGAATTGCATTGGTTTTTGCTTTGGTTTGATGATATTTTCTGATGATTTCCAATGAGAATTTACAGGTTTTGATATCCATGGAAAATACTTGCATTTCGATGCTTTTCTTCTATAGAAGCTATTCTATGGGAGCAATTTCAATACACTTATTTATAAAATCATTATTTTCGAAATCAAAGTGTTTTCTAAAAAGTATATTCTGTTGAGGTAAAAGATTTTGGGAAATATATATATATATATATATATCAATATTTATTAATGGTTTTAAATAGTTTGAAAAGTGCATGTTCTTATTAATATATATATATATATATAAAGTAAAATATATTTTCTAAAACTATTAATAGCTTTATAATCCTATATTTTCCAAAGCAGGATTTCAAAGCAAATTATTTATACATATAAAGTTGCACGTTCTCGGTTGAACGAGAAATCGAATTAAATGATCTAATAAAACAAGTGGTATAGAACATTTGCTTTTATTTTATGGTTAATTCCCAGACTCAATCAATTGAACCCCTTTTACACACTAGTTGAATTTACTAACTAGTAGTAAATATTTGAGTAAACCTAGGTAGTATGGGGACACGAGGTGTTACTTGAATGATTGCTATTTGTGAGTATATGACACTTAATTTTGGGTTATGGGATTTTGTGCCCAACTAGAGTTTATGGGATTTTATGCCCATTTGGAGTATTTATGAATTTTATATCCATTTGGAATATTTATGGATTTTATATGCATTTGGAGTATTTATGGATTTATATCCATATGGAGATAACACATGTGTTCGACGAGCTTTTATGCCTGTCGATCTGGAGTACTTTTAGGCCCCCTTCCCCCACGTGATTTCTGGATCCTATGAGATTTGAGTTTTCACTAAAATAAACCTGGTTTTGTTTTTTTAAAAGCTAAAATAATATTTGGAGTTTCGGTGAATGTTGATACTCTTATGAGGTTTGACACTATATGGTTAAGTGTTATTTTTGAGGTCCATTTTATCATTATCATTTTATCTCACATTTATCTAAATGAAAACTAGACTGACCCATTTATTATTTTATGATACTTGGGTTAGACCGAGATGTTTCAGGTGCTTCTAAATGATGACTTCTAGAGTTGGACCTTTCAGGAATTAGCTATTTATCTTTTATTATCATTATGTGTATATCTATGTAGTGTTTATTTTGTCATCAAGATAGAGACTCCTTTTGTGTGTTATATGTTATTAAAGTTATCGAGCATGCACGGTGAGTGGATTTCTTATGTCCATTGTTTTGTAGACTATCTCATTTATATGCTCTTCGCTTCAACTGTGTATCTCATGTATATTCTGTTATTCACTCTGTGATTATGTGTTTATGATATTTTATATTGTTCTAAATTATGTTAAGCCCTTATTATTATTTTGCGCCTGGATCGTATACGTTAAATTACTCTTTGTAAGGAAAAGAAAAAAATATAATCACATAATTCGACGTATCGATACTCGCCCAAAGTAATACTACGGATGGTTGCTCATAACCACTCTTATTCTCCACATTAGCAGACGATATTACTTACTAATATACTTTGTTAATGAGGGTCTAAAGGTAGGGCATTACAATATGCTTTATTTTAATGAAAGCATACTTTGAGGGGTAAGCGTTATCCAGAATTTGAGCGAGTGACTTCTTAGTAAATCTGGACTACGAAACAAAGACAAAATGGATCAAAAAATTAAGGGGTTACATGGGATGATGGCATGATGGAGCACACAAAGTTGGAGCCAATGTTGAGTAAGTCATTTATGGTCGGTACATCCATTATTATGGTCGGTGCCGAGATGATTCTAGGGGACCCACTTTTGAGTAGATAGGTTAACTACTCCGGTACTTTGTAGAAAAAGACAAGTCTCACATAGGACAAGGTGGAGCAATTTTTGGAATGAAGCTCGAAAACTTAAAGATATGGACAAGTAGAGAGAAAAACGGTCTACCAAGGAGCAAATAGTGGTCAGTACCAACATGGTTATGGTCGTTACCAACATGATTTCGTGCATGGAAAATACTCATTCTTCCTTCATGTTCACATGAATTTGAGTTTTTACCCGGTCTTCCATGATCTAGCAACTCTAGTGGATGATTTTGTCTATAAATACGAGTGTTAAGGCAACGTTAAAAGGACTTTTGGACACTTTTTTTGCTCTTATTCATCGCTCTCTTCTCCTTAGATCTAACTTTGCCACAAATTGTTGTCAAACCCAAAATGTACTGTTTTATAGATTTAGAACCTTGTATTCATTTGTATTCATGTCAAATGTCATGCAATAAAACTAAAGTGGACATTGGCATTGATCTAAGGTCGAACGACTATAAAAATTTATGTGTTCTTGTTGTTCATTTTCATTTATAATCTATTTGCTCTTGTTTTTCATTGATCTATGGTGTTGTGTCACTTTTTGACTCAACATGTATGCTGATGACGAGGCGAGCCATGGATTTACACGTAGGGCTCGAGGTCTTACATTGATGTTTTAGTTAGTCAAGCCGTTGTCGAGTCGCAATAAGTGTCGGGGCGCTTGAGCCCCTTGAGGGACAATGTATAAGGCATTTGCATTGATGATGGGTCTGGTTGAATGTCGTCGAGGCCAATGTTGTGAGGTAAGAGTGTTGAAAGCTTGGCAGACCGGTTTGTTATTTGTTTGTAAGAAAATCGAGGAACAAAATGCAAATGCATTATTTATTTTGTTGTAGTCCTATTTTTATCCGTATTTTCTATTAAGTATTTTAATAGACAAAACTCCACCACTTCCTTTACTGCTTTTCTTTTGTCATTTTATCTAATTGCTCGGTCACATTATAAAATTTCATCAAAGATTAGTTTTCTTTATATCATGCACTTTGAATTAGAAGTCAACTTTAGCAAAAAAAATATATTTAACCAACCTGCAATGACCGCCCTATACCTCCGGTACCTAACATACATGAATAGTGCGCTATTGTGGTATCCGACTGATGTAAAGCGATAGTCAATGGGTAAAGTTGCCATTCTAAATCAAAACTTGTTATGTATCTCATAGTACATCAAATAAAATATAACAATCAAACATATATAAAATAAGCAAGTTAGAAATATAAATATGCGAACCATCACATATAAGAGCACAGTTCAATATAGTTATACAAACTAGTAATAGCGTTTATACAACTGACAAATAAACTTGAATATTCATCTCTAAATAAAATGTAGCACTAAAAATGCTCCAAAGTGCTACACAACGGAATAAGCAAGTAAAACTCAAATAATAACATGTATAATAGCGCTAACCTCCTGCTCATCCTATAAATAGCTTTGTGTGCTAATATAAGATCTCTATCTAGTCTACTCATTTAAATACACCCGAGATAATAAGAAGCAAAACATAAACCTAAATAAATAATCCCAAGATACCATAAAAGCCGATATAGTACAATGACACTAGGTATAAGGAGTCATACTTGCCGTGTTCCTACATCCAACAAGCTAGCACATAACTCAAATACATGCTAAACTTCACCATAAGATATATTATCACTTATATTACAAAATAAAGTATCAGGTGTAGTAAATGCCTATATAAAATGACATCCATCTCGATCGCACATCAATCAAGGAGAAACACAACAATCATAATACACAAGGCAATCGAAATAATTAAGGAAGCCATCACACTCTCTAATGTCCTAGATAACTCATATGACCAACTCGAATGGTCTACGACTACTCAAAGTCGCAGGTACTCAATGCTCAAGCTCATGCCCCACCTAGATGGCTAGGGATATAGGCCACTCAAATGTACAACTCTTGGATCCAAATCATGGGTGCACTCAGACCACCCCAAGGTACACTTAGACTACCTTGCCTTATATGAGCATCTATCTATAACATACATACTGATAGTAGAATCGTCTCTTATCTACTTCATTAGTGATCATTCAGCACTCGCTCACTTGGTAGCTCCTTTCATGCCATAACCACTCCCTTCTCGAAGTACTCGATTAATATGATTCACATTATCGATACGTCGAAGCTCGGAACATCTCTGGACGTCCATCTCGAGTCGTAGAGTCATCACCATCAAGTCTCGAACTCCCCTCACAAAGCCTCTGGGTAAGCCCAAAGCAATTAAGCGAGTCTCTTAGTTAAAGTTCGAAGTCTCCCAATAAGTGTCCCGAAGTAGTAGCCATGCCATGCCATCCTCCAGCATAACCCCGAAGTCAAGATAAAATGGCCCCGGAGTTTCCTTCACATAAGCTCGAAGCAAAACCATTCAGGGGTAGCACCACCAATCGGTTTTCCCTTAACAAATATCAACCACTCCAGACACTTAAATAAATCAAACATACCCTAGAACGACATGTTACAAGCATAAAATATCACACACATCCTAGCAACCAAAACAATCCAAAAATTAGGTATTCATGATACATAAAGCTAACCCTATGCAACAACGACTAACAATATGATTAGACACCCAAAAACGAGTCAATCCATATTTAATTTTTATAATTTATTTTAAAATCATTAATAAATTTAGATTTATCATAAAACACGTTTCAATATTCGAAATCATTTTAAAAACACATTTTTACACTACATTAGCAATTATAGTATGGCGAGAGACAAAATCACTCACTTCAGTAAAAGTTTTCAATCTTATGCCAAGTCGCAAAGGACTCTGATATGAGCACAATGCACGAAATTGCGTCCAAATCAGATCTTTATGCAAAAGATACGGACAACATGAACTATAAGGACTTTTAAGCAATTAATTAACTATTCAATATAAACTTTCAAATATCTCAACTATACTTTCAAGGCCACGGGCTATTCCATAATTCTCCTTTCTTCTCCCTAGTTACGTCCTCCCTTTCAACACCCACTCACGCACCCCATTTCCAGTCACGACACCACCGCCACGTCGCTACTTGAGATTGCCGCTACACCGCCACCCGAGACCACCTCATCGCCTTCGCAAGCTCCGGAAACCCATAACCAACGACAACACCTCATACCCATGGTCGTACGTGAAAGAACCCATTTCTATTGGGTTTTTCCCTATTTTGTTGCCATCCCGCTTCGCTCTAACTCCGTTCATCTACGTTTTAGTAATCCCCTCATGGAGATGAACAAACCCATATCAACCATTTCCCTTACATTTAGATTGCTAAAAATTTCACCATTGACAATCTTTCCATTCAATCCCAATATCTCCTTCATCGTAGCATGAAAAACAACCGTTCTAGCACTATTTTGATACTCTCTCCCTTATGAACACAATCATACCCTCCAAATCCATATCGGTCCACCTCCAAAATTGCTCCCTTTGCCAGATTTGCATTTTTCGGTCACTATATATGAAGTTGGATCGAATCGAGACCATGATTGCGTAGCTCTCGGAAAAATGGAGAGAACCAACTTTTATGTCGACCAAAATGATGGCCATTTGGTTATGAAAGAGGAAGAGAAAGGATGCAGGAAGATGGGTTTACATGAAGGAAAAGAAGATAACATGGATACAATAATGCTATAGTAGATGCTAGCATTTATTGGGTAGTAGCTAGGGTTAGGGGTTTGAAAGTTACAATATTTTCTTTATTTCCATAACTTTAATGTACGTTTTGTAGTGTACGACTTCTAGAAATGTCGGATTGCGACAATTCTTCGGCAACGCAACTTATTGTATTTTTCTCGTTTTGACGGTATAAATTTTATTAGTATTCGAGACTGTTTCCCGAGAGGGTATTTTAAAGCATTTTAAAACTGTACGGGCTACTAGAATGTCCAATCTCGAAATTAGTGCGCGATTCGTACGATTTTTCTTAATCCAAAGATATTTTTCATCCGTCCAAATTTTTTGGTACTTATCATGCACGTATATCCATAAAATATGTATAACTACCGAAAATGCCAGTGAATATAACATATAAAATTCAGGATTGTTACACAATCGATAATAAACTATGTAAAAGTAGAAATCAAATATAAAATCGACATTACTCATCCATGATGAAAATATTTTCCCTAACATTTTTTTATCCCTAGCAAATCAAATAATCTTTTCCAAACTTATTCTCATTACACATTTAACTAAGATCAATAGAAATTAGCGATATATATTTGCTTTTTTTTAAATCACACTTTTGGACGGCTCGTTTCACCGATGTTTTGCGGTTGTACAGTTCATGTAAATTGTTATTACGAACAATTCTTTTTCCGACAATCTGATCATGATTTTCGTAATAAAAGTCGAAAAATAAGAGTTTGTTAGTAAAAATAGTTTATGCGAGAAACAATCTACAAAACAAAAATACAATATCACTCAAAATGTTGTCAGTTCGTGGGTTTGAACCTTTGAAACATCAAAATGAGTGTTCTGCTTGCATAAAATACCACTCTTGCATACGCGCGCGCGCACACACACATGTACACATACATACATAGATACACACACATAAGTATAGGAAGGATCTGCAGCCCTCTTTATTTAACATCCAAATGTAATCCCTAATTTCAACAACCCGTTTCGATTTAAATAATAATACTTTCTCTCTCTTATCACACCATATTATTATTTAAATCAGAACGAATGACTGAAATTAGGAAGGAGCTGCACATCATTCCCTATATATAAAAGCGGTTATTTGAATACAAAATTAAACACAAAATGAGATACAACAAATATAGACTCTTGGATCCTTTTGTTTTTACATGGAAGGTGGAAATCAAAGGGAAATCTAATGATAAAGATCTCTTGTGTCTCATAAAGCATAAAGCATAAAAAGGGCCATGGGCCGTTTCCTTATTAAGTTCGTCTTTGGGGTCCAACCCGGTCCAATAAAAAATCCAAAACTCCTCGCCTACGCAGCTCCACTCTGCCTTGCTCAGCCGTCCCCAAATCTTAAAACCCACTAAAAATCAGATTTCTCAAATCCTAATTTCAAAAATCCCAACTTTTCTTTTAAACTATTTCGTAATGTTTCTTACAAGGTAAATAATCTCCAGAAATTCCCCTTTTTACGAATCAGCAACTAATTCAATGTTTTTTACGTTACAGGACAGAATACGATCGAGGAGTGAACACATTCTCGCCCGAAGGCAGGCTTTTTCAAGTCGAATATGCCATCGAAGCGATCAAGGTACGATTTCTATCATGTTTAGCGTTATTTGATTATAGTTGTGAGATGTAATTGGTTATGAATTGTTGATGATTTTGATTTAGTTGGGTTCTACTGCGATTGGATTGAAGACGAAGGAAGGAGTAGTGCTTGCAGTTGAGAAGAGAGTCACTTCTCCTTTGCTGGTATTACTTTATTTTCCGTTATGTTTCATTTGTGAACTTTTGGATTAGAATCTTCTTTGGTTTGTGCTTGAAGATTATGCCAAATTATAAATCTAGTTACTTTTGCTCTTTTTAACTGTTGTAGTTAACCCTTTAGAGGGTATACTCACTACCTCTGCGGACTGCAGGGCTGTTATCCCAGTAGAGGTACTAACGTGAGTATTTACTTCACTTTTCTTACTACCGAGTAGCAGCAGTCAACTACCCGTAACAACAGTCAATAGTGAGCACCGCAGAATCAACGTAACATAATTTATACTTACCCAGAAGCATTTTCACGGATAACTGATATTCTTTCTCACCGTTGGGGAGCATTAAAGTAGCAAGCATTGCCACATAAGTTTGCTACTTAATTTGCTATCCCTCCACTGGGATTGCTCTAAGTAGAAAAAATAATTTATACGGTACTTTTGTAACTTGAAATGTTGTTGCAAAACAACATAATTGATTTGTAATCATGACTTGTTTGATCAAAACTTGCTTATTATCTTGTTTCATCTCGTACAACTAATTTTTCTCAAAACGTCTGCCTATCTTTTGAACACCTTTACCTTTTTACTATGCATGTAAAACCACTATCAAGTAGTTTCAGAAAAAAGTTATTTGCACAAGAACTCTAAACCAAATTAAACTACTTTTATAATCGTGACATGTCTGATTTTAATAAACTAAACTAAAGCCGTTTTCAACCCATAAGGGTGAATAACTAATAATAAGACGACCATTATTGTCAAAAATCCTAAAATCCTACGATTTAAATCCCGATTCAGATCGGATCTCTCGCTTAACGATTCGATTTACATTCCGATCCAAACTTGGTCAAAACTGCAAATAAAAAAACATTCTATTTAAATACTAACATACTTAATATGTTTATTTGGATTCAAAATTCAAAGTACAATGTTTTCAAAATAAAATAAAAATATAATAAGAGAGGAAATTGAGTTTTATGTTTAATTGTAGAAGTTCAAACATCAAAATCAATTTCAAATTGTGTGCAAACCTTCAAATATGAATCTTTTGAATTTACGATTTACGATTTGAATTTCGTTTCGATTTAAAGTTTGAACTTTACGATTTACGATTTGAATCCCGTTTTGAAAACATTGAAGCCGACTATTCCAAAAACTTAGCATTAAAGCAATCATGTCTTGTAATAGTATGGAATCAAGATGCCAAAATGCAAGCTCATCAGTTTTCAAGTTTTGGGTTTAGGTGCCTCACTCTGCTACAGTTTTTTAAAGCCTAACTCAACCATTTCACAAGCCCATTCTTCACCTCATCTCCAAAATAAGGTGCGACTATATGCATATTGAACATGAATAATTTGCAGCAAAAGTATCAAGTATAAAATCACTAACATTTTGATTAAGCTCCCTTTATGTGCTCTTATAAGCAACTACAAGTTGTACGGGTTACCCGGTTGGTAAAATGCTTATGAAAACAGCATGGTGCAAGTGCAACGTGCAGACCCGCTACTCACAATACTCGAAATCAACGCTTAAATGTGACACTTGAGTCCTCGACTCTCCAATATCATGACCAGAATAAGTACAATTTAAAAATAACTATCTAACATGATCTATGTGTTATAATCCCACGATGGAAGGATAAAATATAATATACTGAAATATACATGCATAATAATATGATGAATAAAACATACATGAGACAATATGTAAAAAGTCAACTGATTAAGTCATAACCGCTATTAATCAGAGTACAGAATCTTTACGTATGCTGTTCGAGACGGAGCCGACCGCTAGGTGCTTAGAATGTCTGTAGAGTCCAAGCGGAATCAAAGTGGAGCCTGTACGAAAATAAACGCTTGCCATATAATTTGATAAAAATAATTTTTGCATTAAATAACTGTAAAAACAACAAGTATACAAAATGAGAAACTCGATTCGTATTGATTAGATCGTCACCGTTTATTTTTATTTTTTTGCAAAACAAGCCGGTTTTTATAGTGGACCATCACCGTTTATTATTTTAATGTAAGCGATATATATATATATATACACACATACATAATTTAAGTTTACCGTTAATAAATTTTAAATAAAAAAAATACTTGTATAGTTTATAATAGTAATAAAATTTATATATAATGAAATTTATGTCATAATTGTAATTAAACATTTGTGTACCTAATAATGATGACTTCATAAAAAACATAATAATTGTGAACAATATATATATTTTTATTTATAGCAGGTTACTTTAGGCTATACTTCAAAAATATTTAAAATATAATTTAAAAATTCAAAGAATAAGTTGTTAAGGACCTCTAGCTCAACTGGTTAAGGTGTGACGCTTTGGGCGGAAGTTCTAAAGGTCATGAGTTCGAACCCCTGAAACATAAAAAAAGTGCTCTACTTAAATAAAGTACCACTCATGTTATCAAAAAAATTAAAAGAATAAGTTAAATGATGAACTGTTCAAATCAAATTTCGAAGAAGTAAAAAGTGAATGAGTAATTATTACTGTACTTCTATTTTTCTTTGAACTAAAAAATCAATCAAGTACACTTTGAAAAACATAAAAACTGTGTGTTTATTTTGAATTTAAGAAAGAATATTTATTGCACATACATACATATATATATTAGGGGGAATTAATTTAAAGGACAAAGATTTGTATATTTTTTGCCTCAAGGACACAACCTCAATATTTTTACCACAAGGACAAACATTCTTCTAAAATTTTTTCACAAGGACAAACATTTTCCAAAATTATTCATAAGGACAACAAAACTGCTACCAAGCTAAAAACTGATACCTAAAATCTGCTACCGGTAACTACAAACTGATACCTAAAAACTGCTATCAATGACTAAAAATTGATACCTAAAGAAAGTTGTCCTTCAGGATAAAATATTGAAGGTCTGTCCTTGAGGCAAAAACGCTGAGAAATTTTGTCCTTGACAATAATTTCCTGTATATATTATATATAAAAGAAATATATAAAGTGTAAATAATGTTGAAATTATATTGAAGATGAAGAGTTTCAATAAATAAGCAAAGTAATTAATTTTTTTGGGTGTAATTATATATTTATAATTAATTTAGTTAACGTAAAAAATATATATACCAAAACGCCTATTTATTTAGCCCCTTAAGAAACTTAGTGCTCAGATGGTGTCTCGGACAAAGAGAGGAATAAAGCGCCAAAACAAATAAGCACAACGCCAAAATTACAAAATAGCACCTAAATGGTGCTTCAACGGACCCTTGATAGCATAAACCTCCAGATAAATAAAGTGATGAATAACATCAAATATAATAAATAGTTTCATATATAGATAACAATGGCTTGTGTAAAGCTAAAATAGACATATTTAAATGATGGTATCTATTTCTCTAAGAGATCCAAAATCTTTCTAGTGTATCCTCATACAACCGACTCTTGGTCTGCTCGTGAGAGCACCCGAGTGGTGTTAAAAAGAAAAATAAACAAAGATAAAACATTGCTCAAGCATAAGCCTAACTTGAGGGGTAACTATCTCAAAATACCTTATATATAAGTGACTTATATACACATAATATGAGTAAAGATTCAAAATTTAATACTGCCACTGTACCTCATCATGCTTTTCTTCTACATTCAACAAGTTAACACAATGCAAATAACGCTACAACTACTAAGCAACACATAATATGAGAACACATAATATGAGAGCTATGTTACTGTTAGGTGAGTGTAAGCGTAGCACTACACCACAAGGCTAATGGTGTCGATGGTTCGCTAACCTAGACCAAATGATCGATTCGACCATACAAGGCAAATCATACCAACATCGTACTGCAACTCACTATCCCATCGTTGTAATATCTTGAGTATGAATCAAATCATCGTAAGATATCATACAAGTACTAGAATTGTAAGACATGGAGTTTGTAACAATCAACAATTTTGGGGTAAAATATGCAGAGAAATTATAATTATTGTGTCTGAATAATATTATTTTGAGTTAAAATTTAGTAGAAACGTATAATTTGGCCTTTTTGAATTTTCATGCAATGTTTGAGAACTATAATGTTATTTTAATCATAACTTTTGACTAAAGCTGAATTAGAAGTTTATTTTTTCTGAAACGTGAACAATATTGTGTGCATATTTGAAAAGTGGTCATAATACATTATTGACTCAACTAATTGGGAGAAATTGTCGATTTACTAATTTACTTCAAAGCCGACATTTTTGGACATATTTTGGAATTTTGGGCCAAAGATCAAATATTGACCCGACCTTATGACTTCAAGATTTCTGCTAAATTTTGAATTAGAGCAGCCACCAAAAAACAGCTTGCACTTTCTAAAAATTTCTTCATCCATTAATTGTTTCTTAATTAAAATCAAACATATTTTTTATTAGCTCAAAGAAAATTATCTTGTGACCTTTCTTCTTAAATCAGTTGACTAAACTCAAATTATATAGAGATGAATAAATAAATCCATATAAAATGGATGCTATAAATAATTTAAAAAGGCTATACTTACTGAAAAAATTGCATGTTTAAAAAATTATAAAAAATCAAAGACTTATTTTGATGGCAACCTTTTATAGTCCTCCATTCTACTCTCAAATGGTCGGAAACTCAAAGATAAAAGTTTTGTGAAATCTTCTAGAATGTTAATTGGTAAACTCATTAAAGTTGGTTGAATGCATTTTTCAAAATAAATCAATTCTTTCCTAGTAAGATTCGTATAAAAATATACCATGGATATTGTGGTGATTTGAATTAAAAAAATGATTAATGCAAGAAGGTGCTTCTAGAAAATAAAATTTGTATTTTGGTGGTTGCGTTAACCATAGGTTTAACACAAACCCCGAAGGTTAGGCAATATTTGGATTTTGGTCCAAAACTCTAACATATGTTAATACTCTTCATGCTAAATCACAGAATTGACCCTTCTCTTGATTGGCCGAGTCAAATTATTATTATGATCACTTTTCAAATATCTACTCGATATAGTCCATGTTTTAGATATAGAATGGGACTCTAATTAGTCCTTAATCAAAAGGTATGGATAAAATAAGTTTGCAATTTTCAAATGATACACAATTTTGTTTAAAATACAAAAATATCGAACCACACTCTTCTACAAAATCTTAGCTTAAACAATATTGTTTCGATATAATAATCATATCATTTACATATTTTACCATAAAAATGTGTATCTTTACAAAGTCGATCCCCGCAAATGTGCCTTCAATAACCCGAAGACCGACATATTCCATGTCGTGTGTAAAAGTATAATACCTATGTACACACAAACGTAACAGAAAACACTATACACTAGTTGTCTCATCACATGAGTTGCACAAGCATCCCATCTCATGTCTCTCGTTCCAATCACGTCCTGATCACTTCTGTGATCATTGCGTTGATCATACAAATCTTCTTCGAATTTTTGTCGCCCTTGTGTTGAGACTCGGGCTAAAGATTCCTCGTCCTGTCGAATCCAAATCGAGTGGTGTTCGATCTTCTCAGACCTTGCTAGACCTTCTCGAACCAAGTTTGGTCCTCATCATCGTGTCCCAGACCAATGCTGTTTAAAATCTTAAAATATTATGATTTAAATTCCGATTCAGATCGAATCTCTCCTTTTATGATTCGATTTATATTTCAATTCAAACTTAGTTCAAACTGCAATTACAAAAATATTTAACTCAGATTAACATATTAAGTATATTATTTGAATTCACAATAATAATTACAACATTTTCAAAATAAAATAAAATTGAAATAAGAGAGAAAATTGAGTTTTAAGTTTAATCGTATAAGTTCAAACATCAAAATTAATTTCAAAATGTGCATAAACCATAAAATATAGATCTTTTGAATCTACGATTTACGATTTGAATTCCGTTTCGATTTAAAGTTTGAACTTTATAATTTACGATTTGAATCACATTTTGAAAACCCTGCCAGACCAAATCTGGAATGTAAACTCAATATCCTTGTTGTATGCCGACTTAGGAAGTTATTACGCTTGTTGACTCCAAAAAACGCACCAACACCCAAATATCAGACGAAAGCACTAATTCTAATAAAATAAAGGTAAAAGCAGAAAATGACAATTTTTATAGAGGTCCGACAAATTCTCCGGCCTACGTTCACTTTAATCTTTGTTATTAGTCGTTTTCTTTCTGGATTACAACTAATTTTATCATATCTGATCACAATCTAGAGTGAATCTTAGATTTACAATAGAGTTTCTAGAGTATCTTTAGGGAAGGAGATGAGAGTGAAGAAGATACAGAGTGTGAATCCCTCTTTCAGTTGCTATAGAGCTGGTATTTATAGAGAAACTCGCCAGTAGACTCAGGAGCCCACGTTGGATAAAGTCCAGATGCAAGTCCAAGTGTACAGGAGTGAATACGCTGACCCAATCTCCAACGAAAACCTCTCGGTACTGAGAGGTTCCTCTCGGTACCGAGAGGTTCCTTTCGGTACTAGTGGTTTTCTCTGGATGAAAGTCTTTTATCTTATTTGTCTTCCCTTTCTATCTCCAATTCGATGCATTCCAAACTCTTTTTCCCTAAAGATCGGGTTATTTTTGATGATTCACCTGATATCGCTTGTCTTTTCCAACTTTCTTTGTTTTCTTCTTCAAAATCCTTAGTGTTGCTTGTCTATTCTTCGAGAAATGTACTTGACCATGATTGCTTAAAGTAGTATTTGGAGTATAAAGATATTTAAAAGGGTGTCAAATGGAAGAAAACCTCTCGGTACCAAGTGGCATACTTAGCTCCAATTTCCATCAAACTTTTTGAGTTAAATCTTTTAGTCTTTCTAAACATATTTTTAAGTTCGTGACTCTTCTCATCTTCATTTTGGCATTCTGATTCCAATTGAAAATCCACTTGGTCAAAAAGTCGGTTAACATTTGCCCTCAAAGTATGAGTTATGAATGTAAGGTGTGTGTTGCTTAAGAACAAGTTTCAGTAGTAGTCAATCTTTGGTAGTTAAGCCTTTCGGCCATCCATCAATCCTGAACTTGATGAATCATCCGGTTCATTCGGATTCACCTGCAAATCAAATGTCATTCTATACCATCATAGCTAAGAACTCTAGTCCTTGCTTAAGTGTTAGTCATAAATCAAAATTAGTTCGTTTTTATCCAGAATTATTACATCATATATCAAAATGGTCTCGTGTTCGTCCGAGACTCATCCATTTTAATCTAATTATAAGGCTTCAAATCCTAAGGTAAAGTCAACGTCCATTCTAGGGCTCGATCTCTTCGGATCGTCTAAGATCTAATCTAGGGTTCCATCCAATCTAGGGTGTCATCCAATTTAAGGTACGATCTTTTCAGACCATTCTACATCTAATCCGGGGTTCGACCTTTTCGAATCGTTTAACATCCAATCCAGGTTTCTATCTATCTGGATTGTTTATCATCCGATCTATGGTTCGATCTCTCCGGATCCTTGCCGAGCCAAATCCGCTTGCTCTTCGACAAGGGGCCTCAACAACCAAGCAAGTCCATCCGTCCACTCTTTGGTGATGAGACTTACTTTTGATCTCTTTGGATCTTTGCTGAGCCCAAGCCGCGTGCTTTTCGGCGAGGGGACTCAACGACAAGCAAATCCATCTTCGTACTTTGTGATAAGGGGACTTCTTGCGTTCACCGTCCCATCTCTTCGGTCGGGACTACCACGATCAATATCAGTCATCATGTTCAAGTGGTTTGTAAAATCTTAATTAATTTTAGGGGATCATCAATCTTCGTTGGTGTTTCTTAGTTGGTGTCAGTCATCTCTCACAAAGCACAAGCATGGTTATGGAAGGCGTGCCATGGCGCACGGCGCTGCTTGACGTTTGCGCCTTTCTTCCTTGTGGCACAGCGTACATGAAAAGGCGTGGTGAAGGACGCAAATGGCGCACAACACAAAATGACGTGTTTTTTCATTATATTATTGTTTTTTATTTCTTTTTTATTTGTTTTTTTATTTTTTATAATCAAACTATATAAAAATTAGTATTCATCATATTATGGAGCATTAAAAGGAAAGTACAATACAACATCTGTGACACCATTGATCCAATATCCTTGAAGAGTATTGATGATTGTAATGAATAATTAACGAGAAATATGGATGATACATCCGATGCTGAATATGAGCTTGTATTTGATGATGATGATAATGCCTTGACTTGGGGTGTTTCTGCTAGAGCTGTAGGATTGGAGGAAGCTAAATATATATCTTAATAGAAGAACATCTACTTCGAGAGGTTTTTCAGCATCCGCTTCAGCTTCTTTACATCTTCACGAAGAAGAAACAAATCTAAATGAGATGGATGAGGAAGATGCTGAAGTTTATGAATCTGATGATGTAGACATTGGTTTGGAAAATATAATTGTTGAATCATATTCAGATTTCTAGTTTATCAGTAATACGTATAATTATATTGGATTTTGGCTTCAGAAAACTATTATGCTTGAAATTTATGTTTATAATATTATATTTAAAGATTTTTTTTGCAAAATGCCCAAAAAAATATTTGTTGCATATGTTTAGCAAAAATATCGAACTTTTTAAATTTATTATATATATTAAATTTATAAAAGAAATTCTTAACGTACGCAGTAAATTAAAAAGGCGTGCGCCATTTGCCATGCCATGCGACAAGGCTCCAGAGAGACTGTCTTTTTGCGCCGTGCGCCATTAATAACTATGAGCACAAGTCAGGGCATCCGACACCAATCCATCATGATTATGGGGTTATCATCCAACATATGCAAGATTTTAAATCCCCTTCATCTCACTCGAAATAGAAATTCGAAATTTTCTTCGAAATCCGAGATTTGACAGTTTGATTAGTTATCAGAATTTTAACTCTCCTTCTTTTCAGTCGAGATTTTCTCCAAAATTCGAGATTTGAAACCTTGAATGGAAATCTCTGATTCATAACTTCATCCTGCCCCTGTTTCTACTGTGAGCTTCTGTGTGACACCCCACCTCTATACCCATACTATTCAAGAGTATTACAGAGTAATACCGTCAGATAATACAGAGAATGAAGCTATATGGGGTACACACGTGAATATTCATTTGGACTAACACTAGTACGTATTGAAAAATCAAATAATAATTAATCTACACATACACGGTATCAGTACAAAGCGATAGACACATATGCCTCATGACAGAACAATACATAATATACAAGATGTACAGTGAACACAGAGTCAGAATCGCAGCGATAACATATAACATATATTACAATAATATTATAAGAATACAATACAACTCAAATGTCAATTATATATATACAATGAATCAATATCATACAAATTTCATGTAACAATCCTAATATAATACTCCTTTAAGTCCAATAAAACAAATGTTGGTCGTATCGTTTCTGTACTTGAAATGTCTCGGACTGGCCCGAATATTATAAAATAACACACAAATCAGACTATATCTAATTAAGGGTAAACAATAATAATATGATAACATTGACATTGATAAACAAATCATAAGATGACATGTCAACAGATGTATATAAGTATAATAATGACTACCCTGAATGTATACTTATATAATACTATAAATAACCATCAAAATATCACATTACCTAAACAACTCAATCCCATATCAAACAATCATTATCGATATCAAAAGATGTCATCACCCATTTAGAAATACATCAAATCAGAAATCACGTAATTAACACAAATTGGTGAATCATGCATATTCAGAAACCATCGTCTAAATCCATTAAATATCAATAAGTGAGATATCATTAAGTATATCGGTTTAGCACGAAGTATTACCTAAATATCTCTCAATTTCATAAAATACCATCATCAAATCATTAAAATCAATAAGGTAGACTTTAGCCAGCTCATAACCATGCCCGAATATAATCAATAATAAGTAGTCCGTGTCAAAGAAGGATACGGAGTTGATCATACTTTGGACATAGTCTCGGGTATAATCTCATCTCATATATGCCTATCTACCACACGAAAACCAAAACCAAATGGGAGATTGATGGCCGTATGCTCGCTCCAGAAACCCAGGGTCTACTATGCCGTATGCTATGTAGCCGGATCTGTTTCCATAACTTTAATTCATGCGAACCGTAACCAGACGGGAGACTGATGGCCGTATGTCCGCTCCAAGAACCCAGGGTCTACCATGACGTATGCAATGTAGCGGATCCGTTCCTGCAGTCTTAGTTACCTCGAGGGACATCGTGACACATATCCATCAGTGGTTAGTCAACGCGTAGCCTCGATCACGACCCTGCTTTGCCCTTATAGGTAACAGACTGCTGGTTTAAGCGACACAAAGGACTACAGACACCTATGCATCTACTACGACGCACATCTGATATAATATACAACAACGATGTCGCAGATCTGGAGCGCGACCCCACGATCAAGCTGTCAGGGTGGATACTGGCCAATCTGATTTACTCCCGAACCATAAAGGGAGCTGGACAAAGGTAGACAGACACATAGAATATGTACAATGGCCGTCACACGGCACAACATATAAGTCATCATGGGACTATCAAATACTCCACGCAGCGAGTATCACATACAACATACCTTGTATTGAGTGTCATATACGAGCAAAAGAATAACCAAATAAATAACATAGCGACGTCTCATACCATCGTGTGTTACTAGTCCGTTTATTTAGTGCTCATACATCACACTCGCCCTTTCATATTCTATATAACGAGCCCAAAGAATAACCGGAAAAGTGTTACCGAAAGTCGCATACCAGACGGTATCACTAATCTGTTTATTTTAATTTCTCGTCACATAGAATTAAATACAATGAAATCATAACAAAGGATGTCATCACCTCATATTAAATCATCAACTAAGTCAATAAACAAAACCATATCAACGGTGAATCATTCATATCATCAGAATCAATATAAAGAAGATAAGGAATCAGAAATCAGAATCTAATACAAAAATAGATTATTCAAATAAATATAAATAATCAAATCAATACTTAAGAATAAATCATTCTTTAATTTTATATATCAACATAAATATTAAAAGATGGATAATAAATTCATTTTCTAGAATAATTTAAATACTTATCTAAATTCCATATGGTTTGAAATTTAACTAATTTCTCATTCTTTTATTAAATTAGTCGATCATTAAATATTTTCTAATAACATTAAAAAGCACCTTTTAAATCAATACTTAAAAATAATCATTCACTTCATTTTATCTTATATAAAAATAATTACTTAAAAACGAACAATAAATGCATATTCCAAGATTAACTAGAATTTCAAATTCAATTATATTATTATTTTTTACATTAAATAATTATCTCCCCACCTATTATATAAATAATCCATAATTAAACATTCACTGAAATATTTGAAACTCAATTATAAAATATCCAAATTAGTTTAGTTTATTCATAGTCCAATAAATACATTTTCAACACTTAAATTATATATATATATATATATAGAGACACACTAAATTCCACCATTCTATAAAATGACAATCAATGATCTTTTAAATAATACAAGTAAATTTTACTTCATTAGTTTATTAAACTTATATTCACATTTATATATGAATCATAACTAGTGTACGTGTATATTTGAGTTCAGGTATGTTTAATTTAGTTTATTTTAAATGTATTTATATATAATTCAATTATAGATTACTTAAACTTGTCCATTTATAAAGTTGCAAATATTCACTTGCGCAAATAGTGGAAACCCTATGAATTACTGTAAAATACATGGCCACAACAGTTTTTGCGATAGTAGAGAAATAATTAAAGTACAAATGTTAAAAGTAGGGAAATCTATTACAATACTGGACTAGTACCCTGAATAAATATATAGCAGTAAGACAAGAAGTTTAACAAAAATGCAGACACTCATGTATTAACACACAAAACAAGGGAGAGCCAGAACAATGCAATAATTGGTACCCAATACGTGACAGCCCAGGCATACAGATGAAAAGGAATAGCATCCCAGGTACACACGCATGGAAAAGAATGCAAACACATGCTCATACCCAACTACACTTTTCAAAACACAACACTTAAATGCACATTCCAAATATTCACAGACCCTGCACCCATTAACACACACATAAAACAACCGCACACACTTATATATAAACACACTCTGTCCATTTTAAACTCACGCATAACTCATATCCACACACATAAACACACACACATACTTATATATACACACGCACAAAACAAGCTAACTCACACATAGGCAATGCACACACCAATGCGCACAACTACCCATTGAAACACATGCAGCAGCAGCTACACTACAGAACACAGCTGACTAAACACACACCCCCAAGCTAACACATGCCTGAATATGGAAATATATCCAATGTTGCCTTGCCAAGTTTTGTAACATGGCTGCAACTGCTTCGTAAGGAAATACAACCAACATTGCCTTGTCAATTGTCTGTCATAATAGAGAAGATGGCCAGTGATGGTGGAGGACAGCAATGAAGATAAGAATAAGTATATTCAAAACCATTGCAATGATTGGTCTTCTATGCAAACTCACACACATTCGAACACACAACACTACACTTGCAAATGCACACGCACCCACAAACTGGTATGAAACACGCACACAAAAATATATACATATAACATAGTTTATTTGATTAAGCATAGGTATGTGAGTGAGGGTTCACTCACAAGTAAGTTACTTGCCTCCATCCCCCTGTCGAACGCACACCGAAAGCTCCCCAATGACACAACATTTGATTTACTTTTCTCGGCAGGTGTTCAATGATATAGGAATTCATATTCTTCAGTTTGTTCAATTTGCATAATTTATCGAATTTATTTTTAAATTTTAAAGGAGGAGATAATTGGTTTTAGTAGCTTCCGGAGTAAGATAAATGGTGAAGTCCCCTTCCTTCCAGAAAATGAATGAACGGAAGCAAAATAAGGGAAACAAAAATTCTGGAATTAGATTTGAGTTTGGGTTATTTTGGGCTTTGAAATTTGATTATAAGGAATATATATATATATATATATGTTTGCTTTTATTCTTAAACTAAATTCAATTTTGATCTACGTAAACATAAGTTCATTTTGTTTTCCAGTTATTATTTTGTTTCATTTATATAAATTTTGTCAAATATTATTTTCCAAATTTATATAACTTGCTTAAATTTAAATATCACATTTTTGCAATTTAAATCCTTTTATTAAATAATTACCAAAACCAATTCATCAAATAAATTCCAAATTCCAATTTAATTAAATAAATTACTTTTATTAACTTAAATTAATTATTACTAAAAAATCGGGTTGTTACATTCTGGTTCCAGCTCTTGCTGCAGTGTATTCGCATTCCGATCCGCCTATATGGCTCCAACATCTCCCGTTTCAGGCATTAGAGCTCATCCTAGATCCAAATCGATCGTGCCCCCGAGTAAATTCCTTTTAGTATCGAGAGGACTGTGGTCGGTACCGATTGGTTATGGTCGTGAGGGCATTGTTCCAGTTTGCTCCGCTCCAACTTCAGATGCTCCTACATTAGTTTCTGGTCTTTGTTTCTGAATTCCAGCTGCTCCGGTTGTTTTTTGTTGTCCCATCCTTTAGAAAAATTCATCAAGCATTTTCTGTTGTCGAGCTTTTATTCCATCTTGCATCTCCTTCATCATTTTCTCCATCTCCTCTCTAGTCACGTGGATGGATTGATTAGAACTTGAGGACATCTCCTAGCTGGCTTCATGCTCTGGTTGACTTCCTTCAATCATAGATCTAGTGTTAGGCCTCCTCATCTTCTTCCAGCTTCAGATTCAAGCTTTAGGTTGTGAAATATAGCTCTTTCTCGGTGAAAGCATCAAAATGTTGACGCCAAAAATGACACCAACCCCCAAATATCAGATGAATGCACCATTTCTAATAAAATAAAGGTAAAAGCAGAAAAGAAGACAATTTTTATAGTGGTTTGGCAAATTCTTCGACGTCCACTTTAATCTTTGTTATTAATCGTTTTCTCTCCGGATTACAACTATTTTATCAGATCTAATCACAATCTAATGGATCTTAGATTTACAATAGAATTTCTAGAGTATCTTTGGGGAAGAAGATGCAGAGTGTTAATCCCTCCTTCAGTTGTTATAGGGTTGGTATTTATAGAGAAACTCGCCAGTAGACTCAGAAGACCACGCTGAATAAAATCTAGATGCAAGTCTAATTGTATAGGAGTAAAAAGCTGACCCAATCTCCAACAAAAAACCTCTTGGTACCAAGTGGTTTTTTCTGGGTGAAAGTTCTTTATCTTATTTGTTTTGCCTTTCTATCTCGAATTCGATGCATTACAAACTTTTTTTCCTAGAAGATCAAGTTCTTTTTGATGATTCATCTAATATTGCTTGTCTTTTCCTTCTTTGTTTGCTTTTCTCTCTGAAATACTTAGTGTTACTTGTCTATTTTCCAAGAAAATCACTTGGCCATGATTGCTTGAAGTAGTACTTGGAGTATAAGGAGAAGTGAAAGAAAAACCTCTCGGTACCGAGTGGTCTACTTAGTCCCAATTTTCATCAAACTTCTTGAATTCAATCTTTTAGCCTTTCTAAACATGTTTCCAAGTTCGCGACTCTTCTTGTCTTCGTTTTAGCCTTCTAATTCCAGTTGAAAATCCACTTGATCAAAAAGCCGGTTAACAACACCGACATGTAGTGAGTTATGCCAATTTAAGAATGCAAGATGCTGGCTTTTGAGGAGTTTTATGCTGGTTTAGAGAGATTTTATGTTGGCTTAAGAGGCTATTAGAGGAGTTGTATCGATATAAACTCTCTGTCCCCTTATACGTCGGCATAAAGACATATTATGTCGACTTAAGCAGTAATTAGGTAGAATTTTGTCGATTTTTATCGTTTCTTCATGTCGAGCTCCATCCCTTTTCATCTCGACGCTTCACCATCATTTCGGCATTGTTTTGAGATCCTTTTCTCCTTGTTTGGAGTTTGTCTCTTTATGGCTCTTGCACGACATCTACACATCCCAAATACTTCATGTTGTTCAATTGTCTTACGGAAACGGTTATTTAACTTTCAACAATTCCTACATCTACACACACTCAATACACATATAATAATCATTAACAATCTCCACACATTTAATTCACACACAACAATCATCAAAGAATCCAAACACATTCATTATAGCTCAATACACTAGAATTCGTATTAATGTTTACTGGTTCATTCACATGTCATTGTACCGTTCATCATTCCATCTTTATCCAGCATTGATTTATTAGCAACAATTAAACCACATGGTCATGGCCGGGTATGCCATCAATATAACTGTAAATAAATATAAGCCACCTACTAACACATTTAACCATACTTTTCCATTCATATGTATATTTATATATACACATCAACTAAGTATACCAACGTTGTTCAGCTTTCTAGAATTCATCCAATAGCCTACTAACTTAGTAACTTGTTTATATGCCATGTTATGGATTCATTCACTAACAGTGTCATCTTACATATGTATTCATGTTCGACAATTTCAGATCCATTCAATTTAACTATCAGACATATGAGACATATTTAATTCACTAAAATCCATCGTAGGGTTCACTAACTTATTTACATCTCGTTATCATGGGTTTTAGTTAACAATGTGATTGTAGAATCATGACTGTATTATCTATGACTTCAATTTAATTCAATTCAACTTCCTAATATAAGCATATGAGTAATCATAAGTAGAAGAGTCATTTCCGCTTACGTAAGCAAGTAATATGACCCATTCTTAAATAACTTGTTTTGGATTAGCTTGAAACCAAATCTTCATCAATTCACCTGAAACGAATTGAGTTTGCTTCTCTTCATCTAATTAAAATTATGGTAGATTTACGAATCTTTATTGAAGAATGAATGGATTACGACTTGGAGATCGAGGAAAATGCATTTTTTGTCTTTAAATAAGGTGAATGGAGGAAAAAACCAACGTTTAGACAAAAGGTGAATGATTATACTAGTTGAATCTCTCTGCATACCAACTAGTTAGTTCTTAGATCTAAGTTACAATGAGTTAGAATAAGTCATAAGTACAAGGGTTGACTGGAGAATCACAGTAACCCCCTTAATGGCTGTTGTGAGGGAGAAGAAAGTTGAAGAAGTGAAAGAATTCCAGTAGAATAATGACGGCCCTCTTCTTGGAAAATATCCATCTTTAGTTGCAGGTAGGATTGTATTTATAGGGATAGGAAAAACCGACTTGTCACAAGCTTCTACTCAGTGCTAGGAAGAAGTCCAGAAAAACTCAAAGCGACCCGAGCTAACATGGTGGATCGCTAGCGATCCATGGATGATGGATTGCTAACGATCCATGTCCTTAGACTATTTTTGAGTCTACCCTTTTGGGTTGCCTTCCTTTCATCTATTTGAATACCTTGTTCAAATATCAAGTCTTTTGGTGTTTTTTTGATCATCCGCCTTCATGGGTTATCTGGTCCAGAAGAATCATCCATAACTCGCTCAAATCTTAACGAAATCAGACGAAACTTTGCAGGTACATTCTAGAGGGTGTCTGGGACCTACCTAAAAAATTTCAGGTGGTGGGGTCCAATCTACCTGTATCGTTAGCGACCCATCTAGTTAGGTCGCTAGCGATCTATCAAACAACCTAAAAATGATTCCATTTTTTATGTGAGCCTTATTTTATGTTTCTAAGTGTTTTTCCAAAATTTCAAGTCAATCCGACTAAATATAAGTTTTCCAGATCCATTTTAAGTTAGCTGCTTTTGGTCAGACAGTTTGAATCAGACGAGTCTTCATTTCTCGAGCTAGATTGTTTGACATGCTATGAATCTTAGCAAGAGTGCTTAGAAATGGTAATGAATCATGATGCAAGAGGTTTGAGCGACTCGTGATGTTTTCTTATGGATCGCTAGCGATCCATCTACTTAGTATTTTATTGGTTGATTTTCCTTGAGTCCTATTGACTTGTTCGTTTGGTTGTTTTGGTTGAGTTTCGAGTTATTCTGGCATAGTCTGAATGTTCAAACTCCTATTTAATTCTGATGGGTTAAAAACAACCAAAACAACCAAAATGAACAACTCATGAGTTTGAACATTCAGACTATGCCAATTTGATTCCAGCGTTGATTCCACTGATCGAGACTCAACTTGCATAGTCTGAATGTTATTCTGGTTGAACAACTTCTATGAGTTTAATAACTTGCAGAAGTAAGAAAAGAGACATAATTTTTATAGTGGTTCGGTTGACTCTGGCCTACGTCCACTTTAATTAATCTTTATTATGATTATACTAGTTGAATCTCTCTGAATACCAACTAGTTAGTCCTTAGATCTAAGTTACAATGAGTTAGAATAAGTCACAAGTACACGGGTTGACGGGAGAATCACATTAACCCCCTCAATGACTGTTGTGAGGGAGAAGAAAGTTGAAGAAGTGAAGAAATTCCAGTAGAGTAATGGCGGCTCTCTCCCTGTAAAAGATCCATCTCTAGTTGAAGTTAGAATTGTATTTATAGGGGTAGGAAAGCAATTGGCCAAAGCCGACTTGTCAGAAGCCTCTACTCAGTGCTAGGAATAAATCCAAAAAAACTCAAGGCAAACCGAGCTAACATGATGGATCGCTAGCGATCCATGGGTGTTGGATCGCTAGCGATTCATGCTCTTAGACTATTTTTGAGTCTACCCTTTTAGGTTGCCTTCCTTTCATATATTTGAATGCCTTTTCCAAATATTAAATCGTTTGGTGTTTGTTTGATCATCCGTCTTCATGTGTCATCTGGTCCATAAGAATCATCCATAACTCGCTCAAAACTTAACGAAATCAGACTAAACTTTGCAGGTACACTCTAGAGGGTATCTGAGACCTACCCTATAAATTTCAGATGGTGTGGCCCAATCTACATGGATCGTTAGCGATCCATCTAGTTAGGTCGCTAGCGATCTATCAAACAACCTCCAAATGATCCCTTTTTTTCGTGAGTCTTCTTTTATGTCTTTTAAGTGTTCTTTCCGTCAATCCGACTTTGTATGAATTCTCTAGGTCCATTTTAAGTTAGTTGTTTTTGGTCAAACAACTTGAATCAGATGAGTCTTCACTTCTCGAGCTAGATTGTTTGACATGCTATGAAACTTGGAAAGCGTGCTTAGAAATGGTAATGCATCATGGCTGATGGATCGCTGACGATCCATGGGTGATGGATCCATCTACTTGGTATTTTATTGGTTGATTTTCCTTGAGTCCTATTGACTTGTTCGCTTGGTTGTTTTGGTTGAGTCTCGAGTTATTCTGACATAGTCTGAATGTTCTAACTCTTATTGAATTCTGATGGGTTAAAAATCCGGTTAACAATAACATTGTATATACGTAATGTTTGATCATCGTGAAATATTACATCATCATAACATATTATATGTGATATCAGTTTGTCGTGAGATATCGTATCATCGAAGCATGACGCGACTAATACATATTTATGGTTTTGGGACCCATATTCCTGTCCATTGAAAGTCTGTAAGTCAAGATCGACGTTCCTATTGTGAGAAATAACATAGAGCAGCAGCGAGATAAAATTTTATGAAAACCCAAAGTTTTGCTTGCTAAAATGCAACAAAAAGAATGCTTATAATGATGACTAATAAACATTTATGGCATAAATTAATGATGATTGATAAGCATTTACTAAAAGGTAACAAAAAGATAGTAGGTTGCATCACATTATAAAGGAGATTTTATTGGTAAAAATCCAATAAGCATTTAACTCAAGGACTCGAAACAAAATATATACGTCTTTTGAAAGATGATTTGCATACACGGTTTAATTGAAGGTAAGAGATTCCAATCGAAACCTCGAGATTTTGGCCATCCTAGTTTGGCTTCGGTCAAAATCGAAAAGGAATGGGACAAAGCTTGTTCCATTAGATAACCTGGGAGAAAAAAATGAAATTCAAACTTTTATTGTAAAAAAAATACAGGAAAATCTGAAAGAAAAAACCATAGACTTCAAAATCAAACGACTAATCACTTTAATAACTAAAATAAAAAAATAAAAAGCTGAAAAATAAGCGAACCCATATTGCAGTAGCTTATAGACCAAGAATTAACAACTGACATAAGAAGTTACCGGAATAACTGAGTGAGAAATCTTTATTTTTATTAATTTGTATATTCAGTTCATTTCAAATTAGTCTTATCTTTTTTTATCCAATCAATAGAGCTGGAGTTATAGTTGAAGCAACCAATAAAAAACCGAAATAGTTAATTATAGTAGGCATGAAAAAACTAAATTAGATATCTTCTTTTCTGTTACAGTTGCACCAAACCTTCTTCTCCATCCCTCCTCCCCCCAATTGCAACAACTTTCTTGCTGCAAAATCTTAATTCTCTCTTTTTTTAAGCTGTAGGAAGATTTATTGGTTGGGAGAATGAACGATAGATTTAGGGTTGGGAAGTATGCTCAAAAATAAGGGAATTTGCTTTGTTTAGACGAGGAATAATATTTTTGTTCGGGCCTAAACTTTGTGTTGGGGCCATAGATTATTCTTGGTTGAAAAAATATTTTATTTAATTTTAACTTGGACTGGAAATGGATTATTGAGTATAACTATTTCTCTTGTGTGTGTGTATTCCAATTTTCTGTTCTAACCACTGTTGCATAGAACAAGCAATCTTGAATGTTTTTTTCAAACTAATATTCAACGAACTTTGAACTATATGTTCCTATTACGGTCGCACCGAATAAATTGTCAATCGATATGAGACAAATGAGGAAAACGCTGAATCTTATGAATTTGATTATGCAGATATTGTTTTAGATAATATGATTGTTGAATCAAACAGATTTCTAGTCTATCAGTAATATGCACTATTATCTTAAATCGTGGCTTTTAGAGACAATTATACTTGAAATTCTATGCTTATGATATTATATTTGATGATGTTTTTTGCAAAACGTCTAAAAAAATCTTTATTATGTTAAATATAAATTATATTGAACCTTTTAAATTAATTGTTATATATATTAAATTTATAAAATAATTCGAAATATGCATAGTAAATCAAAAAGGCACACGTCATTTGCCGTGTCGTGCGCCAAGGCTTCAAAGAGGCTTTGTGCCTTTTTGCACCGTGCGCTATTAATAACTATGGCCTCAACGAAATAAGACCTGAAATTTCGATGAAGATCTTGATTTTCATACATCAATCGGGATATTGATATCTTGGCTGAGATCAAACTTCAATATCTCAGCTAATACGAAGTTCTTTGCAGTGATTCTAATTTCAACAAAAGTCAAAATTGTGTGATAAACAACAAAAACCGAAATTTATATATGCATATGACTAGTCGAAATGGAGGTTTTCGATGTCAATATAAGCAATGAAACAGGCCAATTCAGCATCAAATGTATGCAGCTCGCGATATAATTAGCTACACGATAACCGAGTTTAATAATTTCAAGGATCGATAATTGTCTAGCGAGGCCAAGATGTAAATAGTGTTTTTAGAAAAAGTTGGAGGCAAATTGAATTTTGTTTTGGCAGAAAATTCAAATTCAAATTTGGGATCAAAATTTCATAGGGCTATGAATGTCCAATTCCCTCCATTTATCCATCATATTGTCATTTGAAAAGAGAATCATTGAGGAGAAAAAAGTATATAGAAAGTATAGTAAAAGGAGAATTCAAATCTCTCTTACCGGTTAAGAAACCAGTTAGCAAATTTCTCACTCAGCCCTCATATATGATTGGATGTTATTTTCTTATCATACTTTGTCAGTGTTTGTTTGATTTAGCAGTTAGGAAATGATTCAAATTTAGTTGAGAGATGACTAGAGAACCCAGATTTGGTTAGGAGGAGATTTAATTTTGTTTTCATGTAAACTTGATTTGTTAGAGAATTAGTTGCATTTGGTTGCGCGTAACTTGATTTAATTTGACAAGAGAAAATTAATTTTTGAAGTTCCTCAATTTCATATGGTTTTTCTCTGATTTTGGATCGTGAGATGATTAAAATTAGTTAAGAGCAACTCGAAGTGAAATTGGACAATTTGAAATTAAAACTATTTTTTAAGATGGTATTTTGATGTACCGAATACTTTGAGATAATCCTGAAACGAACTTTAAAACCCATGATGTAAACACGAGATGAGTGCTCGAGATTTACCCATTTCTTTCGAGATCTCACCTGATACAAAGATTGGATCTCTAAAATCTCTAAGCTGAAATATGACCAAAATTCGAAATTTAAAACCTTATGTTACGACGACAATTGAAAAATGTTAATTAAATTATCTTACAATGCTTACTTGCTTCACAAACAATACAACCTAGGAAAAAAAGAATATACACTGCAAGCGTATGTGGTACGCGGAATGAAAACATAAATGGAGAACATTACATATTACAGAACGTAATACATTGGAGGCAGGTTTAACCGGAACGAAATACACTTAACCGGAATGTTGAGCATTTCTGAAACGATCTATCTACATGCAAGTTTATATAATATTCTTATCCACTACAAATGAATGGAAATAAAGTGAAATTATTATTGCATAAATAAAAACTATTATTAACGTTCGTTTTAAACTATTTATAAATTATAACTTAAGTTGTAGCCTAACAAAATGCAAAAAGTTGAAATATTATTGCGTAAGTGCTAACATCATATCTTAATTTATTTTTCATTTTTTAGAGATTTTTTATTATAATTTAAGTAGTTGATAATTCTACCCAAGTTACATAATGGTTTTTTGTTTGTCATTTCTTGATGATGACAGTCCCTGTTGTATGAATCTTAATGTCGGAATAGGTTCCAAACACTGATACAACATTATCTTCTTCAAACATATGATAATTATGATTAATGTGTTTTCCCAAATACCTTATTTTAATGTGATTATTTTTGAAAAAAGTATGTGGAGACAGAGAATAGTTGAAAATAGTTATATGAAAAAAAAGAATGTATGAGCATAAATGGAGAGTTTATAAATGTATGCAAGTTACTTTACATTATCGATGTAATTGAAAGTTAAAATAAAGTAGAAAACAAGACATCAGTCTTCTCAATGTTGATTTAAAAGCATTCTTCATGTCTGTCAATGGATACCCGAAAAATATGAAATTTGTTCAAATCAATGTCCAAAAAGCGGATAAATATCCGATATTTAAAAAAATGGATACATATATAGATATAAAGGGATCTACGTCAAAAAATTTTCCGCCCGGTTTTTGTCAACGTTATATTTATATTATGTGTATTTTAGCATTGTAAGGGTATTTTTAAAGTAACACCAAAACTAGATAAGGGAGGCCATTTTTCATTTTTTTGGAAAATTGCTATGATGTACAAAAATTGCATCCCCTTAACAAAAATAATAATAATCCATAATTATCGTCAGTTTTTGGGTGATCAGTTATCGTTTTTTCATTATTTTTTCGATAAGACCCCGTCAAAATGATTTTTAGTGAACTATCATTGATTTTTTTTTCATTTTTCGATAGGTTGTTACTAAATTTTGTTTTGCACGAGAGTAAAATTGTAGTACATTTTATTTGGGTGAAGTTCACATAACAATTTTTTTTTCTTAGGTGTGGAGTTTTCTAAAATTTGTCTCTTTATTCAAAAATTGAGTCCCTTTAATAATGTCCTATAATAAATTATATGTGTTTTTTATTGTTTTATTAATTTAACAGTTTATATTATGTGCATTTAATGTATGTTAATTGCTCAAAACTAGTTATTTCCTTTATTGTTCATACTTTTATAATCAATGTGATTGGAAAACATTATTTCAAACCAAAATTTTCTATTTATGTTTTTCAGTTTATCAATCCTCAGCGGATAAGATAAATATCTAATATCCGTTTATATCCGCGGATGCGGATGCGGATATGACACTATCACATCTGAAAGTATCCGTTGATAGACTTGGTTCTTCATTATTTGTTTACATTTTCAGTAGAAAATACATATTAACATAGTATACTTAAAATCGGCAAGCTAAACATTTTGGAACATCGAAATCAACATTTTGAAGCATCAAATTAAACGTTTCGGAACGCTAATTCAACGTTTCGGACCGTCAAAATTAGCATATCGAATCGTGTGCTCATATTGTTTCGGAACGCTGGCGTATTGCGTTTCGGAACGCATGCCCCAGAATGGAATAAAACAGCTAAACCGTGAATTGTCGCAAGATAGATTTTACTCCAGCGCATGCTGTAAATTTATTTTCATGGTTCTAAACAACACACTTCACAATCAAGAAATACGTTATGGTAGTCCTCAAGTCCGCAGGGTTTTAGAGCATACAATTTATTTCTGATACCATCAAATTTAGCAAGGTCTAGTGTTGATTATTACACCATCAAATTAGTACATGCCTCGATCCTGGATAGGCTTTCATGACTGTTCCGTTTTTTTACTTTTTGTTTTAATAATAGGAGTTCTGATTAATTTCTCTCCATTCTACAGGAGCCAAGCAGCGTTGAGAAGATAATGGAAATCGATGAACACATAGGATGTGCGATGAGTGGATTGATTGCTGATGCACGGACTCTTGTGGAGCATGCCCGTGTTGAGACGCAGGTGCTTTTAGATAACACATAAAGCCACCATATCATTGCATTTTCCTACCATGCATTGTTCACTAACTTCAAACTTGTATTTTACCAGAATCATAGGTTTTCATATGGTGAACCTATGACAGTGGAGTCTACTACACAGGCTCTATGTGATCTTGCTCTTCGTTTTGGTGAAGGTGATGAAGAATCTATGGTAAGTGGTTCTGTCTGTTGACCACATTTGATATTTATTTACAAGAATCACAGAATAGTCTGTTTCTGTTATGACATGTATGTTGCACCAATAATTTAAAATAACTCCTATTCTTCTTCATGAATACTCAAATATCATTTTCTTCAATGCAACCTTTGCTAATTAATTTGAACTTCTGTATAGTCCCGACCTTTTGGAGTTTCACTTTTGATTGCTGGCCACGATGAAAATGGACCAAGCTTGTAAGTATCCTTTTTTTGTTTGATATTACGTTCTTACGACTGTTATGCTATCGCAAGTACTACGTCTGGGTTGCTATTTTAAGCAAAAGAAAGCTTGTCTAAGTAAAATCTTATACTTGTACTCAAAGTGATACTACTGTATTTCAAGTCAGGCTAAGAGTACAATATATATATATATATATATATATATATATATATATATATATATCATAAGGTTGATGCCAGTAATTTGAGATTTGGTTATATGATTACCCAGTCCTTGTTTGTTGATTCTAATTAAAGGCAATCGGGTAAGGAATACTTTTTGCGCAAATGGCATTCATCTTCCGGAAGTGTTTTTGAGCTGAAGTGGTTAGTCGATAAATGCTGCTGCAATGACTTGTGAAAACACATTCCTTGCTAGAGTAGGGTTAAACACATAGGGCTTTATAATTTGAAATAGTGACCTATTCTCATATTTTAGTTAAACACATAGGGCCCTATGATTCTTTTTCTTTCGCTGAACCATAATTTAGTTTTATTTAAAACCCCATGTTCCTTGAGTTGGTTATTCACTATATCATATGTTTAAACTGGTTTTCATTTCACGATACCACTCGTTGACTAGGAGGCAGTTCATGCTGCTGTAAGAGGTTTCCCTCATACAGTGACCATACAAAATATTCAGTACTTCCTACAAACTACATTTTATTTGTAAATTAAAATATTCAGTATTTTATCTATGCAGGTACTACACAGACCCATCTGGTACATTCTGGCAGTGCAATGCCAAAGCAATAGGTTCAGGTTCAGAAGGCGCTGACAGCTCTTTACAAGAGCAATATAACAAGGTATACATTGTTTTCTTAAATATTTTAACCTACTAAAAAGTTATTTAGAGAAGAATAATATTGTTATGTATACTCTTTCAGGAATTGACCCTGGCTGAAGCTGAAACAATAGCCCTTTCTATCTTAAAACAAGTGATGGAGGAGAAGGTACTATTGGTTTTATCTATACTATTCATCTGTATATGTATAATATATATGCATGCTGATTCTATATATTTGTGTAGGTAACTCCAAACAACGTGGATATAGCAAAGGTCGCTCCAAATTATCATCTCTACACTCCTGCAGAAGTCGAGGCTGTAATTGGTCGCTTATAAATGTTTCCCTGCAAGCTTCATATGCAAGTCACACACATTATCATGCCATTTGTTCATGTTATTTAATTTGTATGACCATTGTTTATCTTGACGAAATGAAATCACTTGCACTTTTGTAAGAATATCGTTTGAATTGGCATGCATAAGTCTAAGCCTTCTGTTATATCACTTACATTTAAACGTACTTTGGTTATTGTGTTGTGGTAATCTTTTATATTTTTTGTGCATTTGCACTAGCATCTCTTTCAATGTATTAAACTGTGTGATGTTGCCAAATTCTTGTTACAAATATTGTTCATGTTATTTAATTTGTATGACCATGGCTTATCTTTTGACGAAATGAAATCACTTGGGATTTTACTTGTAAGAACATTGTGTTTGAATTGGCATGTATAAGTCCAAACCATTTGTTATTTCACTTACATTTACATGTGCTTTGGTTATTGTATTGTGGTAATCTTTTATATTTTTAGTTGCATTTGCACTAGCAATGTAGCATCTCTTTCAATGTATTAAACTGTGTAATGTTGCCAAATTCTTGTTACAAATATTGTTATAGTTTGATGTAAACAATTGTTACTCTGCATTTATGGTTTACCAATTCCTTTCACTGTACAAGAAGAATGTATATAAACAAATGCTACAAAATACGAGATAATTTGCAGATAAGAGATGCTTATTTTTTTGTGTGGTTTCTTGTTCAGGTAACGTGTTCATATATGCTTATGTATGCATAATTTGTCAAGTTGTTTCATTTTTCCTTTTCACAATGTTAATATCTTCTTTGGGATATTTTGTAGGGTACTTCGTCGCAGCAAAGGGTTGACGATACAATGATGCTGTACAGATGATCAGTTTTTGCCAAGCCTGTAAGATATCCACATATATATTTTTGACATATTCTACACCTTTAGTGATTATTAACCGTATAAACTTACCGATCACCCTAGTTGTAATAATTAAATTGCCACATTGCCTTCATATGATCATCTCATATATCAAACAGTACAAAAACTATAAAACAATGAATGCTTCAGACTCAACTCATTATTATAATCGTTTAGAGTGTGAACTGTTACCTGTGCCAAATGGTTATATCAAAACTTGCCGGCTTTATCATAACAATGAATTAGTCAATGTGCCAATCTATAAAACATACAAAGCTGAAACAACAAAACAGTAAGAGGAAAAGGATCATAATGGCAGAATCACGCATATGTAGCTCCTTTTCAAACTACGGAAAAATGAGTGAAAGCGAAGAGAAACAATACACGTACAGAAAGAGAAGGCGCCAAATAATCATAGCAGTCTCATCATTTCTCCTACTAGTCATCATAATTGGAGCTGTCGTAGGCACTGTAGTCCACAACCAGAGCAACAAATCCGACTCTCAGCCATCTGTTTCTTCAGCCATGTCTATTCAAGCAGTATGCAGCATCACTGAATACCCCGACTCATGCTACACAAGCATCAATTCGGTGCACAAAGCCAATGCAACGACCGACCCTGTAACACTTTTCAAGTGGTCGGTGGAGGTCGCTATGAAAGCAGTTTCAGATGTTCAAAGTTTATCAGATGTTTTATCTGTAAAAGGCGAACTTAACGAGTGCAAGGAACTGATGGATGATGCAGTTGATAGATTGAAGGAAACTATTGAATTGGTGGAAGCTTCTTCTATGGAAGAGTTACTTACTCAGTCGAAGGTTAGCACTTTGAGGTCGTGGCTCAGTGCTACGGTTACTGACCAAGTGACTTGTACAGATGGATTAGAGGGCAGTGGTGAGAATATTAGGAAGGCGATGAAGGAAGCAATGGTGAACTCGACGGAGTATGTGAGTAATAGCTTGGCTATTGTAACTAAGGTTTTAGGGCATTTGACAGAGTTAGAGGTGCCTATAGGTAGAAAGCTACTGGGTTTTGGTTATGGTAGGCAAAGGAGAGCGCTTCTGCAAGATATACGTGGGTTGGTACCGAATGTGACGGTGGCTAAGGATGGTAGCGGAGATGTTGAGTCGATCAAGGAGGCTTTGGCTTTGGTTCCGAAAAAGAATAAGAGTGTGTTTGTTATTTATGTGAAACGAGGGGTTTATGATGAACTTGTTAGGGTGGAGAAAAACATGTGGAATGTTATGATGTATGGCGATGGGATGTATGAAACCGTGGTTACGGGGAGGTTGAATGCCGTGGAGGGAGTCAAGACCTTCGCCACTGCAAGCTTCGGTAAGTCAAGTATATTCTTGCGGAGATAACGGTCACTAGAGACCTTTTTTTCTTAATTTTTTTTATTTTTATTCTTTTAGAGATAAATAAATAAATAATCTTAAAAAACAAATATATAAAAATAAAATAAAATGCAAATAATTCTATGATCATAAAAGTAAATCCAATATTAATATACCTTCTGAAAACAACACTTTTGCCCGTAAATCCAGTATTTTCGAACAAACTACTTGATTTTATTTTTCAATGATCTCTAACACGCTTCTTTTGTTATTTCACTATTTCTAAGTGTACTTATATTTTTCCGATAAAAATGTTTTTTTTTTATAAAAAAAAAGCAATATTTTTATCTTATTTAGTTTGCTACATAATTTAATCTTTTTTTTTGCGCAAAATTACAAGTACCATTTTGTAGAAAAACCATCAAAAATATTTTGTTTATCAAGTAATATTTTTAATGTTTTCCAAAGTGTTTTATGTTTGGTACATATAAGATTGATAAGGATATCACATCATCATCCTTGTTTTTTATTCCCTCCAAATGATAGTGTCAATAGACATTATGATTTAAATCTGTTTTTTATTCCCTCCAAATGATAGTGTCAATCGACATTACGATTTAAATCTTATTTTAGATCGGATCTCTAATTTTACGATTCAATTTACATTTCCGATTCAAACTTTATTTGAATGGCAACTTTGAAGAACATTGAATTTGGACCAACATATTTAATATACTTGTTTGAATTTACAATTCTAATTCTAATATTTTCAAAACAAAATGAAATAAGAGAGACTAATGAGTTTTAAGTTTAACTGTAGAAGCTGAAAATCAAAATTAATTTCAAAGGGTATACAAACCTTAAAATATGAATCATTTGAATTTATGATTTACGATTTAAATCTCATTTCGATTTAAAGTCTGAACTTTACAATTTACGATTTAAATATTGTTTTGAAAACCTGGTTAGAATTTAAATTAAGTGATCTAAAGCTTAAATCAAAATTAGAACTTTCAAGGTAAATGTAAAAGAATTTTGAACCATGATTTTCTTGACACTCCATTGATTGTTTATCTTTTTTGTGATCTCAGTTGTAACAGGAAGAAACTTCATAGCACGTGACATGGGCTTTGAAAACACAGCAGGCCCGCAAAACCACCAAGCAGTGGCCCTTCGCTCCTCCTCCGACTTCTCCCTCTTCTACAGATGCTCCTTCCGTGGCTACCAAGACACCCTTTACGTCCACTCCCTCCGCCAGCTCTACATCCAATGCGACATCGTCGGAACCATAGACTTCATCTTCGGTGATGCCTCGGTCGTTCTCCAAAACTGCACAATCACCCCTCGCGAACCCCTCCCAGGCCAGAAGAACGCCATCACTGCCCAGGGTCGGACCGACCCGAACGAGCCCACGGGCATATCGATCCAGGGCTGCATCATTAAACCGTTTGAGGAGAATGTGACTGCCCTAACGTACTTGGGTCGGCCGTGGAAGGAGTACGCGACCACGGTGGTGATGGAGTCAGAGATTGGGGGTTTGGTGGATCGGGCCGGGTGGTTGGAGTTCGATGAGGACTTGCCGCCTCCTAGTAAGGTGTTTTATGGGGAGTTTAGGAATTTTGGGGATGGGGCTGGATTGGAGGAGCGGGTGGACTGGCCTGGATATAAGAGGGAGATTAGTAAGAGGGAGGCGGAGGGTTTTGCGGTGGAGAGGTTTATAGCGGGTGAGGAGTGGGTTCCAGCTACCGGAATTGATTTCATTAGCACTGTTTGATTTTTTACTCTAATTTTGTGAAAATTGTTATTGTGTATTACTGCTGCTGATTCTGTACGTATTACGTTTATGATTGGTAACATTTATTTTAATAAATATTAGTTGATCAAATTTATGTCAATTTCTTTGAACTTGAACTTTTGGCAATTTTATCATGAATTTAAGTAGTAAATCCTAAAGCAAAACAAAATATTATTTTCTTCTTGAAACTTTCTTATTATTATTATCTTTCTCCGTTATCTTGTTAAAAAGTATGAAACACTTTATGAAGTAGGAACAATGAATGTTCTGTTTAACTATCTTATATTGTTTTTACATCCAAGTCAATTACGGTTTGATACTTTGATCGGAATCTAGTCTGTAATTTCACATTCAAACCCCTCACCAGATAGACATACGAACACATACATATATGATATATACATACACCTACATATGCCCATTACATACATATATACATACACAGACATAAACACATATACATGCATACACTCTCGTCTTTGTATATATATGTGTCTATATGCAAAAAAATAAATTAATTTAGAATAAAAATGTATTACTTTAATGTTTACAATTCGATGATAATAATAATATATATAATTATCTACAATTTTGATAAACAAAATATTGATCAAATATTAATTTTAATTAATAATTTATTAAATTTCAGAAATATCATTTTGAATTATATCTACCATTAGAAATATTATTATAAAATATAATAACTGAAAATAACAATAATACTTATTTATATATTTTATTATATTTATTTAATTTGTACAAGTTAATTAAATATTGTATGCAACATAATTTATTGAAGTTCCATATATTTTAAACTAAAACTGATTTAAAACAAAATAATAATATAATTTTGGTTATTTTGACTAAGAAGATAAGGATAAATAAAATTATATATAGTTATTTAAGAAATATGAATTAATTAAGTATGATATTTATTTCATTTTAAAAAATTATTTGAAATTATTTATAAAAAATATTATTTTAACACCTAAAAATATGAACATAATTATAATATGTATATTTTTAAAATTTTCATATTCATTTAATACACATAGATTGAATAAATATTATAGTTAATGTATAATTTGTTAAAATTTCAGAACTATTATTTTAAAATTATTATAAGATTAAAATATATTATTTAAACATTTACATGCTGAAAAAACGATATGTATAATTATTTAAAATCTATTCTATTAGTCTTTGGTAAAGTAGAAGAAAATTCTTCCTTCTTGGTTCGGTCATGTTTTTTTATTCCTTTTGATCCTCTCAAATATATTAAATTCCTCACAATTTTAGTAAACCATAGACAATTTGTATTCTCCTAGATTATTTTTTATTGTTTTCACATATAAGTCAACTGCAATTTAAATTTTTTAATCTGAATCTATTTGGTAATATTTTCATGTGCACAAATGTCTCTTTCATCATATTTTCATCATTCACCTTTTCTATTTCATGATAATGGATATGTTTTATCCCTTTTGATTGGTGTATTATTTTTATGGACCTCAACATATTCAGTCAATAGTTTATCCTATAATTTTTATGAGTATTAAATTAATTATAAAAAGTGATAAACTAATATTCATTTATTTAGATAAAAAATATTATTTCTTTCAAAAAAAGTAAAGTAAGAAATTCAGTTAATACTAATTCTTTTTAACAAATAATAATAATAATCTAGTTAAAACATGAAATTACATAAATCACAAGACGAAATTAGAAACCTCAAACAAACTTAATTTTTCAAGATTACATTTTACATCACCATGTGCATCACACAAATCACACGATAGTTAAATAATAATGAGTAGAAGAATTTCCATGTCTCGTTAGTTCTATGAATTTTCAAGTCTCTTTGCGTACCCTTCTCGATATTTTATATTCAAGTCCATATATTTTATAACTTTCTACGATTATTTATAAGGTTTTCCCGATTCCCTCCCTTTATTTTACGTTCAAAATCTTATAATTTCTAGAATTTACAAAGAGAAAATATTTTATTAAATTCAACAACAACAATTAAGCCATTATTGCCAAGCAAGTTGGGGTTGGCTAGAGATGAAATCCAAAACTAAATGACAAAGTCAATTTAATAGTAATAATAACAATAAACAGATTTATAAAATAAAGATAAAAATAAAATAAAGTAAAATAATTACAAAAAAAAGAATTTTTTTTAATAATAATACTAATAGTAATAATGGTACTAATAGTTAGGGACCGAAGACCAAACACTACGTATTAGGCTCCTATTCACTAGTCCTATAATTTAGAACTTATAACACTATCCCTAAACCAACTCCTAACTCATGGTTCTGGTACGTGGATCACTAACTTCCACGCGCTCATGTCCGACACCAGCTCTTCGGATATATTTCAATCACTCAAGTTCCTTTTTACTACTTCCTCCCATGAAACCTTGGTTGACCTCTACCTCTTTTTGAGCATTCGATGCGGTCTGTAATTCCAACACGCACAGGTGTTTCGAAAGACCTCCGTTGGAGATGTCCAAACCATCTTAAGCAGTGTTGGACTAGCTTCTCTTCAATTATTGCTACTCCAAATTTGTAAAGTATATCATCATTTCTAATTCAGTCTCGTCTTGTATGACCACAGCTCCATTGCAACATACGCATCTCTGGTACACTTATCTTCTGGACGTGTTGTCTTTTAGCAGGCCAACATTCTGCACCATACAACATCGCATGCCTGAGTGACGTTCTGTAAAACTTTCATTGCCATTCTGTAGAACTTTCATTTAAGCTTTTATGGGACTTTCCTGTCACAAAGAATGCCAGTCGCTAGTCGCCATTTCACCCATCCCGCTCGAATTCTAAAACTAACATCTTCATCAATCTCACAATTATACTGCAATATTGATCCTAAATATCAAAATGATACCTTCTTAGTCACTACTTGTCCGGCCAGAGTGACATCTCCATCCTCTGACCTGACACCGCTGAACTCGCACTTCATACACTCAGTTTTAGTTTTGCCAAGCCTAAAACCCTTTGATTCTAAAGTCTGTCTCCACAGCTCCAGTTGTCTATCAACCCCTATACTACTTTCATCAATTAGCACAACATCATCAGCAAAGAGTATACACCAAGGAATCTCACCTTGTATACCCATCGTAACCTCATCCATCGTTAGGGTAAAAACGTAGGGGCTCAAAGCCGACCCTTGATGTAATCCAATGTTAATGGGAAAGTCACTGGTTTCACCATCGCATGCTCTGACACTAGTCACAACATAATCATACATATCCTTGATAAGGATAATGTACTTTGTTGGAACTCTCTTCTTTTCCAGAGCCCACCACATAACCTTTCTCGGTACTTTATCATAAGCTTTCTCCAAATCGATAAATACCATGTGTAGATCCTTCTTTTGCTCCCTAACTCTCTCCATAAGTTGTCTTATCAAGAAAATCGCCTCTGTGGTCGACCTTCCAAGCATGAAACCAAATTCGTTTTTTGAAATGTTTGTCATTCTTCTTAATCGATGTTCAATGATTCTCTTCCAAAGCTTCATTGTATGACTCATAAGCTTAATTCCTCTGTAGTTTATGCACTGATAAAATAAATAAATTTATACTGGTTTTCTCTTATTAACATTTGGTTATTATTATTATTTTTGACAAGCACCATTATCCCAGTGGTTAAGTGATTCGACTTTGGTGCGAGAGGCTGTGCAGTCAATTCCCTAATATTGCCCCGATATATCCCGTAGCGGACTTTTGGGGCAACGATATTCCTCTAAAGCGGCCCAATATAGCGGATCCGCTATTATCCCCGATATTATGGCAATAATCCGCTGTATCCTCGATTTTGTAGCCCCGCAATATCCCCCTTTCCTATAAATAAGCATTTTGCTTGATGTCTTTCTTTTTAGGTTTATGGTAACTTCAAAGTTGATGTAATAATGATATACGATGTTGGTTATTATAACTAGTTCTAACTTTTTAAGTGTCAACTTTATTTATCATTACTTTATTATAACTTGTTTTGCTTGGTGGGAAATAATAAGTAATAGCTGTTCCTCTTTTTAATGTAGAATATTCATCATTTCTCTCTTTAAAGTCGTCCGCTATATCCTGTTGTATCCCCGATATATCTCCGCTACAACTTTTCGCACCTCAAACACTATGGAGCGGCGGGGCGCTTTAACTGCACATGCGAGAGGTCACAAGTTCAAAACTTGCGTAGTGTGATTCGAACATTTATTGACATATGGTTTGTGGTTTGTTGTCCCAGTGACATGTATCTAAGTACCATTTCAAAAAAAACATTTGGTTATTTCATATAAAAAGGAATCATGATAGGAAAATTATTGAAGTATGAAATAATGGCTCAAATAAGATATTCTTATCACAAAATTAAATTCTTATTCTACTTTCCATTTTCCACTGTATAATTAAATATTTTATTCAAAGATTGATAATATAATGTATTTATTTTAGATGAATATTACGAGGATTCTTGTAAAAAATTAAATGCATAAAATATATGAATGCATTGACCTTACAAATTTAGTTCAAAGACATGTGTCACCTATCAAGAAATGTTTGAAATTTAATACATCATTTATCTATTAAATGCATTGGATGTAGAACGTCAAACTCAAAATTTATAGGAATATTTATCTAATAATTTATCTATAAATCTTAAATTTTAGATGTAATAAGTAAATGTGATTTACTTACACTCGTTCATCCACTTAACTAATATTAAATCTAAAAAATAACCAATTTAATTTATAACCTATTTATAGTAATAAAAATGATTTTTTTATTAATATTATTCAAATGCAAAAACTTGTAAATTTGCGTAACAAACATTATGTAGTAAAAAAAGGTTAATTTAAACTCATGAATCTCAAAATTTCCCCATTGATAATATTTTTTAAACAATATATCTGAAATTTGAACATTATCTTTTAACAGTAGTACCATGTGCAATGTATGAGTTGCACGCTAGTTATGGAAAGTGATAAGATAATTAAAATACAGACCAAAATATGCGTTGGAATACTAAATATTTAAGCATGACATCATTTAATGTCCTTTGATAGCATAATAATTAGTAAGGTCATTCCATAGAAACCGATAGACAAAAACGACGAAAACTACATAAATGTTGGGATTTTAATATAAAAAACCATAAGCTCACAATGTTCAGTTGTAATATGATGTAAATACAAGTGTCAAGGTATAAGAAAAAGAATTCGTTCAATCAAATTGAATGAAATATCTTATTTTGTTTGGAAAGCAATAACTAATTTGGCAGAATAAATAAAAATTATAAGAAAATAACATTCAAGATTGAATTCACTCAAATATACGTTTCATCCAATTTTTTTCTCAAAAAGAAAATCTTGCTTAACATAGGTAGAGTGGTTGGTTGAGGAAGTCAGTTTCCACCAACAAGGTCGAGAGTTCGATCCACATTGACTACGTTATTCGTGTGTTAATTACTCATAGTTTGTATTTGGCACACATACTACCTCAAAGGTCACAAACAAAAATTGGTTCTTTGGGTCTTCAAAAGAAATTTTCTTAGGAGATGGTCGAGTAGTTAAACCCTAAGTTAAAGAGAGAAAGGTGCATAGTGTGCAGAGTTCAAACCATAGTGGTGGCATAGACACACCCCATGCTAATTATCTTAACGTATATTTTGGAGCAAACATACATTCCTCAAGGTTCATTTTTTGGGCCTTTCATTTCTGCAACTTTTTTTAAAATCTAAAATTCATCATTGAAACATAAATATTTATGACGGTTTGAACAACATAACCTATCAAGCTCTTTTAATCTTTTTCTATCAAAGGTTGAATTTCTTTAGTGAAGAGTATTACTAATGTTTGTTAAAATCATGTTTATTTAAAAAAATGGGTATAAAAGATAAAATATAATAGTACTCTATCAAACTATAACCTTAACTCTATTTAGAAGTTCTTATATAAGAACAAGATTTGAATCATGTTAATCAAGGCATGTTATTTTAGTTTCATTATCTTTTTTTGAACGTGGTTCATTAGTGTCAATAAGTGTCAATCTCCGTGATCGAACTTGTGACTTTTAATATCGTAGTCTGAACTACCAACCAACTGAGCCAACGGTGTTGGCTTAGTTTCGTTAACCTTTAGAGCATAAGATTTAGTTTCTTGTGATAAACCTCATAATGATAAATATGAGTGAGACATAAACAACCAACTAATGAAAAACTAACTATGAATTAATAAAAAAAATACTAAATAACTACTGAAAAGTCTCCAAGCTAACATACTAATAAATACATGGAACTCTCAAGAATAATTTTTTTGCAGAAGAATATTCCAATGGCATTAAGTTTCCTTTTTATTTTCAATGAAGGCGATTAGTGGAGGTGATGAGTGGGGTTGGTGGAGGTGACTACCCATGGTAAAGGCAACAACAAGACATGGTGGAGGTATCAATTGGTGGAGGCGACAACTGGCTTGGTGGAATTAGCAATGATGGTAGAGGCATTAATAATGATAGCTGCAAAGGAGGTAATCAATGTTAAAGGAGATAGTTGGGCGACGATGGAGGAGGAGATGACGATGGAAGCGACAATGAAAAGGAAGATGGAAAATATATACTATGAGGAATGTGGAGATTGATATTGAATATTGCTTGAGATGATATTGATTTTATAAAGAAGATGGATATTACAAATCATAATGATATGTGCATATAACAACCTATGTACCAAAATTTTATAAAGGAATAATTTTTAGTTAACTTTTTTTTCACTTTGGATTTGGATTATTGTTATCGTATTCATTGAAAAAATCATATTGACTTTAATGTAAGTGATTAATAATGTAATCGAGTATTATCTACATTATTTTTCACAATAGTTCATAGCATTATATTTATAGCTATCCGTAAATAGCTTACAAAGATTGGCTATTTGAGTAAAGCTATTCTATACAACGTTTCAACAACTAGAGTTATATTTGTACGTTATTAACATCTTTAACACAATGTTCATCCTTACATTTATAACATAACATCTTTCCATATAGCACTTTATGAATTGGTTTTCTATAATGTTATTTCCATACAATGTTTCATGAAATAGCTTAATTTATAATTTTATTTTGTCAACATTTTTACGTAGCGTTTCTCCACTTATTAACATTTTATATGTTTATTAGCATTTGTAATGTTATGTTCACTATTTACCCATATGCTTTTATGTAGTGTTATTTTTTTTCCAACGCTATTTTCGTATAATATTTCAGAACGCTAGGTTCACATAGAATTTTAAGAACTTCTTTAATAGTGGTGTTTTCACATATAATTTTATAAACTAATAACTACTCGGATGTTTATAGCTAAAGAATGATGGGGAAGAAAAAGAAGAGGAGGTGTAGCAAGAAAGTGACAGTGGTTAAATGGCAGTGGCACAACTAAAAGACCGAACTGTAAAACTAGGTTAAATGGTAGGGGTCCAACAAGGAGGTGCGATGAAAATACATGATAGGTTAATGATGGTAGCAAGGAAAAGGAAGCAATGAAAAGACGGTAGAGCAGGCGGTTTTTCTTAAGTGACCATGGAGAAAGGCTAAAGCGGTAGTCGTTGGGTCGGAGGAGAAAGTTAATATCGGGAGGAAGAAGTTGATTTATTCTTGGGGATAAATTATGAAAGTGCAAATAATTTGTCATTTGGTCATAATATATAATGTTCTTTTTGCTAAATGTAGAAAATGGTGCCTCTCTCTTACTTTGATCTCTTTCCTATCCATTTATTACTGTTACACTATTCACCTGGTTGACACATTCGACAAAGCCTATCAAAGATAGGATGCCTCTCACACCACCACTACGCCTTCTGATTCCTGACTTGTATTAAGCCAAAAATTTGGTCTAACTTTCAAAAACTAGAGGTGAAGTTAAACAATACTTGTGCAAGAGGTTGACCTCATGGATGATATAAACAACCATGGAGCCCTCAAATTAAAATTTTACATATGCTTTGAATTACAAATGAAATAGTAAAAGAAGAAGATTCAGAAAGAAACTCTTTGATGGTCATGATTCTTTAACTGGCTGATGACATGGTACATTATAGATGCGACACATGACATTTTTGAGATGGTCTCTCATATCATTTCAACTCTTCTCATTTTTTGGCTAATGTCCAATGGAACATTGACACATGGTCAAGTTTATAGCTTCGATTAAACATTGACACATGGTCAAGTTTATAGCTTCGATAGAACTTTGGTTTTATAGTTTCCCCGATAACACTTTGTGACCCCAATAGCCTCGGTGTTCTCATTCCTTTGTAAGCACGATGGCCTTATGACCTCAATAGCTTAATCCATGTGATTCCCTTATATCTTATGGATGTAATATCTTCTTCTTACTTGATGGTTTTCTATTGACACAATATCCTTATTGATTCGATAGTCCTATAACCTTATAAATTCAATAAATTTTAATCCTATAAATTTGATAGCTCTTTTATCTTGTAGAATCAATAATATTTTTGTTAACATGATAGTTTTTCAATCAACATAATAGCTTTTCCAATCAACATGATAGGCTTATTGCCCTGATGACTTCTTATTCATATAATAGCTTTATACAGCCAATATCATCCTATCCACATGATAGTTTTGTAGAGCCCATAACATCTTATCCATGCGATGGCTTTGTAAATATGATAACATCATATCTTATAACCTCGGTAGCTTCTATCCATACATTAACCTACGAACTCAATAGCATCACATCTTATAAACCCTATGGCTTCTATCCACATGATAACTTATAGACCCGATAACATGGCCTTTATTCCTATAAACCCCATAACCCTTTATCTTTATAAACCTGATAGCATCTTCATCAATTCGATAACTTTGTTGAGCAGATAACACTCTATCGACACGATAACTTTGTAGAGCCAATAACTTTTATTAATCCTTATTGATGTGATAGCTTCATGATCATCCTCTTATGACAGAATTACACTTAGTAGCTTTTGTTCTATAACCCTCTGTTTCTTGGTTCATGAAAATTAGGTATAACATTCGCCCACCGAAGAGTTTGCTTATGCTTTAGCTTTAGGAAACTCTTCATTTTTTCTTCCATAGTTTATATCTAACATGATTCCTTTCTAGCTTTTACTATTTGGTCGTAGCTGACACCTTCCCTATACGTTGTTCCCCTCTAGTTGGTCTTCTTGTCGACCTTGCAAATTTATTGTAACAACCCGTCTTTTCACTATATTTTATCAGAAATTATTTATATTTTTATTTATTAAAATATGACGATCTTTCATTCGACCTTTATAGCACATTTGGTGAAATATTGAAAATTATTAAATCAAAATAAATCGTGTAATTATTGTCTATACACCGGAATAAGCAAACGTGTAATTTTATTTTGATAAACGAACGTACAAAAATGGACACTGTAACAACCCTTTCCGAAATAGGTCTAATTTTCGATCCAATAAAAGTCTGTCGAACTTTAGGCCCATTTCAAAGTAGACCGTTGGTTGGTAAAATTGATATAATAAACAATATATAGAGCTATCTTTAAATGCTTTCAGAATCTCACAGTAGAAGAAATAAAATATAATGACTAAAATAAGTACTCATTTCATAAAAATTCAAATCTCAGAAATATAACATATCATCCCAAAATATCCATAATACAATATCTCAAAATAACATTAATATGTCTAAAACTGGGCACATCAAAATATATCAGAACATAGATAAATAGATAAACTCATATTCATGCATTGATGAGAAATACTGAAGAAAGCATGTCTAGGCATTCATGCATGAGGAGGAGGCTCTATTGCTTGAGCATTTGGGCCTTGGGCTGCATTTTTGTTGGGTGAGAAACTCATATTCTTAATTGTTTTATTCATATGAACTAGTATGTTAAGTTTAAAAGGCCATAACATGTTCGTTCTGAATCCATTTGACCTGCGAATTTTTGTGTTGTACTCTTAGAGACGAGTACAATGTTGTAGTGTAATTTGTCTATAGCTTTGGCAGTGTATGAAAATATGATATATTAAAATGGATAAAATATAATTTCGTTATTCTAAATAATAACATCGTTAGATTATTATCTCTTAATTGATGATAATTATTTGGCCAAATAAACACAGTACTGTTAAAATGAATTGAATATGGTAATCTGCACACCCGATTAGCGGAATAAAGCACCATTCCGCTAATTAAATTATGTAACGACCCGTATTTTTAACTATTTTAAATTATTAAATTTAATATCATTATTGAATTAAAATGGTTAGAAATAAAAATTTAATGTTTTATTTATGTAGTTTATTTGATATGAACTAGAATAAAATTTTGAAATAACAATTTCGATAAGATTTAAGGAAATCATTTGTATTAGAATGAAGTTCAATATATTTAATGTGTTGTAATCAATAGCTGGAATCGAATAATAAATGTTGAATGATTTAGATGAAAATAAAATAGTTGTTGATAACTAAAATTCATTTGAAGTTCTAATATTGGATAATTAAACCGTTTTGATTTAATATTGGAAATTGTTTAGATAATTGAATCTTGAATTTAATATGAATGAAGATGATGTCGAAAGTTGATTTAAATTTTATTTAAACAAGAATGAAGATTGTTAACTTTTAAAATTGAATTTAAAAGTGATTAAATTGATTTTGAAAATTTCTTGTTTTAATTAACGTGTAAAAATAGTCTTTTTGGGGGCAGTGTCTCGGATTTCGATGAAACCAGTTTCATCGGATCCATAATAGTGAATTATTATAGGATTTTAAGTTTCGTAGCGATCAGACTTATCGTTTGGCCGTGCAAGCTTGAAACACGTAGAAATCAATTAAAGGAATTTAATTAAAATAATCTGATTTTGAAAAGCTATCTTCTGAATATGATGGAATTGTCTCCCGAGACTAGTTCTATTGTATTCGGAATAGGGGTATAGCATGTAGAACGTCAGGTGGCACGCTTTGTTTGGAGTTTGGAAAATTTATGTGTGAATCGGGCCGAAAATTTATTCAATAGGCCATTCCATTTCATTTCGTCAAACCCTAACTAAACAGCTGCTCCTCTCACGTTTAATGGCAAAAATTCATCAACTTTCTCTCCTCGATTTCTCCTCATCCGCTCAACAAAATCAAATGACTCCAAAAGCAAAAACGTAGATCTCGACGAGCTCTACGAGATGGATGGTCGGATCGTCGTCTTACGTCGTGTGGTGGATGATGTAAGTTTGCGTTCGAGCTGCACGTTTTAGGGTTTTTAGCGCATTGATTCACGTGCATGACTGTAGAGGCAGAGCAGCGCTTGCGGCGCGAGATGGCGGTGCGGCGTGTCTCGCTGGCGATCGTCGATTGCAGTAAAAAAAAAGATGAAGGACGCGAGCGATCTGGGAAGAAGGAGACGCGGGCTGGGTACTGTAGCAAGAGAGATGGAAGAATTAGGTTATGTCAATTATTTTTACTAAGTTAATTTAAATGTTAATTAAAATCATTATGCTAATTATCGTATAACTTTTTCATGCGAGGTTCGTTTCGAACGAAATGAGTTGCATTGGATTCGTATCGATGTCGTCTGCAACATGGAATCAAATTGGAATTTTTTTTAAAGCTGAACAATTTTCAATTTAAATAAAGGTGAGTGTTTTAAACCACTCACGAGATGCTAAATATTCTGATGTTAGTTGAGTATAAAATCATAAAGTGATTTATTTTATTGACTGTTGTTTGGTAATTTAAACTGACATTATATTGACATATGAATTCAACTGTAGGGAATTTGTAATCGACGGTTAAATTTGAAATTGAAATTAAACTGCTAGTAAAATTCCCGATTATTAATAACTAGTTAACTGTTGTGATTTATTGGCTGTTTTGGATGTCAATTGTGATGGATGCCTATTGGTTGATATTTTGGATGATTGGATGTTTATCTATTTTATATGTATCATGTTATCACCCTGTATATTATTGACAGTATATAAAACTGTAACTTGAATTATTTTGAATAAACTAAGAAATAGGTTGAAATGATATATACCTATGACACTTTGATTTGGATTGAAATGATATATATCTATCCCTGAAATTAAAATTAAAATAACTAATAACTTGGCCATAGGATAGAAAATTATATACGGACACCGGATTGGTTAAATTAAATGGTTTTAAATTCTTGAATTTGAATTTATTTAAATGATTTTGTTTTAAGAAATAAAAATTGAATTTATAAAGATTGAATTAATTTCGAATTCGAGTCTTGAAATGTTGAAATTGAATTGGTTAAAATGAATTGTTTAAAAATTTATTTTAAAATGTGAGGTAAAAATTGATATATGACTTGAATTAAGAAAAGTGAAATTTTTTAAAGATTTGAACTTTTACTTGAACTTCGAATTTGTTTAAGTAAAAGTGATATAAATGGATATTTCAAAAATTGAGCTCGGAATCGAATTATTTTGAAGATTTGAATCTAAAATTCGAACATTGAAGTTTAATTTGAATTAAGTGATTTAAATTGATATTCTGAAATTTAACTCGAACTTTATATAAACTGAAATGGTTCGAATGAAATCAAAATTGAAATTAATTCGAATTGAAATCGAAGTTGATTTGAAATTGAAATCAAGTCGATTTGAATTGAATTGAGATTGAAAATGATTTGAATTGGAATAATTGAAATTGAATCAGTTTGATTGGAATTTGGACTTGGGTCCAGATTTATTGAAATGGAAAGAGACAGTTTGATTTGAAATTGTTTTCAAAATAAATTATTTTATTATATACTTTTAAAATCAATCTATTTAAATATTCAAATTATTTTGATTTTCCAAAATATTTTACTATATAAACCATTTTCAATACTCAAATCATTTTATATCAAACTGTTTTAAATCTCTAAACTATTTAAACTATTTTAACTATTTAAATTTATTCTAACTATTTTCAAAATTTCAAACCGTGCAAGGTTGGAATGTTTATATTTAAACGTTGATTTAAATACGAATTTGGTTAAAATGAAGTTATAGCCTAAATTGAAATTCGGAATGGAAATTTGAATGAAATGATATTTTCAAGTGAAACTGACATATTTTAAGTAAATGTGATATTTTGAAATGAAATGATATTTTGATATCAAGTATGAATCATTTTCGAAATGTAAAAGAACCAACCGGTGTATAAAACGGCGTTTGGTTGTTAAAGAGACCGAAGTCTCTTATTGGCATACTCTTTGTCAATATTGGAACCACTTTAACAACTGTGTACGCGGAGGAGATTCCAGAATGAAGTGGTTGAATTTGGTGTACGTTTGCTGGATTTGAAGAAAGAGAACGATGATGGATAAATCTCGGCACTTACACCAATTTGAAATGACTAAAATAAGACGGCTTGATAGGGCCAAGTGGGCTAGCTACACCTAGCAGACATCCATTCTTCGATTTTCTTCTTGGACTTGGTCCATATATTACTTTTGATGTTGATTTCGATTGGTGCACCTTGATTTGAGATGACCTCTGTAATGACCTCGAATTTTAATTTAATTTAAATCGATGATTAAATGAATTTTTGAATAAAAATTTGTAGAATTGATTATAAATGAAAGCGAGTTTCCCTGATACAAAATAAATTTGATATAAATCATTTAAATTTAATAATATTGTAAATATTGTACATATATGTGAATATATATGTATACGTGATATATGAGAAAATTTGAAGTTAATATATATGTATATTGAATTCGAGTTTAAATCTAAGTTTAAATGGTTTAATAATGATAATAAATGATAATAATAGATATTAAGTTATAAATAAAATCGAAATACATAAGATTTAACAATATATTGGAATAGAGATTTATTTACATTATAAAGGAATAAACAAACAAATATAGAGGTAACTGGGCTTGCAAACAAAACACACGCAAACAAATGAATTATATGCATTCATGTTCAAGTAACAAGATAGTGCTCATAAAACAAAATATTTACAAGCATGAAACCAAAGAAAATTTATAGGTTAGCTTGCAAAAGAAGGCAATGTTAATATCTTCAGCCGAAAAGAAAGCATATGACAAGTATAAAGGTACATATGCATTAAAGAGTTGTATCTCTAGTACACCATATTATCACTTCAGCCGAGTAAAACAACAAAAAAAATATAATAATAAGCATGAGGCTGCAAAACAAGATATATGTATAGATAAACATATATACTTTGTACAAGTTAATTAATGCTAGCCCCCAAAATGTTTACTTCAGCCACCAAGAAGAAAATTATCACCTGTACAAAGTAATATACCCTGCTGTACAAAATACATCCCCACCCTATACAACCACTGTATACCCCATTTCCATATATTGTCATCAGTTCGTCCTTAAGCTATGCAAAACTGAAGTGAATATATTTTCAAACTTAAACAAGAAAAACTTCAACTTAAAACAACTTGAACCAATTCGAATCAGAGATCAAAAGAGGAGCTGCAGTTAGAAAAATGTCAAGCCTGGTTTAACATTTCAAACTCTACACTGTCCTTCTTCTCAGCCTAAGGTGAACAAACTCCTATTTTTTTGAAGCTTAACCTGTTTTGATATCTTGATGCTTCTGAGTAAACATTTCTTCTTTGAAATTTTGGAGCAAAGTTAAATCAGGTTTTATTTGTGCATGTGTTTATGCTCATATGAATACTGTTGTTCTATTGAGTATATTTGTGCATCATGTTGTTCTCTGGTTCCAGGTTACAGAGTACAAACTCTAATCAAAATTTAATTATCTTTTACTTAACCATTTTTAGGACTTAGGATTTAACTTAAACATGCTGGTTAGTCCTAAAGTAAAGTTCAAAATTTTGTCTAAGGTAAAATAATGTTGGAATATCCCTGAAAACAAGATAGAACTGAGGAAAATGTTCATGTATGTTAAAATCCATCATCATAGATTTCTAGTTCATGTTTATAATTTGAATCCTCACTGGAAAATAAGATTTTTAAAACAAAAAAGAAGATTTTTAGATGGGTATTTAAAGAGCAGTTTGTATATAAACAGAGATTGCATTTTTGCAGATTTCTGGTTATCAATCCAATTTAAAATCTTGAAACTTGAATTGAAAGTAGTATGAACATCATTGATTTTGAGAAAATTATCAGATAATTTTTCAATTGCATAAATTTTGAATACGAGATCGACTTAGGGTTTCGTCTCGAGTTTTTGGTCGTGTTAGAATCAAGGCGCGTTCGTCTCCGATATGTGACCGAGCTTCACGAGGTCTAGGGGAAAGGAAGGGTAGCATGTCGTCATGGTGTGAGCAAAAGGTTGGACGTTTCAGGTGGCTTGAGCGGTGGTGGCGATGTGGTTTTGTCGTTTGGGTTGAGTGCAGTAGGGTGGATCGAACTGCGAAATTTCGAATCGAAATTTGAGAAGGCGAATCGAGTTTGTTTTTCAAATGGAGGGTGATAACGTGACTTGTTGGAGGTGCGGAAGTTCGCCAGAACATTGGCGATGGGTTGTGCACGTATACGTGCAACATTGTATCAGTGGGTTTTCGTGTTTGGAGAAGAAGATAAGAAACTCGGAGTCAAGCACGTGAAAACGAGAGATTTTCTCGAAGCAGCTGGGAACGAGGTTTTACTCGGGGTCAAGCTCGGGTAGAACGAGATTTGTCTCGGGTTTGTTGATTTCTATATAAAACAGTTTCAAATTTTAAAATAAAATCAATTTATTTTGTCAAACCAATTTTCTTTCAATGTTAGATGTTGTCTAAAGTTTAAAATTGGTTAAGAAGGTTTATTTTAGATAAACTTAATAATATTAAAGAAGTTAATTGATATAAAGAATGTTTTAATTGTTAATTAACTTTTAAAGTCTAAGTTAATTTATTTGTTAAAGGAAATTAATTACTTAAAATTAATTAAGTAAAGTAATTTCGGTAAATTAATTAATGATTTAAAGATTGATTAATCAAGTGTTTAAAGGTTAATTAATTTAAGGATAATAAATTAATTAAGGTGATTAATTAATTAAGGTAATTAATTTGAGAATAATTAATTAATTTAAAGGTTAATTAATAAATGAAAATGATTAAAGGATAATTAATCAGAATGATTTGTAATTAATTAATGTTAATTAACCAAGATTAGTAATTGAATTCATGAGTAATTAATCTGGTATAAATTAATTAAAATGAGATATTAACTGACCTTACTTATGAATGTTTGGATTCTATTGAATGATTGAATTGTTTTATATCCCTGATATGTGATGCTTTGTGATATACCCTGATTTGTGTTGTGATCTGTAATTTACTTATCTGCGATATATATATCTGTGATTTCTGTTTCTGTGATATATTACTATGTGAATATGAAACCCTTGGCCCGTAAACGACACTTGAATTTCGATGCGACAGGGAGTCGGATTCCAGTTGGTTATCCGAAACCCACATCGAATTGTAATAGTGAATCTTTGTGACTGATAAATTTATTTTATCTATGAATCTGTGAATGAAGATAAGCGTTATGGGTTATACCGCTTATCGATATATCTGTGATGATTGATGTTGTGCACTATTGTGTGAAAACCCCTGGACTACACCTTTACACACACAAATATGGATTTCACGTGGAAATCGGTTAAATCACAGATGATGTAAATATGATGTTTTTGAAATTGAAATTTTAATTTCAGTTGATTTTGAAATTGGAAATTTGGGTTTAAAGTGAAAAGTTTTTGAAATAGAATATTCAAAGATAAAAGTTATTTCGAATAACTTGATTAAGTTTTGAAATTTAAATAATTTGATTTAAATTTGAATTCAAGTTTGAAATTGAATTCTACGATTTGAAACTAAGGATTAAGATGCTGTACTAGTTATATATGGGTTAAACCATTTTAAAGATATTGATTTGGAAATTTGAATTTTTATTCAAGGGTTTTAACTCGTGTAAATATAACTGGATTTTTCTGAAAACGAAATTATTTGTTTTCAAATAGTAAAAGCTTTCACATAAGAAAGGATTTCCAAATTGTGTTGAATGATTTCAAGTTTGAAATGGGATTGAAATGTTTTGAAAGCTATGAAATGAGTCTTTAATTCAAAGACCGGATGAGTTAATCTAACTTGAAATGGAATTGTTTTGAAAGACTGAATGAATCTTTGGAAACGAGTTTTGAAAGCTATAAGTTAAATCTTGACTTAAAGATTTAACGAGTTAACCCATGTTGTAATGGAAATTGATTTGAAAATCTGTGAATGAATCTTTGTGAACGGGGTAAACTTTGTGAATTAAATCTTTTTGTTTAAAGGATTAAAAGTGTGGAAATTGTCTAAACCATTGAAGGTTTTTGAAATGAATCCTTTTGTTTAAAAGATTGGAAATGGTAATTGTTTTAACCATTCGAATGAAAAGTTTTGGGTTTTAAGCTGTGATTTAACTGAGATCCCAGTATCCATATGATTTTTAATTGCGCTCGTTATTCGGTTTAGCCGGGAGAGGACCTTTGTGTCATATAACCCATTCCGAATAGTGATACGACGATATGGATAGCATTTGAAGACCGGTGGTGAAGACCGGGTATTTGCGAGAGTGATAGTGTGACGCCCCACCTCTATGCTCAAAATAACAAAGGTTATTATAAGGAATAACGTCTGCTACTGCGAAGAATAAGGCTTGTTAGAAGCGACCATCCGTAAGTTATGCCTTAGACGAGTATTGATTACATCGATAGGAGTTGTATAAATTACTCCCAAAGATATATATTCAATACAAATCTAAAACGAAACTACGGTGGCTTAAGAAAAATCCAGAACAACTCATAATAACAATAACACAATTAGTATAATCACATCAGAACAGAAATATCAGATATATAGCGGAAGACAAGTCTGGAATACATGCTACAACAACCGATAGTTCACAAGAACCAAATGTACATATACATATACATCAACATACATAAGATGAGGACTAATAAACCAAAAGAACTCCTCGGAGGCTAGACAAAAGATGATGCGAAATCCCAAAAGCTGAAGCTGCTACTAAATCAGAGATGAAGACTATCCTGAAATAACTCGGTCTGACCCGAGTATTATTTAAAAGAAAATAATAAACGGATCAGTCTAATTTATTCTCAGAAATAAGTGAATGGTAAACAATACTTAAACAAATAGTTATAGTCTCGAATGAGACTATACATCATAAATAATCAGCATAGTTTAAATGAAGAAATCTCAATTTAAACTCCATCAAAATCAGTTTTCAAATTCGCAATTGAATTTAAAACAGCAATACGCAAATTTATAATCTCAGATGAGATTATACTCAAACTCAACTTCCAAATTCATAATTGAATTCAAAGCCGCAATTCACAAAATCCAGAAATCAAAATAGATAACTAGAAAATCAACAGTCACAAAATCTAGAAATCAAAACAAGATAACTAGAAAATTCAGCATAAAAGGTGGATCGATCCCAGCAGATGGCGAGTTTTAGCTACGCCGCACGTGCATCTCAGATGGCCGAAGCCTACCAAGTACTATAAATTTTGGCGCCCATCAGATGACCCGAAGGTCCGCAGAGTGACCCGAAGGTCTAATACTGGTAATTGACCCGAAGGTCCATCAGATGACCCGAAGGTCCAGCAGAGTGGCTCGAAAACCAAATAAAATCATCAAACAGCAGAAGTTTCAATTAACGAATCCGGAATTAACCGAAATAGTAAAAGCGTGGTTCCATACTCCGCACTTTTGCTAAATCGTTTAAATCTCTTCATCGTTTCCTTGAAAGTGCAAAATTGTGCATTTTATATAAATAACATTTTACGTTCTCAAACGGACAAGTCCGGAATTAAGCAAATCAGTAAAAGTGAGGGTTCATAGTCCTCCATTTTGCTGAAGCGTTTAAATCGCTTCCTCATTCTTTTGAAAGCGCAAACTGTAATATTTTTGAAAACAATTTTATTTTAAAACAATTTTTAAAACACGTGATTAAAACAGCAACATCCGTAGCAATTTCGACAAGGAAATTGCACTTCTCAAAACACCGTAAAAACGGATACCAAATCAGTGCTGTGGGTTAACCGCTTGAAAAACCACTATAAATTAACGGTTACAGACATTAAAATAATAGTGAATTTTCATTCATCGAAAATATCACCAAAACACCGCGTTTCAAAAATATAGCGCCGGTGTAAAAATTTCGTTATAAAAATAACGACGCATAAATACGTTTTAAATCGTAATACCGGTTCAAAATAAATTATTGCAGCAAACTACACTATACTGCATAATCTCAAAATATTGCACTGTATGGAAAAATGTTTAAAATTTTCCCACACACTAGACTTACCCTTTTTCACGTAACATAGAAAATTTTTAACAAAACATGGCCAAAACTCCTCATGTGACTGACTCATTTTCATGCATGCACCTCCAATTAAACTACAAAATGCAAAGTGTGTGAGTGATATGCGTGAGATATAAAACACTTTCAAGTGGCCTGGAATTTCATGCACACTACAAATTGCAAAATGCTTGAAGACACTGTTTACATTTATGAACCACAAAATGAAGAAGCCTGTATTACCCTTGACATTAGCAACTTGCACGTGTACTATTTATATAATGAAAAGCAAAGTTACAACGTGTACTCCTTATATAATAAAAACAAAATTACACCCAAGTTATGAAATTTTGTAAGCATCAAGGATAGCACCCTCTCATATTAAAAGGTCATATAGAACACACGCAGTATAAAAGATGATGCACACGCCTACATCCAATACAATACTCATGAAATTAACAGAGATGATGCACACACATGTTTTAAAGATGATATACTCGCATACATTGAGAATTTACCACCCTAACACGTTTTCATATGTATGTGCAATTGTAGTATAACCATGTAAATAGAATATGACGTGCACTGACCATTTTAACACATGCAACTGACCTTTATATGAAATGACACGCATGCATTTTTATAGAGCCTGGTCACTAAACCCACATGCACGTATAATGTCGAACATTAAGATTTATATAATCATATGCGTAAAAGAAGACTGCATTAAAACTTTATGCAGACAAGTTTTGAAATGCATACAGGGTTTGAAATACAAACAGGGTTTTTGAAATGCATGTTATAACCTGGCTTCTAAGAATCCATTTTTCTATTTTCTCTTTTTTTTTAAGTTAGAGCACTAGCTCATGCTAATATTTGAAGTAAACCCATAAATATCACTGACCATAAATTAGAAGTGTGAGTATAAAACTCACCTAATTTGCTTCCAAAAATAGATAGCATCTAGATCCAAAGAAAAAGAGGCAAGTGGTAGGTACCGCCATTAAAGCATTCTCGGAGCTGCTGGAAAATGGAACGAAAGACTAATGTAGCTTTTCACTTTTCTTTTCAAAATAGTGAACAAGTCAAAGGTAATGTGTGCTGGCAATGCATTTGGTACAAATGCATTAATGTGGGAAACGTGCATCAGAGAAAGAAGGACGCAACTTGCAAATAAACAATGATGGTAGCAAAAGTGTTCAAACTTTAGCTCTACAGTATCATTTACAGCAAGGCATAACATGCACTGGAAAGAAAAGGACGAGTTGTACTAAGTGGTGATAGCAAATTCATATTTTGCTTTAAAAACTAGCGGTATGTAGCCTGAATTAACGTTTTGCATAAAGCTGGAATTCACAATTTGCATGTAACCGAGGACGCATGCATATGTGAATGGAGACACGCGTATATATGGATGAAGACGCATGCACCATTTCCCCTATGCACGTGAAGGCAAAGATGCAATTCATTTTTCCACCGACGTTGCGAACGTCTACCACTTAAGTTCAACTTATTATGAAATCATCATTTTTTTTTATTGCAAACTTATTTTATCAAATTTCTATTTAAAATATTCACTCCGACAGTAATTCAAAAATTACGGTCGTTACCGATTTTTAAATTATTTAATACGACGGTAAAAATTACAGTCGTTACAGACTTCCCCCCTTATAAAAATTGCGTCCCCGCAATTTTCATACTAGAAACAGTCAATAACGCAAATCATTAATCACAATAAAGATTCAAAATAGCAAAGATGAATAAGAATGTTCACCTCCACCCGAAGAGGAGAGAAAACCCAGATAAGAATGCTCGATGAATTCTCTGGTTTCCCAAGTGCAATCTTTAAGGTTTGCTGACCATTGAATTTTCACAAGCGGGACTTCTTTATTCCGAAGGCGTTTAACCTCCAAAGCTAGCACACGAATATGATTTTGCACAATAGACAAGTCGGGTGAGATCTCAAGATCTTGCAACAAAGGAGGATCTATAATAGAGTCTGAATCTCGAAGGCATCGACGAAGCTGGGATACATGAAATACGTCATGAATTCCCGAAAACTGAGCAGGTAGCGATACACGAGAAGCAACTGGACCAATGCGTTCCGTAATAGGAAACGGTCCAACATATCGAGGAGCCAATTTCCCGGAATGACTAAAACGCACTACACCCTTCATCGGGGAAACACGAATGAATACGAGATCGCCAACAGAAAATTCCAAAGGCTTCCTACGATGATCGGCATAAGATTTCTGCCTATTTTGAGCCTCCTTCATTCTCTGTCTAATAATATCAATTCTCTCCGAAGAATCACGAATATAATCGGGACCGAGAACTAACTTTTCCCCCGATTCCAACCAACAAGAAGGTGATCGACACGATCTTCCATAAAGAGCTTCGAAAGGAGCCATACCGATACTGGATTGAAAACTGTTGTTATAAGAAAATTCAACAAGAAATAAGTGGTCTTCCCAACTATCACCAAAATCAAGAATGCAAGCTCGAAGGAGATCCTCTAAAACCTGATTCACCCTTTCAGTCTGACCATCAGACTGTGGATGATAAGCTGTACTAAGATTGAGCTTAGTGCCCAAAGCTTTCTGAAGGCTCTGCCAGAAACCACTAGTAAAAAGCGGATCTCTATCACTAACAATGGAACTAGGCACTCCATGAAGTCGAACGACTTCTTTAATAAACAGCTTAGCCAACAAAGGAGTAGTCCGATTGGACTTGATAGGAATAAAATGGGCTGATTTAGTCAATCGGTCAACAATCACCCAAATACTAGTATGGCCCGACCTCGAACGAGGTAGACCATCAATGAAGTCCAAAGAAATTTGATCCCATTTCCATAATGGAATCTCAAGAGGTTGCAAAAGACCACTAGGGCGATGGTGTTCTGCTTTAATAAGTTGACAAGTTAAGCAACAACTTACATAACTTGTAACCTCACGCTTCATACCCTCCCAAAAGTATAAGCGTTTGACAACAGCATACATCATAATACTACCCGAATGGATAGCATACTTAGAGCGATGACAGTCCTCAAGAATGTCATTTCTAAGATTAGAAACACTAGGCACGATCAATCTACCCTTCCTCCGAATACAACCATGAATATCAATATCGAAATCCTTCAGATCATCACTTCGGGATTCCGATTTACAACTCTGAATAAGATAGGCAATATGTGGATCTTGTTTCTAGGCATCGGCAACACGATCCAACAAACTAGGACGAGCTTCCATGCTAAATAAAAGAACGGGGGAATCAGAAACTGAAGGACAGCCTCTAATATCACAAAGAGATAAAGCTTCCAAAATATTCCACTCTGCTAGCATCGTGGAAACAACAATTTGCTGCCTGCGACTAAGCGCATCAGCAACTCGATTACCCTTACCAGGGGTATACTGAATATCGAAATCATAAGAAGCTAGGAATTCGAGCCAACGCTGTTATCTCAAATTACATTCCTTCTGAGTGAATAGATACTTCAGAGATTAGTGATCAGAGTGGAGAACACCACTCCTTTCCAAAAATAACGATGTCAAACTCTAAAAGCAAAACAATAGCCATGAGCACTAGATCATGAATGACATACCTAGTCTCGATCGGCTTTAATTGTAAAGAAGCATAAGTGATAGCACATTTTCTTTTTGCAAGAGAACGACATCCAAACCAATACGACTGACATTGGTATAATCAATAGAGTCTTGGTTCCCTTCGGGAACCACAAGAATAAGAGTATCGGAAAAGAGTTCTTTCTGATAATTTTCTTTATGAAATCACTTTCTAGAAAAATTTACTTTTTATAAATCAATTTATTGTGTCAAATTGTCTCATCAAAGCGTTTAGGAGATTCCTATCGATAACGTTGATCAAGCGCATCGACCGGAATTCTTAAAGCACTCAATGGGCAATACAATCACAAAAACATCTTCTATATGATAAACACAAATCCAATTATACTTGTAAATAAATCTTACAAAAAAGATTTGCCAAATTTTAAATTGATGTTTTCATCCAAAGTCAATAAATACACAAATGGAGTCATCGAGATATTCGTAGAATACTCGATTCATAAAATGGATGAAATAGGCTGGGCAACTGAATGACGTAATAAGTCATTCATAAGAATCATAACGAGTGCGGAATGCGGTAAGTGGAATGCTAACTTCCGCAACTCGTAGCCAAGTGAAAACCGATGGTAAGGTTGAATTGGGAGAACAGTTTAGCGTCACTTACTTGATCGAACATGTCGTCGATCCTAGGTAATGAGTTCCTATTTGATAGTGAGCTTGTTAAGCTTGCGATTATAATTGCAAAGCCTAAGAGTACCATCTGGCTTCTTAACGAAGACAACGACGGCGCCCCAAGGAGAAAGGCTAGAACGAATAAATCGTTTGGCTTCCAACTCAGATAATTGTTGCTTGAGTTCCTCATTTTCCTTAGCAGACATCCTCGTGGGAGGACGACTGACAGGATGAGCACCGAAGATAAAATCAATACGGAACTCAATTGCCCTAATCGACGGCAAACACAAAATAAGCTCGAAGACATCAGAAAATCACAAACTACAGGAATATTAGCTAAGACATCATCTGATTCGAAGGAAGAAATGAAAGCATTCGAAGGAAGAAATGAAAGCATTCGAAGGATGGTCCATACTTCGAAATATACTAGATAACTGCTCGATAGCATCGGGATGCTTGAGATATAAAATTCTTTTAGGACATAGGATTGAACTTCATAACGGACGAGCCAATCCATTCCCAAAATCGTATCAAAACCAAGATGATCCATAACATGCAGATTTGCACGAAAGGAAAAACCCACAAAGAATAATCTTTACATCAACACACAATAAACCAAGAGTAGCGGATCCACCAATAGGATTCACAATCCTCAAAGGGTCGCAAAGAGTAATAACATCCAAAGGAATAATACCAACAAGCTTCTTCGACACGAATGAATGTGATGCACCCGTATCGAAAAGAACTCTAATAGAACGGCTATGAAATAAAATAAAACCTTCCAAAATAGAAGGAAGAATACCTTTAGGCTGAGAAGAATCACCAGAACCTTAAGCAACATTAAGCTTCCCGGATTTGAAACCCTTAGGAGCAGTAGGACAATCGGAAACAGAGGACTTTCCTTGTTTTAACTCAAGGAAACTACAACAAGACTGATAAGGAATTTAACAAATGGAATACTACGGAAATATGAGATATATTCCTAGACATATTCCAACTTGTTAGAGAAAATAAAAGATTAAGAATAACGAAGGAATAGATTAGAAAGGCACGAACAAAACCCTCGAATAGTTGTAACACATGTTCCATTCTGTTTCCGTTTTGTGTTTATTATAATTTGTTCTGAATCTCGGCTTTGATACCAAGCTGTGACGCCCCACCTCTATGCTCACAATAACAAAGGTTATTATAAGGAATAACGTCTGCTACTGCGAAGAATAAGGCTTGTTAGAAGCGACCATCCATAAGTTATGCCTTAGACGAGTATTGATTACATCGATAGGAGTTGTATAAATTACTCCCAAAGATATATATTCAATACAAATCTAAAACGAAACTACGGTGGCTTAAGAAAAATCCAGAACAACTCATAATAACAATAACACAATTAGTATAATCACATCAGAACAGAAATATCAGATATATAGCGGAAGACAAGTCTGGAATACATGCTACAACAACCGATAGTTCACAAGAACCAAATGTACATATACATATACATCAACATACATAAGATGAGGACTAATAAACCAAAAGAACTCCTCGGAGGCTAGACAAAAGATGATGCGAAATCCCAAAAGCTGAAGCTGCTACTAAATCAGAGATGAAGACTATCCTGAAATAACTCGGTCTGACCCGAGTATTATTTAAAAGAAAATAATAAACGGATCAGTCTAATTTATTCTCAGAAATAAGTGAATGGTAAACAATACTTAAACAAATAGTTATAGTCTCGAATGAGACTATACAGCATAAATAATCAGCACAGTTTAAATGAAGAAATCTCAATTTAAACTCCATCAAAATCAGTTTTCAAATTCGCAATATAATTTAAAACAGCAATACGCAAATTTATAATCTCAGATGAGATTATACTCACACTCAACTTCCAAATTCATAATTGAATTCAAAGCCGCAATTCACAAAATCCAGAAATCAAAATAGATAACTAGAAAATCAACAGTCGCAAAATCTAGAAATCAAAACAAGATAACTAGAAAATTCAGCATAAAAGGTGGATCGATCCCAGCAGATGGCGAGTTTTAGCTACGCCGCACGTGCATCTCAGATGGCCGAAGCCTACCAAGTACTATAAATTTTGGCGCCCATCAGATGACCCGAAGGTCCGCAGAGTGACCCGAAGGTCTAATACTGGTAATTGACCCGAAGGTCCATCAGATGACCCGAAGGTCCAACAAATGACCCGAAGGTCCAGCAGAGTGGCTCGAAAACCAAATAAAATCATCAAACAGCAGATGTTTCAATTAACGAGTCCGGAATTAACCGAAATAGTAAAAGCGTGGTTCCATACTCCGCACTTTTGCTAAATCGTTTAAATCTCTTCATCGTTTCCTTGAAAGTGCAAAATTGTGCATTTTATATAAATAACATTTTACGTTCTCAAACGGACAAGTCCGGAATTAAGCAAATCAGTAAAAGTGAGGGTTCATAGTCCTCCATTTTGCTGAAGCGTTTAAATCGCTTCCTCATTCTTTTGAAAGCGCAAACTGTAATATTTTTGAAAACAATTTTATTTTAAAACAATTTTTAAAACACGTGATTAAAACAGCAACATCCGTAGCAATTTCGACAAGGAAATTGCACTTCTCAAAACACCGTAAAAACGGATACCAAATCAGTGCTGTGGGTTAACCGCTTGAAAAACCACTATAAATTAACGGTTACAGACATTAAAATAATAGTGAATTTTCATTCATCGAAAATGTCACCAAAACACCGCGTTTCAAAAATATAGCGCCGGTGTAAAAATTTCGTTATAAAAATAACGACGCATAAATACGTTTTAAATCGTAATACCGGTTCAAAATAAATTATTGCAGCAAACTACACTATACTGCATAATCTCAAAATATTGCACTGTATGGAAAAATGTTTAAAATTTTCCCACACACTAGACTTACCCTTTTTCACGTAACATAGAAAATTTTTAACAAAACATGACCAAAACTCCTCATGTGACTGACTCATTTTCATGCATGCACCTCCAATTAAACTACAAAATGCAAAGTGTGTGAGTGATATGCGTGAGATATAAAACACTTTCAAGTGGCCTGGAATTTCATGCACACTACAAATTGCAAAATGCTTGAAGACACTGTTTACATTTATGAACCACAAAATGAAGAAGCCTGTATTACCCTTGACATTAGCAACTTGCACGTGTACTATTTATATAATGAAAAGCAAAGTTACAACGTGTACTCCTTATATAATAAAAACAAAATTACACCCAAGTTATGAAATTTTGTAAGCATCAAGGATAGCACCCTCTCATATTAAAAGGTCATATAGAACACACGCAGTATAAAAGATGATGCACACGCCTACATCCAATACAATACTCATGAAATTAACAGAGATGATGCACACGCATGTTTTAAAGATGATATACTCGCATACATTGAGAATTTACCACCCTAACACGTTTTCATATGTATGTGCAATTGTAGTATAACCATGTAAATAGAATATGACGTGCACTGACCATTTTAACACATACAACTGACCTTTATATGAAATGACACGCATGCATTTTTATAGAGCCTGGTCACTAAACCCACATGCACGTATAATGTCGAAAATTAAGATTTATATAATCATATGCGTAAAAGAAGACTGCATTAAAACTTTATGCAGACAAGTTTTGAAATGCATACAGGGTTTGAAATACAAATAGGGTTTTCGAAATGCATGTTATAACCTGGCTTCTAAGAATCCATTTTTCTATTTTCTCTTTTTTTTAAGTCAGAGCACTAGCTCACGCTAATATTTGAAGTAAACCCATAAATATCACTGACCATAAATTAGAAGTGTGAGTATAAAACTCATCTAATTTGCTTCCAAAAATAGATAGCATCTAGATCCAAAGAAAAAGAGGCAAGTGGTAGGTACCGCCATTAAAGCATTCTCGGAGCTGCTGGAAAATGGAACGAAAGACTAATGTAGCTTTTCACTTTTCTTTTCAAAATAGTGAACAAGTCAAAGGTAATGTGTGCTGGCAATGCATTTGGTACAAATGCATTAATGTGGGAAACGTGCATCAGAGAAAGAAGGACGCAACTTGCAAATAAACAATGATGGTAGCAAAAGTGTTCAAACTTTAGCTCTACAGTATCATTTACAGCAAGGCATAACATGCACTGGAAAGAAAAGGACGAGTTGTACTAAGTGGTGATAGCAAATTCATATTTTGCTTTAAAAACTAGCGGTATGTAGCCTGAATTAACGTTTTGCATAAAGCTGGAATTCACAATTTGCATGTAACCGAGGACGCATGCATATGTGAATGGAGACACGCGCATATATGGATGAAGACGCATGCACCATTTCCCCTATGCACGTGAAGGCAAAGATGCAATTCATTTTTCCACCGACGTTGCGAACGTCTACCACTTAAGTTCAACTTATTATGAAATCATCAGTTTTTTATTGCAAACTTATTTTATCAAATTTCTATTTAAAATATTCACTCCGACAGTAATTCAAAAATTATGGTCGTTACCGATTTTTAAATTATTTAATACGACGGTAAAAATTACAGTCGTTACAGATAGGATGACCTATCGATTGTCTCTGCACTGAGTAGCTACGGTATAGAGATTTCCTAAGTGATGGGAAGTCCGATTGGGATTATGAATACCCGGATTGCAAGGACTTCTTCGGAAGTGCCTTCGGTTCTGTTCGAACCCGGAACAGACTTGTATGGATGTGTGTCTGACGTTACACTTTGAGATGTAAAGCTGGTTTCTATCAAATACATTTCTGTTGGTGGCGGAGAATTTATTCTCTTAGCTTAACACCCTTCTCTGAGACGTACGAGCTCAGAGGTTATGTAGTTGATGGTTACTAGTGATACATTCCCAATTTGGTAATGTGGCATACGAAGTGCTGATGATCAATTGTTGGTCAAAGCGTGGCTTTGTGAAAAAGCGTGGCTTTGTGAAAAAGCGTAGTTTTGTGGACGAGACTTCGTCGAGCCTCACAACCCGGTAATGGTCGAAACAGGAATGTTGCAGCAAAGGTTTGTAGGGGTAGCGCCCCTAGGGTATGTCATTTCCTTCTGGATAAAAGGTGATATCATGGTATGGAGCCCAGATATTTTACCTATGTGGATGCTGCACAGTTATTATACTTTGTGGTTGTTGCTTTGTGATCAAGGGCCCGCGGATAAAGGTCGGTAACGACCGGGGGATGACATGACTCGTGTGTTAGTTACCTAGTTACAGCTGTACAGCGTGAGGTAGCGTCAGTGTGTTAGTTACCTAGTTACAGCTGTACAGCGTGAGGTAGCGTCGGCTTTTTGTTTGCAGAGATCCGGTTAGGATCCGGGGCGTCTTTCCAGAGGCGTTTCTATTTCGGTAAGGAAGTTCCTTAGCCTGATCATTTGTTGGAAATCCAAAGAAACAATACGAACCCTGTACGGTTTTAGTTGTATTACCTGCTATGGAATGTGGCAGTAACCTGCTATTGAACATGGTAGCTATAGTAGGCATACAATAATGGTTGTATGCTGGCTAAGATTTATATTGTATTTTCGAAAGGATTTTCACACTATGCACTAGTAATAATATCAACTGATTTTGCGTAGTAAGAATGTTTGACTATCATAAGGAGAAATCTCCTCCAATTCTGCGATTGCATTGTGTGTGTGGCGGGAGACCTTATGGTAGTTTCATTTTCAAAAAAAAAGCATTGCAGATTTCAATGTTAAACAACCTTTTGTGTTTGTTTAAAGATAAACTGTTTTTGTTGCTCACACCAGTCCCATGACTGATCCGGAGTTTATTGTTCCCTTCCTAAACTCTGGATGCCCACAATTTTCCACACGGGCAGTCTAGAGTTGGGTTTTCTCAGATATTCAGGTTTAGTAGATTATCTGGAGTTGGTTCAGTTCTTGGAGTTTAGGACTGCACTTGCTTCTCCTTGTGGTTCGAGCTTGACGTTGGAGTTGTTGGAGTCATTCTCTTTTGTAGATCATTTGGAGTGATCTCTTCTGTTCTGTTATTTCCGCTGTATCATTATTTATCTCTGATATTGTTGTATCATATTGATATCATTGTTGTATATCATTCTGGATATTGTATTCATTGGATTGTATATGATATCATTGTTTTCTTTTTCTTCCGCTGTGTTATTTACTTAACTGTGTTATAGCTCCGGCGAATCGGATTTGAACGGTCGAATCTGCGGCATTCTAGTACAATGTGAAGTACGGATGTCGATTTTCGAGCGGGCAAAAACCGAGTCGTTACAACCTCCCTATGACTCGATATGGGATGGATGGACGTGGTGGGCGGTCGTGGCTACAATGCGTTACCACCAGTCCTGTGTCCCAAACTTGTAGTATCCTACCTTGGGCATTGTCTCCGTGCCTTGTCATACTTTTATCCTTATACAAGACCATTGCGAGTTTGGTTTAGTGTTGTCGTATCATGGCGCATCCCTATCCCCCGATGTGCTACTGGGGCGTTATATGCAAATTGTACGACAATGTTTAAAAACGCGTTAAGGGGGATTAATGTAAAGCCTTAACGCTAAGAAAAATATTTATTTTATTGATTAGACATTACATATATAGAGTATTCTACTATATATAAATATTTTTACGGATCCTTAAGAGATGGAAAATCGCGTAACATCTCTTGAGTTATTGCACGCACGTTATACACTGGATATGAGATGTAAAACCCCGTAAACATCTCTGACGTTATTACACTCCTATTATATGTGATATTGATTTGACTCACATAAGGATATTTAAGTCCCGACTCGAGTGTTTTGTTTTTTTGTTACGCTCGGGTCAGCCCTGAGTTTTCAGCGCATAGAAGATTATTTTCTGAAGGACGAAGACGAAGATTTGGTATATTATATTGCCAGTATTATTTCATTACATTGTTTATTCTGCTGCATTATTCTATTGTTCTGTTGTATATATAACTCTGACAAATATTGTAAAATTTTAATCAAATGTATAGTATAAACAGCTTCATGAACTGTTTATTTGATTATTATATTTTTTCATTCTGCTACGAGATTATGTATTTGTTTTCTTCTTTTCTTATTTTTCTTAATTAACCCTATTGATTATCTATATTCTGGATTGTTTGAGTTGGACATGTGTGGATTATTGTCAATTTAAACCTTCCGAAATGTGGGTTGTCACCGTCGGTATTAGAGCTTTGGTTTAGTGATAACCTTAGCTTTGTTGGGGTTGGACTCATCAGAGATAGGGTAGTAATACCCTAGAATGAGTTTGTTTAAGTGTATATATATGAGAGTGCGTACTTGTTAGTGTTATAAAATATTTTATATTGTGTTTGCTTATCCGTTGAGTTGTTTATGAATTCTGACCGGTGTGTGAGATGCCATGTTATCGATAGGGGTTTCTAAACACTTAATTAAGGCAAGTCGAGATAATATTGTTTTAAAATCGGGTAAATGAAATAATTTTACCTAAATTATATTTTATATATAAAATGATAACTTTCATAAATCTGTATGATTATTAATGAATGTTGTTTGTTAGGAGATGATAATATTTAGTTATCATCGATTATTGGCTGAATTAATCTAAAAGTGAATACTTTGTGAACTCTATTTCACGAAGCATTCGATCATTAAATTAAATTGAAATCTAATTACAATAAGAATTGTTTGCAATAACAAAGATGTAAATTAATGAAATAGTTTCATGATAAGGTAATGGAATCGTATAAGTATATTTATAATATAGCTTATAAATAGAAAGGATTTCAAAGCTAAGAATTTTTAGAATTTAAATCTGTTGCTTTCAAAATTGTTTTCAAAGCCTTCAAAATTAATATTAACATCATTTGAAAGTGTTTCGACTAGAAATATATTTTGAAAAGATTTTTAAAAGAAATAAAAGCATTGAACTCGCTTTAGTCGCTGGAAAATAATTCTTGGGATGACTGCAGCATCACCAGTATTCATTTTCGAGTTTTTGAGTGAGAATTGCCACCAAAAGAAATTTATTTTCAGTTAAAACAAGTTTTGATTGTGAAAAAATATTCCAAGCATGATTTGATAAATATATGAAAATAGTTTTTGAACTTATAAATTGGAAATAATATAGATAAGAAATAAGTTTATAACTTTTGAATTTGAACAGGAAAGTAAGACCAAATTTTAAAAACGGTTGAACATTTTGGTTAAGCAAATAAAAGAAAATTTAAATTTTAGATATGAAATAAAAGAATTAACCTAAGAAATGTTAAATAAATTGAGTTAGTGAAATGAAGTAAATAAAATGAAGTTTAACTCAAGAAAGCTTAAATGGAAGTTAATTGTATTTGAAATGAATTAGATAAAATAATGAAATGAAATTTTAGGTGAATAAGTTGTATAACTTATAGATTTGAGAAATTTTAAGCTAAAAAACAAATTTTAAATTTGTTGAATGTGAGTGATAAGAAAAGAATTTTTTTTAACTGAAATAAAGTTAAATAAACTGAGTAGTGGATTAAATGAAATAAAGTTTAACTTAATAAAGATTAAATGAATTGAATTGGATTTGAATGGAACTAGATGAATTGGTAAAATGAATTAATTCCACTTAAGCTATAAAATGAATTAATAGAATGAATATGGACTTGAATTATAAAGTGAAATGCAATTTAGGTGTAAAAGAAATTGAATGAGAATAAATGGGCGTAAGTAAAATTTATGTGAGTAATTGAATTTGATTTAAACTGGATGTAAATAAATTGAATGCAAATGGAATGAGTTTTAATAAATTGAATGTTAACTAATTGAATGTTAAATAAAGAAATGTTATACACTTAGTTAATATTCTAAGAAATGTTAAATGAATAATTTGAGTAGTAAAAAGAAATACTATATAGATATGAACTTAAGATAAGGTAAACAAATAGTAAATTAAATCATATCTTTGTAAATTGTTTGTAAAATAAATAAATAAATTTGCAAAGGATGTTTTAAGATTTAGTTGTAGCTTTTTGAGACAATTATGATTTGAATAATATTGTGTAAAAGAACATACATCTATATCAAATGATTATAAACTTAATAAATGATTAATGAAATAAGAAGTTGAAATTTGAATTATGAAATGAAATTTTACTTAAGTCAAGTTGAATGGAATGAATTAATGAAATAAGTTAATGAAATGAATTATAAGGTGAAAGTTAACATAAGAAAAGTTGAATGAAATTGATTGTGATAAAAAGAAAAATTATTAATATGAATTTGAGCTATAAAATAAAATTTACTTAAGTAAAGTTAATGATATGAATTAATGAAATGAAATAATGAAGTGAATCGATGAATTAATATGAACTTAAGTTATGAAGTAATAATAAACATGAGTTGCATTTTATAAAATGTTTATAATAAACTTAAATGGCTTTATGAAATGGTTTATAAATGATATTAGTATTAAAGAGAATATATTAAGTGGTAATGAAATAAATTTTAACTCAAAAAAGATTAAATGAAATGATTTATAAAGTGGTCCATAAATGAATTTAGTATGAAATGTTGTTAAACACAAAGTGAAATAACTGAAATTGAATAAATTGAATGTAAATGAAACAGATGTGAATAAATTGGAAGTAAACCAATTAAATGTTAATAAAAATTGAATGTTAATAAAGAATTAATGTTAAAAGGAAATGATAGTGAATAAATTAACTATGGATATTGGATAATGTAAATTCATATCGATGTGAATTAATCGGATGAATATTATTTGTTGGATGGTTTCTTTGGTTGTAAATCATTGTTATTACTGTTTCGGCTACATGTGATCGTTATGTTGTGTATTGGTGCTAATGCTTATGATTTGGATTCAAAATTCATGTTATATTATTCTATTAAACTCATACATATTTCTATATGTTTTATATGCAACTAATATTCTAATTTGAGTTGAGATAGGTACATACGAAGACTGGTTGGACGTATACACGGATTTGGTTTGCTTTTTCTTGCTTAATATGAGAGAACTTGCTCGTATTAATAATAATAAGGTACATATCTCGGATTACATACCGCACTTTTATATTTTTCCCTATGGGATGCCACATCATTGAGATGAGATGTATATTTGTGTTATATATCTATATTGTAAATTTTTACGATCGAGCCGTACAAAGAAGACGCTGTCGAAATTTTCCGTAAATTCAAGTGTTAGAAAATCATTTTGAGATTTTAAAATTTTACAACGTGTTTTATAAATAAGTTGTAATTTCCGTAAAACTGATTTCAGAGTGGCATAATGGAAGAGTAGTAAAGGTTTTGCAAATAAGATTTTTATGTTTTATATGTGGATTATTATGAGTAAAATATCTCAAATTTTAAATTCCTTACTTAACCCCTTTTCGAGGACAAAATTTTTTGAGTGGGGGAGATTGTAACGACCCGTATTTTTAACTATTTTATATTATTAAATTTAATATGATTATTGAATAAAAATGGTTGAAATAAAAATTTAATGTTTTATTTATGTAGTTTATTTAATATGAACATGAATAAAATTTTGAAATAACAATTTTGATAAGATTTAAGGAAATGATTTGTATTAGAATAAAGTACAATATATTTAATGTGTTGTAATCAATAGCTGGAATTGAGTAATAAATGTTGAATGATTTAGATGAAAATAAAATAATTGTTGATAACTAAAATTCATTTGAAGTTCTAATATTGGATAATTAAATTGTTTAGATTTAATATTGGAAATTGTTTAGATAATTGAATCTTGAATTTAATATGAATGAAAATGATGTTGAAAGTTGATTTAAATTTTATTTAAACAAGAATGAAGATTGTTAACTTTTAAAATTGAATCTAAAAGTGATTAAATTGGTTTTGGAAATTTCTTGTTTTAATCAACGTGTAAAAATAGTCTTTTTGGGCACTGTCTCGGATTTCGACGAAACCAGTTTCATCGGATCCGTAATAGTGAATTATTGTAGGATTTCAAGTTTCGTATCGGTCGGACTTAGCGTTTGGCCGTGCGAGCTTGAACGGGTAGAAATCAATTAAAATAATTTAATTAAAATAATTTGATTTGAAAAGCTATCTTCTGAATATAATGGAATTGGCTCCCGAGACTTCCATTTTGTTCGGAATAGGGTTATAACATATAGAACACCAGGCGGCACACTTTGTTTGGAGTTCGGAAAATTTATGTGTGAATCGGGCCGGAAATTTATATAATAGGTCGTTTCACTTCATTTCGTCAAACCCTAACTAAAACTTCAGCCACTCCTCTCACGTTTTAATGGCCAAAATTCGTCGACTTTTTCTCCTCGATTTCTCCTCATCCGCTCAACGAAATCAAACGACTCCAAAAGAGAAAATGTAGATCTCGACGAGCTCTATGAGATGGACAGTCGGATCATCGTCTTACGTCGTGTGGTGGCCGATGTGAGGCTGCGTTCGAGCTGCACGTTTTAAGTTTTTTAGCGCATTGATTCGCACGTGCGACTAGAGAGGCGGAGCTGGCGGTGCGGCGTGTCTCGCTGGCGATCATCGATTGCAGTAAAAAATAAAAAGATGAAGGATGCGAGCAATCTGGGAAGAAGGAGGCGCGGGCTGGGTACTGTAGGAAGAGAGATGGAAGAATTAGGTTATATTAATTGTTTTTATTAAGTTAATTTAAATGTTAATTAAAATCGTTATGCTAATTGTCGTATAACTTTTTCATGCGAGGTCCTTTTCGAACGAAATGAGTTGCATTGGATTCGTATCGACGTCGTTACGACATGGAATCAAATTGGAATTTATTTGAAGTTGAAAAATTTTCAGTTCAAATAAAGGTGAGTGTTTTAAACCACTCACGAGATGCTAAAATATTCTGATGTTAGTTGAATCTAAAATCGTGAAGTTATTTATTTTATTGATTGTTGTTTGGCAATTTAAACCGACATTATATTGACATATGAATTTAACTGTTAGGAATTTGTAATCGATGGTTAAATTTGAAATTGAAATTAAACTGCTGATAAAATTCCCGATTATTAATAACTAATTAACAGTATTGATTTATTGGCTGTTTTGGATGTCGATTGTGATGGATGCCTATTGGTTGATATTTTGGATGATTGGATGTTTATCTATTTTATATGTATCCTGTTATCACCCTGTATATTATTGACAGTATATAAAACCGTATCTTGAATTATTTCAAATAAATTAAGAAATAGGTTGAATTGATATATACCTATGACACTTTGATTTGGATTGAAATGATATATATCCATCCCTGAATTAAAATTGAAATAACTGATCACTTGGCCATAAGATAGAAAATTATATACGGACACCAGATTGGTTAAATTAAATGGTTTTAAATTCTTAAATTTGAATTTATTTAAATGATTTTGTTTTAAGAAATAAAAATTGAATTTATAAAGATTGAATTAATTTTGAATTCGAGCCTTGAAATATTGAAATTTAATTGGTTAAAATGAATCGTTTTAAGAATTTATTTTGAAATGTGAGGTAAAAATCGACATATGACTTAAGCTAAGAAAAGTGAAATTGTTTAAAGATTTGAACTTTTACTTGAACTTCGAATTTGTTTAAGTAAAAGCGATATAAATGGATATTTCAAAAACTGAGCTCGGAATCGAATTATTTTGAAGATTTGAATCTAAAATTCGAACATTGAAGTTTAATTTGAATCAAGTGATTTAAATCAATATTCTGAAATTTAACTCGAACTTTATATAAACTGAAATGGTTCGAATGAAATCAAAATCAAAATTAATTCGAATTGAAATCGAAGTTGATTTGAAATTGAAATTGATTTAAATTGAAATCGAAATTGAGTCGATTAGAATTGAATTAAGATTGAAAATGATTTGAATTGGAAAAATTGAAATTGAATAAGTTTGATTGGAATTTGGACTTGGGTCCAGATTTTTTGAAATGGAAATTGACAGTTTGATATGAAATTATTTTCAAAATAAATTATTTTAATATAAACTGTTTAAAATCTATCTTTTTAAATATTCAAATTATTTTGATTTTCCCAATTATTTTACTATATAAACCATTTTCAATACTCAAGTCGTTTTATATCATACTGTTTTAAATCTTTGAACTATTTAAACTATTTAAACTATTTAAATTATTCAAATATTTAAACTATTTTAACTATTTAAATTATTCAAACTATTTTCAAAATTTCAAACTGTGCAAGGTTGGAATGTTTATATTTAAATCGTTGAATTAAATGCGAATTTGGTTAAAATGAAGTTATAACCTAAATTGAAATTCAGAATGGAAATTTGAATGGACTGATATTTTCAAGTGAAACTGACATATTTTAAGTAAATGTGATATTTTGAAATGAAATGATATTTTGAAGAGAATATGATATTTTGATATAGAGTATGAATCATTTTCGAGATGTAAAAGAATCAACCAGTGTGTAAAACGACGTTTGGTTGTTAACGAGATTGGGGCCTCATATTGGCATACTCTCTATCAATATTGGAACCACTTTAACAACTGTGTAGGTAGAGGAGATTCCAAAATGAAGTGGTTGGATTTGGTGTACCTTTGTTGTATTTGAAGAAAGAGAATGATGATGGTAGACCTCGGCACCTCTGCCAATTTGAAATGACTAAATTAGGACGACTTGACAAGGCCAAGTGGGCTAGCTACTCCTAGTCCTAGCGGTCGTCTGTTCTTCAATTTTCTTCTTGGACTTACTCCATACTATTACTTTTGATGTTGGTTTCGATTGGTGCACCTAGATTTGGGATGACCTCCCTTTGCCTCGATATGGGATGGATGGACGCGCTGGGCGGTCGTGGCTAGGATGCGTTACCACCAGCCCTGCGACCCGAACTCGTAGTATCATACCTTGGGCATTGCCTCACGTGCCTTGTCATACTTTTATCCTTACACGAGATCACTACGAGTTTGGTTTAATGTTGTCATATCACGGCACATCCCTATCCCCCGACGTACTACTTGGCCGTTATATGCAAACTGTACGACAATGCTTAAAAATGTGTTAATGGCGATTAATGTAAAGCCTTAATGGTAAGAAAATTATTTATTTTATTGATTAGACATTGCATATATGATGTATTCTACTATATATAAATATTTTGACGGATTCTTAAGAGATGGAAAATCCCGTAACATCTCTTGAGTTATTGCACGCACGTTATACACTGGATATGAGATGTAAAACCCATAAACATTTCTGACGCTATTACACTCCTGTTATATGTGATATTGATTTGAATCACATAAGGATATTTTAGTCTTGACTCGAGTGTTTTGTCTTTTCATTACGCTCGGGTCAACCTTGAGTTTTCAACGCACAGAAGATTATTTTCTGGAGGACGAAGACGAAGATTTGGTATATTATATTACCACTATTATTTCATTACATTGTTTGTTTTACTGCATTATTCTATTGGTTTGTTGTATATATAACTCTGATAGATATTGTAAAATTTAATCAAATGTACAGTATAAACAACTTCATGAACTGTTTATTTGTTTATTATATTTTGTCATTCTGCTGCGAGATTCTGTATTTGTTTTCTTATTTTCTTAATTTTCTTAATTAAACCTATTGATTATCTTTGTTCCGGATTGTTTGAGTTGGACATGTGTTGATTATTGTCGATTTAAATCTTTTGAAATGTGGGTCGTCACAGATTAATTGGTCATTTAATTAGCAGAATAAGTTGAACCTGAACTATTGAGTTGTGGAGAAAGGGGATAATTTTATCACCTAAAATAATTGGGTCGGCAATTTTTTTATTGGACTTAATATTTAAAAATTAGGGGCTTTGTGTTTTTAAATTTTTTTTTACTTTGTATTTCATTTTAAACTTTTTAATTTACTAGTCGTGTGACTAGGGGACGAACTACGGTGGTGTAGTTCGAGAATTTGCAACTCAGTGGCTAAGTTGTGGCGGGGTTTTCAGCGTAGAGTTAGGTTAGTCGATAGCGGGTGTCGCGAGTTTACATGTGTAAGCGTCTGACTACTTAATTTCTAGTAGAAACCTTGGAGGCAGCATGTAGGCAGGGTTTTGCCGAAGCTGGGTAAATCTGTGTGTTCTATTTTCTGCTTTTATTCTGCTATTATCTGTGCTACTATTATTCTGCTATATCTGTGTTGAAATTATTTTATATACTTCCGCATTAGATTTTTATAATCAATAATATCACCCTATTCACCCCCTCTAGGGTGAAATCGATCCTACAAGTGGTATAGGAGCTAGGAACATAATTTAATTGTTGTTTTAAAATTTAGATTTTTCAAAAACTAATTTTTGTTTTAAAAATTTGAATTTTTAAAATGGCTTCTTTTAATAATGCTTTTATTGAGTGTCAGTCCATAGTTAGACCACCAATGTTCAATGGTGAATATGCTTACTGGAAAAATAGAATGACAATCTTTCTGAAAACTATTGATGCTTGGAATATTCACTACGCCATAGATGGCCTATTGCAACGAAAATACAAGATGTTGCTAGCTACAATGTAACGATAGCTATGCTGATTTTTGTCTATTACAACATTAGCTACAGGATGTTAGCATAGATATCAACACTATGATGCAGTATCTATAGACTTACAAAAATATTATAAAAAATGAGTGTGGGCTGAAAAAAAAGCGGGTTGAAATAATTTTTAACGCGGGAAGCAAAAACAAAGCGGCAAAAGTTAACAAAATATTGAAGGGTTTCACTCAAACACTTAACAAAATACGTACTCCGCCGCTCAACCTCTCAAACACTCAAACAAAATCAGCCGACTCCTTGTACTTAAATGGCTGCTCGTTTGTTCCTCTTTGCTTTGAAATTAGGGCTTTGAGGCACCGCTTCAATTTGTTGAAGATGCTTCGAATACTTTCCTCTATCAAAGTTAGCTTGCGGCTGCGAAGTCGAGATTGAGTGATGCTTTGAATTGAATTGGTATGTTTAGTCCTTATTCGATTTATACTTTTCTCGACTTTGATTCGAGTTGAATGATTGTTCGTTTTAGTTGTTGCTTGAACTCGAATAAGTATTTGCCTATGATGTTACGGGTTTATATAGGGTTCGAACCCCTATATTTTCGTTCGTGTATTCTATACGAAATCGTCTGATAATTCTTCGCTTGGCCGTTTGATTATAGTTGAATGTTGGTGATTTCTCTGACTTCTTCCAATTCGTATATTTTATTTGCTTGTTTCCCATGGTATTGATTTTTGACTTGGTTCAATTTCTTGTTGCCTTGTGCATCACGGTTTCAAATTTGAATTGTTCGATTTTTTCTTGTTGACTTCGGCTTGAGTTTGTTTCGTGGCCACCACGGCTTTTCATTGATTTTTGCATTGACATTGATTCCTTTCTTTGTGCTTGTTGACTTTGGCATGATTGTTCATGTTTGTAGCATACTCGACTTTGGCATTGCTTTGAACTGCAGCATGCTTTGTTGTTGGCTTCACAGTTGTTGTTCTCTGGTCTACCTGATCCTGTTAGCCTATGAAACTATTTGTATTCATTGTATAGTCAGGTTGTTCTTGCTGTTGCATAAGTATATTAAGTGCATGTTGTTTTTGTACTGTTGCATTGTGTTTATATATTGAGAGCTCTAGTTGCTTCAACATACTACTAACATATATGCATTGTTTAGTTCACTGTTTTGTACTGGTGCATTTACTTCACTTGAGTGTGCATTTTAGTCTGGTGGCTTCACTTGCATATTGAACTAAACCCTGTATTGCTGTTGATGTGCACTGTGCTTCAAGTCTCGTGTAGTTTCACTGGAATTTTTGCATTCTTTGTTGAGTTCCCTGTCCACTGCTCAACTCGAAGTCTGGTTGCATATATGCCATAACTATCTCATTGTTTTAAACCACACATACATACATATGTGTGTTGTTGGTTCATTATTTTGGTTGATTGCATGGATCACTGGTCTGGTAGTTACACTACTGTTTTGTTGTTTGACATTTTTATGCTGCCACTTTGTACATTATTTTGTGATCTGGTTCCATTGATTTCATACTTCATGTGGTCTGGATTTGCTTTAAGCCCATTTCTGGTTTGCATTGAAATTGAGTCATAGGTGCATTTTCTTGTAGTAATTGTGAAGTGGTGCATCTGTTCTTCGTTTCACTGGTGCATGTGCTTATGCCTTCATTTCCAGTTGAGTTTGAACTTATATTTGGATTACACCTGCGTTGAATCCAGCTTATAGCTCGGGTTTGACCTTGTGCTGATATGGTGACTTTATTTTTATTGCACTTGAGTTGAACCCGTCTTTTGATTTAGGTTTGACCTTGTGCTCACCTGTCCCTATAGATTTATCAAGTGTATATCGGTGTGCACGCCCTTGTGGCATGTACAGTGATACACTGTGCATGTCACAAGCTTTTCGTGTATGATGAATTCAAATTTAAATGATGACGAACAACCCAAATAACTTAGGCAAATAATATTTTCAAAATCACATTTTATTTTATATTGCAAAAATATTTATTTTTCAATTTTACCGCGTCAGTGTGTATTTTTGCAGATTACTCAAATGCTGGATTCAATCTGGAATAGAGTTGAAGATTAATACGAGTGAATGAGTGAAATGTAGTGAGGTGCAAATGTAAATGAAAAATTGTGATGTAATCAAAATTGTATTGTAATTGAAATTGTATATATATAATGAGAGCTTGAATTTTTACTATTCAAAATTGTAATAAATATTTGTTTGAATAAAATATCCGTTTGAATTTAAATTCTGAGTTATTTATTTTATTCAGCAAATATTTATTTAATCTGTGAAAATAAAATAGCACAATAACAAATACATTTAAATGATATATATATATGTTTATTATCATCAAACAAAAATCATATACTCACATATTCAACAGTGGGCCCCACAATATAGGCCCACATGTTGGGGCCCAGATTGTGGGGCCCACTTTTTAGTAGATTTGGTACCTGTGACAACAACAGAACCGATGTTGCCCTAGGGCCGCAAAGATGTTGCCTTTGACTCTAGGGCAACGCGAAAAAATGCATCACCGAGAAAGTGTTGCCTTTGCCCTTTTTTAGCCTACAACAACATTTTTTGGCACTTCCTGCATCACTTCTTGGGTGTTGCAGTATGTAATTTATGGCGTAGTGATTATTGAGACAGGTTATAGAGAACCAACTATAGTTGTAGATAATCAGGAAATAGATAAACCGATGGATCAATGGACAGATCTAGAAAATAGACTATGGAATGCTAATGCTAATGCTAAAGCTATGAATTCTATTATTTGTTCATTGGATCAAATTGAATTTAATCGTGTCTCACATTGTCTAACTGCGCAGGAAATATGGCACACACTTGAAGTGACTCACGAAGGAACATCTCAAGTCAAGGAATCTCACCTTGTCATGCTAAGCAGCGAATACGAGAAATTCACAATGGGCAAGGATGAAAATGTCAAAGAGATGTATGGACGACTTTCCGATATTATATACAAATCAAAAGCTCTTGGAAAATCATACACAGAGTTGGAAATAGTCCGGAAAATCCTCAGAGTCCTCCCACGAAGTTTTGAAGCGAAAGTTACAGCCATTCAAGAATCGAAAGATTTGAAACAAATAAAAGTTGAAGAACTCATCGAAAATCTCACCACTTATGAGCTAGAAATGAAATTCAAAGAAAAGCGTGAAGGAGGTGATACTCGAAAGAAATCAATAGCTCTTAAAGGAACAACAGAAAGTGATGATGATGACGACGATGATGATGGAGCAGCTGAGCTGGCACTATTAATAAAGAAATTAAAAAGGTGGAATCACAAATACGGAAATCCAGCTCTAAATCAAAAACTGAAAAGCAGAATAGTCAAAGCACTAGACAACTTAGACAAGCAAGAGATCATTTGTCATAAGTGCAACAAACCCGATCATATCAAGCCCAATTGTCCACAAAATCGATTCAGCCATGGAAAGAAACAGAAAAGGAGAAGTTTTGCAGCCACTTGGGATGAAATGGATGAAGATGATAAAAGCAGTGGCAGTGAGAGCAAAAAAGCAGATATGTGCCTTTGAGGTGATATAACTGACAGTGATGATGACGAGTCAAGCGAGGTATCAAAACTTACTCATTCAGAATTGCTTATATATTTTCACGAAGTCAATGGCTGTTTCGAACGACTTAGGGAGAAATACACTAAAATTGAATCACAAAGAGATACTTTGATAGATTTAAATAAACAACTTGACCAAGTAGTTAAAACTATCAAAGCAAGAGCCCTATCTGTGATAAGTGTCCAACATTTGAAGAAGAAATTAAAAAATCAGAAATTAAAATTAAATCGCTTGAAAATGAAATTCTGATTTTGAAAGAAAGTGAAAATACGAGGAGAGAAAATTCTATTAAAAAGTGCACACAATTATTAAATGAAAATGAATCTCCCAAAACACAAGTCCAACAACTGTCTACGACTTTAGGAAAATTTTCAAAAAGTGAAAGATCGTTAAATATGCATTAGGAAAACAAATCGTTAATATAGTTAGACAAGGACTTGGGTATAATCACTCTGAACGTATTAGAGGTGAAATTAAACAAGTCAATTCAAAGTGCACAATATGTGGAAAAACTGAACACAATCAGAATATTTGCTGGTATAGACCCAAACATGTGAAAACCATTCCAATTTGGGTTCCGAAAGGCACAAATACAAAATTCCTCAAAGTCAAACAAATCTGGGTGCCGAAAGGAACATATATAAATAGTTTTGGGTCTCCACAAACATATTTTTCAAAACATTTTGCCACTAACAACCATGGACCTATAAAAATAAATAGGTCACAAAAATATTTTCTCGTGTAGGTATGGTGGTAGGCTAAGGAACAACAACAGTGTTATCTGGATTCTGGCTGTTCCAAACACACAACGGGCGACAAATCAAAGTTTCTTAGCCTAGTATAAAGGTGACAGAATCACAAGGGGCAATAACGAAAAATTATAGTAAAGGTAAAATAGGTAATGGTACATCTTGAACGATTTATTAAATGTGAAGATCTGCACCATAATCAGAATTAAATCAGCCAGTTATGTGATAAAGAAATGAATGATGATATTGATTCCGACTTTTTCAAAATTGTTGGCCAATTATATTTTTATGCCGAGAACACTATAAGTACCTCAAGAGTCTTTGAACTATTTCACATAAAATTGCTTGGAATAATGATGGTGTTTTATTGATTGATGATAATACATTTGGTTATTTTACTGCTGACTCTATATTCATAGTTTTGTTTATTGGCACGGCTTCAATTAAAATCCAAAAGAATTTCATTTAAAAGTTGTAAAAAGGATTTCAAGGAACTGTTGCAACTTCACAATCTGGTCTATAACATCCAACTAATAATAATCTTGAGTCAAAGAGAAATTCGGATGCAGATAACACTGGTAATCTAGTTGATGGAAAAATTACTAGTGGAACGTGATTTATGTTGAGACATTCAGTAGTTGCATTGTTTTCAAAGAAAATATCTGCATATTTTTCATTTCAAATAATTTTCAATTAGCAGACATTTTTCTTTTATAAAACCCTTTCCAGAAAATCGTTTTGTTGACCTTGTTTTAGATTAGTCATTTTTAGAAAATTTGATAATTATTTTTGAATTTGATCTTAAATTATTACATTAACTAATCTGACTTCCTACTGATTATCTAAAAGATAAATAGTGATTGAAAAAGTGATGAGTGTTGATATTGATCATATATTATAACTTGAGACAATATACTTAGTAAATTTCTTTAGAATTTTAAACAAGAGTTATAAAAACTTTTTGTTGGTAAAAATTCCATGACCATTTCTATTTCTATCATATTTCTAACGACCTTCACTCATCAAAATCCAATATGGTATGTCAATATGTGGTATTTTAAACGGGAAATTATTCATTTTTCATTTCATTATATTTTAACAAATAAAAACATCCAAAGTATTCACACTCATTTAAAGGTCCTCACGGTTATGCATGGATGAATTACTTAGAATTTTTTATTATGTGCTTTCTTGCTCATTTGAAAGTCCTCACGGTTATGCATGTATGGAACACATATCAAAATGATTGATTAAATAGACAAGTTGATTCTAATCACATTTAAAGTCCTCAGGTTATGCGTGGTTAGAAGATACTTGAATTCATTTTTTTTTAAATTGGAATACTACTAATCTCATTTAAAAGTCCTAACGATTATGCATGGTTAGTAGATATTCAAATTCCTGATATAAATATACCACAAATAGACACAACTATATGGTTTTATATGATGACATCATCTTATCACTCTAAAGTGGAATACGTGTCAAATAGAGTATTTATGATTTTTGTTTGATTTTTTATTGAAATTTAATATTTATATTCGATTGAGTTTTAATGTTGTATTAATGTCTATCACTTTATCTCTATTTTTCTAACACTACTACTCTTTTGCTGATAACAAAAGGGGGAAAGAAAAGTTAAGATTTTGGCAAATAAAGATCAAATATTTTATTTTGTATTTTCCAGTTGCATCTAAGTTCATTTGCATATTTTTATTTATTTACATGCATATATGAAGGGGGAGCTTTGTTGTAGAAAGGGAGCATTCAAATAGGGGGAGCGAATTGAATGATCAAATACATTTACTAAATTCAAAATCTTAAATATATGTTTGTTATCATCAAAAGGGGGAGATTGTTGAATATGCTAGTATATGATTTTTGTTTGATGATAATAAACACACACACACACACATATATATATTCATTTAAATGTATTTGTTAATGTACCATTTTATTTTTCACATAATTAAATAAATATTTGCTGAATAAAATAAATAAAACGGAATTTAAATTCAAACGGATATTTTATTCAAACAAATAATTTATTACAATTTTGAATGGTACAAATTTGAGCTCTCACTATATATACACAATTTCAATTACAATACAATTTTGATTACATCACAATTTTCAATTTACATTTGCACCTCACTACATTTCACTCATTCACTCGTATTACTCTTCAACTCTATTCCAGATTGAATCCAACATCTGAGTTATCTGCAAAATACACACCGATGCAGTAAAATGGAAAAAGAAAATATTTTTGCAGTGTAAAATAAAATGTATTTTGAAAATATTATTTGCCTTAGTTATTTGGGTTGTTCGTCATCATTTAATTTTTGAATTCATCAAACACGAACAACTTGTGACATGCACAGTGTATCACTGTACATGCCACAAGGCCGTGCACACCGATATACACTTGATAAAATTATAGGGACATGTGAGCACAAGGTCAAACCCAATCAAAAGCCGGGTTCAACTCAAGTGAAATACAAATAAAGTCATGATATTAGCAGAAGGTCAAACCCGAGATATAAGCTGGATTCAACACAGGTGCAATCCAAATGTACAAGTTCAATAAAATGGTCAAGACAACTAAAACAAGCCTCGACCAAAAATTCAGTGATGTACACATGAAGCCAGCAACAACAGAGGCTAGACAGTCCAACCAGACTCGAGACACATGAAGACTGAAATAAAATGATGTATATATGAAGTCCAAAATCAATAACAGCTTAACATGCTCATATGTACACAGTGAAGTCATGAAACATCTTCAACCAGATTAATGAGCAAAGCTTCAACATAACAATCATATCAAGCTGCATCAGAGGCATGCACAGCTACAAGCAATCTACTTGACTGGAAAGACCAACCAAATGGAGCAAGTCATATACAACTCAAGGGTTCAGGTTCAACTCAATCTATACCAGTCCACAAAGAAAACAAGTACCAACTCAAATCCAAACAACATGAAGTATGAATGCAATGACCAAAGGCAAGCCCAGTTATAATATGAAACTGGTTTGAAGCAATAAGACTACAATGCAACTCAGACTGCAATGACAAGTAAGGAGCAACATGTATACATATACATGCTACAACAATGAGCAGTCTAGAAAGACCATGACAACAAAAACTGGAGCATAACAGCAGACAACATGAATACATATATGCAAGCAAAGCTACTACATAGTGCAACAGCCTCAACATCAAAGACCAGACCCAAATCAACATGAAGTACATGGAGCAGAAAACTACATATATATATGTAGTATGACCAAACTTAATTGCATAAACATCAACACAGAGATCTAGCTCAACACCAAAGTACAATAGAGCATGTGCATATATACACAAGCCTGGCAACATGGAATCAAAGTGAAGACTACATGATGTAACATGAAGACACTGCAACATGAAGACAAATGCAAATACAATGCATCAGGGCACATATAGACAGAACCAGAAACTTAACCAAACCAAGAACTGAAATGAAACCAGACCAAACTCCATGTACACTTGCACCAAATCAGTTCACATGGAATGCAACACTTCAATCAATGCACAGTGCAGACTTATGAACACAATGAAGACCAACAGATCAGAGACAAGTGCACAAGTCATGTACAAAGGCACACTGGAATATGTAGTGCAACAAAGTGGACATGCAATCAACCAAACTTCAGCTACAAAATGTATGTATACATATATACGCTATGCGCATAATTCAAACGGCCAAGACCAGACCTCGAATAAGCACGTGCACTTATATACATATGCAACAACCGGAATACAACCAGAGAATCACCAAACAAGTGCAGGTACACAAGTGGAATAAAGACAATATCATCACAAAATCACCATAACCGAAGTCAACAGAGAATCAGAGCCGTGGTAACCAAGGAATAATTCGAATAAGTCAAAATGCCAACAAAATCAAAACCGTGGTGACCAAGGCAAAAAAGAACGGAACCAAGTCAAAGACGAAAGCCGTGAAAATCAAGCAACAACATATACGAATTAAAAAAGCCAATACAAATCACAACATTCAATCATAATCAAGTGGCCGAGATAAATCAATTGACGAATTCAAGTAAATATATTTGAACGAAATTATAGGAATTCGAATCCTATTTAAACCATAACATCATCGGCATATGAAGGCATCGAGTTCAAAGCAAATCAACCAGAAAAGCAAAAAAAGGGAAATCACGTACCAATTCAAGTGAACTCGATCGAGAAGGAGTCGTGTGCAAATCAAAGGAACAGTCGATCGTCAAAGCTGGAAACGCAAAAACATTCACTCGATCGATCAACGAAGTCGGCATCCTAGCAAAGCCCTAATTTCAGAACGAACGAGCAATGAAAGAAGCAGCCATTATCATAGACAAAAAAAGACACGACCGATAGTGTAAAAGGAGAAAGGGGATAATTTTATCACCTAACATAATTGGGCTGGCAATTTTTTTATTGGACTTAATATTTAAAAATTAGGGGCTTTGTGTTTTTAAAATTGTTTTTACTTTGTATTTCTTTTTAAACTTGTTAATTTACTAGTCGTGTGACTAGGGGACGAACTACGGTGGTGTAGTTCGAGAATTCGCAACTCAGTAGCTGAGTTGTGGCAGGGTTTTGAGCGTAGAGTTAGGTTAGTTGATAGCGGGTGTCGTGAGTTTACGTGTGTAAGCGTCTGACTACTTAATTTCTAGTAGAAACCTTGGGGACAACACGTAGGTAGGGATTAGCCGAAGCTGGGTAAATCTGTGTGTTCTATTTTCTGCTTTTATTCTGCTATTATCTGTGCTGCTTTCATTCTGCTATATCTGTGTTGAAATTATTTTATATACTTCTGCATTAAATTTTTATAATTAATAGTATCACCCTATTCACCCCCCTCTAGGTTGAAATCGATCCTACAGAATAAATTCCCGTACTACTATTTTATAGATTTGAACATTTGATTATATATCGTTAATTGATATACCACTTGGAATATGTCATATTTTAAACCATGAGGGTTAAGTATTGAATTTATTTACATAGTCGTTGATTATGCAAATATCATTTATTAACTTGGAAAGTGAAGTTGAATGATATATTTTTCATTTAAGTATCATTGTGATTGTTAAACCTCTTTCAAAATTTTAAAAGTTATTATTAATTTGAAAGTTATTTTAAGAATAATTATTATCTATTATATAGTTTAAACGAAAATTAAAATTCGGTAATAAGATTTAAAAAGGTAATAACTATTTTTTTAGTATTTTTTTAAAAGATATTTACTAATTGTTTTTAATAATTATTTAAAGTTAATTATTTTCTTAATATGATTCCTAAAAGTTATTTCTTAAAGTTATTTAAGAAATTTATTTATTATTTTAATAGTTAATTAATTATTGTTTTTAAAAAGGTTTTAATTTAATTACTTATTTAAAGTGATTTAACTATAATTTAATTTTTAACCAAAGTTATTTAATTATATTATTGGTTAATTACTTATCATATTAATATTAGTTAAAAGTTAATTGATTATTGTACTAATAACATTTCAAAGTTAATTAATTATTATATTAATACTGTTTTAAAGTTAACTTATTATTATTATAATAGTGCTTAAAACTAATTTAATATATTATTAATGAGATTCTAAAGTTATTATTTTGGATGAGATTTAATTAAAATGAAATAGAAGGGTGTTTAAATAATAAATTATTATTTAAGGTTATTTTAAATAATATATGGTTTAACAAGGGAACCTTACTAACTCAAAGAGTCTATTAAATAAGTTTGTTTAAATATGGGAAGAGTTTTATAAATGGCTTTGGATATTTATAAAAGAATTTATAAATGAGTTTTAAGGATCTAAAAAGGAGAAGTTTTATAAATGAGGTTTTGAGATTTATAAAGAATGTTTAATAAATAGATTGGAGATTTATAAAGAAACTTTAAAAATAGATTTGGAGATATTTATAAAATAAAGAGATTTGGAAAGAAATGGTTGATTTTTCATGGCGTAATTCAAGGGGCAGGGATTGCCTACATTTTACTATGGATTCGCTGGGATAGCGATGCAACCGTTGAGTAAACTGCAATCCATGATTGATACTGAACGGTGCTTTCCATATCTATTTTTAAAAGTTTTTAAGTATTTTGAAAGGAATGGTTTATGAACATACCTATTCCAGTGAGTAAATACATGAGTATTTTAATAAATATTTTTGAAGAGATTCTAATTAATGGTAATTTAATTAAATGAGGCTTAACGATTTCAATGGGAAACATAATCTTTGTTTTGAATGTTTGTTTATTTAATAGTTAAATAAACGACTAACAAACCTTGGCCTAAATATGCAATCCTTCTTAATTTTAGTGGTAGGGAAACAATTCCCTACTTAACACCGAAGGATTTTAACTCTAGAAATATCTAAGAGAAACACGGGCATTATATGGTATAGTTACCGTCGGTGGTGCTATAATGTACGTATAAACTCGTTTTGTTCTTCTAGGATAAATGATAAGGAGATCCGTCCACTTTAATGGTTAGGGGGTGATCCTTGATCTTACGTATTGTATGATTATTTCCTATATAACCGATATTGAGCATTCCAAAAATCAATGATTGGTTTTTGGGGTGCCCGGTAAGCGGGGGAGTGTACTCGTATGAGATGACTCGTACCGTAACCACTCCAAAAACCATATACGGTTCTAGGGTGGAGTTTCGTAATATATTGAGATGTTAGAATCCATGAGTGGTTCCGAAACTCGTTGGGGTATGGGAATCCATGTGTGATTCCAAGATCTATGTGAAATTGAGAATCCATGTGTGATTTCGAGATCCGTTGGGGTATTGGAATCCATGTGGGATTCGATGATCTATTTTAATGGTGGTGCGTGAGCTGGAATGCCGGACGTAGCCTCATCAGCGGTAATGACTAAAATAGAGATATGAGGCATTGCCAGTAGGGTTGGCAAACCCATAGGGTGCATTCGGCTCCACCTAGACGTTACCTACAGTTGTTATGCATGCATGAGGCGATGCACTCAGTCTTAGCTAGACCAGCTATGTTTTTCTTATGATACATCACTAGGGGTGTATGCTACTTAGGAAGGATATCTCTGATCCTTGTGTAAGAGGACCTTTCTCGAAGTACTAAGGGCATCTCCATGAAATCCTACACAATTAGCGAACGTGCCTTATCGGTTGTTTATTATTTACATAGTATTGTTGTGACGTACACTCACGAGCATCACAACTACTTAATTATTACTATTTTCACTCTTAGACGTTATTATAATACCATTGAATTTTCTAATATAAATGTTTTGGTTATCGTAAGGTTAAAACCCGTCCGTGTTTATATGCGGCGTGGTCTTACGAGATACCTTTGATTTTAAAGTATTTTACAAGTTATAATAAATAAAATTCCTTGTGATTTGAGTTTCTCACGTTGGTTTTACCAGACTAACCCGGACGTTGTTTTCTATAATGCTCAGGTCAGCCCGAGCATATTTTCCATATTAGTTGGATACTTTGGAGCTTTCAGGAGACGAGCTAGGTTCTACAAGACGTATTCACGTATCTTATATTTTCCGTTATTTTGTTGTTCTTGACTTCTGTATGTATTCACCGACAATTGTAAGGACATGTTGTTATAACTGTCCAGACTAAAATAGGTTAGTGCGCTTTGATTTGTGTTATATATGTGTGTGTGTGTGTATAAGATGATTTCTTTTGTAAAGGTCTTTTGTTTATATTATATATTTATCTCTTTACGACATGAGATTCTATTCTTTCTTTTCTTCCTTTCACCCCAACAATTTGTCTTTCCGGCACTTGGATATTCGGCACGTGAATACCGTGGATGTATTAGTGTCGATTTCTAAGGGTCAAAAAGACCGGTCGTTACACGTGGTATCAGAACTTAGGTTGAGCGAACACCTAGGCCTTGGTGGGGAAAACTCATTAGAGATGAGATTAGTAATATCCTAGAATGAGTTTGAGTGCATATATGAGAGCGTGTAATTGTTAGTGATATAAAAATATTTTGTACTGTGTTGTTTGATATGTTGAGTGGTTTATGAATTCTGGTCGATGCGTTTGGCCAACGTTATCGATAAGAATTCCTAAACACTTAAACAAGGCCAAATCAACATAATATTGTTGTAAATTGGTAGATGAAATAATTTTACCTAGGAATGTATTTTTTATATATAAAGGAATAATTTTTTTCAAAGAAAATTTAATGTAGTTATTCTTGGTTGTGCTTGTTTGTTAGAAAATGATAATATTCCATCATTATCGTCTAGGACTTGATTATTCATGCTCGTCCGGTTCTGAGCATCAACTATTATCTGTTAATCTGTCTAGAATCTTCCTTTTTAAAAAAACCTAGATTGGGTAGATAGGAAATTTGGGAACATTGAAAACAAATACCTTGTGCATTAAGTTTCATAGTTTGACTATAAGGCATTCGATTGATAATGCTGAGTTAAAATTTGACTTCAATATAAGTTGTTTATGTTAAGAAAATTTAAATATTTTAAACTAAATATTTAGAAATGATTTTATATAAAATTTTATTTTACAAAAAGTTGTTTATTAAAGTTAAAATATTTTGAATTAAATATTCAGGAAATAAATTTACAAAGATGATTTTATATAAATGGAATCTGAAAACTTAAATCCTGGTGCTTTTAGAATATGGTTTTCAAAGTTTTAAGAAGATAATAATAATATTGTTTGAAGATATTTTACAATATAGGTATTTTAAAAAGGAATTTTGTTATAGATTTGTTTGGGTAAAAAAATAGATTTTGACTAAATTCCCAAAAGCATGATTTGGTATATAAAAGGAAAGATGTGTATTATTTTTTCAAATGATTTATGAGAAAAGAAGTATTAATATTACTTGAAAGAGTTTAAAGTATAAATATTTTAGGAAATAATGGCAATAGTTTGCTTAAAAAAATTTCAAGTGTAAATACTTTTGGAAAAGAATATTTTTTTTCTTAAGAAAAGGTATATTTTCTTTGGATTGGTTCGGGAAAATGAGTCTCAATTTGTTTTTTGATGATCAGAATAATCTTCTAAGTGAAGATTGGATGTTTGCTTAGGCGAAAAGTATTGTGCACTTAGTAAATTATTCTCTTTGTCATTGTACAGTAGGGATGAGTTCGAATCCGAACGAATCCAAAGCAAGTTGGAAATTGATTATTTTTGTTAGAACTATTTATTTGGAAATATACATACATACATATATATATGTATATGTATGAAGTATTGTTTTAAAAAGGGGATTTTGAAAATTGAAAAAGTGTTTTTAATTAACTAGTTCAAATGGATTGAAAATAACTAAAAATGGGCAGGAGACGTGTCCGGATGGTAGACACTTCTCTTAAGTATTACCCTTCTTGGTATGGGAATATATAATACTATTTGGCAGTATCCAGTTCCTTGGTTTTATTTTGGGGTTACTCAGGCTAAATATATTTGTTAGGGATTAAAAAAACATATAGTAACATTTAAAAAGATTTTTGAAATAAATATCCAGGCATTTGACTCTTAAGTTTCCAAAATATAAAGGTATCTTGATTTAAAATGGACTGATTAATGAAGTTTAATTGGGTCAAATATATTAAGAAGGTTTAACAAACTTTTTTTTATTAAACCATGTCTTTTGATTTTAACATCTAGGAAGTTAAAAAAAAAATCTTGAGGTTATTGTTCTGGCTAATAAATATTTTTACCTTTAAGTGTTTAAATAAAAGTAGATTCTAGGATAGAGTTTGGATACCAGCATCCTACTCTTCTTAGCTACTTACTAGACCGAACAAGTAAAAGAAGTTGTATTGGTCGACTCAATTTTAAGATCCAAAGTTATTTTGGACCAACATCTAGATAGTTAAAGGTGAACAAAATAAAAATCTGATGTTTGTATATACTCTTAGGATGTAGGAGAGTATTGTACAAATTAATAAATTAAAATGATTTTATAAAAAGGGTTTCATAAATAAGGATGTGTCATTTTAAAAAGTTGAACCTAAATTGGAATTTTATGAAATATTTTCATAAATATTTTTGGGAGATTTAAAAGTAATTGGGTAAGTAAGAACCTTTAGATAAGTATGTAGGTTGTACGTTGATCATTTCCCTTCCTCATATAGTTATCGATCTAAGATTCAAGTACATGACTTGAGGTGTTTCACACCATTCCGAGTAAGGATTAATTATTCGATTTTTGACGACGAATATTGAATAAGGATTCTTGATATGGAACCAAGGTTTTCTATCGTAGTATATGGATATGTAAGGAGACCGGAGGTTCCTAATCAAGAAGCTTGATCGGAGTCCGTACTAATAAATCAGGTGAGTGATACTAGTTTGGAAGTGAAGTTATGTATTCTAGTAGTGATCAAATCTGATTCTATATATGAATGATCTATGAACATTATGCGGGCTTATGAATAATATTGGATGTTCATGTGGTGAAATTTCGGGGATGAAATTCTTTTTAAGGGGGAGAGTGTAACAACCCAGAATTTTATCACTTTGATTTTTGAAATATTTAATTAGTTTTGAATATTCAATTTGGGGTTTTTATAATAAAATCTATGTTTCAAATAACTGTTCGATTTTCGATGACGCGTCATTAATTTAATTTATAGGATTTTTCCATAATTTTTAATTTGAAAAATAAATAAATTTTCGTTTGACGTATTTTGTGGCAACGTCGGTATTTTTGAAATTTTACAGAATAAGTTAACCAGTGTATTTTATTGTTATTTTGTGATCGTGTCACATTGTTATGCGCGATTATATTTTTATTTCTATTGTTCGTGACTCGTATACAAACGGGATATTGTATAGCGGAATACCCCAAAACTAACTTTTCCAAAACATATTAAATAAACACCCAAATTTCTACACAAATGCAAACTCACGTACAAAAAGATTATTCCATGTTTGTTTCCTTGAAATGTGGAAACATGTTGGAAACATGTTTTGAAACGTAATCATGGTGTTTTGTAAATTTTGATTATAAAAGTAAGGAGCATGAATATTCAAGTGAGAGGAGTACACATTCACTTTTCACTTTCTTTTTCTTCTATTTCACATGTTTTAAACTGCAAAAACATGTCATTTTCAATTTATTTTTCGAATATCTTCCTCCACACAAAGAATTAACCTAAGATGGTAACATGAAAGTTGTAGAGGGCAAAGAGATCTACATTTTCCGTTCAAGTTGCACTCAAGATGGTGACTTGTAGAGGTCCCAACGGTTAGTGGTTTATGGTGGTGGTTGGAGTAAGGAGTACCTGGTTATGCATCTCTCGACGCTGAGTTCAACGGCGAAGACGACACGTCATTTCATGGTCGGTGAGGAGAGAACTAGGTGGAGGAAGTTTGCATGTATTTTGGTGGTGTGAGATGTATGCATGCATGAGTGAATTATTTGCATGGTTGCGCGCATTCAAGTGTTGGAAGGCTCAGCTTTCGGGTGCATGCATGTTGAGGAACATGTATAGCAAGAAGGAGAGTGGGTTGGTAAGTGAAGATATACATGGTCGTGGTGAGGAATTGGTACAAGTGTATGAGAAATAATGAAGAAAGCATGTCCAAACATTCATGCATGAGGAGGAGGCTCTGTTACTTGAGAATTTGGGCCTTGGGCCGCATTTTTGTTGGGTGAGAAACTCATATTCTTAATTGTTTTTATTTATATGAACTAGTATGTTAAGTTTAAAAGGCCATAACATGTCCGTTCTGAGTCCATTTGACATGCGGATTTTTGCGCTGTACGTTGTAGTGTAATTTGTCTATAGCTTTGGCAGTGTATGAAAATATGATTAAAACGGATAGAATATAACTACGTTATTCTAAATAATAACATTGTTAAATTATTATCTCTTAATTGATGATAATTATTTGGTCAAATAAACACAGTACTGTTAAATAGAATATGGCAATCTGCACACCTGATTAGCGGAATAAAACAGCGTTCCACTAATTAAATTAATTGGTCATTTAATTAGCAGGATAAATTCCCGTTCTGCTATTTTATAGATTTGAACATTTGATTATATGTCGTTAATTGATATGCTACTTGGAATATATGATATGCTAAATCATGAGGGTTAAGTATTGAATTATCAACATAGTCGTTGATTATGTAAATATCATTTATTAACTTGAAATTAAAATTTAATGATATGTTGCTTATTTAAGTACCATTGTGACTGTTAAGCCTCTTTCAAAATTAGGAAAGTTAATTGTTGATTTGAAAGTTATTTTAAGAATAATTATTATCCATTATATAGTTTAAAAGAAAATTAATATTTAGCAATAAGATTTAAAAAGGTAATAAATATATTTTTTAGTGTTTTCAAAAAAGATAATTAATAATTTTTTTAATAATGATTTAAAGTTAATTATTTTATTAATATAATTCTTAAAAGTTATTTAAGAATATTTATTTATTATTTTAAAAGTTATTTAATTATTTTTTAAAAAGGTTTTAATTTAATTAATTATTTAAAGTGATTTAACTATACTTTAATTTTTAACCAAAGTTATTTAATTATATTATAGGTCAATTACTTATCATATTAATATTAGTTAAAAGTTAATTGATTATTGTATTAATAACATTTTAAAGTGAATTAATTATTAATATTGTTTTGAAGTTAACTTATTATTATTGTAATAGTGCTTAAAACTATTTAATATATTATTAATGATATTCTAAAGTTATTATTTTGGATGAGATTTAATTAAAATGAAATAGAAGGGTGTTTAAATAATAAATTATTATTTAAGGTTATTTTAAATCATTTATGGTTTAACAAGGGCACCTTACAGACTCAAGGACTCTATTAAATAAGTTTGTTTAAATATGGGAAGAGTTTTATAAATGGCTTTGGATATTTATAAAAGAATTTATAAATGAGTTTTAAGGATCTGAAAAGGAGAAGTTTTATAAATGGGTTTTGAAATTTATAAAGAATGTTTTATAAATAGATTGGATATTTATAAAGAAACTTTATATATAGATTTGGAGATATTTATGAAATAAAGAGATTTGGAAAGAAATGGTTGATTTTTCATGGCGTAATTCAAGGGGCAGGGATTGCCTACATTTTACTATGGATTCGCTGGGATAGCGAAGTAGCCATTGAGTAAACCGCGATCCATGGTTGATACTGAATGGTGCTTTCCATATCTACTTTTAGAAGTTTTCAAGTATTTTGAAAGGATGGTTTATGAATATACCTATTCTGGTGAGATAAGTATATGAGTATTTTGAAAAATATTTTTGAAGAGATTCTAATTAATGGAAATTTAATTAAACGAGGCTTAGCGATTTCAATGGGAAATGTAATCTTTGTTTTGAATATTTGTTTATTTGATAGTTAAATAACCGACTATCAAATCTTGGCCAAAATATGTAATCCTTATTAATTTTGGTGATAGGGAAATAATTCCTTACTTAACACCGAAGGATTCTAAATCTGGAAATATCTTCGAGAAACACGGGAATTATATGGTACAGTTACCGTAGGTGGTGCGATACTGTACATATTAACTCGTTTTGTTCTTCTAGGACAAATGATAAGGAGATCCGTTTACTTAAACAGTTAGAGGGTGATCCCCACTCTTATGTATTGTCTGTTTATTTCCTAAAGAACCGTTATTAAGCATTTTGGAAATCGATGATTGGTTTTTGGGGCGCTCGGTAAGCGGAGGAGTGTACTCGTAAGAGATGACTTGTACCGTAACCACTGCAAAAACCATATATGGTTCTAGGGAGGAGTTTCATGATATATTGAGATGTTGGTATCCATGTGTGGTTTCGAAACCCGTTGGGGTAAGAGAATCTATGTGTGATTCCAAGATCTATGTGAGATATGGGAATCCATGTGTGATTCCGAGACCCGTTGGGGTATTGGAATCCATGTGGGATTTCGTGATCTATTTTGATGGTGGTGCATGAGCTGGATTGCCGGACGTAGCCTCATCAGCGGTAATGACTAAAACCAGAGTTATGAGGCATGACCAGTGGGGTTGGCAAACTCATAGGATGCAGTCGGCTCCACCTAGACGTTACCTACAGTTTTTATGCATGCATGGGGCGATAAACTCGGTCTTAGCCAGACCAGCTATGTTTTTCCTATGATACATCACTAGGGGTGTATGCTGCTTCGGAAGGATATCTTCGATCCTTGTGCAAGAGGACCGTTTCTCGAAGTACTGAGGGCACCTCCATGGAATACTACATAATTAACGAACGCACCTTATCGGTTTTTGAATATATATATATATATATAATATTGTTGTGATGTACACTCACGAGCATAACAGCTACTTAATTATTATTATTTTCACCCTTAGACATTATTATAGTATCACTGAATTTTCTAATATAAATGTTTTAGTTATCGTAAGGTAAAAACCCGTATGTATTTATGTGCGGCGTGGTCTTACAAGATACCTTAGATTTTAAAGGATTTTACAAGTTATAATAAATAAAATTCCTTGTGATTTAAGTTTCTCACGTTGGTTTTACCAGACTGACCCGGGCGTTGTTTTCTATAATGCTTGAATCAGCCCGAGCATATTTCCAGATTAGCTAGATACTTTGGAGCTTTCAAGAGACGAGCTGGGTTCTCCAAGACGTATTCACGTATCTTATATTTTCCGCTGTTTTATTGTTCTTGACTTCTATATGTATTCTTCATCAATTGTAAGGATAGGTTGTTATAATGTCCAGGCTGAAATAGGTTAGTGTGCTCTGATTTGTGTTATATATGTGTATATATATAAGGTGATTTCTTCTGTAAAGATCATTTGTTTATATTATATATTTATCTCGTCATGATGTGAGATTATGTTCTTTCCTTTCTTCCTTTCACCCCAACAATATGTCTTTCCAGCACTTGGATATTCGGCATGTGAATACCGTGGATGTATTAGTGTTGATTTCCAAGGATCGAAAAGGTGGTTCGTTACACAGAACAACAATGTCTGGTGAATGAAAATCTCAAGTCTTACCATAATAGTATTTGGGCGATATCATTTAGATAAGTAATATTTCTTACACATCCTATACTATATCCTACTAAGTATAACTCCAACTATAAGCCCAAAGGTTCTTCCAGTCTAACTCCATAACTATGACATGGGTGCAATGCAACTACCATCAATAATTCCCTAACGATGCGAGAGAAAACTCCTAAAACACTTAATACCTCTTTAATGGGAATTAAGTAGACTCTGACCATTTAATACCTATATCCTAGGCAGATCCTCGTCATTTAATACCTAAACCCAAGGCGGAACCCTGTTTGGCACTCTCTAACTTACATCGCAAGAAATCTCAATAGGCCACTTAATATTTCTTTTATGGGAAGAGGCGGACCCTAGCCACTTAATATCTTGACCCCAAAGCGGACCCCTACAAAGATTTCCCGCTACCGCACTTAAAAGATAATCCCGACCATTTAATAATTCTTGAATGGAAAGAAGGTGGGCCCTACAATAATGACTTAATACCTTTAACCCAGAAGCAGGATTTACTGGGATATCCGTCGTATGATCCGTATCTTAAACCGTGACATCTCACATTAGTCCGACCATTCATAGGTGCTGGTAGCCAGATTAGCTTAGCATACTTAACTTATAGAGTTGGGACTAACCTCGCGTCCACTGTGTGTACTTATTATAGGGGATGTCTCACATCAGTCCCAAAGTCACACTGTTGGTAGTCAGAGTAGCTGGACAAACTTCTATGTGCTTTTGGCCGACCTTGCATCCTTATAACTATTACAAGGAATGAAATGAAATTGACCGAACCTAAATGAACACAATACATTAGAATGTCTAATGAGTATTCTTGTATACTAATGAGAAACTATGAGTTTCTTGTCAATGTAAAGAATAAATAATCCTCGATTGTTTAATTAAGCAATTAAGAGTACTAACTCTATGACATGGTACAATGTGCAGATGTGATATAGATTTCAAGTACATTATCAAAATATGATTTTGATAGTTGAACCCAAAAGGATATGATTCATCGGCTGCAAATAGTCATATTTCCACTCTCATAACATACTACCACACACACTATATATATATAGTATCTCACCGCATTTACGACTTAAAGCCATATAAAGAAGACTCCTTATTTCTTCTTTAATTATGGATAATTTCCATAATTATCCTTGACTTCCTTCCTATAGGGTTTAATGCTATTTACTAACCTATTTATTTTATACGATACGAATTATACGTTACTACTAATACGCTATTAATTATATACGTACGTAATATTTTAGCTAACTAAATATTTCTAAGCATGCATAGAAATATTTCTATTATAATATGAACATTTCCTATACTAATTGTTAAAATGTCCAAACTTCTATATGTATACATGCCTAAGTTCCGTACAATAATCTATAAAACAGCTAATTTCCTTAGCTATACCAAACAGACTTGTGTGTGTGTGTATATATATATATATTCAAAAATGGAATAATACTAAACTTATTTTACATTAATATAATAAAATCACGCCTCTATTTTAAGGAAACAAAAATTACAATTTAGACCCTTTATATTCTATTCAACTTTTACACATACAACTTTGAAGCGGAAAAAGGATTCATATTTATCTATATTACGGAAATAAGCGGTGCACATTTTATACATTGCACACCATTTCCTAATAATTTTCTTTTTGAACCCTTTTATGGCAACAACAGAAATTAGAAGAGGAAGTTGAATAGAGCATAAATTATTCAAATTGCAAACAGCAAATTTAATTCTACTATATTAACATAAAATAATTGAAATTCCAATTAATCTAAGAATTGATATTTTATTTGAAGGAATTTTGGAGTTTTAGGGTTTAGGGTTTTCTTATACAAAATTCCCTAAAGCATAAAACAAATCAAAATTTTACTACACAAACTACTAAAATGTGAAAAACTAAGTTTTCTACTCATAGATTGCCTACCTTCCTTTGGATTCGATTCATGCTTCTCCTAATTTCTCCTTCAAATTTCTTCCTTTTGGAATATACAATAATTCAACTGTATATATTAGATCCAGAATCAGAGATTAGAGAAGAAATAGAATTAGAAAATGTATATATAAATATCTAAAATCCCTTACCTTTAAATCCAATTGATTCTAAATCGTAGAGTTGAAGAAATAGACTGATAGAGATTCGCTAGCACTCCAATTATTTTGTAAATAAAAGTGAGGGGCCAGCCTCTTATTTATAGTGGTTATAACGCACAACAACTGTAGGATTTAGGTCGGTTTAAAATATAAAAAATCCGAGCCGTCCCTGGCCTAACTTAACCCTAGTCGCAACTCACTAACCGATCGACTGCTCACCCTCAAGCGACCGATCGCTAGCGGTCTACGAGTCAGGGTTAGGGAGTCGACTAGTCCCCTATTTTGGGATGTGAATTAAATGTTGTCGTCTAATTTTTATTTGTTTCCTATTTTCCTTTTTTACCGTTGACATTTATTTAATGTTGCTTAAACCCTAAGCTTCCCTCAACGTTAAAAATATTTCCTTTTTAAATCTACCCGTTAACGTTATTAAATTTTTAAATTTAAAATCATTCAAATTATTTTCAATTCGAAAATTCAAATGTCAATAACATTTCTGTTTGAGCTCCAATCGCAAATCTTTATATATGAAAGTTGATCCGAAAATTGCCACGAACGCAATGATGTAACTTTCCTGGCCAAATTCTAACATTTGTGAAACTCTTAATTTAGCCTTATTTTAATTTATTAAATTCTTATTAATTTTTACGGGGTGTTACAGACATTGTGTACATTGATCAAATCCGTAAACTGATCCTTATATACACTTTTGAATATATAAATAATATATCTCCTATCACATGTATATATATTACGTGCTCATCATCTATGTATGGAATATGGACATTTTGGCTAAAGTCCCTATTAAGTTTCAAAATACACCAAACATCCTTACCAAAAAGTATGTACATTAGATCCTTAGAATTAAGTTACTGAATAATTGTGTACATTTATGCAATTATATCCAAAAAATGCAGACATTTCCGCAATCATTCACTGAAAAATTACGGAAATTTCCGAAATTATTCACCAAAAAATTGCGGAAATTTCCGAAATTATTCACCAAAAAATTGTGAAAATTTCAGCAATTATTCAACAAAAAAACTGCGGAAATCTCTGCAATTATTCATCGAATAATTGTAGACATTTATGCAATTTTTGGATATAATTGCATAAATGTATAAAATTATTCGCTGAATAATTGCATGTAATTATTCGGTAACTTAATTCTAGCGACCTAATTTACAACATTTTTTTGGGAGGAGTTTTCGTATATTAAATTTAATTTTAAGGACCTGAGCCAAATATTCCATATCATTTGGCAAATGTAGCAACACCGGGTGAATCTTTAGAGATTTGGCAACGAGTAGTAAGATGTTTTGTGCAAAAATAAATTATTTAAATGACTAATATGAAAAATATACACCACTACAAGTATACTTATCTTTCTTCTTGTTGAAGACCCCTTTCGACCTAAGAAAACACTCTTTGTGTGATAACTCCCCATACTTCAGAATATACTCCTCTTTTTCAATATCTGCTCACATTTACTACTTAACTTCATTCATTAATATCTCCCCGAACACTATGAATTTGATCATTCCACTAAAAGAAAGAATTTAGAGGAGGACCTAAGCTTTCTCATCATACCATTTGTTCGAAAGTATGATGAAGAGGATGGCGTGGCTGACGATGTTCAAGCTCAGCTATGGCTATAGTTGGAAGTTGATCGATACTGAAGGATAATCCAAGGCTAACAACAGCTTTAAAATAAAAAGTGGTGTGCAGAAGTGTGGTGGGATTGCATCAGATTACTCGGTGATGGCCATGGTAGAGTAAGATTAAAGCTCGGCCATCGGTTAGGTGTCAGATCAACCACCAACGAAGGGGAAGCATGTAACATTATCAGAATCGTCAGAAGACACTGAGCACTGTAGTGTTAGTCGTACAACCAAATGGTGATAGTGGTAGCAATGACAGGTTATAGTTCACTGGTGATGGGGTTAACCGATGAAGTCATTTGCCAGAGAAAGGACGAGGAGTATAGATGAACTCGTCTCGGTGCGCTGAGTGAGATAGTCGTGGTTTCATGCAGTCTGATGGTTTCTGGTGGGTTTTACGGCACTGGAAAGCTAACGTTTGGTCTAGAAAGGGGGACCACCAGAGTGATGCTAAGTTTGGCATAACTAGCACTGGTTGAACTAGCATTGGGAGATGTGAGTTTTGGCGATGGTTGCGAGATCGGACACGGCCGAAGCAGTAGGCGCAAGGTAATGAACTTAGCATTGTTTTTTGTTTCAGGGAAGTTAAGCGAGAAATAGAATGACGAATGAAAGGAATATTATTGAAAATCCCCTAGGAAAATGTTTATTGGCAGTTAGGTATATAAATTTATTCACATGAGAATTATAAACTATCAATAAGTCCTTGAAATTGACATGAGCAACAACTTCTTCATTCATGATCCATTCCGGATGTGGTTCATGTCATTAGGATCATTATTAAGTATATATCATTTTGGTATAGTAGTTCATATAGTCAAAGAACTATTAAGTTATGGTATAGAAATGAAAACAGTTATAAATTATCCCTTTAGTTAAAATGTTAATGACCTTGTCCGCAAGCATAGCTCAACTGGTTGGGACTACCTTGCTACCATGGAACAAAGTTCTTGGAGGTTGCGGGTTCGAGTCCTACCATGCCGAGATGTGTTTCCCTTAAGGCTCAGAGCGGTTATCCCGTGTAAACCAAAAACAGACGGTAGGGGATTGATGCTCTAGGTTGGGTTAGCATTAAAAGGGGGATTAATGTGGTGGACAGCTGAATTCCCTGGCTCTACTCTCCGGAGTAGAGTTTAAAAAAATGTTAATGACCTTTTAATAGCAGAATAAATGACCCAATGATGTTATAATATTATGTAGAAATCTCTAAATACTTTCAATTATTATTAGGGAATAATTGTGTTGATCAGTAATTTAGTGAAATTGGGTCTATATAAGTACATTAGTGGGAGTAATATGATATCTGTAATAAAGGTTTGCCTATTTGTGTGGCTACCAACATTTACAATTTTGATAGAAGTTTGCCCACCAATGTAGCTACCAACAGTTAAAGATATTAATAGAGTATCCCTTAGTTGAGTACTCAATATATATTGGTTAGAAATATTTAATGGACCATTTGGTGTATTTTATAACGAGCTTTATAGCTTCTTTGGTTGTTATCTACTTATATGTTATGCTATAATTATATATTATGGATACTACCTTTGCAATTGCAGGTAACCCTTATATATAATTACCCTTTGAGTAATAGGTACGTAGACAGTCACATTGGTACCGTGACACATTCCGTACATCTAATATTTTGTATTGGTGTGTGTGTGTTCATATAATGAGATTGCAAGATAGGTGGTTAGTGATTTCTACATCAGGAAAGGATAAGAAGTAAACACCTCTTTGATTATTACTTATGATTTAATATTATGGCATAATTAAAATATGCCTGTTGAGTCAATAACTATACACCATTCCGACACATATTTATGTTATTGACTGAAGTATATCTTATCACAATTTACTTGATCACTATATAAATTATGCTATATCTCCCAGTTATTTTATGCGACTAATGGGTAGTTAAATCGTTTGTTTTAGCTAGCACTTCAATTTTCAATGCTTCAAACAGGGATCGAAAATTCGGGACGTCGCTTTATTGAATGTACTAGTAAAGATTCGTTTTATGCAAAAATAATCTTTCCAACCATGTGGGTCCTGCTCTTTTTTTTAGCTTGGTTATTTAAAATTAACTTTAGACCCTTTTTCTGAAGTGACCACTTGACTATTGATAGACCCACATATTTTTTTGTATATTTCCAATTTCTTATCCGAAATATGATGGCCCTCCCATGATTGTTTGATAGTCCGTTTTTCACAAATGACATCTTGATCATCCTCTAGTTGATGGACCTTTCCATGTTCCTCAGTTTTTTGGATTGTTTGTCATCCATATTATTTCTTATAGACGGTTGCTTTGACTAGTGTGAGCGACGGAGTCTAAGGCTTGCTTGGACCATTCTCAGTATCCTCATTTAGACATTCGAACGGTTGCCTTAGAATTGATGCTTGAAGGCTTCCCAACTTCGTTGTTGGCAGTGTTTGTAGCTTCTACCACTCCATTGGCCTTAGGATGGGATATCGATGAGAAGATTTTTAATATATCATTCTTTTCATATACATCAAAAAGTCATGGACTTGTTACGGGTGTTAGTTTGCATGGTGGCAATCGAGGAATCCAAGGAAACCTTTGGTATTTGTACCACCTTTTTGTACAATCTAGGGCATCCTCACTCATTCGGGACTAGCGGTGCCCTTATTGCATTACTTTTTAGCTACTTTTATCCCAGTGGAATGATCTCCACAAACCCCTCATGTGCCTCAATTAACGGCTTTATTCCCTTTTCTCTCGTTATGCATCAAAGATATGGAACCGAATATCCTTTTTTATATATCACCTTTTCTATTATAGTAAATACGGGTGCTTGATATCTCACTTTCTTTGACTCATTTTTATCTCGTGGTAATATTCCTCTTTTCAAATATTCAACTATGGCTTCATCTAGTTGTTCATGTATTGACTTCCATGAGTATTTTCGCATATGCTTCCATCTTAATTACCATGATGTGTTTCTTTATTATCATTTTCATTAAGTTGATCTTTGCTTATTTGATGTTAATAAGTTTGAGAACGCTTTACTACCAAAATTTCCTCACTTGGTTCCTTATGTTTTGGTAGAGTACTCGGATCCTTCTAGTCCCTTATTGGGACAACCTTCACCTCGAGGGCCTCACGAGAACTAGTTAATTTTGCTAAATAATCCTCTTGAGCATTCTTTTCCCTTTGTATTTAATGGATGCGGAAATCTTCGAATAGCGTTAACGTCTCTTGGACTTTTTTAACAAACCAAGAAAACCGAGAATCCTTTGCTTGATAAAACTTGTTAATATTATTTTTCATTAATTGAGAATCACTCAATACTTCAATTCTAGGAATCTTTACCTGCTTTCTTAGAGTTAAACTGGCCATCATTGAGTCCTATTCAACAAAATTATTCATTACAAAAAAAACCTAACTTCATGGAAATATGAAAACAATATTCGTCTGGGATTATTATTAAATATCCAACACCAACTCCTTTCTTATTGGAGGCTCCATCTATGAATAATTGATATTTTTTCTTATTATCCTTTTCCTGCTCTACTTGTTCTTCAATAAATTCTATCCATTCAGTTATAAAATCAGCTAGTGTTTGGCCCTGTATTGCAACTCTTGGCAAGTAGGTTCTGTTATAATTACTTAACTCAATTCCCCATTTTATCAATTGCCCAAAAGTTTCTGGTTTACCGAACACTTGTTTTAGTGGATAATTAGTCAGGACTTTTATGTGATGCGCTTGGAAATAAGATCTCAACTCTCGTCTTATTAACAACAAACAATAAGCTAACATTTTCATGACTGAATATCCGATCTCCACATCTTTTAGCCTCTTACATAGATAAGATACGAGTAATTGTATTCCATTTGCCTCTCTTTTCAATACCGAGCTCATAGTATGTTCGGATATTGCCATGTACAAAAATAAGTCTTGTCCTTTGTGAGACTAGATAGAATCAGAGATGCTTTTAAATGATTTTTTAGTTTATGGAAAGCTTTTCTGCATTCACCTGTCTGCTCAAATGTTCTACTTTTCTTGATGAGATCGAAGAATGTGATACATTTGTTTGCCTTTGATATGAAGTGACTGAGTGCGGCAACTCTCCCATTTAAACTCATTACATCCTTGCTAGTTTTTGGCTCTGCCATGTCCCTAGTTGATTTTATTTAATCGTGATTGGCCTCCACTCCACATGCACTAATTATATATCCTAGAAACTACCAATTGTATCTGAAAGGAGCATTTCTGTAGGTTTAACTTCATATTATATTTGCGCAATCCAAACGTCTCCTCTAAATATTTTATATGATCAACTTCTTCCTTCAACTTGACTAATATGTCATCTACATATACTTCTATATTTCTCCCAATCTGATTTTCAAAGATTATATTAACTAATCCTTGATGGGTGGATCCAGCATTCTTAAGCCCAAATGGCGTAACTTTGTAGCAATATGTTTCTCAATCGATTATGAAGCTAGTATGCTCTTCGTCAAGGTCGAACTTTGGAATTTGATTATAACTAGAATAGGCATTTATAAAAGATAATAGTTTGTATCCACTAGTTGCATCAACTAGTTGACCAATCCTTGGAAGCGGGTAACAATCCTTTAGACAATCTTTATTTAAATCCATGAAATCAATACATGTTCTCCATTTCCCATTGGACTTCTTAACTAGTAAATTTTCCAACCATTTGGGATAATAAACTTCTCTAATAAATCATTTTTCCAACAATTGTTTGACCTCTTCCTATAGGGAAATTAACTAAACCCTATCCAATTACCCTTTCCTTTGTCTAACTGGAGTAAAGTTTGGATCTTTATTTAGGTATGACTACGATAGGATCAAATCTGACCATATTAATGTGGGTCTAAGCAAAGACATCCTTACTAATTGAAGAGACCAAATTAGCTTTTCTCTTGTATTTGCATCTTGTTCTCTTCTTACCTTGACTATAAACCTAAGTATATATATAGAAACTTCTTATAAATCTTCCGTGAACTTGAAATTCCGTGAGTATCTCGAGAGTCGATTTCAGGAACTATCTTTTCTAGCCCTTCTTCTTCTTGGTTCATTCCATGATTTGTCTCGACCATCTTATCAAATTTTTGCTCCTTTCCGTTTTCACTCTCCTTTTGCCTCCTACCTCCTTTTGTTTGATTCTTTCCTCTTATCAACGAGAAATTTTCATTTATTTTCCTTGTGCATCATTTATGGATCCTTGATGTCCAAGGGCTTTTTTTGGCAGAGCAAGCCGGTTTTATACTGGACTGTACACTTTTATTACTAAACCCAAGAATACACATGAAAAAATGAGAATACAAGAAAAAACAAAATAGAGAAACAAGAAAAACACAAAAAGCCCAAAAGAAAAAGGCCCAAGATAAAACAATTCAATTAATACTCCAGCGAAGGAGAATTAATATGAATTTATACCCTAGAACGTGCCTTATCTTCTCAAAATTTTCTGATAAATTGTAGAAGTAGAGAGTTTAATCCCCTTAAATAATCGTTCATTCCTTTCATCCCAAATAGCATGGACAACTTTATTGAGAAGCTTGAGCAGTAGATTAGAATTAGGAGACTTCCAACCTGTAGCTTTAAAATTTAAAATCCAATCAGTTGTATGATCTCTAGCAGGAATGTGCAGCTTGTAATGATTATGGATCCTTCTCCATAGATTGTGAAAATATAAGAAACTGAAGAACATATGGCCAATATTCTCAGAAGCATGAGAAAAAAACAAGCATTTCGAAGAGTTGATAATTTGTCTATTGAATAGGTTATCTTGCGTGTGCAGAGCGTTGTTAATTATTTTCCAAAGCAATAAATTCTCTTTAGGCTTGGATCCAGATTTCCAAATTCTCCTATGCCAAGGAAAGATATTGGGATTCCGAAAGTTTATAAAAGATTTATACATAGAGGAAATCGAGATTTGGTCTTGTTATTCCAAAGAATATTCACATTAGTTGTAGGGATGTACGAATTTTGAATATCATTCCACAATGATCTAACAACGGGAGAACTATAAGGAAGAGTTACATTTCCATGATGAATGAAGTCATCAACAACTGCATTTTCAGGAATACCAAAGAAGGCTCGTAAGTTATAATCAATCAAGGATCAAATAATGATACCACTATTACTCCAAGGAGAATGCCAAAATGATTCATATTGATTGCATTTAATCATTGGAAGAAAAGTGTTTCTGAAATTGAGAATACTTCTCCAGTTCCAGCTAGAATCCAAAGGAATATCAATAGTCCAAAAATTCATGTTTTTCAAGTTGAAATAAACAATCCACAAATGACCATAAGCTACCGCTCCTATTAAGAATTTGATTGAAGTATTGAGAAACAACAGCATGATTCCAAAGTTTGAGATTAATTATACCAAGCCCACCATATTTGAGAGGAAACTGATTTTTTTACAAGCTATTGGAATTAGCTTATTGGAATAGGGATTACCATGCCAAAGATAGTGATTAAAAGCCCTATCTAACATTGAAATCAGTTTAAGAGGAACCACAAAAATTCTAAAGAAGCAATACACATAGGAAAGGCCACACTTTTGATGATAACAAGCCTAATTGCTTAAGATAATTTGTTGTTTGGCATTAGATCAAACTTAGTAATTATTCTTTCAAAAAGAGGAAGGCATTGCGCTGCTGAAACCTTGGAAGAGCACATATGAGCACTTAGGTATATTCCTTTAGGGTCTAGAAGTTGAAGCCCAGATAAGTTTAAAATTTCATTAGTAGCATTCAAATCCAATCCAGCAATACCAATACGATATTTCTGCCTATTAATGTGAAGACCAGTCATTCTTTTAAAAAAATCCAAAGCATTAAGAATATTAGTAATGGAATAAGCTGAAGGCTTTGAGAATATCAATAAGTCATCTGCAAACATGAGAGATGATATTTTATGTTCCTTACATTTAGGGTGAAACTCCATCAACCTGTTATTAAACTGTTGCTTCATAATACTAGTAAGCAATTCCATAACAGAGATGAAAAGAAAAGAGGAGATCGGATCTCCTTGTCTAATACCCCTACCAGATGAAAAGTAACCAAAGCTTTCACCATTCAAGGATAGAGATAACTTTCCAGTTGATATACATCTATGTAGCCAAGCAAAAAAGGCAGAGGGAAGTTCATCTTGGACATTATAGAAATGATTGCAGACCAGTTAACTGTGTCACACGCCTTATGAATGTCAAACTTGAGAACACACCTAGGAGATATATTTTTTCTGTTATATCCTTTCATAATTTCTTGAGAGAGAAGGATGTTTTCAGTTATGGATCTCCCATGTAAGAAACCAACTTGATTAGCAAAAATGATATCATTAAGACAATTTTTCATTCTTCCAGAGACTATTTTAGATATACACTTGTATGTAACACTACATCATGCTATTGGCCGAAATGGGAGACATCTTGGCACAACTCAGTCTTGGGGATAAGAGCAAATCTAGTATGATTTATACCACTTAACATAATATTGGTCTTGAAAAAAATGTTGAATTGCTTTGGTAAAATATTTATTAATAATATGCCAAGCTGTTTGGAAAAAATATGCAGTGAAACCATCATGACAAGCAGAGCTAGAAGATTTCGTTTCAAATAAGGTCTTTTTAATTTCTTTATTAGATATTTGAGTGATAAGGCTACAGGATTGAGGGTCTGATACTGCTCGGAGATTGAACTGAAAGAGGGGAGATAGATCAGCTTGAATTTGAGAAGGATCACATGATTAATGAGTGAAATATGCAAGTAAAGCTTCTTTATATCATCTTGAGATTTTAATTGAGTGCCAAAGAGATCCTTAAGGGAATGAATAATGGTGTTAGCTTTTTTAAGCTTGAGAGAATTACGTAAATAAGAAGTATTTCTATCACCTTCTTTTGACCAAAGAAATCTATTTTTTTGCTTAATAATCTCAAGCTCAGGTCTAATTACAGTAACTAGTTGTGCAGTGGAGTGTGCTCTTTTTATGATACTGCCATATCATTAGGATCAGCCTGCAAAAGAAATTTCAAGGATTGAAATTCATCTCTAATTTTATTGAGAGGAGATTTCCTTTACCATACTTGCGTTGAGACCTTCAGCATAATCTTTGTGTTTTTTAATTTCCTTTGCAATATAAACATTAGGTTGCCATAGACCAGAGCAGTCCAAACCTGATCTACAGGAGAGAAAAATCCAGAATCTTTAGTCCGTGAATTAAATTAAAACTAGAGGGACCTTTTTTTCTGCGATGCCCCAATTTAATATGATAGGGCTGTGATCAAGAGAGTTGGGGCAGGAAAATGAGAGATAAGGTTAGGCCAAGGGAGTAAGCTGAAGCATTAAAATACGATCTATCTAATTTGCAAAAGATCCTATTGCTAGGTCTACTGCAATTATGAATGAAGTAGATTTAGGAATTTGATGTAAGTTTGATTGAACTATAGCATTATTTAGGGGAGAGTATCAAAGAGCATAAGTGGATTACAACCTATGTTTTTTTGTGAAATATTGCATACAATTAAAATCCCTTATGCAAATCCAAAGCAGAGATGAAGAATAAAGAGAAGGTAATGTATCAAGGAGATCCTATTGAGCAGACTTGCTATTGTTAGCATAGATAAGATTTAGGTTGAAAGTTAGATTTGAGGATAGATGGGTGATGTTAACGCTAAAAAGTGAACGCTAACACCCGGTGTGTGTAATAGAGTCATGAAAGCACCACCTGTTGGTACGGGAACAGAATACAGGCTGAAAATAGCAGTAAAACAGTAAAGGAACAGCAGATTTATAGTGGTTCGGCCCGTAATTGAGCCTACGTCCATTTTATAGTCTTTATTGCTGAATCGGGTTACAAGACGATACAAAACACTTGTCAAATACAGTACAATTCGATCACAAAACAATCTCGACTGCTAGCTCGAACTTCGATGACGAAACTTGCTAAATTCCTATCGGATGAATGAAATTCCTCACGAAGCTTGTTGTAGTGCCTTGAGTGTTTGAAGATCTTCAATTGTCGAATGAGTTGAGAGTTCGGCAGAGTAATGACGCTTCAGAAAATGAATGGCCAAAAGTCCCCTCTTTGTTGGAGTTTGGGGGGTATTTATAGGAATTGAATTCTGGACAGTAGTTTTTCCAAGTCTTAGGTCGCGTACGACCTAAGTTAGGTCGTAGGTCACGAGCGACCTAAGCTAAGTCGCAGTCTACTAACGACTTAAGACGCAGGCTGATGAATTTGTACTTGGATTCAACTGAAGTGGTAAGTCGCAGGCGAGTTAAGGATGGTACTAGGTCGTTGGCGACTTATAGGAATGATTCAGTGCGAAACTTGACCCCAAAGTCTTAGGTCGCGTACGACCTAAACTAGGTCGTAGGTCACGAGCGACTTAGGAAGCTAGCCTGATGTAGTTACTCTTGGTCTTCTCTGGATAAGGTGGCAAGTAGTAGGTCGTGTGCGACCTAAGGTAGGTCGTAGGTCGCGGATACCTTCAGCATTTAGGTCGCGAGGTCCCTTCAGCAGTTAGGTCGCGAGGTCCCTTAGGTCGCGGCATTCTTTAGGTCGTGAGCTTTCTTAGGTCGCAACTCCTCTTAGATCGCACATACCTTTAGGTCGCGGACTTTTAGGTCGTTGGAGAAGTTAAGTCATAGATACCTTTTAGGTCGTTCAGCATGCTAGGTCGCGAGGTTCTTTCAGTAGTTAGGTCGCAAGCTACCTTCAGTAGTTAGGTCGCAAGCTTTTTAGGTCGTTTGTATTTTAGGTCGTGCAGTTTTAAGTCGCTTGAAAATAAGAGTTAACATTTGCCCCTCGAAGTGCGGGCCTAGGTCATAGGTCGTGCACTTCGACTTAACCTTGCTAGGTCGCAATCGACCTAAAACTTGCACGCCTGTTCGCCTCCCTTTCTCAGCCTCATATAAATTAGTTAGGTCGCTCCCTCCTCTCCACCTTACTATTCTGAGCTTCCATCGCCATTGACGATTTTTCGAGCTTTCAAAGACAAATTCAATCCATTCAGTTGTCGATTCTTCCTCACCAACATAATTCGTAAGTAAATTTGATCTCCATTCCATCATAAACGCTGCTCGATTGTGCATCCATATTTTCCGACCCGAATCCAGCTTCACGTGTCGTATTCCGTTTCAAATGATCATTACAACTGATTCTTGGTCGTTATTTGTCATGATGTTGCGATGCACGAAGACACGGTAACATTCACAATGGATCGGAGGGATTTGGAATCAATTTTTCGGGTGGTTCGTGGAGATGAATGAAATTCACGAAGAGGGTGATGGAACTCTTTGTAGTGGCGCTATTGGGTTATCGGATCCAATAGATGATTACGTGGGGAGGAAGTCAGCAAGCTACCAGATCTGGACGACCTATCAGTTAGGTCGCGTTGGGAATTGCACGACCTAAGCCTTACGACTTAAGAAACATGACCGACCTACATGAATCTGAACATTCTTTTGCGACCTAAGTGGTTGCCGACCTACGTTAGGTCGTGAGCGACTTAGGACATGAGCCATTTGGACTTAAGGGAATTTACATTGCCTCGAACTGTTTTCTTTGCAGGGCGACCTAAAATAGCCTCGACCTATGATAGGTCGCTGAACGTCCTAAGACTTGAACAAACTCTGCGTTGCTATGAACACCTTAACTCGCACTGCACGACCTAACTATGCCTCGACCTATGATAGGTCGCTGGACGACCTAGGACTTAGAAGTTTGGCCAGAAGCTGACTGAGCTTTGGATTTGAACTGTGTTGCATTTCTTTTCAGATTGTCTTGACTTTAATGCTAATAACCTGTTTAAATACAACATTTGCAGAGAAAACGGGACAAATATACTGCCATTGACTGCCCACATCGCATGACAGATTAGTTGATAATGAATAATTAACTTAAATGAATTCTGTGAAAGAAATGCTGTGAAATGACTAATTCAAATGAAGTGTTGAAACAAAGCTGGAATAATCAACCTAAGCTGACTTGTTTGCATCAACACAACATTGTATTTGAACCTGAAATAACAAGCCTCGAAACTTTATAATCGACAAACGTCAATTGTCTCAATTTCAGTTATACTTGCTTGTTATTGTTTTAGTTTTGCACAACACTTCACACTTTTTTAGGAAACGTGCACCTTTATATTTAAATATCCAGTTGATTGTGTAGAATGACGTCCCAACAAGAAGATTCAGGACCAATTGAAGAAGCTTTCCCGATTGCCAATCCGCTGATCGATCCTCCGGATAGAACTCCGACTACTCTGAGCCACAAAATTTTTAGACAACTATGTACCCAATTCGGTATTGCCGATTCAGACGCTATATTCCCCGGAGCAAGTGATACAGCTGACAGGCCACCTCTCGGTTTTGTTGCAGTCAATCGCCAGATGTGCTTGAATGGAGATATTCCTCCTTTCAACGAATTTCTTCGTGAACTCTTTCTTCGATTAGCCATCTCACCCTTCCAGCTACACCCCAACGGTTACGCCGTTCTGATGGGGTTATGTGTTCTATTTAGGAGGACGCTTGACCATCTCCCAAGCTTCGACGAAATTTGTTATTTATGCACTTTTTCAAAGAACAAAGATCATCCTTCAATCATGCTCGTAAGGGGTGCCAGAAATCGGAAATTGATTTTGGATTTGCCTGAAAGTGCTCACGGTTTTCTAAACCAATTCTTCTTTGTTCGATGTCCTCCGGGATTCTACGCAGTTTGGAGAATCGGGAGTAAGATTGCCTTTCTCTGTCCATCTTATAAGTTTTCCGAAACCCGAATTATCAAATGCTTATCTTCATTCTTTTCCTTTTTCCAACACTTCCTCCTCCGCTCAGAAATCCCAGCCTCAAATCGATCCTTGAAACTTTAAATGCTGTGGCGGCAGAAGAAAGAAGCGCCAAATTTTTGCTGAAAGATGAATTTTTGCACCAGTATGGGCTTTTACACTCTTCTCGTTCCACCCAGCCTCATGAGATTCCTGATCTTCCAACAACAACGTCAGAAGCCCCAGTTCCTGCAAAAGAACTTTCACTGAAAGAAACCACCGTTGAGTCGTCACTAGTGAAGTGCTCTACTTCTACTGATGTTGCGGGGTCGTCTAGCAAACTTGCACTTGCCCCGGTTGTTGAAGAAGAAGGAAAAGAATCTCCCCGCCATTCCGGAGAGGCGGCCAATGTAGAGGCTGAAGGAAAAAACTCCGATGGGCATAACGGCGACGACACTTTTGAGGGGTTAAGTGACTTGATGGTAACCTCTCATGAACTATTTAAAGACGATGGTTCAAAAATGATCTCTCCTATTGTCGAGGCAACTTCTTCCTTGCGGCAAATCACAACGCCTCCTACACAAGCCGTTGCCATTCCCACACCACAGAGTGGTTTGTAATCTGATGCGCATAGCTTACACGCCACACACACTTAGGATTTTTTAGCGCTTTCATTCACATAGCTTCTTCAATCTTAAAAATTTCTGAGACTTGTCTTTTCTTCAATTTCAGGTTCTCTGATGAGGCGAAGTGGCTCTTATTATGATAACTTCCGGCGTTTTGGAGGACGCGATACTTATGATTACAGACGCTATCTCCCCACTCGCAAAGAATCTGACGAAGAACGAGCCATTAGAAAAGCTCAAGAGAGGCGAGCTTATGAAGAACAGCAGAGGAGGAGAGACGATGACTCCCACAAAAGAAAACATCATGATGACAAAGGAAAGAGGCATGCTACCGATGACCCGAGTAAACGGGTTAAACTTAGTGAAAAGGACGCGTCTTCAATTTCTAAAAAGACTGACGCTCCTATCTCTTCTGATATTCCGGCCGGCTCTCCTCCTTTAAAGAAATCCGACATTCAAGCGATCATCAGCAGGCCCCAATATCAGGTTAAAGACGGCCCCCCAACGCTTCAAAGCCGGTTTCCGAACTGGTGCTTAAAAGGAGTGCACTTTGACCTAGATTTGGTCCCGATTGATAAGCAAGCCATGCTTAGAAATCTTGATGCAGTTAGGCTCGATATTGAGAGGATGTCGCAATGGCAAAAGCTTGTTGATGAACTCCAGAGAGTCAACCATATGAATCTCGAAAACATGCTGACTCTGGAGAATGTTAAAGCTGAATGGGACAAATGGTGCAAGCAGCACGATGCGGAAATGACGAGCATCGCGGATGACAACGCAAGGCTTGAATTTGAAGTTAAGCGACTTAAAGAAGATCTCGCCACTTCTTCTGCATCGCATACTCAGAAAGAAGAAGTCTTTCAGAAGCAAGTGCGAGACGCACACGCTGCGCAGAGGGATGCCGAAATGAAGCTTGCAACTGAGCAGCACATCACTGAGAAATATCGCAAAGAAAATGCCGAGCTGCGGGAAAATTTTTACTCCCAGAACGCGGAGATTGAGATGTTAAAGGCTAGGCTTCTTAAAGTCGAGAAAGAGCGTGACGACGCGGTTGCCGGACAAGTTGCGGCCGAAGAGTCTCACGAAGCAACTAAAGCCAACATCGATTCTACTCTATTTGACTTTTATTTGCACAGCGTTCTGGGTCATGGTAGTCTTTCATTCTTGGGTCCTAAATACGAAACTACACTGGCCGAAGTCTGGGAGGCCATACTTGATATGTTTGCCGGCTATGCGGAGGCAGATCTTGTGGTGCTTTACTTGGATGATGAAGCACGTGCCGCGCTTGCTAGAGGGAAAGAGCAGCTTGCTAGGGAACGCGCCGAAGTGGTAGGAGAAGAGCATTTGGAGAAAGCACCTTCAACCAACCCTGCTCATCTTCCGGCTCCGGTTGACCCTGACATTGTCGGCTCTAGTTCTTATTCTTCACCTCCCGCAAAGGCCGAAATTAAGACTGCAACCATCGAGCCTCCCACTACTCAAGTTGAGGGGAAGACCCAAGACGACGCCGAAGCCGAAAATTTTGAAGTTGTTATAAATAAACCAACTTCTCCAGGTAACTTCAAGTTTGACTATTCATTCGATTCAACCGAACTCGATGAACTTCTTGCTTATTACTTAAGTTCTGATGATTTGATGTCTTCTCTTTTTTCGGAGAGTACTGCTTTTAACTTCCTGTCTTTTGTAGCGGAAGCACCTGGCGCTGCGCACTCCTCTCCTCCTCCAGCTGTTCCTCCTCCAACTCTTCAAATTACTCCGGCTTCTCAGCCAGGGTCGCAGGAAGAACAGATAGCGGCCCTTCAAGGCTTAGAAGATCCACCTGCTTCCCAAGAGAAAAAAGAAGAAGAGATGGAGGACAGTGAAAAGACTCCGGAGCAGTCGTTCGATGATGACACAAAGCTTTCCATTTTTTCTCTCCGGGAAGTGAGTCTTCTTCAAAGAGGAAGGGGAAGCGTTCAATAAAGAAGAGGAAGAAAAGTGCTTCAACTGGAGAAGACAAAGCAGAAGAAGATCCGACTACTCCTTCTTCTCCAACCCGTCCACGCCGGATTCCAAAACTTACCATCAAGCCGGGCAAGAGCTCCAAAGGCGGTGGGAAGAAAGAATGATCAAGTTGGATTTTCTACTGCTTGTTTTGCTTTTCGCATGTATCGACCGGAGATTGTGCGGGTACCGGTCCCCGCTTCTTTTGTAATCTGCACAATGTAAAAAGTTTTCATAGTATTGAATAAAATAGCCATTTTACTTGTACAAATTCTTGTGTATGTGAGAATGCATTTATTTCCCATTGTAATGTAGAATAAATGATTCTTTATTTACTTTATATGATATTGTAGTGAGCTTGTGGTATGATGGTCGAGTGTTGTTTCTATTAATATAGTTATATGCCCCCGTATCACGGCTCACTGTGATATTCTATAAAGACTTGTGTTCTTATTTTAGAGAATAATTATTCCGATTTGAGGAAATATTATCCTGCTTTTAATAGAATATGTTTCGTATTGGAGAAATTTTTACTTTCTCTTTCTTTCTGAAGAACACTTCAACTTTCGGGGATGATCACTTTTTATTTGTTAAAAAGTGGATTTTCCTACGCAGTGAAGTGAATTTCTGAAGAATGTTTTGATTTGTTTGTCAGACAATTATATTTTATTGTTGGATGGATCCACAGGACAGTCCTTGGCTGTTTTACTACATATTTGTTTGTACAAATAATCATAAGTATTCAGCTGCGGTCGTTAATGGTTCCATCAACAAAGTTTTTTGGATGTGCCTTGTTAAAAGGCTTTATTTGTCTTAGTGCTTCCGAGGAAGGCTTCGTGGTCTCCGAAGAGAAGCAATTTATGGTCATTTCAGCTCTGGTGAAGTGGGCCTCCGAAGAGAGATTTTTGCACTTCAGCTCTGGTGAAATGTGCCTTCGAAGAGGGCTTGTGCCTCCGAAGAGGGCTTTTTGGCATTTCAACTCTGGTGAAGTGGGCCTCCGAAGAGAGATTTTTGCACTTCAACTCCGGTGAAATGTGCCTCTGAAGAGGGCTTGTGCCTTCGAAGAGGGCTTTTTAGCATTTCAGCTCTGGTGAAGTGGGCCTCCGAAGAGAGATTTTTGCACTTCAACTCTGGTGAAATGTGCCTCCGAAGAGGGCTTGTGCCTCCGAAGAGGGTTTTTTAGCATTTCAGCTCTGGTGAAGTGGGCCTCCGAAGAGAGATTTTTGCACTTCAACTCCGGTGAAATGTGCCTCCGAAGAGGGCTTTTTAGCATTTCAGCTCTGGTGAAGTGGGCCTCCGAAGAGAGATTTTTGCACTTCAACTCTGGTGAAATGTGCCTCCGAAGAGGGCTTGTGCCTCCGAAGAGGGCTTTTTAGCATTTCAGCTCTGGTGAAGTGGGCCTCCGAAGAGAGATTTTTGCACTTCAACTCCGGTGAAATGTGCCTCCGAAGAGGGCTTGTGCCTCCGAAGAGGGCTTTTTAGCATTTCAGCTCTGGTGAAGTGGGCCTCCGAAGAGAGATTTTTGCACTTCAACTCCAGTGAAATGTGCCTCCGAAGAGGGCTTTTTTGTTTGGTGCTTCAAGCATGGTGAAGCGTGCCTCCGAAGAGGGCTTTATTGGCTGCTCATCGTCTGCTCATCAGCGATCCTTTATTATCGTTTCCAAGCGCATCTTCCTTTCTTTTTCAAGTAAATTGCTTCATCCAAAGAAGTGGGCTTCACTGTTGAATGACTTCATAGGGCAAACGCAGGTTAGCTAGTTGGATGTCTGTTTATATCGACGATCACAACCAGTCAACGAGGGCTTGATACAGTGGCGTCGCCAACTTTTTATGTGAAGTTCTTCTTGTATGGGATTTGAATCCGGAATTTTTATTGCTTGGTATTTGCTTGATAAGTGATTTATAGGGTCGCTTAGCTTTGTGATGGGTGAGCTTTGCTTTAATGACCTGCAATATTAGATCGATATTTTAGCAATACATTTAGAGTATTTACACATCGAAATATAACAGACATTTTATAATAGAGAAAACAGAATTCATAGTTTTTCATTGTTGAATCACACTGATTTCTCAGCGGTTTACAATGCAAAAGTTACACATCCATTATTATTTTACAAATTTAAGCAATGCTATTAAGTAAAGAATGGATGCGAGTGACTGTTGTTTCAGAATCCCCAGGCTGAATTTCCATTAGATTCACAGCTTTGTATTCATATGCCAGAGAAAGTGGAAGATGCCCCAGCTGCAGTTTTGCGGGTAGTTAGTAGTCATCCCAACTTCTGCATGCCGGTTGTGGACCTCCTGTGACAACATTAATGACAAACTTTTCAGATTCCTGCGCTACAGTATTGTTGCCTGAGCCGGATTGGTGAGTAGTAAGTTGTTGCCCCTGAGTAGACGAGGTTGGGTCGACTTTGTTTTTCTTCAGGTATTGTTGCAGCTTGTTCTCTTTCAATAGCTCCTCAATCAGATCCTTCAGGTGGCGGCACTCGTTGGTGTCATGGCCAGGCTGATTATGGAACTTACAGAATCTTCCAATCTGCGTGGCATTTCTCCCTATCCTCAACTTATGCGGTTTAGGGTATTCAACTGTATCCTTAGTTGCAAAGAAAATATTCTCTGGAGTATCTGTCAGAGGAATGTAACCTAAAGATTCAAAGTAACGAGCTTTATTCGCATTTTCCTGTTTCTGGTTTCCAGATTCTCTTTTATTGGAAGTAGCATTGTTATCATTAACTTTGGCAACAACTACTTTTGATGTCGTAGAAAGGCTTTCAAGGCGAATGAACTCGTCGGCCTTTTTATAAAACTTCTCCAGCGAGTTCGGTTCCTTCATCTTTAGCCATTTTCCAAATTCGCTCGATTTATCGATGGCTCGCATCAAATAAGTCAGGATCATACGTGGCTCTGCATTATCTACTTCGGCTAAAGCTGTATTGAAACGGCTCAAGAAAGATTTGATTGATTCTCCAGGCGCTTGTTCAAGGTTAGTCAGTGACATTATATCCTTAGCTTTTGAAGCATACAATCTGAACTGTTCTTTGAACTTTTGCGTTAAGTCGGAGAACTGATCTACTGACCGAATTGGAAGCTTTGTGAACCAAAGTAAAGCCACACCTTCCAAGTACACTGGAAAGTATCGACACTTAATCTCATCTGATGCTCTTGCACTGGTCATATGCCAATCGTACTTATATAGGAAATGATTAGGGTCACTCGTTCCCCTATAGGCTTGGATAGTAGGGGGTATAAATTTCCTTGGAAATTCTGCTTTTAGGATCCTTTCAGTAAACGGAGTTCTGCTTGGTGCAAATCCCCAGTCACTCTCATTCTCTTCCCTCTGCATGCTCTCTTTCATGATGCGACCAACCATCTCGGACAAGTACTCTTTATTGTTCAGAGACATCTCTGGGCAAGCATCAGTCCTTCTTTCGGAAGCTTGCCTGGGCACATGTTCGTGATAAGTTGGCTGCGGCATAGAACCTTCAGCTTGGAAAGGTGGCATTTCAGGAAAAGTTGTTTCATGATTTTCTGGCTGATGATTTACCCCAAGTAGAGCATTTAGCCTATCCATCATCAAAGCGTTTTGAGTTTCAATTCGTTGATATAATCCAGAAACTGCTTCATCTAACTCAGCCCTTGTGACCCCAATGGTAGGAGTTGTTTGGTCTGCTGTTGGGGAAGCGGAAGTTCCCTCATGAGCATTTCCGGATCTGGTAGGTCTACCTCTTCTTCCAGGAGCCATTATCTCAAATAAACTTCTGGTTTTAAGAGAGGTTCTTTTCACAAGTTTTTTGCGAAGTAACGATGAAAATCTTCCTGAGTTCAATTCTCAGTGAAAGCACCAAAAATGTTAATGCTAAAAAGTGAACGCTAACACCCGGTGTGTGTAATAGAGTCGTGAAAGCACCACCTGTTGGTACGGGAACAGAATACGGGCTGAAAATAGCAGTAAAACAGTAAAGGAACAGCAGATTTATAGTGGTTCGGCCCGTAATTGAGCCTACGTCCACTTTATAGTCTTTATTGCTGAATCGGGTTACAAGACGATACAAAACACTTGTCAAATACAGTACAATTCGATCACAAAACAATCTCGACTGCTAGCTCGAACTTCGATGACGAAAGTTGCTAAATCCGTGTCGGATGAATGAAATTCCTCACGAAGCTTGTTGTAGTGCCTTGAGTGTTTGAAGATCTTCAATTGTCGAATGAGTTGAGAGTTCGGCAGAATAATGACGCTTCAGAAAATGAATGGCCAAAAGTCCCCTCTTTGTTGGAGTTTGGGGTGTATTTATAGGAATTGAATTCTGGACAGTAGTTTTTCCAAGTCTTAGGTCGCGTACGACCTAAGTTAGGTCGTAGGTCGCGAGCGACCTAAGCTAAGTCGCAGTCTACTAACGACTTAAGACGCAGGCTGATGAATTTGTACTTGGATTCAACTGAAGTGGTAAGTCGCAGGCGAGTTAAGGATGGTACTAGGTCGTTGGCAACTTATAGGAATGATTCAGTGCGAAACTTGACCCCAAAGTCTTAGGTCGCGTACGACCTAAACTAGGTCGTAGGTCACGAGCGACTTAGGAAGCTAGCCTGATGTAGTTACTCTTGGTCTTCTTTGGATAAGGTGGCAAGTAGTAGGTCGTGTGCGACCTAAGGTAGGTCGTAGGTTGTGGATACCTTCAGCAGTTAGGTCGCGAGGTCCCTTCAGCAGTTAGGTCGCGAGGTCCCTTAGGTCGCGGCATTCTTTAGGTCGTGAGCTTTCTTAGGTCACAACTCCTCTTAGGTCGCACATAACTTTAGGTCGCGGACTTTTAGGTCGTTGGAGAAGTTAAGTCGTAGATACCTTTTAGGTCGTTCAGCATGCTAGGTCGCGAGGTTCTTTTAGTAGTTAGGTCGCAAGCTACCTTCAGTAGTTAGGTCGCAAGCGTTTTAGGTCATTTGTATTTTAGGTCGTGCAGTTTTAAGTCGCTTGAAAATAAGAGTTAACAGGTGACAAGGCAATGGATGAAGTGTCTATGAATTGAGTAGTTAGAAATGAGATAGATTTATGGATTCCATAAAACATGCAATCTACCATAGGAAGCTTGATTGAGGTTACGAATATGAGACCAAGTAGGTGCAATTTGAGCAGCAATTTGATTAGCAAGCTCAGCATTGAGTTTAGTTTCACATAAAGCAAGAAGTTGAAGTTGATTGGAGAAAAGGAGATGTTTTATTTCATGAGTTTTAGAGATATCATATGCACCTCGAACACTCCAAAATCCAGTGCTATCTAACATGATAAATTTTTGCTTTTAGAGGCAGATAGCCTAGTAACCATCTTACATGAATTGTTATTTGATTTGCTTTCTTTTGAGGATTGAGGAAGGATTTGCTCATTTGTAAATTCTTATCCATTATTCATGTCATAACTATTTCTATTTTCTTTATTATTGAATGTCTTCCTTTAAAACATGACGATCAATTTTTTCTTTCAAGCTACTGCTATTAGAACAAGAGAAAGATTAGAAGGGATAAGGAATGTTTTGTTAGGTGGGAAGAGGGTTATGGTGTCAGGAGGTTTTAGATTGGAATAAGGACTTTAGGGATTTGAATTTGGAATGTGCACAGTGGACCTGTCAGGAACATGACAGTGATATTATTTGAGAAATTAACTTGAGTTGTTGTCTGTAGCTGATTGGAAGTTCAAATGAGTCGGCACAATCTTTATAATGAGATGAGATGTTAGAATAATGAGAATTAGCATTAGAGTGATGATTTTCATATTTAGGAAGTTCATTAGTACCAGAGGGATTAAAGATTTAGGGGCCGTTTGGTTTATTTTGTATTTTATGTTTTGAGTTTTCAACATTAATCACAAAATATGAGAAGAATGAAGGAAGGTCGGAAGTGATGAACGGAAGCTTGGAGGGGACCACGAAGTGGATGGAGGAACGACGGAAGGATGAATTGTTGCTCGTGCTTCCGTTATTTCTCAAAACACGAAAAATGAAAAATGAAAAAAAGTTATTTTCTATTTTGTGTGTTAAATTCGTTTTCTAAAATGGTCATTTTTCACAATATACATGTGTCGTGCGTATTTTTGTATGGATGAAAACTCAAAACTAAAAATGGTAAACCAAACATTGCCTTAGTTTTCATAGAGGGTTGGAGATTTGATATTACTTTAAGGGGTGATTCAATGATAGGGTTAAGAACTGAACTGTTAAGCTCAGGGATTTCACCATCTTCTAATCCTTCCAGAACAACAAAAGGATTTGGAGATGTTTCAATCCAATAAGTTCATCTTTGTCCAATTGTTGTAGAACTTCCTTATGAATATTTGCTTCCTTACAAATACTTGTTTGCTTTTCTTGCACTTCACTGTCCATATTTCTTGAAATTTTATTTTCCCTTTGCCTGACTTGCGCACTTGCCTTGCTTTTAGGATGTGTCACTGGGTTGAAAGATATTATATTTAAGACTTCAACATTTGAAACTTGTTTTATTTTTGCTTGAACTTCAGTGCTTTGATTTGAAGCATGCTTATCTGAAGCATCAGAATTAACAGGTGATACATGAATGTCACAACTTAGAGTTTCATGGCCAAAGGAGTTACATAAAGTGCAAATAAGGGGTTTCCAAGAATACTCCATATAAAATTTATTACAATCACCCTCACCAACATTAATAAATTTAGGCAACTCTTTATACCGGATGATATCAATAAAACATTTAGCATATTCAAGACGTTCTTGTTTCTCCTTTGCCTCATTGAAGCAAAATAATCCTCCAATGTGGCAAGATAACAAATTTAAAACTATTAGAGTCCACGCTATAAGAGGAATATTTTAAAAATGAACCATATAGGTGTTATCCTGCCTTTAGGCAAGGCCGTGACACCAAGGAATTAATTGGAAACCAAAGACAGTACATCCCGAAGATTGGTTATATAGAGGTCTACTATGGATACTAGCAAATTTAGTTTGAGTCCGGATCAAGCTACAATTAACATGACACGACAAGTAAAGTTATGAAAGCGTTCCAAATTTCAGGTCAATCGGAGTTTATACGCTCAAGATATGGATCGGTCAAAATCAAGGGAGAAGGCCTCAGTTCATATCCATCACCTTGTAATATCTTTGCTCATATCCATCGACTAGCAGGCGTTAGTTCGCATCCATCCAACAAGGTACCCATGTTCGTTTCCATCAAATGCCACTCCCCTTCGTATCCATCAGACTCCTTCCCCTTCGTATCCATCATCCATCGGCAAAGGTCCATTTTATATCGATCTCCCTCCATCCATTTCGTATCTGTCAGGACCCGCCCTTCTCGACCCTCGAAAATCGACACAAAATACTCAACAGTATAATATGCCGACGATTGAATGCCGGAAAAGACAGATTGTAGAAGAATAAGAGAGTAGATAAAAGAAGAAAGAACTAAACAAATCAGAACCTCACAATCGCAGCGGATAAAATATAATATATAGAACAGATCTTTACACAAATGAAAACTATATCTGTTTATATACAATACATCATCAGAGTCCATCACAACAAAATCAGATACATGGCTAACAACAACCATAGCAGCGGAATATAAGCAAGTACGAATAGTACGTCTCGACTCCAGCTCCTCTCTTGCTCCATAGCAACCTATCCTGTAAATACTCGGTCTGACCCGAGCATTATAATAAAATAACACCCGAGTTAGTCTGGAATACCAGCGCATCATAAATACACCCAATTGATTATTAAAGTTTCAAAAATCCTTTGAAAATCAAAAGCATCTCGTAAGACCACGCCACAAATAAACATGTCGGGTTTTTACCTTACGATAGCTAAAACACTTTTTATATCAAAATCCTCTGATATTATAATTGTGTCTATATACAAATACTTATTCAAATAGCTGAAATTGTTACATGATTAAATTCTAGCATACTAGCCACAAAGTGGGTAATACAAACAAAACTCGTACAAGGCACGTAGGGAGAATGGATTTCCAACGAATGACTAGGCACTGGGGTACCACCTGTCACAGTACGTGGCCTAGATCACAGTACCGAGGAATACTCCCACTCCCCTGCAACACAAGGCCGGAATCACCTATGGGCAATTCCGAATATGATCACCCCACGGTTGTGATCAACAACCGCACCACTAAGCCGAAATAAAAGGGACCTCTAGACAGGGATGACCATACTCTCCAGTGGGCGCTACCCACGAAGCCTTGCTGCATATCCCCTGATTTTCAGTCATTCCCAGTTGATGAGGCTTGAGGCTAAGCGTTACCTTTACAGAACATTTCACTTTGAATGCCCATCGTCCACCTGACGATGTATCGTAAGCATTCGTCCATACAAGTCCGTCCCGGGTCCGAACGGAACCGAAGGCACTACTCCTACTACATCCATTTTGGAAATATCCTCAGGATTAGTAGCGACTAGCCCTTGCACTTCACAGCTCCATCTTCGACTCCGAACACGTTTCACGAAACGTACAAACCGGATCGAAGTGGTTTTCGAGAAATAAATCTCGATCCCAGTCTCTTCGAAACGATCAGCGCTTTGGCCAATATTGATAGTCGGTGATTTAACTATCAATTCACATTCACAAACATCCATAAGCATCCATCACACAATAAATAATCTCACATTATTTATTTGCCCCCACTATCTTTAAAAGATGTATTTCCAAATTTTCAAAGCTCATTTGAAACAATTTTCCCAAAATTCTTCCTTTACAAGGTAAATTCCTTACCCTTTATTCCCATTGGGAATAACCAAGTTCAAAACAATTTAGATTTTTAACAAGTAAAACACATTATTCTAAAATATACTTTAAAATATGAAAATTTACTACTAGTTGTTACCCAAAAATATAATTTCAATATGTAAGTAAAACCATTTATTATGATATAAACTTTGATTTTAAACAAGGGTTTTGTTAAACTAAATTTTAAAAGTGGATTTTTAAAAAGAATAATACAAGCCTTTACCAATAACTTAAACGACTGACTGTAAAAACAAATTTTATAAATTTCTTCTTTAAAATAACCATTTCTTAAAAATACTCTTTAAACAATTTAAAACTTTAACCTTTAATTAAATAAAATCTTTTAAAACACTAACTTGGTTTTCCTAGGGAAATACATTCCCATTCAACATCCCAAAAACCCGTCTCATAAATCCAACCGATTTATTTCAATTCAATTTATGTTTATAACATAAATTCCCAATTCCATACTAATTTATAACTTCATCCGAAGTTCAAACACAATTTTCCCATATCCGGAAATTCATTTTTAACATATAGGTTTAAATCATTTTTAAATAAAACATTGGAAAATTTATTAATTGAAACTCCATATTTACAATTTACTCACATGAAATCCCAATGAAGAAACGGCTTTCCAACATATTCTATTAACACTTAAAATTGTAAATTTATATTCGAAAGCTTCATTTTAACATATTTTTAATTTTCCGGATAACACTATTCATTATTAAAATAACCCATCGTTATTTTAAACAATTTATAATTTCCATAGAATTCATTTCCAGAGATTTATACTTCACCTTTGTCGATTGATAAATTTCCCACAATTTTTAAAATCCCAATTTGACCAATTTACATTTTCCATCCAAACCAGATTTCAAATTTTATTCTTTGAAATTCTTATTTTAACCATTCATTTCATTTCGTAAAAACCCAATTTTATCCATTTATAATTGAATTCTGGATTTATAATTTATACAACAATTTCACAATACGATTTAATTCCAGATTTACCAATCACAACATATAACAAGCATCATTAACAATTATAAAATAATTGATACATTGTGAGGAATCCAGTTGGATCCCTCCAACTTGTTTTCCCTACATCACAAATATTAGCACATCACAATATAAATATCAATCCAAACTGATAACAACAGTTATAATCAACCAATCACACAGATATTTAAATATTAACTATTTAAACTGTCTAGCATCCAGATGTGAGTGAGAAAACTCACCTTGAGTTTCGGCGAGCGTTTAAATTTAAATTAAACCGAACGATGTTCGATTTAACTTAAATTTTTACTTGCCCGGAATGAATTTGGATCTATACCATCGCGTAGTGTTCGTCTTTGCGATCCCGGCGCCGCCAGTTTCGTTAAAATCTGACATTGTATGGATTAGTTATGATTTTATAAAGTTTTAAATATCATTTACAAACAAATTTAATTTTATTTACCCAAAAGAGATCAGTGCCGTTGATCACGACGAGGAAATACGCACGCGATCCTCTCCTTCCCGTTCGAAAACATCCAGGGTTTCACAAACCCATGCTACCGCGTTTTAGGGTTGAACGTCGACCTCCCCACGATCATCAATACAACAATCAGTGACCTCCACCGTGAAGCCTCTCGCGACACGCAGCCTAGGCCAGAGCAACGCCCAACTCGGCCCTCTCAGGCTCCTAAAATCGAGCACGAACACGCAGCCTTCAAGGCGCGATTTCTGACAAATCATTCAACAATAAACGATCATACCCGTTGATATCGAAGAGCTCCTCGAGTGCTTCAACTTCCATGTTGAAGATTTTCGGAATAAATCACTGGATTGATCGTAAATGGAGGTGATGTATGGAGAAACGTCGGCCATTAAAGAAAAAAGTGGCGGCCGGTGTAATTTCCTAGGGTTTAGATATAAAATGAATATATATATATATATATATATATAATAGTTTAATATTATTTAATTAATAAAATTTCCCAATTTAACATCATATGCAAACAAACTCCAAACTACGCGTTCCGATAGGCGTTTCTAAGGTTTTTCAACGTTCCGGACACAATGGAACAGGTTTCGTAGGCTAATTTGATTGTATGCACGAGATACGTGTAACAACCTGAGATTTCGTACCAATTGATTATCGTCTCTAGACGATTAATTTTCCTAGCTGTTTGTTATTTGAAGTTTTGAGTCGGTATAAAATCTCTTTTAATAAAATTGTTAAATTGTGGACTTTAAAAAATTATTGTAGCCCACGGTTGTATTGGGTTGTGTTACCTATCTAGGTAGATGCCATTCCCCTCTAAATATCAGTTCGACCTGTTTTCCCTGGGTTCAATTGCTCGATCACAACCCTAAAACAAATAAACGAAAGAATGGCGGCCTCCTCTTGTTTTTCCCCTTTTTCAAACTAGGGTTTTCAGAAATCGAAGATGCCATCTTTGTTGTTCGATCGAGAAGATGATTCTCGTTCCCTTGCTTCGACGATCGTTCGTCTCTTGAGGACCTCGGCTTCGACCCTTCGTCTATTCGAAAGCGCTGTCCAATTCGAGCTAGGCAAAAGGTGAGTGATCTTTTTCACTCACATCTATTCGCTCTATTGTTGAACTTAATTCGAGGTTCTTGATTTACCTCTGCCATTCGAATTGTTTTGCTATGATTACGTGATTATTGTTCGATGTTGATGATTTCACTGCCTTTCATTCTTTTCATGTTATGGTTGTCTTCTTTGAGCTTGAGCTCGGCTTTGTTTTGACTCGAAACTTCAATTCCCTGATTTTGTATGATTTCATTTCGACTATGACTTCTCTGCAGTTGTTATGCTTGCCACTGTGTTCATTTAAGTAGCATTTCTCTGCACCCTGTTGCATTATTTCTGTGCACATGAGATGTATTATGTTGTCTTGAGTCAAATTCCATTAACTTAATGTCATCATGCTGTTATTCTTGAGTCATGTACATTTGGGTTTGCATTAGTATTTAGTTGAAGTTCATGTAGAACAGACCGCATCGTTACTGCCTTTGTTGGGGTGTGAATACATATGTGTTTGGTCTACTACATTCACGGCTAAAATCTGCATTCATGTGGTCTGGTGTTGTGTCAGATATTGATGCACTTGAGTCTACACTTAGATTTATAAGCTTGCCTTTCATTTGTCTGTGATATTGCCTTTTTATGGTGATATTCACACTGCGGCATTGAGTTGGAGTTGATGCATCACTAGTTGATTTCGGCATACCTAAATTTACACTACAATTATCTTAGTTCAAAGCTGATAATTGTTGTTGGCATCTATTATGGTGTTTGTTAAACCAGTGGGTATCTTTCTTACCCTGGTTGTTTCGGGTTTCACTGTAATTGCATTGAGAATTTTGTTTGTTCATTTACATGTACACCACGTCGACAACAATTTGGGGTCTGGTCATTCCTGTAACTAGTCTGCACCTATATACTTTAAGGTGAGATTGCCACTGCCTATTTCAAATTGCATTTTGTTGTTCACTGCACTTTGATGGCTGATCATTTGTATACATACATTCTTGTATGTATATATGTGTGTGGCCACTGCATTCTGAAATCCTGTATTTGGGTTTGACATGTGTATTTCATTTTGTCTCTGGTCTTATTTATATTGAACTCGTATTTGGCCTTGCTGTGCCTTTCTTGTATTTGTTATGATTTGTGGCTGTGTTACTTTATCTTGAGTACACATGCTATTATCCTTTGTTGCCTTGTTCTAGACTAAGAAATTTATACTGTCTAGTTACAGTATTAAATATAAATGTACAATTAGTACATTCATGCTTTGGAAACTGTTTGCACCCAGTTGCATTCTAGTCTTCATACATATATATGCAGTGACGTATGTATATACATTAATTGATATGTATATATGTATGTTCGAATTGCATTTTCTTTTCTCTTGGAATGATTGACTTTGTTTTGGAAACGATTCATTTTACTTGTATCAGTATATGCTAGAACCTTACCATTCTGGCTCATGTATTCACTGTGCATTCATTGTTTGCCAAATTTAGTTCACTGCATCTCCTCATACCTGTTACACTTGTTGTAGTGTACCATGTTGATTCCCATAGTAGATTTATGTCTGCACTTGAACATAGTCTTGTATCTCTTCACTTGTAGTCTGTGATATTTGTTGAGTCTTCACTTTGCAGTTTCATTGTCGCTGTGCATTCATGTTGAAACTAGACCATTTATCTGAGTTATTGCATTGGTTATCCACCTGATTTGGGTTTTGTTTACTAGTCCAGTTTCTTTTGGGCTTTGTTGTTCACTAACTCACCTGCAGTCGAGTTGAGATGTACTACGGCCTTTGGTCGTGAGTAAGATAGTTGCACTATCCAGTTTACAGTGCATATATATTTTATCTTTGTTTGTATCACTCCTTTGGTTTGTGATTTCATTGTGGCCTTGACTCTGCATATACTCATTAATGTAGTCACTGCACTCTTGTATATCATGTAGTTTATTTGGGTGGGCCATGTTGCATCTGCAGTGGGGTCTCATCGAGTTTGGTCATTCATTACAGTTGTCTTGACCATTTGAGACAGTTTGCATACCATTTACACTGAGTAACCTTATCCACTGCTGCATTTGTTTTTCTTACACTTGAGTTGAACCCGATTTTTGGGTTTGACCTTTGCAATTTCTACGCACTGTAGTGGCGAGGCAGTGCACGCGTGCGTGCACTGCAGCCACCCAGAATTGACAGTTTTGAATTGATTTAGTCGATTTGATAAATTGTTTATTTATCTCTGTTGATGATTTAAATCTGCTGATTTATTGTTTAACACTGTTTGGTGTTAAAAATTTCGTTATCCGATTTCTTTGTTAAAAGGATTGGATATACGAGATTTCTGTGATTGTCGTCTATTTGATTATCTGATTATTATTACTGCTATGCACTAATAACTGAGTTTGAATTAGACTGACCCGTGTATTATTTTCTTTCGAATTTAATACTCGGGTCAGACCCGAGTTATTTCAGGTTGTAGATTTCCTTCTTTAAGTTGCTGTTTGAGCTATGAAGACTTTTCACATCTTTTGGAGTAATCGTGTCATAGTATAGGTTGATATGTATTCATGTATATTAGTTTATAATGTACGTGTATATATAACTTCCAGAGTCGACAATTGTAGTTGTATCATATGTATTGTATCAACTGTATTGTAACTGACATCAGTTATATATATGAGACTTTTGTTTTTATTTGTGTTCCGCATCCTTTGCGTATCTGTGTTGTTTTTATATATATTGTCCTAAACCATTATGAACCATCGTAGTTCGTTTTATACTGGTATTGGATATGTCGATGGAAGTGAATAAATAAGAGATGAAAAATTTAAAATATATGCCACTCCTATCGAGGTAATCAATACTAGTGTAAGGCCAACTACGGATGGCCGCTCCTACCCAGCCTTATTCTTCATAATAACAGACAGTATTTCTTTTAATACTCTTTGTTATTGTGAGTATAGAGGTGGGGCGTCACAGTTGGTATCAGAGCTTGGGGTTTATGGACATAATATAAAACATAACTTAGATGGAACATGTGTTACAACTATTTGTCGATGTTTTCTTTGTGTTTTGAGTCAAAACTAAAGTTTTGAAATTATGATGAAATTTTTAAATATCTTTATTTAAAAATAAAAGTGAAACTGTCTTCGCTGAGTACAACTGATAATCTTTTTGATTTAAAAAATCAAAATATGAAATTGAAATAAATTTCATTTGCTGTTTACATAGCTATGTTTATTTTGTTTCTTTGAGAATTTCGAATCTGAATTGAGGATTCGAAATGATTGCAGTTATGTGATTCTTGTTGAGATTTTTGCTGATTTTCTTTTATGCTAATCACATGTTGATTAGATTTTTGCTGTTTTGAATTATCTTCATTAAAGATATATTCGAAAGATTTCTTTGTTCATTTTGTAGTACGTGCAAATTTGAGTTGCACGTTACTACATTAATTTTACGTTGAACCGATGCTTGGTTATGAAACGTATTTTGTTGCCGTTACCTTTATAACGGGATTTTTACACTAGTGCTATGTTTTGAAGCACGGAGTTTAGTTGAAAATTTTTATGAATGAAAATTCATTGGTGTTACATTGTGGTGTAAATTATTTTGATGAGATTTTGACGTTTAAAAATTACTGTCGCTTTGGCTTCAGTAACCGTCAAATTTTAAAAGTGGATTTTCAAGCGGTTATACCGCAATGCTGATTTGTGACCCGTTTTTACGGTATTTTGAGAAGTACAATTTTCTTATCAAAATTGTTACTAATATTGCTGCTTTAATCACATAATTGGGAAATCGTTTTAAAATGAAAATTGTTTTATAAAAATTTCTAACAGTTTGCACTTTCAAAAGAAAAGGAAAGTAAGTGATAATCACTTATGAGATTTATGGCATTAAGACCCAAGTAAGGGCAGCCAATTATTTTATATGAAAATCATATTATGATTTATGTTAATCTTTATTTCTCTGAATAAATATATGATGATCAAGAATGGCATTTTGATTGAATTTTTGGTTGCTGTTTTAATTTGTTTTTGGCTAATTTTGTTTTGAGAATTGTTTAATCAATCATATAACCTGATTACAGAAATGAGTTTATGACTCAGTTTTTATAAGAAAATAATTTGATTAATTTACTAAGAAATATGGTATTGAATAATAATAATGGATTAGGCAGTATGAACAAAGAGGTTTATGCTCATGTCTAGTTCATTTAAAAATTGATATGAACAAAGCAATATTGAAAAAAATTGTGATCAAGCAGAAATGACTTTGAAATGGGTTGTAAAATTTGGCATGAATGTTGGTATGTTTAGATATGATTTTTAAAGAAATTAAATTCCCTACTTATGAAATGAAGAAAGGATTACAAGAGTATTTCTGGAGTTAAAAAGGAAAAATTCCTTAAATGAATAAATATGTATGGTCTCTAAATTACCAAGTAATTTAGGAGAGGTGCCTTGATCTACTCATCATCAGGTGGATGGTGGGTATGTGCATGACTTGTTAAAGTCCTGAAGGCCTCTGTGCAAAGGTTAACAGAATTGAGTCCTTTGCAATGCACACTTTGTGTTCAAAGGCAAGAGTTTGGACCATATAAAAATGTAAAATGGAACTGGAAAATAAGCTAGGCAGTGTGAACAAATGAGGTTCATGCTTATGTCTAGATTGTTTTAAATTGGAGATGAACAATGCAATAAATTATTTATGTGCTGATTTGTTCAGATCTAAAGCTAAAATGTTTTATAGGTTTTTCTTTAAAACCTTACCCTATGTTCACAATAGAATTGAGTATAAGAATTTTTATAGAATTCTACTGGATTTGTTTAAGAGATCATGACATTCTTGAATATAGGAGATATGCAAGTGATAAAACAAATTTTGAATGAGACAACTGGAGAAATGAAATAAAACATTATTTTCATGAATGAAAGTATGGACAGTTGAGATTTTCTGAAATAAGAAATGAGATTGGTCACTAGATTATAAAACTAATCTAGGAGAGAAGCCTTGATCTATTCATCATAAGGAGTATGATGGGTATGTGCATGACTTGTTTAAGTCCTATAGGCCTTTGTGCAAGGGTTAACAGAATCGAGTCCCTTGCAATGCACACATGGTGTTCAATGGCAAAGAGATATGACCAAATTAAATTGATAAATCGAGATTTAGAGCTGAGCTATGGAATTAAAATGAGTTAATTCCATAAGAGTATGTGTACATGTATACTGTATTGAACAATTGAATAATTGTTGATTTGAGATTCGATTATCGTTTTTGATAATTGAATATTTGTTGATTTGAGATTCGATTATCGTTTTTGATAATTGAATATTTGTTGATTTGAGAATCGATTATTGTTTTGATAATTGAATAATTGTTGATTTAGGATTTCTGATTATCGTTTTGATAATTTAGCAATTGCTAATTTTGCTGATTGTAAGATTTTCTAGTCTCTAATTGATTCTAGATTATGTTGATTATATTAAACTGCTGTTTTCTGTCTATCTCTGTTGATAGTTATAGTTTGCTGATTATGAAGTTCGTGTTTTCTATTTATCTGTTGGATAACTAGATATTTGCAGTTTTGCTATTTGCAAATTTTGTTTTCTAATATCTTTGTTGATAATTAGATATTGCTGTTTTGTGATTTCTGTATTCTAATTATCTAATTGATCATTGAATATTGTGGATTTGGACTGAGTTTGAGTATTGAGTTGCCTGGTCCTTGCATTTCCATTGTACAATCTCGTAGTTTCTTTGATATTGCAGTCTTCATGATTCGTAGACTTGAGTTTTACCTATCAAGTTCACTTGAACTTTGATACATTGTTTTATACAATGATGGTTACTTTCGCACTGGGCCTGGTGTCACGTCACTGACCTGATGCACTTGAGCCCTTGCCTACCTTATATATACTCTGTTTCACTTGATAGTTGTAGTGATGTATTCCATAGAGTAACTGGACTGACTTGAGTCTGGTTCACTCGAGTTGCCTTCCTTGATTTACACTGAACTTGTATACATTCATTTGGTCATTTGGGGAGTTGGTTCTGCATTTTGTTGTACCTGTACCTGTAGTTGTCCAAACCGATTCTTCTGAAGTTTCAGCTTGTAGATCTGTTGTTCGTATGTTGCATACATTGTTGTTGAGTCGCTTTGTTACATCACTTGATATTTGTGGTATTTGCAGTTATATCACTTCGAGCTGCATGTTTAGTTGTTTATAGGTTGGCAACTGGTATCTGTAGTTCATGTTTCATTAAGTTTGATGTGCTCGTGATCACTGTAGTCTGTCCCTGCAGTCTATCTGGTCATTGTAGTTGCATTCCATTCATTTGCAGATATCAGTGCTCGTCCCTTAGTTGTTCATCTTGTAGTTCATTATGAGTTTGTGGATGACATGAGAACTTTTGTTCATTTTGTTCTGATTGCACTCTACTGTCAGTGTCACTGCATTGTTTTAGGTTTCAGATATAGTTGCTTGGTCCCTCATATTGTTTCAGGTGTACTCTGTATCACTTTTGATGTAGTTTGCATTTCAGTGTATCCTGGTGGTTACTGTTTCGGCCTGAATTTGATCATTTAAGCGTCCCAATCTCTAGTGCTCGAACTCTGTCCATACTTGCACACTGATTCACTATTCTCTGTACAGTATCTAGACCTTATTATATGCACACTTGGTTCGTGACCTTTGTGCTCGAGCTTGATCTTGCAATTTCCAGTTTCATAATTGCTTCATGTAATTGGGTAGTTTGGTCTTCATTTTGCTAGTAGTATTGCTCCATGTAAATAGGGTGTGTTTGTTTCACTTGTTTGGTTGGTCGTGAGACTATAGCATGCATTATTCATGTCAATTAAATTGGCGTTTGTATTTCCGACCTTTATTTTTCTAGCTTTACCAATTTATGTTATAAAATTTATTGTTAGTGATGACCTTAATTATGAAAATTGCGGGGACGCAATTTCTATAAGGAGGGGAGTCTGTAACAACCTGAGATTTCGTACCAATTGATTATCGTCTCTAGACGATTAATTTTCCTAGCTGTTTGTTATTTGAAGTTTTGAGTCGGTATAAAATCTCTTTTAATAAAATTGTTAAATTGTGGACTTTAAAAAATTATTGTAGCCCACGGTTGTATTGGGTTGTGTTACCTATCTAGGTAGATGCCATCCCCTCTAAATATCAGTTCGACCCGTTTTCCCTAGGTTCAATTGCTCGATCACAACCCTAAAACAAATAAACGAAAGAATGGCGGCCTCCTCTTGTTTTTCCCCTTTTTCAAACTAGGGTTTTCAGAAATCGAAGATGCCGTCTTTGTTGTTCGATCGAGAAGATGATTCTCGTTCCCTTGCTTCGACGATCGTTCGTCTCTTGAGGACCTCGGCTTCGACCCTTCGTCTATTCGAAAGCGCTGTCCAATTCGAGCCAGGCAAAAGGTGAGTGATCTTTTTCACTCACATCTATTCGCTCTATTGTTGAACTTAATTCGAGGTTCTTGATTTACCTCTTCCATTCGAATTGTTTTGCTATGATTACGTGATTATTGTTCGATGTTGATGATTTCACTGCCTTTCATTCTTTTCATGTTATGGTTGTCTTCTTTGAGCTTGAGCTCGGCTTTGTTTTGACTCGAAACTGCAATTCCCTGATTTTGTATGATTTCATTTCGACTGTGACTTCTCTGCAGTTGTTATGCTTGCCACTGTGTTCATTTAAGTAGCATTTCTTTGCACCCTGTTGCATTATTTCTGTGCACATGAGATGTATTATGTTGTCTTGAGTCAAATTCCATTAACTTAATGTCATCATGCTGTTATTCTTGAGTCATGTACATTTGGGTTTGCATTAGTATTTAGTTGAAGTTCATGTAGAACAGACTGCATCGTTACTGCCTTTGTTGGGGTGTGAATACATATGTGTTTGGTCTACTACATTCATGGCTAAAATCTGCATTCATGTAGTCTGGTGTTGTGTCAGATATTGATGCACTTGAGTCTACACTTAGATTTATAAGCTTGCCTTTCATTTGTCTGTGATATTGCCTTTTTATGGTGATATTCACACTGCGGCATTGAGTTGGAGTTGATGCATCACTAGTTGATTTCGGCATACCTAAATTTACACTACAATTATCTTAGTTCAAAGCTGATAATTGTTGTTGGCATCTATTATGGTGTTTGTTAAACCAGTGGGTATCTTTCTTACCCTGGTTGTTTCGGGTTTCACTGTAATTGCATTGAGAATTTTGTTTGTTCATTTACATGTACACCACGTCGACAACAATTTGGGGTCTGGTCATTCCTGTAACTAGTCTGCACCTATATACTTTAAGGTGAGATTGCCACTGCCTATTTCAAATTGCATTTTGTTGTTCACTGCACTTTGATGGCTGATCATTTGTATACATACATTCTTGTATGTATATATGTGTGTGGCCACTGCATTCTGAAATCCTGTATTTGGGTTTGACATGTGTATTTCATTTTGTCTCTGGTCTTATTTATATTGAACTCGTATTTGGCCTTGCTGTGCCTTTCTTGTATTTGTTATGATTTGTGGCTGTGTTACTTTATCTTGAGTACACATGCTATTATCCTTTGTTGCCTTGTTCTAGACTAAGAAATTTATACTGTCCAGTTACAGTATTAAATATAAATGTACAATTAGTACATTCATGCTTTGGAAACTGTTTGCACCCAGTTGCATTCTAGTCTTCATACATATATATGCAGTGACGCATGTATATACATTAATTGATATGTATATATGTATGTTCGAATTGCATTTTCTTTTCTCTTGGAATGATTGACTTTGTTTTGGAAACGATTCATTTTACTTGTATCAGTATATGCTAGAACCTTACCATTCTGGCTCATGTATTCACTGTGCATTCATTGTTTGCCAAATTAGTTCACTGCATCTCCTCATACCTGTTACACTTGTTGTAGTGTACCATGTTGATTCCCATAGTAGATTTATGTCTGCACTTGAACATAGTCTTGTATCTCTTCACTTGTAGTCTGTGATATTTGTTGAGTCTTCACTTTGCAGTTTCATTGTCGCTGTGCATTCATGTTGAAACTAGAACATTTATCTGAGTTGTTGCATTGGTTATCCACCTGATTTGGGTTTTGTTTACTAGTCCAGTTTCTTTTGGGCTTTGTTGTTCACTAACTCACCTGCAGTCGAGTTGAGATGTACTACGGCCTTTGGTCGTGAGTAAGATAGTTGCACTATCCAGTTTACAGTGCATATATATTTTATCTTTGTTTGTATCACTCCTTTGGTTTGTGATTTCATTGTGGCCTTGACTCTGCATATACTCATTAATGTAGTCACTGCACTCTTGTATATCATGTAGTTTATTTGGGTGGGCCATGTTGCATCTGCAGTGGGGTCTCATCGAGTTTGGTCATTCATTACAGTTGTCTTGACCATTTGAGACAGTTTGCATACCATTTACACTGAGTAACCTTATCCACTGCTGCATTTGTTTTTCTTACACTTGAGTTGAACCCGATTTTTGGGTTTGACCTTTGCAATTTCTACGCACTGTAGTGGCGAGGCAGTGCACGCGTGCGTGCACTGCAGCCACCCAGAATTGACAGTTTTGAATTGATTTAGTCGATTTGATAAATTGTTTATTTATCTCTGTTGATGATTTAAATCTGCTGATTTATTGTTTAACACTGTTTGGTGTTAAAATTTTCGTTATCCGATTTCTTTGTTAAAAGGATTGGATATACGAGATTTCTGTGATTGTCGTCTATTTGATTATCTGATTATTATTACTGCTATGCACTAATAACTGAGTTTGAATTAGACTGACCCATGTATTATTTTCTTTCGAATTTAATACTCGGGTCAGACCCGAGTTATTTCAGGTTGTAGATTTCCTTCTTTAAGTTGCTGTTTGAGCTATGAAGACTTTTCACATCTTTTGGAGTAATCGTGTCATAGTATAGGTTGATATGTATTCATGTATATTAGTTTATAATGTACGTGTATATATAACTTCCAGAGTCGACAATTGTAGTTGTATCATATGTATTGTATCAACTGTATTGTAACTGACATCAGTTATATATATGAGACTTTTGTTTTTATCTGTGTTCCGCATCCTTTGCGTATCTGTGTTGTTTTTATATATATTGTCCTAAACCATTATGAACCATCGTAGTTCGTTTTATACTGGTATTGGATATGTCGATGGAAGTGAATAAATAAGAGATGAAAAATTTAAAATATATGCCACTCCTATCGAGGTAATCAATACTAGTGTAAGGCCAACTACGGATGGCCGCTCCTACCCAGCCTTATTCTTCATAATAACAGACAGTATTTCTTTTAATACTCTTTGTTATTGTGAGTATAGAGGTGGGGCGTCACAATACGGAATTAAATGATCAATTTAAAATTAAATCGGTTAAATCGATTTCTATGCGTTTTGAGCTGCCACGGTCAAACGACAACTCCGATTGCTCCGAAAATTAAAATCCGATAATAACTAACTATTACGGATCCAATGGAACTAGTTTCGTTGAATTTCGAGACTGCGCCCTGGAAGGCTATTTTAACTCGTCTATTAAATCGGGCGATTTTCAAAATTGACGAAAACGCGTAAAATTTCACTTTTAAAATTTTACTAACTTAACAATAAATCATATAAAATTTATAAACACATTAAAAATTATTCTGGCTCATTCCAGACCAAAATCTGATTAAATTGCATTTTAATAATATTAAATTCATTTTTAAATTAATATAAAATCCCAAATATTAATTTATTAACTTTAAAATTCATCTAAAATTCCCACCACGCTACTTACACTCAAAAGACTCAAAATAAATTTTTAAAACCATTTTTATCACTATTTACATCCAGATTTACTTTTTATCTCAATTTCGAATATTTAATTATTATTTTCCCGTTATTCAAAACCAACCGGAATTACTATAATTAAAAATTATAGCTTATTCTATTGATTGAACCCGAATCCATTCATTCCAAAATCAATTAAGGGTCCACATTGAACATTTAAAATGAATTAAATGTTCACAAACCAAGCAGCTAAAATCTAGGATGTTACATTCCTCCCCCCTTATAAAAATTTCGTCCCCGAAATTTTCTAAGGTAGAAAATACTCCCAAATTCATTTACTTACCCAATTTGCTTAGTTAAAAGCTTATATTCACTTTCCAAAACCCTTCAGCCCAATCCCACATTCATTTGCTTCATTTACATTCAAAAGCTTTTTGTGGCAACATTGTTTCCAAATAACTTTACTAGTTAATAAAATTTTCCAAAATCTCAAAAATTTTCTAACTCCCAAAATTTCTGAAAATTTTTGGCGGAGTCTCCTTTGTACGGAGGAGCTTCTGCGATATCGCAGGATGCAAAAATATATATACATCGGCCTCAAGCCGGAAATCACAATATATCACAATATATATATCATTTTCCCAATTATATTTGCGTAGGCGTACCTTTTAAGCAAATTTTAATAGCAAGCGGCTAATATAACGCATATACGCACTCCAACTTCATCAATCGCCTCTCGTACCTGTACTAAACTCAAACAACTTATCAGTTTTCAAAGTATGAGCATTTTAACAACATTCCCAATAAATGTAAGCCAAACATATCCATTTCATAGCCAAATCAAGCATAGTTCATAATTTAACAATGTTAACCATACTTTATTTACAATTCAAAGATTTCAATTACCTTTCAAATTACTTATTCAAGTCCAACTTCATTTTATTTCACTTGAATGATTTACATCCAAGTTTACTATATACCATTCATATTCATTTCAACCAATTCATTTCCACTTCAATATGATTAACATATGCCTTATTTACATTTTGTTTTAACTTACATTTCCAATTTGATTTACAATCAAATTTTATTTTAAACTTGAAACATTTGCATTTCTTTTATGATCCATTTCCATTCGTATCCAAAATCACTTATTAAAAGGTCAATTCATTCCAATTGATTCAAAATCAATTCCACTTACTATTTTAAACCAATTCACTTGCATTAATTTCAAACTCTTTGAATTAGATTCCAATCCATATTAATTTATTCAAAAATCAATTTCAATTGCCTGTTAAACAACTCAATTCCGAATACATGCCAATTTCATTTCATTCAAGCAAAATAATCACCACTTAAGCTTATAACCATTTAAAACTAATTTCAACTTAGATTCATATAAATTTTATTCCGTTTGCATGGTTCACAATCCAAGTATTTTATCTTTCCAATGCAATTGTTAAATTAAATTTCCCTTACATTTTATTTCATTAACCAATTCAAGTTTTTATATTAATATCATTCCATCCTGGGTTATGTACAACTCATACATTCTTATTTTATCTCAATAATTAATTAATACAATTACACATGTATTTCTACTTTATTATTTAACAATTTTCATTCAAGATTACTTAATAAAGCCCATTCACAATCATTTTGTTTTTCTTTCAAGTTGCTTAAGTTCTCTCACAATAGTTTCATTATCTTCTTATATCAATTTTATTTTATTTCCATTTGATTCTCATCCAATCAAATTTCAATTCATTTACAACTTTAATGCTCTTTGTTTATTTATCTAATCCATGTACAAATTTATTTTATTAACAAAGAGACCATTTAAATTTTTTCTCTCATTTGAATTTTATTTACAATTCAAACCATTACTTACCATAATCTAATTCCATTATCCATTCATACTTCCAATATTTATTACCAAAATTAAATTCCATTCCACAACTGGATTTTTGTTTACCTTCAAATTTTGGCTAAAAATCAAACTTCTATTCATTACCATACACATTCTTTTTAATTTAGCTTATACAGGATTCATTTCCAAACAATCATTTTGGATTTAATTGAGTAAGCATTTACTTCATTCAACATCCCCTCAACTGAATTAAATTTCTATTCAATTCGATTCTTATCCAAATTTATTCCAAGTTTACTAAGTTTTATTTAGCCAAAATTAAATTCATCCACTTCCTTTACTACTTCAATAAGAATTGAATTCCATTCAATATTGTTTATAATGAAACTGAATTTTGAATTTCACTTCAATCCAATTTATTCCTCCATAAATAAGTTCAAAACTTATTTATTATTTTAAGTTCATTCACATCTTTTATATCTCACTTTACCTTATCTTACTTTACATTTCATTTAGGATTAAGTTTGAATTCACCATACCATTCAACTATTTCCCATTTGTGATTATAATTCCATTTTACTTGGGTTAAAATCAAATTTTCCATTCTTAAGTTCATCAACTTATTTATTTAAAAGTTTATATTACTCATTTTAATCCATTTACATCTTATAATCACAATTCCAATTTCTATACATATGTATCTCTGAATTCTTAAGGATACAATTTTTTATTTCACCTTAATCCTTTGCAAATTTTAAATACACAATTCCAGATTATAAGTATAACACTTACCAGCTTATGGATACAATTTGTTACACAATGATCCATAATTACAAAATCATTTAATCTTTCAACTTAACTCAAATTAATTCCAATTTCCAATTTGATTTAACTTATCCCAAGTTAAATTCTAATTTCTATTCACTTCAATAACTTAATTTACCTCCATTTACCCAAATTAAATTTTAATTTCTGGATTAAAATTTCCATTCTTCCTTTCTCACTTAAATCAACTTTACTTTCAAGGTTATAGTTGATTTATTCCAATTTTTACATTTTTATTTAAACAGAATTTCCAGAATTCAATTTACCCGAATTTATTTCAAAACCAATTTGAAATATAAATCAACACATTCCCATTTGATATCCAAATCAAATACCAAATTTCAAAACAATCTGCTTTTACCAAACAAGTTTCCTTTTGGAAAATTCTAAAATCACTTGTTCCCTAAACAAGTCCAAACAATGTCATAACCAACTATTTTGATAGCAATCCATCACTTTAGAAACTCGAAAATGAATTCTAATGATGTGGCCAGCATCATCAGGATTATTTTCCAGCGACTGAAGTGAGTTCAATGCTTCCTTTACTTCCCCAAACTTCTTTTCAAAACTATTTTCATTTCGAAAATATTCTTCCCAAATTAATACTTCATCACTGCTTCCAAAAACTTTAGAAAGCATTTCTAACATTTCCAAGGTTTTAAATTCCTAAATCCTTTATTTAAATTCATCTAAAACACTTCTCAAAATTTCGGGCATTTAAAATTCTGGTTTAAATCAAATTTTAATTATACTTCTTCTTACTTAAACCATATTTAGTTAATTCTGTTTAGTTTATAAACCATTTTAATATTTTAAATTCTTATTTGCTTATAAATCATTTCAAATTTTAAATCATATTTTAATTTCTTATTTGATTATAGAAGAAACAACCAAACAAACATCCAATATATATAATAATTTAGAAAATTATTTCTTTTATATCAAAATATAATTTTGGGTAAAATTATTTTATTTACCCACTTTAAAAACAATACTATGTCGGTTTATCTTGTTTAAGAGTTTAGAAATCCCTATCGATACGGTTGTACTTCCCGCACCGACCAGAATTCATAAACACTCAACCGATAAGTCAACACAGTACAAAAACAATTTTATATCCACTAACAAGTTCGCGCTCATAGCTATTATTACACTCAACTCATCATAGAGTACTTCTGACTCTATTGATAATGAGTAATTTTTCCCCACCAAAGCCTAGGTTATCGCCAACCTAAGCTCCGATACCACGTGTCAGGACCCGCCCTTCTCGACCCTCGAAAATCGATACAAAATACTCAACAGTATAATATGCCGACGATCGAATGCCGGAAAAGACAGATTGTAGAAGAATAAGAGAGTAGATAGAAGAAGAAAGAACCAAACAAATCGGAACCTCACAATCGCAGCGGATAAAATATAATATATAGAACAGATCTTTACACAAATGAAAACTATATCTGTTTATATACCATACATCATCAGAGTCCATCACAACAAAATCAGATACATGCCTAACAACAATCATAGCAGCGGAATATAAGCAAGTACGAATAGTACGTCTCGACTCCAGCTCCTCTCCTGCTCCATAACAACCTATCCTGTAAATACTCGGTCTGACCCGAGCATTATAATAAAATAACACCCGAGTCAGTCTGGAATACCAGCGCATCATAAATACACCCAATTGATTATTAAAGTTTCAAAAATCCTTTGAAAATCAAAAGCATCTCGTAAAACCACGCCACAAATAAACATGTCGGGTTTTTACCTTACGATAGCTAAAACACTTTTTATATCAAAATCCTCTGATATTATAATTGTGTCTATATACAAATACTTATTCAAATAGCTGAAATTGTTACATGATTAAATTCCAGCATACTAGCCACAAAGTGGGTAATACAAACAAAACTCGAACAAGGCACGTAGGGAGAATGGATTTCCAACGAATGACTAGGCACTGGGGTACCACCTGTCACAGTACGTGGCCTAGATCACAGTACCGAGGAGTACTCCCACTCCCATGCAACACAAGGCTGGAATCACCTATGGGCAATTTCGAATATGATCACCCCACGGTTGTGATCAACAACCACACCACTAAGCCGAAATAAAAGGGACCTCTAGACAGGGATGACCATACTCTCCAGTCGGCGCTACCCACGAAGCCTTGCTGCATATCCCCTGATTTTCAGTCATTCCCGGTTGATGAGGCTTGAGGCTAAGAGTTACCTTTACAGAACATTTCACTTTGAATGTCCATCGTCCACCTGACGATGTATCGTAAGCATTCGTCCATACAAGTCCGTCCCGGGTCCGAATGGAACCGAAGGCACTACTCCTACTACATCCATTTTGGAAATATCCTCAGGATTAGTAGCGACTAGCCCTTGCACTTCACAGCTCCATCTTCGACTCCGAACATGTTTCACGAAACGTACAAACCGGATCGAAGTGGTTTTCGAGAAATAAATCTCGATCCCGGTCTCTTCGAAACGATCAGCGCTTTGGCCAATATTGATAGTCGGTGATTTAACTATCAATTCACATTCACAAACATCCATAAGCATCCATCACACAATAAATAATCTCACATTATTTATTTGCCCCCACTATCTTTAAAAGATGTATTTCCAAATTTTCAAAGCTCATTTGAAACAATTTTCCCAAAATTCTTCCTTTACAAGGTAAATTCCTTACCCTTTATTCCCATTGGGAATAACCAAGTTCAAAACAATTTAGATTTTTAACAAGTAAAACACTTTATTCTAAAATATACTTTAAAATATGAAAATTTACTACTAGTTGTTACCCAAAAATATAATTTCAATATGTAAGTAAAACCATTTATTATGATATAAACTTTGATTTTAAACAAGGGTTTTGTTAAACTAAATTTTAAAAGTAGATTTTTAAAAAGAATAATACAAGCCTTTACAAATAACTTAAACGACTGACTGTAAAAACAAATTTTATAAATTTCTTCTTTAAAATAACCATTTCTTAAAAATACTCTTTAAACAATTTAAAACTTTAACCTTTAATTAAATAAAATCTTTTAAAACACTAACTTGGTTTTCCTAGGGAAATACATTCCCATTCAACATCCCAAAAACCCGTCTCATAAATCCAGCCGATTTATTTTAATTCAATTTATGTTTATAACATAAATTCCCAATTCCATACTAATTTATAACTTCGTCCGAAGTTCAAACACAATTTTCCCATATCCAGAAATTCATTTTTAACATATAGGTTTAAATCATTTTTAAATAAAACATTGGAAAATTTATTAATTGAAACTCCATATTTACAATTTACTCACATGAAATCCCAATGAAGAAACGGCTTTCCAACATATTCTATTAACACTTAAAATTGTAAATTTATATTCGAAAGCTTCATTTTAACATATTTTTAATTTTCCGGATAACACTATTCATTATTAAAATAACCCATCGTTATTTTAAACAATTTATAATTTCCATAGAATTCATTTCCAGAGATTTATACTTCACCTTTGTCGATTGATAAATTTCCCACAATTTTTAAAATCCCAATTTGACCAATTTACATTTTCCATCCAAACCAGATTTCAAATTTTATTCTTTGAAATTATTATTTTAACCATTCATTTTATTTCGTAAAAACCCAATTTTATCCATTTATAATTGAATTCTGGATTTATAATTTATACAACAATTTCACAATACGATTTAATTCCAGATTTACCAATCACAACATATAACAAGCATCGTTAACAATTATAAAATAATTGCTACATTGTGAGGAATCCAGTTGGATCCCTCCAACCTGTTTTCCCTGCATCATAAATATTAGCACATCACAATATAAATATCAATCCAAACTGATAACAACAATTATAATCAACCAATCACACAGATATTTAAATATTAACTATTTAAACTGTCTAGCATCCAGATGTGAGTGAGAAAACTCACCTTGAGTTTCGGCGAGCGTTCAAATTTAAATTAAACCGAATGATGTTCGATTTAACTTAAATTTTTACTTGCCCGGAATGAATTTGGATCTGTACCATCGTGTAGTGTTCATCTCTGCGATCCCGGCGCCGCCAGTTTCGTTAAAATCTGACATCGTATGGATTAGTTATGATTTTATAAAGTTTTAAATATCATTTACAAACAAATTTAATTTTATTTACCCAAAAGAGATCAGGGCCGTTGATCACGATGAGGAAATACGCACGCGATCCTCTCCTTCCCGTTCGAAAACATCCAGGGTTTCACAAACCCATGCTGCCGCGTTTTAGGGTTGAACGTCGACCTCCCCACGATCATCAATACAACAATCAGTGACCTCCACCGTGAAGCCTCTCACGACACGCATCCTAGGCCATAGCAACGCCCAACTCGGCCCTCTTAGGCTCCTAAAATCGAGCACAAACACGCAGCCTTCAAGGCGCGATTTCTGACAAATCACTCAACAATAAACGATCATACCCGTTGATATCGAAGAGCTCCTCGAGTGCTTCAACTTCCATGTTGAAGATTTTCGCAATAAATCACTGGATTGATCGTAAATGGAGGTGATGTATGGAGAAACGTCGGCCATTAAAGAGAAAAGTGGCGGCCGGTGTAATTTCCTAGGGTTTAGATATAAAATGAATATATATATAATAGTTTAATATTATTTAATTAATAAAATTTCTCAATTTAACATCATATGCAAACAAACTCCAAACTACGCGTTCCGATAGGCGTTTCTAGGGTTTTTCAGCGTTCCAGACACAATGGAATAGGTTTTGTAGGCTAATTTGATTGTATGCACGAGATACAGAATTAAACGATCAATTTAAAATTAAATCGGTTAAATCGATTTCTATGCGTTTCGAGCTGCCACGGTCAAACGACAACTCTGATTGCTCCGAAAATTAAAATCCGATAATAACTAACTATTACAGATCTAATGGAACTAGTTTCGTCGAATTCCGAGACTGCGCCCCGGAAGGCTATTTTAACTCGTCTATTAAATCGGGCGATTTTCAAAATTGACGAAAACGCGTAAAATTTCACTTTTAAAATTTTACTAACTTAACAATAAATCATATAAAATTTATAAACACATTAAAAATCATTCTGGCTCATTCCAGACCAAAATCTGATTAAATTGCATTTTAATAATATTAAATTCATTTTTAAATTAATATAAAATCCCAAATATTAATTTATTAACTTTAAAATTCATCTAAAATTCCCACCACGCTACTTACACTCAAAAGACTCAAAATAAATTTTTAAAACCATTTTTATCACTATTTACATCCAGATTTACTTTTTATATCAATTTCGAATATTTAATTATTATTTTCCCGTTATTCAAAACCAACCGAAATTACTATAATTAAAAATTATAGCTTATTCTATTGATTAAACCCGAATCCATTCATTCCAAAATCAATTAAGGGTCCACATTAAACATTTAAAATGAATTAAATGTTCACAAACCAAGCAGCTAAAATCTGGGATGTTATAGTATCGATCTCCTTCCATCGATATGAAGAGAAGCAACCATCGATCGATATGGAGAAAGCAACATGAAGCATCGATACAAAGGCGGCCTCTAAATCATCGATACGAAAGAAGTTACTCCAGATTGATGCGAACAAGACACAGTCAAGTGAAGGAAATGGTCATACGGTACGAAATATGGATCTCTCCTGAACCATCGCTCCATGTCACCACTGAACGATCTAATCGATACACATAGCATCGATACGAGATGCTATCGATACAAACCGATCGATACGCACAGTTCAGCCCATTGCAAAGTCGAACTTGGATCGATCATAGCTCAAAATCTACAAGTCCAAATGCTACCAAATTTTCACAGGAGCTTACTTACGACCTCAACATTATCTCTGGTCGATCTCAGCTCAAATGGATGTTGTTTTGGTCGATACGAATAAGGTGGTGATCGATCAGGAATCGATCCCAAATGACCTCGGATCGATTAAGTGGGTCCACCCACATGCGAGAAGAAGTATTCCGAGGTTTAAGCCAGATATTTTCAGACTGCGCCTATAAATAGCAGCCATATGCTTCCAGAAAAAGGACTTTTAACTCTCCTATGCCGATACTCTGCCGGAAACTCCATTGTATCTCGAGTGCTTGAGAGTGTACTGTTGTAATCAGTTGTAACCAGTTAGCAAAGTCAATAAAACATCAAACTTTTCTTAGTGGACATAGGCTACAACGCCGAACCACCCTAAATTCTCGTGTTTTTACGTTCATGTTTGTTTGTTTTTTCGTGTTTGTTAGATTAACCTCATTTTTCATTTATATTCTTCACTTTAATCTCTTCAAATACGTCCAAAGAGTGTTGTGTCCAATTTTGGTACAAACAATAGGTACACTTTTAATTTGAGCATGCACAACACCAAAAGATGGTTTCTAGGTTGTAATAACATACATCTGACCTATAATAAAGATTAGATCTGAATGTAATATTTTCAATTATCCTCTTCAAAATTAAATTTAAAAAAGAATTTCGAGCCGTCCAATTTAATGCCATATGAATTATGATCCTTTGAGCTTCCAAAATCATTTTAGAAAAGAAGTGACAGCTATATAACTGATTTTTTTCTCAAGAAAAAATCCTATTAAGTAATCTTGCCGGAAAGAGATACCTTCCTTTATTACTTCTTGAGGTGGGGGTAGAGCTTTGCCAACACAGTTTAGAGAAAAATCTCTAGGAATAAATGTACCAGCATTTCTCGGCTTTGTCTTGAACAAGGAGGACCATTTAGAAGAAGGAGCATTTTGAGAAACAACAGCCTTTTGCACTTGAGCTATATCATAACCAACAAAGGTAGAAGGAGGAACATTGGAGGAAGAGAGGATCAAAGCGGGTAGAGGAGGGTCGGGGGCGCGATGGAAAGGGAGGAGTGATGAAACACGAAGAAATAGAAGAAAGAATGGATGGAATAGAAGATGGGATGGGGTTGCAGTCGAGAAGGGAAGTGACAGACGGAAGGGAATGGTCAAAGGAGGACATGGCAAGAAAAAAAGTCAAAAAATGAAAAAAAATAATGTCCAATGGATTTTACATTTCATTTATGATTCTGTGTCAAAAAAATCTATAAAAGTTAAACCTACATTTCCAAGGGCTTTTAGTTTTTACTTTTATAGATTTTTTTTGACAAAAATCATAAATGAATTTTCTTTCTTTATTCAATTGCTCTAGGTAGAAAGGTAAATTTCCCCAGTGCTAAATTGTTCCCCTATAGTTGTTCCCTACCTAATTTTAGAAAGAAACTTCACGATCAAATACTTTGGTGAGACAAAAACATCCATCTCATCCAATGGTGGCCTTCCGAACAATGTACTGTAGCATGAAGGTTGGTTCATTACCACAAAATGCATTTTAAAATTCTTTGTGGTCAGGGGAGTTCCCGCTTGCAAGTACAGCTTAATTTTCCTATCGGAGTTGAACCCTTATCACTGAACCCAAAAATTAGCTCAGGACTTAGTCCCAGCTTCGCATCCAGAATATCCTTTTGATCAAAAGCATGTTTAAAGATTACATATACTGCACTTACCGTGTCTACCAAGACCGTTGACACTAGCGACGAGACAATTTGTATTGTCATTGTTAGCGGATCTTTATGTTGATTTATTACCCCTCTCAAATTTTTAATAGTCACCACTAAGTATGGACTTCCAAATTTAACAGATTTCAACAGGGGTTCAAATCCAACAAAGTAAATGCCTTCTTAACTTATCTTATGTATTTTTTCCTTGCTCCAGCTATGTGCGGACCCCATAAATTACATCTATATGGTTTGTTGGTGGGGGAAGTCTCCTTAATGCTGATTCTCCAAGATATTAGCATTATTAGTTAGTGGACCTGTGTTGGTGGAGGGTTAGAGAAATTTCCAGTTTGCCTTTATAGACTCCTTTAATGCTCTCTTCTGATCATTCCCTAAATTATAAAGGTCAAGGCTCAACATTCATCAGTCATATGCCCATTCGCCCTGTTATAATTCCCTCCTTTGTTATGTTTAGGGTTAGTTTGGGATTTCATAGGAGTGAGATGCTCTACCTCATCTTTAGTAGCCGTATAGATGTATATTATTGGCTGGTTTAAATACATAAAATTAGCCTTTTGAGTTTCATCCTATCTTGCCTTTTTATTTGGTATTGGAAAACCCATCATATCTCCTTCTCTCCTTTTGCTGCAAGTTCTTCTTTTCCTAAAATATTTCATCAAGACGACCAAATATATCAGCCTAAGAATGGAAATCTTGCAAGTCCTTGCACCCATGCATATATAACTCCTTCCATAATGAAATATTCTGATCAGTTAGTCATGACTTAATATCCATAAGCTTCTCCCAATCCTCACTTTCTAAGCCTTATCGGCTTTCGTATTAAACCTCTTCAGGAAATCTTTCAACAGCTCTCCTTGGCATTGCTTTATATTTCAACACACTTGAGTCTATAGTTGGATTTTTTTGAAGTGTAAAGTGAAAATATAACTCAATGCAAATTGACTCCATGAATAAATAATCTTTTCCTGATCTCTCCTATACCACTTGCTGACAGCTCCAATAAAAGTTGTTGGAAACAATCGAAACCTTACAGCTCTTGGTGTATTAAAGATATTCTTTTAGCTTTCATAATCCAAGAGGTGGCCATCTAGATCCTTAGATCAATCATATATCTTATAGTAGGAATTGCAACATGTGGAGGGAGTGGAACGTCCACTTTTCCTCCGTAAATGGTGCATATCTTATATTATTGTTGGTATTAGGATCCATGGGCCTTTTGCCTTTTAATTCATCGTATCCTTGGCCATTTTATATGTGAAATCCCTCAAATATGATTCATCAGCTTCATAATTTTTCATGCTTAGCTTATACTCTATCTCAGAACTGGAGCTAGTAGATTGCACGTTGGAGACTTAATAAAGATTGTAGGATCAGTGGATGTTATCTAGATAGCTTGATAGTTTATCACGATGCCTCTATTTGCATGGTGATTAAGATTAGATGGATTTGTTTGTTGCCTTTCCAACACTCCCTATTCCCTTTTCTTTTGATCTAAAATCCCTATCCTAAGATCATGATTTTGAGCAACGTCATTGTCCTTCAGGAGGATTCTACCTCCTCTCCATTATCATTCGTCATTCGGGTTTTCAAAGCAAACTTTTGCAACACTAGCATTACAATTAACTTACACATTATACCATGTTGTTTCTACATTTTCTTTAATGTCAAACTTTCATTTTCAGCCACAAGGGGCAAAGAACATCGGTTGACTTCGATATTATCCATATTGAAGTTTGGAGTTACATTTTCTTCTAACTTGGTGTTTTGAACAACATATTATTTTTCCAAATTAACCTTCCTTAGTTTGCCATTTTTGCATGAGATTTTCCTTTGAGTTAATGAGAATGAGAAAGTGGATGACTTTAGATATTCGAATATCTTTCTTGCTAAAAGAACAAAATTTTAAACCAAAAATTTGGCCTAACTTTTGAATACTAGAGGAGAAGTTAAACGATACTTATACAAGTGGTAGATCTTGTGGACAAGTATGCAAATATCAGTTTTGTAAGTCCTTGATCGAAATTCATAAGTCTTAATTTGACCTAAAAATTCATGGAATCCGTAAGTCGATCTATTACAAATACTGAGTTATATTTGAAATTGCAAGAGAAGAAGATTCAGAAAGAGGACCCTTCTTATGTGGGGATAGAAGCCTATATATGTAAAATTACACTCAATACGTGTCCGGTAGAATTTTTGGATGGTCATGATTCTTCAACTGGCTCGTAGCGCATCATATATGTGACATGTGGCATTTCTAAGATGGCCTCTTGTATCATTTCAACCACGGTTTGAGAATTCGGTTTCGGTTTCGGTCATTTGAAATTTTCTTAGTTTCGACCGGTTTCGAAAATTTCGGAAGTTTCGGTTTAGGTTTCGGTTTCGGTCTCTGTTTCGAATTTTGGTATCTTCTACAGAAAAAACAATGACAAATCAGCCCATTTTTCAAAATAAACTCTCAGCAGCCAACTAAACTAGGGCATAAAACAATTATTTCCAACTACCACAAATAATAATTATTTCCAACAGCCCATTTTGGTATCTTTTATCTAAAATAAGCTTTACCTAAACAAAGTCAGCCCATTTACCAAATAAACAATTCCAACAGCCTCAAAACCCTAGTAACACTCAAACCCAGTCCTAGTCCTCAAATAACGCCTCTTTGTTTCATCGATTTTAGCCGCAACTAATCTAGGGTTGAAAATAATAAAAATTCTCCACTACATTGCATGGTTCGTCTCGATTTGAGGAGGAAGACACGATGGAAGGTTGAATCTAGAAGAAACAAGCATGAGGTAGGTTTTTTTTTCTCGATTTTCTTCTATTTTCTCTCGATTCCCCCATTATCTTCAGCGAGACGAGTTTTCATGCTAATTTCGTCTCGCCTTCGGTCGGAACCGATCCGAGATGGTCGAAATCTCGGGGTTCCGACCGAGACCTTATACCATGATTTCAACTCATCTCATTTTTTGGCTGATGTAGCCTATATTGCCTAATGGAACATTGAAACATGGTCATGTTTATAGCTTAGATAGGACTTCAGTTTTATTATTTCCCAATAGTACTTTGTGACTCCGATAACGTAAGTATTCCCATGCCTTTGTACGCATGATAGCCTTATGCACTCAACAGCTTAATCCATGCGATAGCCTTTTCCCTTATGAACATAATAACTTCTTCTTAGCTTTACGGTGTCAGTTGACACAATAGCCTTATTGGTTCGGTAGCTCTATAACTCTGTAAACTTGATAGTTTTTAATCTTATAAATTTAATATCTCGGTAGCTCTATAACTCGGTAGCTCTATAACTCTATAAACTTGACAGTTTTTAATCTTATAAATTTAATATCTCTTTATCTAGTAGACTCAGTGGAAATTCCATCACCGTGGTAGCTTTTCATTAACATGACACCCTTATAGCTCGATAACTTCTTATTCACACGATAGCTTTATAGGGTCGGTAGCTACCCACACGATAGCTTTAAAGAGTCGATAGCATCATATCTATACAATAACTTTATAGAGCCTATAACATCATATTCATACGATAGCTTTATGGAGTCAATAACTTCTTATCCATACGATAACTCTATAAACTGTATAACATCATATCTTCTAAACCCAATAGCTTTTATCAATATGATAGCTTATAGACTCGATAGTATCACTTTTTATAAGCTTGATAACTTCTATCCACACGATAGTTTATAGACTCGATTGATAGAGTTAAGGGTATGACCTAGGGGATTATGTACTTTTTTACATATATCTATATCTTTAACTAATCGTGTTCATAGTAAAGGAATTTGATTTCTATTATATACTTCATTATATAGTGATACAATTAATTAAGTAATTAATTTAAAGTATATAAATAATAAAATCTTGAAATGTTATGTGACGATTGAAAATAGTTGCAATCATGGGTAGTTAATCATGATATAAAATAATATTTTATTTTAAATATTCCTGGTCAAGATGTTTCGTGAAAGGATATCGATACATCTGTTGAGACCAGAATACCTAATGCTCTCCAAATGTTGGGCAGTGTATTACTTATGGCTGTTGGGGAAACTAAGGGGTTGCATGTGGATGGTTATTGGATAACTATGGAATACTCACTTGTGAGTTTCATATTGGTTAATAATAACTTGGGTCAAACAGGAAATCTTAAAGTAATGATGTTGTACAATTATCTCAAATTGAGAATACAATTAAACTTTAATGTGGATACTCCACTCTGCTTATAGTTAACTCATGGCATGGCGTCCATTGAACAACTATAATTGGGTCAGAGTAGAAGCATTGGAAGTGAAATACTATTTAATAGAAAATTCATCTCTTTGTTTCTATGAGGTTGTATCACGGTCAACTATAGTTAACTCAAAGTAAAAGTCTTTGGCTGGAGCAGTAAGTTAATAATAAATGTTATTATTGAACTAAGTATTTTATTTAAAGACTACCAAGTTGAATGTGGACGATATTGAAATTTTGGCCAAAACCAAATTCTATAAATCCTAAGGTGATATAGTGTTAACTAAGAGAATTGGTGTAAATAATTATTGCCAAAAAGTACCACTTAAGAAAATGTGAAATTTGATTTTTTTGGGTAGGTCTAGAAGCGATGAATTCAGCCAAACTGTCATGCCACTACCAAAGATGACGATTTAATGTTAATATTTGAATTATTCAAAATTAATCACTAACTAAATTCACATCTCCGAGTCACACAAATATGTTTTTTAATTCTTTGAAAAACCATATGATTTAATTAACTTATAAAATATTGTAAACTAATTAAATTAAGTAATATCTTAGAAATATTGATTATTATTTAATTTACTTAATGTTCAGAAATTGTTTGTGATTATTTGAATGTATATATAAAACTTATATTTCCTTGCATTGATATACGGTATCGTTGTAACTTTAAATGGGTTTAAATAATAAATAATCCCATGAAGGGATCTATGGAAATTTTATGCAATTTAATGGCAATTCTAGCCGGTCATGTCATATGGAGATGGATTGATTTGAATTAGAGTAAATTAAGGAATCAATTAAGGAAGTTTTAATAAAAGAATGGGAAAGGTTTCATTCTTTCAATTAAAAAAAATCCACTAATTCATTTCCTTCATTCATTCATTTTTCATTCGCTTTTATTTTCTCTTCTCCCAACCATCCATGTCCTAAATTTCATTGGTCTTTTCTAGAACAAAATTATCTCCAAATCAGGTGAGAATATCAAATAAAATAAAACCTAAGTGGTTCATCCTTCTCTTGCAAAGCTGGGTGGAGATCTAGTTAAAGATCTAAAGAAAATCTCAAATCAAGAAGTTACAAAGGGTAAGTTTTTTCAGGTTTAATTCTTCTATTTTTTTTATTCATGATGTTTAAGCTTGGCTAAATTCACACATGTTTTTATATTAAGTTACCACTTGTTGAATTTTATTTTTAAACTTTTTATGTATTGCCATTCAATTGTAAAATCAATTTGTATCTCATTTATATTGTTTATTGATATTGTTTGTTGGATCTGAAATTATTTGTTATGTAGATTTGTTTTGTTGTAAAATCGACATTTGTTTTCACAATTTAACTCACTTAAAGCTATGTATTTAATGTTTAAATTAATTAAGTCATGTATGTATATGTTCATATGCTTAAATTTTATGTTATCCAAAATGCTCATACTCCTTTTTTTAGATGAACAACATGTTTGTAGCAATATTTTCAAAGGAACGGTGCATGCAAAACTTCTTTTTATAGGAGTAGCCAATCGCCTATGGCCAAAGCCTACAAAGACAAAAGAAGAACTTTAAAGGGATCGGGCGATCGATGAAGAAGGCGAGCGGGGGATATTGCAAGGGGATGGGTTCTCGACCTGACCACCAAGTTGGCTATGTTGTATGTCAAGCCGTTGTCTACCTATACTGGAAAAAGCTTTGCTTTGAATTGAGCGAGTGATGATGTCGATATCTGGCCGCTTTTGGTGGAAGAACTGACCACTTGGATAAGTCGTAGGCTAAGTGAAGTAGGCAAGCCAAATATACTGGCCTTTGGAAATATGTAGGCCAAAGTAGGGGCCTAGATGCGGGTCGAGGCGTTGACTGTTCGAGTCAAGACGGTCGGTCGGGCTACGTGAGTTGACCCATCCTTTACATGCGAGAAAAACAAGCAACATATTGCTCCCCAAGTTTGTGCCCATGAGCGGGCCTGGACCTGTCAATCATGCATGTAATGCCTTATTTAATACTGCTACACATTTCTTTATGTTATTAGTAAAGGCGGTTTATTTTCCCAGACGTTGCAGAGACAATTCATTTTTATGCTTTGTGATGTGACAATGAATGATGATACCTAGACGGCTCAGATTGTATCCTACGTGGATGATCCCACGGTACATATCTCTCCTAGCTTCCTATTAATACCTCTCCACCTCCTCTTCTCATTCTTTACCAAGTTTTCGTATTTCACCATTAAAGGAGAAAAGAACTCTCCTTATTTCTTCCTCTTCGACTAACAACTGCAAGCTTCGATCACCATTATTGAGTATTTCTAACTTGATCCATCTTTACCGCTAAGTAGGATTTTTACTTGCTTTTGGAATGATTTCATGATTCTTGCCGTTGCTTTTTCTTTACTTTTATGTTGCTTTTGTATTTCGTCTCTTACCGCTATTGTGTTAACTGAAACTTCATTGTTGCTTTGAGAACTTTCTGGTGAACACCCACTGCACATGGCGGGGAACAATCATCATTGGGAAAACAATGATGATCATTCGACATCAAACATTGACTATGTCACTTGAAAATCATCGTAATTTCAAGGTAGCTGAACTATCCCCTCACCCCATTAGAATAGGAAGAGAATGCACCGGGCCATGACCCATAAATTAGATTAGGTAATGAACCAACAATGGGTGCGAGCAAAATAGCCAGCCTCGCGCTTAGGATCAGTCCTTGCTAAATGACCTTAGATCGCTCGTTCTTATCGTGGAGGAAGCCATACCCATGAGCCTTGTTTAGCTTTTAAATGAGTTGGGATGGTTCAGTAATTTAGGTTGTTTGTTATTGATTGTAGATGGCTGAAGCGCTTTCTCCAATGGGTGGACCCTTATACAAGGTCCTCTAAGGTTTGTTAGGACCAACTTGATCTTGCCAACTCCTGGCTTGCCATGGCTGAAGGGAAATCTATAACACCCCATAAAAATTAATAAGAAATAAATAAAATAAGATAAATTAGTTAAATAAGGTAAGGCCAAAAATGAAAATTTTGCAAAAGTCAATATTTGACAACGGAAGTTATGTCGTTGCGTTCGTGGCAATTTTCTAATCAATTTCCATATATAATATGTTGAAAACAATGCTCAAACGAAAATGTTATGGACGTTTGAAGTTTTCAGATTTAAAATAATTTAAATAAAATTCAAACTCAAATAAATAAATAAATAACCCTCAAATTTGAAATTCAAAAAGAAATAGCAATTAGACTTGGAGGTTAAGTAATCGTTAAAATTAACGTTAACATTATAAGAGTAATAAAGGAATGAATTAATAAATCAACGGTAATTAAAACGTTCCCTAAAATAAATGAACCGGTCGACTGCCTACCCTAGGTTGGTTGACCGCTAGCGATCGACAGGTAGGGTTAGGGCGGTCCACCGGCGAGCAAGTGACGACTAAGGTTTGTTTGCACAGTGAACATTTCAGATTTTATTATTTTAAACCAACTTATGTCTGACGGTTCTGCTGCATTCTACCACTACAAATAAGGACCTAGCCCCCTCACTTTTATTCACATGTTAGTTTGGGGAACCTAGCGAAGTTATATAATTCTCTCTCTTCAAAGGTTCGGAAAGGTTCCTTCGGGTTTCAGGTAACAGATTCTAGATATTTGTTATTTTATTTTCTAATTCTATTCTCCTCCAATCCCTCAATTTCTGAATCTAATACACACACACACACACAAAAATCCCTTGTTGTATATATCTAAAAAGGGAGATCTAGAAGAGATTATTGAACGCGTGATAAATCCAAAAAGACGAAGAGCTAAGGATCTATTGTAGGTGGAAATCTTAGTCTTTCTAGTTTAGTAATTAAACAGTGTAGTTTGGATTTGATATATGCCTTGAGGAATTTTGGTTTACAAAAACATCACATTAAAACCCCCAAAATTCTCCCAAAGCGAAATATCAATTCTTAGGTTGTAATCTCAATTGTATTATATTAAAATAATGGAATTTGTGTATGTTTTGAAATTTCAATATTTTACCTTCTATTCCACTTCTTATCTTTTTCATTGGGTTCGATTAAGGGTTTTGATTAGGAAATGGTGTGCAAGGTATGAATTCTTATTCATAGTTTGCACCGCCTATTTCCACAATTTGAATAGAAATTCCCTATGTCTAATTTCATGTAAAAAGAAGTTGAATAGAGCATAAAAGCATGTAAATTGTAAGTTTTTATTATTGATTTATTCCGTTGTTTTAATATAATATAAGTGGGTTTGGATTCTATTTTTATACAAGTCCTTTGATTTGATTCCGGATATTGGATTTATTGTATATGTGTTAATATGGAAATGAGACTGGTATAATTTATAAGATTTGACATTTAAGAAGTTTTCTTACTAGACCTTAATTATGGATATAGTGAGATGTGTGATAATATGTTAAAAGAGTGTTTTAAATTATGATTAAGTTATAAGGATGCGAGGTCAGTCAAAAGCACACAGAAGTCTGCCCAGCTAATCTGACTATCTATAGTGTGACTTTGGGGCTGATGTGAGACATCACCTATAATAAATAACTACAAATGATGCGAGTTTAGTCCCTAATTCTATAGGGTAAATCTGCCCAGCTAATATGGCTACCAGTACCTACGAATAGTCTGACTAATGTGAGACGTCATTATGAGGTACGGGTCATAATACGAAGGAGCTACTTCAAGGATTGAAGGTATTAAGTGCCTGTGTGAGGGCCTGCCACTTCTCTATCTAGAAAGTAGTAAATGGTCGGGGTTACGGTTAAGGGTTAGGCACGGTAGTGGATATCTTGAGAAGGGCCTGCTTTAATATAAAGTATTAAGTTACCAAAAAGATTCTATGCAATGTTAGCTAGATAAGTACTAGTGAGGAATCCGCTTTAGGAAAGGTATTAAATGATGGACGACCTACCTTAAATATGGTATTAAATAGTTAGAGTCTGCCTAATTCCAAATAATAAGGTATTAAGTGGCTTAGGTACTGTCTCTTACATTGGTAGGACATTATTGATGATAGTTATGGGTTATTTGGTTGTAAGAATAATAGTTATGGAATTAAAACTGGAAAAGCCTTAGGGCTTAAAGTTGGAAAGACTAAAGCTAATATACAAAAGGAATATTCCTATTTAAATGACTGCCCAAGTACTATTATAGCAAGGCTCAAGATTTTTATTCATCAAACATATGTTGTTCTGACTCTCTCTTCATTACAACATATGTTAGGAAATGCAATGCTGAAGGCGGAGGCGAGGAAACTTATGGCAGTTACCTATTTATCTATTGACGTTATTTTTTGATATACCCATTGAAAAATAATGTTGTATTTTGAAAATTTTCTACTACGGATATGTGGTGGTTGTTATTGGTATTGTGTTATGGATTTTATGATATTTGGAATTTTAAATGAAATGGATACAATTTCTGATATAATATTTTATTCTTCCACTGTGAGTTCTAAATGTGTAGATAAATAGCTCTGTATTGTTCTTTATACCAACCAACAACTAGCTTTGGAATGGGTCTAATTTTCGATGGGTCTTTTCTGGGTCGGAATTTAGGTTCGTTTCAAGGCAGGTTGTTACAAAACCAACCTTCTTTACCTTATGGTTGCCAACCGAGTCAACTAGACCCATAAGGGCTATTTTTCGTTGTCGCTCGCTTACATGAAGAGAGGGGTAATGCTCCCATCCACCACTTCTTTATTAAATTTTTAAATAAGCATCATATAGCACCCGAACAACTTACTATGAATAGCTATAGTTTATTGGTGGGGCTTTTCATAGTCCGTTGTGACTTGAATATCTCGAAGTCTGATCTAGTCCTGATCAGGTTGATCTTTAAACCGTGCCAATGGGCCAAGACTGATCCAGGTAAGTACTACTATCTTTAGGGGATCAACATGCCCCATCTTCTTTGGTCTTCCGAGCAAGGTGTCAGGGTACCAAGATCAGTTCTTCTTCGTGCCAACCACTATCAATCGGAACCTTACAACATAGCCTTTCAAAGTGCATGGTATTTCTTATCCTTAATGCATTTCATTTTTTATTTTCCACAATAATTTATAACTCATCTTTTATTTTTGTTGTAGTTTTCCCCACCGGATCTGACATAGGCATGACTATCTATGAGAACTGTATCTATCGGATTAAGACGACTAGCGATGACTGTAGAAACTGGGCGATGATTTTAATATACGAGATCCTCCACTGGGTAGGGTTGTTTGGTCCGAGGTAGGCTTGGTGAGGTCATAGCTAGGACCCCAGTCAGGCAGCCTGCTAGGCCAACAGGGGTCATTATTAGGGAACATCTTGTGACGGCGTCGATGATGGATGTAGAGAAGAAGAAAGAAGCTACCACGTCGAACTTGGGTCACAACAGTGAGTGGGAGGCCTACCATCTGGCACTCTTATACGATGTTGTGGTTCCAGACCATGTTATTAAGTGGTTTTCAAGTTATTCAAGCACACCAGAAATGCCCTAAGTGGAAAGGATGGGTAGATGGGTGTAGGAACCAGATATGTCAACAAGAGAAGGCTCCTCCTCCGAGACCCTTCCCGCCTGTAGGTCTCCGACCCAAGTAACCCATACTGTGCCCCTCGGAACACAAAACTCTAAATGGGCATATTCTAGCAATAACATCACCGGGTTCTCGTGCCCACCTATAGTTAGAAGGCGGTAGAGGGACCAGTCCAATGATGGTAGCTTAGGCTTGTCTTGTATTGATTTTATTTTCTTTGAATTTCTTCCAACTCTTTTCCTTGTTTTCTTTGTAGTGGTTCGACTAGATTTGGAAGATCTATTGACTCGGCCATAACGGGGAGCACCCCGGCACAGACCCCCAGCTTGTAACCTTGCACGGGCAATAGAGCCTAATAGCAGATGTCGGTTGGTTCTCAATTGTCCCGCTTAGGGAAGGTGAACCCTCGCGGCTGTATCATCATATATCAAATAGTTCCCTATCACCTCCAGGTTAACCCTAGCCGGGTGATTTTCCTGCGGTGACAATAGGGCCAGACTCACTTCGATTCAAGAGGAGAAGGACTAATGAGGAGTTGGAGAGCTTCAGGAGGAGACCATCTTTTAGCATTTCTCAGGAGGCTGATCACTTCGGTCGGTTGTATGGAAATGACGAGTTTGGGGTGATCATGAGATTGGTTTGTTAGGGCTTCTTCAGACCCTAGCGAGGACCGCTTCAAAGATGTTAGCTCAAACACACTGACCCAAGAGTGGGTGGATTGGCCATTCCACTGAGTTGTTATTGGATGTCGAGGTTAGGGAGGCTTCCTAGTAAGATTCTAGACTCTGCCATTTTATTTTCATTCCTTCTTTTTTACTTATCCCTTTCTTGTTCGTAAGCTGGACACTCTCCACATTCATAATGACATGCTACTTTACAAGAAGCGAGCTGTGGATGAGGCCACTGCCCCCCGCTTCTTGGAAGAGAAGCCGTCAGAGCTTGGGAAGAGGGACATTGAGGTTGAGGGTGCCAGGGAAAATGCAGCTAAGGAGAGGGCAGAGTAGGTGACCAGGAGGGATAGGCTTGAGGTAGAGAACGTATAGTTGAGGGCAGACTTGGAGGCTAGCCATAAGTAGGTAGATGACACGAGGGATACCCTACATCATCACTTGTATCTTGTAACCAAGGACGATCTGACTAGGGAAAAGGAGGCTTTGGGGGAGGAGTGGAAAGAAAGGCTAACAAAGATGTTGAAGGTGACCTTAACAACCAACTATCATCTGCCTTTGGCCATCAGCTTCCTTTCCCAAGTGCTATATGATGAAGTGCGCAGCGAGGTGATGGCTGGAAGGAATTCCCCGATGATTCTATCCTAGGAATAGATCACCTCTTTGACAAGTGCTCCAAGTGATTCGACCATCGACGATGCTCCAAGGGTGGACAAGGAAGTGATACTTGATGACTACTTTCACATCACTAGTCACCTCCCGGCCCCTTGAGCAAGGGAGTTATAAGCGGTCTTTGTGAGTTCTGCTTGTTATCTTGTTTTTTGTATGTTGACCATGCGAGGTCTAGTGTTGTGATGAACTTCTTGCTATGAATTGAAACTGTTTGCAAAAAAATTGGCAAACACCTCCAAGTCGTATGATTTAGTTGATTTTATGTTGTTTTTAGTGATCTGGGTGATTTATGCAAATATATAAAAAGAAGGGACTAAACTGTAAAAGACACACAGATTTATAGTGGTTCGGCCAGAATGTGCCTACATCCACTTTATATGTTATTCTCCTTTACTGTTCAGATTACAAGTACAAAGCTTTGATTACAAGTGTACGAAAGTTGTTTGAAAGTTCTCTCCGTGTTTGAGCTCTCAAACTTGTCCCCCACTGTTGTACCCCTACCCCTCTATTTATAGAGTGAGGCTAGGGGTAGGGGTCTTGGAAGTATATAGCTGCTGGTGGGCCTGGGCTGACGTGATCTGGCCTGTCAATGTTGGTTCGATAGTGGGTGGAGACGTGGATTGGACCGGTAGTAGGTGGGGCGTTGATTGGTCCAGTGGCGAGTGGATAATTCGGTCCAGCAGTGAGTGGTTCGGTGCTGAGTGGATAATCCGGTCTGGTAGTGAGTGGTTCGGTGCTGAGTGGATGATCCGGTCCGGTAATGAGTGGTTCGGTGGTGAGTGGATGATCCGGTCCGGTAATGAGTGGTTCGGTGGTGAGTGGATGGTCCGGTCCGGTAATAAGTGGTTCGGTGGTGAGTGGATGATCTTGATTCGGCAGTGCCTTCCTGGCCTTGACTCGGCAGTGCCTTCATGGCCTTGATTCGTTAGTCTTGGTTCGGTGGCCCCGGTCCGGTGGAAACACGCCCAACATTTGCCCCCCAAAGTGGGGCATATGCTTGCATATGGCGTGCTTTGTTTTCCTCAGTTTGGACACTCCATTCGGCCCGAGTGCCGAACCAATTGGTCCGGTAGTCCCCTGCGTGCCCATAAGTATGGGCTTCAAGCTCCTGTTATTCATAACTATTCAAAAGAGCCGGACCAAGCCTACGCCTGCCGAATCAGGTGAGTTCTCCTTCTGCCAAATAGACTTTTAGGGAGTGTGATAGCCGAATGAACCCTGAGACTCGGACTACCGAATATCACTTAGGGAACGTGAATGTCGAATGAACTCTAAGACTCGGGACTACCGAATGGTACTTAGGGAACATGAATGCCGAATGAACTCTAAGACCCGGGTTACCGAATGACATTTTTTATGTGTTGAATTTGTCTATCTACATCCCTTGTTCTGACGATGTGTCTTCTCCTGTTGCAGATAATGTCTCATAAAGTCGAAACTCGTTCTGACAAGAAGAAGTCCAAGGACCGAGGAGAGTCCTCCATAGTGCCCCCAGTTCAGGCAGCACCAGAACGATAGGGACCAACCCCGAGATCGCTAGTAGACGGGTACGGTCCTCAAGAGCTCCTGAACTCACCGCCTGATTTCTTTCCCAGCTCCCTCAAAGATGAGCAGCTTGACGTTATCTCTCGCTCTTTTGGGATCGATAGAGCGCACATGTTGTTGCCGGGGGAAGGAGTAATGCCGTATAACCCCCCTGACGGATATTTTGCTTATAGCAGGTATCATTGCGTGTGTGGTGCCATCCCACCTATTAATGCTTGGGTAGTCAGCTTCATCACATACTTAAAGGTGGCTCCTTTCCAGCTTCAGCCCAACTCCTATGCCATCTTGGTGAGCCTGTTCGTCATCTTCCAGAGGAGATACGGGCGTCCTCCTTCCAACCGGGAAATCCAGTATCTGTACAACTTAAGAGGCTACAAGAACGGGTCTCCGTATATTAGCTTAGAATCGGCCGTGTCTTTCAAGCCAGTCCTGGACTTATATTAAAAATTTAGCATGTTCAAGAAGGAATGGTTCTTTGTCAAGGACGACTTTGTTTCTTTCCACCGCTTCACTTCTGGCTGTAAGTTGAATCTTATTTATAATTTCCGTTCTGACGGCAATGCTCCTCTTTATGTGCTTTATTTCTTGCTAGCGACAGGTGGCTTTGCGGTTGTAGAGAATGATCGTCTGGTTCAGATGGTTGCGGAAATAGAAGCCATTCCGGAAGGCGAGAGGGCGGCTTCTTATTTGATCAGGAATGCTACTCTTTTGGGGCTCAACTTAATCCTGCCATGCCAGTCTGTGGTCAAGCAAAGAGACACAGCTGAGGAGAGGGCCGCCAAAGCTAAAGGAGGGGCTACGGCGAAGAGCAGTAAAAGGAAACCCTTCTCGAAGTATCCAACTGCTAGGGGGAAGAAACTTAAGAAGTCCGATGGACCCTCCTCCAGCACATGTCCAAATGTCCCGGAGGAGGAAGATGTGGAGGAGGAAAGAGGCGAGGATGAAGGAGGTGAGGCGGAGAGTGGAAGTGGTGGAGAAGGTGATGGTGATGGTCATAGCGATGATGGTGGCGACAGACAGAGCGGTGGTGGTACTGGGGCTTTGTCTTCTAAGCAAGCAGGTGTGATCCAGGAGTGGACAGATGATGCTTTCCGCCTAGCTTTTGAAGGGCTGGAGGAAGAAACGGCTCTGGTAGAGGAGCCTAAGGAAGCAGACAAGGCCGGATCCGGCGCTGACTCATCTTCCAAAAGTGTTCTAGCTGAGGCAGCCCCCGCGACTCAAGGTGAATTTTTGACTTCTGCCGACTCCATTTATGATAAGGACTTAGAAATATTTTATGGTCAACTCCCATCCTGGAACGAGATCCAGGACTTATTGCAGTATCCCACTCCTCCCCGGGGTTTGTATAACAAATGCGTCTTTTTTTACTCTTCTTAACTTGATGTATTTCTTGAATTATAGCTCAATGTATGCTCGTAACACTTGACTTTTATTACAGGAGCGGGTAAAGTGGCCAAGGTGTCAGATGTTCGGCACCGTCTTGAATAGTACAAACTTCTCAAGGCTTCTACTAAACCAAAGCCTCCGACTAACCGTCCTGGAGATGTAGTCGGCTACCGTCCCCTTCTTGGAGTTATCGAAGAGGATATTCAAAGGAAAAAGAGGAGTCGCTCCTTGTTTGAATCTTCACCTGGCCTTCAGCCCCCGATTCAGCCTCTTCAGGATACCACGGAGGAGAACACTGAGTTTATTCCTTCCCCGCTCCCGTCTGAAAATCCTACCGTTATCCCGATAGACCATCCTGGCTTGGCTCGTAATCCGTTTGCGGGTCATCCGGATCTGGATCCGGATTCTCATGATATTTCTTTTGATGAGGCTACTGGTGAGCACCTTCTCCCTCGTAATCCCATGGTAAGAGTGCTTGACGAGGCCAAGTCCCTGGACCTTGATTTGCTTACCATTCGGGTTGTAACCTTGGGGAACGAAGCTAAGGCAAACATTGACCGGGTTGTTGAGGAAACCAGGAAGCTGATGGGGCATCATGCTCGACTGGTTAAGGCTGGAGAAGAAATCAGCAGTGCTAACTTTCGACTGTGTTTAATGGTTTCCGACCAAGCTAAACAACTCGCTGATCAAGCCATCCAGATCTCTCAACATGAGTTTGCATCTAGGAAATTAAAGAAGACCATGGAAAAGGTCAGCAGGGCAAAGATGCGGAAAATGGAGGCCGTTTGTAAGGAACGGATTGATATGGCTATTGCGACGATGGATGAGGTTCGGAAAGTGGATCTCGAGCGGGTACAGGAGTTGTCCGGGAAACTTGAGGCTGTGGAGCTTGCCCAAACCAAGCTGAAGGAGGAGATGGAGGCGATGAGAAAATCCTTTCAGGCTGACTGCTCGCGATAACGATCGGAGAGGGACGCTACCGTTGTAAAGCTGTTGGCTTCTGAGGACCGAATAAGGGAGTTCGAGGAGAATGAGGGGATAATGGATGAGATGCTTCACGATATATACTTTCGCACTTGGAAACATGGCAACTTATCTTGGATGGATGATTACCCCTGAGTCATGGCCATGATTTATCTCAGGGCCTTGGAGGAGGCTAAGTCCAATGCAGACAAGGAGGGTGGTGTGGCCTTCAGAATGGATGTGGTTACGACTCAATTCACCAAGGAGGAGAAGGTGGCGGTGAAAGAGGGTATGCGGCTGCATGCTGCCGAGGAGGTTGGTGTGCAGTTGGAGGATGATGATCAAGGAGCAGATGCTGGTAAGTCTCCCCTTTTAGCTTTTCGTAACTTGGTTGCTTATTATTAATGAATTCTTTCCTTGATCGGACAGGCAGGACCTCTGGAGCACCAAATATCTTTGGTCAACATGCTGAAAGTTCCCACTCCGCAGTTAAGGAGATTTCGAAGGGCCAGTAGGACAAGGGTGAAGCTCCGATGCAGCCGACTCCTTAACTTGACCTGGATATATTTTTGTTTACTTGACATTGCTGTCTATGTTAGTCTCAAAACAATAACGTAACTTTTGGGTTGTAATTATATTACTTGTAACAAACGACTTTATTCTTGGCGTGTAATTTTTAACTTAAGCTGATTCTGTCGTGTTTGAATGCTTTCGTTATTTTGATGTGTTGCATAAGAAGTATAGCTATGCATATGCCTGTGATTCTATCGGGTTTGATGTCAAGTTCTTGCTTAAAACGTAATTTCATATCTTGCAATGTTAATGTGATGCGTGAATAAATTATAGCTATGTATTTATACACAAAGAAGGAATTACCGCCCTTCATGTTTTAGTTGTAGATGGCAACATTGAATGCCTTGTGTGACCAAGTATGGAATGCAGCCAAGTGTCCAGTTGTGAGTTCCTATTCCCATTAGCGAGTGTCTCCTATTCTGTGTCATGTACTTTAGGGATCGTTATAGAGGATAGGAGGAAAGTTCTTTAAATAAAATTGTATGAGAAACAGTAAAACTTCCAATCACGGAAGGCCTTCGATGTGCTTAAGTTCGTAGCAAACAGGTTTTGTAGTCACTTTCCCTAGCTGTGGGTCTTGGAGACATTTGTCACCCATCTTACGCCTCTACGGGGAGTTTATCTTTTTTACCACAGCCGTACTTAAGACACTCGGAGCCGAGATCGCGCACAGTAACTACCCGGGCCATTATGGCCCATAATCGTGGATATTATTCGATTTACCGTGGCCAGCTAGCGTGGGTGCCGATCGTCAACCGTGAACTATCCCTGGCTGGCCACACCTTATGTTGGGGCTTAAAGTAGGTTCACGGTTGCCGGCGAGCCGAACTCCGTAATGAGCTGCCTCGGCTATAATCGGCCTTCTCGGTGGCTTATAATCGGCTCATTACAGTTGGCTTTAAGGGCCGATCGCGAGCAATGAGTTAACTCGCAGCAGAGGGATGCTGGAGCAAAAGTGTCTCATTGGCGAGGGCATAGATTCGCATAGTACCTGTTAGGTCTTGTCCAGGCGAGGTTGCGCCGTGATGTGTCTTGAATGGAAATGTCATTACACAGGATTTTGTTCAACAGAAAAGGATAAAGTTAACAAGCAGCCAAGATATAAAGGAACAGGTTAAGAAGAGACAAGTTTTTTAAAGTGGTTCGGCACGAAAATGCCTACGTCCACTGATTCTCTTTGTTAATTCACTTCATATGGGCAGTACAAGTTAAGTAAAGTATCGACGAAGGTGTTGGATGTTCCATGCCCTCTGGAACACCTCCCCGTCCACTGTTGACAAAATATAAGCTCAATTGTGGAGAGCTTTATGAATTACATATGGTCCGTCCCAGATTGGATCTAGCGCTCCGGGGCGCGGGAAGATTCGCTTGAGGACAAGATCTCCTTTTTGTAAGCTACGATGCTTGACTTTGGAGTTGTATTGTGTTGCCACTTTTTGCTTGTGAGCTGCTGCTTTGAGGGCTGCATCATTTCTTCTTTCCTCAATTAGATCCAAAGACATGTGGAGGAGCTCTTCGTTCTCTTCTGGGTTATAATGGATCCTACGGTGGGAAGGCACTATAGTTTCAACTGGGAGCATAGCCTCTGATCCGTATGCCAAAGAGAAAGGAGTATGCCCCGTTGATGTTCTGAAAGATGTGCGATAGGCCCATAGTGCCGTAGGAAGTTCATCCACCCAAGCGCCTTTTGACTTTTCGAGTTTCTTTTTGATTAGAGTTTTGAGAATTTTGTTGACGGCTTTGACTTGTCCGTTTGCCTAGGGATAAGCTACGGATGAGAAGCTTTTGTGAATTCCGTGCTCTTGGCACCAGTTGGTGAACTCCTCGCTGTCAAACTGAAGTCCATTGCCCGATATGATTTTAAATGGGACCTTGTACCTGCAAAGAACATTTTTGATCAAGAAGTTAATAACTTTTATTGAAGATACTTTATTTAGGGGTTCTGCTTCCACCCATTTGGTGAAATAATCGACTTCCACTATAGCATATTTGGCTCCGCCTCGGCCCATTGGCAGTTCGCCAATCAAGTCAATTCCCTATACTGCAAAGGGCCAAGGGCTGGTCATTTGGGTAATCTCAGTTGTTGGCAGCCGTAGAATTTTAGCAAATTTCTGGCATTTGTCACATTTTTTGACGAAATCTAAGGCGTCTTTGCTTAAGGTGGGCCAGAAATATCCATATCGGAGTATTTTCTTTGCCAGAGTCTGCCCTCCAGTGTGATCTCCGCAGCTTCCTTGATGGATGTTGGATAATATTTCTTTTGCTTCCATTCCAGCGACACACCTCAATAAGGGGTTAGAGAAGCCTCGCCGATAAAGGGTGCCCTCTTTCATTGTGTAGCGGGAAGCTTTCCTCAAGATTTTTTTGACTTCGTTACGCTTGTCGGGCAGTGTGCCGTCTTGTAAGTATTTTTGGATGGAAGTCATCCCAGTTTCCTCTCTGATTGTAGCTATCAGATTCACCTGCTCGAAACTTGGGGTCAGTTGCTTTGAGATGGCCACTGCTCCGGGAATAGTGCCGTCTCTCATGCTAGCTTGCTTCGCCAATTCGTCGGCCTCTTGGTTCTCTTCCCAAGGGATGTGTTTGATTAAATAGCGATCCAATTGATCGAGAAGCAAGTTGGTCTTCTTTAGATATGCTATGAGTCGTTCTTCTCGAGCCTGAAATTCTCCTAGTATTTGATTTACAATAAGTTGAGAATCACTATGAAGACACAAAGAATTGGCTCCGATTTCTAAGGCAAGTTCTAATCCAGCTATCACTGCTTCATACTCTGCATCGTTGTTGGTGGCAGTGAATTCCAACCTTAGAGCATAGTGTAGCTTATTTCCCCTGGGAGTGATTATTACCACACCTGCCCCCGAACCTTGTTCGTTTGACGCTCCATCCACAAAGAGATTCCACTTGATGTCTTCTGCTATTTCCGATTGCTCCTTACTTTCGTTGGTAGTGAATTCGGCAATGAAATCGGCCATGGCTTGTCCCTCGATGGCGGTGCGAGGATGGTAGGTGATATCATATTGGCTTAGTTCAATGCACCATTTAAGTAGTCGCCCAGAAGTGTCGGGACGATGGAGTACCTGCCTTAGTGGTTGATCGGTCAGAACTCTGATGGAATGAGATTGGAAATAGTGACGCAGTTTCCGTGATGTGATTAGTAAACAGTACACTAGTTTCTCAAGTTTAGGATATCTGGCTTCCGCCCCTGTAAACCTCTTGCTTACAAAGTATACTGGCCGCTGCGTGCGTTTGTCTTCTCTCACCAATGCGGCGCTTAGAGCATAAGATGACACAGCAAGGCATTCCTTGACTTTACCAGCATGTCATCTACATAAACTTCCATAGTTTGTTCTATTAGCCCCGCAAACATCTTATTGACGAGGCGCTGATAGGTGGCTCCTGCGTTTTTGAGTCCGAAAGGCATTACTTTGTAGCAGTACAATCCCCGGTCAGTGATGAAGCTAGTGTGGTCTTGATCGGGAGCATGCATAGGAATTTGGTTATATCCTGAGTATGTGTCCATAAAAGATAAGAGTTCGTGCCCGGCCGTGATGTCCACGAGCTGGTCGATTCAGGGAAGTGGGAAGCAATCCTTCGGGCAGGCGTCATTTAAGTTGGAGAAGTCAATGCATGTTCGCCACTTCCCATTAGCCTTCTTTACTAGTACCGGATTGGCGATCCACTCCGGGTAGATGGCTTCTCGTATGAAGTCATTGGCCAGTAGGTTTTTTACTTCTTTATCGAGGGCTGCTGATCGTTCTACCCCCATACTTCTCTTTTCTGTTTTACTGGTGCCTTGGTAGGATCAATGTTTAGTACGTGGCATGCTATGTCAAGGGAGATTCCAGTCATGTCAGCGTGTGACCATGCAAATACATCCAAGTTGTGGCGGAGAAAATCAATGAGTTGTTCCTTCAACTCCGCTTTTAGTTGGGACCCGACTTTCAATAGTCTACTCGAGTCATGTTTGTCCACAGATACAAATTCCATAGCCTCTACAGGCTCGGCGGTGGCCTCCTCCTCTTTGTCCCTGGGGTCTAATTCATTGAAAGGGTCACTGGTATATCGAAGAGAAGGGGCTTTCTTTAGTTGCTATGCTTCCAAATTTTTCGTGCAGAGGGCAGTCTCTGCACTCTTCCCTATATCCTTCCTGCGGTTATTGCGGAGTTCAGTTACATAGCAATATCAAGCGATGTCCTGGTCTTCCTCTACTTCCCCTATTCCATTGTCCGTTGGAAATTTCATCTTCAGGCACCATGGGGCCAGGACAATTTGGAAGTCAGACAAGGCTGGCCTTCCTAAGAAGGCGTTGTAGGCCGAGTGGTTTTCTATCAGCACAAATGTTTATTTCCGCACAACGGAGCGGGGATGACTTCCAATTTCAACAAAGAGGTCCAGTCGCCCGAGGGGCATCTTCGCATTTCCCGTGAAACCATGTAGTGGTTTATCGCAGGGAAGAACATCCTTTAATGACAGCTTCATTTTGTCGAAGGCATGCTTGAATAGGATATTTACTGAGCTTCCAGTGTCTACTAGAATTCGAAAAACTTCGGTAGGACCGAGCCGGGTAGAGATAACCATGGGATCCGTGTGAGGGTACTGCCTTCCCTCCAGGTCACGCCTACTGAATGTGATGTCACCATTCTCTATCCGCTTCGGGTGGCGTTCTTCTATAATAGAATTGACGCATTCTTCATTGTTTCTAAGTGACTTTCCGTACCTTTCCATCTCTGCCCAGCTTCCGTCGGTGATGTGTGGCCCTCCCGAGATGGTATGGACCACTATCTTCTCTTGACTGGAGCCGCTGGTGTTGCGATTTCCTCTACCTATTTCTGGGGAGGGTAGCCTTGGGTTCTCATTGGCAGGAACTGGTTTCCTGTTCTGACCTTTTACATAGCGTTCTAGTCTCCTTCTGATGTGTTCTTCAATCAAGTCCCGGAGATGATGACATTCGTTGGTATCATGCCCATGGGATTTGTGGAAGCGGCAGAATTTTCCAGACTTAATTGCGTTATCTGATTCCTTCTTGTGCGGGGGGCGTTTGTACTTAACTTCGTCTTGAGTGGTCAGGAAGATGTTTTCGATCGTTTCATTCAAAGGGGTGTAAGCGTCAAATCTTGGTCCTGGCCGATATAGACACTTTTCTCCCTTCTTGCCCCCAGCATTGTCTCTAGAATCATTTCTTCAAACATCCTTTGCTACAGCGGGCGTGTTGCCGTGAGCTACCTTATTTTGTTGCTTTGACTGCCCCTCAGTGGCAGCGTCTTCAAGTCTCATATATTTCCCGGCTTCATGGAAGAAATCAGGTAAAGTAGCTGGTTTTTCTTTTGTCAATCTTCTAGCAAATTTAGTATCTGGATGCACACCACTACAGAGGGCCATTAAGATAAGCTTCTCATCGGCATCTTGGACTACGGCCGCTGCGGCATTGAATCGGGTTAGATATTGCTGCACCTTCTCTCCAGGTTTCTGTTTGATACTGGATAAGGAATAAGCGTCCTTGGGTTGCTCCACATGAATGCGGAACTGGCTGATGAACTTTTCTTTCAACATCTCCCATGAGCTGATTGACCCTTGGGGTAGATGGCAGAACCAGAAGGTAGCTAGATCGGATAAGAATAGTGGAAAGCATTTGCACAACACTCCTTCTGTTGCTCCGCTCATGAGCATATGCTGTGTGTATCTCTGTAAGTGTACAACGGGGTCAGAGGTTCCCTTGTAAGGTTCCATTGTAGGCATTTTCCATTCTCGGGGGGTGATGGCAATTTCGATATTGCGGGCGAAAGGGCTGGTTACCCTAGCGCCTATCCCTCGATCTCTTTGATCCCGTTGGACGCACTCTCTGAACAAGCGTGCCATCCTTTCATCAGAATTTGGAGCAGATAGAAATGAGTTCGGTTCTGCTCTGTGGGATTGATTCCGTCCAGATGACCTGTAGGGATGGTATCGTCTATCATTCCTAATATTTTCCAGTGGCTGTCTTTGGTCTTCTGGGAGCATGCTAGGGTCAGCTACAGTTGGCCCTTGTCTTGATCTTCCCCTACTGGGTTCTGTTCTAAGCACTTCCTCGGGTCCACCTTCGGGTTGGACTCTAGCTCGGCCCCTTTCATTGGTGTTTCCGTGGTTAGGCAGCATGACAGGCTCAGCTATAGTTGACCTCCGCCCGGTACCTCCCCCGTTGGGTTCGGTTCCAAGCGTTTCCTCAGGTCCAACTTCAGGCTGAGCTCGGTCTCGGCTCCTACAATGGTCGCTTCTGTCGTTAGCTTCTTCGAAGAAGGAAGATCTTTGTTGCCTCCGAGATCCTCCAGACTGGGACTCACCCCATGATTCAGTGTTGCGGTTGGACTCTTCAGCATCCCTTAAGCGTGACATGAGTTGGTCCACCAAGGCTTCCTGTTGGGATGTGAAGCGGTTAGTCACTTCAGCCACAACCCTGTCTAGATCTGCCCTAGTAATTGCTACCGGCTGTCCCGTGGCAGGGGTAGTCGGATTTGCCTGACCTTCATTTGGTACTGCTGTTGGAATAGGATGATTTACTTGATCTGTGACCACTGGATCTGGAATATTGCTGGTTGCGATGTTTTTTCCTTTGTTAACATCTTTCTTCTACTTGGGAGGCATGTCTTCCAAGCAATGAGCGATGCTGTTAGGAAGAAGGTTAAGTGGGAGAAGCTGAAGTCTTGAGTTCAGATTCTCAGTGAAAGCACCAAAAATGTTTGCACAAAAAATGGGCAAACACCTCCAAGTCGTATGATTTAGTTGATTTTATGTTGTTTTTAGTGATCTGGGTGATTTATGCAAATATATAAAAAGCAGGGACTAAACTATAAAAGGCACACAGATTTATAGTGGTTCGGCCAGAATGTGCCTACATCCACTTTATATGTTATTCTCCTTTACTGTTCAGATTACAAGTACAAAGCTTTGATTACAAGTGTACGAAAGTTGTTTGAAAGTTCTCTCCATGTTTGAGCTCTCAAACTTGTCCCCCACTGTTGTACCCCTACCCCTCTATTTATATAGTGAGGCTGGGGGTAGGGGTCTTGGAAGTATATAGCTGCTGGTGGGCCTGGGCTGACGTGATCTGGTCTGGCAATGTTGGTTCGGTAGTGGGTGGAGACGTGGATTGGACCGGTAGTAGGTGGGGCGTTGATTGGTCCGGTGGCGAGTGGATAATCCGGTCCGGCAGTGAGTGGTTCGGTTCTGAGTGGATAATCCGGTCCGGTAGTGAGTGGTTCGGTGCTGAGTGGATGATCCGGTCCGGTAATGAGTGGTTCGGTGGTGAGTGGATGATCCGGTCCGGTAATGAGTGGTTCGGTGGTGAGTGGATGGTCCGGTCCGGTAATAAGTGGTTCGGTGGTGAGTGGATGACCTTGATTCGGCAGTGCCTTCCTGGCCTTGACTCGGTAGTGCCTTCATGGCCTTGATTCGTTAGTGTTGGTCCGGTAGCCCCGGTCCGGTGGAAACACGCCCAACAGAAACGAACTCTTTGGCTACATTGAACTTTATTTTTGATGATAAAAACTACTGTTTTGGTCTCATCTGATAGTTTTAAAGTTCAATGTTCTCCTTCTACTTTTCTGTTAGCATTTCACATATATACTTGTCTTCCATGCTTACTTATTTTGTGATTTTTATTTGTTCTATGCCAGGCGGTTCAAGCGTCCCCCAGCTTTGTTAAGTAAATATGTAGACTTACGCGCCTATGCACAATATAACAAATAAGTAGATACAGGGAAAACAAAGAACAAGCCAAATAGATGTTGCGGCCATCCATAGTTATTAATTCTTGGTGACAAAATGCAGCTATGTTAATCATATCAGTAATCAGAAGCACATGAATATGAAAAAATTTCAACATGTTTAATAAGAAATTTTCAAATCTTATTTCACAAATGATCTTTCATGTTCATTACATAATCCCGTTCGTAAACCCACGTTCAGAGAAAATATAATTATTACAACATACTCCAAGGGCGACATATAAAGATGCCCCCTTGGTTGATCTAATTCAAATACTTGACAATTATACAACTTTGCCATTGCATCCAAATAGACAAACTCAAACAACACAGTGGATAAATAAAGTAAGTACTCTTAGATAGCTTGATCTTGCCTTCTGCATAACTCCGGAACCTTATTCGTCCACTATGAAACCTGAAAACTCTTACTCTCAACCTACTCAAATTAATTTTGAGCATCCAAGAGTTTAAGGAGAAAACAAAAACTTTGGGTTAGACAAAAAGTCTGGTGCGAATAATAAATTGCAATCTCGAACAAATAGATATCTAGTGAGACCACGCCGATGAGCGGAACGTGTTTCCTCTCACTAGTATCATGATCAAAATATAATAACCATATATTGTCTACCTGCATCCAAAATGGTTAAAACATAACATATACGATGATATGCAAAATGCAATAACCCTGGGTTTCCCATCCCCCAATTTACCCGACAATTTGTCTCGAAATATATTTTTCCCTAGGGTTGCTATTAACCTATTAGTTTTCATGGGCCGACTAATAACCTGTCTCATTGCTTTGGGACTACCTATCCTACCTCATAGTTTTCATGGGATCACTAAGAACCTATTGGTTTCTATCAATAACTTTCCAATCATAGTTTTCATGGGCTCGCTATGAACCTATTGGATTCTCTAATAATATCTCTCAAATCATAGTTTTCATGGAATCACTATGCACCTATAGATCTCTATCAATAACATCATCTGGACATAGTTTTCATATGATCACCAAGAACCTATTGGACCCTTCCAATAACATTTCTCATGTCATAGTTTTGTAGGATGACTATGAACCTACTATATCCTTCCAATAACATCTAAATCAATAAATCTTTGACCAGTTCTGGGTATCCTATACTTCTGATCCGCCCGATCTCCTAGATGCAATTCTACTCACTTAGGAGTTAATTCTGTGTATACTTATTACAGGGTCAACCTAGCTGGTTATTCTGCCCCTTAGCACTTCAAAGATGCAGTTATAAGTCATAAATAATGTGAGTAAGATAATGTTAAATATGCATAATGACTGATCAAACAAGCACAAGAACATCCATCATTCAATATGTTCAAAATTGCTTAATCTCAAGTAATATTCTTTTTGGAAATCTTTAACTCAAAACTTGGTCTTTTCCATAATTAAAATCCTTGAAATTATTTTCATAATGATATATGATTAATCCCTTTAATTGATATTTTTACACAAGGAAATACATCTCTATATATTACCAAAGTTTTATGCCATTTTCGAATCCACTTTTTGTATTGCCATGTTCACGTTTTAAAATGATACAAGGCTGCTGCTTTACTTTAGGAAAATCTTTGATTAGCATCGACATCAGTATACTTTCGACTAGAAAACTCAAGGCTCTCCGCCTTTGTTAAAACCATTTAAATCATGCAACATCCTTAAGACTCTCTTCGTAAATAACAGTATCGACAACATTGAAAATGTAGGCTATCCATCTATTTTCAAACAGTGTCGGCAACAATGACTTCAGCGATGTTGCCGCCTTAATTGGTTATCAAACAATATAAAGGTCCTCGTCGACTTCGATGAACAACGGGGACAAGGCTCTTCGCCTTTACTAAATTGAAAGGGTGGGACGACCTTTTAAAACCTTAGTAAAATCACGCGGGATGGGATATGAGCGATGAGATCACACACGACCAGGACTTATACGAAGTGAACTCGTCAACGCAGTTGTGTTGCCGACTTTTTATGGACCTCGATGTTGTTGGAATCACTCCACGACTACTAAGTAGTCGCCCTGTGCTTCCCTCCTTATCGACATCAATCAGATAGACTAAGGAATAGGCACGGCGACATTATAGGTGGTGTGGCATCCTCGTAAATAACCCAAAAACTGACTTTTTACTTAATAAAGCATGAACTTTTGACCAATTCTCTTTTATTTGTCAAGATATGATTGGTTACGAAAAAACTTTATAATTTCTTTTTAGATTTGCTACCGCACCTATTTCCCATGTCCAAAACATGTGTTAAACCAACAAATAAATTTAATTAATTAATTATCATTACATGTTTTTCCAACATAAATATTTCATAATAATATGAAATCACATGGGAAAATTCCCAAAAGTTCTCTATAATTCTAAACTACTAGTTTCTTCACTATATAAAATTTTTGGGTCGAAATCATAATTTAATTACTTAACAAAATTAAATCCGAATTAAACCCATTTTCCCCCTTAGGAAATTCATAAAATATTGATATTAACTTAGAAAAATATGAAATAAAAAACCCATCTCCAAATTGTTATTTTACACATCATATCAAAAAATCATAGCATTTGGAGATCGAAAACTATGGTTTTAGCCTTACAACCCGAATTATCCAGTTTCATAAATTCCACATTAATAATCATTTATTCAAAACATGTCAAGCTAATCATGGCATATCATCAAACTTCCATACATTCAGTTTTAAATCTAAACCGAATTTAACCAATCAATTTATACACAAAATGAGATGGATTTAGATTATTATTCACCTTGAATGGATAATAGAGTTGAGATTTGATGAGTGTCTTTGTTTCCCTAACTTGCTCTTGAATCTCTACTTGATTTCGTGATTTATCTTGTAGTTAATGGCCGGCCTTGTTAAGCTTTCTTTTTTATTGCTTTTGTTTTGAAGAATGAGAGGTTTAGGGGAGAGGGAGGGTTTAAGGCATGAAGAGTTTTCCATTCCCAATATACCCTTTTCATATCTCTTATCACTATTAAGTCATTGAACAATATTATTAACCCATTAGTTAGTTAATTATGACTAGAACATGTGGGTTATCAAATCTCAATTCCTTATCACACATCACATTATTCTATTTAATTTATCTAATTAAATCTCCTGAATAATGTTACTTAAAATTAAGGGTGTTACAGGTTCCCCTCCTTAAAGAATTTCGTCTTCGAAATTTAGTAAGGACTATCAACTAAGCATATCAAACATGCAAACATCTGTAATATCACACAACAATAATACTAGCCTATCTGACTAGCAAACAGTCTATACACAACAAATATAGAACATACCCTTAAAACAGTGCATGATAAGTATCCCTATTCATGTCCTCTATCTTTCAAGTACAGTCTTTCTCGTTGTCGCTCCACTAAACTTTCACCAACTCGACTGTCTTGTTCCTTAACTTCTTCTCCTCTCTCTCTACAACCCGAACTAGTTATCTCACAAAAAATCAGATCATGTTCTACTACTAAGTCTTCTAATGCCATCGGAGCGATAGTAGTCTCTGGAGCATGCATATATTTCCGAAGATGAGAAACATGAAATACATTATGGATACCTATTAAACTACCCGGTAACTCTACTCGATACGCGAGCATTCTGATCCTTTCTATGATAGGGAACGGTACAACATATCTTGGTGCCAACTTTCCTGTCCTTCCGAATCGCACTACACCTTTCATCGGTGATACTTTGATAAAAGCTTTGTCTCCAACTGGGAACTCAAGATCCTTACACCTTCTATCTGCGTAACTCTTCTGTCTAGACCGAGCCTCTTTCATCCTGCCTCTAATTAACTCAATCTTCTTTGTTGCTTCTCTCACCAGATCTGTACCTAGAACCTATTTGTCTCCGATCTCCAACCAACATGATGCACGGCCTTCCATATAAAGCTTCAAAAGGCGTCATTCCTATACTAGTCTGATAACTATTATTATAGGAAAAATCAACTAGGTGTAAATGGTCTTCTCACGACCCACCAAAATCTAGTACACAAGTTCTCAACAAATCTTCGAGTACCTTATTGACACTCTTTGTCTGCCTGTCTGTCTGAGGGTGATAAGAGGTACTCATCTTAAGATTGGTACCTAACACTTCCTGTAGACTCTTCCAGAATTCACTAGTGAACAAGACATCTCTCTCACTGACTATACTACTAGAAATCTCATGCACTCTAACTATGTTCTTCATAAACAACTTAGCCAATACAGGTGCCATCCTGGTTGACTTAACGGGATGAAATGGGCAGTCTTGGTCACTCTGCCCACTACGATCCATATACTTTCATTTTCCCTGGTTTGACTTTGGCAAACCGTCAATAAAATCCATGGATATCGAATCCCACTTTCAAACCGTTATATCTAAAGGCTGAAGCAACCCACTCGGCTTCTGTGTTCGGCTTTAACTTGCTAGAAATTCGAGCACTGCTTTACCCATAAGCCTACATACCTTTTCATACCTTCCTAGAAGAAACTTCTCTTCATATCTTGATACATCTTGGTTTCTCCAGGATGAATCGTAAACTTTGAACGTTGACATTCCTTAAGAACTTCTCTCCTTAGGTCTCCAACATTCAGAACACACAACCATCCCTTCTTCCTTAACCATCCCCTCTGGTCAAGCCTAAAATCCTTTAGATCGTCAATCTCGGTTCAACCTTCCAATCTTCTAATCTTTTCGGCTAACGATGGATCATCTCTCTACTTAGAATCAATCCTTTCGATAAAGATTGGTCGAACTTCCAAGCAAGATAACATTGTAGTATTCTGATTTGAACTAGCAGTAGATCTTAACTGCACACTACAAGTAGTCAACGCCTTGAGATCCTTCCATTCCACCAACATAGACAACACCGCATTTTGATATTTCCTACTAAGTACATCTGCAACTTTATTTTCTTTCCCTGGTGTATACTCAATACCAAAATCATAAGCTGCTAAAAACTCCAACCACCTCTACCATCTCATATTCAACTCTTTCTAAAAGTATAAATACCTCAAAGACTTATGATCCGTATACAACTCGAATCGTTCTTCTAAGAGGTAGCGTCTCCACACTTTCAATGCAAAAATCATTGCTGCCAACTCCAAATCATGAGTCGAATACATAACTCCATATGGTCTGAGCTACTGAGAAGTGTAGGCAATAACTTTACCCCTCTGCATCAACACAGCTCCTAATCTAGTTCCACACGCATCTGTATACACCACCAAATCCTGATTTCCATTTGAAACTACTAACACTGGCGCGTTGGCCAACAAATGCTTCAACTCAAGGAATGCTTCCTCACACTTATCGGACCAAATAAACTTCACGTCCTTTCTGATTAGCTTAGTCAAAGGCGTTGCTATCCACGAGAAATCCTTGATAAATCTTTGATAGTAGCTAGCTAATCCAAGAAAACTTCTTATCTCGGTCACCATCTTGGGTCTTTTCCAACTATTAACCGCTTCGATCTTGGCTGGATCGACTGACAATCCTTTCTCTAAAACTACATGACTAAGAAACTTCACTTCTTTCTTCTAGAAATGACATTTCAAAAACTTTGCTTTCAGTTAATGCTACCTCAATGTCTCAAATACTATTCTACGATGAATCTCATGATCTCATTCATCCTTAGAATAAATCAAAATGTCATCAATGAACACCAGCATGAACCTATCCAAGTGCTCTTGGATTATTCGGTTCATCAAGTCCATAAAGAAAGCAGGCGCATTAGTCAATCTGAATGACATTACTAACCACTCGTACGAACCATATCTTGTTCGAAACGCCGTCAATGGAATGCCATCCTCTGTCACTCTCAACTGATGGTACCCTATCACTAAATCCAACTGGGAAAATACTTTGGATCCACTTAACTGCTCAAATAAAGCATCAATTCTCGGCAAAGAATATCGATTCTTTATCGTCTTTTCATTCAACTTACGATAATCGATGCACAATCTTAACGACCCGTCTGGTTTCTTCACGAACATCGCAGCCCCTCCCGAAGGTGAATTACTAGGTATAATAACACTTTTTTCTTCTAAGTCCACTAGTTGCACCTTTAACTCCTTTATCTCAGTAGGTGTCATCCTGCTAGGTGGTCTAGTTATGAGTTCACCTCTTGGTAAAAGATCTATTTGAAATTCAATAGCTCATTTGGAAGTTGTCCTGTAACCGACTCAAAGAAATCTAAAAATTCTCTTATAATCTAAACCCGATTCAATTTGTATTCCACCTCTGTAGTACCCAATAAAGCATACATTTCTGGATTGGAATTCTCAACTGAGTATACTATTCGGTCACTACTATAAGGGTGTTTCGACGATATTTTCCTATCCTGGCAAAATATCCTATAATCGTATCGGCTCAACCAGTCTATACCCAAAATAATCCTAAAACCCACGAAATCAAATATGTAACGCCCCACCTTTATACCCATATTACTTAAGAATATTATAAGAAATATTGTCTAGTAATACAGAGAATAAGGCTGGTTAGGAGTGACCATCCATAATATTGCTTTGGGTGAGTATCGATACGTCGAATTACAAGACCAAATTTTTCTTTCTTTTCTTACAAGTGGTAATTCAACATATCCGATCAAAGTGCAAAACAATAAAACAGTGTTTTAATATAATTTAGAATAATACACAACATAGTATACAACACAGAATCAAACGTCGCAACCGAAATGAAACACATCAATTACTTCTTTAAAGTGTAAGTCTACAAAATAATATATCAGACTTACATATACAAAAATATACTTGCATAAATTATGACAAGTCTAAAAGAACACACAAGTCATCTCAACTCAATACAATAGCCAAGCATAACACAAGTCTACAAACAAGGCTAATATCTAAAAAGGGAACTCTATCAAAAAGGTACTACTCCATATAGCTACTCTAGCTTGCCCAAATCCAAAGTCACGGAGTCCATGTACCTGTCAAGTCTCGGTCCAAATCTATTATTATAAATTAAACGGGTCACACTATCTCTAAATATCCAAAAGGTGAGAACAAATAATAATAAGCATGCATAACATCAAAGATATATAAACCTAAATAGTGTATCACACTAAACATCAAAAGGTCTCACCATGGAAACATTCACTAGTAAGTTTGCATAAAACACAAGGCATAAAATAAACTATATAATATATGCCATATGTAAATAAGAAACATCAATAACAAATCACCATGTCATCAAATACTCTCATGCCCATCAGCGACAATCATCTTAAATATAGTGATAAGGAAAACTCACTTTGAAAACTCAAGTACACCAAAGACTGCATAAAGCAAGTCAACTCTAGAAAATATAAGACTGCTTGAAAGCAAGTCAAAACCCAAATGACTTAGCATAAAAGTAAGTCACAAATCATAAACCACAAAGATAAGCACATCGCAAATCATACCAAAAGCATGCACATCGTAAGCTATAATAATAGACACGCACTTCACGTGCTAACACAGATTGACATGCACTTCACACGTCGAATAAGACAAGCACATCGCAAGTCAAATTCATGAGCTAGCAATATAGAGAAGCACTTCACAAGTCAACACAAGAGACACGCACTTCACATGCCAACACAAGAGACGAACACTTCACAAGTCTAAGCTCGTTTGTAAACGAGTATCTTAATATGAGCCTAAAATCCATTTAATCCGCTATAAACGGATTACTCGAGGACGAGTATGAAAACTCGACGATATAAGTGTTATATACTTCCAAATATAATCATTCAAGCAACGATCGTATGTCCCATAACCACTCGGGTTTACTCAAATATTTACTATAAGTTAGTAAACTCCACTCGATAAGTGTAATATACTTTTGATAGTAAGTAAATGAGTTTCGCCCAATGTCCCATAACCACTTTGCGATACTTAGATATTAACTAAACAATTGTAAATTCCACTCGACTAAAATATTCAGTCGAACTAGTCCAATAATTAACCGATAAAGTAATACAAATGTTCCATACCACTTGTATTGCTAAATCGTTTAATTAAATTTCTAATTCAAATGAAGGAAGAAATCACAAGAAGCAATAAACCCAAAAAGTCACACAAAATGCCCAAGTGGCACTAAAAATAACCAAAGGTTAATAAAAAAGAATTCAATAAGATTTTGGGGTTTTGAAAGTAAATAAGAACTTCTCATCATATAGAAAATGATTTCTATACACTCTATTTATATATTACTTAAAAACTCCATATTTTAAATCCATAAACTCTTTTATAATTTAACTATTTATATTTATTTATCACTATAGATCCGAATATACATCAAAACCTATTTATATTTCTATAGTTGTTCCAAAAATCCCATAAACATAATATAGTTCGACTAACTATATTTTAAAGGCCATATATAGATATACAACTATTTATTTAGAAACGATATAGTTTTATATTTCAAAACCATTATTTTAAACCCATAAAACTATTTCTACTAATAATAATACTCAATATACATATAATTCACTTATTAAAACTATTTATAAAAAGAATTGCATTTATATGGAAATTAGTTTTGAAAACGGTATATTATAATAAACTTTGCATTTTTAAATTTCTTGTTTAAACAATATTTATATTAGTTAGATATACATAAATAAAGAACTTCAAAATCATTTAATCAAGTAATCACCATATCAGAGAAACAAAACTCAGAAAATCAGCCAACAAAAAAATCGGAAAATCATCAAACGAAGTAAAAAAGAAAAGCAAGCTCAAATATATAAGACGGGAGGAAGCAAAGCACCTGGAATTTGCGTTCCAGGTTGCGGATCGGTCGACCGGTCAACCCTGACCGATCGACCGGTAGGTACCTGGAAATGCAAGTTTTCAGGTACTTCAACTACCCAACGTCGACTATCCCCTACTCTGGTATGTTTTAATTCATTCCGAAATTTTATACTTGCATTATAAACCTAGAACCCAGCATGCATTCATCACAAATTCACTATGGAAATCAATTCATTCAAAAGAGGTAGAAAACTGGTTTAATGTAAACAGTTTTAACTGTGAAGTAATTGCAATTACATAAACCTAAAATTAACATCTCAATTCACTATCATTTGCTGGAAAATCAAATGCATGCAAACAATAATTTAAAGATAGGTCTTATGATGTTTAACTCACCTTATTCACCAATTCAACTTGCTAAAAAACTTCTATTTCAGCTTTGCAATTAATTTCAGCAAACCCTATCAAACAATCAACCAAAATACAACCAATAACCCAATTAATTTATAGTAAAACTGAAAACAACAAGTTTAAAAAGATATAATAGGGTTTCAAATTCATTACCTTGGTTTTAATAGATCCTATAGCAATTTTCCTAATTCAATTTGCTAATTAGCTTCAAGGGTTAGGAGGAGATCTAGATTTTTTTTGTTTGTTTACTGTAATTTCACTGAAATGAACGTATAGGGAATGAGAAGGAGAATTTTCTCTTAAACTAAATGGGCTTGGGTTTAGGAACAAACCCAATAAGAAAATAAAATCTTATTTATTTTAAAAGAACACTTTCTCTTTAAATGAACGTATAGGGAATGAGAAGGAGAATTTTCTCTTTTTACTTAAAGAATTTAAGTACATAAATAGCTTATTTTCTAAAAGAAGTCTAAAATCTCAGATTCTCTTTTATTTAAAATAGAAGATTCAAATCAACTAATTATCTTCTTTTCAAATTAAATTCTAAATTCTACAATTTCAATGTTTCACAAATACTAATATTACTTAATCTCATAATTATTTAGAATTCACCATTTTGAAACAAATTATCTTTTATACAAAGAATACAAACATCAAATTAATGATTTAATTCTCCTATTTAAATCATTATTTATTTTAATCAACCCAAAAATCCGGGTTGTTACAGACTCCCCCTTAAAGAAATTACGTCCTCACAATTTCCAATTCAGAGAAAAGTCTATAATACATTTTCAAAAATTCATCTTTTAATTTCTTCTTCATTATTTTAAATTTAACCAAGCCTCACTAGAATATAAACATTGTTTTAACTAAACTTCATTAGTACAAAACAATAATTCAACACAACAACTAAATTTATTAAAAACTCAACATTTTATTCATTCTTATTTTCCAGATTGAAAATAAGTTTACACCAATATTTCACATTCTACTAAAATGTAACGCCTTTTAATAGTTAAAAAAATACCAAATATTTAAGGTGTTAAAAAGATATTCGTCTTATTTAAATCTCTTAGAATAAGAATGTGAAAACAATATAAACACTTCCTTTATATTCATATCAAAACCTCACTATTTAATTTCATTTTAATAAAAAGAAATCATTTCTTCTAGAATTAGTTTTCCATAACATGAAAAATTATAAATATTCAACCAAACTCAACTTCTAATTTCTTTTCAATTTAAATTCTTACATTTGAAATTCATAAACTAGGAAAACTAATTCCTACCAAAGAGTAACATATATGCTCAAATCAATAAAATTTTATTTTCTTCACAAAATATTTAATTCAATAAATTTTCATAGACTTCCTATGATTAAAAAGAAAATTCAATTTAGTATAAGTCATATCCTTATACTAAAATTCAAACTCATTTATCAAAATCTCTTCTCTTGCCTTACAAATAAACTTCTATAATCTCATTATTATTTTGTAAAGCTTATTTAAAGTTTGAAACATCTTCATTAATTTGTCATGCCAAATTCAACAATCATCACAATTAAGATAACAATCAACTCAAAATCATAGCAATCATTAAGTATACAAGAATTTTAAAGATAGCACTTCGCATGTCAAATATTAAAGGTAAGTGCTTCACTAGTATGCACTGCCGACCGCTCTTTGCAAGTCTAACTAAGGCAAGCTCATCGCTTATCAACATAAAAGACATCTACTCAATTAATCCCTTATTCCAAATATTTTAACTCCACTTCAAAATTTCAATTATTACTCCAAATAATTCTTTTTCAAAAATTTACATCTTCCAAAGAATAAATAGCTTCTTAAGGTAATTATCTATACCACATCTTATTTATACAATCTATCTCTTAGATTCCAAATCATCAAAATACAAGATTCCAATTTCTTATTTTGAACTTCCAAAATTTATCTACGCAATTATTTACATCTTTTATTTTAACTTCTTATAACTTAAGGCTCATATACAAAATTAACATCCATTTAAAGCATAAATTATTTACACAACAAATCAGAATATCACACACCTTTCTACTTAACATACATATTTAAAAAAAATAAACATTCACAATTTACAAATATCAAATAATTTAATGATGTTGCATTGCCATCTATTTATAGAGAATCGCTTTGTCAAATGGCCATGATATTGACCGTGAAGTCAACATACCCTCGCCACTGATCTCTATTATTGCTATGGTTTGGTGGCTGCACAAGCCATCTAAACTTAATACATAAAATGCATTTTTGAAATTTTTGTTAAAATTTTCTAGGCCATCAAAAAAATTTAAGCACATATGCAAACGGTTAAATTTTCCTTCTAGATTTATTTTCCAAAATATCCTTCCATACAATATTTTATTTTCATAAATAATGATATTCAATTTCAAATCATTTACTACATATTATTATCACAACTTCAATAATATTTCCTTTCCAAATAATCATATAGTTCATAATATTTCTTTTAAAATATTATTATTCTTCAAGATACTTGTTTGAAAATATTATCACCTTTGTATATACATGTATATATAATTTTTCACAAATATCCTTTACTTCCGAAAGTTATTACATATTGAAGAAAATAGAGAGGAAAAAGCTAATGAGAAAGACAATCTTTTTTTCCTTAATTTAGACTAGACTACTGTACATAATTTATAGGAGAAGTTTGATAGAAAATCTACCACTAATTCTCCTTCATTACATGATAAAATAATCCCTTAAAATCAGGGATTTAGAAGGAAACTAATCATATAAAATCATCAGGGAGATTTCAGATCTTAGAGATATTTTTCTCTTTATTCTAAAAATAAACCTAAAAAAGAAAAGAATAAATTTGACATTCAACACTCCCCCTCAAGCTGGGAGATAGATGTCAATCATTCCTAGCTTGGATATCAGACTGTTAATTTTGATTCTTGGAAGAGCCTTTGTAAGAACATCAGCTATTTGAGAACTTATTGTAGTATGAATTAGACTGAGCACTCATTGTTCAACCTTCTCTTTAATAAAATGACGATCCAACTCCATATGTTTAGTTCTATCATGATGGATTGGATTTTTTGCTATACTGATCGCAGGAAAATTGTCATGGAATAATTTTATTGTTGAGTCTGAGATTCTTAATTCTTTAAGCACTCTTTTTAGCCACATCCCTTCACAAATGCCTTGAGCTAAAGCTTGAAATTCAGCCTCGGCACTACTCCTTGCAACCACACTTTGTTTTTTTACCTCTCCGGGTTACTAAGTTACCCCATACATAGGTACAATACCCTGCAGTAGACCTTCTTTCAGTAATAGAACCTGCCCAGTCGGATGCCTTTGTTAGTTCTCTTCTTGAAGTACAACCCTTTACCACATGTCATTTTCAAATACCTTAGAATTCTGTAAACGGCTTGTTGGTTGAACTTCTTTAGGATCATTCACAAACTGACTAACAAAACTGACTACAAATCCAATGTCAGGCTTAGTGTGAGAAAGGTAAATCAGCTTATCAACTAGGCGTTGATATCTCCCCTTATCAACAAGATTGCTTGCTTCTTTCAAACTTTCATTATAGCTTGATTCCATAGGTGTATCAACTGGCTTATAGCCAAGCATCCCTATCTCCTTTAGTAGATCTAGGACATACTTCCTTTGGGAGACTGTAATTCCCTTCTTTGATCGAGCCGCCACCATGCTTAGGAAATATTTTTGAGTTCCTAGGTCTTTGATTTCAAAATCTCTAGCGAGAACTTCTTTTAATCTGTCCATTTTTCTAAGAAATTCCTCATCACAATGATGTCATCCACGTAAACTATAAGAATAGCAATCTTTTGGTCTTTAGAGTGCTTAACAAATAAAGTATGATCTGCTTGCCCTTGTAAGTACCTTTGTTGTTTAACAACTCTAGTGAGTCTCTCAAACCAAGCCCTGGGTGATTGCTTAAGACCATATAAAGATTTTTGGAGTCTACAAACCTTATTGGTGTTGTTCTTGGTTTCAAGTCTTGGAGGAATCTCCATATAAACTCCTTCCTCCAAGTCTCCATTTAGAAAAGCATTTTTGACATCCAATTGATACAAGGGCCAGTCTGGATTTGCAGCCAAGGAAAGTAGAACCCGAACAGTATTCAATTTGGAAACTAGAGCAAAGATCTCTTGATAATCAATACTGTGGGTTTGAGTAAAACCCATAGCTACTGACCTTGCTGTGTAGTGATCTATACTTCCATCCGGCTTATACTTGACATTGAAGACCCATTTGCACCCCATAGCTCATTTCCCGTCGGGCAAATATGTTAATTTCCATGCTTCATTCTATTTAAGAGCTCTAAATTCCTCTCCAATAGCTGCTCTCCATTCAGTTTTCCCTAGAGCTTCATGGATATTATTAGGAATTTCAACATTAGAAAAATTAATAACAAATGCACGATATTGAGTTGATAGGATTTCATAGGAAACAAATCTCTGAATGGGATGTTGTGTGCAAGATCTTACTCCTTTTCTCAAGCAATAGGAAGCTCTAAGTTATCATTAGTATGAGTTTCAGGACTAGTATTACCTGGAATATCAAAACTTGGATTGATCAAGTTGAACTCTTGATTCTGCTTAGATGATGTATGAAACTCTATCTCCTCTTGGGGTCTTTTCCTCCTAGAATAAACACATAACTCTTTAGTAGTAGTAATGTGTGTTTCTTGTTGAGTATCATCGAGAATGTTTCTAGGAGTGGACACTTCTTATATTTCTGGAGAAAAGGAGATTGGTATATTATGTTCGAAAGATGAGGACTTTGGTGAAGATAAGACTTTAGATGGAGATGTGGACTCTAGTGGAGATGTAGGTTTAGGTAAGGTAGGTGTGTACTCAATTGGAGATGTGGGTTTGGGTAAGGTAGGCTCATGTGTGAAATTGGAATGTATTATACTCTCAGGTAACCAAAAACTGTATTCATGAGAATCCAAGCTCTCCTCCTGAACGTGGGATTTTGGATAGTAAGGTTGATTTTCAAAAAAGTTTACATCCATTAAGGTGTAAGTTTTTCGAGAGATATGAGAATAACAGTCATAAACTTTTTGTGTAGAATAGTATCATAAGAAGAGACATTTTATGGCTCTAGGATTTAGTTTGCTAAGATTTGGTTGGTGATTATGGACAAAGGCTGTACATTCAAAAAATTCGATTGGTAGAGATGAGATAATACGAGCATGAGGGTAGGACAGAATGAGATTTTGACAAGGGGTTTGAAAATTTATGAGTCTAGAAGGCATTCTATTGATTAGGTAAATGGCAGTTGGAATTTCATCTCCCCAAAAATGTTTAGAAACATTCATAGTGAACATGATTGATCGAGCAACCTCTAAAAGATGTCGATTTTTTCTTTCAGCAACTCCATTTTGTTGGGGTGTGTTAACACAAGAACTTTGGTGGATTATGCCATTTTGTTGAATAAAATTGCCCATGATCAAACTATAGTAATCTTTGGCATTATCAATCCTAAGGACTCTTAGTTTTTCTTGAAACTAGGTTTGGATCATGCTGTAATTTTTTTTTAAATATGGCAAGCATCTTGCTTTTGTTTCATTAGATACACCCAAATTACTCTAGAATGATCATCAATAAAGGAAATAAACCACAAAAAATTAGATATATTAGCGACTCTATATGGTCCCCAAATTTCACTATGAATCATAGAAAAAGGATGAGACATTATATAGCATGGAATATTATATGTGTTTCTCACGTGTTTTGAAAGCTGACAAAACTCACATTGAAAATGTTTAGTATTTGAATTATTGAACAAGTCAAGAAATTTTTTTCTTAAATAGAAAAAGTTTGGATGTCCTAACCTATAGTGCCACAACATAATAACACTCTCGTTAATGGAAACAGATGATGACACATTACTAGCTGTTGGATTTTGTTTTGCTGGACTACTAGATGCCTTAAGAAGATAGGATCCTGCACATTCCTTAGCATTGCCAACCATCCTCCCCGATTCCAAGTCCTGAAATTCACAATATGTCGGGAAAAATTTAGCAATATAACTCATATCCCTTGTAAGCTTACCGATGGATAATAGATTGCATGTCAGATTTGTAACTAGTAGGATATATTTTAAAGTCAGAGTAGCTGAGATGATAATTGTACCAGTCCCTACCACTTTGGATAAGGATCAATCGGCAATTCTTACCACAAAATTTCTAGAACATGGGATGAAACTATGAAATAATGTAGCATTACTAGTCATATGATCTGAAGCACCAGAGTCTATTATCCAGGGGTTAGATTTCTCAGCCCTAGAGTTCAACGCCATTAAAAAAATTCTCCTTTGTGAAACTAAACCTGTACTTACAATTTCTCCTTTGTGAAAGTGGAATTTTTTTGAAGTAACTTCATCTTTTCCTTGCTAGAGAAACTGGTTGTAGGTTTTGGATTTGAATCTCTGATTGCAACGAAGCTATAATTTTCAAGAGCTCCCTTTGTACTATGCCCAGTGATTAGCGAAGCTAATCCTTCAGACATCCTTCTAGGATGGAGAAGATGACCTCTGGAATGGAGATCACTACGGAGGTGGGACTTTGTTTTTCACTAGTCATTCCATACATAACCATCTTTTTTCATTTAGGAGAGCAGAACCTGCTCTGATAAGAGGAAAAACTAATGAGAAAAACAATCTTGTTTTCCTTAATTTAGACTAGACTACTGCATATAATTTATAGGAGAAGTTTGATAGAAAATCTGCCACTGAATTCTCCTTCATTATATGATAAAATAATCCTCAAAATCAGGGATTTAGAAGGAAACTAATCACATAAAATCAGCAAGGAGATTTCAGATCTTAGAGATCTTTTTCTCTTTATTCTAAGAATAAACCTAAAAATAGAAAGAATAAATTTGACATTAAACACACATGCATAAATATATTTTCCAAAATATTTACCCTATTTGAAAATAATAGGTAATTCACTTAACACTATATTTTATTCTTAAAATATTATTTTCAACATATTCATAATTATATATAATACTTCAAATATCATAACTCAAATTTTACCATGTCGGACTATCTCGTCAAAGCGTTTAGGACTCCCTATCGATACCGTGGCATCCCACATCTCAACCAGAATTCATAAAACACTCAAAGGGCAATTTAACACAAAAATAATTCCAAAGTTTATAAATCCATAAATTCTCATATAAATGAAAATCTATTAATAACAATTTAAATATGCAACCATTCATCCATGCATACAGTATTCAATCAACCATAAATAAACAACAAATTACTATGCTCAGCAGAAGCTGTCTATTAGCTTCCACCGCGCAACTCTGATCACTAACGAATCAGAACACCACTACACAACACCTAATTTTTAAAATCATTTCATAAAAATAATTTGTAAAGTAATTCATAATTTCCAAAAATATGTCCCAATGATTATTCCCAATAATCATTTATACTTCTATTATAAAATAGGAAATAAATCCTAATTTCTACCCGACACACCCAAGGGACGGGACTCTAAGTCTGTCTAGGCCAAGGTTCGTGTTTCCTACATTCTATATTATTCTGAACCTCTGTTCTAATACCAACTTTAATGCCTCACCTTTATATCTGTATTACCTAAGAATATTATAAGAAATATTATCAAGTAATACGGAGAATAATGCTAGTTAGGAGCGACCATCCGTAATATTGCTTTGGGCGAGTATTGATACGTCGAATTATTAGACCAAATTTTTCTTTCTTTTCTTACAGGTGGTAATTTGACATACCTGATCCAGGTGCAAAACAATAATACAATGGTTTAATATAATTCATAACAATACACAACATAGTATATAACACAGAATCAAACGTCGTAATGGGAACAAAACAAAACAATTACTTCTTTAAGTGTAGGTCTACAAAATGAAATACTAGACTTACATATACAAATATATACTTGCATAAACTATGATAAGTCTAAAAGAATGTTCAAGTCATCTCAAGTCAATACAAAAGCCAAGCATAACATAAGTCTACAAATAAGGCTAATATCTAAAAGGAAACTCTATCAAAAAGGTACAACTCCATATAACTACTCTAGCTAGCCCAAATCCAAAGTAACCGAGTCCATGTACCCGTCAAGTCTCGGTCTGGCTCGAGTATTATAAAATAAACAGTTTAGACTATCTCTAAATATCTAAAAGGTGAGAACATATAATAATAAGCATACATAACATCAAAGATATATATACCCAAATAGTGTATCACACTAAACATCAAAAGGTCTCACTATGGAATCATCCACTAGTAAGTTTTCTTAAAACACAAGGCACAAAATAAATTGTATAATATATGCCATATGCAAATAAGATACATCAACACTAAATCACCATGTCATCAAATACTCTCATGCCCATCAATGACTATCATCTCAAATATGGTGATAAGGAAAACTCACTTCGAAAACTCAAGTACACCAAAGACTACATAAAGCATGTCAACTCTAGAAAATATAAAACTACTTGAAAGAGAGTCAAATCCCAAATGACTTAGCTTAAAAGTAAGTCACAAATCATAAACTACAAAGATAAGCTAATCGCAAATCAGACCAAAAGCAAGTACTTCGCAAGCTCTAATAATAAACATACACTTCGTGTGCTAACACAGATTTACATGCACTTCACATGTAGAATAAGATGAGCACATCGCAAGTCAAATTCATAAGCTAGCAATATAGAAAAGTAGTTGGGCCGCTGAACTTTTTTTTACCCAGATTTTCGACGGCTTCCGACATCTTATAGGTCGAAATATTCCGACGATTTGCAATGGCTCCTGATGGTTAACCGATCGAAAATTTTGACGGCTTCTGACGGTTAAGCCACATGGATGTCGGCACCGTCGGAAAAACATCGAAAATGCCATCGTAAAAGCCGTCGGAGGCCGTCACGAAGCCGTCGTCGATTCCGTCGAAAATGGATGAAATCCGTGTTCTTTATTCCGATGGGATTTCCGATGGCTCGCGACGGCCGCTGATGACTTTTAGCTGTTGAAAATCACTGTGTATCTTGTAGTGTCTTTCTAAGAAGGATTCTCCTTATATTGATGATGAAAAGAGCGTATGAAGAGGATAGAATATGCATTCTTAATCGGTTTCATCATGTATGTATTAGATTAGATGTGGCTTAGGCATTAGGATACATAAGCTGATATTAGTGTAATCCCAAAGAAAAATATTGGACGACAGCGAACTATATTCTTAAGTATTTGAGAAATGCTAAAAACTTATTCATTATATATGGGAATGAAGACCTTTTTATGAGTATGTATACAGATTCCATCTTTCAAAGTGGTATCAAAGACAGCAGATCAGTGTATGGTTATATATTTACATTGTATGGTGGAGTGGTTAGTTGAGAAAGTTCCAAGCAGAAAACTATAGCTGATTCAAAGGTAGAGGTTAAATATATCACCCTCAATGAAGCAGCTAAAGAAGCGGTATAGACGTGCAAATTTATGGCTAAGCTAGGGGTGTTTCCAAACATTGAGAAACCCATAACATAGTTATGCGATAAAAATGACATGATGCAGATTATGAAAGAACCAAGAGCTTACACGAAATCAAGGCACATTTTTTGAAAGTTCCACCTGATAAGGGAGTTTATCAACAATAAAGCAGTGGTCATTGAAAGAGTAAATACTAAGGACAATGTAACAGATCTATTCACGAAGGGCCTGGCTCGATTGGTTTGAATAAAATGATCGAGGACATAGGATTGAGATCCCATAATTGGCCCCAAGTGCAAGTAGGAGATTAAGAGAGTTATGGGTATGTCCTAAGGGCAATTCTGTAATTAATTGAAAATAATTAACTTTGTAAAATCTCATTTGAAATAAAAGGCGTCTATTTTCTTTTTTTGTTATATGTGATATATTAATCGAGTAATTAATTAAAGCGTGTTTATATATAATAGAAAATCCTTAAATGATATGTTATATGATAATAATCACAGTGAGTTTTAATTATAAGAAAATTATCATAATATAAAATAACATATTATTCGCAAGTCAATACACGAGACACACACTTCGCCTGCTAGCACAAGACACAGGTATTTCATAAGTCTAAACTCGTTTGTAAACGAGTATCCCAAGATGGGCCTGAAAACCCATTTAATCCACAATAAACGGATTACCCAAGGACGAGTACGAAAACTCGATGAAATAAGTATTATATACTTTCGAATAGTAATCATTTAAGCAATGACCATATGTCCTATAACATCCCTATCTAGAGGCCAAAAGCTAAGCGCTACTGATGCTGCAGTCATCCATAGTGTTAACTTCTGGTGACAAAATACGGTAATGCTAATGGTATCCATAATATTAGAAGCACTTGAATATGAACAAAATCACAGATCTCCAAAAAACAACATTTTACTGATTACATTTCAAAACAAATTTATATCCAAGTTACATAATCCCATATCGTTTCCTAGGTAAAGATCTATTATAATTACAATAATAAGCCAAGGGCGACATATGACGATGCCCCCATGGTTGATCAGAGCCAATATAGTCATATCTGACTTAATATACACAGCGAAACAAAAGCAAAATAAACTATAGCTCCTAATTAGCTATCCATCAACCACCTGCTCGTCTTTGGAAGCTTTATTCGCCAAAATTTCTTAAACCTGAAAACCTTAAACCTCAGCCTACTCAAATCAATTTTGTGCACCCGAGAGTTTAAGAGAAAACAAAAACTTCGAGTTAGACATAAAGCCTAGTGTAAATAATACTGTTACATCTAAGTTTACTGATATTAAGTGAGACCATGCTGCTTAGTGGAACGGGTTTCCCTTTACTAATATCCCATTTAAAACATATATTTTGCAAATCCTTTCCTGCAACCAAACTGGTTAATCATACTGATACAATAATGATGATAATAGCTAAGTCCATTAAGCTATAATCAGGCAACTAATGGACTATCTGTCCATAAGGAGTAAATGGACTACCTGTTCGAAAACTGGGCTGACTGCCTGCAAACTGGACTAACTATCCGCAAACTGGACTAACTGTCCGAATCAAAATGGACTATCTGTCCGAATCATTTTCTTAGGGTTAACTACCCTTCATCTTTTTCCTTGACAACCTTTTCAAAATGATTTAACCTTTTAGATCATGCTTGTACAAAGAAAATATATTCTTAGCTATACTTTAAGCTATTTTGCCATGTTATATATACTTTACCCAAAATAATGTTGATGAATTTTAATAAGGATTAGCTATCCATTAAAACAAGTTAAAATCCTTTTAACTTGAAAATAATTAGGCTATGTTGCCTAGTTAATACATTCGAAACCTTTGTTTAAAACCTTTAAACAACCCCTTCAAAACCCTTGAAGGTAACCCTTTCGAAACCATTGAAAGTGACCCTTTCGGAACCATTAAAAGCCTTCCCTTCGAAAGCTTCAAAACATTAGACATCCCTCTTTAAAACCTTTAAATATTGCCCTTCGAAAACATAAAAAAAAACTTTCCTTTCAACCCTTTCGAAACCCTAGGGATCCACCCCTTCGAAACCATTCACTAAAACCCTTTCGAAAACATTAAAATACTAAACCTTTTGAAAGCCTTTGGGTTCAATTGGAAACATGTGGAAACTTTTCGAAACTATTCAAAAATTTGACCCATTTCGAAACCTTTGAAAACTGTTTCGGTTGAAACCCTTGGGATTATGCCTTCAAGTAGAGCAAAAGGATCAGAAACCCATTAAAGTTGAAAGCATCTATTTCGAAACCATTTAAAACTGTCTCTTTCGAAACCGTTTGGGTTTTACTTCAATCATAGAAAAAGGGTCTTTAAAACATTTAAGTCGAAAGCATCTGTTTCGAAACCATTTCCTAAGTAAAGAAGTAATGGTGTCGAAACCATCCCTTCGAAAGCATGGGAGAAGTGGCCAAATTTTAGAAAAAAAGTAAAAAACCCTTTCGAAACCATCTGGGTCGAAAGATAGAAAGTGACAACAAAAAGGTTTCGACTTAGTCGAAAGCAATTATTTAAAACAAAAGCGCAACCCAATCAAAACCATTTCTTTAAATTCATTTGACCTAGTCGAAAGCTAACCAAGTCGAAATCCATTTAGTCGAAAGCAAGCAGGCGCATTTTTAATTTAAAAGCAAAGTGGTGCTTCGATCCCTTCGAAACCCATGGTTTTGACCTCATGCCTTCCGCCTTCTATCCAATTCGCTACGTACTAATATATTGATACCATGCGCATTGGTTTCGATGGTGTTGAAGGCACAGGGACTTGGTCGAATGTCAACTAAGGCGGAAGCAGGTGCCGAAAGCAACAAAACAATAAAAAGTATGTAGCAAATAGTTCTTTTCACCTACCTGCTTTACGTGTCAAATTTTGATTGGTTGCCTCTTTTCTTTACCACTAAAAACTGCTGCAATTTTCAAAACTAACTATTTGGATTATTTACAAAAAGCACCTTCTCCTTTTATAAATATATAAAATATTTAAGTCTCATATCTTAAATAATTTTATATACCCATTAAAACACTTAGGAAAATTCTACAAAAATTCCAAAAAATCTCTTTTAATATGTTTTCCAACATATAAAATTTTTAGACCCAAACCTTTTATTATTTAACCGTAAATAATTTATAACCCAAATTAACATTTTATTTACTAGAAAATTCATATAAATTCCACAAAAATTTTGAAAATTCTAAAAATTGAAACCCATCTCCAAAATAATATTTCTGGTCTATATAAAAATTCACAAGGTATTTGGATGTCATTTAATAGGGTTTTCATATCAAAACAAGTCATAAAGTCTATATGAACAACCATAAATCATCAACAAGTATATATAATCATTCCATCATTCAAAAACATGACAAATCAATGCAAAATATCTCTGATTTCATCTTAAAACCGAAAACAAAACAAATATGAGATGTAAACATTATTCACCTTAGCTTTATAGATTAAAGAGATTGAGATGTGAATGGATTTGATTTGCTTAAGCCTCTTTCTAGCTTTTCTCTATCTTTTTCCCCTTTCTCTTGTTAATGGTGGCCGACCTCTTGTTAAAAAAATTAATAAAATGAAATGAATGTGTAGGGGATACATGGCCAAGGGTTTAGGGTATAAGAATGGCCTCTTTCCTATTTTATCCCTCCTCGATTTCATGTTAACTCTTATTTTAATTCATTGGTTAAATGGCACGGCTACCCATTAATAAAAAATAAAATCTCAATCCCCTAATCAGCACATTATTTTATTTAATTTAACTAATTAAATATCCTAAATAATGTTACCAAAAATATGGGGTGTTACAAACTCCCCTCCTTAAAAAATTCCGTCCTCGAAATTACAATAAGGTACACAACACATCAAACAAAGAGGTAAAACATACCATCAAACAAGTCAGGATAAGTATCTCTAATCCCGTTTTCAATCTCCCAAGTACAGTCCCTGCCATCGTCATTCCACTAGACTTTGACTAATCTGACCGTCTTGGTTCTAAGCCTCTTCTCATCTCTCGCTACAATACGAATAGGCTTCCTCACTATAGTCGAATCTGATTCTACTACTAAGTCATCTAGCACAGTCGGTGCAATAGTAGTATTCGGGTCTCTAACACACTTTCTGAGATGAGAAACATGGAAAACATCGTGACTCCTGCCAAACTGCTCGGTAACTCAACTCTATATGCGAGTTTCCCGATCCTCTCAACAATAGGAAAATGTCCAACGAATCTCGGTGCTAACTTTCTTGATTTTCCAAATCTAATCACACCCTTCATCAATGATACCTTAACAAAATCCTAATCTCCAACCGAGAATTCTAAATCTTTCCATCTTTTATCTGCATAACTCTTCTACCTAGACTGAGCCTCCTTCATCCTAGCTCGGATGACCGATGACCGATGACCTCAATCTTTTCTGCAGCTTCTCTGGCCAAGTCTGGACCAAGAACCAACCCATCCCTGGTCTCTAACCAACATACGAGAGATTTGCATGGCCTTCCATACAAAGCTTCAAACGATGCCATCCCAATAATAGTCTGATAACTGTTGTTATACGAAAACTCGACTAAATGCAGATGGTCTTCCCATGATCACTCGAAATCTAATACACAAGCTCTTAACAAATCCTCCAAGATTTTGTTAACTCTTTTCGTTTGCCCATCTGTCTGCGGATGGTAAGCGGTACTCATTTTGAGCTTGGTTCCCAAAAATTCCTATTGACTCTCCAGAACTCGCTAGTGAATAAGGAATCTCTATCACTAACTATATCACTAGGAATTTCGTGCAGTCTAACTACATTCTTCATAAACAACTTCGCTAATACAGGTGCCATTTTGGTTGACTTAACTGGAATGAAATGGGCACTCTTGGTTAGTCTATCCACTATGACCCATATACTATCATTTCCCTTGTTCGACCATGGCAACCCGTTAATAAAATCCATAGAAATAGAATCCCATTTCCATGCTGGAATATCTAATGGCTGAAGCAACCCACTTGGCTTTTGGTGTTCAGCCTTTGCATGTTGGCAATTCAACCACTGCTTTACCCATAAGCCAATATCCCGCTTCGTACCTCCCCAGAAACACTCCTCTTCATATCCTGATACATTTTAGTTCCTCCCGGATGAATAGAGAACTTCGAACGATGGCATTCCTCTATGGCTTCTTTCCTTATGTTTCCTACACTCGGAACACATAATCTTTCTTTCTTTCTCAACCACCCATTCTGGTCAAGACTGAAATCTTTTAAGTCATCACACTCGGTTCCATCTCTTAACTTCCTGATTCGTTCAACTAATACCGGATCTTCTTCCTGTTTAGAAGCAACCTTTTCGATCATTACTGGTCGAACTTCCAAACAAGATAACACTACGGTTTTTCTACTAGACCTAGCCTCAGATCTCCACTGCACTCTGCACTCTACAATCTGCTAATGCTTCCAAATCTTTCCACTCAGCAATCATTGCCAACACTGCATTCTGATGTTTTCTGCTAAGTGCATATGCAACCTTGTTGCCTTTCCCTGCTGTGTACTCAATCCAAAAATCATAAGCAACGATAAAGTCTAACCACCTCTATTGTTTCATGTTCAACTTCTTCTGAGAGAACAAATACTTCAGCGACTTATAATTTGTATATAACTCAAACCTCTCTCCCAAAAGGTAATGTCTCCACAACTTCAATGCAAAATTACTGCGGCCAATTCCAAATCATGCATCGGATATCTGACCTTATGTAGTTTAAGCTATCTAGTAGCATAGGCAATCACTTTACCCCTCTGCATTAGCACAACTTCTAATCCCGTTCCACACGCATCTGTATAAACCACCAAATCATGATTCCCTTCCAGAACAACCAGCACAGGTGCATGGGTCAATAAGTGTTTCAAACTCTGGAATGCTTCCTCATACTTATCGGTCCACACAAACTTCACATCATTTCTCGTTAGCTTGGTCATCGGTGCTGGTATCCGCGAAAAATCCTTAATGAACCTCTGATAATAACCAGCCAACCCAAGAAAACTCTTTATCTCCGTCACTGTCTCGGGTCTCTTCCAACTATTCACTGCTTTAATCTTAGTTGGATCTACTGACAGCCCTTTCTCTAAGACTAAATGACTAAGAAAATTCACTTCCTTCTTCTAGAAATGACATTTTGAAAACTTCGCCTACAGCTGATGTTGCCTCGGCGTCTCAAGCACCACTCTAAGATGAACTTCATGCTCTCTTTCATCCTTAGAGTATATCAAGATATCATCTATGAAAACCAATACGAACCTATCCGGGTGCTCTTGGAAAACCCGGTCCATCAAATCCACAAAGAAAGCCAGTGCATTAGTAAGTCTGAATGGCATAACTAACCATTCGTACGACCCATATCCGGTCCTAAACACTGTCATAGGTATAATATCCTCTGCTACTCCGAGCTGATGGAAACCTGTCACCAAATTCAACTAAGAAAATACCTTGGCTCCACTTAACTAATTGAACAAATCGTCAATCCTCAGCAATGGATATCGATTCTTTATCATCCTCTCATTCAACTTACGATAATTGATACATAGCCTTAACGATCCGTTTGGCTTCTTAGCAAATACTACGGCTGCTCCACAAGGCGAACTACTCAGCTTGATAAAACTCTTGCCTTCCAATTCCACCAACTGCACCTTCAACTCCCTCATCTTTGTAGGGGTCATCCTGCTCGGCGGCCTACTCACTGGTTCTGCTCTCGGAACCAAATCTATCCGAAACTCAATGACTCGTTTAGGTGGCAATCCAACTACAGGCTCGAAAACAACCGTGAATTCTCTAACCACTAAAACTCGATTCAGCTCATCTTCTAATTCCATAACACCCAACAAAGCATTCACCTCATTGCTAGAACCTTTTACGGTATAAAGTATCTGATCACTACAGTCAGGGTGTCTAAGCGATATTTTTCTATCCTGGTAAAATATCCTAGCATCGTACTCACTTAACCGATCTATCCTAAGAATAATCCTGAACCACACAAAATAAAATACATGCAAACTGAAAACAAAAGTATGACCTAACAGGTCAAACTCTAACTGGTCACATCTCAACCCTAGAGTTGCATACCTTCCTATTGGATTCGCAACTCGTAAGGAAGTAACTAAATATATGGGTTCTAGGTTAAGCTTATCTATCAAACATCTAGATATAAAAGAATGCGATGCACCAGTATCAAATAGAACGCTAACAAACATACCATGAATCTGAAGCGTACCTCCTAAAACTGCCTTTCCCTTCTCCTGGCTATCGGCTTAGAAGCAGCAGGCTCCAATGCATACACCTTTCCCTTTCCATCCTTAGCAGGCTCCTTGCACTGGTTCAGCTTATCTATCAAACATCTAGATATAAAAGAACGTGATGCACCAGTATCAAATAGAATGCTAACATACATACCATGAATCTGAAGTGTACCTCCCAAAACTGCCTTTCCCTTCTCCTGGGCTGTCGGCTTAGAAGCAGCATGCTCCAATGCATACACCTTGCCCTTTCCATCCTTAGCGGGCTCCTTGCAGTGGTTCTTATAATGGCTAATCTGGTCGCAGTTGAAGCACCTGACATTCTTCTTCCCAACTACCTCCTTTGCCTTTCCAGCACGACACTCATTAGCAAAGTGCCGCTTCTTGTCGCACTTGAAGCAAACAATCTCAGGCTTCCCTTTCTTAGCCGCTCCACCCTTCTGAGCACCTTTCTTAGGAAAGAACTTCCTTTTCTGATTCTGCCCAACTTGGACCTCCTTAGCCTTATTCTTCTCTAGAGAATCAAGAATCTCCTTATGCCTTAAGGCCATCTCCACTACAAAATCAGAAGGATCTCTAATATGAGGTAATGTGGCCCTTGCTAACTCAGGCTTCAACCCCCTAATAAACTTCTCATTCCTCTTCATCACTGTATCTACTGAAGCATACCCATATCTGGCTAACTCCTCGAGCCTTCTGGCATACTCCATAACAGACATCTTTCCCAGTTCTAATTCAGCAAACTTTCTGATCAGAGCTGACTGTGCCATCGTAGACATGAACCTCCCCTTGAAATCTGCTCATGTCAAAGTTTCCTCATCCGCACCAGCCGTCACACTATTCCACCAAAACAAAGCTGCTCCCTAGAGCTGTCTCAAAGCAAGCCTCCTCTTCTGCTCATCATTGAGCCCCAAATATGCAAAGATTCTCTCATAGTGCAGCAACCAATTTTCCACCTCTATAGTATCTTATGTTCCCAGAAATGGCTTCCTTCCAAGCTTAGCGTAATCTCTGCTCAGTTTAGCATAATGTTAACTACGGAAACTTCCTGAACTCCTACCCCTGCAGCATCTCCTCCTACCACTCCAGCTGCAATTCCAGCTTGCATCATATTCACAAAAAACCGATACATAGCTCCCATGTCCACTTGCGGGACTCCAGCACCTACATTCTCTACTTGTGCCTGACCTTGACCTATCCTCACATTAGGCCAAGCATTCCCATCGGTGCCCTCCCCTGCTGGGTTAACTCTTCCTCTTATATCATCCATATCTGTATTCAAACCTCATGAGATATAGAAAATAACCTAACAAAGATAGTAGAATAGAGATAAAGCGTATACTTATATATAACAAATACAAGTACGTTACTATAGTGTTATCCCATACCCTAATCCTACTCTAATTCGTTCGGATTATGTTGTAAAAACCATTTTTAGTTTAAATTTTTTCATAAACCTATGCTCTAATACCAAGTTGTAACATCCTGGATCTAGAGGCCAAAAGCTAAGCGCTACAGATGCTGCAGTCATCCATAGTATTAACTTCTGGTGACAAAATACGGTAATGCTAATGGTATTATAATATTAGAAGCACTTGAATATGAAAAAAATCACAGATTTCCGAAAAACAACATTTTACTGATTACATTTCAAAACAAATTCATATCCAAGTTACATAATCCCATATCGTTTCCCAGGTAAAGATCAATTATAATTACAATAATATGCCAAGAGCGACATATGACAATGCCCCCTTGGTTGATCAGAGCCAATATAGTCATATCTGACTTAATATACACAGTGAAACCAAAGAAAAATAAACTATAGCTCCTAATTAGCTATCCATCAGCCACCTGCTCGTCTTTGGAAGCTTTATTCGCCAAAATTTCTAAAACCTGAAAACCTTAACCCTCAGCCTACTCAAATCAATTTTGAGCACCTGAGAGTTTAAGGGGAAACAAAAACTTCAAGTCAGACATAAAGCCTGGTGTGAATAATACTGTTACATTTCGGTTTACTAATATTAAGTGAGACCACGCCGCTTAGCAGAACGGGTTTCCCCTCACTAATATCCCCTTTAAAACATATATTTTGCAAATCCTTTCCTGCAACCAAACTGGTTAATCATACTAATATACTAATGATGATAATAGCTAAGTCCATTAAGCTATAATTAGGTAACTAACAGAATATCTGTCCATAAGTAGTAAATGGACTACCTGTCCGAAAACTGGGTTGACTGTCCACAAACTGGACTAACTGTCCGAATCAAAATGGACTGTCTGTCCGAATCATTTTCTTAGGGTTAACTACCCTTCATCTTTTTCCTTGAAAACCTTTTCAAAATGATTTAACCTTTTAAATCATACTTGTACAAGGAAAATATATTTTTAGCTTTACTCTAAGCTATTTTTCCATGTTATGTATACTTTACCCAAAATAATGTTGATGAATTTTAATAAGGATTAGCTATCCATTCAAAATAAGTTAAAACCCTTTTTAATTTGAAAATGCTTAGGCTATTTTCCTAGTTAATACATTCGAAACCTTTGTTTAAAACCTTTAAACAACCCCATCAAAACCCTTGAAGGTAACCCTTTCGAAACCATTGAAAGTGGCCCTTTCAAAACCATTAAAAACCTTCCCTTCGAAAGCTTCCAAACATTAGACATCCCTCTTTAAAACCTTAAAATATCGCCTTTCGAAAACATAGGAAAAACCTTTCCTTTCAACCCTTTTGAAACCCTAGGGATCCACTCCTTCAAAACCATTCACAAAAACCCTTTCGAAAGCATTAAAATATTAAACCTTTCGAAAGCCTTTGGGTTCAATTGAAAACATGTAGAAACTTTTCGAAAATTTACCGCTTCGAAACCTTTGAAAACTATTTTAGTCGAAACCCTTGGGATTATGCCTTCAAGTAGAGCAAAAGTATCAGAAACCCATTAAAGTCGAAAACATCTGTTTCGAAACCATTTAAAACCGTCTCTTTCGAAACCATTTTGGTTTTACTTCAATCATAGAAAAAGGGTCTTTAAAACATTTAGGTCGACATTTCCTAAGTAAAGAAGTGATGGTGTCGAAACCATCCCTTTGAAAGCATTGGAGAAGTGGCCAAATTTTAGAAAACAAAGTAAACAACCCTTTCGGAACCATTTAGGTCGAAAGGTAGAAAGCGGCAGCAAAAATATTTCGACTTAGTCAAAAGCAATTATTTAAAACAAAAGCGCAACCAAATCGAAACTATTTCTTTAAATACATTTGACCTAGTCGAAAGCTAACCAAGTTGAAAGCTACTGAGTCGAAAGCCATTTTGTCGAAAGCAAGCAGGCGCATTTTTAATTTAAAAGCAAAGTGGCGCTTTGATCCCTTCAGAACCCATGGTTTCGACCTCATGCCTTTCTCCTTCTATCCAATTTGCTAAGTACCAATATATTGATAACATGCACATTGGTTTCGATGGTGTTGAAGACGGAGGGACTTGGCCGAAAGCCAACCAAGGCGGAAGTAGGCGTTGAAAGCAACAAAACAGTAAAAAGCATGTAGCAAATAGTTCTTTTCACCTAACCTGCTTTACGTGTCAAATTTTGATTAGTTGCCTCATTTCTTTACCATTAAAATGTGCTACAATTTTTAGAACTAACTATTTGAATTATTTGCAAAAAGCCCCTTCTCCTTTTATAAATATATAAAACATTTAAGTCTCATACCTTAAATAATTTTATATGCCATTAAAACACTTAGGAAAATTCTACAAAAATTCCAAAAAATCTCTTTTAATATGTTTTCCAACATATAAATATTTCAGACCCAAACCTTTTATTATTTAACCGTAAATAATTTATAACCCAAATTAACATTTTCTTTACTATAATATTCATATAAATTCCACAAAAATTCTGAAATTCTAAAAATTGAAACCCATCTCCAAAATAATATTTCTGGTTTATATAAAAATTCGCAAGGCATTTGGATATCATTTAAAAGGGTTTTCATATCAAAACATGTCATAAAGTCTATATGAACAACCATAAATCATCAATGTGTTTATATATTCATTCCATTATTTAAAAACATGGCAAACCAATGTAAAATATCTTGGATTTCATCTTAAAACTGAAAAAAAACAAATATGAGATGCAAACGTTATTCACCTTAGCTTCAGAGATTAAAGAGATTGAGATGTGAATGGATTTGATTTGCTTAAGCTTCTTTCTAGCTTTTCTCTATATTTTTCCCCTTTCTCTTGTTAATGGTGGCTGGCCTCTTGTTAAAAAATTTAATAAGGTGAAATGAACGTGAAGGGGATACACGGCCAAGAGTTTAGGGTATAAAAATGGCCTCTTTCCTATTTTACCCCTCCTCTATTTCATGTTAACTCTTATTTTAATTCATTGGTTAAATGGAACGGCTACCCCTTAATAAAAAATCAAATCCCAATCCCCTAATCTTTTATTTAATTTAACTAATTAAATATCCAAAATAATGTTACCAAAAATATGGGGTATTACATGTCCCGTAACCACTCGGGTTTACTCAAATATTTACTATAAGTTAGTAAACTCCATTCGATAATTGTAATATATTTTTGGTTATTGAGTAAATGAGTTTCGCTCAATGTCCCATAACCACTTTGCGATACTTAAATATTTACTAAATGTTTGAACCAAAAGTTGACCAAACACCCAAAGATTATGTAGAGAACAAAACTGAAGAAATATAATAGAAATATAAATGATTAAGAGGAAAGAAAAGAGACACAGTCGTTTATAGTGGTTCGGCAAAGCAAGGCCTACATCCACTTTAAGATTTTATTGCTTATTTACAACTTGGGGGCGGAAGTTCTTGGGACTCGGTACACTCTAGCACTTAGAATTTTAGAATTACAAGAATATAAGATAGAATAGAATTAGAGCCAAAAGATCCTAAAAAATGAGCCCTGCCCCCTCTATTTATAGAGGTAGGGAACTAAAATCTCGCTCAAAAATACCTCCAAGCCATTATGCCCAATTTAGACTTGTTCCTCTACGAAAACATGTGCTACATCAGCAAGAGTTGGGAGTCGGTACCGATCCCTAAGTGGGAGTCGATACCGATCCCCAAGATGGCCAAATTGGTCTTCTCTAACTCTTCATCTCAGATCGTTTTGTAGTTAGCTTCGTAATTCCATAGTTGTTTGCATCAATAATAGCTTGTTTCTGTTGTGAGAAGTGATGTGAATGTAGATATGTAAATATGTGTATATGGTTTGTGTGCACGTGTATCATGTACACCTTTTATTTCTTTTCAGTTTTTTCTGCATTTCTGGGTTAGTGGGCTCGGCCCATTAGTTGGAGTTGTGTTTGTATATAAGTTGTTTGTTGTAATGTTTGTGATGATGCTTTTGAATCCATTCGATTGATACAATAATAAAATTTTCTATTGATAACATGGTATCTGAGCCTCAAGATTTCAAAATATGATTCAATCTCAAATTATCTTTTTCGATCCATTGTTTGATTATCTTGGATCAAGATGAGTGAAAATAAAGTCACAATGGACGCGATGCAGTTGATGCCAAAGATCACTGATCATAAACTGAATAATTTGAATTATCTGAATTGGAGTAAAACTATTCGTCTATCTTCGAAGTATAGATAAAGATCGACATTTTACTGAAGCTCCACCAGATCTGAATTCTAAGGAAGATAAGCACCTATCATGGTTGAGAGATGATGCTCGGCTGTTTCTTCAAATTAGAAATTCTGTTGATAGTGAGGTTATTGGATTGGTAAATCACTGTGAATTCGTGAAGGAACTCATGGAATATTCAGAATTCATGTATTCAGGGAAAGGAAATTTAACTAGAATGTATGATGTTTGTAAATCATTCTATCGGGCAGAAAAACAGGAGCAAACTCTGATGAATTATTTCATGAATTTTAAAAAGACTTATGAAGAACTCAATCTACTTCATCTATTTAGCCCAGATGTGAAGGTCCAACAACAACAGAGAGAGCAAATGGCTATTATGAGTTTTCTAGCTGGATTATCATCAGAATTTGAATCAGCAAAATCACATATTCTATCTGGATCTGATGTCTTGTCACTTAAAGATTTTTTCAGTAGAATTCTTCGTACAGAAGTTACTCAGTTATCTAATGTGGGGTCTGAAAGTGCTCTAATTGGTAATAGTAGAGTTAATTCTTCTTGGAACAATTAGAAAATAAATACATAGAATCAAAATATTAATCCATCATGGAATAACCAGAGATCAAATGTGCAAAGTCAGAGCAAATTTTGTGCGTATTGCAAGAAACCTGGTCATACTAAATTTGAGTGTAGAAAGTTGCAATACAAGAATTCGATATCTAGTAATTCACAAAATCCTACTAAGACAGTGTTGATGACAGTTGAGGAGTATGATAAATATGCACAGTATCAAGAATCACTAAAGAAAAATGTATCTGATCATAATCCTTCATCATCAGTAACTACTGTTGCCAACTCAAAAAACAATCATCAAAGTGGGTCATAGATTCTGGGGCTACAGATCATATGACAAGTAATCTTCATCTGATTTCAGAACCTCATTTAAATGAATCAAATCGTGTTGTTACTTTAGCTGATGGATCACAAACACAGGTTTATGGAACTGGAAATGTGGACTCACATACTCAAGTTCCACTAAAAACAATATTGTATTTGCCAAATTTATCTTTCAACTTGATATCAGTAAGTCAGATCACTCGTGATCTTAATTGTTGCATATCCTTTTTCCATGATCATTGTGTGTTTCAGGACCTTACAACGAAGAAGATTATTGGTAAAGGTGAAGAGTCTGGTGGCTTGTATATCCTAACTGATAAGATACCTAACCATATTGCTTGTTCAAGTGTAAACTCTGCTCTTAAAACTCATTTCCAGTTGGGTCATCCTTTATTGTTATTGCTCAAGAAGTTATGTCCACAGTTTAATTCATTATCTACTTTAAATTGTGAGTCATGTCAATTTGCTAAACATCACCGTAGTAGTTCTTATTCTAGAATAAATAAGAGAGCTAGTTCTGTATTTGAGTTGATTCATTCAGATGTTTGGGGTCCTGCTACAGTTGTATCTAAGCAAGGTTATAGATACTTTGTTACTTTTGTTGATGACTATTCTCGAGTAACATGGTTATTTTTAATGAAAAATAGATCAGAGTTATTTTCCATTTTTGTACATTCTGTTCTGAGATTAAGACACAAATCAATACTAATATTCGAATTCTAAGGAGTGATAATGCCAAAGAATATTTATCTGAACAGTTCAATGCATATATGGCTTAAAATGGAATTTTACATGAGACTTCATGTGTTGATACCCCTTCACAGAATGGAGTAGCAGAACGAAAGAATTGGCATTTAATTGAAACTACAAGAGCACTACTTTTCCAGATGAAAGTTCCTAAAGTCTTTTGGGCAGATGTAGTTTCTAATGCATGCTTCTTAATCAATAAAATGCCATCAACTATACTTGAGTATAAGGTGCCATTTCAAGTATTGTTTCCAAATAAACATTTGTATCCGATTAAGCCAAGAATTTTTGGTTGCACATGCTATGTTAGAAATGTTAATCCTCAACTCACCAAGCTAGATCCAAAGTCTTTGAAATGCATCTTTGTTGGTTATTCCAGGTTACATAAGGGATATAAATGTTTTTGTCCCAGTTTACAAAAATACTTGGTATCTATAAATGTTAGTTTTATGGAAGATGAAGCATTTTTCTGTCCATCTATACCAACAAATCAAGAATGTGCAGAGAATGATGATTTTTTACTATATCCTGTTATAACTTCAGAAAGTGCTGATCATCATATGGACACTGAATCAAATCAGGAACCAGAAACTAATGAATTGATCATTGATCATGCAACTGTTCCACAATTAGATCCAAGTCTGGAGTTACCAATTGCTCTTAGAAAAGAGAGAAGAAAGTGCACATATCCAATTTCATCTTTTATTTCATATGATAGTCTATCATCAGAATCGTATTCATTCATTTCTGCACTTGATTTAGTTTCATTACCTATAACTATCAAGGAAGCAATGTCAAAACCAGAGTGGCAACAAGCAATGCTAGAGGAAGTTAATGCTTTAGACAAGAATAATACATGGGATCTGGTTCAGTTGCCAAATAATAGAAAAGTGATAGGATGCAAATGGGTTTATTCAGTCAATTTAAATCCAGATGGATCAATTGCAAGCTTTAAAGCTCGATTGGTTGCTAAAGGGTATGCTCAAACATATGGAACAAATTATATAGAAACATTCTCAACAGTCGTCAAAATGACATCAATCAGGTTGTTTATATCATTGGCAGCAAAACATGATTGGAAATTGCATCAACTTGATATTAAAAATGCATTTTTACATAGAGACCTAGTTGAAGAAATATATATGGAGCAACCTCCTGGGTTTTTTGCTCAGGAGGAGAACAACAAGGTATGTAGATTAAAGAAGAGTTGATATGGCTTAAAGCAGAGTCCACGTGCATGGTTTGGGAAATTTAGTAAAGCAATGGAGAGGTTTGAGCCGTTGTAGAGTAAGTCTGATCATTCAGTATTTTTTAGAAGTTCACAAGGCAAGTCAATCTTATTAGTTGTTTATGCAGATGATATTGTGATTACTGGGGATGATGAGCTAGGAATTGAAGCTCTTAAGAAGTTCATTCATACACAGTTTTGTACAAAGGAGTTAGGGGAGTTGAGATACTTCTTAGGGATTGAAGTTATGAGAAGTAATGGGAAAATATGTCTGTCACAGAGGAAGTATGTGTTGGATTTTCTGAAAGAAACTGGGAATTTGGGTGCAAAACCATCTTCTGCACCTATGATGGTGAACATTACTTTGAGTAAAGATGGAGATGAATTCAATGAGCCAGATAAGTATAGGAGATTGGTTGGTAAGCTTAATTACTTAGTAGTGACCAGGCCAGACATTGCTTACTCAGTGAGTGTTGTAAGTCAATATATGAGTGCACCAACTATTGATCACTAGAATGCACTAAAGCAGATTTTATGTTACCTGAAAAGAACAATGGCTAAAGGAATTGTTTAAAAAAATCATGGACACAACAGAGTAGAAAGTTTTGTAGATGTAGACTGGGCTGGCTCAAAGGAAGACAGAAAGTCTACTTCGGGGTTTTGTGTGTTTGTTGGAGGAAATTTAGTGTCATGGAAGAGTAAAAAAACAAAATGTTGTATCAAGATCAAGTGCTGAGTCAAAGTATCGAGCTATGGCTAGTGCAGTGTGTGAACTGATGTGGTTGAATCACTTTATGACTGAGTTGAAGCTTGAAGTTGAAATGCCATTGCTGTTGTGGTGTGATAATCAAGCTGCTATACATATATCATCTAATCCAGTTTTTCACGAGAGAACTAAACACATAGAAGTTGATTGTCATTTTATACGAGAAAAAGTGCGGCAGGGGTTAGTCAAAACTGGATACGTGAAATCAGTGGAGCAAGTGGCCGATATGATGACTAAAGCACTTAATGGTTGTCGAATGAATTTCCTATGTAGCAAGTTGGGCATGATAGACATGTATGCTCCAACTTGAGGGAGAGTGTTGTGAGAAGTGATGTAAATGTAGATATGTAAATATGTGTATATGGTTTGTGTGCACGTGTATCATGTACACCTTTTATTTCTTTTCAGTTTTTTCTGCATTTCTGGGTTAGTGGGCTCGGCCCATTAGTTGGAGTTGTGTCTATATATAAGTTGTTTGTTGTAATGTTTGTGATGATGCTTTTGAATCCATTCGATTGATACAATAATAAAATTTTCAATTGATAACAGTTTCCAAGTCCAAATGATGGAGTTGTAGATGAATAAAGCTTTTGATTTAGGAGTTCATGGAGACCGATATAGAATTGCATTGATTCAACAAAGTGACCTTGGAAATAAGCTTTTAGCATCAAGTTAGGCATGTATGCAGAAGATAGGATCCACCCAAACTATATTTAGGAGTTGGTACCAATCCCTAGGTGGGAGTCGGTACCGATCCCCAACTTAGTGGGATCCTATTGTTGTGTTGTCTTGATTTGGGTTGTTTTGGCTTTGGTTGAACTTGCTTGGAGTCCTGCCCGAGAAATTTGAGCATTTACTTGGGGCTTGATCTGAGATTTTCTAAGAATTTCATTTTTTGAGTTTTTCTTCGCCTGCTTGGAGTCAGACTAGAACTTTTTGAGTGTTTGACTAGAGTTTTCAGTAGTCGATACCAATCTCCAGGTAGGACTTGGTACCGACCACTGACTAGGGGTTTCTATATGGTTTGCTTTGGGTTGCTTGGAGTTTTTTATGGATTGCTTCGAGTCTGACTCAGGGAATTCTCAAGTTTATTTTGCTTCGAGTCTGACCTAAGGATTTTGTGAGTTTGCTTCAAGTCAACCCTTCTAAAAAGTTGAACTTCCAAATTTTTAACCTTTTTCACTCATTTTTTTATATTTCTCATTTTTTGCCTTTTTATGATATTCCCAATGTCCTTGGGTCATTTCCCCATCGTTCGCTCTTCGGGGTCGATTGTTTAAGTCTGTCCGAATACTGCCTGGTTAAAAGGCTGGATAACGTTTGTCCCCTAAAGTACATCTTGTTGCAAACATGATGTTCTTTGAATCGAGACAAGTTAGGAATGCTGGAATGAATTTCACTCGGTACCTCGAATTGTTTATGCTTGATTCCATCAAGCTAATTGATCGAACTAGTATGCCTAAGTTATCCAAACTGGTTTCTTTTCTGAAAGTTTCAATTAAGAATTCTATATCCGTCAATTCTAAAAATTGTATGTCAGGTATGTCGTTGGCTCCTAAGCATGTTCATATGTCTATAGGTCATTGCCAAGTTCTGCTAGATTATAATCACAAGTTGTTTTCGGGCTTGTCCGATGAAGGGCAGTCGTCAGGGCGACTAATTTCGATTGTTGATTGAATCAATTCCTGCTTGAGTTATCAGTTCGACATCCTATTCCAGGATGGTTGGTTCTAATCATGCCCCCGATCCTCAGTAAAGAGGTCAAGGAGGCTCAGGATGATGTTAAAGAAGATGAAATGGTAGGTGTTGATGATGAAGCTAGCCATGACATCGCAAATTCAAAGCATGAGTCAGTGATCGAACGGTTTTGATCATTTCATTCTGAGGCATCCTTTCGATTATAGCCTTAAGTTTTGTCAAACACTAGGCATGAGCCACAATGATGAGCTGTCTTGTTCATCTATAAGATGATGATATTCCTCTACCCTCAGTCTGAGGTCAACGAGATTAGTACATGGATGGTCAAGTCTCGTCCTTATGTAGTGATATTCTTCCCTATCGGGTCTAAGGTTTGAGTTGGCGAATGAGCGGTTATGTCACATCTATTATAATTTCATACTCCTCCCATCGGATCAAGGGAGAGAGTAGGCTGATGGATGGTTAGTTGCATCTATTTTGGTTTGAACTCCCTCTGTCAGATCAAGGGATAAAATATTGATGGATGGTCAGTCACATCCATTTTGGTTTGAACTCCCCCTATTTGGTCAGGGGATAGAGTTAAGTTGATGGATAGTCGGTCACATCCATTTTATTTTGAACTCCTCCTATCGCATTAAGGGATAGAGTTAAGTTGATGGATGGTCAGTCACATCCATGTTGGTTTGAACTCCTTCTATCGGGCCAAGGAAAGAGTTAGGAGATGGACAGTAAGTCACATCCATCTCGGATTATGTTTCATGCTCCCTTGTTGGGTCAAGGGAAAGGGATAGAGATGGACGGTCAGTCACATCCACCTCGAATTATGCTTCATGCCCCCCTGTCAGGTCAAGGGAAAGAGATAGGGGATGGACGCCCAGTCACATCCATCTCGGATAATGTTTCGTGCCCCCCTGTCGGGTCAAGGGAAAGCACTAAGAGATGGATAGTCGGTCATATCCATCTTGGGTTATGTTTTTTGTTCTCCCTATTAGGTCAAGGGAAAGGGCTAGGAGATGGACATTCAGTCACGTCCATCCTGGATTACATTTTAGGCCTCGCATGGAGGGCAAGAGGTAATGGGTGGACAGTGTTGTCACGTCCACATTGAATTGGATTTCAAGCCTACTGAGCCTTAGGAAAGGCGTATGTGTTTTGGCAAAAATTCCGAGCATGAATTTGAGAGTGGATGGTCGAGTCACATCCGCATTGAATCACGGTCTTGCCCCCGAGTCAGAAGCAAGAGTTGGCTAAGGAGCGGTCGAAGCACGCTTATCTCGGTAGAGCTTCGAAGGTCGGGCCATGGGCCGTGGTGATTTGGTAGGCACTTGACTCTAGGAGTCTAGGTACCTGAACACCTGCATTGTTTATATGAAATCCCATTCGAGTCAGTCACGTTTCACGACTCATATAACATGCTAAGATAAGGTTGCATGATTGAAAAGCAAATCTATTAAAAATAGAGAAATAACAGAGTCCGACTTATGAGAAAATTCAAAACAAATAAGGAAAAGAGTTTATTCTAAGGTGGAATGATGTCATGCTCGTCATTCCATGTTGCTCCAGCTCTTCTCAGTTGGGAGATAACCGTCTGCGGTCTAGTTGATGATCAATTGTCTTTCAGGCCGCCTAGGTCTATGAGTACTAGGGGAAGTTTGTCCTTGCTAAGGGTTTGATTTTCCCTGCCTGCCATCCTACGAGGCTTTCACAAACTGTTAGAGCCTTTTGTTTCGGATCAGCTCTTCGATCATATCTCGGAGGTGTCTGCATTCGTTTGTGTCGTGACCATGGGTCTCATGAAATCTACAGAATTTTCCAGACTTCCTCTGGCTTTCAGTGGACTCTCTGGGTTGTATTCTTGTACTGCTTAGAATCGCGAGTGGCTAAGTAGACATTTTCAGTCGAATCGTTCAAGGGTGTATATATGTCAAATCTTGGGACTCTCAGTCGTCTCCTAGAATTCGAATTCTCGTCTGGGGCCCTATTGCGGCCTTTGCTCCGATTCCCATTCTTGTTCTGTACATTCACGTCAATATTCCCACAACTCACTCTGGACTGTTTCACGGCAATGTTGTTTTGAATTCCATCGGCCTGATGGCCTGTTCTATCTCCTTGTCTAGTCCGTAGAGCATCCCCCTTACGCAAGTACTGGGCCGCCTTGTTGTAAAAGCAATCCAGGGTGGAGGGAGGCTTCCTTGATAACCATTCTCCAAAATCCATGTCGGGGTGGATTCCCTTGATCAAAGCCATTAAGATGATATTCTCCTAATGGTTGCTTACCTCAGTCACTACGGTATTGAATCTCTATTGAAAATCCTTAAGTGACTCCCCCGGTCCTTGGAATAAGTTAGATAAAGACATGACAGTCTTTGGGCGAGTCGTGTGCATCTTGAATTGCTCGATAAATTTCCTTGCCAGTTGGTCAAATGATGAGATGGTCCTTGGTGGTAGTCGAGAAAACCACGTGGTCACCACTCCTTCTAGGAAGATTGGGAAGCACTTGCACTTAATTGCATCTGATGCTCTAACGGAGTCTATATGCCACTCATACTTCATGAGATGTTGTCTAGGATTCAGTCTTTCCTGAATATGCCAACATGGTTGGCATAGTGAATCTCCATGGATACTCTTTACGAAAATGGCCTCAATGAAGGGATTTTGACTAGGGGAAGTGCCCCAGTCGTCGTTAGGTTGGCCTTGACTTTCTCTTAAAAATTGCCTTATCATCTCAGCCAAGTTCAGCTCTTGAAAACTATTGCAGTAATCGTAATCTATTCCTTATACTTGGCCCAGTAAATTATCCCGGTTTGTGCCTCGTTGCCTAGGCTCTTCTGGCTCTGGAGGAATCGTTTGCTTAGCAACACCGTGTTCGTTCCTTGGAGGCAATTTAGTAGCAAAATCTCGACTTCCGACGCCTTGGTCAATCATAGTACACCCATGTTGCACGCCTTCTGCAAATTGAAGGTCGAACCCTGGTTTGTGGATTAGGCACCGACCCCCCTAGTGGGATCGATGTCGAGTCCTGAGGTGGGATTGGTACTGTAACGAACCAGATTTTCGACCCTCGAAAATCGACACTAATACATCCACAGTATCACATGCCGAACATTCAAGTGCCCGAAATACAGATTTATTAGGGTGAAAGAAGAAGGTAGAAGATAGAAGAAAACTAAATGACATAGAATCTCACAACACAGCGAATAATATATAATACAACAATGATCTTTGCAAAAAGGAAACATCTTTATTCATATATACAACATCAGAGTACACTAGACGTATTCTAAATTTGGACAGTTATAACACCTGTCCTTATATTGACAAAACAGACTCTATAATACAGCGGAAGAAAAATATACGTGAATACGTCTTGACCATCCATCTCCTCTCCAACTCCAAATTATCCAGCTAAACCTGGGAAAACATGCTCGGTCTGACCCGAGCATTACATGGAATAACACCCGGGTCTGTCTGGTAAACCAGCATGAGTAAAATCGATAACAAATAACAACCAAACTGATTCTCTACATTTGAAAACCTTTCAAACAAATGGTATCTTGTAAGACCACACCGCACATAAAAACGGATGGGCTTTTACCTTATGATAACCAAAACATTTTATATCAGAATCCAGTGATATTATCATAGTGCCTAGGTTTAAAGTAAATAGATAAAATAGCTAAAATGCTTGCATCTCACATTCAAATATACTAGGTTCTACAATCGAAAAGGTAAGGCACGTATTGGAGATTGGATTCCATACTATGATAAGGTAAGGGACCACCTTCCGAAGGTACATCTCTAGATAGATGCACCGGGGTCTGACAAGAACATCTTGTACCCCTACCACACAGGATTGGCCTACCACTTGACTAGTAGTACCGAATATGGTCACCTCGCTTGGGCCCCAAAGCATACAAGAATAGATAATAACCGATCTAGATTTGGAATGACAATACCCTACTTGGGAGCTACCCACTTGGCCCTGCTGCATGCCCGATTTTTGTCATTTCCCAGTTGATGAGGCCTGAAGTTATGATTACCTTTCTGAATAGCAATCCATCTTGGAATTCTAACACTACCCTCCAGGCATCAATGCAATGCCAGCATTCATCATACAAGTTCTTCTGGGTCTGAACGAAACCGAAGGCACTAACTCTTCTACATCCATTTTGGAATCACCCTCAGGATTAGTAGCAGTAGCCCTTGCACTTCAAAGTGCACCATCTTCAGTCATCATCAAGTTCTCTTCCACTCGAATGTATATGTTGGTTTAGAGTGGTTTTCGGATATATCCGATCATGGTCTCTCCATACCAACAACCGATAATTTCCAGTTGACTCATTCCCGGTTCTTTTGAAAGTAAGTATTTGAGACCTTATCGGGGAACTCGAATTTACATTCAAAGTTCCTAAGTCAAATTGGGTCAAACTTGATAGTTGGTTATTTAACTATCATAAACAAACATCCAATCATGGTTTAAATTTCCATATGGGATCCACTAAGCCTTTATTAATTTTCTTTAATTAAAAAGATACTTTATAAAACTTGATCAAAAGATCTTTTCAAACACTATTTCTAAAGCCCTGACGTTCCTTTTAAACTTGGAAATAACTCACATTATTTACCAAAACATTTTGGAAATTCCCTCTTCAAAATTCCATATTAAATGGCGATAATTCCCTTTTAAAACAACGGCTACAATTAAACCCATTTACTTCACATTCCAAAACTCTTTATAAATTTCCAAACCTCTTTATAAATTTCCAAACTAGACTTAAACTTCCTTTGAAATCTCTAAAATGATTTATAAATCTCTTTCTAATTTAAAACTCTTTATAAATCATTCTTTATAAAACCTTTACAAAATTTCCTTTATAAAATATCATTACAAATTATCTTTTGCAAAACACTTTAAGTAAACCTTCAGTAAAATCCCTTTATAAACAAGTTATTAGTTATAAATGACTTTACAACATAATAGCACGACATGGAAATCATTTATAAACTTTAAACTCTAAAATTTACTTAAGAATTGAAGTTAATTCAAAAACATACTTTATAAATTCAAAAGCATACTTTATAAATTCAAAAAGTGGCTTAGCAATTCCAATGGTACTAATTTAAGTTACCATTCACTTTCTATTCCAATTCACTTAACAGTTATTAACATAAGCAACAAGTATGTAAATACAACTCATATCCAAATTAGGGAATAACATGTCAATATGAAGTAACTATCATATACATGTCCAAATAACATAATAGCAGGAGGGTGATTTGTCCTGCTAAACAGATGTTCAAACAAAATCATTACATATAGAAGAATGGTGATTTATTCTACTAACATATGTCCAAACAATACAATCAATCAACACTATAACTCATTCATGGTTATTTGTCTACTTCATGGTATCAACACTTTAATTCTTGTATTCAAAACTATCCTTGGAACAGAAGTTCCCTTTAAATGATTTAATTCTTAGAAAACCAGGATTTAAAACTTAAAACTCCCTTTTTAAAATAATTAAATTCAAGTTAAACTCTTTATTAAATCATAATTAAACTTAATTAAATCTTAATTTAACTTAATTAATAATTAAGAAATAATTAAACCTTTAAATAATTAATTAACCCCTAATTAACTATTAATTAAACCCAAATTAATAATTTACTAATTATTAAATAATTAATTAACCTTCATTAATAATTAAATATTAATTAATCTTAATTATTTAATAAAATAATAATAGTAAAATAATTTTTAATTAAAATTTTAATAATAAATTTAACCTTAATTTAAAATTTAATTAATAATTAAACTTTAACCAAATAAACATTTACTTAAAATTAATCCTTAATTAAGTAATAATTTAGTAAATAATTAACCTTTAATTAAATAATAATTAATTAAATAATTCAAACTATAATTAAGTGATTAAAATTGATTAAATAAAATTAATTACCCTTTTTAACCTAAGTAAGTCATTAATTAAAACTTCTTTATTAATAAATGATTAATTTACTTAATTAATATTAATTAATACTGATTATTTAACCTGATTAGTTAATTAATTAATTAATAATTATTCTTAATTAACCAATTAATTTTAATTAATAAAACTTCTTAATTAAGTTAAAAATAACTTAAGTATCGCTAACTTATTTTGAAAAGGATTTCCAAAACATTTTAAAAGAAAACTTAAAACTTGAAAATTTGAAAAAAATTCCGAACTGCATCCATAGCGACTATCGCTGTGGGTGCAACAACCTAGGATTCATTTCTAAGTTATTATCCCAAAACTCAAACTTTTAACTCTTATTTACTAAAGGAAGAAATTTTAAAACTTTAGTAAAGTTTGAAAACAAATTTAAGAAAAACAAATCAAATATTTACTAAAACAACAAGTAAACGATTTGATTTGCAACCGGATCTCAAGCCCACTTCACTTTCAAGATACTACCTTTTATATTCACACAATCACATATCCTAAGTCACATACACAACAACCCGATTCAATAACATAGCCAATCCCCGGCCTATATCGATCATCATTTAAATATATCCATTTGAGTGCTAATGTTAACCCATACATTAGCACTAATCAACATATTTCAAACATACCAAGATCCAATCATATGTGACATACATATAGCTTTAAAATCCACATAACATATAAGATAAAGTTCTTTCCACATAAATTAGGAATTTACTCACCTTAAAGCTCGACAAAATTTCACTCGAACCCTAGAAACTGAGCTCGAAAATAGGTCACTTTCCCATGCATTTTTGGACCCATTACTCTCGAATTTTAAAAAGTGATCAAAAGGAAAGTTTTATATTATACTTTCCTCTATCATTTAAAAAATAGTAACTACTCAAAAAGGTTAAATTTTGAGGAAGTTATGGCCAAAACAGTGAGGGGTATTTTCGGACATCAATATCTAGGTTCAAAAAAACTCTTGGAAAAATGAATTTTTGGAGCATCGAAGATCAAGATCATAAAAATTGGTAAACTACAAAGTTGTAGTCACTGGAAATATACATGGTTTGAAAAAAAAGAAAATCTTAATTTGGTGGAATTTATAAAAAGTTATGGCTGAATGAAATTGGATTAAAAATAGAGGAATTTGAATGGAAAAGAAGGAGTTTGAATCTAAGTGTAAAAAGTTTTAAAAAGTTTAAAACTTGAAAATATAAAACTTTAAAATGTTAAAGGAAGCCATTAAAGAGTTTTGAAGCTTTAGGAAGAAGAGACTTAGGAAAAAAAATTGGAAAAAGAAATGAAAAATGGAAGAAAGAAATAAGAGAAATGCTTATATATATGTATACACATAATAATTTATAATAATCTTGTCTATGCATCACTCCTTTTATAAATATATATTTATATCTAATTATTATGTGTTGTCACATTAGTCTCTTTATAAATATATATTTATATGTATAATTATTATGTGTTGTCACATCAGTCTCTTTATAAATATATATTTATATAATTATAATTATTATGTCTAGTCATATCAATCTCCTTATAAATATATATGTATATAATTATAATTATTATGTCTTGTCACATCACTTGTTTAACTAAAATTAATTATAAGATAATATTCTTAAGTATATCATTATCTAGTTAATTAACCCTTATATATATGTATATATATAGTGCACAAAGGCGAACAACATTTCCGATAACTTTCTGGTGTCGAAATGTCGAAATTCCGGAAAACGTTATTCGGTCACATTTTCTATTTTTTTACGAACTATTTAATTTGGTAACCAAATTTTGAAAATGACTTTACCATTATTATTAATTGATTAAAATGAGTTTATTTATCTATAAAAATTCATTTATCGACTATATAAAATATAAAATTACCTAGTTTAAGTGACCAAAACTCTGGGTCGTTACAGATATCGACTCCCGCGCCTTGAGTGAGGTCGATTCCCAGCTCCTGCCTTGACGTCCCAGCTTCATGTGCATCTATCCATTGCCTCCTACTTCTTTGGAAATGGCCAGATGATGAGGAACTTCCTGATTCTGAGTATGGAGGGGATGGCTCTCCTAGTCCTTCTAGGTCCAGTGTTCAGCTGGTTCATCAAGCTCCTATTCTCTTGAATTTGCCCGTTCAACTCCGCATAGCTGTTGTATAATTCTTTCATCATCCTTTCAAAATCCACCCTAGTGATTATGTCGGATGGGTTCTAGAGATCCATGGCTCCTTGTTGTGTGCCTTCATCCAGAACGTTCAAATCTGTAGTCTCTACTTCATCAATAGCTCTTGAGGAGGTGACAGCTTTGTCTTTCCTGGGGGCTATTGAAGATAGCATCCTACCTTTATTCAAATCTGAGTAGTAGAGAATCTAATTGAGAAGGAATTGGATCTCTTCCATGGATATTAGGCAATCCAATAGTAGATAAGGATCCAAATGGCCAGAGAGTTGATTTCTCAGTGAAAGCACCAAAATGTTTGAACTAAAAGTTGGCCAAACATCCAAAGATTATGTAGAGAACAAAAGTGAAGAAATATAACAGAAATATAAAAGAAAAAGAGCAAAGAAAAGAGACACGTTCGCTTATAGTGGTTCGACAAAGCAAGGCCTACATCCACTTTAAGATTTTATTATTGATTTACAACTTGGGGGCAGAAGTTCTTGGGACTCGGTGCAACTCCAGCACTTAGAATTTAGAATTACAAGAATATAAGATAGAACAGAACTAGAGCCAAAAGATCCTCAAAAATGAGCCCTATCCATTTATTTATAGAGGTAGGGAGCGAAAATCTCGCTCAGAAATATCTCCAAGCTATTATGCCCGATTTAGACTAGTTCCTCCATGAAAGCAGGTGCCACATCAACAAGAGTTAGAAGTCGGTACCGATCCCCAAGTGGGAGTTGGTACCGATCCCCAAGATGGCCAAATTGGTCTTCTCTAACTCTCTATCTCGGGTCGTCATGTAGTTAGCTTCGTGATTCCATAGTTGTTTACATCAATAATAGCTTGTTTCCAAGTCCAAATGATGGAGTTGTAAAAGAACAGAGCTGCAGATTCAGGAGTTCATGGAGATCGATAGATAATTGCATTGATTCAACAAGGCGACCTTGGAAATAAGCTTTTAGCATCGAGTTAGGCATATAGGCAGAAGATGGGGTACACCCAAGCTATATTTGGGAGTTGGTACCGATCCCTGGATGAGAGTCGGTACCGATCCCTAGGTGGGATTCGATACCGGTCCCTAGGTGGGAGTAGGTACTGATCCCTAACTTGGGGGATCACATTGTTGTGTTGTCTTGATTTGGATTGTTTTGGCTTTGGTTGAACTTGCTTGGAGTCCGACCTAAGAAATTTGAGTGTTTACTTTAGGCTTTACTTGAATTTTCTAATATTTTCACGTTCTGAGTTTTCCTTTGCATGCTTGGAGTCAGACCCGAGTTTTTTGGATGTTTGACTAGAGTTTTCAGGACTCGGTACCGATCCCTAGTTGGACTCGGTACCGACCCTTAACTTGGGGTTTCTGCATGGTTTGCTCTAGGTTGCGCTTGGGATTTTTTATGGATTACTTCGGGTTTGACTCAAAGAATTCTCAAGTCTTTTTTTCTTTGAGTCTGACATAAGAATTTTGTGGGTTTGCTTCGAGTCAACCCTTCCAAAAACTTGAACTTCCAAATTTTCAACATTTTTGCTCATTTTTTAGTATTTCTCTTTTTTTGCCTTTTATGATATTCCCAAAGTCCTTGGATCATTTCTCCGTCGTTCGCTCGTAAGATTCGATTGCTTAAGTCTGTTCGAATACTGCCTAGTCAAAAGGCTGGATAACACTAAAGGATTGTAAATTCCACCGGACTAAAATATTCAATCGAACAAGTCCACTAATTAACCGATAAAGTAATACAAATGTTCCATACAACTTGTATTGCTAAATCATTTAATTAAATTTCTTATTCAAATAAAGGCAGAAATCACAAGAAGCAATAAACCCAAAAAGTCACACAAATGCCAAAATGGCATAAAAATAGCCGAAGGATAATCACAATAGAATTCAATTAGAGTTTGCGGTTTTGAAAGTAAATAAGAACTTTTCATCATGTAGAAAATGTTTTCTAAACACACTATTTATAATTGCTTCAGATCTCCACATTTTAAATCTATAAACTCTTTTATAATTCAACTATATATATTTATTTATCACTTTATAAATACATATTTTAAATCTGAATAAACATTAGAACCTATTTATATTTCTATAGTTGTTCCAAAAATCCCATAAACACAATATAGTTTGACTAACTATATTTTAAAGGCCATATATAGATATACAACTATTTAATTTAGAAACAATATATTTTTATATTATAAAACCATCCTTTTAAACCCATAAAACTATTTCTATTAATAATAGCATTCAATATACATATAATTCACTTATTAAAACAATTTAAAAAAGCAATTGAATTTATATGGAAATTAGTTTTGAAAGCGGTATATTATAATAAACTTTGCATTTTTAAATTGCTTGTTTAAACAATATTTATATTAGTTAGATATATATAAATAAACAACTTCAAAATCATTGAATCAAGTAATCACCAAATCGGAGAAACAAAACTCAAAAAATCAGCCAACAAAACAATCGGAAAATCATCAAACAAAGTAAAAAAGAAAAGCAGGCTCAACTATACAAGATAGGAGGAAGCAAAGCACCTGGAACTTGCATTCTAGGCTGCTGATCGGTAGGTACCTGGAAACACAAGTTTCCAGGTACTTCAACTACCCACTGTGGACTATCCTCCACTCCGATATGTTCTGGTTCATTCCGACATTTTATAATTATAAACCCAGAACCCAGCATGCATTCAACACAAATTCACTATGGAAATCAATTCATTCAAATGAGGAAGAAAACTGGTTTACTGTAAACGGTTTTAACAGAGAAGGAATTGCAATTATAGAAACCCAAAATTATAATCTAAATTCACTATCATTTACGGTAAAAGTAAATGCATACAAACAATAATTTAACGATAGGTCTTGTGAGGTTTAACTCACCTTATTCACCAATTCAACTTGCCAAAACACTTCTATATAAGCTTTGCAATCAATTTTAGCAAACTCTATCAGACAATCAACCTAAATACAACCAAAAACCCAATTTAATTTGCAGTAAAACTAAAAACAACAAGTTTAAAAAGATATAATAGGGTTTCAAATTCATTACCTTGGTTTTAATAGATTCTCTAGCAATTTTCCTAATTCAATTTGATAATTAGCTTCTAAGGTTGGGAGGAGATTTAGTTTTTCTTTTGTTTGTTTACTGTAATTTCACTAAAATGAACGTAAAGGGAATGAGAAGGCGAATTTTCTCTTAAACTAAATGGTCCTTGGTTTAGGAACAAACCAAATAAGAAAATAAAATTTTATTTATTTTAAAGGAACACTTTCTCTTTTTAGTTTCTAATATCTTGATTTTTATGAAATAAAAAGTTAAGTGTTTAAAACACTATTTTAGCCCAACTTAGAAAAACAACTTCTCAAAGAATTTAAGTAATAAATAGCTTATTTTCTAAAAGAAGTCTAAAAATCTCAAATTCTCTTTTATTTAAAATAGAAGATTCAAATCAACTAATTTAACTTCTTTTCAACTTAAATTCTAAATTCTATAATTTCAATGTTTCACAAATACTAATATTACTCCATCTCACAATTATTTAGAATTCACCATATTAAAACAAATTATCTTCTATACAAAGAATACAAATACCAAATTAATGATTTAAATTCTCCAGTTTAAATCATTTTTTATTTTTATTTAATTAACCCAAAAATCTAGGTTGTTACAAAATACATACAAACTACAGGCAAAAGAATAATCTAGCAACTCAAACTCTAGATGGTCACATCTCATCCCCAGAGTTGTGTACCCTCCTATTGGATTAGCTATCCTTAAGGAAGTAATAAGGTATGATGGTTCTAAACATAACTTATCTATTAATCATTGAGATATAAATGAATGCGATGCACCCGTACCAAACAATACTCTAATTGGTATGCTATGAATCAAAAGCGTACCTTCCATCACATACTTTCCTTTCTCAATAGCAGTAGGTCTAGAAGATGATGGCTCTAAATCAAAAACCTTTCCTTGGTCGACTCTGACCGGATCTGAACACTAATTCTTGTAATGCCCTATCTGGTCACAGTTGATGCACTTCACACTTTTCTTTTCTGCAACTTTTTTCCCTTTACCCGTCCGACACTCATGAGCATAATGTCCATTCTTGTTGCATTTGAAGTAGACAACATTAGCTTTCCCTTTCTTGGAAGATTTGTCGTTCTGAGCTTCTTTCTTCTTAAGGAACTTCCTCTTCTTTCCCTGGGAACCTTGAGTCTCTACTGACCTCTCCTTTGCAAAAGTCGAAAGCCTTTCTTTATTCCGGATAGTCATTTCCACCACTACGTTTGATGGATCTCTGAGATGTGGCATAATTGCCCCAGAAATCTCCGGCCTCAACCCCGGATGAACTTCTAATTTCTCTTAATCACAGTGTCAACTATATAGCATATGCATATCTAGATAGCACATTAAACTTAGAAGAATATTCCGATACCGTCATATCCCCTTGGTCCAATTCCATGAACTTCCTGAGAAAGGCCGACTTGGCTACTTCAGACAAAAACCTTTCCTCGCATCTCCTTTGAAAATCTGCCATGTCAATTCTTCTTTCGGTACCCCTACGGTCACCCCGTTCCACCTCAATAAAGCAGCTCCTTGCAACTGTCTTGAAACCAATCTCCTTTTCTACTCATCATTTAGGCCCAAATCAGCAAAAATCCTTTCATAATGTAACAACCAGTTCTCCACTTTTATTGCATCCTTAGTCTCCAGAAAAGGCTTTCCACCCAGACTGGTGTAATCTCGACTTATCTTTGCATAGTTATTACCAACAAGTGCTACAGGATTTACACCTCTCGCATTAGCAACATTTCCTCCAACTACTCCTGCAGTTGCTCTAGCTTGCATCAGACTGATGAAGAACTGATACATAGCCTGCATATCTACTGGTGGGGTCGCAACACCTACATTGGCATTTGCAATTTGATTAGCATACGCCCGTCGACCTTGGTTCCTCCTGGTATTGGGTCGAGCATTTCCATTAGTTGTGGTTCTTCCTCCACCTAGATTCACTCTTCCGTTTCCTGCCTCCATATCTTTCTTTCCCATAAATCTACATACGAGCCTTAGTAAGATACAGAAGAACGTTCTAAGAGAGAGGGGAGAATAGAGACGGAATACATACTTATATATAGCAAATGCAAGTATATTATTATAGCGTTATCCCATAACCCTGGTCTTATTCTCTGATTCATTAGGATTATGTTTTCAAAACCTTGAGTTTATTTTAATTTTTATCATAAACCCTGATACCAACTTGTAACGTTCCTCATTCTGAGGCCCAAACTAACTGCTACGGATGTTGCAGTCATCCATAGTTATTAATTCTCGACGATAAAATGCGGCTATGTTAATTATATCAATAATCAAAAGCACATGAATATGAAAAATTTTCAACATAGTTTAATAACAAATTTTCAAATCTTATTTCACAAATGATCTTTCATATTCATTTCATAATCCCGTTCATAAACCCACATTCAGAGAAGATATAATTATTTCAACATACTCCAAGAGAGAGATATGAAGATGCCCCCTTGGTTGATCTGAGTCAAATACTTGGCAATTATACAACTTTGGCATTACATCCAAATAGACAAACTCAAACAACATAGTGGATAAATAAAGTAGGTATTCCTAGATAGTTAGATCTTGCCTCATGCACGTCTCCAGAAGCTTATTTGTCTACTTGGAAACCTGAAAACCCTTACTCTTAACTTACTCAAATTAATTTTGAGCACCCGAGAGTTTAAGGGGAAAACAAAAAGTTTGGGTCAGACAAAAGTCTGATGTAAATAATAACCTACCATCTCGAACCAATAGATATCTAGTAAGACCACGCCGTTGAGTGGAACGTGTTTCCCTTCACTAGTATCTTAACCAAAACATAATAACCATATATTGTGCACCTACATCCACAATGTTTAAAACATAACATATATAATGATATGCAAAATGCGATAACCCTGGTTTTCCCATCCCCAAATTTATCCGACGATCTGTCTCAAAATATAGTTTTCCCTAGGGTCGCTATTAACTTATTAGTTTTCATTGGCTGACTAATAACATGTCTCATTGCTTTGGGAATACCTGTCCTACCTCTTAGTTTTCAAGGGATCACTAAGAACCTATTGGTTTCTACCAACAACTTTCCAATCATAATTTTCATGAGCTCACTATGAACCTATTGGATTCTCCAGTAACAGCTCTCAAAACTTAGTTTTCATGGGATCACTATGAACCTATTGATCTCTATTAATAACATCATCCAGACATAGTTTTCATGGGATCACTAAGAACCTATTGGACCCTTCCAATAACATTTCTCAGGTCATAGTTTTATGGGATGACTATGAACCTACTGGACCCTTCCAATAACATCTAAATCAACCTTTGATCAGTTCTGGGCATCTTATACTTCTGATCCGCCCGATCTCCTGGATGCAATTCTACTCACTAAGGAGTTAATTCTGCATATTCTCACTACTGGGTCAACCTAGCTAGGTATTCTACCCCTTAACACCCCGTAGATGCAGTTATAGGTCATAAATGATGTGAGTAAGATAATGTTAAATATGCATAATAACTGATCAAAGAAGCACAAGAACATACAATATCCATCATTCGATATGTTCAAAATTACTTAATCTCAAGTAATATTCTTTTTGGAAATATTTAACTCAAAACTTGGTCTTTTTCATAATTAAAATCCTTGAAATCATTTTCATAATGATATATGATTAATCCCTTTAATTCATATTTTTACACAAGAAAATACATCTCTTTATATTTCCAAAGTTTTATGCCATTTTATAATCCACCTTCTATATTGCCATGTACACGTTTTAAAATGATACAAGGCTGCCACTTTACTTTAGGAAAATCTTTGATTAGCATCGACATCAGTATATTGTCGACTAGAAAACTCAAGGCTCTCTGCCTTTGTTAAAACCATTTAAAACATGCGGCATTGTAACAACCCTAGATTTCTGCATATATTTAAATTTGACTTTATTTTTATTTCAAATTATTTTAATACTTGTTTTATTTCAAATATTTCATTTCTAAATATAAATTTTGATTGTTGTGTGAATTTTAGTTTCAAACTAGTATAAATTGGATATTTCACTGAAAAGTGAATTTCTGTTCAAACTGGTCAAACTTTGACTTTTGAACTTTAAATTTAAATATTTCAAATTCTTAAATTTTATCTTTTATTATGAAAATATATTTAATTCCATGAATACTGCTTTTCGTTTCATTGAAAACGGACTTATATTGTAGAAGTTATGTAATTTTCAATTTTGTGTATAAACTGTTTATTTTGCAATATTATTTATTTTAAATCATATAAATTATATTTTTATTGTCATATTTTGTTTTAATATGTGTTAATAGGTTATTTTATGTCTTTTAGTATTTTTAAAATGATAATATAATTTTTCTAAAGTATACTTGAATTTATTTCAATTTATAATGCCTAGTTTCCATTTTTCTGCTATTTTCTTCATTTAAATTCTATTTAATTAAAAGTTATTTATTTATTTTTGTGAATTCATTTTATTTGGTGTTCTTATCTTTATTTATAAATATTTTTCAATTATATAAAATTTTTCCAAAGTCCATTGCATTTATTTTCAAATTTTCTAGCCTAGTTTACATTTTCTTTGCTATTTTCTTCATTTAATTATATATAATTAAAATTTGTTTATTTATTTTCATTTTATTTCACTTTGTTTCGGTTTTTAAAATTATTTACTGAAATTTATTTAGTTTATTTTGTTTAAAAGAATTTGGAAATCAAAGAGACAAAAGCTTTAAAAACAATGACCTTTCATTTGCTAAACTCTTCATTTCTCTTGTCTGTTTCAAAACTTTATTGCTAGCCATGAGTTTTATTGTTTTCACATGAATGAAAGCTTCTCATTTCAGAAAATTTTCAACTATCATCTCTGAAAAAATATTTTAGTAATGGCCTCTTCCATTTCTCCTCTTTTTCTTCATTTTTTTTCATTGTTTTCTATGTTTTTGCCTTGCTTCTCTCTAATTTTTCTTGGCCACAACCACCACCATCTCCACCAACCACCACCATCATCTTCTCCTCATTATCCACAGCCTTCAACCATCCCTCTCCTCTGTCCATAACAGGCCGTGACCATCCCATGGAGAAAACACCACAAAAACATCTCAAAAACCTTGCAAACTATGCATAGCCGACCTAAACTTCACCACCACCTTCATATCTTGCCTTGGCCACCTCCCCTTGCTCCACCACCATCATGACCTGACCCCTAACCATCAGCCTCCCTTCTGACCTGACCATGGCTGAACCTTAGATGCACCAAATCCTTACATCTCTTGACCAAGACCTTCCATTCCTTGACCCAAACCCTTCCACTTGCTTGCCTTCATCTTCCATTTGTTTTGCCTTGCCATCTTCCTCTATGGCCAAGCTTAACATGCATGTAAACCATCATATCCGAGCACATGAACCCCTAGGCCAAGCATTTGAATGGTAAAGACAAGGTCTTGTTCCTTGTTGCTTTGTATTTCAATTTGTTCAACGTTGTTTTATGTTAAATATATTCATGTGCTATATTGTTTTGTCTTGTTTGGGTATTGTTTACAAGATCATATCTTGGCTCTCTCTTCTCACTTGAATCAAAGTCGTGTTGTATCATGCTTAACGTGCTTTCTGGAATCTATTCTGTGTGTTTTGATCGCTAACTCCAGCACAAAAAGGTGAGTTATTCTCACCTGACAATATGTACTTATATAACTGATAAACCGACATCATTTGAATCTGTAACGTATATCATCATGTTATATATGCTTATATTATTATCATATGATGTTTACACATGCTTATACACCTGTTATCTCTTATGTTACTGTTATATCATGTTATTCTATTTATTTATATCAGTTTATCACACTGCAAGTTCCTTGTTAGTATAGAAATCACTATGGGTTGAAATGATACATACCCGAACGGACTTTAGAATAGGGAAAGATCGTTATGGGCTGAAATGATAAGCCTGAGCGACTTTTTATTTATTTTATTTAACTTGGGATTACGGGTTTGAAATGGTAAAACCCGGTTTTTCTTTGTAAACTACGGATTGAAATGATACATATCCGTATCACTTGACCTAGGCTAGAAAATTATATACAGACCCATGGTTTATATATTTTTCCGAAAATTTTAAAATATTTTAAAAATGTAAATATTATGATATTTTGATTTAAACTTTATTAAAATGATTTCTATAAAATATTTGTGATTTTCTACAAGTTAAATAAGTGAATTAAGTAAATGGTGAAGTAGAATTTGAAATATAAGCTAATTTTGGAATTTATGATTTTGTTTATAAATGGAATTTACGTAAAGTAAGAAAATATGACAACTTTGATTTAAAAGATGAATTTAGTGATCTTTATTAAGTAATAATAATTTTTAAAAGTGTTAATGATTTTGTATAAATTAAAGTATGAAATAAATGAATATTTAAGCTGAATTTGGAAATATAACTTAAATTGGGAAATTGAGAATTTTGTTAAAAGTGAAATTTTAATTAAGTAAAATAAATGGAAAAAAGTTATATTTTGGAAATTTAAACTTAGTTGTTAAGTTAAGAATTTAATTAAAGAAATGAAAATTTAATTATTATTTAATTCGATTTTGTATGGAAATTTGACTTTATAAAAATCATAGAAATAAAGGTGTTTAATTGATTGTTTTTAAATATGGAAATATATAATTTTATAAGTTAAAATGATTTTTATTAAAAGTTAATTATGTGTGAAATTGTAAATAAAACTCTGAATTTAATTTGACAGCATTTTTGAAATATAATGTAAAGATATTACAGCATTGGAAAATATTGTAGTTGTTTTAAATGAACCAAATAGCAAATTTGAACTAAGGGTTATTATAGCACTTTGTTAGTGCTATAGTTGTTAAATTTAACTAAAATTTTAATTGAAACTAAATTAAGAAATTACAGCATTTTAAATGCCGTCTTTTGTTAATGAACTGTTTTTAAACATAACATTTCGTAGCATTTTCTAAGTGCTGCGAAAGTTGAATTTTCCTTGTTTAATAAATTTCAATGAATAAATGATCTTTGAAAAAGATTAAATTTTGGAAATTAAATATTTAATTATTAAATAAAATGAATTGACTTTAAATGATTTAAATGGAATAGTTGATTTGGGAAATACAAATATTTTGAAATGAATTTGAAATGATATTAAATCTTGGAATAAATAATTAAAGTTTATATTAGTATGAAAAATATTTGGTTTACTTATAATTTGAATCTATTTAAAAGATATTAGACTTATGGAATATAGGAAATTAAAGCTTGGAACTTATTTTATAATTTGAATAGTTATTTTGTGGATTAAATCTATATTTGAAATTTATAAGATTTGAAATGGTCTATGGAAATTTATTTGAAATAAATGATTGAATTGAATTGAAACTTTGGAAATTGAATACTTGATTTGAAATATAATACTTACACTTTCAAATGAATTTAAATGAATTAATTAGTTGAAATATAAACTATTTAAAAGGGTGACTTGAAATGATAATAAATGAATGATATCTTTAAATTTAAAAAGTATTTAAAGTTGAATATTTAGATTTGAACTCAAATGATATTTTGGTATATTAAAATGATTTGAAATGAAGTTTGAAAGGATATGATCTTTTGATATATTAAAATGATTTGAAATGAAGTTTTGGGAAGATTTGGTATTTTGTATATTAAAATGATTTGAAATGAAGTTTGAAATGATATGATACTTTAAATATATTGAAATGAGTTGGAATTGATTTAATCTTTATTTTGATAAAGATTCGGATTTGAAATGATATTCTATTTTGAAGTATAAACTGTTTTAAATTATAACCACGGGTTATAATAACGATTGGTTGTTAAAGAGACCGGGATCGGATATGGACATACTCTCTGTCGATACCGAAAACCACTTTGACAACTGTGTACGCGGTGGAGTTTCCAGAATGAAGTAGGATGGTGGCGACGATCCTAAGGTATATACGTGGACCCAACTCCCGTGAGTTGGCATAAGGTGGCTAAAACAGGAGCGATCTTGGACCAGTGAGGTAGCACCTCTTATCGGACACACTTCTTCGATACCATTCTATTACTTGTTATTGATTTGGTGCGCACCCTCGATTTGGGAGTGTTGTTCGAGGTGGAGCGGTAGTGGCTGCTATGCGTTTCCATCAGTCCGTGTGCGTAATTGGTATATCTACCCTGGCATTGCCTTGTGTGCCGTGTCACCTACCATATCGAGCCCACTACGATTTTGGTTTAAAGATCCGACCGCGTTAAGGTTTACCATCCCCTTAATGTTATTTTCTATATGATTATACTTTACTGATTAGACACTACTGTATATAGCGTATATTACTATATAGTAAATAGTTTAACGGATCCTTAGAGGATGGGCGGTCCCAAGCATCTTCTAAGTTACTTGTACCTTTATTACAGTTCACTTGAGTTGGTTTACATTATATAAGTATATATTGTCCTGACTCGAGTGTTTTGTGTTTTGCTTTACGCTCGGGTCAGCCTGAGTTATTCACAGATTTGGATTTCTGCTCTCTTGGAGATTTGAATCACTGGAGATTATCTGCTTGTCTTGTCCTATCTATTTCAGTTCTGTTGTTCTGTTCAGCTTGTACATGGTTATCATATTGAGACTTCTGTTGTATTTTATTTCTTCTGTTATATCTTATGTAACTCTGATATATTTATATAGTAGCTTCATGAACTACTATTTCTTTTACTTCCGCTGCATTATTTTACTCTGTGTCTGTGATCTGTGATTATATTTATTTACTATATATTCTGAGATTTGCCAAATTTTATTTACAACGCGGTATTTTGAGCAATTCAAGTCCGACATGTGCGGATGCGAATGGTTGAAAATATCGGGTCGTTACAGGCATCCTTAAGACTCTCTTTGTAAATAACAGTATCGACAACATTGAAAATGTAGGATATCCGCCTATTTTCAAACAATGTTGACAACGATGATTTTGGTGACGGTGCCGCCTTAACTGGTTATCAAACAATATAAAGGACCTCGTCGACTTTGATGAACAACGGCGACAAGGCTTTTCGCCTTTATTAAATTGAAAGGGTGCGACGACCTTTTAAATCCTTAGTAAAATCATGCGGCATGGGATAGGTGCGATGAGATCACACGCGACCAGGACTTATACGAAGTGAACTCGTCGATGCAGTTGTGTTGCCGGCTTTTTATGGACCTCGATGTAATTGGAATTGCTTTGCAACTACTAAGTAATTGCCCTACGCTTCCCTCCTCATCGACATCGATCGGATAGTCAAAGGAACAGGCGCCGTGACAACATAGGTGGTGTGGCATCCTCAACCCAAAAACTGACTTTTTACTAAGCATGAACTTTTGACCAAATCTCTTTTACTTGTTAAGATATGATTGGTTACTACAAAACTTTATAATTCTTTTTAGATTTACTGCCGCACCAATTTCTAAGTCCAAAACATGTGTTAAACCAACAAATAAATTTAATTAATTAATTATCCATTTACATGTTTTTCCAATATAATTAATTCATAATAATATAAAATCATATGGGAAAACTCCCAAAAATTCTCAACAATCCAAAAATACTATTTTCTTCACCATACAAAATTTTCGAGTAAAAATTATAATTTAATTACTTAATTAAATTAAATCCAAATTAAACCCTTTTACCAATTAGGAAATTCATAAAATATTGATATTAAGTTAGAAAATTATGAAATTTAAAACTCATCTCCAAATTGTTATTTTACACATCATATCAGAAAATCATAGCATTTGGAGATCAGAAAATATGGTTTTTGCCTTACAACCCAAATTATACAGTTTTATAAATTCCACATTAACAATCCTTTATTCAAAACATGGTAAGCTAATCATGGCATATCATCAAACATCCATACATTCAGTTTTAAATCTAAACCGAATTTAATCAATCAATTTATACATAAAAATGAGATGGATTTAGATTATTATTCACCTTGAATGGATATTAGAGTTGAGATTTGATGAGTGTCTTTGGTTGCCTAACTTGCTCTTGAATCTCTACTTGATTTCATGATTTATCTTGTAGTTAATGGCTGGCCTTGTTAAGCTTTCTTTTTTATTGTTCTTGTTATGAAGAATGAGAGGGTTAGGGGAGAGGGAGGGTTTAAGGAATGAAGAGTTTTTTCTTATTACTATTAAATCATGGAATAATCTTATTAACCTACTAGTTAATTAATTATGGCTTGACCATGTGGACTATAAAATCTCAATTCCTTAGCACACTACACATCACATTATTTTATTTTATTTATCTAATTAAATCTCCTGAATAATGTTACTTAAAATTAAGGATTTTATACAAGGAAAACAAAAAACAAGCCAAACAAACTTATCTTTCATTGAGGCAGTCTGTTCGTGGTATTGCATGGCATATGTGATCCGAAGGTAGAGCAGCCTTTGCTTTTATCTCGATGCTCATGTTGGTCCGCCTCTGTTGTATTCACATGTCGTCTTAAGATTGGGCTTTGCTTGGTAGGGCCACTTTTGTTTTCTAAGTCAGCCAGCACTATGGATGCAAGGTTCGCGGTTACAACATGGGTAATCGCACCGCCTTGGCACCAGTTCCCCGCCCCATAAAAAGGAAGAGCAGCATCATGGGCGAATTAATCAGGACCATAGCATGGGTGGTCATGCCATCGATTTGTCGATGCCTCCGACATGAAAAGGAGTGTTGAGTGGCTTGCACATCCCCACAAAGTAGCATTGCGTATGTCAGGTTTGGTGTTAGAACATGGGTAACCATGCCGCCTTGGCACTTGTGGTTCGCTATGCTTAAGGGACAGTCAACATAGTAGGAATATGAATCAGGACTACAGCGTGGGTGGTCACACCATCTGTTCGTCGATGCCTCCAACACAGACGAGAGAATTGATCACCTCGTACATCCTCATGAAGAAGCACTATGGATTTTGGATTCTGGATTACTTTATGGGTAATCATGCTCACCTTAGTACCTGTGCCCCGTCCCGTGGGTAGCATCCCAGGCGAATGAATTAGGACCAGGACGTGGGTGGTCATGCCATCAGTTCGTCGATGCCTTTGGCATATAAGGGAGTGTTGAACGGCTCGTGCATCCTTATGGAGCAATACACCATGGTGTAGGAATCAGGACCGTGGCATAAGAAGTTGTGTCATCCTTGCGATAGTGTCCCCGGCACGAACGAGAGTGTTGATAGGCTCACGCATCCCGATGGGGCCATTTTAGAATTCTTAACTATAGAGGAGAGCCTCTAGGGGCCTTTCCACTTTGGATATCCTTGTCTTGCGGCGTTCCCCGGTAAGATAGCATTGTTAATGCCTGAACAATGAATGCTTGGGAATGCTTTGCTTTCATTTCATACTTAGATTTATCGTTACAGAAAGGTTCTTTGCCTTATAGTTATGGCTTACAAATTTTTACTCATAATATGCTCGAAGATATGCTAGGTTCTAAGTTCTAGGTATGTGGGCACTATCCGAATGTGGGAGGTAGTAGGCGCTATTGGCAAATGTGGCGCTGACTACATATAGGCCTTCCCGATTTGGCCCCAGTGTGCATTCAACAAGGTTTTTGGTGTCTGCAATGACCCAGAGCAAAACTAAGTCCCCGATGATGAATTGGCAAAGCTCCACTCTAGTTTTAGTGTTTGGCCACCTTTCTCTTATATACTTCTATGCATAGTTTTTCATATGCTTCCCTTTCTTTTAAGGCATCAAGCCCTAGCTTTAGCAACTCTTCATTTTGCTCGGGATCGTGAGTGAGGCTTCGAGGGATGGTAACATCGATGAGAAGCATAGCTTCACATCCATAAGCTAAAAAGAATGGTGAGTGTCTGGTTGATGTGCAGTTGGAGGTTCGATATGACCAGAGTATGAGCGAAAGGACTTTAGCCCAATTCCCTTTTGCCTTGCTATGGTACTTCTCTATCCCATTCCTTCCAAAGAAACCTTAGAACAGCCAGCTCTCTAACTGCATGTCATTTTCCATGATGATTTTATTTGGAAGCCAGATGTGGCAAACAACGTTCTTATTTATGAATTTCAAATCTTGGACGCGATGACCCCATTGTAGAGCTCCGCCTCAACCAACTATGTGAAGTAATCGATGGCGATGATGGCACGGTTGTAACCCCTTAGCATTAGGGATCATCCCTATCAAGTCAATTCCCTATGTGTCAAATGGCCAAAGGGATGTCATAAAGGTTGGAAGATTTGGAGAATCACTAGGGATCTTGGTGAACCATTGACATCGGTTACACTTCTTGGCATAATTTATTGCACCTCTGTTCATGGTTGGCCAGTAGTAACCTTGGAGAGTAGCCTATTTTTCTAGGCCCTGTCCCTTGACACGGTCCCTGTAGAACCCTTCATACAACTCTTTTAGTATGTGACCAACTTCTTTGTCTATAACACATCATTGAAGAGGAGTAGAGTACCTATCGTTATAATTTTCTATCCATGATTGTGTAATGGGGAATCCGATAAAAGATTATTCGAGCCCCTTTCTTCATAATAGGTAATTCACCACCCATAAGATACGTCAATGGCGGGGTTATCCAGGTGTTGGTTAGGGCCTCATCAATCTCCATTGCAGATTCCCTAGATTCATATCGAGGGAAACCTATACTTCCAATAGGACCCAAGGGAAGCTCTCTTTAGGGTTACTTGCTGCTTGGCCAACTTATCGGCCTTGGCATTATTCTTATATGGAATATGTTCTAATTTGAAGTCGGTGAAAGTGCTAATGAGCCTTTTGGATTTCGCAGCATATAGGGCCAATATTTTGCCTTTAACTTGAAAATGTTTGCCGATCTGGTTGACGATCATTGAAGAGTCACTAAACATATGCAAGGATTTTATCTGCAACACTTTACCATCTTAAGACTGGCCAGAGTAGCTTCATATTTGGTAGCCTTGAAGCTAAAATGGATGACGAAGCATAGTTCTCTCTTATCAGGTGTGACTAAGACCAGGGCATCCCCTACCTCTTTCTCTTTAAATGCACCGTCAACATGTAACTGATATGCACTGAGATTGTGATTGTTTCCTTTTTGCTATTGCCTAGGCTTGAGCATTCCGCTATGAAGTCGATTACAACTTGGTCTTTGATGTAAGTACGGGGGTGGAAGGCGACATAATGCTAACCAAGTTCCATGAACTTGGTCTTCTGTCTTTAAAGTTGCATAGTTTGTGTTCTTGGACATGAATCGTGAACCATCTTCCACATGCCTCCTACTGCTTTTTTGCCGAGCGTTCTTTCGGCGGTTGTCCTCCCTTGGGCCAGCTTTGATATTCCGTCCGCTTTCCTCATCACTATCAGATTTGTCAGCCTCTTTTACCCTTATTCTGTCATTCACCCTCTGGAGAATATCGATCATGGACGAAGTGAGTTGTTTCTATAGTTGTTTCCACTTTCGAGACAGGTACCTCACCCCTGAACATAGGAAGACCACCAAGTTATTCTGTTCTGTTCCTCTAGCACTGGTTGATTCTTTGTTGAAGCGATTGATGTATTAGCGGAGGGACTCGGCCAGGACTTGTCATATATTGCCTATCTTGCTATCATCATGACTCTGGTTTTGGATGTGAAGAAGCAAGCTTTGAAGTCAGAACATAGTTGGGCCCAAAAGTAGATACATTTAGCTTGAAGATGAAGGAACTAACACAAAGTTGATCCAGTCAGGGCAGAGGGGAAAACTAGGCACTTAGCATGGCCGGAGAGCCGACTAACATAGGTTACTGAGTTGAAGGAAGTATGTGATCATACGAGTCAGTGCTTTTGTCGAAATTGTCCATAGAAGGTAAAGCATACCTTCGGTGGATGTAGATGATCAATATCTCTTTACAGAAAGGAACTCTATTTTCATAGTCTGAAAGACTCACTATCTGTGTTCTTAGTTTGGATTTTGTGCATTTGCTGACGCAAAGCGGCCATTTCTTCTTGGAGACCACCCTCTGTGTCCCGTGGATGGTGCTGGCCCCTTTTTGGGGAGGGACTTCTCTATCATCTATCGGTTGATAGGGATCAGTGATGGTGGTATGGCGTTCGGTAACAATGGCGTCAGAATGGCATAGGGGACCAACTTCTGATGACTGAAGGTGACTTGGGCAGGCCAGGTCATCCTTTGTAAGACATGGGCAAGGGCATTTCTCGCCAGGATCATGGTAGACTGATGGTTCTTTGCGTTCTAAACTTCTACCTTGCCTACCACCGCTAAGACAGTCGAAATGCAGGTTGTCTACCATATTCGCTCTCCAAAGGCAAAGAAATGCGAGCAATCTTTCTATTAAAGGGGAAGGACAATCAACATGGATCTCTCGATACACTACCGCATCAGGTTCTAAGACATCATGGACATTTACTTGCTCATGGGTAGCATTCGAATTCATGTGGTGGACGGGAGAACCTCCTTCGAGGGTTTCCAAAATAACCCTCTCGCGAGCGTCATGCATTATGTTGTATGTGCTGGGAATAGCGGACTGGACAGGGGTCCAATCAGTAGCTGGAGGGACCGTTGGGCCAAAGTTTAAATTTTTTTAAACAGCTTTTCTAACCTAAAGGTCATCCACACCTTCAAAAGTTGTCCTATGCTAGTCAAGCCATTGATCATATTGAGCTACATTTCATTGCTCAGCCTAGGGATGGAAAAGAGGGCACTTGCTTCGGTGCTTCGTTAGTATTGCGACCATTGGAGTTGTCAATTTCGTTATCACCAAGATTTTGCATGTGTGAACGTGAAAGGAATTTGTGGAGAAAGAAAATGAAGAAAGATGGGAGCTTTTTAGGCGCGGCTCTCTTTCTAGCTCTAAAATGTTGATTAAAAATCTTACCAACCTAGGAATTATGATTAATAGTATATTTTAGCAAAGATAACTCACTAATATCTTAATAAAATGTAAAACGAGAAGATAATATTTGTAAAATTAGTATAGACGCACGATATAAAGTTGTTCAATCAACGTTGATCTATGTCCACCGTGAAGAATTTCTTATTACTTTGCATCTTTATAAAGACTGCAATTACAAAAGAAAATGACAATAAAATACAATGCTTGAGAACTTGTGTTGCTCAACCCTTGTAAAATTATACGCTTGATGTGTTTATAGCTGCTGGAACTATGTTGAGTGGTTGAGATTGCGCAGTTGAGCCACTAAAATCATGTTAGACCATTGATCATGTCATTCTTCCTAACTCGTGATAGCTGGAGTGCTATTTGGAGTGTGTTGTTGAGATGAATGCAAGCTGCCAGACATTACATTGAGCATGCATTAGTTAGGGACAAATGACAGATAGTGTCTATATAGTGTCACTTTGCTACGGTGATAACGAAGGACATGGAGTATGTTACCCGGTTGCTCGGCCCGGCTACTAGATACAGTTGTAGAGGTTCTGATTGAATCAAAATGATACTCGAGCCAAAGGAAGGTTGGAAAATGTAAAAGGTTGGCTCAAATTGAGAGGTTTAGCATATGTACATGTCGTTTGGTATGAAAGCACGACTCGGCCAGTATACATGGTTCGGCATGCAAGAGCCGTTCAGCCTGGATACCTCATCTGGTTTGAATATGTGGTCTGGCCTGAGTACACGGGTCGGCCTACATGCATGGTTCGGCCTAGTGTGGTGATGTATGCCGCTCGGTGGGAAGAAAAGTGTTAGAAGGGACTCAACGCACGTCGCTCGGCCGCCTTCATTCGGCTAACATGGCTCGGTATTTCTCGTTCGATCTATATCCGGTGTATATCGCTCGGCCAGGATTGGGAGGCCAAGTGGTTCGGTCGGGATGGAGGAGCCATTGTCATACGGGCGAGGTTGTTTCGGCACGAGCATTCGATTTAGTTGTTGCAAAGCAAGGTGAGGGATTTAACTGATTCGTGGAAGTCAACATCAGATTGAGGAGTTCGGCATTGCTTCACTTCGAGTTCAGCCGCGAGTTACTCCGAGTCCTTTGAGAGCTTGCTTCGAGTCAATCACCCGATAACCACCGTTCAGCCACCCTGGATCGACATCTGTCGTTCGGCGTGTCTCAATCGGCATACCTGGCTCAGTGTGCAGAAGTCACCTACTATGGGCCGAAGTACATTGTTCCTGGGCCCATGGAGGAAGTACAGCCTATCTTCGTCTATAAATAGAGGGGGAGGGGCGTAGTGAAAGGGGACCTTTTTTCGAGAACTTCGGGGAGATTCTACCATTTCGAAGACTCATCTATTTTCGATCCAAACTTGTAATCAAGTCGTTAGTGTAAGGATTGTATCTGTATTCAATAGTTTGAAGAAGCAATAAAGATTAATCTTAAAGTGGACGTAGGCAGTTACGCCGAACCACTATAATTCTGGTGTTCTTGTCTCTGTAGTTAATTTTGCATACATTCCTCTATTTTAATTTTCTATCTTCACTAATCTCTCTACACAAAACCTTTCTTGGGTGTTAGTGACCAATTTTGGTGCTTTCACTAAGAATGCATTCTCAGGCTGTTAGGATCTCCTTTGTTGCTATTGGATTGAGGAAATCCCCCAAAGAAGATCCGAGTTCATTCATAAGAAGTCCATTGATTCTACTCAGAGTTCCAACCGATAACTCTACAATGGAAAGACCATGAACTAGATCAGCCTCCCACAATGCGGATGTCAACGAGACCGTTAGCATCCAGCAAATAGGACCCAGCAATCAACAAGCTAATCTTGGCATGGGGAGCATGGCCGCCCAAAACCAAATGGAAGTTGTCACCAGAACGGAGTTCAACAAACCGATGAGGGAACTCGTGGAAAGCAGGAGACAGCTTAACGAGCAGATTCAAGCTAACGCCAACCTCATGACTCAGCTTACTCAACAACAACATTAGAATGCTAGAGGAAGTCCTACTTCCTACTCCTCGTCCGACAGCTCTGCTTCATCTGATGAACCTTCCAGGCGTAGACGCCGCATAACTGAAACAACGCAAACAGGTGCAGTGCACCAGGGAAATCGCGCTCAAGCTGAAACAGTAAACTTAGGATCTAGAGCGCGGGTGGAAGCTAGACGACTGGCTCACCAAGGTCATGACGAAGTAGGTCCCCAGGAAACACATTTGGTAGATCGCCAACAGAGGAGGCACCAACCGGAACGGTCCCGCAGGACGGACTCCAACTTGCCATCTTCCATACAAACCCTAGACCTATCAGCCATGGTCAGACAGCTGATGAGGGAAAATCAAGGTTTAACTAATGATGATTGGGGTGTATCTAGGAGTCATACTCCATTCACAGATGCTATCCTACAGGCCGAGTACCCTAGGAAGTTCAATATGCCAACTATCCCGGCCTACGAAGGGAAGACTGATCCCTGACAGCATGTAATGAGGTATGGGTGGATGATGGATTCAGCTAGAGCGAATGATGCAACTAAATGTAGGTGTTTCCCAATAACTTTATCTGGAATCGCTACCATGTGGTTTACCCGACTTCCTCCATGGTCTATCTCCAATTTTGATGAGTTAGCGATGAAATTTATGGAGCAGTTCAGGATTCATGCCACTCGTCCCAAGGATGTTATGTCCTTGTCCAGTGTGATTCAGGCCCCAAGGGAGTCATTAAAGGAGTACTTACAAAGATTCCACGTTGCTGCTACTGAAGTTAGTAACCCGAATGACCATGCCATTTTATTGGCCGTGATGAGAGGAGTAGATCCGGATTCGGAATTGGTGATTGGCTGGCAGAGAAGCCTTCGGCTACACTGGAACATTTTTATTCAAATTAGCACCAATTTATAATAAGGGAGGAAGCCAGGTGGATGAGGCGAGACAATGCACCAGGACCCGGAAAGGAGACTGTGTAGAGCAACATTGCTGTAAAACAATCTGGTGACAACTCTGGAAAAGTCCAGGTCAATGTTCAAAATAAGCCTGAGCAATCAAAAGGATCCGGAGGAGGAAATTCCAGAATGAAAAGGGAAGCCGGAAAGTGGAAACCAAGGATCCCAACTTACAATGAATACACTCCTCTGAATGCATCTCTGGAAAATATTTACCTATCGACCTGTAATACTTTCCAATATTTAAAGCCACGCCCAAAAGAGTCCATCGAAGAGCAAAAGCGGACTGGGAAGTATTGTCGCTTCCATGAGACTTACGGGCACAATATCGAGGATTGTAGGCACCTCCATGATGCGATTAAAAAGCTGATTCGATAGAAAAAGTTACAGGAGTTTGTAAAGAACCCTTAGGAAGGCGGACAAGGGACATCCGACCCCAATCGCGGACAAGCCCCACGACGGTCTGAGGAACCCGTTCGGACTAGAGGTAGATTAATCATAAACACGATAGTCAGTGGGCCTCACCCTGCAGACAAGAATTGGCAAGAAATGGAGCGCTATGCTAGTTCCTTAAAGCATGCAGGTTTTGAATGTTGTTCAAACACGGAAGATGGAACTCCGGCTAAGCAACAACGAATGATGACGGATGATATAGTGTTCAGAAGTAGAGATGCCAATCAGGTAGAGGCACCTACCATTGATCCGATGGTCATCTCGGCTACTATTGGGCCAGCTTTTGTCAGAAGAATACTGATTGACTATGGAAGTCCTGTTAACATCATCTTCAAAAAATCATATGACCAGATGAAGATGGAGACAAAGGACCTAAAACCATATAAAGCCCGTATCCATGGCTTTAATGGTGCGGCTACTGATGCAGTGGGTTTTGTTGAATTACCAGTTGAACTTGAAGAAGGTGAATGTAGGAGGGTGCAGATCCTACCATTCATCGTTTTGGATGTCGATTCTCCGTACAATGTGTTTCTAGGTCGACCGGCCCCGGCAGAGTTTAGGGCATCTTTGGCCCCATGGTGCTTAACCTTGAAGTTTCCGACGGATAAAGGAGTTAGTGTTGTGCATGGCGATCAGGCAACTGGTCGTGCGTGTTATGTGGCTGAGTTGAGAGAAGCCCAGCGAAGAGAGAAAGGAAAGGTTGTGGACAACTCTGTCCGTGTTCGAGTCACTGAAGATTGACAAGTAATGCCCGAGCCTTGGCTTGGGCAGCATGATCGGATCAATAGAGACATAGATCCGAGGGACGATGATGAGGAACCCAAGGAGGCAAAAGCAGCACCGGCTGAACTAACGATTGACATTCTAGTCAGCCGCGATGACCCATCGCGTGTACTAAAGATTGGATCACAACTCAACCCCTCGATGATCAAGGATCTTACTGATTTCCTTCGAGCGAATCCGAATGTCTTCGCTTGGACGCATTCTAATATGTGCGGGATTTCTCCTGCCATTGTGAGTCATATGTTGAACATAGACCTGAAATACATGCGGTGAAGCAAAAAAGGAGAGGTATGGACCCAGAAAGGTCCGCTGCTCTCAGAGAGGAGGTGGACAAACTCAAAGCCAATGGATTCGTCCACGACGCCTTCTACCCAGAATGGTTCTCTAACCCTGTACTCATGAGGAAAGCGAATGGAAAATGGAGGACCTGCGTGGGTTACTCAGATCTGAACAAAGCATGCCCTAAGGATAGTTTCCCTTTACCTAGAATTGATTAGCCGGTCGACTCAACAGCAGGGCACGAGTTATTGTCATTTATGAATGCGTACTTGGGATATAATCAAATCCCGATGCACATTCCAGATCAGGAACATACTAGTTTTGTCACAGACGTTGGACTATACTGTTATGTAGTGATGCCTTTCGGATTGAAAAATGAAGGAGCAACTTATCAACGTCTGGTGAATCGGATGTTTAAAGACCAAATTGGTAGGACGATGGAAGTCTATGTGAATGACATGCTCGTGAATTCACGTCAGTCAAACGACCACATACGAGACTTGGCGAAGATGTTTGATATACTCAGACACTACGGGATGAAAATCAATCCCTTAAAGTGTTCTTTCGGTGTTGCGATGGGGAAGTTTTTGGGTTTTATCGTTAATGCACGGGGAATTGAAGCTAACCCAGAAAAGATTATGGCTATTCGAGACATACAAGTGCCCATAACCATAAAGCAAGTACAAAGCCTGAACGGAAAAGTGGCCGCACTAAGTCGATTCATATCTAGGGTGATGGACAAGTGCATTCCCTTCTTTGATGTAATGAAGAAAGGGAAGAGAAATTTTGAATGGAGTCCCAACTGCAAGGACGCATTCCGAGCTTTGGTAAGACATTTGGAAAGTCCCCCGGTGTTGTCGAAGCCTATAGACCATGAAGTGTTGTATGTATACTTGGTCTTGTCTCAACATGCCATCAGTACAGCTTTGGATCGCGAGGAGGACCGAGTTCAAAAGCCAGTGTACTATGTCAGTAAACGTTTAATGGGAGCAGAAAGAAATTATCCTAAAATTGAGAAGCTAGCCTACTGCTTGGTGAGTGCATCATGCAAGCTTCGTCTATATTTTCAGGCACATCCGATCAGTGTTATACCGATCAACCTTTGTGACAGGTACTCCAACGACCAGAGACCTCAGGAAGGTTACTGAAATGGAATATTGAGTTGAGTCAATTCGATATCACCTACCTGCCACGAAGGGTATCCAAGGGCAGGCGCTAGTAGACTTCATCGTAGAATTCACCATATCAGACGAACCAAACAGTGATGATGTTATTCCCTCCATTCGATGGAAACTATACACCAATGGGGCATCCAACGACCATTGCTCTGGGGCTGGAGTCATTTCTTGTAACCCCTGAAAACCGATAAATTTGTTATGCCTTGAAACTTAATTTCCCAGCTACAAATAACGAAGCTAAGTATGAAGCATTACTTGCTGGCTTAAAACTTATCAGGGAACTCGGAGTAAGGTTGGTTGAGATCTTTTGTGACTCACAATTGGGGGTATACCAAGTACAAGGAGATTATCAAGCAAAGGGGCAGAGGCTTGCTCCATACCTCGCTCGGGTTTAAGAACTGTTGGCAGACCTTGAATATTACGATATTTTGCACGTCCCGCGTGAATAAAATAGGGAAGCCGATTCATTGGAAAAATTCACAAGTACTGGCGATGCACATCAGATGGGCTTGGTTCCCGTCGGAGTTTTACAATTTCCGAGTATAAACAAGATGGAAATAGATTCTGTGCTAGAAACAGAAATTGAAAGGGAGTCAAGGATAACCCCATTCAAACAATACTTACTATATGGGTCTCTACCCGATAGAATGAACGAAAGACAACAAGTCATTCGCAATGCTTCACGATATATAATGCAGGACGGAATAATGTATTAGAGGCGATTCTCAGTTCCCTTGCTTCGGTGCATTGCCCACGACGAGATAAAACGAGTCTTGAGGGAAGTTCACGAAGGAGAATGTAGTGACCATACTGGGGGGCATACCCTAGCAAAAAAGTTCTTCCACTATGGATACTATTTGCCGACTTTAAATCGGGATGCTGCGGAATACGTAAGAAGATGTGACAAATGTCAAAAGTATGCGAAAATCCCGAGAGCTCCGCCAATATAACTCACACAAATGGTTAGTCCCTGGCCATTTGCAATATGGGGGATCGATATAATCGATTCCTTACCAATTTCCAGAGGTGGTGCAAAATATGCAATTGTTGCGGTCGATTACTTTACCAAGTGGGCAGAAGCAGAGCCTTTAGCTATGATCACCACAAAAAAGTAATTAATTTCGTTGTACGAAACATTATATGCCATTTCGGCCTCCCACGAACTATCATTACGGACAACGGAACTCAATTTGAAAGTAGGAGTTCAAAGAATTCTGCCAAAATTATCACATTGAGAAAAGGTTTTCAATGGTCGTTCACCCTAAAGCAAATGGTCAAGTTGAAGCTGTAAATAAAATAATCAAGTCAATATTGAAGAAACGCTTGGAGAAGGCAAGAGGCAACTGGGTGGATGAGCTTCCGACAGCGCTCTGGGCTTACAGAACCACCCATAAGTCCGCGACTGGCCATACTCCATTCACCTTGGCATACAGCACTGAAGCTGTGATACCCGTGGAACTTGAAGTTCCTTCTCATCATGTAACTTATTATGACCCTAAGACAAATCAGAATCTCCAATTGGAATCGCTGGACTTTGTTGACGAAAAACGTGAGGAAGCTGATTTAAGAGCAGCCGCACATAGGCACCGAGTTGCTCGATATTATAATCAAAAGGTTCGACTAAGAATTTTTGATGTGGGTGATCTCATTTTGAAGCGAGTCTTTCCGACCCCATCACATCTGAATCCCACATGGGAAGGTCCGTATGTCATCGAACGGAGGCTTGGAGAAGGAACTTTCAAGCTAGCGACCGTAAATGGCATGACACTTCCCCGCACATGGAATAGCGAGCATTTGCGTCGTTATTACACTTAGTCTATTTCTTTTACATTTTAGTTGCAATTATTTCCGGTGTATGTTGATTTTGTTGTCCTTAGTTTTCGGTATGTAATAAGACAATTCAGTTTGTTTCCATTTGTTATGATCAATAAAGGCTTGAAGCCGTCTTTTCCATGAACTACTGATGTTCTCGTATGTTACAATTCTGTGACAAAAATTAAATTACATTATTCTGTCTGGCGCATGAACGCGCACCCAAACTTAAAAATCTCTAAATCCCCGAAGTGCGGACTAGAGTACTCTGAGTCCCCAGAGTGCGGACTAGAGTATAAACGACTTGAAAATATCTGAGTCCCCAGAGTGCGGACTAGAGTACTCTAAGTCCCCAGAGTGCGGACTAGAATATAAACGACTTAAAAATCTCTAAGTCCCTAGAGTGCAGACTAGAGTACTCTGAATCCCCAGAGTGCGGACTAGATATAAACGACTTAAAAATCTCTGAGTCCCTAGAGTGCGGACTAGAGTATAAACGACTTAAAAATCTCTAAGTCCCCAGAGTGCGGACTAGAGTATAAACGACTTCAAAATTTCTAAGTCCCCGTAGTGCGGACTAGAGTACTCTGAGTCCCCAGAGTGTGGACTAGAGTATAAACGACTTAAAAATCTCTGAGTCCCCGGAGTGCGGACTTGAGTACTCTGAGTCCCCAAAGTGCGGACTAGAGTATAAATGACATAAAAATCTATGAGTCCCCAGAGTGTGGACTAGAGTACTCTGAGTCCCTAGAGTGCGGACTAGAGTATAAACGACTTAAAAATCTCTAAGTCCCCGGAGTGCGGACTAGAGTACTCTGAGTCCCCAAAGTGCGGACTAGAGTATAAACGACTTAAAAATCTCTAAGTCCCCGGAGTGCGGACTAGAGTATAAACAACTTAAAAATCTCTGAGTCCCCAGAGTGCGGACTAGAGTATAAACGACTTAAAAATCTCTAAGTCCCCAGCGCACGGACTAGAGTACTCTGAGTCCCCAGATGGCGGACTAGTATAAACGACTTAAAAATCTCTGAGTCCCCAGAGTGCGGACTAGAGTACTCTGAGTCCCTAGAGTGCGGACTAGAGTATAAATGATTCAAAAATCTCTCACCCTCTAGAGCACAGGCTAAAATATAAGCAATTTAGAAATCTCTGAGTCATGCGGAAACAAACGAGAGCTTAAGTAACCCACACAACCCTGGATTTCACGTACAAGATGGGTGGTAAAGCTAAGTAGCAAAGATCATCAAAAAACAAAATTCTATTTACTGATCAAGAATTCAGTTTCACTACAACTTCTTCTAAACTCGGAGCAAAAAATCTATTTACAACGACTACGAGAATAGATATAGATAATTACATAATCTAGGCTTATTCACGTTGAGCAAGGCATGGTAGCTACTTTTTTCACTTCTTCTCCTTCCTCGGTTTCTCTGAAGACTCCTCCCCCAAGTGTTTTTTCCTAGACGCCTTGCTTTCTAGGGAAGTCGTGCCTGGGGAAGGAAGAGGAACTTCCTGTGGCGAGGTTCCACCGGGGAGAATAACCTTCAAGGCATGTTCAATGGATCATCAAGTTCCACCACCTGAGGCTCAACCTTAATCTCAGCTTTCTTCTTTTTCTCTTCTATGATTTGCTCCACCATGCTCGATTTTGAAGTGTGTTCAGAGGCGCCCGTAATCTTAACTTCATCATGTTCCTCCACGGGCGATAAATTTTCAGATTTGTCTTCATCGAGCGCCTCGATCACTTGAGCGTCGGGTCCGGGAGTCTCTCTAGTCTGAATTGCCTCTCCTGTTTTCCCCTCCTTTTCTACGGTAGCATCGCTCCTTGGAGTTGGCTCGGGGTTAGAATGGCCTACACGAAATCGTAAGAGACAAATGTTAGGATACATTTATTATTCGCCAAGAGCGATGGCCCTTTGAACTCTAGGAGGAAAAGCTATGTACCAGTTTCTGGCTGAGTCTCAACGGTTTGGGGAGTTTCAGCCTTCGGAATAGGAGATAGAGCATGAATATCAAGTCCAGGCTTTTCTGGGTCATAGCCAATATGATGCTCGAAGGGATCGAGTGATGGACGACCAATCGGCTGAATAGGAGGAGGAACTGAGGACTCAGTTCTGGATGGACCGACAATGTCATTTTTTCCTTTCGATGAGGAAGAGTCCCTTCCGTAAAGGTCCTTTACTGCAGATAGGTCAATGGGCTCATTCTCGCGAAGCATTTCCTTCACAAGAGACTCCTCATCCACCTCTTCAGTTCCCAATTCGACCTTTTTAATCTTTATTAAAGTGTCCCATGCTTCGGCCAAAGATTCAAGGTAACCCTTGCCAAGAAAATTTAGGTCACGATGCATGAGAACTCGAGTGTTATACTCGGCTATGAGTGGATCAAACATGCACTTAATTTCCTCTCTACCAGCCTAAGTAGCTGCCTCGAGGCAAGAATCGATTTCTGAGAGCGCCATTCTTTTGCCCACTTCACAGGCCGCATCCTTCAGCGCTTCAACTTTGGAGAGCTCCTCATCAAGCTTTGCTTTTAAGAGTCGTGTGGAGACAATCTCGTCACAATATTGTTGTGACTCCTCTTAGGCTGCAATTTTTTCTTCTTTTTCTTTAAGGAGTAGCTCCTTCAATTCTTTAACTCGCTGAGCGAGAGCATTCTTTTCTTTTTGGATGGAATCTTTCTCTAAGGCTAAAGTGCCACAGTGTTGGACCGCCTCATCAATTTCCTTTTTATGTGCGACTTCCAGACGATCATCTGCTTCGGCTGTGTCCTTAGCGGTTTTTTGAGCAGCTTCAAGCTGAGATTTATACGAGGAAAGCTCTTCATCCTGTGCTTTGATAACGACTTTGTCGTGGATAGCTTCGAGTTTCAAGCGATCGATTTCATGCTGACATTCCACTGAAACTTATGAAAATTTTTCCACCAAATGAACGAATGCATCGTGTTGGATGTAGACATCATTATTGCAAGCAATGGAACTTTGTTTAACATTCCCCGGAATAAGATGGATCGCCGGAAGAAACTTTAGTCCATCAAAGCATATTTTTGGAAATGTGGTTTTAAGCTCAGCTAGCTTTTCTGCTGCCGATGGATCATGTGCAGGGCTAGAGGAAGTTTGTTTAGTCGAAACTACAGATTTCTTCTAAAGCTCACGGGACTGCCTAGTGCTTGATGAGCTAGAATATTGATCACGAGGAGCTTCAGATTGAGACCCCATTTGAGCAGATTTATCCTTGCAATGCTCTGGTTGAGGAGGAGGATCATTGGGGTAGGAAGAGTGGTTATAATTTCTCCTTCGAGAAGATGAATCTCGGGGACGATAGTCTCTATCGCTGTTGTCATCTCTATCTCGGCGTTTTCCGGGCCCCGAGTCTTGGCTAGAGTGATGAAAGATAGAGGAACTGCGAAGGCGGTCGAAGCCGTGTGAGCGTCCCATGTCACCTGCACAGAAATCAAGTGAAAACAAGTTAGAGATGATCATATGATGGCTAAAACTTAAGTGTGGGGTGGAGAGTGAGCGTTAGTGTGTGTCCTAGTGTTTCCCCCCGACGGACCAGTTTCTATAGCTTTACTTATCGGAGTTTTTTCTCCTTGGTGATGGGCTTCGCCTCTCGTGGGAGAGTGCAGTTTTAGGGCTTCTGGGTCGTCGAAGCCGTAATTGAGCAAGTCATCGGGAATGGTGAGGTCTGATAAGCCTTTTAGTGAACCCTCTAAGTGTTGTGGAGATGGCTCTATCTCCAATGGAGTAATTGTGACCTTCGAGGTTCCGCCCACTGTTTTCTTCCTTAGTTTCTATGCCAGTTTCTTTTTCCCCTTTGATGGGGGAATCGGTTCATCGATGCCTGGTGCGTCGATCACCGGTTCTGAGAGAGGACTTATATGCTCGTCGGACGCTCCAGAAACTCCATCCTCTCTAATCTCACCTACCTCGGGCATGTCGGAGGCCCCGCCTGTAGGGGGCACCGAAGACCCAGCCTGTTCTTTACCCTTCTCCACCGTGGGTCTGGTTGTAGTGGTGTTGGATGGGAAACTAGTTCGGCAACCTTCCGCCAATAGCCCAAACTTTCGGAGTGACTCATTGGAAATTACGACTTTGATCTCCCGGTCCTCCACGGGAGTAGCATGAATGGCCTCGACGGCCTCAGAATACCTCGCACCTTCGGGACGTGGGCTGATGCTTGCAAAAAACTGAAGGAAGTTTAGAAAAAATGCACTTCATGCCACAGGTAAATAACGAGTCCGGAAATGGAACTTACTCCCTTCCAACCATCTTCTCGCAAAGCCAGGGGGTAGCGCACGTAGAACCACTCCTACTTATATTGGGAGAATTTACTCCATGCCCCCGTCAGGATCTGACACTTAGAGTGCGGCTCAAGGAATATGAATGAAGGGCTGTCAGATCGCCTTTTGAACCGATAAATGTAGCGAATATCCTCGAGAGTGGGGAGCCTGGATAAGATGATCATAAAGAGAATGCAAGTGCCATGGAGGAATGCGTGACTATTGGGGTGAAGCTGTGCCGGAGCGATCCTGATGTACTGCAGCACCTCACGAAGAAATGAATTGAATGGTGGCACACTCCCGACCCAGCACATGAATTTGCTACAAGCTGTATATACAACTAGGGGCAAGTGGGGACGATCTTGTCCCGATGGAATTAATACGTCGTCAAAAGGGATTTCGTGGATTGAACATAGCCAGCGAAGGGCGGTTTCATTGATTCTTGAAGCTTGAGAATCAGTTGGGTTGTCCAGGATGATTGCTCCATCTATAGCATCGGGTGCCGGGCCAATAATTACAGCGGATGGGTCCAGAATACCCTGCATGGAGGTCGTCAGTGGGTCCGAAGTACCTACTACCTCCCGCTTATCGGAAACTGTAGCAGAGCTCGACTTTTTGGACATCTTTGAAGAGCAATGAATGTGGATAAAATCCTGTTTGAACTATACTTGAAAGACAATCAATATTAGATATAACGACAAAAATATTCCCCCCGTGTGGTGTGTGGACTAGTGTAATAGTTCAAACATGAGTATAAAAGAATTAAAGCTTTAAAAACCGATGAGGTGTGTTTGAGTGTTAAGTTATCATCTTCGAAGGCCGTCATCATTGACCGTCTCCGAGAGTTTATCTTATGATTCGGTAGTATAGGTCTTGAATTCGAACATTGGCATTGTGTGTTAAAGGCCGTTATTTTCTTTTGTTAAGTTGAACTTGTGTCTATAGTCCTTAAAACTATGAAGTCATTAGTCAAAACAGTTCCATATGCACACGTGCTTAAGTCTTTGTCATTTTCCCTCATTCTATGATTAGGCGTGGAAGTATATGATGTTAACATATGCGATGTTTAAGTGGAGATAATCTAGGTTGCCAATGCCAATCCCAAAGACCAAAGCCGATCGCCTTCCTAGACCAACAGACCAGGCCATCTATCTACGAGCTACCAAGCGGCCCGCTAAACTAACAACACCGACCCACTCACTCTCTTCATAGGTGGTCTCTCATCATCGAATGACACCGAGCCACTATCCCTGGCTCCTAAAACCATCCATACCGAACGACCCACTCACTTCCTATCTCTATTTAGTGACCAAACGACCTCGACCGCAATCCTACTGGCCTACATCACCTAACAGCCCACACAGCCTATACCGAACCGCACCCTCTTTCTTATCATCGCAACCTAATGGCATTCGCAGATGGACCTCCACACCACTCCACTCCCTTGAAGATTCTTCATGGAGCAACGTCTTCCTCCTGCTCCTTAAGTCCCAACTTTCGAGGTATGGGGACAACCACTACATAGGGGATAACACAAACTACACTCAAGAACAATTGAAGCCCTTGCCTAAGTCCTACCTCCACTCAAGTCACCTTCTCTCCCCTCACTGATTGTCCTTTACCTATTCCTATAACTAGAGAAAAGGGAAAAACACCTAATCGAGCACTCGAACTTTGTATACGACTTCGAGTTTGAAGCAAAATTCATACCTAAGAGAATAAATCGAAGCTTAGGAAACTATTAATTTTGAGATTAAAGTTCATTCAGACTTGTTATCAGGGGGTGTTATGGAGCAAATGTACTGGACTCTGGATGGGGGAGGAAGGTTGAAGAGTAGCTGAACTTTGGGGAATGGTAAATTAAAAGGTCCTGTAGAGTTGAAGTGAGAGTGAAAGAAAGAAGAGGAGGAGTGTTGGCTTTTATATGAAGAAGGGAAGGTGAACATGCATTAACCAGTGGGCCGGTTCAGAACACCTCAGTGGTTCGATAAGCAATCTCGTCGGGCGACGATGAATATGCCGAACGAGCGGTTCAGTGTGTGTGCGTCGACCGGCCCACACCACAGATGATAATGCAATGGAGAATCAGATCCCACCTGATAGTATAAGAAGAGTGGGGGGAATGGATTGCTTATGGTTCAAAGTGCATCATGATGACTCTCATAATACGCTTTGAGGGGCAAATGTTACCCGGTTGCTCGACCCGGCTACTAGATACTAGTTTTAGAGGTTCTGATTGAATCAAAATTATACTCGAGCCAGAGGAAGGTTGTAAAATGTAAAAGGTTGGCTCGAATTGAGAGGTTTAGCATATGTACATGTCGTTCGGTACAAAAGCACGGCTCGACCAGTATACATGGTTCGGCATGCAAGAGCCGTTCGGCCTGGATACATCGTCCGATTTGAATATGTGGTCCGACCTGAGTACACGGGTCAGCCTACATGCATGGTTGGCCTGGTGTGGGGATGTATGCCGCTCGGTGGGAAGAAAAGTGTTAGAAGGGACTCAACGCACGTCGCTCGGCCGCCTTCATTCGGCTAACATTGTCATCTTCTCTAATGGCAGTCGATCCTCTATTCGTCGGCTCCTTCGGTTCATTCATCAATACGAGAGGTGCTCGGGCCAACTCGTTAACCCTTCCAAAAGTTGCTTCGTCCATGCGAAGGACTTGTCCCCCATTCGAGCTTCTTGGATTGAGGACTTCACCGGGTTCAAGGAAGCTTCCCTTCCCTTACCTTACCTGGGCATTGTCCTTTACAGAGGTAGGAAGCTTAACGCTATTTTCGATCCCTTGACTGACAAAGTTAGGGGAAAGATCATCTGTTGGAATGCGACTCTCCTTTCCCAGGCTGGTAGACTAGTTCTCATTAAGTCGGTCTTAGACTCGATGGGTACTCATGTCTTCGCTGCGATGACCCCTACCTCTTCATTCTTCAGGTCTTATCGGTCTTTGGCCTTGTCATTCTTTTGGGGTAAGAAGGACAACGTCAGACGTCACCACTGGGTTTCTTGGGACGTCGTATGTCGTCCCGAAAACGAAGGCGGCTTAGGCTTGCGTAACCCTAAGGACCTTTGTGCGGCTTTTGCTTGTAAGTTGTGGTACAGGTTTGGGGCTAACGACTCTTTATGGGCGTCGTTCCTTCACGCAAAGTACCACAGGCTTGCGGGATCAAGTTTCACGGGCTCTCCATCCTACGCTAGTGAGACCTGGAAGCACATGCAGTCGGTGAAGCCGTTTTCTGACTCTCATGGCGGCTTAACCGGCTGGGATAGCGGTTCGTTCCCCATTTTGAAAGTTTGGACTTCGGTTAGAACCCCAGCTCCAATTCGCCCTTTGTTTTCCTTCATCTGGGATTCTAGAATCCCCCATAAAGTCTCTCTGTTTATGTGGCGTATCCTGCATGATCGGTTGCCATTAGACGAGAACATCCAGAAGATCGGCATCCCTTCCGTTTCCCGTTGCAGGTGCTGTGGCAATGGTGATACGGAATCCTTGAACCATTTGTATTTTGATGGTTTTTCAGCCAGAGCGTGCTGGAATTACGTCGGGAATCTGGTTGGTGTTCGAGGTATTGCCAGGTCTCCTAATGATTTACAAAGAAACTGGTGGGCCGGGATCTCTGGTAAATCGCTTCGCTCGTTCCTGTTCCGCCTGATTCCTTGCCTGATCTGCTGGCACCTCTGGTGCGCACGGAATAAGGCAACCATTGAGGATTCTTTGATGGATCCCCAGTCCATCATTCGGCATGTTAGGAATGACGTCTTCCTTGCTTTCTGAGGTAGACCTTTCAAGGGACCCGTTGGCTCCCGCTCTAGGCGGCTAGTGGGTCTTCTTTCTATTTCCTGTGTTCTGGATTCCGCTAGATTGGGAGTTGGTTGAGTCCTTTTGGCGGGGCGTCGGCTCTCACCCTTCGCTTCCGCTTCCCCCTCTTTCTTTCTTATATGGTTGCTAGTTTTTCAGGTCCAGGCTTTTCTGGTTCTTTCCCGGTCAGCGTTCCTTTCTGTTAGCGGTCTGCTTGGTTAGTGATGGAGTTGCTTGGGATGTGGATCCTCCTTTGCAGCAACTTTTTTATGTGGTCTTCTCTGATTGCGCTAGTGAGCCCCATGTTCCCTCTTAGCCTTAGGTGCTCAGTTTGAGATTCTTCTAACATCATCATTGGGTGGTGGCCTTGCCGGAGCTCAATGATGATGTCAGATGGGTGGTGGTTTTACCGGTGCTCATCTAGATTCTCCTACGCTGATACCTTTCTCAGGGGACTGCTTCTTCGGCTGTCGCTGTTTTGGTGTTGGGTTCTCTATTCCCTTCTGTTTTTGTTTCCTTTGTATTTGTTTTGCGTTTCTTTTTGTTCCGCTCTGTTAGATTTTGCAATCTCTCGTTACCTGCCAGGCTTGTTGGCAGCTTTTGGTGCTTGTTATATATTTATATTTATTTAAAAAAATAAAAAATAATAAAAAGCAATATATATAACCAGTATATGGGCAAATACATATAACTTATAAACTTTACAGATTATATTAACAAATATATACGTATAAAACATATATATATATACACACTTATTATAGAATAACACTTAAATAACTCATAACAAATATATATATATAAGCTGTCATATGTATACAAAACAAACATCAACTAAGCATACTTTACATATATAACTGTCACACTATAATAGTTTATATTATATATATAAACTACAAATCATATTGTATAATAAATACATACCCAACAAAGAAGAAAAGAAGGCGCTTGATGCATGTGTGGGAGGAGGACAGGGGTGTTCGGCTGAGATGTGTTTACTGTTAGGTGGTAATGCAAGTTCGGGTTTAGGAAGGTGGAAGCGGCAGTCGGTCAAGGGAGGTGCTAATGGCGTTCAACTCAAGGGGGTTGCGGTGGATCTGTGCCTACTTGGCAGTGTGTACACGCGAATGTTAGATCGCATTTGGAAGGAGAGAGGGACAGAGGTGAGAACGGTGGGGAAATGGTGGTGTGTGGCAGAGTTGGCCTCGGTTGTGGAGGGGATGGTGGTTGCCGCTGGGTCGGTTGTCGGTGGTGGAGGCGACAACAAGAGAGAAGGCGTACGTTATCCTCAAAATGATAAAGGACGCAAGCAAAGGAAAAGTAATCTTTAGAACTGCAGCTCATGGAGAGATGGTTCGATAATTGTTTTGAAGTTTTTGGTATTGAAGAGGCTGCTCCGGTTTGCCTACGGCAAAAAAACATTATTTCAAAGTATTTTCGATAATTTAGGGTGCAAAGCAGCCATTAGAACGACGTAAGGGGAGTTGAAATGAAAAGGTAGTGGAGATGGTTGGGCTTCAAGCAACAGAAAAGAGAAAAAGTACAGGAACCAACCACCCACCTTTTCACTTTGTTATATATATTTATAATTTTTTTTTCAAATAGAACAAATGGAAATGGTCAGAGAAGAAATAGAACAAATTTTGGGAATGAAGCATTAGAAGATAAAAAGTTAGTGGCTCTTCTTTTCACGGTATATAAATGAAAAGTCATCGGAAATCAAAAGGTTCGAAAACGGTTACCGATACATTAATCATTTTACCGATTTCATTGTGTTCCAAATTTCGAAACACACGAATGAATATACCGCAGATTTCAGCACGACGAGATGATCAAAACGATATACAGATATCAGTGGTACGATCATCCTATCAAAAGTCGATAATCAGTACCGAAAATGCTGCAAATCTGTTGAAAATAAGATACCGGAGCAATAGCAGTTCAAATTTGATGAAACGGAAGATGACGTATCACTCAGAAGATGACTTATAAATTTATTGTATAAAATATTTAGGTTTGGAAGATATTTTATCATCATCAAATTTAAGTGGTTTGAATTGAAATAAAATTACACAAGAAAATAAACCTCCATATTTTCAGATGAAAATTTACCATTTGTTATGTTTAAATATACGTATTCCAAATATCAAATTTTTATCTCAAAATTCAATCATTTAAAATTTCACAAAATTTCAGTTTAATTACGTTATTAAAACCATTAAAATTTATGGGTCGTTACACTCTCCCCCACTCAAAACTTTTCATCCCCGAAAAGGAAGGAGAATAGATACAACCAGAAAGAAAAATAGATTTTAAATACAAAATGAGACAATTAATTTAAAGCCATATAAATTTCAACTTAAATTGATTAATATACAATAATTGATTTTAAATTCATGGTATTTCATTTGGTTGATTTAATTTCAATTTATTAATTCCCTCAAAACAAAATTTTATTTTATTTATCTCATTTATTCATTATCTTATTATTCAATTTTACTCAATTAACATTTCTATAAATTGTAAATCGAGTGTTTAAACATTTATTATGTTCACTCAAATTTATTTAAAATTCCTTTTAACATTATTGTATACTATTCAATTACATAGATAACTTCTGAATGATTTAGGTAAGCCATATTAGAATGTAATTGGGTATTGTACAAGTGAAATTTTCCCAATTCAATTATTTCAAGCTTAAATGTTTATTCAAAATTTTGGCTTCGTTTTATAATTAAAATCACCTTTAACATAAATTTAAGAATTTGATTCCCGATTAACTTCAAACCATTTTATAGATAAATATATATATATATATATACTATATATATCAAATCAAATCATACCTATATATATATATATAAAGTCATACTTAAGAAACAAAAAAAAATTCAAACAAAAGTGTAGCAAAGCTACAGAATGGTCACTCCACTCTGAAACTCGAAAATGAATGTCGACGATGCGACTGCCATCACCGAAATTATTTTCCAGCGACAAAAGAGGAGGGCACTGTTTTAAACATTTAAAATTCTTTGAAACGATTTCTATTTGAAAATACTTTAAATAATATACACTTTAAAACTTTAAAATCAAAGTTTGAAATTACTGGAAACTAAATTCTCAAATTCCTGATTTAAATTCATTTAGATTCCTAATCAAATTATAACCCATGTTTAATAATTTCATTTAACTATTAAATTCCAGAAAATTCATACTTATATATAATATAGTCGCACAAAACTTATAAATTTACCAAATTTGAAAATAACATTGTGTTAGTTTGTTCTGTTCAAGTGTTTTGGAATTCTTATCGATAGCGTTGATCAGACGAATCGATCAAAACCCCAAATCAGCATTAACAACTCAAACGACACAACATATACAATATTTTTATATTAATTACAAATACACTCCCTCACTCGAAGATTCAAAGATGGATTTCAAAGCAAGGATAAAGATCCAAATTTAGAGGGACTCTAATCAAAGAGAATTCTAACTAGAAGGTAGGCTCGAAATGAAGATAAGATGATTAAATAACAAAATAGAAAGATGGATAGACTAATATAAATCGCGGGTGACCATAATCGAGTCAACCGAGAGTTTAGAGTAAGATCGATGCAGAATTCATAGGCAACTTGACATCTGATCGATAGAATTCGGGGATAGCAAGAGATAGCGGCATCTAAACCGTCAATATAGAAATTTTCGGTGAATCGATGCCTGTTGTAAAGGAGTTTCACCCCTTTACAAATTATTTAAAGATTGGCGAGACCGCCGATTTATTATAGAGATCATTCGAAGTGGAGTTATGGGATACTCCAGAATCAAAAGAATACGAATAGAGAGAGACAAGAATGGATTTCAAACGAATGAGAGAGTTCCAAAATTCAAAGGAAATTCGAATCAAAAAGAAAGAGATTCAAGCTTGAACGAAAGTGATCCTGTAATTAAATTTACTACATATGCTAAGCTTTGCCTAAAACCAAAGCTCTGATACCAACTATAACATCCTGAAATTTTCTACCATTCGCATCCGCACATATCGGACTTGAATTGCTCAAAATATCAGATTGTTAATTTTTATTTGGCAAAACTCAGCATATACAGTAAATAAACAAATCACAGAATTACAGACACATAATAATATAACAATAAGCAGCGGAAACAAATGAATAGTAGTTCATGAAGCTACTATATATATATATAACAGAGTTAAAAATAAGATACAACAGAAGTCTCGAATACATATAAGTCTCAATACAATAGTCAAATACAAGATCAGAATACATCACTGGAATCAACTGAATAACTGCAAGCTGAATAGATAGATGGATCTTCAAGCGAAGCTCCAACTGCAAAGGTGAGTCTCTAATGTTGTGACACTCAGTCTGACCCGAGCGTAAAGCAAAACATAAAACACTTAAGTCAGGATTAACATTCTTATATCAATAAATCCAACTCAAGTGAAATATCAACTGAAATACAAGTAACTCAAAGGATGTTTGGGATAACCATCCTCTAAGGATCCGTGGAACTATCTACTATGTAGTAATATACGATATTATAATAATGTCTAAACTAAAGTAAACTATTAAAATAGCGTTAAGGCGTTACCCATATCCCCCTTAACACATTTTTATATTCCCATAGTCTATACAGTACCGTAATCTCCCCCGTACTGGGCGTCGTCAGAGGGCACTCCATAGGTATGGTACAAAACAAACTCGTAGTGGTCTCGATATGGTACGTGACACGGCACAACTAGGCAATGCCAGGGTAGATATACCAATTACACTTCCGGACTGGTGGTAATGCATAGCAGCCACTACCACCCAACTCGAGCCACACTCCCAAAATCCGAGGGGTGCACCCAAACAATCACAAAGTAATAGAATGGTATCGAAGGAGTGTGTCCGATCAGAGGAGCTACCTCATTGGCCCGTAAATTTCTCCTGTTTTAGCCACCTTAAGCTAACTCACGGGAGTAAGGTCCACGTATATACCTCAAGAACATCTCCACCATCCTACTTCATTCTGGAATCTCCACCGCGTACACAGTTGTTAAAGTGGTTTTCGGTATTGGCAGAGAGTATGACAATATCCGATCCCGGTCTCTTTAACAACCAAACGTTATTATGACACCGTGGTCATTTCAAAATAGTTTATACTTCAAAACCAAAATATCATATCTATTTCAAAACCAAATCAATACGATATCATTTCTCACTTAAAATCATATTCATAATATATTAAAAATGTAACTTTTGAAATCATAATACTACCCACTTAAATAGATTAGATATTAATAATAGTATATATATTAAAATGGTTTATAAAATAGGATAGTTTATAAAATAAAATAGTATATAAAATAAAATAGTATATATAATAAAATAGTATATATAATAAAATAATTAGTATATTAAAATAGTTTATATTAAAATAATTTATATTAAATAGTTTATATAAAATAATTTATAAGATAATATATATATATAGTTTTAAATAAAATCCAAAAATACTTTATAAAATAAAATAGCTTCCTCAAATTTCACAAATCGATTCAAATCCACTCCAATTCAAAATTCAAACTTAATTCAATCTCAATTAATCAATATCAATTCAATTCAGTTTCTCAATAAACCATTTCAAATTATATCGATTTCAAATACATATTTGAACCACAAAATAAATCATTTCAATTTCAATATATTTCAAAGCTTTAAATATTCCACGTCTTCAAAACTAAGTTTGATTTCACATATATCTAAATTTAATTCAATATTATTTAGTTTTGAAATATCCACTTAATCAATCCAATATTATTTAAATAAACTCTTAAATTACATTTGAAATAAACTAGATATTCCTTCAATTTATTTAAACTTGAGTTATTCAATTTATCACTTTAAATCAAATCAGGTTATAAAATTATATCTTTACAATTTCAAATTCAATAGGTTTCAAATCGATTTCAAAATTAATATAACTTTCAAAAGAATATGGTTTCAAATTAAATTAATTTTTATCTTCCCAACTTTAATTTATTCAAATTATTATAACATTTAAAATCATATAATTTTAAAAATCAAGAATTTAACCATATATATAAAATAACAATTATATAATATTAAAAAAAATCAATATATATATAAAACCATATATATATCTTTTTAAATCTTGGAAATTATTTTCAAAGTATATATATATAGACCAACGGTGTTTGTATATAATTCTCTATCCTATGGTCAAGTGATACGGATATTTATCATTTCAATCCGGAATTTAAATATCTACGGGTATATATCTTTTCAACTCGCAATCCCAAATTCAATTCAAATGAAAATCGCTTGGGTTTATCATTTCAACCCATAACGATTTTCTCCTATTCTACAAGATCGTTCGGGTATATAACATTTCAACCCATAGGGAATTCTATACTAACACGGAACTTGCAGAGTGATAAAAGATATAATAATAATATAACAGGCATATATCATTAATATAAATAACAGATAATGGTGTTAGATGTCACAGGTGCACAGATACAGATAATGGCATATATATATAACAATGTAAATAACTAACTGCAGCATATTTCAATTGTCATTTCAATTGAAATCAAATTTAATAAATATAAGAACGTTAATCGTGAGTGATTGCTCACCTTTCGAGGCTAGATAGATTTGACAATGAAATGGGTTACGAATCCAGGCACGAATTTCGAAGCAAAGCACGATGGACACGAGTTCGTCGGACAAGCAGATAAATCGGAATTAACACATCAAATTAGCTTGGTATAAACTGAAGCTAATATATATATTATATTTTTTTTTTCAATAATCAATTTTAGAATATATATATACTTGGATTATAAAACAGGTTTCCAACACAATGCATATAATTTGATATAAAATAAAGTTTTCATACTTCATAAAATATAATTTATATTTGATATAAAATAAAGTCTTCATAAATTTAGAATATATATACTAGTAACCATATATACATACCTTATTAACATATAAATCCAACAGCAACTAACATAAACTTTATATTGTTAACATATTATTTAACTAATATATATATATATACTTTTGTATATAACAGTAAAGTGTAAAACAAAGAAACAAAACAGCTTGTATAAAATATACTAACACATTGAAACTGTACTATATATTCGAACTCATATAACACTTCAAATAACCGATCTATATAAACTATATATATACTTACCTACATCTATATAATACCTTAATTTATAACCATATAAATTTTTAGATCGGAATGATAATTCTATGACTTATATAACTCATATGAAAAATAAAACAGATTGCAAATCTGTTATAACATATATAAATATATAAAACTACTTAATTACAATACATACAAAACTTCAGCAAATTGCACCATTCAAATCTCATTTTATAAACTGCTATATATAACATCTTACTTTAAACCAAACATGATATATATATTAACATGTACAAGTAAATAAATTTATACAATATAAAACTAATATATAGACTGAACCAGTAAACACTTATATAGAGTAACAGTAATATATATATATATATATATATATATATATATATATATATAAACTAGCATATGTATATGTGAAAACCAAACTCAAATCTATCTATCTACAGAGACGAGTATATAAGCATAGGTATAACTTTACATACTTACTATATTTAAAAATCAATAATTATAAAAATCAATATATCTTAAATTATTCATGAACTCAGCAAATCATATATAAGTTTATAAGTATAAATATATATATATATATATATCACATTTCTTTTTAACATAGTATCAATATTTTATACACAAACAATATATATATATATATATAAGAAACCTATATATTATAAGAATCAAAAGATTATAATATAAATAAACTTGCTTACATAACAACAGCAATATATATAACCAGTATATAGGCAAATACATATAACTTATAAACTTTACAGATTATATTAACAAATATATACGTATAAAACATATATATATACACTTATTATAGAATAACACTTAAACAACTCATAACAATATATATATTTACATATATATATATATATGAGCTGTCATATGTATACAAAACAAACATCAACTAAGCATACTTTACATATATAACTGTCACGCTATAACAGTTTATATTATATATATAAACTACAAATCATATTGTATAATACATACATACCCAACAAAGAAGAAAAGAAGGCGCTTGATGCATGTGTGGCAGGAGGACAGGGGCGTTCGGCCGAGATGTGTTTGCTGTCAGGTGGTAATGCAAGTTCGGGTTTAGGCAGGTGGAAGCGGCAGTCGGTCAAGGGAGGTACTAATGGCGTTCGGCTCATGGGGGTTGCGGTGGATCTGTGCCTACTTGGCAGTGAGTACACGCGAATGTTAGATCGCATTTGGAAGGAGAGAGGGACAGAGGTGAGAACGGTGGGGAAATGGTGGTGTGTGGTGGAGTTGGCCTCGGCTGTGGAGGGGATGGTGGTTGCCGCTGGGTCGGTTGTCGGTGGTGGAGGCGACAACAAGAGAGAAGGCGTACGTTATCCTCAAAATGATAAAGGATGCAAGCTAAGGAAAAGTAATCTTTAGAACTGCAGCTCATGGAGAGATGGTTCGATAATTGTTTTGAAGTTTTTGGTATTGAAGAGGCTGCTCTGGTTTGCCTACGGCAAAAAAACATTATTTCAAAGTATTTTCGGTAATTTGGGGTGCAAAGCAGCCATTAGAACAACGTAAGGGGAGTTGAAATGAAAAGGTAGTGGAGATGGTTGGGCTTCAAGCAACAGAGAAGAGAAAAAGTACAGGAACCAACCACCCACCTTTTCACTTTGTTCTATATATTTATAATTTTTTTTCAAATAGAACAAATGGAAAAGGTCAGAGAAGAAATAGAACAAATTTTGGGAACAAAGCATCAGAAGGTAAAAAGTTAGTGGCTCTTCTTTTCACGGTATATAAATGAAAAGTCACCGGAAATCAAAAGGTTCGAAAACGGTTACCGATACATTAATCATTTTACAGATTTCATCGTGTTCTGAATTCCAAAACACACGAATGAATATACCGCAGATTTCAGCACGACAAGATGATCAAAACGATATACAGATATCAGTGGTACGATCATCCTGTCAAAAGTCGATAATAAATACCGAAAATGCTGCAAATCTGTCGAAAATAAGATAACGGAGCAATAGCAGTTCAAATTTGATGAAACGGAAGATGACGTATCACTCAGAAGATGATTTACAAATTTATTGTATAAAATATTCAGGTTTGGAAGATATTTTATCATCATCAAATTTAAGTGATTTGAATTGAAATAAAATTACACAAGAAAATAAACCTCCATATTTTCAGATGAAAATTTACCATTTGTTATGTTTAAATAGACGTATTCCAAATATCAAATTTTTATCTCAAAATTCAATCATTTAAAATTTCACTTAATTTCAATGTAATTACGTTATTAAAACCATTAAAATTTACGGGTCATTACATCCTGTTAGGAGGAGTTTCAGCTCATAGTCCATAATGGGGGACTATACCCTGTTAGGAGGAGCTTCGGCTCATTTTTTTTGGATAGCGTCCCATTTGTGATACACGTGCTAGTGAGTTTTCATGCTCCCGTTTGTGATAGGCCTTTTTCTCCCTTTTTTATGCTTTCTGGATTTTCTATTATGGATTTCTAGAATATATGTTTCACCATTTATTGCGATTTGCATTGATATGTTTTCTCAACATTTGAGGTTTGGTGAATAAGCTAAAGAATACGACATTCCTTTTGGTGTTTTGAGAAGATTTGAGATATTGTATGACCTTCCTGGTTATCATATATTTCTGTTATATCCCTTATCCTATCTCATTTTATATGATATTTATAGCTAGACTGATCCGTTTATTATTTTTCTTCTTAAATAATACTCGGGTCAGACCGAGGTGTTTCAGGTGCTTCCACTTGACTTCTTAGCAGGGACTAGCTTCTGACTTTTGGCTAACTACTTTAGCTTAGTAGTTTTTGCTTTTATACATTCGAGATAAAGACTCCTTGATGTATACATATTCTTTTGTCTAGTACTTGTACCTATTCTTTTGTGATGTAGTGGATATTGTATGACCACCACTTTGATGTACACTTCTATGTGTTATATTCATATCTGTTTCCGCCTTAGTGATATGAATATCTGTGACTGATTTTGTGTTATGCTTATTTTATATTTGTTTCCGAAGGCCACATAGCCACTGTGTAGTAGCTTTGAGTTTGTATTTGATATGTCAGATTTCCTCTTGAAATGAAATACATGATATTTTTTTGGCATATCGGTACTTGCACAAACCAATTAAAACCAATTACACAGATGGTCGCTCCTCAATAGCCTTATCCTTCATGATAGTCGACGGCATTACTCCGTAGTGCCTTGGCTAGTGTGAGTATAGAGGTGGGGCGTCACAGCTTGGTATTAGAGCCAAACTTCGGAACAATGTAGAATAATCTAGCAAGGATCAATGTCCTAAGTCCCTCTTAGGAATTGTGCCTTAGGATTTAATTCAAGTCTTAGGACCCGTTCTATCCTATTTCCTTTTATGATGCCTTGTTTTATCAATCAAGTTTGTTTGATATTCAATCTAAGAATAACATTTTTCCTCTTCTTTCTTTCTTTCTTAAAGAAGAGAAATGGTTAGACCTGGCAGTCCTAGCGTTGGTCAATCCAGTAGCCCTCCTCTGGATGGCGTATTCATGTCTGCCCAACAACTTTTGTATCTTGTAAAGAATCAAAGGTTTATCTGTGCTTTGAATAAGAACCCTAAAAAGGTTTTACCTCTAAAATTAGAAGTGCCTTTCGACCAGCTTGTAGATATCACTCTTTGATTTGAAGAGGCCGGTAAAGGAAGTGATGGTGATATTGGGGTTTCCAAGAAGAGGCATATTAAGTTCAAAAGCCCTAATCCCAACAAGAAAGTGAAGCAAGCAACTTCGGTAGCAAAGACTCCGATCCCTAATCGTGGAGTATGCTACAATTGTAGTTCTAAGGACCACTATGCAAATAAGTGTCTGAAGCCCCTTACTTGTCGCTATTGAAAAAGTTTGGATCATCTTTTATCTTCATGTTCCAAACTTCAAAGCAAGAAAAAGGGTAAGTTGAATGTTGCGCAAGCTTCTAGTAACACTTCTCTTAGTCAAGGTATTTCTCATTCTGTCCTTGATGGCATTATTTTGTTTGGTGATTATCCTATTAGAATTCCTTTGATACGGGTACATCTCCTTCTTTTATATCAAAAGAACTTGTTGATACTTTTTCTTTAAATATTATAGGCTTGATGACTTCACTGAGAATTGCAAATCCGGTTGGTGGATCCGCAACACTCGGTTTACTTTGTAAGGATGTTGAAATTATTCTATGTGATTATGCTTTCCATGCCAATTTACATGTTATGCGCTACTTAGGTTTCAGAATGATTTTTGGGAATGGATTGGCTTAATCGATATGAAGCCCATATCCTATGTCCTGAGAGGACTATCCATCTTCGACATCCTCAATCTGTTAAGTAGATTTCTATTATTCTTAATGATTTCGATTCCAATTCGGTGGCATCATTTTATTCTTTAAACCCACATGATGAGGAAAATGTTATTTCCCTCATTCAAGTAGTTCGTGAATTTCCCGGTATCTTTGAGCTTTTCTTAGGATTACCACCTAAGCGATTTATTGAGTGGTGCTAAGGTCTTTTCAGCTCGACCTTACCACCGGTTTTCATCGGCTTCGTATTGCAAAGGATAGCATTCCTTTGACATCGTTCTGTACTCGTTATAGATCTTATAAATGGCTTGTTATGTCATTCGATTTGACAACCCTACAGCTTATTTCATCCATCTTATGAATCGAGTAATCTGCGAATATCTCGATGAGTCCGTCCTTGTATTCATTGATTATGGGTGAAAATGGCAACTTAAAATTGCAAATCTTTCTAATAAGATATATTTATAAGTATAATTGGATTTTGTTCTTAAAACGAGCAAAGAATATTCTTAAAATTTTTAAAAGACATGTTTATCATATAGAAGATGATTTTGTGTTGTATTGCCCATTGAATGCTTTAAGAATTCTGGTCGATGCGCCTGATCAACGTTATCGATAAGAGTCTCCTAAACACTATAATGAGACAGTCAGACACAGTAAATTGGCTTATAATAAGTAAATTTGTTTTTTTAAAGGATGGTTACATAAAGTTAATCATAATTTTGAATGTCTTAGCTTTTCGGGAAAGAGGATCATGAAATAAATGATTTAGCATAGAAGCTGCTTTTCAAAAATTAAAAGAACTCCTTTCTGATACTCCTATTCTTGTGATTCCCGAAGGGAACCAAGACTTCACTATTTGTACCGATGCTAGTCGTATTGGTTTGGGTGCCGTTCTCATGCAAAAGGGAACGTGTTATCGCTTGTGCTTCTAGACAATTAAAGCCTGCCAAGACTAGTTATGCCACTCATGGTTTAGAGCTCGCGGCCATTGTTTTCGCCCTTAGAATTTGGCGTCATTATCTATTGGGAGAGAAATTTGTTCTCTACACCGATCATAAATCTTTGAAGTATTTATTTTCTCAAAAGGAACTTAATTTGCATCAACAACGTTGGCTCGAATTCCTTGCATCTTATGATCTTGATATTCTCTATACTCCCTGAAAAAGAAATCGTGTTGCTGATGCCCTTAGTCGTAAGCAATAGGTGGTTGTTTCCATGATGATATCCGAATGAAATGATCTCGAGACTTTGTCTACTTGTGAGATTCGAGATTGTGAATCTGATTCATGTTCATCTCTTGTTTTATGTAGCCTTGAGGCTCATCCATCCCTTTTAGACCGCATTCTTGAAGCTCAAAAGCATGATCCCGAATTGGCTCATCTTAGCCAAAGTTGTAGGCAAAAGAATAAGGTTGATGGTTTGAAAGACTTTGATATTAATGCTCGTGGAGGCATTCGAAAATTTGGTATACTTATTGTGCCAAATATCAGTGATCTCTGTAAGGACATTTTAGAAGATTCTCATCATTCTAAATTTATCATTCATCCCGGTAGTAGTAAAATGTATGCGGACATGAAACGACTTTATTATTGGGATGGAATGAAATCTGATATTACTAACTTTATTAAGCGTTGCATGACTTCCCAACTCGTAAAGGCCGAGCATCAAAGGCCCGATGGGTTATTGCAACCTTTAGACATTCACGTTTGGAAGTGAGATCAAATTCCCATAGACTTTATTGACGGTCTTCCCCGTTCTCATTCAGGTCATGATAGTTTATGGGTGATTGTAGATAGACTTACAAAATCCGCCCATTTTATTCCCATTCAGCCCAATCGGACCGTACCTCTTTTGGCCAAACTCTATGTTAAAGAAATTGTTAAATTGCATGGAGTTCCTACTTCTATTGTTAGCGATCATGATCCATTATTTACTAGTGGATTTTGGAAGGGTCTTCAAAAAAGCTTTGGGAACAAAGCTTAATTTTAACACCGCTTATCATCCTTAGTCTAATGGACAAACCGAGCATGTGAATCAAACTCTTGAAGATCTCCTTCGTGCATGTGTTCTTGATTTTGGTGGAAGTTGGGAAGATCATATTTCTCTTATTGAGTTTTCCTATAATAATAGCTTCCAATCTAGTATTGCTATGGCACATTTTGAGGCACTCTACGGAAGGCCATGCCGATCTCCTTCGTGTTGGCTTGAAGCCAGTGAGAAGCTGGTTTTAGGTCCAGATTTTATTCGTGATGTCACAGAAAAGATTGACCTTATTCGTCATAGGATGAAAGAAGCTCAAAGTAGATAAAAATCCTATGCCGATAACCGAAGAAGGAATTTGGAATTTTTTGTGCGAGATTTGGTATTCATTCGTGTTTCACCTATGAAGGGTGTTGTGCTTTTCAGTCGATCGGGAAAATTAGCACCTCGATATATTGGCCAATTTCCCATCACCGAACACATTGGTTCCGTGGCTTATCGCCTTTTATTACCGGCTCAATTTTCTGCTCTTCATGACGTATTCCACGTTTCTCAACTACGGAAATGCCTTAGAGATTCTGATTCTATTCTTGAGCCCGGTGTTATTGAAGAAATTGAGGTTTCACCTAATTTTACTTATGAGCAACATCTTATTCGCATCATTGCTACGGAGGTTAAACGTCTTCGTAATAAAGATGTCCCGCTTATGAAAGTCCAATGGTCCTCAAATTCTAAGGATTGTTCTTGGGAATCCAGAGAATTCATCGAGCAAACACATCTGGACTTACTCTCTCGTGCTCCTTAAGGTGAACTTTTTACTTCAAATTTTTCTTTTGTGTTGTTATGCCTTAGAGTGGTTGTTACTCTTTATTTTCTTCTTAAGTATTGCGAGGACGCAATTTCTTTAAGGAGGGGAATCTGTAACAACCCGCATATTTTATGATTATATATTTAAATGTTGAATTTAAATATAGCATCGTTAGTTGAATTTGAAGTCCAAAATGTGAATTTTTGTAAACGGTCGAATCCGGGCTCGAGACCACTTCCATTGAGTCCAAAACGGTGTTTGCGACCTTTTTGAGTATAAACATCGATATTGTTGGAGTTGATTAGAATTTTGATATTTTCATTTCGGGCTTTGGGTTTGGGTTACAGCCCACTAACCTAACAAGGTAACCCCAACTCCTCTACCTAATAACTCCCACTCCACTCCTCTTTATTCATTCATAATATTTCCCAACACTCAAGCTAAAGGAAAGAATGGAGGAAAAGATGGGAAATTAAAAGCTCCTAAGCCTTAGTTTTCTTAGGAAATTCAAGTTTTAGTTCTAAAATCAAAGAGAAGCTTAGGTAAGCATCCTCTTCATCTTCTCCATCTCAATCTCTCTTCAATTTTCAGAATTTCCTATAACCTAACTTAGGAAAAACTTCACCTTTGATAATAGATTGAAGATTCTAGAGGTGTATTGAAGAGGAATTGATCTTGCCTTGTTTTAGAGCTTATCATTCGTTGTTTTTGAGTTTTAAAGGTGAGTTCTTGAACTCACATCTATGTCTATAGCTTTCATTGTTGTTAGGTATGAATTCCTAACATCTATTTCATGTTCAATTGTTTTGATTTGAATTGGTTTGGTGAATTATACAATTTTGGTATTTTGAAGTCAAAACCTTTAAAGATCCTATCTTGGATGTTTGGACATGTTTTTGGTGGTGTATCGAAGAGCCTATAGGGCTGGGTTGTCGATTGGCATAAATCCCTAGCGTCCATCGCTCGTTCGATCGCTTCCGGTTTGGATTTTTGCCCTATTTGGGCTAGGCTGATTTTTGCCTAGCAGGAAAATCCAGACGTCTGGTTGAAAAATCTAGACGTCTGGTAGGGGTCCCTGAAAAAAGAAAAAAATAACAAATGTAGAAAAAAATGGCTGAGGCAAAATCTAGACGTCTGGTCCTGTGCAATTTTGCCTATTTTGGCTGTTTTTGAGTGGATTTCCATTTTTTATCGATTTTTGTTGATCCGGTTAGTTGTTGTCAATTATTATCGACTTTGATGACTTCATTTATGGATTTTTAGGAATATCCATTTTATTGGGATTTGATATCGATTTTTATGGTTTGAATTCACGTCATCGAATGTGGATTTTTGGTGATAGATTGTTTTTACAATCATTTCTGTGATTTGTCACTTTTAAATACAAAGGTTTCTATACTAGTAGTAAATACTCAAACTCTTTCACAAAAACGATTTCAACATTACTTTTAATACAAAGCTCGTTTTTAAAACCGTTTTCCAATCTATTAGTATATATAAACCTTTACCTCATTCGTATGAGAAATCTAATTAAACGACTTAGCAAAACAAGTGGTATGAAACGCTTGCATTTACTTCGTCGGTTAATTCTTGGACTTGTTCGATTGAAATATTGTGACAATTTTCGAGTGGAAATCTATAATTTGTTTGTAAATATTTAAGTTAAGCCAGTGGTTATGGGACATGAAGCTAAACTCATTTATTTACTAGCTTAGTGTAATTTACACTTCTTATTGATCAACGGTGATCATTTTGAGTTTTAGACTAGCGTTGTACGATGTCTCATAGTCCATAAAGGGGGACTATACCCTGTTAGGAGGAGCTTCGGCTCATAGTCCACAAAGGGGTAAAATACCCTGTTAGGAGGAGTTTTCGCTCATAGTCCACAAAGGGGGACTATACCCTGTTAGGAGGAGTTTCAGCCCATAGTCCACAAAGGGGGACTATACCCTGTTAGGAGGAGTTTCGGCTCATAGTCCACAAAGGGGGACTATACCCTGCTAGGAGGAGCTTCGGCTCATTTTTTTAGGATAGCATCCCATTTGTGATACACGTGTTGGTTAGTTTTCATGCTCCCGTTTGTGATAGGCCTTTTTCCTCCTTTTTTTATGCTTTCTGGATTTTCTATTATGGATTTCTGGAATATATGTTTCACCATTTATTGCAATTTGCATTAATATGTTTTGTCAACATTTTAGGTTTGGTGAATAAGCTAAAGAATATGACATTCTTTTTGGTGTTTTGAGAAGATTTAAGATATTGTATGACCTTCCTTGTTATCATATATTTCTCTTATATCCCTTATCCTATCTCATTTTATATGATATTTATAGCTAGACTGATTCGTTTATTATTTTTCTTCTTAAATAATAATCGGGTCAGACCGAGGTGTTTCAGGTGCTTCCACTTGACTTCTTAGTACGGACTAGCTTCGGACTTTTAGCTAACTACTTTAGCTTAGTAGTTTTTGCTTTTATACATTCGAGATAAAGACTCCTTGATGTATACATATTCTTTTGTCTAGTACGTGTACCTATTCTTTTGTGATGTAGTGGATATTGTATGACCACCACTTTGATGTACACTTCTATGTGTTATATTCATATATGTTTTTGCCATAGTGATATGAATATCTGTGATTGATTTTGTGTTATGCTTATTTTATATTTATTTCCGAAGGCCACATAGCCACTGTGTAGTAGCTTTGAGTTTGTATGTGATATGTCACATTTCCTCTTGAAATGAAATGCATGATATTTTATCTGGCATATCAGTACTCGCACAAACCAATTACACAAATGGTTGCTCCTCAACAGCCTTATCCTTCGTGTTAGTCGATGATATTACTCCGTAGTGTCCTTGGCTAGGGTGAGTATAGAGGTGGGGCATCACAACTTTTTTCTCATTGCTTTTTTACCTAGTTCAATCCCATCCGAATGATTCCACAAAATCCCTCGTACGCCTCAATTAACTACTTCATTCCTGTTTCCACCATTATGCATTGATGGTTGGGAATTGAATATCAATTTTTATATAGCACCACATCTATCATAGTAAATGAGGATGCTTGATATCTCATTTTCTTTGACTTATTTTTTTCACATGGTAATATTCCTTTTTTCATATATTCCACTATGGGCATCATCTGGTTGTTCTTGTGTTGACCATCGTGGATACTTCACTTATGCTTCCATTCTGATTACCATGAATTGTTTCTTTACCATCATTTTCTTTGTTGACCTTTTTCAATTTGCTATTGATAAGCTTGAGAACACGTCGCTACCAAAGTATCATCCCTTGGTTCCTTCTCTTATAGTAGAATACTAGGATCCTTCTAGAACCCTATTAGGACTATCTTAACCTCGGGGTCCCTTGAGAACTAGCCCATTTTTCTAAAATATTTGCCCGAGCCTTTTTTCCCTTGGTATTTAATGGATGGGAAATTTTCGAATGACGTTAAATGCTCCTGCACTTTTATAACAATTCGTACCTCACTAATGCAGATATTGTCCCAATTTAGTAACCTCAGCCTCATGGGCTAAGCCAAATATGAGGTTTTCTTCCTTAAAGGGATGTACATTGTTATGAGGTAAAGACTTGGTATATAAGCACATCTTTTAGTATTTTTGTCATGATGTGAGACTATAGCCTCCAATTGGAACCTCTAGTGCATAGGTTCGTATCCTTCCAACAACACTAATTCACATTAGCCTCTATGGGAACCACTAGCATCTAAGTATGATTCCCATAATAAACACTATTTTGTTGGATGTTACATTCTTCCCTCCTTAGGAGCTCAACATCCTTGTTGGTTCAATGAACACTATTTTGTTGGATGTTACATTCTCCCCTCCTTAAGAGCCCAACATCCTTATTGGTTTATGAGCATATACTCCACCCAAGCATTATGGTTGTAACACACACTGGTGCGCCAACAACCCATAATTCCTATGGGGAATGGGCTCTAATACCAAATGGAACGGTCTGTACCTCACTAACGCAGATATTGTCCTCAACTTAGTAACCTCTGCCTCATAGGCCAAGCAGAGGTGTAGGGTTTTGTTCCTAAAAAGACCTCTACATTGTTATGAGGTGAAGACTTGGTATATAAGCACATCTTGTGTTTTTCTTACGAAGTGGGACTAAAGCCTTCTATTAGAACCCCTAGCACCTAGGTTCGAATCCCGCCAAGAGCACTAATTCACATTAGTCTCCGTAGGAACCATGAGTGCCTAAGTTTGATTCCAACAATGAACACTATTTTGTTAGGTGTTACGACTTTCATAAATTACTAAGATAACCGAGAATATTTTGCTTGATAAACCTTGTTTATTTGATTCATCATTAAATTCGAATCACCAATCACTTTGATTCTTGGAATCTTTAACTATTAGCCTAGAGTTCAAGCTACTATCATCGACTCATATTCAGTGAATTTTAATTGTAAAAAAATCTAATTGCACGGCATAATGCAAACGATGTCCATCTGAGGTTAATATTACATATCCATGACCATCTCCATGCTCATTGGAGGCTCCATCTACGAATAATTACCATTTTTGCTTATTGTTGTTCTTCCTTTCTACTTCTTCTTTAATAAATCTCATGCATTCGGTTATAAAATCAACCAGTCCTTGGCCCTTTTTTGCAACCCTTGGTAAATAGGTTATGTCATATTGACTTAACTTCATTCCCCATTTTATCAAACGCCTGAAAGTTTCTAGTTTACTAAACACTTATTTTAGTGGATAATTAGTCAAGAGTTTAAGGAATATGCTTTGAAATAAGAACTCAACTCTCGACTGTTAACACCGAAATAATAAGTTAATTTTCCATGATTGAATATCTGATCTTCGCATCTTTCGACCTCTTACTTATATAATATACAAGCATTTTACTGCATTTTCCTCTCTTAACAATAATAAGCTTATAGCATGCTCAGATAATGTCATGTACAAGAATAAGTCCTTGGCCTATATGGGAGTAGATAGAATTAAAGGTTTTTCTAACTTTTATGTTCTTGGAAAGCATTTCTTCATTTACCGTTCACTCGAATGTTCTACATTTCTGGATGAAATTGAAGAATGCATTACATTTTTGTAACACCTGGATTTGTAATAAAAATAAATAATTAATTAATTAAAAAAGGCATTTTGGTAAATTTACATAAATGTTGAAAACAAACTTTTTACAAATTAAGGAATTTGGGAAATATTACTTTTCCATTATGTCAAGTAGATTTTTCTACCCAAAATTATATATAACCTCATAAATGGACACCAGATGAAGGAGATACGGACAATTCACCATAACATGCTTTCCGAGACAAAAAGGGTCAGAAGCCCAAGTGGGCTGAAGGGGATTTCGGGATTTGTGCATAGATAAAAAAGAGATGTACGTAATTCTTATTCCCATCTCTTCTTTCTTCATCCAGTAACCGTCGCCAAACTCTAAATTAAAAACATCATCTTTATTCTTCAAATCTACACCGAATTCTTTAAAAATAATATCAAATCAAAGAGAAAAACAGGAGCAGTCCAATCCAAATCATATCAACTCAAATAGAAAATGAGAAGCACAAATTAAATCAAATCAAAGAAGGAGGTGAAAATTTCACCTAAAATCAACCAAATTGGTAATCCTAGGTGAGTGGGTAATAAATGATTATGTTGTTATACGAATTAAATTACACTTATACATCAATTTAGGTTTTAAAATATGATTTAGAACTAATTTGATGTTTTAATTGATGATTTATATGAATTAGATAATTCGAAAGACTCTGAATCACTACTTTTATAATATAATAGAAATGAAATGGGGGAAAGGTAAATTGTATTACAAATTCACCTTAAAAACCATATAGATCCGATTCCTTACTGTAGATAAAAGTTAATTTTGACCATAGTATAGTTTATGTGGCCAATTTGATAAATTACATCAAAAATTTAAGTTTAGGTAAAAATTTGAATAAACTTGGAGATAGACCGAGGCTTACTCGAGGCTTACCAATGGCCGACTTTGGGCCATACCCAAGAAAACTCGAGGTAAGCCCTAGTCTAAAAACTTGGAGGCATGCATGAGGCTACCTAAGGCTTACCTGAGGCCGATTCTAAGCCAGACCCAGGAAAGCACTGCGCAAGCCCCAAGCATCAATATATATATATATATATATATATATATATATATATATATATTTATGAATCAGTAATCATTTGGGCATATTAAAAGATGTTAGTGAATATGGGTAAGTATTTAAAATGAAATAATAATGAATTATAAGTTGCATTCGAAATCCGTAAAGAATATTGAACGACAAATGAGCAAATTGGACAAAATAAAAAGTTAAAATGTCAAACAATCGAACGGTCGATTGATGATGTTCAGCCAGTCGATTGATGTGCTGTTAAAAAAAATGTTAACAGGTGAGCGATCAACCGATTGAATTGGAACAATCGACCGACCACCTGTAAGTTGCATAGTTCGATCCTAGACCCATTCCAGGACAAGTAGAATAGTTCAAGGATCTGTTTCCCACTTTGTTGACAGTCTATAGTTCATGTAGCATTACGATATTGTATAATGTGACACTCAACACTAGTGTGTGATTGTATCATAATTAGATTGCTTTTATTGTTACTGCTAGCAACATGGTTGCACATTTCAGTATGTGAATCATTGGGAGAATGGAGATATATATCCATATTAGTAGGATTTATGTCATTCGACCGATGTACCCGTAGGGGAATCGATTTTTTGTTCGATCATATATGTAATCGGTTGAATAATATGGAGTGTAGGACACATTAGTATATCATCGAGATCGTATACTCCCCACATCGATTGATGGTTTACCATCTGGATTGTGTACTCGATATATGCCTTAGGCTACATACCATCGAGATTGTATCCTAATGTATTAGATTGTATAGGTAATTTACCATCGAGACTGTATGCTCGATGTATTGTTAGGTTTATCCAATTTTAGGATGTCCAACTTTCAGGTGGGATCCAAGTGGACTATTATCGAACTTAAGATGTGTTATGGGTTATTGTCTCATATCGTATAAGTTGGCTAACCTGTTGGGTGCATGTGTACATGATCAAATAAAGAAGATTAGGTTGTGTAGATTATAAATGTTAATTTAGTTTCATGTTAGCACCATGCCATTAGTGATATTTCTTACTCGCTAGACTATGTCTAACTCCTCTCTCTTTCCCTCTTCATACCTACTTTATAGGTTGACAGAGTATTGGGGTGTTAGGACTAGAGCAAGATACGTGGAGAGGGTGATCATGCGCACTTTATAGCCATTCAATCTATATCTTATTGTAATAATCAGACAAATATTTATTTCCATTCGTTTATCAGGAAATTTCCCTAGTTTATTTCTAAATAGGTCACTATTTGTTTAAGTAGAAATATTTGGTTTATTTTAGTTATTTATATTTTATTTATTCCGCTGTGAGATTTGAAAATGTAGATTGTTTAGAATTTATGTTTATCTATGTACCATACGAACTATCCCAACCTAACAATCCATCCTTCTTGGCATGACACGAGGTCGAACGTTGCATTTTGGCATTGAATCAGTGTGTCCGGAAGTGCGGGCTATTACAGTTGGTATTAGAGCTTAGGTTGAGTTATTCCTACTTTGTATGGCATATGAGAGAACATATTTGTAATTTTCTATTGTATATATATTTATATGCCGCACTCTATATATTTTGACTTGTAGAGGTAATTGTTGGCTTGTCCCTTATATAAGCAAATTACTATGAGTTAAAATAAATTTTAATATTACTGTAGTTTGGGGTGAAAAAAATTCATCATATATATTATAATATACTCCATAAATAATTGCTAATAGAGGGTCCCTATACTAACTAGTAGTAGTGAGTAAATTACGGATAAAGACGAATAAAAGGAAAAGTGGCACCCTGGAGTCCATAGAAAATAGGTAAAGGCATAATGAAGGCAAAGAGGGAGGACTCCTCATAGTTAGAGTAAATCTTCTCAATTAAATTGGAAGGCCTATTCTTTTATAGGAAATAGTTGCAGAAACTCCATTTGACTTGAGTTGAGTAGCTAAAGTGTACCTACATTGGAGTTGGACATTGTATTGGACGAGAGATTGGAGTTAACTATTTTTAGTAGGAGAGGAGCCAAAAACCAAATTTACTCATACATAATGCGTCTCAATTGCTATCATAACTTATAAGCCCTATATTTAAAACCTTTTGACTAATGCACATCTGACTTGGCTAACTTGCACACAATCCTTGTTTGTCTTTAAAGTGAAATGATTAGACATTGTTCGACCGAGATGAAAATTTATAATTAGTTTCAAAACAAAATTTATTATATTTATCTCATTCAATTAACTTATTATTCTATCATCTTTATTAGCATTTTTTTATTATAATTAAAATCTAAGTGTATAACAATTATTATAAACACTTAAATTTTATTTATAAAATCATTTTATATTGTATATTATCCAATTACATTTTAACTTCTAAATAATTTAGGTAAGTTATATTGAAATGCAATTTAGCACTATACAAATAAAATTTTCAAATTCAATTATTTCAAGTTTAAATATTTATCCAAAATTTTTGACTTCAGCTTATAATTGAAATCATCTTTAAATCATAAACCTAAGAATTTAAATCTTCGATTTACTTCAAACAATTTTGAGATAAATATTTATAGTATATATCAGATCAAAATTAATTTATATATATATATATATATCTAATAAATCAGGTCATACCACAGAAATTCAAATCAAATTCAATTTTAAAAACAAAAGTGTAGCAAAGCTACTGAATGGTCTCTTCACTTCGAAACTCGAAAATGAATGTCGATGATGCAGCCATCATCACCGAAATTATTTTCCAGCGACAAAAGAGAAGAGTATTGATTTAAACATTTTAAAATTCTTTGAAAATCATTTATATTCGAAAATACTTTAAACTATACATATTTAAAACTTTAAAACCAAAGTTTGAAATCATCGGAAATTAAATTCTCAAATTTCTGATTTAAATTCATTTCAATTCCAAATCAATTTATAAACCATTTTATAAATTCATTTAGAACAATAAATGATAATCAAATATTATCATTTCAAACAACCAATTTAATTAACTATTTAATTCCAGAAAATCCAATACTTATATATATATATATAATATAATCATATGAATCTATTCAATTTACCAAATTTGAAAATAATATTGTGTCAGTTTTGCTCTATTCAAGTGTTTTGGAAATCCTATCGATAGCGTTGATCAGACGAATCGATCGAAAACCCAAATCAACATCAACAACTCAAACAACACAATATATAAAACATTTTAATATTAATTACAAATACACTCCCTCACTCGATAATTCAAGACTGGATTTCAAAGCAAAGATGAGATTCAAAGTAGAGGAACTCTAATCAAATAGAATTCTACTAAAAGATAGACTCAATAAGGAGATAAGATGATTGAATTTAAAATTGGAAGATGGATAAATTTATATAAATCGTGGGTAACCTTAACCGGGTCAACCGTGACTTTAAGAATACGATCGATGCGAAATTCTGAATCAAATCGACATCAGATCACAAGAGATAGTAGCATCTAATCCGAGGATACAGAAATCTCGGCGAATCAATGCTGTTGTAAAGGAGTTTCACCCCTTTACAAATCATTCTAGGATTGGCGGGACCGCCGATTCATTATAGAGATCATTCGAAGTGGAGTTATGGGATACTCCAGAATCAAAACGACACGAATAGGGGAGACACGAATGGTCTTTGGAATCGAAGGGAACGTTCCAAAATTCAAAGAAACCGAGTCAAAGAAGAAGGAATTCAAGCTCGAATGAACGTGATTCTGTAATCGAATTTACTCTATATGCTGAGTTTTGCCTAAAACCAGAGCTCTGATACCAACTGTAACGACAAAATTTTTTCAACCATTCGCATCCGAACATGCCGGAATTTAATTGCTCGAAATACCAGATTGTTAATTAAAATTTGGCAAAACTCAGCATATACAGTAAATAAATAATCACAGAATCATAGACACAGAGTAATATAACAATATGCAGCGGAAACAAATGAATAGTAGTTGATGAAGCTACTATATATATAACAGAGTTAAATAAGTTACAACAGATCTCGAATACAATAGTCAAATACAAAAATCAAAATACATCATTAGAATCAACTGAATATCTGAAAGCTGGATAGATAGCTGGATCTCCAAGCGAAGCTCCAACTCCAAAGGTGAGTCTCGAATACTGGTACACTCAGTCTGACCCGAGCGTGAAGAAAACACAAAACACTCGAGTCAAGATTAACATTCTTATATCAATAAATCCAACTCAAGTGAAATAACGACTGAAATACAAGTAACTCAAAGGATGTTTGGGATAACCATCCTCCAAGGAACCATTAAACTATCTACTATGTAGTAGTGTACGCTAAGTAGATAATGCCTATCAGTAATATAAAGTATCAAAATAGCGTTAAGGCGTTACCATTATCCCCCTTAACACATTTTATATAAGCGTCATAGTCTATACAGCACTGTAAACTCCACCGTAAACTAGTGGGCTATCAGGGAGTACTCCATAGGTATAACACAAAACAAATCGTAGTGGTTGTGCATAGGGATACAAGTATGACAAGGCACATGAGGCAATACCGAAGGTAGTGAAACTACCGTTTGCCTGATCCGGACTGGTGAGAATGCATCGCCGCAACAATCGCAACACCGCGAAACAACACTCCCAATTCAAGGGTGCGCACCAATCAAAAACAAGTAATGAGTAGTTTACGAAGAAGTGTGTCCGCTAGAGGTAACTAACCTCACTGGCCCGGCACGGCTCCTGTTTAAGTCATTTCCAATTTGACACAAGTGTCAAGGTCATCCATTATCGTTCTCTTTCTTCAAATCCAGCAACGTCATCATTCCAACCACTTCATTCTGGATCACACTCCGCATATAACAGTTATTAAAGTGGTTTTCGATTTGGACAGAGAGTATGTCCCTAACCGATCCCGGACTCTTCAATAACTACGTAATCATTACACCGATTGGTTATTTAATAAACTTTCAAAATAGTTTATATTTCAAAACCAAAATATCATTGCCTTTTCAAAACCATATCCATACGATATCAATTTCACTTCAAATAAATCCATTTCCAAAACCATATCACTTTCCAAAGTTATATCGCTTTCGAAATCGTAAGTCTTTTAAAATCAAAACCTTGAAATTCATAACACTTTGAACCTATAGCTTGAAATCATAACATTTTGGAATCCATAACACTTTCCTCTTAAACAGTTTAGATATTAAAATTTGTGTATAAAATAAAATAGTTTATAAAATAAAATAGTTTATATAAAATAGTTATAAGTTAAAATAGTTTATAATAAAATAATATATATTGAAAATGATTTATATAAAATAGTTTATATTAAATTAATTTATAAAGTAGAATATAAATAGTTGTAGGTATAGTTTAAAATACTTTATAAAAAAAAAAAGCTTCCATAAATTCACAAATCGATTCAAATTAACTCGACTTCCAAATTCACTTAATTTAATCTCAATTCATAAATTTCAACTCAATTCAATTTCTCAATAAACCATTTTAAATTATACCGATTTCGAATACAGATTTGAAACACAAAATAAACCATTAAATTTCAATATATTTTAAAGCTTAAAATATTCCACATTTCAAAAACTAAATTTGATAATTCCATTTATATCTCAATTTAATTTCATTACATTTAGTTTCTGAGATATTTCTTTAATCATTTCAATACATCTAAATACAACTTAAATTTACAAATTTATATAAACAAAATATCCCATTTAAATTTATTCAAGTTTGAAATATTCATTTAAGCCACTTTTTAATCAAATTCAAGTTATAAAACATATCTTAAAATTTCAAATTTAATAGAGTTCAAATCAAACTTATTTAAGTATAATTCTTAAATAATTAAGAATTCGAAATCAATTTCAAATTTACCTTTCAACCTGAAACATTATAAACTCTATATTTGAAAATATAAATTTAACATAAATACTTAAACATATTTTATATTGATTCAAATCAACTTTATTAAGTCAACTTAAATAAATCTTTAAAATCAATATTTATTAAAACCATATATTTCTTTTCAAAACCATAGAAATCATTTCAAATTATTTATATATAGACCAACGGTGTCTGTATATAATTTTCTACCCTATGGTCAAGTGATACGGATATTTATCATTTCAATCCGTAAGTAATATATATATACGGGTATATATCTTTTCAACCCGAAATCCCAAATTCAATTCAATGAAAATCGCTTGGGTTTATCATTTCAACCCATAACGATTTTCTCCTATTCTACAGATCGTTCGGGTATGTATCATTTCAACCCATAGTGAATTCTATATTAATAGGGAACTTGCAGAGTGATAACAGATATGATAATAATATAACAACATATATCATCAATATAAATAACAGATAATGGTGACAGGTGTCTCAGGTGAACATATATGGATAATGGCATATATATATAGCAATATAAATAACAGATAATGGTATCAGACGTCATAGGTGAACAGATGCAGATGATGGCATATATATAGCAATATAAATAACAGATAATGGTGTCATATGTGACGACCGCCCATGACCCTTGCACCGAATCTAGAGATAGTGCGCTGTAAAGTGTGCCAGGCAGCCATGGACGATTGCCAGGGTAAATTAAAACAACATAATCTATCGTATTACTCACAGCGCATGGACAAAATACAATAGAATATATATATAGTGAAGTTTCACAGAAATAGAATCTCATCAATAAAACTTCATAATAGTTGGATACAACATCAAGATAGTCAATACATCAAGCCTCACTACATATCACTCAGAGACTTATATAAAGCAGCGGAACATCCAGTACATATAATAAGAAGATAATATGCAACCCTCCAGCTCGTCTTCGATATCAGCATCGTGGAAAGAAAGAACAGCACCTGTCACCTGCTACCTAGTCTGCCCGTCCCAAAATGGACGAACAGCCCAAGGCAATAAGAGTTAAACATAAAGCCTTGAGTCAGACAACAGTCTTAGTGAGCAGTAAATTAACTAACAACATACCAAAAGAGCATAAAGGAAAGGAATAGGAATACAACCCTCCCACTCCACCTCTTTCTACAGTGATAGCCCCCAGACACACACTAAGTAGAAGCAAACATAGTAAAGCACACAATTTAAAGTAAAGCAATTATCACTCGAGTCAAGGGCGATGTTTTCCAAGTACAAACCCCCAAGGCCTAAACCAAGATCAGATAAGCACCCAGAAAATACCGCTCTTAAGACCGAATGACGATACAACCAAACATCCATGACTCTGGCTATCACTGTTATCATTGCCTGGATACCATCGTTAATTTGAATGACCGGCACATTCTTTCAGCCGTCCGCCAAGGGCTAATGGAAACCCCGATTCTAGACATAACTCTGCACGTCATTGTGACCCGTGCCTAGGACTATCGAATCTGCCCAGAGTACTTGACTATCAATCATTAGCCTTCAGGGACTATCGAATCTGCCCAACGTACTCTTGCTTTGAGCATGCTAGAACCTTCAACAACGATGAGATCTCAGCCTCCTAGTCATCCTCCTCGACGACTATTTCCATACTAGCTCAAGCGCCTCTCGAGCAAACCATTATCCTCAACTCGAACCATTTCACCGAGTTATCATCATGCTTGGAATGATCCCGTCTGGATTAGACCAAGGCTATCTCACATCATACTTTGCCTCATCATCATCATAGCAAAGTCTCATCTCAACATCATCATCAAATCTATCCATATGAGCTTCATCATCCGCTACATATGCCACGTGCAGCTTTCCCAATTCAAGAGCCTTTCCCTTAGCTTTTGAATCATCTTCGACTATCTTGTCTAAATCAAATCATCAATCATCTAATTCATAGCAATCAATCAAGTCAAACATTAATCCAAGTAAACAAGCATTCAAATATGATCTAAATAGACAATTATAACAATAATGGCAATTTCGTAATTAAAGAGTTGAAAGTCTAACAAGCATGAAAACATGAGAAATATCTCTACAATCTTGATGAATGAACTTGCATAGGTTAACATGTAGAAAAATGGTTGTCAAATCATCATGAACAATGGATCTATATGGATCTACACATAAGATTAGGAAAATGCATAGAAATCACTACTTTAACACCAAATCAAGCCAACGATCCGATATACTCCTTTGGATCCGTGTGAGAGATAATCACCACTCACCCAATCACCAAAACAACTCAAAAGCAACACACTTCGGATCTGGACAGCGGAGGATCTAACTTGATCTATCACCAATCCGCTTCAAACGATGAAATCTCTCTTTGAAGAATGTAGATCTTCAATCTAAGCTCTTTGATCTTCGATTTGATCTTCAATATGGATGAAAGGAATCACTAGATTAGAGTGGAGAAAAGAAGTGAAGAAGTGTAGAAGTCGAGCTCTCAAAATGGCAGCACTTCGTCGCTTTGAAATCCGGATCCCCAAAAATGAAGAAGTGGACGAGTATTTATAGGCAGATTTTAGGTCGTCCGCCCCTTAAGTCGTCGCCGACTTAATTCTCCCACCGACCTACGACCTAGAAAAATTTCTGACCTAAAGACCCACGCGACTTTAACAGCTCATGACTTAACACGGTAGCCGACCTAGGACTTAACTGGGTATACGACATAACGACTCAACAACAGGTGCGACCTAACTGCTTAGCATAAGCGAGCATCCACTCGACCTAACGAATGCGCGACTTACGACTTAACTTATATGCGCGACCTAATAGGGTCTCCGACCTAACAGGGTAGCCGACCTAAAACCCACGCGACTTAACTCTTAAGTCGTCTACGACCCAACTACACTAACCACTAGGTCGCTAACTACTGTAGGATACTAACCCTTAAGTCGCTCAAAACCTTAGGTCGCTAACATCCTATAGGTCGTTCCAACCGACCTAACCTACCTCAGGACCTAAGCCAGCACTCGACCTATCTTCTATACAACCTATCCCCAAACCCTAGGTCGTCTACGACATAACTTCCCACACGACCAAAGCTATCCTACGACCAAACTCTTAAGTCGCTTACTCTTGAGTCGCCAAATCCTTAAGTCGTCCCAATCTCTCCTAAGTCGGTCAGTTCCTTAGATCGTCTATCTCTTAGGTCGTACACTTCCTAAGTCGGTCACTCGACCTAAGCCACCCCATACAACCTAATTTCCCCACGACTTATCCTAATGCCTAGGTCGCTCCAAACCTTCCTACGACCTAAGACTTAGACTCTAGACGACTTGTCAACAATGCGACCAATTGTCAACTGTTCTACGATGTTTCGATCCGTGAAAATACGGGTTGTTACATTCTCTCCCCCTTAGGAATTTCGCCCCCGAAATTCCAAACAAACAAAGCAATCAAAGACTATTCTGCACGCCTACCATCCATAGAAATCAACAAACCATGCATCCAATTCTAGCTTAGCGTACAGAATTCTAACACTAGAACAAGTTACAATATCGTGAGATGACACGACACCTTAGGGCCATACCTTGAAGAGTTCAGGATGAGCTGCCTTCATCCTCTCTTCCACCTCCCACGTACAGTCGTTATCATCATCACTCCATTGTATCTTGAGCAACTTAACTACCTTCCTCCTAAGCTGTTTCGTGTCGGTTTCCACAACACGAACCGGCTTACGAGGTCTCTTATCGACTGGATCAACTTCAAAGTCTTCACAGCTATCAGCAGAAACCACTGTATTCGAGTCGTACACATACTTCCGTAGATATGATACGTGAAAAACATTGTGCACACCCGACATCTTCTCTGGTAACTCCAATCTGTAGGCGAGCTTTCCAATTCGCTCGATGATCAGGAATGGTCCAACAAATCTCGGAGTCAATTTCCCTTTCTTCCCGAATCGAATAACATTCTTCAATGGAGAAATCTTTGCAAAAACCATATCACCTACGTCGAATTCCAAATCCTTACGACGCTTATCAGCATAACTTTTCTGACGGTTTTGGGCTGCCTTCATTCGTTGCCGAATGATCTCTATGAAATCCGAAGTCTGTCGAATCATCTCTGGCCCAAGCATCAACCTTTCTCTGGTCTCTAACCAACATGTCAGAGAGTTACACGGTCTTCCATACAATGCCTCATACGGTGCCATACCAATGCTTGACTGGTAACTGTTGTTATATGAAAATTCCACCAAATGAAGATGATCTTCCCATGATTCTCCGAAATCCAAAACACAAGCTCTAAGAAGATCTTCCAAAACTCGGTTGACTCTCTCAGTCTGACCATCTGTCTGAGGATGATAAGCTGTACTCAAACACAACTCGGTTCCCAAAACTTCCTGAAAGCTCTTCCAAAATCCACTAGTGAACAATGGGTCTCGATCGCTCATTATACTCTTCGGAATACCATGGAATCGAACTATCCACTTGACATACAACTCAGCCAACTTTGATGCAGTCCTAGTCGATCGAACAGGAATGAATCTTGCACTCTTAGTCAGACGATCTACGATGACCCAAATTCCTTCATTTTCCGTTCTGGTTCTAGGTAATCCATCGATAAAATCCATCGACACTTGCTCCCACTTCCAGGTAGGAACTTCTAATGGCTGAAGCAATCCACTGGGCTTCTTCTGCTCGGCCTTTACCAACTGGCAGTTCATGCACTTGGAAATAAAATTTCCAACATCCTTCTTCATACCTTCCCAGTAATAGGTTCTCTTCATATCCCGATACATCTTATTTCCACCTGGATGAATTGTCAACTTCGAGTGATGACTTTCCCTCAGAACTTCACTCCTCAATTCATCTATATCGGGAACAACTAGTCGTCCTTGCTTCCGAAGCCAACCCTCTCGATCGACCTCAAATCCTTTATCCTTCTCTGGGTCCAATCCAGATTCCAAATCACGGATAATCTTGACAAGCTTATCGTCTCGCTTTTGGCTCTCGCCAATCCTTTCCACAAGAGTCGGTCTTATCGATAAGTTTTCCAACATCTCAGGTTCCAATTCACATCTGGGCCTGAAGTCAAATCCAACTAAGTACTTGAGACTCTTCCATTTTGAAAACATGGCTCCCAATCCTGCATGTCTTCGACTTAACGCATCTGCCACTGCGTTACCTTTTCCCGGAGTATAAGCTATACCAAAATCATATGATGCCAAAAACTCTAGCCAACGTTGCTGCCAAAGATTCAAATCCTTTTGGGAGAAAAGATACTTCAACGACTTATGATCTGTAAACAATTCGAATCGAACTCCCAATAGATACTGTCTCCACATCTTCAGAGCAAAAACAATCGCCGCTAACTCCAAATCATGAGTTGGGTAATTCCTTTCATGCGGCTTCAGTTGTCGACTTGCATACGCAACAACTTTATCTCTCTACATTAGCACGGCTCCAAGTCCGGTACCACATGCATCGGTGTAAACCACCATCTCATCATTCCCACTTGGAATGGTCAAAACAGGAGCACTTGTCAATCGCTCTTTCAGGATTCTGAAAGCTTTCTCACACTTATCTTCCCATCTGAACACTTGGTTCTTTTTCGTTAATCTTGTTAACGGTGCAGCCACCTTGGAGAAGTCTTTGATAAACCGTCAATAATATCCTGCTAATCCAAGGAAACTTCTCACATCAGATGCATTCTTAGGTCTAACCCAATCCTGGATTGCTGCCACCTTAGCGGGATCAACCGCTATTCCATTTCCAGAGATAACATGGCCTAAGAACCTCACTTCACTCTTCCAGAAATGACACTTCGAAAACTTAGCCTTCAGCTGATGTTTCTGCAAGATTTCCAAAACAATACGCAAGTGCGTCTTGTGCTCTTCTTTAGTTCTGGAATAAATCAGAATATCATCCACGAACACAAGTACTAACTTACTCAACTGATCTCTGAACACCCTATTCATAAGATCCACAAAATATGCTGGCGCATTAGTCAATCCAAAATGAATTACCAGCCACTCAAAGAAATCGGATGGTGTCCTAAAAGCTGTCTTCGGCACACTGTCCTTAGCAACTCTCAACTGGTGAAATCCCGTTGCCAAATCCATCTGAGAAAACACCTTAGCTTCGTGAAGCTGATCAAACAAGTCATCTATTCTCGGCAATGGATACTTGTTCTTCTTAGTCACCTTATTCAGTTCACGATAATCCACACACAACCTCAACGATCCATCCGCTTTGGTAACAAACACAACTGGTGCACCCCATTCGGACACACTACGTCGAATGAATCCTTTCTGTAAAAGATCATCAACTTGCACCCTCAACTCTTGCTGTTCCCTAGGCGCCATCCGCCTAAGAGGCATCACAACAGGTCTGGCTCCTTCAACTAGATCTATACGAAACTCGATCTCTCTATGCGGTGGTAACCCTTTGACCTCGTCAAAGACATCCTCAAATCCATTAACGATTGGCAATGATGACAGTCCATCCCGTGGAACAACCAGCGAATACATGAAGCTCATGAAGACGCCTTCTTCATGCTTACATCGTATCATAATCTTTCGCCCCTCCACATTCTCGACTGTCACCTCCAACCTCTCACAATCAACCTTTGCCGCATACTTCCTAAGCCAGTCCATACCCAAAATAATTCCGAACCCCGCAAAGTTTAGAACAAAGCAATCACAAACAAAAGAGCAATCATGACTCGATACAATCAGACCATGGCATAGCATACACAAACAAGACGAACCCCCAACCGGATTAGTCACAACCAATGGCCTATCAACAATATCTGGTTCTAAACCCAACCGGCCTACAAGTTCATTACAAACAAACGAATGCGACGCCCCAGTATCAAATAACACTCTAACTGGAACACCACAAATGGAGAGAGTACCCTGAACCACCACACTCTTTCCTTTCTCTTCAGCGGTAGGAGCTTTCGAAGACGATGGAACAGCTCCCAAAGCATAAGCTTGCACAATCTGCTTGTCCTTCCGTGGTTCTGGACAATCCTTCCTGATATGCCCCGGCTTGTCACAGTTGTGACACTTCATCGGTACCTTCGGATTCTTACAATCCCTAGAGAAATGGCCCTTCTGTTGACAATTGTAGCAAGTCACTTCGCCCTTCGGCTTCTTATGTCCATCCTTACCCTTCTGCTGTTGCTGCTTCCTCTTCTTGCTTCCACCCTATTGTGGTTTAGACTCTCCCCTAGTCACAGCAACAACAGATCCTTCCTTAGGAAACAGACTCTCATGCCTGAGAGCTTTCTCCACAAGCTTCTCAAATGATCCACCAACTGCTTCCCAAGATAACTGTCCAAGCCTGTCACAAAGTTCTCATTCTTCTGATATGCAGATTCAATATACGACCGGGCATACTTGGACAAAGCTTCAAACTCAGAAACATACTCAAGAACTGGTCTTCCACCTTGCTTGAGCTCCACAAACTTCTTGAACAGAACAGACTTCTGAGCTGTAGAAATGAACTTAGCTTCAAATCTGACTTGGAATTGCTCCCAAGTAATCTCTTCCTCCGGAGTATCAATGGTGATAGAGTTCCACCAATCAGAAGCTCTTCCTTGAAGCTGCCTTGATGCTAACTTCCTCTTAGTTGCATCCTCAATTCCCAAATCACCAAAGATCCTTCTACAAGCATCTATCCATCTCTGGACCTCAATGGTTGATTTCGTTCCCAAGAAAACCTTTCCTCCAAGAGCAGTGTAGTCCTTACACAGCTTAGCAAAATCCACCGGTTTTGGAGTTTGAACTTGAACTCCAACATCCACCGATGGCCCTGGAGCTGGCATCCTTCTCATGATCGAAGTCATCATAGCTTCGAACATAGCAGCATAATCAGCAGCTCCCTCAGTAGCACGGCCTTCCCTAGCAGCTGGTCTCCCTCTTCGACTCATTCTCAATATCTATAAAAAGGAATGATTAGCACATCTTGAGAAACAACTGCATAAAGGACTCAAACTCTACTAAGTTACTATATTATATATAGTAATCATCCATCAAAACACAATTACGTCTCTCATACGTAGTTACGTCAGCGAGCGTTGGGTAAAATCGATTAACCAATGCTCTAATACCAAATGTGACGACCGCCCATGACCCCTGCACCGAATCTAGAGATAGTGCGCTGTAAAGTGTGCCAGGCAGCCATGGATGATTGCCAGGGTAAATTAAAACAACAGAATCTATCGTATTACTCACAGCGCATGGACAAAATACAATAGAATATATATATAGTGAAGCTTCACAGAAATAGAATCTCATCAATAAAACTTCATAATAGTTGGATACAACATCAAGATAGTCAATACATCAAGCCTCACTACATATCACTCAGATACTTATACAAAGCAGCGGAACATCCAGTACATATAATAAGAAGATAATATGCAACCCTCCAGCTCGTCTTCGATATCAGCATCGTGGAAAGAAAAAACAGCACCTGTCACCTGCTACCTAGTCTGCCCGTCCCAAAATGGACGAACAGCCCAAGGCAATAAGAGTTAAACATAAAGCCTTGAGTCAGACAACAGTCTTAGTGAGCAGTAAATTAACTAACAACATACCAAAAGAGCATAAAGGAAAGGAATAGGAATACAACCCTCCCACTCCACCTCTTTCTACAGTGATAGCCCCCAGACACACACTAAGTAGAAGAAAACATAGTAAAGCACACAATTTAAAGTAAAGCAATTATCACTCAAGTCAAGGGCGATGTTTTCCAAGTACAAATCCCCAAGGCCTAAACCAAGATCAGATAAGCACCCAGAAAATACCGCTCTTAAGACCGAATGACGATACAACCAAACATCCATGACTCTGGCTATCACTGTTATCATTGCCTGGATACCATCGTTAATTTGAATGACCGGCACATTCTTTCAGCCGTCCGTCAAGGGCTAATGGAAACCCCGGTTCTAGACATAACTCCGCACGTCATCGTGACCCGTGCCTAGGACTATCGAATCTGCCCAGAGTACTTGACTATCAATCATTAGCCTTCAGGGACTATCGAATCTTCCCAACGTACTCTTGCTTTGAGCATGCTAGAACCTTCAACAACGATGAGATCTCAGCCTCCTAGTCATCCTCCTCGACGACTATTTCCATACTAGCTCAAGCGCCTCTCGAGCAAACCATTATCCTCAACTCGAACCATTTCACCGAGTTATCATCATGCTTGGAATGATCCCGTCTGGATTAGACCAAGGCTATCTCACATCATACTTTGCCTCATCATCATCATAGCAAAGTCTCATCTCAACATCATCATCAAATCTATCCATATGAGCTTCATCATCCGCTACATATGCCACGTGCAGCTTTCCCAATTCAAGAGCCTTTCCCTTAGCTTTTGAATCATCTTCGACTATCTTGTCTAAATCAAATCATCAATCATCTAATTCATAGCAATCAATCAAGTCAAACATTAACCCAAGTAAACAAGCATTCAAATATGATCTAAATAGACAATTATAACAATAATGGCAATTTCGTAATTAAAGAGTTGAAAGTCTAACAAGCATGAAAACATGAGAAATATCTCTACAATCTTGATGAATGAACTTGCATAGGTTAACATGTAGAAAAATGGTTGTCAAATCATCATGAACAATGGATCTATATGGATCTACACATAAGATTAGGAAAATGCATAGAAATCACTACTTTAACACCAAATCAAGCCAACGATCCGATATACTCCTTTGGATCCGTGTGAGAGATAATCACCACTCACCCAATCACCAAAACAACTCAAAAGCAACACACTTCAGATCTGGACAGCGGAGGATCTAACTTGATCTATCACCAATCCGCTTCAAACGATGAAATCTCTCTTCGAAGAATGTAGATCTTCAATCTAAGCTCTTCGATCTTCGATTTGATCTTCAATATGGATGAAAGGAATCACTAGATTAGAGTGGAGAAAAGAAGTGAAGAAGTGTAGAAGTCGAGCTCTCAAAATGGCAGCACTTCATCGCTTCGAAATCCGGATCCCCAAAAATGAAGAAGTGGACGAGTATTTATAGGCAGATTTTAGGTCGTCCGCCCCATAAGTCGTCGCCGACTTAATTCTCCCTCCGACCTACGACCTAGCAAAATTTCCGACCTAAAGACCCACGCGACTTTAACAGCTCACGACTTAACACGGTAGCCGACCTACGACTTAACTGGGTATACGACATAACGACTCAACAAGAGGTGCGACCTAACTGCTTAGCATAAGCGAGCATCCACTCGACCTAACGAATGCGCGACTTACGACTTAACTTATATACGCGACCTAACAGGGTCTCCGACCTAACAGGGTAGCCGACCTAAAACCCACGCGACTGAACTCTTAAGTCGTCTACGACCCAACTATGCTAACCACTAGGTCGCTAACTACTGTAGGATACTAACCCTTAAGTCGCTCAAAACCTTAGGTCGCTAACATCCTATAGGTCGTTCCAACCGACATAACCTACCTCACGACCTAAGCCAGCACTCGACCTATCTTCTATACGACCTATCCCCAAACCCTAGGTCGTCTACGACATAACTTCCCACATGACCAAAGCTATCCTACGACCAAACTCTTAAGTCGCTTACTCTTGAGTCGCCAAATCCTTAAGTCGTCCCAATCTCTCCTAAGTCGGTCAGTTCCTTAGATCGTCTATCTCTTAGGTCGTACACTTCCTAAGTCGGTCACTCGACCTAAGCCACCCCATACGACCTAATTTCCCCACGACTTATCCTAATGCCTAGGTCGCTCCAAACCTTCCTGCGACCTAAGACTTAGACTCTAGACGACTTGTCAACAATGCAACCAATTGTCAACTGTTCTACGATGTTTCGATCCGTGAAAATACGGGTCGTTACATCATATGTCACAAGTGAACAGATACAGATGATGGCATATATATAGCAATATAAATAACTAACAGCAGCATATTTCAATTGTCGTTTCAATTGAAATCAAATTTAATAAATATAAGAATGTTAATCGTGAGTGATTGCTCACCTTTCGAGGCTAGAGAAATGAACGGAATGAGATGAGTTACGGATCCAAGCGTGAATTTCGAAGAAAAGCAAGATGGATTCGAGTTTGACGGACAATGCTGATAATTGGAATCGATGAAAATAAATTAGAAGTGCTTGATGTAGACTGAAGCGAAACATATAAATTATGCTGTCATATTATTTTCTTAACCAATATTAATTTTTTGAAACTCATTAAAATTATATATATATATATATATTTATAAAAACTTATATAGATATATACATAAACGTATCACAAGTATGCATATAATTTAAAACAAAACTTATATAAACTTTTAATATCTAATAGAATATACTCATACTTATAAATGATATCTATATAACTACAAAATATTAATACTTCAAACATACATATACAAACATATCACTTTATATATATATATACTACGTGAAACCACAATATATATAACCCTTTTGATTTAAATCTATATATATTTCAAAATTAAAGTAACCATATATGTAAAACATACTCAGACTTACATTATATATCATATAACAGTTATACTTAACCGATATATATAGTACACATAAACTAGAACATATATTTCTCAAACTCCCTTTAAATCTATAAAACCCATTTTCCTTTTCAAAAGGTTTGCAAATATTAACATCAATATTCTCTCAGACAATATAAATTATCAACAAAATTTCCGTATGAATATATATATAACCAGTTATGTAAATGTAACCCATCTGCTTCGCATGCTATAGGATATAATAAAATTATATATCTGTATACTAAGTTTCAAAAGAAAAATGCAATGCCCACCCTTATATATAACATCATGTGCATATTATACTTTAATCAACACCTATATATATTATATGTATCCACTGCAAAATGTCAACATTCCATTATACATATATCTATTCCAAGGTACTACATAACCATATACATTCAGGCACATCGAAATTTATACCAAAGCTGTGAACATATATATACAATATCTTTTATATATGACTTATATAACTAAACTGGAATACAAGCTCTGATATGCATTTATATTCAAAATACTGTTATGTTAATAATGGTTTCCAAATCTGCTCAAATAAAATATATGTACATTTTATATAAACAGCAACTGACACAAAAGTTTAACATATTATAACTACAATATAAATGCACAGGCAAACTATGCAAACAACATATATAATAGACTTGTATACAGTATACTTATATATATTACTAGCATACTTTATAAACATTGTATACACTGTATACATATATATTATAAACAAATTCATCTATAAATAGATTCATATAGCATTGCCTAAACAAACTACAATAAACTATATATATAATTACAGTAACAATTTCATTTAAACACTAAACTTATCAACCTGTATATAAGAATATATATATATATATATATATAAAATCACAAAACAACTTAATATATATATAAACAAACAACTATATATACAACCAAATGCTTTTATATATAACAGATCGTGTAGATCGTATACTCAGATATATATATGCCTATATAACTAATTAGTATATATACTAACCTATACAAAGAAGAAAAGAGGCTCGGCTATCAGATCAAGCGGTCAGCGAAAAGTTGCAGAGCTGAAGGAGTGCGGCCATGGCAGAGACAGGGCAAAGAGATGATAGGCCAGTCGATACTTGTTCGCGTGGTGGTGCCGTGGCAGCGAAGTGGTGAAGAAAAGAATGCGGTAGTGATTGGCTGTGCTTGGCTACGGAGAGAAGGTGAGGATGGGTTCGGAGGGTCTGGAAGTGGGCTCAGCTGGTGGTTGCTGTTGAGGTGGTGGGAGGCCTCGGTGCAAGAGAGAAGAAGAGTGGGGCGTGGCCGAAGCCTGGGTAAGAGGGAAGAGCGGCTCATGGTGTTCGGCAAGGCTACAGGTGGCTGATGCGCGTTTGGTGGTCGGCGGTTCAATGGTGGAGCGGTAGGCGGTGTTTGGAGTGGAGGTTGAAGGAGAGTTCGGTCGATCGAGAGAAGATGATGGTCTGGGAGAAAAAGGAGCTGCAAGGGAAGGGAGGCTTCGAAAATTGGAAAGGAAGTTAAGAAGATAGAAAACAAAAAGTAGATGAGCAATATTCTTTACTGACAGAGAAAAATATGAACCAACGTATCATAATGATTTTTGGGAATAGTAAAAGGGTAGTAGTACGTTGAATTCCGAGAGAAATTAAATGCTAATGTCAGTTTGGTTTAACACAGCAGAAAACGAATGGTCAAAGAATTCAAAAGTTCACTAAAACAAAAATCACAAATTCTTGTACCGATACGGTCCGATGTTTTACAGATTCCACCGCATATCGGTCTTCAAAATAAAGAATTGAATATACCGCAGTGCTCAGCACGACGAGACAATCAAAACGGTATACAGATATCAGTGGTATGATCGAATTATAAAAATTCAAATTTTCTACTAGCGGAAAATGCAGCAAAAACGCAAAAAAATAAGATCGACAGAGCTAAAGAAGTCCAAATTTGGAAAAACGAAAAATGACGTCTTAATCAGAAGATGAATTAGAATTTTCCTATGTAAAAATATTCAGGTTTGGAAAACATTTTATTATCATCAATTTTAACTGATATAAATTGGAATAAAATTTCACTAGAAAATAAACTTCCAAATTATCTGATGAAAATTTACCAGTTGCTATGATTAATTAGACGCATTCCAAATATCAAATTTTTATTTCAAAATTTTATCGTTTAAAATTTCACAAAATTTCAACTAATTACGTTATTAAAATAGTTAAAATTTATGGGTCGTTACACACTCCCCCACTCAAAACTTTTCATCCCCGAAAAGGAAGGAGGTAGGAGAATAGAAACAACCAGAAAGAAAATAGATTGGAATACAAGTAAAATAATTAATTTAAACCATATAAATTTCAATTTAAATTAATTAATATTTAACAATTTGGTTAAATCCCTTTGAGTTCACTTAAGTTAAATCAATCTATCTATTTCTAAATTCATTATCTTATTATCTAGTCATCCTTAATTAACAATTTCTAAATCATCAATTTGTATAATCATTTATTGTACTCATATTTTATTCAACAAATTTAATTCTTTTATTCCAAATTATTATTAAGTTTATTCCACTTAATATATCTTATTACATATATTTAAACCATATAAATTAATTTAAACCATATAAATTTCAATTTAAATTAATTGATATTCACCAGTTGATTTAAACCATTTGATTTCACTTAAGTTAAATCAAACTCAACTATTTCTAAATTCATTTTCTTTTTATCTAATTATCCTAAATCAACAATTTCTAAATCATCAATTTGTATAATCATTTATCATACTCATATTTTATTCAACAAATTTACTTTTTTTATTCCAAATTATTATTAACTTTATTCCGCTTAATATATCTTATTACATATATTTAAACCATATAAATTAATTTAAACTATATAAATTTCAATTTAAATTAATTTATATTCAATAATTGGTTTAAATTTAAGGTATTTCCAAAAGTTGATCTAATTTCAATTTGTTAATTCTTTCAGAACAAAATTTATTATATTTATCTCATTCAATTAACTTATTATTCTATCATCTTTATTAGCAATTTTTTATTATAATTAAAATGTAAGTGTATAACATTTATTATAAACACTCAAATTTTATTTATAAAATCATTTTATATTTATATTATCCAATTACATTTTAACTTCTGAATAATTTAGGTAAGTTATATTGAAATGCAATTTAGTACTATACAAATAAAATTTTCAAATTTAATTATTTCAAGTTTAAATATTTATCCAAAATTTTTGACTTCAGTTTATAATTGAAATCATCTTTAAATCATAAACCTAAGAATTTAAATCTCCGATTTACTTCAAACAATTTTGAGATAAATATTTATAGTATATATCAGATCAAAATTTATTTTTATATATATATATATATCTAATAAATCAGGTCATACCACAGAAATTCAAATCAAATTCAATTTTAAAAACAAAAGTGTAGCAAAGCTACTGAATGGTCTCTTCACTTCGAAACTCGAAAATGAATGTCGATGATGCGGCCGTCATCATCGAAATTATTTTCCAACGACAAAAGAGAAGAGTATTGATTTAAACATTTCAAAATTATTTGAAAATCATTTATATTCGAAAATACTTTAAATTATACATATTTAAAACTTTAAAACCAAAGTTTGAAATCATCGGAAATTAAATTCTCAAATTTCTGATTTAAATTCATTTCAATTCCAAATCAATTTATAATCCATGTTTATAAATTCATTTAGAAAAATAAATGATAATCAAATATTATCATTTCAAACAACCAATTTAATTAACTATTTAATTCCATAAAATCCAATACTTGTATATATATAATATAATCATACGAATCTATTCAATTTACAAAATTTGAAAATAATATTGTGTCAGTTTTGCTCTATTCAAGTGTTATGGAAATCCTATCGATAGCGTTGATCAGACGAATCGATCGAAAACCCAAATCAACAACAACAACAACTCAAACAACACAATATATAAAACATTTTAATATTAATTACAAATACACTCCCTCACTCGATAATTCAAGAATGGAATTCAAAGCAAAGATGAGATTCAAAGTAGAGGAACTCTAATCAAATAGAATTCTACTAAAAGATAGACTCAATAGGGAGATAAGATGATTGAATTTCAAATTGGAAGATGAATAAATTTATATAAATCGCCGGTAACCTTAACCAGGTCAACCGTGACTTTAAGAATACGATCGATGCGAAATTCTGAATCAAATCGACATCAGATCACAAGAGATAGTACCATCTAATCCGAGGATACAGAAATCTCAGTGAATCAATGCTGTTGTAAAGGAGTTTCACCCCTTTACAAATCATTCTAGGATTGGCGGGACTGCCGATTCATTATAGAGATTATTCGAAGTGGAGTTATGGGATACTCCAGAATCAAAACGACACGAGTAGGGGAGACACGAATGGACTTTGGAATCAAAGGGAACGTTCCAAAATTCAAAGAAATCGAGTCAAAGAAGAAGGAATTCAAGCTCGAACGAACATGATTCTGTAATCGAATTTACTCTATATGCTGAGTTTTGCCTAAAACCAGAGCTCTGATACCAACTGTAACGACCCGATATTTTCAACCATTCGCATCCGAACATGCCGGAATTTAATTGCTCAAAATACCAGATTGTTAATTAAAATTTAGCAAAACTCAGCATATATAGTAAATAAATAATCACAGAATCACAGACACAGAGTAATATAACAATATGCAGCGGAAACAAATGAATAGTAGTTCATGAAGCTACTATATATATAACAGAGTTAAATAAGTTACAACATATCTCGAATACAATAGTCAAATACAAGAATCAAAATACATCATTAGAATCAACTGAATATCTGAAAGCTGGATAGATAGCTGGATCTCCAAGCGAAGCTCCAACTCCAAAGGTGAGGCTCGAATACTGGTACACTCAGTCTGACCCGAGCGTAAAGAAAACACAAAACACTCGAGTCAGGATTAACATTCTTATATCAATAAATCCAACTCAAGTGAAATAACGACTGAAATACAAGTAACTCAAAGGATGTTTGGGAGAACCATCCTCCAAGGATCCATTAAACTATCTACTATGTAGTAGTGTACGCTAAGTAGATAATGCCTATAAGTAATATAAAGTATCAAAATAGCGTTAAGGCGTTACCATTATCCTGCTTAACACATTTTATATAAGCGTCATAGTCTATACAGCACTGTAAACTCCATCGTAAACTAGTGGGCTATCAGGGAGTACTCCATAGGTATAACACAAAACAAATCGTAGTGGTCGCGCATAGGGATACAAGTATGACAAGGCACATGAGGCAATACCCAAGGTAGTGAAACTACTGTTTGCCTGATCCGGACTGGTGAGAACGCATCGCCGCAACGATCGCAACACCGCGAAACAACACTCCCAATTCAAGGGTGCGCACCAATAAAAAACAAGTAATGAGTAGTTTACGAAGAAGTGTGTCCACTAGAGGTAGCTAACCTCACTGGCCCGGCACGGCTCCTGTTTAAGTCATTTCCAATTTGACACAAGTGTCAAGGTCATCCATTATCGTTCTCTTTCTTCAAATCCAGCAACGTCATCATTCCAACCACTTCATTCTGGATCACACTCCGCGTATAACAGTTATTAAAGTGGTTTTCAGTTTGGACAGAGAGTATGTCCCTAACCGATCCTGGACTCTTCAATAACTACGTAATTATTACACCGATTGGTCATTTAATAAACTTTCAAAATAGTTTATATTTCAAAACCAAAATATCGTTGCCTTTTCAAAACCATATCCATACGATATCAATTTCACTTCAAATAAATCCATTTCCAAAACCATATCACTTTCCAAAGTTATATCGCTTTCCAAATCGTAAGTCTTTTAAAATCAAAACACTTTGGAAATCAAAACCTTGAAATTCATAACACTTTGAACCTATAGCTTGAAATCATAACATTTTTGAATCCATAACACTTTCCTCTTAAACAGTTTAGATATTAAAATTTGTGTATAAAATAAAATAGTTTATAAAATAAAATAGTTTATATAAAATAGTTATAAGTTAAAATAGTTTATAATAAAATAATATATATTGAAAATGATTTATATAAAATAGTTTATATTAAAATAATTTATAAAGTAAAATATAAATAGTTGTAGGTATAGGTTAAAATACTTTATAAAATAAAATAGCTTCCATAAATTCCCAAATCGATTCAGATTAACTCAACTTCCAAATTCACTTAATTCAATCTCAATTCATAAATTTCAACTCAATTCAATTTCTCAATAAACCATTTTAAATTATACCGATTTCAAATACAGATTTGAAACACAAAATAAACCATTAAATTTCAATATATTTCAAAATATTCCACATTTCAAAAACTAAATTTGATAATTCCATTTATATCTCAATTTAATTTCATTACATTTAGTTTCTGAGATATTTCTTTAATCATTTTAATACATCTAAATACAACTTAAATTTACAAATTTATATAAACAAAATATCCCATTTAAATTTATTCAAGTTCGAAATATTCATTTAAGCCACTTTTTAATCAAATTCAAGTTATAAAATATATCTTAAAATTTCAAATTTAATAGATTTCAAATCAAACTTATTTAAATATAATTCTTAAATAATTAAGAATTCCAAATCAATTTCAAATTTACCTTTCAACCTGAAACATTATAAACTCTATATTTGAAAATATAAATTTAACATAAATACTTAAACATATTTTATATTGATTCAAATCAACTTTATTAAATCAACTTAAATAAATCTTTAAAATCAATATTTATTAAAACCATATATTTCTTTTCAATACCATAGAAATTATTTCAAATTATTTATATATAGACCAACGGTGTCTGTATATAATTTTCTACCCTATGGTCAAGTGATACGGATATTTATCATTTCAGTCCGTAAGTTATATATATACGGGTATATATCTTTTCAAACTGAAATCCCAAATTCAATTTAATGAAAATCGCTTGGGTTTATCATTTCAACCCATAACGATTTTCTCCTATTCTACAGATCATTCGGGTATGTATCATTTTAACCCATAGTGAATTCTATATTAATAGGGAACTTGCAGAGTGATAACAGATATGATAATAATATAACAACATATATCATCAATATAAATAACAGATAATGGTGTCAGGTGTCTTAGGTGAACATATATGGATAATGGCATATATATAGCAATATAAATAACAGATAACGGTGTCAGACTTCATAGGTGAACAGATACAGATGATGGCATATATATAGCAATATAAATAACAGATAACGGTGTCAGACTTCACAGGTGAACAGATACAGATGATGGCATATATATAGCAATATAAATAACTAACAGCAGCATATTTCAATTGTCGTTTCAATTGAAATCAAATTTAATAAATATAAGAATGTTAATCGTGAGAGATTGCTCACCTTTCGAGGCTAGAGAGATAAACGGAATGAGATGAGTTACGGATCCAAGCACGAATTTCGAAGCAAAGCAAGATGGATTCGAGTTCGACGGACAATGCTGATAACATGAATCGATGAAAATAAATCTGAAGTGCTTGATGTAGACTAAAGCGAAACATATAAATTATGCTGTCATATTATTTTCTTAACCAATATTAATTTTTTGAAACTCATTAAAATTATATATATATATATATAAACTTATATAGATATATACATAAACGTATCACAAGTATGCATATAATCTAAAACAAAATTTATATAAACTTTTAATATCTAACAGAATATACTCATACTTATAAATGATATCTATATAACTACAAAATATTAATACTTCAAACATACATATACAAACATATCACTTTATATATATATATATACACACTACGTGAAACCACAATATATATAACCCTTTTGATTAAAATCTATATATATTTCAAAATTAAAGTAACCATATATGTAAAACGTACTCAGACTTACATTATATATCATATAACAGTTATACTTAACCGATATATACAGTACACATAAACTAGAACATATATTTCTCAAACTCCCTTTAAAATCTATAAAACCCATTTTCCTTTTCAAAAGATTTGCAAATATTAACATCAATATTCTCTCAGACAATATCAATTATCAACAAAATTTCCGTATGAATATATATATATAACAAGTTATGTAAATGTAACCCATCAGCTTCGCATGCTATAAGATATAATAAAATTATATATCTGTATACTAAGTTTCGAAAGAAAACTGCAATGCCCACCCTTATATATAACATCATGTGCATATTATACTTTAATCAACACCTATATATATTATATGTATCCACTGCAAAATGTCAACATTCCATTATACATATATCTATTCCAAGGTACTACATAACCATATACATTCAGGCACATCGAATTTTATACCAAAGTTGTGAACATATATATACAATATCTTTTATATATGACTTATATAACTAAACTGGAATACAAGCTCTGATATGCCATTTATATTCAAAATACTGTTATGTTAATAATGGTTTCCAAATCTGCTCAAATAAAATATATGTACGTTGTATATAAACAACAACTGGCACAAAAGTTTAACATATTATAACTACAATATAAATGCACAGGCAAACTATGCAAACAACATATATAATAGACTTGTATACAGTATACTTATATATATTACTAGCATACTTTATAAACATTGTATACACTGTATACATATATATTATAAACAAATTCATCTATAAATAGATTCATATAGTATTGCCTAAACAAACTACAATAAACTATATATATAATTACATTAACAATTTCATTTAAACACTAAACTTATTAACCTGTATATAAGAAAATATATATATATATATATAATCACAAAACAACTTAATATATATATATAAATAAACAACTATATATACAACCAAATGCTTTTATATATAAAAGATCGTGTAGATCGTATACTCAGATATATATGCCTATATAACTAATTAGTATATATACTAACCTATACAAAGAAGAAAAGAGGCTCGGCTGTCAGATCAAGCGGTCAGTGAAAAGTTGCAGAGCTGAAGGAATGCAGCCATGGCAAAGAAATGGCAAGGAGATGATAGGCCGGTCGATACTTGCTCGGGTGGTGGTGCCGTGGCAGCAAAGTGGTGAAGAAAAGAATGTGGTAGTGATTGCTGTGCTTGGCTACGGAGAGGAGGCGAGGCTGGGTTCGGAGGGTTTGGAAGTGGGCTTGGCCGGTGGTTGCTGTTGAGGTGGTGGGAGGCCTCGGTGCAAGAGAGAAGAGGAGTGGGGCGTGGCCGAAGCCTGGGTAAGAGGGAAGAGCGGCTCATGGTGTTCGGCAAGGATACAGGTGGCTGCTGCGCATTTGGTGGTCGGCGGTTCAATGGTGGAGCGGTAGGCGGTGTTTGGAGTGGAGGTTGAAGGAGAGTTCGATCGATCGAGAGAAGATGATGGTCTGGGAGAAAAAGGAGCTGCAGGGGAAGGGAGGCTTCGAAAATTGGAAGGGAAGTTAAGAAGATAGAAAACAAAACGTAGATGAGCAATATTCTTTAGTGACAGAGAAAAATATGAACCAACGTATCATAATCATTTTTGGGAATAGTAAAAGGGCAGTAGTACGTTGAATTCCAAGAGAAATTAAATGCTAATGTCAGTTTGGTTTAACACAGCAGAAAACGAATGGTCAAAGAATTCAAAAGTTCACTAAAACAAAAATCACAAATTCTTGTACTGATACGGTCCGACGTTTTACAGATTCCACCGCGTATCGGACTTCAAAATAAAGAATTGAATATACCGCAGTGCTCAGCACGATGAGACGATTAAAATGGTATACAGATATCAGTGGTATGATCGAATTATAAAAATTCGAATTTTCTACTAGCGGAAAATGCAGCAAAAACGCAGAAAAATAAGATCGACGGAGCTAAAGAAGTCCGAATTTGTAAAAACGAAAAATGACGTCTTAATTAGAAGATGAATTAGAATTTTTCTATGTAAAAATATTCAGGTTTGGAAAACATTTTATTATCATCAATTTTAACTGATATAAATTGGAATAAAATTTCACTAGAAAATAAACTTTCAAATTATCTGATGAAATTTACCAGTTGCTATGATTAATTAGACGCATTCTAAATATCAAATTTTTATTTCAAAATTTTATCGTTTAAAATTTCACAAAATTTCAACTAATTATGTTATTAAAACAGTTAAAATTTACTGGTCGTTACATTCACAAACAAAACTAAAAACCTAAGGGAGCTCGACCGACCACCATTAAGGAGATTCAAGAAGAAGAAAAGCTAGGATTCAAGTAGAAAGCTTAAGAAAATCAATCAAAGGGAAAATCTCAACCTTCTTAACACAAGCTAAGGTGAATAATTAACTTACATCTCACTTTTGATATTGATTTCGGTTTCAAGTTAGATCAGGATAAATTTTGCAAGTAATATGCCATGTTATGTTTGTTTGGATATATATATATATATATATATATATGCTTTTTGGTGATTTATATAATTTCATATGGATTTATGATAGGTTTAAATTAGAGAACCTATTAAATGACATCCAAATGAGCTGCGTTTTTGATATATGATCAAAAACATTATTTTAGAAGTGGGTTTCAAATTTCATAATTTTATAAGTAATTATGGATTTATTATGAATTTTCTATGAGAAAAAATAGTTAATATTGAGTTTAAATTATTTAAGGTAATTATATAATGATCTCAAGTCTGAAATTTATATATCTTAAAAAACATATTAAAAGTGAATTATTATGATTTTTTGGGAATTTTCCTAAGTATTTTACTATGGTTATAAAATTATTTAAGTTAAAGGACATAAATGTTTTACATGTTTTGTTAAGGAGGAGGGCTTATTTGTTAAAATATTTTTAATTGTAAATTTTGAATTCGGCATCCTTTTTAGAAAAGAATTTTGATAAAGAGTTGGCAACCAATCATAATTTGACAAATTGGGCAAGTTAGGTAAAAAGGAATTACTTTGAAAGGCAATAAACCAGTTTTGTTTTGAATTACAACTCCGCCACTTCCTCAGCTTGCTTCCGTCACCATGCCTAGATAGACCATTTGCACCTATTCGAAACCAATGCACATGATACCAAGTAATTGGTATGTAGTGTACTGGAGAAAGGAGGAAGGAATGATGGTGTCGAAGGCATGCTTCCGAAGGGGTTGAAGCCACTCTAATTAACTTTCAAATCAATCAACTAACCTTTGTTCAAAAAGAAGCTTACGAACAAGTTGCCACTTGCCTTTGTTTTTAGAAAAGAGCTTTCGAAAGAGTTGCCGCTTATTTTTAATTTAAAAGAAGCTTTCGAAAGGATAACTCCTTTTGAACCTATTCGATACACATGCTACTGCATTCATACCTTTCGAGTTAGTTAAATCCGCTTTTCTTTATAGCCTTAAAACAATGTATTCAAAAGGGGTGCTTTCACCTTTTAACTTTGAACTCGCCTTCTCAAATCTTTCAAAAGGGTCGTATATCCACTTTTAAATGGTTTCAGAGGCAATGGTTTCAAAAAGGTGGTTTCGAAACTATCCTCATTCTTTTACTTAGAATTAATGTTTTCGAATGTAATGCTTTCGCCTCTATTCTTTATGACCCTTTAGTTATATTAGAGGTTAAACCCAATGGTTTAGAAATGAATAATTTTAAATGTTTCGAAGCAATGTTCCCACAAACCCTTACTTGAACTCAATGCTTTCAAAAGGTATGTTATAAGTGTTTCGAAAGGGAAGTCCCCAATGCTTTCGAAAGGTATATTTTAAGTGTTTCGAACGGTTTGTTTTAAGTGTTTTGAAAGGAAGGTTTCCAATACTTTCAAAAGACAAGTTTAAATGGTTTCGAAAGGGGATGTCTAAGGTTTTATATAATGGTTTCTAAAGGGATGCCTTCAATTATTCTGAAAGAGATTGTTTAAGGTTTTAAACAAGGGTTTTGAAGGTATTGCTTTGGCTTTAAGGCCTAAGGTTTTCTAAGTTAAAAAAGGCTTTAACTTATTTTGAAGGGATAGATAATTCCATTGATTAGATTTCATCAACATTGTTTTGAGTAAAGCTTATAACATGGCATAAGTGTTTTGAGTAAAGCAAAGAGTATGATTTCCTTGTTTTATAAAGATATGATTTCAAGGGTAAATCATTTGCAAAGATTGTTTACAAAGAAATGAAATTTGAACAGGGTACTTAACCCTAAGTTTATGACTCAGATATTAGAAGTCCAGATGGGACTGGTGTAGGGTCATGCCTTATACTTCAGCTAATAGCCCCTAGTTAATACAAGTCCAAAATTCCAGTGCGTAGGGCTTTGTCACAGATGGGACTAAAATAATGTTACACACATAAGGGAATATGCATAGTAAAGATAGGTTAATGGTGAGCCCGCAAAATCATTAGGATTAGTTGACCCTAGAAGAAGATAGTTAAGGGCAGATAGCCTAGTATTGTGTCTAACAGAAGTTAGAATATTTATTATATCTAGTAGGCCCGAGTCAGCCAGTGGTTAATAGTTAGCCAGATAAAACTATAGTGTAGACAAATAGTCCATTAATTACCTGATTTATATGCATATATGTTATTGCTATGATTGTTATAATCAGTTTGATTGCGGGTTTTGGTTTGCAAAAGATATGATTTTAAAAAGGATATTAGTGAGGGGAAACCCTTTCCGCTAAGCGGCATGGTCTCACTTAATATCAGTAAACTGAGATGTAATAGTATTATTCACACTAGGCTTTATGTCCGACTCTTAGTTTATGTTTTCCCCTTAAACTCTCGAGTGCTCAAAATTAAATTTGAGTAGATTGAGAGTTAAGGACTTTTCAGGTTTAGTAGGTTGGACGAATAAGCTTCTGAAGATGTGCAGTAGGCAAAGCTAGCTATGTAGGAGCTATTTAGTATTATTTCTGCTATGATATATTTATGACTGATATGTCTATCTAGTACTCTGATCATCCAAGGGGGCATTTCATATGTCGCTCTTAGCGTAATTTGTAATAATTATATTTGATCAAAACATGGGAATCTTTTTAGGATTATGTAACTGGATATGAAATATTGATTTGGAATGTAATCAGAAAAGTTATTTTTGAAATTTGCGTTGATTTTATATCATATTCATGTGCTTCTAATATTATGGATACCTCTAACATTACCGTGTTCTATCATCAGAAGTTAAAACTTTAGATGACTGCAGCATCTGTAGCGCTTAGCTTCAGGCCTCAAAGTAGCGGATGTTACAACTTGGTATCAGAGCATAGGTTTATGAAAACTTAAAAGAAATTTAAAATTTAAAATGATTTTTGAAACATAATCCTAAGGAATTAGAGAAAAGATTGGGGTATGGGATAAAGCTATAGTAACGTACTTGTATTTGCTATATGTAAGTATACGCTTTATCTCCATTTCTCTCATCTCTCTTAGGTTATTCTTCAGTATCTTACAAAGACTCGAATGTAGATTTTAAGAAAGTAAGATATGGATGCTAGGAATGGAAAAGTTAACATTGGTGGAGGAAGCACCACGACCAATGGAAATGCCAGACTAAACACTAGAAGGAATCCAAGTCGGGCACAAGCTGCTAATGTGGGTGTTGGAGTGCCACAAGTTCATATGGGAGCTATGTATCGGTTCTTCATCAACATGATGCAAGCTAGAGCTGTTGTGGAATTAGTTGGAGGAAATGTTGAAGGAGGAAATCAGGAAGCTCCGGTGGTCAATAACTATGCATTATTAAGCAGAGACTATGTTAGGCTTGGAGGAAAGTCGTTTATCGGCACTGATGACACAATTGAAGTGGAGAATTGGTTGCTTCATGTCGAGAGGATTTTTGCTGATTTGGGACTTAACAATGAACAGAAAAGGAGATTAGTATCCAAATAGTTGCAAGGAGCAGCACTGTACTGGTGGAAAAGTGTTACTATTGGAGTTAACGAAGAGACCATAAATTAGGCAGAATTCAGAAGGAGGTTTGAGGAAAGATTCATGTCGGAGATTGCCAAGTCAACTCTGCTTAGGAAGTTTGTTGAGTTGGTGCAGGGAGAAATGAAAGTGCTAGAATATACTATCATATTTGAGGAGCTATCGAGATATGGATATGCTATGGTTGATACGGTTATCAAAGGGAATGAGAAATTCTTCCGAGGATTGAAACCCGAGCTTGCTAAAGCAACTATGCCACATATTAGGGATTCGTGCGATGTAGTTGTTTAGATGGCTTTGAGGAATGAGGAGATGCTCGCTTTCCTTGATGGTAATAAAGTAATGGAAACTCAAGGTGGGAAAAACAAGAAGAGAAAGTTTTTACATAAGAAGGGAGCTCAGAAGAGTGGAGCTGCTAAGAAAGAAAAGACAGAAGTTGTCTGCTACAAGTGTGATAAGAAGGGACGCTATGCTCACGAGTGTCGGACAGGCAAAACAAAGAAAGCTGCTGACAATAAGGGAGTAAAATGCTTCAATTGTGATCAGATTGGACATTATAAGAACTAGTGCAAGGAACCAGCCAAGGATGGAAAGGGCAAAGTGTTTGCATTGGAACCAGCTGCCTTAAGACCAACAGTAGAGGATAAAGGAAAAGCTGTGTTGGAAGGTACGCTTTTGATTCATGGTATGCCAGTTAGAATTCTATACGATACATGTGCATCGCATTCTTTTATATCTCATTGTTGGGTAGATAAGCTTAACCTAGAACCCTCATACCTAGTTACTTCCTTAAGGGTTGCGAATCCGATAGGAGGGTATGTGACTCTTGGGATGAGATGTGACCACTTAGACTTTGAATTGTTAGGTCATATATTTACTTGCAGTTTGCATGTATTTGATTTCGTAGGGTTCGGAATTATTTTGGGTATGGTTGGTTAAGTAAGTACAATGCTTGGATATTTTTCCATGATAGGAAAATATCACTTAGACACCCTAGTTGTAGTGATCGGATTATATACTCCATAGAAAATCCTAGTTTTGAGATTAATGCTTTGTTGGGTGTTATTGACGAAGAAGATGGGTTGAACCAAGTTTTCATTGTTAGAGAACTCGCAGATGTCTTTAAGCCCATGATATGACTACCACCTAAACGAGCCATTGAGTTTCAGATAGATTTAGTACCAGGAGCAAAACTGGTGAGTAGATCGCCAAGTAGAATGACACCTACCGAGATAAGGGAGTTAAAGGTGCAGTTGGTGGACTTAGAAGGTAAGAATTTTATCAAACCAAGCAGTTTGTCTTGGGGAGCAGCCGTAGTGTTTGCAAAGAAACCAGACGGATCGTTAAGGTTGTGTATCGATTATCGTAAGCTGAATGAGAAGATGATAAAGAATCGATATCTGTTACCTAGGATTGACGTTTTGTTCGATCAGTTGAGTGGAGCCAAAGTATTTTCCCAGTTGGATTTGGCAACAGCTATCAGCTTAGAGTAGAAGAGGATAGTATTCCTTTGACGGTGTTTAGGACCAAATATAGATCGTACAAATAGTTAGTGTGAACGTGACTAAGGATTGTAATATGGAATATTATCTAAGTTATCTACTAATGCGGAATATAAATATAACAGTAAATAGTAAAGTAAATGACACCATGTATTTTTATACTGGTTCGAACTTCTCATTCTACGTCCAGTCCTGGACTCCTTCTGGAATTTAACTATCAACCCTCTCTTAACCCGGAGGAACAGGTATTAAATCGCCTGAGCAACCGAACAGGACTTCTACCACCTAAGCAACAAAATAGGACTTCAATCGCCCGAGCAATCGAACAGGACTTCTAATTCAAACAGTAAAATTGCTTCTGACCGAGTATGCTCTTGAGTAGCACTGATAAGTCAATAACATACACCCTTCCTATAATCTTCTCCTTTGTGGTATATAGTGCGATTCGTGAAGATAGGAAGTTTATTTAATCACTAATGAGATTTTCTTGAATGAACAATTGATTAGAATCGAAAGTATTTGAATGTAAATGGCAAGATTGTTTAGATAATAAAAATGAGAAAATAAAATCAGAATTAAGTTATTAAAATAATTAATTTCTTGGCTATATATAGTGTTTAAGTGTTGGAACTTATCGTGAAAAGTAGCGATCAAAAGATACGGAAGCAACTCTTGAATCAAGAGTTGTTTTTGTTCACTGAAGTGAAGTGACTTTTCAGAAATATTGCCGTTATGAACTTTCAGTCGACTAAATGATATAATTTAGCCAGCTAAAATGATTGAAATTCGAATCAGAGAGGAAATAGTGCAAAAGACACTTAATTCAGTTGACTGAATCATAGGGTTCAGTCGACTGAACATTCAAATAAAACTGTGCACGTGCACAAAAATTCAGTCGACTGACCTATGCATTTCCGTCGGTTGAATTACTTGTTTCCTGCCATATTAAAGATTTTTCAAAAATGCTTTTGTGTGTGAAAAAGTTTAATAAAAATCATGGCATATGGACTATGATTTGAAAGATTTTTAAGTACATGTGTGTGCATATAACACTTTGGAGAGATTTTAACAAGAATTAACTACTAGACTTAGACCATAGACAAACCATAGAAAATATACTACTGAAGCTTCTATCTGGAATCTAGTCTGCAATCTGGTAGATTATTTTCAAGTAAAATAGTATCTTCTCCTGCAAATATGGTTAGTTCACATAATATTTACTTATATTGTTGTCACAATCAAAACACCAAAAGTAGGTTCTAACATTCTCCTCCTTTTTGATGATGACAACTATGTAAGTTTGTAAATTTATGAAAGCAATTTACTCCTCTTGAATGAATATTCCCCCTGTCTATCATATTCTCCCCCTTTATCATCAACAAAAAGTAACAAATAATTAATACGAGAAACATGCACAAATAAGTATATAGTTTAAAGGAAGCAAATAAAACTTAACATCATAAATAGCAAGCAAATAAACATGAGCATGTTAATACGAGAAACAAAGGACAATGTTAAATAACAACATTAAGATACAATAAGCATATAAGAGAATGTCTTTAAAAATAATACGATAAGAAGACCATGAGTGAAGAAAAAAATAAAATACTAGAAATCCTCACTATCGTGGACTTCTTCTTCCTCTTCTTCTTCCGAAGTTGACCAAGTGAATAGGGCCGGATTTTCAACAACACAGGTTAAAGTAGAGCCGGTACAGGAGACTTTTATCCCAAATTTTGTTTAAAAAGCCTTTTATTGAGTTTAGCTTTTTATTTGTTTTAGACACATTTTTCTCGACCATAGCCAAACGTCGTCCAAGCTTGCTTTGATTTCGAGACAACGCGACAAGAGCTTGTTTCGGAGTTATGTCACCATGGAGTTCTTGAATCTCATCGCCATCTTCTTCTTCTTCTTGTCGAGGAGGTTGAGAGAATAAAGAGGCGACATTTGTGTCTCTTGGTTGAGGAATCCCTTGTTCGCGATTAGTGGCCTATTGTTGGAAGGTTATAATTTTTTGATGTTCGGGGCATTTAGGAAGACCCATTAGACTTAGAGTCTTCGAGTTAAGCTCGCCAATGGTCGTGAAATCCCAATTCGATAAAGGAACTCCGAAGTTTTATAGAATATGCATGATATAGGCTCCATAGTGGATTGTTTTGTAGTTTCTCTTGTGATTGACTGTGAGAAACTCATCCAAAATAATTTTTGTCCAATTTACTCTATAGGATGAGTAAATAGAATAGAGGGCTTGAAAATCCCTCTTATAGACCATTTCATAGCTACCGGTCCGGGGTTGCAACGATCGAATGAGTGCTTGGTGAATAATCCATGCCTTTAGACGTAAAGCAGTAGATTTTAAAATTGTCAAATCATCTGATAGAAAAAGTTGTGAAACTTCGTCTCGATTATGCATATCCACCTCGACATTATCAATATCCAAACCTTCGGTTAGACATCGTAGTATGAAGCCAAGTCATTGGAGAGGAAGATAAATTTTTACCCCACACACCAAGGTCCAAATGCAATCATCTTTATTACATCGATCTTGGTAGTCAAGGTTCATGTTTGCAAAGAATGGCTTTATTAAAAGAGGGTATATTTTAACGCTTTTGGAGTCATACCCTATGAGATGATCAAGACCGTTAGCTTCAGTAAGTTCTCTTATAGCATAGTCGTTGAAATTAGAGAATTTCATGAAAGCACCTTCAAAAATTCTTGAATTTTTCATTGATTTGAACTTATTTACCGCCGTTTCATTGTGGATCCTAGCACGAATTTAGCTCTCGAATGGGCCGGTAGTTGATTCAGGAGCACGTTTGGATCTTGGTTCCATTTGATTGAGGAAGTTTGAAGGAAAAAATGGATTTTTGATGAGGAGGCTAGGGTTTGAGTTGGGTTTGTTGTGGCGTAAGATGGTTTAGGTAGTGGTAGTATGAAGAATAGATAGGAGTTAAGTAGTGTTTGAATGAATAGTTGTATTAGGAAGAGTGTAGATCTATTTAAAAAAACGGAAATTTAACGGGGCAGTCGACTGAAATGAGGAGGGCAGTCGGCCGATATGCAGGCTTCATGAACCCACAACTTTATAGTGCAAAAATATCAATATTCAGTCCACTGAAAAAAAGGTCAATCGACTGTTTGCTGAGTTAAAATTCAAAAATGTTGAATATTCAGTCGACTGTTTGGGTGATTCGGTCGACTTTTTTATAGAAGAATTCAAATGGCAACTTTATAGTGTATATTTGATGGATTTCAGTCGGCTGGTGGACATAGGTCAGTCGACTGAATTCAGGTTAAAAAAATTAAAAGACTTTGAATTTTCAGTCGGCTGAAAGCCTTCTCGCAGTCGGCTGAAACTTTAGTTTGTTATGAGGTTGGCCTTTCTTCTAGCTTATCCTTTATTTTGTTATAAATTATATATATATCTGTATGTTTTTGAGTTTTATTCTAATGTTAAACACAAATATATACTTATTATTTCAATAAACACAATACTTATTCATATTACAATATTTTAAAAATTTATAAAAAATAATTTAATTTTCCGACTTTTTGGAACCATCTGAGCGTGGTTCATCCTTGGTGTTTTCATGTAATGGATGGATAGGAGACAAAACATTATTTTGAGCACCTCGTTCTCAAGAATTTGGAGATACTTGAGGATGTTGGTGAGATGGATGGTACACACTTTGTTTCGGAGATGATCCGCAGAACTTAAGAGCGAATTGCTCTAGGAAATTTAATCGTTTTCCATTGACTTTTTGTTCATAGTACATTTCACGTTGTAATTCTAATGTCTCTCATTTATAATGATGGATGTCGTCAATTTTTTCTTTGGTTGATGAAGAACCAAAACCTAAGTTTCTCTTAGCTTGCTTTCCTTTCGGTATATATCCAGTGTGATGATTCAGGGAAGGAGTAATCTTTACTAGAATATATACCATAGTATAATTATTTGAAGAATTTGAGGTAGGAGCTATGCAGTTAAAGCGCTCGGTACATTCAATGCAGCGGAGGTGCAAAAAGTCATAGCGGGGATACAACGAGGATATAGCGGGATATATCGGATGACTCTTAAATAGCATATAAAACTCGTATTTAATATTTTCATAAATATATAAATGGTAATTAAATGAAAAATTAACATTCAATTAAATTATAATTAATACATAAATAATTTTAAATAAAACATGTGCGAATATACTATAAGTAAACATAAAACTGTTATATAACATAATTGAATTTAATATAATATTAGAGTGTTTTTATTTCTGAAAATATATTAACAAATTTATTTAAATAAATTAATTTTATAATTTTTATAATAGATAAATGTCATTTTTCAATTCATTGCTTTTAAAGAAGATATAGTGGAAATAACGGAATATAGCAGGAATAACGGGATATAGCGGAAATAGCGGGGCTTAAAGTGGAAAGGCTATATTTGAGGCTATATGGAAAAACCATAGCGGTAGAAATCCGCTATGAGATATAGCGGGGTTATAGCGGAGTAATAGCGGGGCATTAACTGCACAGGGTAGGAGTGCTAAACACGATTGAGGATTGGTTTGAGCTTTCATGTGACGACATTGTAATGTTTGTATATTATTTGAGGATTAATTTATTTGTAAAGTTTTGTATATGATTTATTTTAAAAAATTGATTACGTGTATATATATTTATACCGAGTTAGCTAACTATTTGAGTTTATTTGTTTTTAAGGTTAAAAATCTTCAGAAATCCACAGCCAAGGAAAAAATGAGAGGTTAGAAAATGCAAAAAAATATGACCGCAAGTAAAATTAAAGTTATGCATGCTCTTAATTCAAGAAACATATTAGAACATTGGAAAATCAAGCAACTACCTCCCATGAGTGCAGAGTTCGAGTGCCATCAGCTCCAATTTTTGTTTTGTTCAAAATTTATTTATTTATTTTATACTTGTAAAATTTTTATACATTAATATCGAATTATAACTCATGTAACGACAAATTCCTAGTTCATGTCTTAATTTAATAAAAACATTTTCATTTAAGGGTTTAGTAAATATATCAGCTAGTTGATTTTTTGATGGTACAAAATCTAGTGAAATATTTCCTTTTTCTATATTATCGCGAGGAAAATGATGTCTAATATCAATATGTTTAGTTCTAGAGTGATTTATAAGATTTTTCGATAAATTTATAGCGCTTGTATTATCACAGTATATTATTGATTTAGAAAGTTTTATTCCAAAATCTTATAGTGTTTGCTGCATGTATATTACTTAAGCACATGCCAAAGCAGCAGAAATATATCCTGCTTCACACGTCGAAAGTGAAACACAATTTTGTTTCTTACTAAAACCAAGATACTAAAGATTGTCCAATGAAATGACAAGTACCACTTGTACTCTTTCGATCCGTTCGACAACCTCCAAAATCAGCATCACTCCACGATACTAACTCGAAAGGACATTCTTTTGGATAAAAGAGACCGTAGTCTTTAGTCTTGCTTAAGTAATGCAAAATTTGTTTCATTGTCAGCAAATGTGATTCTTTGGGATTTGCTTGAAAACGTGCACACAAGCATACACTCATCATTAAATCTGGGAACCTAGCAGTTAAGTAAAGTAATGATCCAATCATGCTACGATATAGTTTTTGGTCAACATTTTTTCCATTTTCATCTCGATCGAGATGTATCGTAGTGCTTATAGGAGTTGGTTTAGCAGAAGTGTTTTCCATACCAAAACATTTTATAAGATTATTACAATATTTTTCTAGATTAATAAAAATTCCATTATTTAATTGTTTAATCTGTAAACCAAGAAAATATGAAATTTCTCCCATATGAGACATTTCAAATTCTCTTGTCATTATATTTGAAAATTCTTGGCATAATTTTTTGTTTGTGGAACCAAAAATAATGTCATCTACATAAATTTGTATGACTAAAATATCGTTTTTATCTTGTTTTGTAAATAAAGTTTGATCTACTTTTCCAATTTAAAAACCAGAATTTATTAGATAATTTTTAAGACGATCATACCAAGCACGAGGTTCTTGTTTTAAACCATATAAAACTTTCTTTAATTTATAAACATGATCTGGAAATTTTTCATAAGCAAATAAAGGTGGTTGTTCTATATATACATTTCCTTTTATAAAACCATTTAAAAATGCACTTTTTACGTCCATTTGATATAGTTTCATGGTTTCCTCTCCTCCCGTTCCTTTCCCTTCACCCATCACTTCACCGTACCGTACCAACCAAACCCACTCCTCTATCCCTCCTTTTGACCACATCACCATACCTGTATCTTCTGACATACCACCTCCTCATGTACCTGACCACCACTGTGCCCTTCCCCGACCATTAGACCCTTCCATTGCTATTCCATCATCTCTGTCGCTACCGCTGACTCCTCCCATACCAAAACCACCAGATATCCAAACCATACCCTATTCTACCAACCATGTTCCTACTCCGCCGGCCACATCTAACCTTCCATCCACCACTAAGGATTCACTCACCACTTCGCTGTCTACATCTTCCACTTTGCCATGGGTTTCTCTATTCAAGTCTAAGCCTCGAAATGTGGGCAGATACTCTCCGCGATCTTTCGAATTATCATATGAGAGGTCTGCTCTACCCATGCCATCAGAAGTTCAGCAAGAAGGTATTAAATTCTGGAACCAACATTTGGTCGGATTTTTCTTGGATGATAAGCTGCCATACAATGTCGTTATCTACCATTTGCAGAAGATTTGGCGACTTAAAGGAAAATATAAGGTTAAATCCGACAAATCGAATTTTTATTTTGAATTTTCTGATGAAGATGATAGACAGAAGATTCTTGAAAGTGATCTGATTTTTATTGGAGGCAAAATGTTTATTATCAGTTCATGGAAACCCACTTTCAAAAGTGCACAATCTCAAATAAAATCGGTTCCTATATGGGTACATTTTCACAAAATACCAATTCTTTCCTAGACATTACTAGGCATTAACTGGCTGGCATGTCACTTGGGTACACTAGTTTGTTACAACGAAGCAACTGAAAAAATGCAGCGGTTTGAATATGCGAAATGTTTGATTGAAATTACGCCTGATAAGGAGCTGCCCGATCTTATTAAATGTGGTGAAGGAGATGATGTTGTTTATATTGAAGTTTATTATGACTAGAGACCAAAAATTTGTGTGCATTGTAAATGCTTTGGCCACGATGTTTCTACATGTATTGATAAATTACAGTGCATGCACACTGATATAATATGTAAAGAACAAATGGTGCCTGATACACAATGTTCTCCACTGCATCAGGTTTCGGTTGATACTGATAATGCTAGAAAATGTAATGATGCCACACAGAATGATGATACTAGAATATAGAGAACTAAAACACACAAACATTGGATTAAGAAAAAACTAGATACAAATGAAGGACATAAGATAGACTCGACAGATGCCAATACTATGAAGGCTACTGTTCATGTGCATGCACAAATACATGAACAAGATACATATGATTTTGCTCATAACACAACTTCCACTTCTTCACACTCACCACTTCAGACAGACCTTCCTACCACTGACCATAACATTCTACTCTCTTATAACCATTCTACAGTCCCTCCACCACCTACCCTCGTTATTCATTTATCCAATAGTTTTGACATTCTTACCGATCAGACCACCTTACCATGCACTACTGATTATATTCGGCCTCATATACCAAACCCATACAACCTTCTGTTTCTTCCATTGTGTCCACTTCCACAACCGATACCATCCTTCCTGGTTTGATTGCCACCACTCCAACTCAAGCTATAGATCACAGTACTGATGTTCCATCCTTGGATTCACATGCTCTACCATACAAACATATCCATCTTTCCCTTACCATCACTAAACAACTCATTGAACATAACATCATCCATAATGATTCATTTGCTGACCAAAACGCTGGCTTACAACTCCTATTTCAACAAGTTTCTCCTATGCATGCCAACCCAGACAACAACCATAACAACTATCCTACCACCTCCCAACCAGCCCAAACTTTTCTATCTCCATCTAAACAGCAGACAAAGAAAAAGAAGAACAAAAAGAATAACAAAAACTTGAATGCTGAGGACTATGATAATGGACATGACTACCCAATAGCAGAGATACAGCTACACAACTTGAATACTAATGATGATGAAGAAAATTCACAGCAAGCAAGCTACATTAGGCTGAGAAAATCGAGTAGGGAAAAACATATCATTTCTAATGCTTAACAACATTGAAGCATGGAACTTAAGGGGTGCACACCTCCCCTTAACACAAATTGCAAATGATTGGTATTTTAAAGATCAAACTTAATGAAAAGTGTACCATAAATATGTGCTCCTTTATCAATCCTCTATGGGATTATGAACATAACTTGATACATGTTGAATATGGTAGAATTGTCGTGTTGTGGAACCCCCAAATATACAATGCTATCACTATTTCATCATCTGATCAATACATCCATCTTCTTGTTACTCATATATCATCCTCCACTCAATTCAACATCACCTTTATTTATGCTTCATGTAACAAAGACACCAGAAACATGCTTCATTCCTTTATATAGTCACAAAATACTGTCACTATCCCATGGATTCTCATGGGTGATTTCAACTGCATGTATGCCTCATCAAAAAATTTTGGAGGCAACCCACTTACTTACCTATCTTGACATTAATCCTCTTTTCCAATCAATTAAAATTGCTGCTATTCACAAAATTCCTTCGATTGGTCCATTATATACATGAAATAACCGTAGACATGGCAGACGTACTTTTTGTACATTAGACCACTCTCTCTTCAACTTTCAAGCCCTTTCCTTTTGGCCAAACCTTACATCCATTGTCCTTCAACCAGGCATTTCAAACCATAGCCTCCTTATCCTCTCCTTGAGTATGAAACCTATAAAGTATCAAGCCTCATTTAAATTTTTAAATTTTGGACTAACCACATACAATTTCATACTAGTTTCTTGTAGAGATGGAACATTCATACATACGGCAATCCTATGTATATATTGCAAAAGAAACTGAAGAATGTCAAACACTATTTGAAATTATGGGCTAAATCCACATTTGGGCATGGTTCATCTAAATTTAAACAAATTCGTGAAGAACTAAACAAAGCTCAAAATGATATGCTTACTGATCCAGACAATGAAGAATTACCAATTTCGGAACATAGATTAAACCAACGGCTTCTTGAAACACTACAACATGAAATAGATATGACCAAAAAAAAGCGAAAGAATAATTCTTCCATGGTGACAGGAACACGTCTTTTTTTCACAATGCCCTCGCTATCAAGAGATCCAAAGGCATTATTAAAGCTATTGATGATCAGGAAGACTCCCTACAAACTGATGAGCAGCAAATTGACAAGGCATTTATAGATTAATTTTACACATGTTTTTCTGAATTTAACCATGAACCTAACCTCACTGACATTTCACATATCAAATTACCCAAGATCACTGATATGGATTCCATGAACCTTATCAATATAGTCACATATGCTGAGATCAAGGATGCTCTTTTTGATCTTAATCCAAACAGTGTTGGTGGTCCTGCTGGATTCAATACTCATTTTTTTAAAACTACCTGGGTTGTCATTGACATCACTTTTGTTAAGGCTATCCAATACTTGTTCAATTCTGATACAATTATTGGTGGTATCAACGCAACTACTATTGCTTTGATACCCAAAATTGATGCACCAACTTCTGTTACACACTACCGCCCTATATCTTGTTGCAATGTCATATATAGATGCATCACTAAGATTCTGGCTAAGAGGATCAAGCCTGTCCTTAGCAATATTATCTCTCCCAATCAAACTGCTTTTCTAAATAACAGGAATATTACTGATAATATCCTATTGACGCATGAATTACTGAGAGGCTAGAATCAAAAGAATGTTTCACCTAGATGCATGATGAAATTAGATATACAGAAGGCCTTTGATTCGATTGAGTGGATATCTATTATTTCCATTATGGCTGGGATGGGCTTCCCTGAGACATATGTCGCATGGATATACACTTGTATATCCACGGTTACATATATAGTTAAAGTCAATGGCCACTGCGCTGGCTACTTCAAATCATCCAGGGGGATTAGGTAGGGTGATCCTGTCTCCCTATACTTATTCATTATTATCATGGAGCTGTTGAACTCCATTCTCACCTCCCATGCACTTGCTAACAATCTGAAAACACATCCTAAATGCAAGCAACCTCTTATCACATCACTTATGTTTGCGGATGATATTGTCATATTTGCAAAACCAGATGCTAGTACCATATCCACTATCAATGCAAAACTCCTACAATTTCAGGACATTACTGGATTACATATCAACAAGAACAAATCACACATCATCATTGCTGGTCTTCATACCAATGCTAAAGACACCATTACCAATTTGTCTAGTCTTCTTGCTATGCTAGAGAACTCTATTTACTTAGGATCCCTATTACCACTTCGATAATTTTGACAACTCAATGCATGTCTATGTATGAAAAGATTATATCATAGCTTAGGAATTGGCCTACCCATCTTCTATCTCTTCCTGGAAGAATTACCGTTGTGAAGTCCATCATTTTTGGAATGACATCATACTAGTCTCGTCTATTTATCTTGCCTAAGAAATTGCTTTCTATGATCAATGCTGCAATGAAACCAATTCTTATGGCATGGAGACTGCCATTCACATAAACCTATTCCTATAGCTTTTAACAAAATCTGCAGACCGAGGAAAAAGGGGGGGTTAGGCATTATTAATTTACACTACTAGAACATGGCGGCTGCAACGAAACATATCAATGACATTCTGGGTAATAAACCAAATCCGTGGGTTAAATGGATTACCAAGGATTACTTATATGGCAAACATTTCTGGACTATGACATCTCCTGCCACTGAACCATTGTTCTGGAAGAGTATACTTAACATGAGACATATTATTTTACCTATCATCAAATACAATGTTTTCTCCGATATCCAGACTTCATTTTGGCACTCTCCTTGGGCTTCCACAGGTGTGATATTAAATGACATATTAGACAATATGCAGAAGAACTCCACTGGCATCCTTAACAATGCTAATATTCAGCATTTCATCTTCCAAGACAAAGTCATTATGCCTACTACTAGCTCGGTGGTGGTTAGAAACTTATGGAATATGATCATGAGAGAACAACACATAAACACTCCATACAAAATCCAAAGGATAGGAAAGCATTGTGCACACTCCATTACAACTGCATACAAAGACTTACTTCCTGATTGTATTAGGCCTAATTTGCCTTGGTATCGCAGAATATGGAATTGTATGGGATCAGAAAAGGATAATTTCCTACTTTGGAAAACCATACATAACTCCTTACTCACTAGAGACAAGTTAATTGCCAGGGGATTCATCATTAATAATATCTATGTTTTCTGCAACAACCACCCTGAGAGTAGAGACCACTTACTATTCCAATGCATAGTGATTTATCAACTTTGGAAGTCTATAATACTGGCTGCTAGAATATACTACGGCAATACAAACGGCAACCAACAGTGGTTTGAAATTTTCAAGAGATCGAGGTGGAAAGATGAACTGGGTGATCGTATGCTTGTAGTTTTGAAATGCTTCATTACTGTTTTCTAGCGGGAGAGAAATAATAGAGTCGTTGATAATAAACGTAAAAACAAGCAGGATATTATTGCAGAAGTAAAGGGAGCTGTTAATAAGAGATTGAGGTGCATGCAAACTATTGGATCGGGCTATAACTGGCGATTTAATTAAATTGGTATTTGGGCTATTTTGGGCCTGAATCCTATTTTAATTAATTCGGTTTCTTTTTTGTTGTTTATTTTTACTTTTATGTTGTATGTATGTATCTATTTTTCTTTTTAATTAAGATCTGGTAGAGGACCAGTATAAAAATTCGTTTTCCTTTTAATAAAAAAACACGCATAAGTTAATAAAATACGTATAGCTGCTAGACGAGCTAAATGAGCAAATGTTTCATCGTAGTCTATTCCTTCTTCTTGATTATAACCTTAAGCAACTAACCTAGCTTTGTTTTGAATAATATTTCCTTGCTCATCGGCTTTATTTTTATAAACCCATTTGGTACCGATAACTGTTTGATTACTCGGTCTAGGAACTAACTCCCAAACTTCATTTCGTTCAAATTGATTTAATTCTTCTTGCATAGCTATAATCCAGTAATCATCAGTTGAGGTTTCTTTAGCATTTTTGGGTTTAATGTTTGAAAGAAAAGCTACATGACTTATTTTATTTAGTTGATTTCGAGTTCTTACGTTAGTATTTACTTCTCTAATGATATTTTCAATAGGATGATTTCTTAGAAGTCTTGGTGGAGTTTGAATTTCATTATTATTTGGTAAACTGTTGTCTTTAATTTCAACATTATTTTCAATATTATCAATATTTTCAACATCATCTTCTGTGACATTTGATTTAGAAACAAATTCTTCATCTTCATTTTTTATGATTTATTTTGAAATTTTCATCAAAGGACACTTGAAGTGTTTCTACGATTATTTTAGTTATTTTATTGTAAATCCTATAAGCTTTGCTTCGTTCTGAATATCTAATGAATATTCTTTCATCGGGTTTTGGATCAAATTTATCAAGTTTGTCTTTTGTACTTAAAAGAAAACATTTTGAGCCAAAAGCTTTAAAATATGATATGTTAGGTTTTATTTCATTAAAAAGTTCATATGGAGTATGTTTTGTTAATGGTCTAATGGAAACTCTATTTGAAATATAACAAGCAGTTGGTACAGCTTCTGCCCAAAAATGTTTAGGTAGATTACTTCCATTTAATAACGTCCTAGAACATTCTTGAAGTGGTCTATTTTTCCTTTCTTCAACTCCATTTTGTTGTGGACTTCTAGAAAATGAAAAATTATGAACAATTCCTTTCTTATTACAATATTTTTCAAAAGAATCATTATCGAATTCACCACAGTGATCGCTTCGAATATTTTTAATTTTTTAATTTTTAATATTTTGAATTCTTTTAGCAAAAAAATTTAAAATTTTCAAAAGTATCAATTTTATTTTTCAAAAATATTGTCCAAGTAAATCTTGAGAAATCATCTACAATTACGAAAACAAATCTGGTTTATAGATTGAACTTGAGTTGGTCCATAAAAATCTAAATGTAATAACTCAAGTGGTTGTAATGTAGAAATTATTTTCTTTGATTTAAATGAAGATTTGGTTAATTTTCCTAAGTGACAAGCATCACAAATACTTTTTACTTTAAAATTCATTTTTGGTAAACCTTTTACTAAATTATTCTTAGATAATTTGCTTATTGCTTTAAAATTTATATGACAAAATCTTTTGTGCCATAACCAAGGATCATTTTCTTTGGCTACTAACACATATTTGTGTTATGATTTTACTTTTTTGATATGTATATACTTCAATCTCTAGTTCCTTCAAATATAAGATTATTGTTTTGATCAAAATGTTGCATTTATTTTCCAAAAAAAGTTATATTAAAACCTTTATCGCATAGTTGACTTATACTAAGCAAATTATATTTTAAATTTCAACAAGTAAAACATTTGTAATAAGAGGTAAGTTAGATGTACCGTCATTGCTCACATCGCCTTTGCCGATGATAAAACATTCGAAATTATCTCCAAATGTGATAGATCCTCCATCTGAGTAAATAATGTTAGTCAGGATATCTTTATTTCCCGTCATATGTTTTGAGCAACCACTGTCAAGTATCCACTTTCCTCTTTTCTTAGTTGGTACCTGCAAAAAATATAGAGATGACGTTGGTACTCACTTTTTATTAAGGTCCTAAGAGTTAGATCTTAGAAAACCAAACCCATGAGGGTTTAGAATTCCCTTTATAAGTAAAATTTTCATTTTTATGAACTGAATTTATAAAAGATTTAATATACTTATTTCTAATTGACTTATTATTAGTTTTTGGTACCCAAATCTTTATAGTATTTGAGTTGCAAATATCTTTCTTTTGAATGGAAATCTTTGGATTCATTTTTGCTTTTACAAAATTCTTATGTATATTGAAATCTTTATATGATGAGTTATTCTTCTTTGAACTATATTTTAAAGAATTTGTATATCCTAACCCTTTTTTATTAGAAGTAGTTTGAGAATTATTAATAATCTTAGAAAGATTTTCTCTTCCTTTATTAAAATTAGATACATTTTTAGTGATATTCACTCACTCAGTTTTGAGGCTGGTATTGTTTAATTCAAGAATTTTGACATTTGATTTTAAATCATGATTTTCTGAAGCTAATGTCATATTCTTTTCCTTTTGCACTTCAACTTCATTTGATAGCATAATGAGTTGAGAAGAAACGTTAGACAAAGATTCTTGTGTTTTAACATGTTCTATTCTAAGATTTTCTTTTCATCTCTGAGCATATCAACTTCTATATCACTTCTATTTAATTTTTGTAAAGCATCTTTATACTTTCTTTTAACTTCTTTTAGTTTATCTAATAACTTTGAGTTTATATCTATTAAATCGTCAAAAGTTAGATCACTTACATCTTTAGTCGAAGCCAAAAAACAGACATTTACTTGTTTAGAATCACTGTTAGTGTCACTATCTGATGATGAAGACGATTCTGAACCATCCCATGTAATAGAGAATGCTTGCTTCTTCTTATACTTGTCCTTTTTATTCTTGTATCTGTCTTTCTTTCGATCAGGACAGTCCTTCTTTACGTGACCCTTCTTATGACATTCATAACAGTCAAGATTTAAAGCTGATGGTTTATTGGTATTGTCCCTTCTGTTGTTACCGAATTTCTTGTTCTTTCTAAATTTATCAACTTTTTGAAATTCTTTGCTATAAATGCCATGTTATCTTCATCTGAATCTGAATCTTCTTGTTCAGCTTGGAAAGTAATATTCTTTCTATCTTGGGCTTGATCTCGCTTTGCCTGCAAATTTACTTCATATGACATGAGATTTTCTATCAACTCTTTAGGTTTGATGGTAGAAATGTCATTAGCTTCTTCAATAGCTAAGACTTTTTGTTCCCATTCATCCGTTAAAGAGTTTAGGATTTTTGAGACAGTATCAAAATCAGTATATTTTTCTCCTAATGCTAATAGTGAATGATATATCTCTTGGAATCTAGAATACATGTCATTTATAGTTTCATATGGTTTCATTCTAAAATTTTACAACTAATTTTTAGGCATAGATACCTTGCTTTGTTTTACTTTGTTTGTTCCTTCATGTGTAACTTTAAGAGTTCGCCAAATTTCATAAGCGGTTTTACACATACTAACTCTATTAAATTTATTCTTATCTAAAGCACAAAATAACATATTCATGGCTTTTGCATTTGAAGTAGCATCTATTTTGTGTGTGTTTGACCATTGAGCATATGGTGTGGTAGGTATAGTGTATTCATTCTGAGTGATATTTCAAGTATCGTATCCATTTGCTTGCATATAAATACTTATTCGAGTTGACCAATAATTGTAATTCAAACCATTAAATAGTGGTGGTCATGCAATGGATTGACCTTCAATAAAACTTGTGTTGGTGTTATTTTCCATATTAACTGAATATCAAATAACTATGTTATGGTTATATGATGACTTTTCTCTAATACCAAGTGAAAGACTAAGGATCGTAATATGAAATATTATCTAAGTTATCTACTAGTGTGAAATATAAATACAACAGTAAATAGTAAAGTAAATGACACCAGGGATTTTTATACTGGTTCGAACTTCCCGTTCTACGTCCAGTCCCAGACTCCTTCTGGAATTTAACTATCAATGCTCTCTTAACCCGGAGGAACATGTATTACACCGCCTGAGCAACCGAACAGGACTTCTACTGCCTAAGCAACAGAATAGGACTTTAACCGCCTGAGCAACCGAACAGGACTTCTAATACTAATAGTAAAATTGCTTCTGAACGAGTATGCTCTTGAGTAGCACTGATAAGTCAATAACATACACCCTTTCTATAATCTTCTCTTTTGTGGTATATAGTGTGATTCATGAAGATAGGAAGTTTATTTAATCATTAATGAGATTTTCTTGAATGAACAAGTGATTAGAATCGCAAGTATTTGAATGCAAATGGCAAGATAGTTTAGATAATAAAAATGAGAAAATAGAATCAGAATTAAGTGATTAAAACAATTGATTTCTTGGCTATATATAGTGTTTAAGTGTTGCAACTTATCGTGAAAAGTAGTGATCAAAAGATAAGAAAGCAACTCTTGAATCAAGAGTTGTTTTTGTTCGCTGAATTGAAGTGACTTTTCATAAATTTAGCCATTATGAAGTTTCAATCGACTGAATGAAATAATTCAGCCAGCTGAAATGATTGAAATTCGAATTAGAGAGGAAATAGTGCAAAAGACAGTTAATTCAGTCGGCTGAATCATAGGGTTCAATCGACTGAACATTCAAATAAAATTGTGCATGTGCACAGGAATTCAGTCGACTGACCTATGCATTTCAATTGGTTGAATTACCTGTTTTCTGCCATATTATTTTAAAAAAAAAAATGCTTTTGTGTGCGAACAAGTTTAATTAAAAATCTTGGTATATGAACTATGATTTGAAAGATTTTTAAGTAGGTGTGTGTATATACCACTTTGGAGAGATTTTAACAAGAATTAACTACCAGACTTAGACCATAGACAAACCGTAGACAATATTTTACCGAAGCTTCTATTTGGAATCTGGTAGATTATTCATCAATTAAAATAGTATCTTCTCCTACAAATATGGTTAGTTCACATAATATTTACTATACAGTTGTCACAATCAAAACATCAGAAGTAGGTTCAAACATAGTGATGTTGTTCGAACTAACTAATGCACCAGCATTCTTCATGGACTTGATGAACAGGATCTTCCGAGAACATCGAGACAGATTCGTATTAGTATTCATAGATGACATTTTGATATACTCTGAGGATGAAAGAGAGCATGAAGTTCATCTAAGGGTGGTGCTTGAGACGCTGAGGCAGCATCAACTGAAAGTGAATTTTCAAAGTATCATTTCTGAAAGAAGAAAGTAAAGTTTCTTGGTCATATAGTCTCAAAGAAAGGGTTGTCAGTAGAACCAGCTAAGATCGAGGTAGTGAATAGTTGGAAGAGACCCGAGACAGTGACTGAGATGAAGAGTTTTCTTGGATTAGCTAGTTATTATTGGAGATTCATTAATGATTTCTCGCGGATAGCCGCACCGATGACTAAACTAACTCGAAAAGATGTGAAGTTTGTCTAGACTAATAAGTGTGAGGAGGCATTCCGAAAACTGAAACACTTATTGACTAATGCACCTGTATTAGTTGTTCCAGAAGGGAATCGGGACTTGGTAGTGTACACGGACGCATGTGGAACAGGATTAAGAGTTATGTTAATGCAGAGGGGTAAAGTTCTCGACGGCTCAGACCGCATGAAGTTAGATATCCAACTCATGATTTGGAATTAGCTGCATTAATTTTTGCATTGAAGGTGTGGAGACATTACCTTTTGGGAGAAAGATTCAATTTGTTTACGGATCATAAGTCGCCGAGATATTTATTCTCTCAAAAGAAGTTGAATATGAGACAGCAAAGGTGGTTAGAGTTTTTAGCCGCTTATGACTTTGGTATTGAGTACACACCGAGAAAAGGGAATAAGGTTGCAGATGCACTTAGCAGAAAATATCCGAATGCAGTATTGGCAATGATAGCTGAGTGGAAAGATTTAGAAGCGTTGACTACATGTGGAGTACGATGGAGATCTGAAAGTACTTCTAGTCAAGAAACTGCTATGTTGTTGAGTTTAGAAGTTCGACCAATGATGAATGAAATGATTTCTTCTAAGCAGGGAGAAGACTTATTATTAGCTGAACGGATCAAAATTTTAAGGTATGGAATAGAGAGAGATGAGTTGAAAGATTTCAGTCTTGACCAGAATGGGTGGTTGAGGAAGAAAGGAAGACTATGTGTCCCGAATGAGGAAAACATTAGGAAGGAACTTCTTAGAGAATGTCATCATTTAAAGTTCACTATTCATTGAGGAGGAACTAAGATGTATCAGGATATGAAAAGAAGTTTCTTCTGAGAAGGTATGAAGAAAGAAGTAGGCTTATGGGTGAGGCGGTTTTTAAAATGTCAACAGGTAAAAGCCAAACATCAGAAACCAAGAAACCAAGCGAGTTACTTCAGTCTTTTGGATGTTACGGTCTAGAAATGGGATTCTATCTTAAAGGATTTCATAGATGGGCTGCCAAGGTTGAATAGAGGAAATGAGAATATATGGGTTATAGTGGATAGATTGACTAAGAGTGCACACTTTATACCCGTTAAGTCGACCAGGACAGCACCAGATTTAGCTAAGTTATTCATGAGGAATATAGTTAGATTGCATGGAATTCCTAGTAGTATAGTAAGTGATAGAGATTTGGTTAGATAAGCTGCAGAGAAGATTGAGTTAATTCGAGCTAGGATAAAGGAAGCTCAGTCTAGGCAGAAGAGTTATGCTGATAAGAGACAGAAAGACTTAGAGTTCTCAGCTGGAGATCATGTTTTCCTCAAGGTGTCATCAATGAAAGGTATAATCAGATTTGGAAAATGAAGAAAATTGGCATCAAGGTTCGTTGGACCATTTCCTAATATAGAAAGGATCGGGAAACTTGCGTGTAGAGTAGAGATACCGAATAGTTTGGCAGGAGTCAACAATGTTTGTCATATTTCTCATCTAAGAAAGTGTATTCAGGATCCAGAGACTACTATTACACCGACTGTGTTAGATGATCTAGTAGTGGAACCCGATATGACTATAGTTAAAAAAACCAATTTGTATAGTTGCAAGAGATGATAAGAGACTAAAGAACAAGACAATCAGATTATTCAAAGTCCAATGGAGCGACGACGAGAGAGACTGTACTTGGGAAACCGAGAGCAAGATTAGAGATACTTATCCTTACTTGTTTCATGGTATGTTTTACCTTTATGTTTGATTATTGTCGGTACCTTATCATAAGTTCAAGAACGAAATTCTTTAAGTAGGGAAGTCTATAATGACCCTAATTTTGACTAACATTATTTAGGACATTTAATTAGATAAATTAAATGAAATAATATAGACAGTTAAGGGATTGAGATTTGTTAATTTATATGGAGCCATGCCATAATGAATGTATTAGCAAAAGAGAATAAACATAAGTAAGTAGGAGGAATATGGTAAGGGTAAAATAGGAACATTTCTAATACCCTAAACACTTCCATTCTTCATTCCTTGTTCATTTTAACATTCACAAACAAAACTAAAAACCTAAGGGAGCTCGACCGGCCACCATTAAGAAGATTAAAGAAGAAGAAAAGCTAGGATTCAAGTAGAAAGCTTAAGCAAATCAACCAAAGGTCAAATCTCAACCTTCTTAACACAAAGCTAAGGTGAATAATTAACTTACATCTCACTTTTGATATTGATTTTGGTTTCAAGTTAGATCCGAATAAATTTTGAAAGTAATATGCCATGTTATGTCTGTTTAAATGGATATATATGCTTATTGATGATTTATATAATTTCATATGGATTTATGATATGTTTAAATTAGAGAACCTTTTAAATGACATCCAAATGAGTTGCGTTTTTGATATATGATCAAAAACATTATTTTAGAAGTGGGTTTCAAGTTTCAAAATTTTATAAGTAATTGTGGATTTATTATGAATTTTCTACGAGAGAAATAGTTAATATTGGGTTTAAATTATTTGAGGCAATTATATAATGATTTCGGGTCTGATATTTATATATAAAGTGAATTATTTGATTTTTAGGGAATTTTCCTAAGTATTTTACTATGGTTATAAAATTATTTAAGTTAAGGGACTTAAATGTTTTACATGTTTTATTAAGAAAGTGGGCTTATTTGTTAAAATGTTTTTAATTATAAATTTTGAATTTGGCAGCCTTTTCAGAAAAGAATTTTGATAAAGAGTGGGAAAGCAATCATATTTTGACAAACTGGGCAAGTTAGGTAAAAAGGAATTACTTTGAAAGACAATAAACCAATTTTGTTTCAAATTATAACATCGCCACTTCCTTATCTTGATTCCGGCACCATGCCCAGATAGACCTTTTGCACCTATTCGAAACCAATGCACATGATACCAAGCAATTGGTATGTAGTGTATTGGAGAAAGGCGGAAGGAATGATGGTGTCGAAGGCATGCTTCCAAAAGGGTTGAAGCCGCTTTAATTAGCTTTCGAGTCAATCAACTTACCTTAGTTCAAAATAGAGGCTTTCGATCAAGTTTCCGCTTGCCTTTGTTTTTAGAAAGGAGCTTTCGAAAGAGTTGCCACTTTTTTTATTTTAAAAGAAGCTTTTGAAAGGATAGCCGCTTTTGAACCTATTCGATACCCATGCTGCTGCATTCCTACCTTTCGAATTAGTTAAGGTCGCTTTTCTTTATAGTCTTAAAACAATGTATTCGGAAGGGATGCTTTCGCCTTTTAACTTTGAACCCACCTTCTCAATTCTTTTGAAAGGCTCGTATAGCTGCTTTCAAATGGTTTCGGAGGCAACGGTTTCAAAATGGTAGGTTTCGAAACTATCCTCATTCTTTTATTTTGGATTAATGCTTTCGAAAGTATTGCTTTCGCCTTTGTTTTTTATGACCCTTTAGTTATATTAAAGGTTAAACCCAATGGTTTCGAAAGGAATAATTTTAAATGGTTTCGAAACAATGTTTCTAGAAACCCTTACTTGAACCCAATGCTTTCGAAAGGTATGTTATAAGTGTTTCAAAGGGGAAGTCCCCAATGCTTTCGAAAGGTATATTTTAAGTGTTCCGAAAGGTTTATTTTAAGTTTTTTGAAAGGAAGGTTTCTAATGCTTTCAAAAGATGGGTTTAAATGGTTCCGGAAGGGGTTGTCTAAGGTTTTATATAATAGTTTCGAAAGGGATGCTTTCAATTATTTTAGAAGAGATTGTTTAAGGTTTTAAACAAGGGTTTCGAAGGTATTGCTTTGGCTTTAAGGCCTAAGGTTTTCTAAGTTAAAAAAGGCTTTAACTTATTTTGAAGAGATAGATAATCCCATTGATTAGATTTCATCAACATTGTTTTGAGTCAAGCATATATCATGGCATAGGTGTTTTGAGTAAAGCAAAGAGTATGATTTTCTTGTTTTATAAAGATATGATTTCAAGGGTAAATCATTTGAAAAGATTGTTTACAAGAAAATGAAATTTGAACAGTGTAGTTAACCCTAAGTTTATGACTTAAATATTAGAGACCAGATGTGACTGGTGTAGGGTCGCTCCCTATACTTTAGCTAATAGCCACCAGCTAATATTAGTCCAAAATTCCAGTATGTAGGGCTTTGTCAGTGATGAGACTAAAATAATGTTACACACAGAAGGGAATATACAAAGTGAAGGTTGGTTATTGGCGAGCCCACAAAACCATTAGGATCAGTTGACCCTAGAAGAAGATAGCTAAAGGCAGATAGCCTAGTATTGTGTCTAATAGAAGTTAGAATATTTATTATGTCTAGTAAGCCTGAGTCAGCCAATGGTTAATAGTTAGCCAGATAAAACTATAGTGTGGACAGATAGTCCATTGATTACCTAATTTATATGCATATATGTTATTGCTATGATTGTTATAATCAGTTTGATTACAAGTTTTGGTTTGCAAAAGATATGATTTTAGAAAGGATATTAGTGAGGGGAAACCTGTTCCGCTAAGCGGCATGGTCTCACTTAATATCAGTAAACTGAGATGTAATAGTATTATTCGCACTAGGCTTTATGTTTGACTCGAAGTTCATGTTTTCCTCTTAAACTCTCGGGTGCTCAAAATTAAATTTAAGTGGATGGAGAGATAAAGACTTTCAAGTTTAGTAGGTTGGACGAATAAGCTTCTAAAGACATGCAGGAGGTAAATCTAGCTACGTAGGAGCTATTTAGTATTATTTTCGCTGTATCTATTTATGACTGATATGTCTATCTAGTACTCTGATCATCCAAGGGGGCATCTTCATATGTCGCTCTTGCGTAATTTGTAATAATTATATTTAAACTGGGAACCTTTTTGGGATTATGTAACTGAATATGAAATATTGATTTGAAATGTAATCAGAAAAGTTGTTTTTGAAATCCATGTTGATTTTATTTCATATTCATGTGTTTTTGATATTATGGATACCATTAACGTTACCATATTTTGTCATCGAAAGTTAATACTATAGATGACTGCAACATCTGTACACTTAGCTTCGGACCTCAAAGAAGAGGATGTTACAAGATTAAGGTTGACACTCATAGCATATCCCCATCATGCTCTCAAGAAATGGACTAGGTCTAACCCATCCTTATCCTACACTCACTATGACTAATCATCTTATAAAGTAGATTATACCTAAGTATCCCCTAGCCATCATCCAATGCAATGCCTTTCCCAATAAGGTTAGGGAGAAACACAATTTTCCACGAACAAAGTAAATTCTACTTCGCTTTACTGAGAAAGAAGACCATATAAAGGTTGGTTGGATTCTTATGGAAAGTAACACTACTAAGGGTCTCTCTATACCTACCAACAAGTTATGTCCATTCGAGCTTCATAGAAGTCTCTAGGATGTAAATCTCTTGCATTCCTCTAATCTATCCCCAAGTAACCCTTATATAAATCCAATCAAAATTGAAAGGCTCAATCCTCTATTAGGATCCATATCGACACTCTAAAAATATTCCCCCATGACTTTACTAAATCAGCTCTTTATGGAACAACTGATATCTTCTACCTACCATTATAGTATCATGAACTCCCACAGATTGAATGCTTGCATGATTCCTCTTGGATGGGTCAAATAATGCATGGCATCCATGGATCCTCCTTCGGCCGTTGATTCCTCACCCCAGCTTCAGTATTAATCGTTTATGCATTTATGTTTATATCACGTCAAAGAATGCTAACAACTATATAGAGTAAGCTCGATAAATAGTGGAAATATATATAAATATAAGATAACATAACTATTCTCGTTCATTGGTTCATCCTCTTACAAAGCCTTTATTCGCTTACATAATTGAAGTTAAAACTTCAACGTGCCTTGGATGGTGAGCCGGATCCCCTTGATCTAACCCAACTATCATTAAGCAAAACCACTAATAATCCATTATCCAATAAATGCCCAAACCAATCCACATCGCCATAGTTAAATAATATTTCTTGTATAACTACTCATCCAGAGTGACTTCGGCTCCTCTGTATACTTTAATTCTATAAATATCCATGTGGCTCTACTTAAGGAAACATTTCTACCTATGGCCTTATACATTAGATCTAGTACTCTTAGGAAAAAATAGTCTCTAACTTGGTCCTCAAATTATTTTGATTGGGTAATCCAAGATTTGATAGAAAATGAAACAACCCGTAATTCATAGCACTTGAGATCATTACATAAATAAGCACCAGCCGCACATATGCCATGAACAGAAAGTTGCAATAGTTTAACTTAGTAATAACAGAACTATCCACAAAGATCTAAGCATGGTATATCTCACAACTGAAGGAATATAAAGTATAATGACAATAAATTAGACGTGCATAACAAAAAATATCATATATGGGACTATGTTCTACAATGACAACCTTATGTCCAAATCTCATTACATGCATCTCCAAATATACATTAACTAGGTCATACATCAAATATCTATACAAATTTCTTGATACATTTTGATAAGTCCAACATGTACTAATAACACGAGTAATTAGATAATAAATGTAGGTAGTAATGTTGCTAGGGACTTCAGGGCTCCATATTTCTCCACTGCTAGGTAAATCATCTTATTTTCATATAGGTAATAAAAGAAGAGGAATTATAAAGAGGGTCGGACAAAAAGCCTAGTGGGTGAAAAGTATATCTAAATTACATGAAAGTTAATGTGTAGGTATTTCATGATCAATTTACAAAGTGGTATCCATACCTGAACTTGTATCCTCTCATGCACCCAACAAGTCACTAGTAAATGATGGTGACAAGTGATCTAACACATCATCAACTAAACATGCATCGAGTGTAAAGAGAATACTATAACATAAAACTAGTTGTGCACTAGGTCCCTAAATGAGGCTACGATAAGAAGGCCAACAATGCCAACTACCATGGTGCACTCGTAAGGTACCGTAGCTTGAACTGCACATGTATCATCACCCAATCGATACCTATACATAACATGCCTTACATATCCCGATTGGATTCCTCATAAGTCATATAAAAGAGTTAGTCGTATCTTGCCAACCCGCATAGGTACCAGTTAACTAACTAGGCTTGACCAGGCGATTGATTGGGCCTGAGAGTGCATAGTAAACCTATTATGTACACTTAAAGTGCTCAAACCTAACTTTTTCATCTAGACTTCCAACTAACTCATTTCAAATTCATGCCACCACCTCGGACACGTTCTGAAATCATTCTAACTCATTCATGGCATTTCTACTCTTTATGGTATTTAAGTAGCACCTAAAGGCATAACACCCTACTATATACAAGTGACTTAAAGAGAATACTAATCTCTTCTTTAAGTCTACCTTGAATCTAGACATTAGTCATGAGCAAGCAACAACCATTGCAACCAAACAATTATCATACAATCAACAAATTATACATACCCAATAAAAATGTATCTTACTTAGATTCACTTAATGGTTCACTATTCAATTATTAACGTATCACTACACTTACTAAAATGTTTATAGGATGCTATATGACTGTATTTATCATTTTGCAAGTGATTCCCATAAAAAACCTTTCTTTTAAGCGCGGTATTTATTATTAAATCTCACATAGGTACTAAATAAGAATTAGTATTAAAATAACAATTTTTTCATTTATAAATCTCTAATTAATAATATAGAAATTTGGAAGTCCATAAAATCACTAGTAGCCATAAATAAGCTTACTAACTTATTCAAATGAGCAATATAAGTGATTAAACATTTTCATACCATTAATTATGGTTTCGTTCTTTATTAATTAAACCCTTAAGTTCTATGTTATATTTCATTAAACACCCTTATGGATTTATTATTTAATTTATTACTAATCACATAACAAGTGTGCTTACGACAACATTATGATTCATGTACACCCATTTATCGTTCGTAATCAAACAACACTCATAGAATCTAATAAAAATTGTAATGGAAAGATAGATGTTTAGGGGCTTAATAAAATTTTTACGTACACATCAATTCTATCTCTTTACTTAATGTTAATTAATTTATGTCTTATATAATTTATAAATAACAAGATTAATAGCATAAACTCAAACCCCTACATCCTTATCATAATCCCTAAGCCAACCTAGCAATCAAACCTGAAAATGACGCATAAGGGAGATCATATAGATCAAAGAAAAGTTCCACTCGCTAAGGCAACCAAAACCTCATCATAAGTTGTCCAATCGAACCAAAGCTCTCTTGAATGCCATCTTGAAATCCAAATGGTTTCCAAATGCTAGAAAACGAAAAAGGTTTGTTGTCTATCAGCTAATTAGATACAGTTAGATTTTTATTTGATTATTAGGTATTTATATGAATGGTTTGAGTGGATCCCTAGATTTATGTTTGATGTAAGTGGAAGAGATGAAATAAAGAAGTAACATGAAATGAAATGGTTGTAGGCAGCTGCAATTTTATGTAAGGTATATTTGGGCTTTCGAACTAAATACAAATCACTCGATATTCTCCAAACTCATTTCCTTCGTATCTTCTTATATGTAACTCCAAACTACAAAGACCTATTTGTTATTTTGAATCTTTCAAACATTCCAGACATAATGGAATAGGTCTATTGTTCGAATTCATCCATGTTAGAACCTTTATTTTGGTGTTTTGATGATACAACTATACGACAATGCTACTAATGTGTTTATTAAGTTTATAGGTTGATAATAAGCTTTGTCGTATCACAACATTAAAGAGGAAAGAAAATATGATATATTTAAAGGCGATATTATCAAATATGAGCACAAACATTAAGACAATGCAAACCAATACATCTGGAGTGGAGAATGAACTATCGAAGAGACTTAGCTATGTTGACAAATCTATTGGAATACAATAAAATTGAAGAAATACTCGAAGATGGAATGGCGGCGAAAGTCAAGTATGTTTTTTATCAAGTCCTTATTGAGTCTTTATAATTTAGGTTTGGTTAAACTCAATAAATGACCTCTAAATCCCTCCAAACTTAGATATAATACTCTATCCATCATCTAGTATTTTTGAGAATTTTTCTAAATTTTTTGAAGTCTTGGAAAAGCTCGAAAGAAGGAATAAAATTTAACACAAATGGAAGAATGAATATCAACATATGACCTAACCGCATGCCAACATGTGACCTAGTTGCCTTGACATGTGCCAAGATTAAAAGTCGGCATGTGACTACCATAGTCGTAATTTTTTGAATTATTATGTATTTATGCTTCGCATCTCTTCATTCTTTTCTCTTTCTCTTTGTTGAAAGTCATTTCTCTTCATTTCAAATGGTTGCCTCTCTCTAATTACATTTGTAAAACTACTAAAATAGCCTTTAGCATTCCCAAATCAGAATAATAACTTCCATTTTCTCTATCTTATGCTATTTGATCTTTGATTGCTCTCTTGCTTCTAAACTTCAATTTCATTTAAACAAATATACTGACCAATGATTGTTCAAATCCACTACCCTAAGGTTCTAGTTGTTTACTTCTCTTAAACCTCTACACATCCACTTAAATATCATTTTTGAGTGTTATAGGAATTTGTGTTTGAGTGCGATTTTTCAGTGTATTGAAGAGCAAAACTTATAGTAAGCTATTTCTTTGTAAAAAGTCAAAGTCTTATTCAATTATTTAGGTAGTTGTGATATACATGTACCTCCGATGAAGTGAAGGTTGTTAGTGAAATCCCAAAAAGGAGGTTTGGGTTTGGACATAGGATAGGGAAGTTTAAACTAATATAAAATCAACTATGCGATCTTTTATGATTTCCGCTGCATTTACCATTGATTACTCTATTCATATACATTAGCCACATTCAATAATGCGATTTTATAGTGGTAGCATAGCAACATCATAGAATAATAGCTAGAAGAAGAAAACCCAATCAAAGCTTACTATCGATTATGACTAAGCAAAAAATGCAATAACACAAAGGAATGGTCACGATAGTGCTTCATGGTCACACACGATACAGTATGCTTTGAATTTACAATTAATGAATTAAAAGTATGAGGAGATTTATTGATTTTTTATCTCTTAAAAAGGTTAATAAAATAAATTTAGAAAAGTTAATGGAATATAGACAAGAAATAACCATTTTAAAAGATGAAAAAGAGATTATAGAAAAACAAAATAGAATTTTTGAAAATACTTTAGAAGATTTTGTTTTCAAAAAGATCCCTATGAATAATAAAATGAGCATTTAGATAATAAAAATGACGAAGATGCAAGGGAAATCAATAATTGTAAATAAATAATGATTTTCTTGAAAAGTCCTTGAATAAATATATTTCTCAAAATTTGTTTCATGAATAAGAGATTAAATACAGGGGTCGATTGGATAATTTGATCCTAACCTTCAGGTATTGGCTGTTGGCTGAAATTAGGCGACGTCAAGAAGGAATGCTTAGAATTGGATAGTTAAAGCGCCAATTTCCAAAGATAGAAACTAATGTGTGGTAAAAACCCAAGACCACGTTTGAAGCCTAGAAGGATATGCTAGGCTGAGGTTAGGTGAGGACAGCCAGCGGATGCTCTCAGTCAACACCCGGAGCTAGGTGAGACTAAGAGCTGATGCTCGGAGATAGGCGTTGAAAAGCACAGGTTCTAAGATGTTTGAACCAGTTTTGATCAAAACCTTCGCGATTGCACTTGCGGCTTAAGGGGACACGTTTGGCTGAGGATAAGCGAGGATAGTCGTCGAAGGTTGAAAATAGGCATTATTGAATTCCTCCGATCCAGGATCCGGGCTGGAAAAGTATAATCGAACTAGGAGCAATTGGACAATTTTCCCCATATGAATAAAACATCGATCATGCTCTTACTGGCGAGATTGGGGACGTCAAGAGTTAGACGTTAAAATTGTTGTTCCCTGGAAATAAGGAATAGTACAAAACTTGAATTATCCATAACTCGTTGACAGTCGAAGGAAACTCGACCTAACACAAACAGGAATAACCATGGAGTTGGTTAAAGGCTATAGTTTAGTTTCGATAAATGGAACACTTTGACGGCTCTTAACGAGGATGACTTATGGAATATAATTAAAGCAATTGTGGGAATTTTATTTATATGCATAGAGTTGTAGTAAATAATAGTGTTGCATGGAAATAAACAAGTATAATATAGGTAAATTGTGATTTATGTAGTTATGTTATTGTGCAGGCAATTATATTGTATGCGTAGGTAGTTGTACATAAGCATGTACAAGATATAAAAGCATGGAACAATAAAATGGAATAAAGATTACAGAATAAAGCGATCTCTCATTACTTGAGCTTTTATGTACAATGGTGGCGGGGGCCGTTCCCGCACAAACATGACCTATTTACAATAAAAGGAAAAAAAATATACAACCAAAAGGCCCATCTCGCTCACAAGCCCTAGGAATTTCCTACTTGTTCTTTCCTCTCTTGCTCCCCTTACCGCTCAACCATCGGGTGGTCTCTTATGCTTCTATATGCCTTTGGATTTCCCCTCTATGGGGGTGTCGCCTTCAGATTGGGTAGTCTCCCACTCGGTCGTAATAGGTGGCTCATTGGGCTTCCCGGCAGGAGCGTCAATGGATTTGGTCTTAAGGGACTTCAGGTTGATTAAGGGAATTTTAATAGAGGGACTTATTCGTGCATAGCTGACAGACTTTTCAATACCAGGCTTGATTTTGATGTGAACCTTGGAGAGGTCAATCTTCAATATCTCCGCCATGGTGATTTGGTCAATTAGGTTTGTAGTGCTGGTGATAACAACGTCTTCCTCCAAGGATAGAGTTACGTCCTCCAGGTTCTCCAGGGCAGTTATCTTCTCGGAATTAGGATCTAGGCTGAAATTGGGAGGAACAGAAGTAACAAGTCCCATGGAGATAGCGGTTGATGTAGTGAAGATTGCAGTAGCACCTATGCCTTTACTGGCTGGTAGTAGAGGAGGAAGATATGGATGACCTATAAGTTAACAAACGTAATGATAATGATTAGAGATGGATGTAAATGAGAACCGAAGTTTCTCGAAAACTGGTGAAACAAGGGATATACCTTTGCTCGTAGCTGATTGCGAAGAGGAAATTTGGAAAATTCACCTTCTACGGGTGAAAGCTGGATTGGTTGGTCGATGAAGGGAGGAAATATAGGGCTCGATAGAAGTAGTCACTATAGATGCTGGGATGGTCTCGATGGCTACAGAGTTATCCCTCTTAGTCATAGGAATATCTATCAAAAGCTCCTAGGATTTTGGAGTTGGTGATTCTGCTTGACCCAGTGCACTCGGGCCAGCGGAAGCATTGATAGCAGCAACGACAATGGCGTCATCTTTCTTAGCAAGGATGGCCTTTCCCTCCTCAAGTTTCATAATATCATCTGCATCGAGGTACTTGGCCATCAATTCTTCCTCGGTGAGGCCTTCACCGTCTGCTTCTGAATGATGCAACACTTCCTCCTAGGTGTTGGCAAGGGTGACGACATATGTATTGCCCAGCCACCTTAGGTTTTTGTACTGTATAACACTGACAAAAAAGTGCTGGAGAGTGGTGTTGAATTCTTCTTGCTCCTTGGATTTTTCCTCTTTAAGCGATTTCAGATCGTGCACGGTGGTGGAGTATTTAACTTCCATGTCTAGATTCTCAGTCTTCGCCAATAGCAGGCTCTCATCGAGCTTGTCTTTTACTGCCAAGAGCTTCTAGATCTCGATTGTCTGGTCTTTTATAACTTTGTCCTTGACCTGGATAGTCTCATCCTTCATAGTGAGGGCGAAGCCCCTTTCAGCAAGTTGCATCTTGAAAGTAGCGCTCACTTGATGTGCAGTTTTCAATAGGTCCTTCGGCATTGGTGTATGCTCTCTTCATCTCCTCCATCAGGCCATCGGCTTTGGCCTTGGATTCTAACGCAGCATCTCTTTCCGCCTTTAACTTCTCCAAGTCTCCTTTATACCCCTCAATGAGGCTATCATAAGTCTTTTTCTCAAATTTGAAGGATTAGATGTTCATGTGATTGACGCGGTTGGCCTTAGAGAGTGCGTAGCATGGTTTTTTCCATTCATAGCCCTGGTCAATAAGCATCTGAATCCATTAGACATCCCAGTCTGCCTTATCCTTTGGAATATTTTTAATGTCAGGGTCAAACAAGACATTAATCAAGAAGAGGTTCGGAAAAATAGCTTGCATTCGGGAGGATGAAGCTGGAATAGGAAATGGAGGAGCAAAGATTCCTTTGAAGTGGGAAGGCACGGTTGTGGTTAAGGAGGGAGAAGTGGAAGTTTGTTGATATTTAGGAATTTTGGGCTTAGCGCGTGGAAAAGGAATGCCAGAGGAGGACCTGCATAGATCGTGTGCGCCCTTGTGTCACTTGCTTTGATCATAGGGCTGCTTTTCTTTGGCTTGCCTCCTCTTTCTATCTCTTTCAGTCTCATGGCGGTTCTCCGCTCTTCGCTCTCGTTCTTTACGACAAGCTCTCTCCCCCTCAGTCTTCTGCTCTCTGCTGTGGTTAGGATGAGATGGGTATGTATCGCAAGTTAGTCCTCTTCACTCGCCAATGTTGTGTTGGAGATTGCTATACCTATCCCTTTCCATGGTACCTACAACGAGAAGAATAATCGTATAAGTTTTGGAATTATAGGATTCAAGTGAATGCAAGGGATGTGTGTTCATGATCCTACGAAGTGCAGAGTGTCGATGACCCCCCTAAGTACTCTACGAACCGTGTATGGAAGTAAGTAAAGATGGAGTCTCGCTACCTTTAGCAAGGATACCCCCAGGCGAGAAGCTAAATCGGGAGAACCTTCTTTAAGGAGATCGTCAATCTTAATGTTGAGATCGCCTAAGGAACCAATGACGTCATCATAAGAATGAACTGAAGGAGTCGCCTTGGCTAATGGCGATATGCTCATCTCCGTGGCTTTCTTAGGAGACTTAATAATTATGCATTTTAGGCTATGCAGTTAAAGCGCTTGGCAGATTCAATACGGCAGAGGTGCAAAAAGTCATAGCGGGGATACAGCGAGGATATAGCGGGATATAGCGGATGACTCTAAAATAGCATATAAAACTCATACTTAATGGTTTTGCAAATATATAAATGGTAATTAAATGAAAAATTAACATTCAATTGAATTATAATTAATACATAAATAATTTTAAATAAAAACAAGTGCAAATATAATGTAAATAAACGTAAAACTGTTATATAACATAATTGAATGTAGTAGAATATTAGAGATATTTTCATTTCCGAAAATATATTAAAATTTCAATTAAATGAATTAATTTCATAATTTTTATAATGTATAAATGTCATTTTTCAATTCATTTCTTTTAAAGAATATATAACGGAAATAGCGGAATATAGCGGGAATAACGGGATATAGTGAAATAGCGAGGCTTAAAGCGGAAAGGCTATATTTGGGGCTATATGGAAAAATCATAGCGGTAGAAATCTGCTATGAGATATAGCAAGGTTATAGCGGGGTAATAGCGGGGCATTAACTGCACAGATTTTAGGTGAGGCGAGGCAGGAAGCTCAGTGGTTTCAGGAGATGTCTCACCGAACGACTCGTCTCTCTCCGGACTAACATTGTAGTCACTATCAGCTCTCTCAGAACTCTCTTCCTCGTTTTCTTTTTCTTCCCCTATCATCTCTTCTTTTCCTTCCCTTATTCCTTTATCTTCATTTTATTTTAGAATCATATACCTTCCAGTTCCTTTGCCCCTTTCTCTCGGAATTTCACCAGCAGCGGCCTCTTCTGTCATCCTATTGGTGGGTTCATCAACATTTATCGTATCGGATGGGCCTTCCACTTCCCATTGGGGATTATTACCAGAACCGCAGGCGTGGGTGGAAGACCTAGTGGGCATCCTAGAGCTACTTGGAGAAGTTTTGCTAGGAATAGAAAAATCAATAGGGATGAATAAGGTTGCAACGACGAAGATTCTCATTTCTCCGGAAGTATGGAGTAGAACAGTATCGAATTGGAAGACTCTTAAGAGTCTTCAAGGTATCAGCATGTACTCCACCGGTATCTCGAACTGGAATGTTTATGAATAATTGAACCAAAAGCTAGACATTTGGATGGAAGATATTCAAGTACGGGTGAGAGATAGGAAAAGAATCTTACTGGTAGAGTGCCAAGGCTCGTTGAAGCCGTACCAGCATTGGATGAAGACATACTAGTTCTTGAAGTACGAGCATTTGTTGTGAAGTGCTTCAATAACTTTTTGCCTACACCAGGCCTCAATAATCATAAGAGATGGTGAATCTTGGTTGGTGTTTGAAACTCAAGATGTGGGTTAGCTCTTCGAAGTTTGGTGGTAGTCGGAATCGGTTCATGAATAGCATGCATAAGGAGCTTGCAGTACATATCCATTAGGATGAACCTAGGATGGAGCCTACCCAAGCCCTTGGAGGGTCATGCGTAGGAATGGATTGAAAGGCGGTACAACGCCGCTTAAGCACATATACTTGTTTCATGCCGTATAACCCAATGGAGGATCGTGTGCTCGCTGGATCTGTGTTAGAAGCAAGATGTCGCCCTCAGAGATCCTATGTTAATGACATATGTTTTGAAGCGTTTTGGGAGTAAGGATTGTCGACACTTGTTCTGGCGAGTCATCCAGAACCCTTAAACTGATATACACATTAATAGGAGGAGGCAGATTTTGGATTGGCTTCGCTAGGACAATCATCCCTTGTAGCTCAGTGATGATTCAATGCCTAGGCCCAACAAGTATGGTAGGTGAAGCCTGAGCTGTGGAGGACCCAGTTTTAGGAGGAGTTGACTGCCCCGTGCCAACAGGAAATCTCGGTTAGTGGCGAATCATTCTAGACAAGAAAACTTAGTGTTCAACACAGTTAGGTATGTTTTACTTTAGAATTATATTTCAAATACAAACCTATATGATCGGTGCTCGAAATCCAAGGGATGTCAATATGTGTTGACCAATCGAATTCCAAGCATCAACCGGGGCAAGTGAAGGTGTTAATTTATGTAGTGTGAGTCTTGTGTTATGCACACGACGAACGGATCATCCTGTGTAAATAGCCCACTCGTGTTAAAAAATGAGCCATGCCGCATGAAGGAACCGTGCATCGAATTTTACCTGTTATTATCATATAATCGATAACAGCGCCGTTGTTTGGAGCAACATAGAAAATTTTCTTTTACAGGACCACTGGAAGTGCATAATTGGAATTCTATGCATCATAATCATCCAATACGACCATTCCTTGGGAAGAGAACCATCTTATTGGCGTTTGACCAATAATAGGTGATTGGCTAAATATTAATGGGGGTTAACCAAAGAACTTTTGAATGTGAGAACTCGAGGCAAAAGCAACCATGCTCTCTTAAGGAATAACCCAAGTAAACCCCAGGCTGACCCGAATTCATCTTAGGTCGGGCCAGAGTAATTCCTAGGACGACTTGGCCCTTGCTTTGACCAACCCCCATCAAGAGCCACCTGAATCGCCATCACCATCGCCAATCTGTACGACAAGGAAGTGCCGCCAACCTTGGCTGACTCAAATTTAGGCTCATGCTAAGAAGTGAAGGAGGTCGGTGGTGAACTTTTTGAGTCGGTGGAAGTGATCCAAAACGACAATTGAGAAGCGATGGTAATGTCCAGGTGCTGTGACGACATTAGAGTGCTGGCGGTGGCGTCAAGAGGTCGGCGGCGATCGACTTCTGGTGAAGGAATGGAGTTTGCAAGGGTTTGGTATAAGGAAGGTTCGGTCATGAATAGCAAAAAACAAAAAGTGAGAAAAAATTTCTAAGTACGGGTACTTATAGTACTCGGTAATGAGAAAAAAGAGGGTGATCGATACCAAGAAGAACCACTCGATACCGAGTAGAATTTTTAGGTCAAAATTGGAAAAAAAAGCTAGGGAAAGGAAAAGAATACCTAGCTAAGGTGTGGAACGATTTCCAGAATATAAATCCTTTCCTTTGCATGAAGAATAGAATTTCTACCACATAAAGCAGTCGAACGGATATTCACGAAATGGATACAACACTTTGAAGCAACTCTTGGATGACCAATTGACATACATGAATAGTAATTAATGCTTGTCTTTTTCCAGAGCATGTTTTGTTTTCAACACAAGCACACTTTGGGGGGCAAGTGTTATCCGACTTTTTAATCATGTAGGTTTTCACTAGAATCCGTAAATTAGGATGAAGACGAAATGAATCAAGAACTTGGACATGCTTGAATGGACTATAGCAGTGGACTTAAGAAATTACAAAGGAATTGGAGCTAGTGGATCACACGGTGCCGAGCACTTCTACTCGGCACCGACCACTTTTAAGGCCTTAGGTGGGCCCCCAAAGTTATGGAACATGGAAACTTGACTTGAGTGATCGACTTGGAGTGCTTTTCTCAAGGAATAGGTGAACAACTCTAAGGGAGTTTCGGAGAAAAGCAGATAAGTACAAGTGATAATGAACCTCTCAGAAATTACACAATCTCAAAGGAAAAGTGCTCGGAACACAACAGATTAGGTGTAGAAGATAAAGGGAAGGAAGAAGGCACAGTTTCCACTCTAAAAATCAGATCGATACCGACCAACTCTGGTCGATACCGAGTTGATTTTACAGCTTAGTAGGCCCAGTCTTCCACTCCTACACTCTCGGATCTGGACCTGGACTTGGTATCTCATGGGCTTCGAGCTCTACTTGATGATTTCCTTATAAATACAAACCCTGTATCAACTGAAGAGGACTTTTTGGCTCATTATCTTCTTCATCTTCTATATCTCCTCCATTATAGTCACTAAGGAAGCTACTATTTGCTGTTATAGGCCTTTAGATCAGCAAAACCCATATACTAGTGACTCTAAAATCTATAATCAATAAAAGCTATAATGTACGTAGGGCAGAGATTGCCAAACCACTTTAAAAACCTTGTTGTTCTTACGTTTTTGCATATTTTTCAGCTATATTTTTATATTACTACAGGATTTTGGGTGTTGTGCCATTTTCGGTATCGACGATATGTATGTATATAATGATTTTTTACGAAGAGGATGGTTGAAATATTTATGTTGAGATGTATAATTTGTGTAAATACTATGGTAAATCCTATAGATAAATTATGGGAATGGTTTATGAAGGAACATAGTATATTTCAGAGATAAAAAAATATGATATGAATTAATAATAATTTATATAGATTATATAATAAGGATTTGAAATATATAGTTCAGAATATAGAAACTAGTTTATATAGAGGAAATGATATAAATGTATGTATAAATTGTATAAAAATGTTATAAAAATAATTTTGAAATATGATTATGTATTTCAAAGAATATATATATATATATACTAAAATAAATTTTTAATTGATTTTATAAGGAATATTTGTAAGATATTGGAAATGTAGGCTGAATAATTATTGACTGTCTTGAGATATATACATTAAATTATGTATAATAATTATATAAAAATATTTAAAATGTGCCAAATTATTTATCAGGTCATATAATGATTTTATTTCGAATTTATATTTATTTTTTTGTTTAATTTGAAGTATATATGTGAAAAACTTATATTTTTATTTTCTAAAAACTAGTTTTTAAAACCAATTTCTACCGCATTTTTTAAATGATTTTGATGTAAATTTTTTGATTAAATTGAAGAAAGGTAGTTGATAAACATATCTAAATTTGGAAGGAATAAAACAGATCAAGAATCGGATCAAAACGATTGAGAAATAAGAAATAAAAACTAAAAAAATATTAAGTGTTGAAATACAAAAGAGTCATCCTCCTGTTCACGGCCTGACACATATTAGGTGCACTGATGGGAATTTCATAGGTGCACAGGTGGTGTTATGTTGGGTATAGTAAACCAAGGCCTAATAGGCTAGCACATAAAGGAAGACAGTGATCGATTCAATGCTTTTTTTGGGAGTTTTAAGGCGACGTTTGAACCGCATTTTACATGATTCTCCCTGTTTGATTAGATGGATTGTTTGGACGAATATATAGTGATATATACACACACATAGATATATACATATGGATAGTGGATTGCTATTGTTTGTGATTGTTTTACTATTTATTATTGTGACTTCTATTCGTTGTCATGGTAACACGATTGCTAAGCATATCAGATTTTCTAGGGTGTGTGTTGTAGTATGGAGATAGGTCCATAAGTCGTATATGGAACTACATCCATTCGATGATTCAACCATGTGTTAATGCAATGGCGGGGCTTGGCTTTGTATATGGGTTTGACCATATCATCGAGAATTAAAACTGTACTAGACTAAAATCTTGTTTCACGAGTTAGCCATGTTTATTGTATTGTTTGATTGACTTGTCGAATGCAGGTAAAACAAGACTAAGGTACGACATTTACCATTATTGTCTTACTATTACTTGGGAATGATTAGAGTATGTACTATAGTAGACATACATCACTCCCTAAACTATAGTCTGGCCTTCTCTATATTTTCCCTTTTTGTTTCCATCACTAGGTTAATGGAATATTGTGTGCTTGCTCAAGTAATGTTTGAAGGTCCAGATGATGATGGCATTGCTTGTGTATGTAAACTTGTATATGAATAATCATCTGACATTGGTTTGGATTTAAGTATATGTATTTGGATTTGATTTGGTCGTGTTTAGCTTGTATATATACATTGAATCTATCAATTTGGAATACATCGATATTTGACTATATTATATAGTGTTACCATCCGCTGTAAGTTCGGAAAGAGATGGATATAATATATTCATTTTTTGTCTCTTTTTATTAATCACCAACAATTTTTCGTTTTCGCCTTTCGGGTTTACACACCTTGAATTATGTTAATTCAGAGGGTCGAAAATAGCGGGTTGTTACATTTGGTATCCAATCAAAACTTTTCCTAAACTAAGGATTATGAACACATTAAGAGAGCGTATTTTTATTTTTCTACTATATATATATATATATCTGTGTGTGTATGCGCATGCGTGCATGCTGTGTGAGTTCATTACATATGTACACCTCATTTACTATTCCAGTTCTATTCACTATCTATTGGGAAGTTGTCGATGAATCCTATTTTCTTTTAAAATAGTTGAAAATGAGTAACTCAACTGGAACAGAAACCAATGCTACTAATTCCAATGAGGTGGAGACAAGGGCCGATACTAGCAGTAGGGTTGATGCCATGGACATCTCTAGGATGAAAATTCCTATATGGTTCTTTAGGTTCCTTTAAGCAACTAGTTACGAAAATACCGCTATCCCTAACAAGATTCCTCGTATTCCTAATGCTACTGACACTTTGGAGGTTGTTCCCGTCTAATAAGCACCTGCGGTGGATTTTCCAAAGCTCTATAGGGATTTCTCAAGTTTAGGTGGAAAACCTTATATCGGTACCAAGCCTTATTCAGTGACTAAGGCATGGTTGAGTTCTTATGAGAAGATCTTTGGTTTATTGGGTCTAAGAAACATTTCTTAAAGATAGTTAGCCGCATGGCATATTCGGGGGAGGCGGCAAATTAGTGGGAAGTGATAACTTCAGAAATGGTTGAGGATACCATCACTTGGGTAGATTTCAAGTGGAAGTTTGAGGTTAAGTTCTTCTCTGAAGTGAAGAGGGGATTACTACTGGAAAAGTTTATCCATTTAAAGTAAGAGGAGTCAACTATAGGCGAATATGTCAATCAGTTTAATGCTTTAGCCAAGTTCATATTGACTTAATTAACAATCTTGGGCAAAAGGCATTGAAATTTGCTAAGGGATTAAATTCCTCATTGAAAGAGTTGGCAGTGAATCAGAAACCTTTTGGGGTGACATTGAAGGATTAGTTGAAGCTTTATTATTGAACTCTATTGATGGGAAATTGGTTGTAGTTGTTAAGGAAGAAGAATCGAAGAAAGGAACTAACCAGATCCTAAACAAGCGTAAGGGTGGACCCAAAGGAGGATAGGGGAAGAAGCAATCCATTATCTATAAGAGTTGTTATAAGAAATGTCACATAATGAAGCATTGCAAGGTAGATATTTCCAAGATTAAGTGTTATGGATGTCATCAGTTTAGACACTTCAAGAATAACAGCCTGGCTCAACAAAAGAAGGAAGGACAATTAGTGAAGACTTATGCAGTGGAGGCAGTCCTGACTACAAGTATAGTACATCCGTTGATGAGAAGGGGAAGCAGATTGTCATGGAAGGCATGTTATCCTGATCTGGATTTCCTATCAGAACATTATTTGATACTGGTGCATTGCATTTATTCATTAGCCATGCAGCAGTTGATAAGTTAAGCCTTAGACCCCGGTTTGTCTGTGATTCTATCATGGTGCCAAATCATGTTTGGGGATCAACCCGTCTATCTATGGTTTGTCGGAACCTTAAGTTGATCATGCATGGTGTGGTGTTCCTTTGAAATGCATATGTACTTAGCTATCTGGATATGGATTGATTTTGGTAATCGACTAGATGACGCACTACTGGGTAAGTTTGGATTGTGATGGGAGAGGAGTAAGATTGAGGAATGGTGGACCTTGTTGTTTGTTGTAGGCCCAATAATTCCATAATGACTAGTTACCTATATACTCTCAGTATACCATAGAATGATCTATCTTTAATCCCCATAGTACAAGATTCTTTTAGATGTCTTTGCTGAAGTTTCCGATCTTCCACCTCGGAAAGAGATCAAGTTTAGAATCGATCTTGTAAAAGGTTTTAGGCCCGTATTGATGCCACTCAGGCATATGGTTTCGAAAGAAAGAAGGGAATTGGATAATCATGTCTCTAGGTTATTGGAGAATAAGAAGGAGTATTTTGGAGTGGGGGATACATGTCGTCTTTACCACTAAAGCTGACGGTTCCCACAGGCTTTGCGTCAACTATAGAGAGATGAAAAAACTGATAAAAAAGAAACGATATCCTTTGTCATGTATTGATGACCTCTTCAATTGGTTGGTCGAGGCTAAAGTTTTCTCTCAACGTGATTTGATGATTGGATTCCATCAGTTAAGGGTAGCAGAAGATAGATACCGAAGACTGCATTTACAACTCCCAATAAGCTATTTTAATGGGTAGTCATGCCATTTGTCTTGACTAACGCTCCTGCTTATTTTGTGGATTTGATGAGTAGGGTTTTTCGAGAGAGACTAAATAAAATTATTATGGTGTTAGCATGGTTTTAAATCTCCTATATATCGCCCGAGATCTCATCCGAGATCTCCTTTTCACACTTAAACGAGACAAGACATCAAATCTCCTCCATATCTCCCTCGACACTCATCTCATCCGAGATATTCAAATCTCACCCGAAATATGGATCAAAATCTCAATCCGAAATCTTACCCGAAATTATACATTTTTCTTATTTTGTATAATATTTTTTATTATCATATTGATTCAAAAGAAACTACTCAATCCAATTATAAATTACCAACTTCTTGAACATATTCTTTACTTTTTATCTTAATGAGTCATAGAAAAAGGTTTCATTTCTTTATTTTGTTCAAATAAAAGGATATTATTCAATCATTAGCAAATCAATTAAGCTAATCAAGCTACTACTATTCTAAAAATATTCCTTTTTCCATGTAAATCAAGTACGTTACCATTTTTATTTTTACTAAGAAATTTATAACCGTTAAATAAATTTTTGACACATCAATTTTAGACACATAAGTACATCCGAGATATTCCCGAGATACATTATAAGACCCGAGATGTCAATCCGAGATGTACACCCGATATGTACTCATCTCGTCCGAGATCTCCCCCGATACGAGATAACTTGTGTAAAAATTCCGAGACGAAACGTGACCGAAATCTAATATTTAAAACATTGGGTGTTAGTGCATGATATATTGGTATTCTCTAGAAGAAAATTAGAACACAAACATCATTTGGAGATTGTATTCGAAGTTATCGAGAAGGAATCGGTTAAGGGCTAATTTTCAAAATGCCACTTTTGAAGCATGGAAAAACGATTCCTGGACACATTGTAACTAGTGAAATGTTATTTATTGACCCAGGGAAAGTGGAAGTAGTAAGAGATGGAACATACCAAAGAATGCTTCGAAGGTTAGTAGTTTCTTAGTGTTGGTTGGATTCTATAGGAAGTTTATCAAGGACTTTTCTAAGATTTCAGCACTGCTAACTAAGCTAACCAAGAAGAATATGGTATTCATATGGAATCATGATTATGAGATGTTATTCGTTGGCTTGAAGGAGTTACTGACAAGTGCACCTGTCTTAACCCTCCCCGCTGGTATCAAATCATTTAACATCTACATTGATGATTATGGAACCAGTCTTGGTGCTATTTTTGATGCAAGAAGGGATGGTGGTAGCATATGCTAGACACAGCTTAAGGTACATGAGAAGGATTACCCAAGACATGACCTTGAGTTAGTTGCCATTATATTTTCACTAAACCTTGGAGGCATTATTTGTTAGGGGAGAGATTCTAGATGTTCATGGATCATAAGTGCATCAAGTACCCATTCTCGCAGAAGAACTTGAATTCGAGATAGCAAAGATAGATGGAGTTTATTTTGTCATATGATTTTGGAATCGCTTATACTATAGGAAAGAGGACCGTGGTTGGTGATGCATTGAGTAGGAAGCATGCTACGATGAACAATATGTTATTGGAATGGAAAAGTTTCGAATTTATCCCTGATTTTGATTTTCGGCCTTTGTCGGAATATGCACCGAGTTTATTAGCTATAATGGAAAATCAGACCTGCATTAATGGATAGAATTAGACGAAGTTAGAGATAGGATGTTGCGTTAGTGGGAATTTTGGAACAATTGGATTGGGGTGAACGATCAAGCCATTTAGATTGTTACTCCAAAGAATAAAAAGGATACCTAAGGCGTGATGGTAGTTGTGTGTACCTCAAATTAAGGATTTGATTGAGGAAGTCCTAGGAGAAATTCACCACTCAAGAATGGCCATTCAGCCGAGTGGAGATAAAATGCATCAGGATATGAAGAGAGCTTTCTATTGATCAGGAATGAAGAGGCATGTAGTAGAGTTTGTGGCTAAGTGTCAAACATGCCAAAGGATTAAGCTAAACAGAAAAAAGCCGAGTGGACTATTACTCCCATTAGAGGTTCCATAGTGGAAATGGGAGAATATATCTATGGACTTTTTTAATGGGTAGTCGTGGACCAACTATCTAAGTGTGCACACTTCATTCCGGTGAAGAACACTAGGACTGCAGCGACATTGGCGACGTTGTATATTAAAGAGGTAGTTCAACTACATGGAATTCCGATAAGTATAGTAAGTGACCGAGACCTAATCTTTATGAGTGATTTCTAGAGAAGTCTACGGGATGCCTACGACATATCACCCTCAGACGGATGGATCGGTGGAAAGAGTGGATAGAGTTTTAGAGGATCTGCTTAGGGCTTGTATACTTGACTTCGGAGTAGTTTGGGAAGACCATCTACCATTGTTTTAATTTGCATATAATAATAGTTACCAAGCTAGTATTGAAATGGCACCTTATGAGGTGTTGTACGGAAGGCCATGAAAGTCACCTTCATGTTGGTGGGATTGACCAATAAGGTCATTCTTGGACTGGAGATGCTACAGGATACTTCTTAGAAGGTGGAGTTGATAAGGAAGAGGATGAAGGCTGCACATGATTGGCAAAAGTCATATGCCGATAAGATGAGGACTGAGTTAGAATTTGTGATTGGAGATTTGGTATTCATAAAAGTTTCACTATTGAAGAGTGTAACGAGGTTTGGAAATTTAGGAAAACTATCACCGAGTTTTGTTGGACCCTTCCAGATATTGGAGTGAATCGGAAGTCTTGCCTATATAGTGGAACTCCCAGAGAAGATGTTAAGAGTCAACAATGTATTCCATGTATCACATTTGCAAAAATGTGTACAGGACTCCGCCACTATTATCGAGCCAAGTCAGTTGGAGGATGTGAAATTAGAGCATGATCCCAGTTCATTACATTGTCTAGCCCATATAGTCAAGTTTGGAGTAAAGCGTCTTAGAAATAAGGTACTGGAATTAGTGTGAGTATAGTGGGGGAATGCCCAAGGGAAGAGCACATAGGAAACTGAGGAGAAGATGAGAGCTTCTCATCCTAATCTCTTTACTGATATGTTCCTTAAACCAGTTTTGTTCTCTTAGACTTTAGGCTTGGAGGTTAAATTTTGGATGCTTATGGTTTGGTAGTTTTGTGGTTAATTTGGATTAGTATAGACTGTTAGGATGATTGAACCCCAGATACATGATAAATATTTACAAAGCATCACATATAGATTTCATCTATGTTGATATACTAGGATTGTGTTGCATTATGCCTATATGCTATTTATATTGCATTCATTTAGGAGCTGACTAGTTCAAAAGGTCGACACCAAATTGCATTTTTGCATTTAGTTAAGTATTATATGACATGATCATGCATACTGACCTGTTCTTCTATATGTTACGTATGAGTAGATAAGCTTGGATTGATGTAAATTGTTGACTTGGATGTTGTATGTGAAATTTTGAGGACAAAGGTATTTTTATGGAGGTGTAATAACCTATATTTTGCATAATTTAAGTAATAAATTTAATAATTTTTACTAAATGGAAAAATCATCGTTTTTCAAACTTCGAATTGGAAATGAAACTGGTAACATTGGGACAATCTCATTTTTCTGACATGCGTCATATATTGGTTTTCCTAAATCGGGGTCCAAACGATCAAGCTATTGATGTTTTAGTAAATCAGAGTTTGAATTTTGAATTTAGGTGGAGTTAGCATAACTGAATGAACACTTACTTTCCTATTTATAGTGGGACGTTCTCTCATTTTCAAACTTTAAAATCATTCATCTATTTCTATTATTTTCTTTTCCTCTTCTCTCAGAAAAACAAAACTTTATCTCTAATTTAATCTTAAATTTCTGATTCAATACTTAATAAAAATCAACAATTCAACCACAAATCAAAGAGCTATGCAAGGGCTGCGGTCCAATACAAATTAGAATTGCAAATACTTGGATTTGGAGTGGAGATCAATTCTGAACAGCAAGCAAATTAGGGGATTTCTAATCATTGTGAGTGCTTTATGCCTAATCTAGTATATTATCAATGATTTTCTCTTAATTATATGATGAATATGGCATAGGGTTTGGGTTTTGGGCTAATATACGTAATTATTGAAATATTGCTACAATTAAGTAGTCTTAACCTGAAAGTAAAAATATAGAATTGATTATTTTAATTAAAGAAAATGATAAATGGATGGAGATAGCCAAACTAGTGATTAACAATGAATGTTGGAGATTTTGATTTATATTCACAGGAAATGAATAAACAAATGGAAATCTAAAATTAGAAATAAGAAATTATATTAATTGAAGGAATAATTTTTAAATTAATATTATATATGTGTATGTGTGTGTAATGATTTTTTATGAAGAGGACGGTTCAAATATGTATGTTGAGAAATATACATGTATAATTTGTGTAAATACTCTGGTAATCCCTATAGATAAACTATGGGAGTGATTTATGGAGGAAGATAACATATTTCAAAAATAAAATCATATTTTATATGAAATAATAATAATTTATGTGAACTGTATCATAAGGATTTGAAGTATAGAGTTCAAAGTATAGAAATTGGTTTATATGGAGGAACTGATATAAAATGTATATAAATCATATAAATTGTTATAAAAATATTTTTGAATTATGATTATGTATTTAGAGAATATATATATAGTAAAATAGATTTTTAATTGATTTTATAAGGAATATATGAAAGATATTGGAAACGTAGGTATATATGGATGAATATTGACTATGTTGAGATATATACATTAAATTATGTATAAAAATTATATAAAAATATTTATATAGTGCCAAATGATATTTCAGGTAATATTATGATTTTATTTTGAATTTATATTGATTTTTAATTGTATTTTGTAGTACATATGTGAAAAAGTTATATTTTTATTTTCTAAAAGTAGTTTTGAAAACACCAATTTCTACAATGTTTTTGGAATGATTTCAACGAATTTTTTTTGATTAAATTAAAGTAGAGAGATACTAGAGAATCATATCAAAAACGAGTGAGAATTAAGCAAAACAAAAACTAAAAAAAATATTAAGTGCTTGAAATAAACATGAATCGTCCTCATGTTCAAAACCTGACGCCCCATAGGTGCATCAGTGGGAATTTCATAGGTGCACTAGTGGTGCTATGTTGGTCCATAAAACTTGGACCTAATAGCGCCAGGTCAGAAAGGAAGGCAGGGGATTGGTTTAGGGATTTTCCGAGAGTTTTAGTGCGACGTTTGAATTACGTTTGGATGTGATTCTCCATGTTTAATTAGATGGAATGTTTGGATGTTTATATAATGATTAATATATGCATATACATATAAGTATGGATACAGGATTTCTATTGTTAGCGATTGTTCGACTATTTACTTCTTGTAACCTTTATTAGTTATCGTAGTAACACGATCACCCAGTATATAGGATTTTCTGGTTTACGTGTTGTAGTATGAAAATAAGTCCATAAACCGTATATGGAACTGCGTCATTCAGTGATTCATCCATGTGTTATGTAGTAGGATGGGCTTAGCTTTGTATATGGGTTTGACTATTGTAATTATACTGGACTAAGACCTTGTTTCACGAGTTTGCCTGTTTATTTTATTGTTTGCTCGACCCATTGGATGCAGGTGAAAAGGCTAAGATATGATGTTCACCATAATCGTCTTAGTTTTATTTGGGAATAATTAGAGTATGTATAAGAGTAGACATACAATACTCACTAGATTGCAGTCCGACCCTCTCTTCCTTTTTATTTTCATCACTAGGCTGATGAAATATTGTGTGCCTGGTCAAGTAATGTTTGAAGGTGCGGATGATGATGTCGTTGCTTGTGTATATAAAATTGTACATAAATAATCATCCGACATTGGTTTGGATTTAAGTATATGTATTTGGATTATATTTTTATTAATTTTGATTTGTATATGTACCTTGAATCAACCAGTTTGGATTATAGTGATATTTGATTATAATATATATTGTTACGTTTCATTGTGAGTTCAGAAAGAGATAAATATAATATATTTGTTGTTTTGTCTCTTGTTATAAATCACAAATGACTTGTCCTTTTCGTCTTTTGGGATTTACTCATCTTGAACTGTGTTAAATCATAGGGTTGAAAATGACGGATTGTTACAATATCTATCTTAATATATTTAAAAATTTGAGTTTTTCTTTTCTCGCCTAACATACATACATACACACATATATGTAAATATCTACACATGCACACACAAACACACACAGACACATATATCTATGTGTGTATGTGACTTATATTAGTATTTTTTGAAAAGGTAATATTTTGAGATTAATTTACATTTTTAAATGCATACACGCACATATATTTAACATTTTCAAAAAATACCTTTTTGCCTTGGTCAAGCATGCATATACATAAGAAAATATATTATTCAATTATATATATGTTATATTAATTATATTTTAAAAAAAATTGGTTGTGTGGCTTTTGAATGTATATAATAGATTTTAAAAATTAGTTATGGGCGAAGCTATATATATTAAATAGAAATATTAAATTATGTATATAGTATGATATGATTAAATATATACACAATTCATATGAGATGTTTATTAATGTACCGTGTGGTTATAAATCTCAATGATCACATTTATACACAATTATAGATAATAATTTTATTCTATATATTGTTTTGGTTAATACAAAGGTATACATGAAAGAGTTAGTGACATGCCCTAAGGGCCATTATGTAATTTGTTACAAATACCAAATTCTGTAATCAATCTTGTTCGTAACAAAGGTGTTTGATTTCATTTATATACTTTGTTGTATTGTGATATGTATTCAATCCTTAAATAAAACATTATGTGACTGTAGTTGCAAACAGTTCCAATCCTGAGTAATTAATCGTATTATAAAATACCATTTTGTTTTAAATATTCCTAGTCAAGATGTTTTGAGAAAGAATACTGATACATCATTTGAGTCCATAATATGTAATGCTCTCTAAATATTGGGTAGTGTATTGCTACTCATGACTGCTGTAGGCACCAAGGGGTTATGTACTTGTAGTTATTAGATTACCATGGATTGACTTGTCCAAGAGTTTTCTGTTGGTTAATAACAACTAGGTCAAACAGGAAATCTCAGGGTGACGATGTTACACGGTTCTCTCAACTTTAGAATACAATGGAACTTCAATGTAAATACTCCACTTTGATTATAATTAAATAATGGCATAGCGATCCATTAAGGTATTGTAGTTGGGTTTGAGTTGAAGAATTAGAAGTGAAATACCATTCAATAGAGAAATTATCTCCTCGGTTGTATGAGGTTAGTGTCACGGTCAACTGTACCAAACTCAAAATCAAAATTTCTGGTTAGAGTAGAAAGGTTAATAATAAATGTTATTATTGAACCAAGGACTTTGTTTATCGACCGATAGAGTTGAATGTCGATAATGTTGGAGTTTTGACCAATTGTGACTACATACATCCTAACGTGATATAGTGTTGGTGAAGAGAACGTGTGTAAATTATTGTCACCATTGGTACTGCTTAAGAAAATGTAAAATATGATTTTACTGATGAAAAGATCTGCAAGTGATGAATTTGGGCAAACTGTCACACCACTAGCTAAGTTAACGTGAATGTTAATATTTGAATTGTTCAATATTAATGCTGACTGATTCACACCTCTGAGTCTCACAACTGCAATTGTGAATTCTCTAAAAAACCACACGAATTAATTAGTTTATAAAATTTATAAATCAATTAAATCATTATATATATAAGAAATATTAAATATTGATGTTTGTTGTTAGTAATCATTTGGATGTATATATAAAAAATATATATACATGTATCGATATACGATATCGGTATATATTTAACGGGTTTAAAATATAGTATATTGCTTAACAGGCTTTTGGAAATAATGATCCATGCAATAGTATGATGTGGCCGGCCATAATAAAGCGAGGAATAGATATGAATGAGATATAGTTAATAGGAATTAAAAGAGAAGGTTTTAAAAGAGAAGAATGACAAAAGGTTTCTTTCTCTAAATAAAATTAAAACCTTCTACATTAATTCAATTGATTTTTCATGCACTTTTTCCCCTTTCTTGGTTCTCATGGCCATCCCTCCCTTCTACGTTCATGGCCAAAAAATTTCCCTTCATTACCCAAAATCAAATCAAATCAAATATGGTGGTTCATCTAACTCTATCAAAGTCTGGATGTTAACTCAAGGAATCTAAGAAGAATTTTCATATCAAGGTGTCACTAGTAGGCCAGATATATATGGTACAATCTGAATTGGATTTATATATTAGTTATATTATCCTTATCATGAATATATATATATATGTATGTATGTATGTATGTATGTATGTATGTATGTATGTATATTATTGCCTCACATTAATATGGAATTAACATCATAATATAAATAACAAATTAAATGATATGATTTGTTTTAATTTAATAGACTAAAACTAATACACACACGTTTGTATGTATGTATGTATGTATAAAATGATGGTTCCAGCTATGAATATGTTTTAGTACACATGTAATAGTTTTCTAAACATAGTATACAATTTCTAATAATTAAAATATTTAGTTTGAATTCAAATCAATTTTTAAACATAAAATTCATTGATATCTTATTTCACTTATCATATGTATTTTAATTTTAATTTCGAAATTACTTTTTCTTGTTTCAAAATTATTTTTTTACCTAAAAGTTTATTTATATTTGTTTCATACATATGTGTGTGTGTTTGCAAATTTATTAGAACAGTTTAATATAATATTTAATATAATATGTATGTATATTTTCAACTAACTGAAAATTATTTTGGCTTTATAATATATGTATATACACACACAAATATATTATATCAATACATAGTCAATTAGATATATTTGATATTAGTTAACTTGATCTAGATCTGAATTTAAATATATTCTACCAAGTCAAACTTTGATATTTCAACTTAAAATTTGGATTTAAAATTTCAACTTATTCAACAAATATTAGATTTCGTTAAGATTAACCTTTATTTTATAAAGATATAAATTTCAAAAAGATTTATATATATATATATATATCTTGCACTAAACAATTAAATTTAGGTAATTAATGTATATATAAATGATGAATATATACATGGTAGATATAAATCACAATATCTAAACATGTATGTATTAACTATGTTATTATACTTCATATCATCATTCCATACCCAATATGTCATTGATACAAGCGTGAATATATATTTATATATTTTAGTCCAAATATGTGACATTACATGGTCGGCTACACTTGGAAGGATGTGGTCTAAATGTTAGATTTAAAAGTAAAGGGAAAGTTTTAAAAGAGAAGAATGAAAGGTTTCTTTCTTTAAGTAAAACAAAGCCTTCCTCATTTATTCAATTAATTTGATTCACTTTTCTTCTTTCATATATGGCCAACCACTCCCTCTTCTTCTCATGACCGAATACGCACATTAAAAATATTTAATTAATTAGACTAATTAAATAAGGCAAAAATATTCAAATAAAATATGATTTATTAAAACAACTAAATTGGATCTAGTGTGGGTATTAGACTTCATAAGCCTACTAAGATCTAATTAGGGAATTTGTTTTGGAAATTTACCCATTTCACCCTATGTGAATTGGACTAAGTTCCAACAAATGGTACCAGAGCCCATATGGTCTATACAGTCTAATTAGCCACCATTACGGGCTAACTAATATATTTTTCTATCCAATGGATGTCTAGAATAGTAGTGTCTATGCTTGGGGTTGAATAAAAAAGTATTCTCCCATCTGGCCTGTCCCAATCGGTGGAGAGTCCAAAGAGTTGGCCCAAATATAAGGTTCAGAGTTATTAGGGCCTTGGGATAATTTTCAAATTAAAATTTGAAATTTTTATTTTTAACTTTAATTTAATTGTTAAGTTTAAAATACAAAAGGAAATTTTATGCATGTTATAAAATAAATTAAAACCAAAATGGTTTTGAGAAAATAATGTAATAATTTTTGAAATTTTTTATAAATATTTAATTAATGTGATTAATTAAATGAATAATCAATTAAAGGTTAATTAATTAAATTATATATATATATATATCCGTGTTTGTTGATATGTATATATATAACTATAAACGTTGTAGTTAAAATTTTACCTTAAAATTGTTTAAGGTAAATTACATAAAATTTTCAAAAATTATTAAAATATTTAAGTAAATAAATAATTGATTAAATGTTAATTAACATATATATATATATAACTATAAAGTTTATAGTTAAATATTCTTCTTAAATAGTTTAAGATGAATAAAGTAAAATTTGTAAAATATTAAAATAAAATTTAATTAACTTAGTTAATTAAATTAAGAGTTAAAATTAATTAAATATGATTTAATTAATGAGATACAGATAAATATTATATAAGGTAATTAATTATAATAGTTATAAATAAATTAAACTTAAATAATTATATGTATATAAATTCAAGTGGAACTAAAATAAGCCCAAATATATTTTTGGAACAAATATATATGTATGGTATGTATATAGTATTTTAGATCTGACCAACACTTGAATCATGAGGGTATTTCATAAAAAATACATTATTCTTTAAATTGATATTATCAAAGTATATTAAAGATTATGAATCTTTAATATAGATTCCCTCTACCATTTATATATTGATAGATTACTTGCATACTTACTAGTTGTTGAGCAAACTCAAGCTAGAGCTATTATGTGTAGTGTTGTTAATATATTGCCTAGACGGGGTAAGATAGATGCATGAATTTATTGAGAAAACTCAAGGTATGTGCATTATACTTAGGCGGTCGATAAATGATAGGTAAAAGTGAATAATCTGATTTATTTAGTAAACTCAAGGTCAAGCTAGAGATTTGTGAAAAGACCACGGTTAGGAGGTATATATGATAAAACAGATAAAGGGTTATCCATTGTTTGCAAGCCTATGATTTATTGAGCAAACCCACAGTAATAATCCCATGGCAGGTGAGTTCTAACACTCACTAGAAAAGTTGAATGATTCTATATTTCTCTTAGGCCTTTGAGGAATATAAAAATCCCATGGGCCCATATTAGAAAAATGTAATAATTACATTTAACCTCTCTAATATTGTAAAAAAACATGCTATAACAATTAAAGTTATCTAGTTCAATAAATTTTTGCAACTAGTTTAATTGATAAAATTATTTATCAATTGAAATATACTAATGAATCGAATTAAGATTAACAAAGAAATATAAAATATACTTACCAATAAATCCGTTGGCATATTGTCGCTACAAGTCTCATGCAACGGCCAAATTACGCAACTACAAAATACATTCATACCTTTGTTATTTGCTCGAGACTGTATATCCTCTTTTGAATTTTGAATAATAAAGTAGTACATGAATATGGATATTCAATCCATATTAGATAACATAAAAGAGTTGTATGGTAAACAATCGTGTTTGTAAATACGAAATCTTAAGGAATTATGTTCATTCGAAACGAACAAGCAAACTATAGTGAAAGATCATGCATTTAATACAATTGAGTGCAATGGGATCTTGTAATGTTAAAAATAATGGAAAACCAAGGACTAAAAACCAATCTAGGAATTTGATCATTGAAATGTTAGTTTTATCAATTTACTTAAGTGCAACCTATTTTATATCCTTAATGTTAAGGATGCCTGAATGCGCTTTTGTTCAGAGTTCGGTATAGTCTTTTAGTAAGGGTTTCCTATCGAATAGTTCAACAATTTAAAAAGGAAAGCGAATGTTTGATAGTGGATGTAACATAGGCACACTTGGGATGAAGAGAGTGAATGGTCATCTATGCTTCATGAAGAAACATTAGAAACTAGAATTGTATAAAATACTAGTATATACTTAATACTATATATGAAATATAATTTACATTCCATGTGTATTATTATAGAAAATTGTTTACTACAAGAGTTATTTCTTTAAGTTCAAGATATTTGATCCAAAATTCTCGATTGTAAGCTAATTATAGTAAATGAAATAAATAGCTCATAATAAGTGGTTGAATGGAGCGTTGTATTTCATGCACTATTAGAGTAATGGCGGAAATAGTGAGAGCATGCATATGACACTTATTCATTGATGCATTAAGTTACAATAGATTGCATTCGTATATATATACCAATAAATAATAACAATTTTTAGTGTTGATCGAAAATAGATATAGCCTTATTTTAGTATGAAAATTACGAATATTCATTATAAAATAAATCTATTATAATGATGGTATTTGTTTTTATAACAATAATGATGCATTAACTGTTGAGAATTTAGAAGTAGCTAAAATTTTCTATGATTATTTTGGAAGTATTGACTAATCCATATCCTTGAGTAATAATTCTTTAATCATACGATTATGAATTATGTGATACTCGTGAACTGTATCTCAAAAGATTAAAGGTAAAGCACCCATTTGGTAGGAGCAGCAAAGAGCTAATGAACTCTTCATATTGATACATGAAGATGTATACAGTCCAGGTTCTAATGATAAAAAGTGGATCCACTTCATTAAATTCACCAATGAATTATCATAGACACGAACATGTGTATTTGATACAAAATATTACATTTATGATAAGTTCGTATAATATAAAACAGAAGTAGAAAACATAACATGCAAATGAAATAAAACAATTCGATTTGATCGAATAGGTGAGTATATATGGGAAAGGTTTCCAAAAGTACCTAAACAAATAGATTCAATCTCAAAGTCACTCCTCCTTAAGATACATAATGATGTATCGATAAGGAGTAATCAACAACTATTGGTCAAATAATGATTTATAATGAGTGAGGTTGAGATAATGTCTTTATATAAGGATATGTACTTAGGAGTAAGTACATATGTTAAATTTAATTTCATTTAAATCTTATTTTACGAGATCAAACAAGATATGAGTTGATTAGAAATCTCAATCTTAAATAGTTTAAGATGTGTGGTTGTCTAATTTATATCATGAACATAAGTTTCATAAACTCAAAACTGAACTAGTTTTATGTGGTTATAAAGCCGGTTAATAAAATGTTTCTGAATGTCTATTCCGTCGCACTAAGAAACAATTCTTATTTCAACATTGGTGCACCGGTCGAAACGTATTTTAAGCTTCTGACTGTGATTTTGACATTTCCTACACATTTTTCCACCTCCAACCGCCTTCATTTCACCTTTGGTCGCTTGAGAACGTCCCTAGCTCCTAACCTTATGTTTCTATATTCGTTTTCACACTTTAATTCGTTAAATTAAGTTATATGTTCAAAAATATTCAAGGAAAATGGTGATTCAATTCTATAGTTTACTGTTAATCCAAATCCCTCCTGAACTTATGTTTAAATTCGAACATTAGTGATTATAAAGTGTTGCCTGCACTAATATAGACTGCAAATCATTGTTATAAGATCAAGATTGCATTATATAGAGAGGAAACCAATCACTCACCGAAATTTCTTCTCACTGCCTAGACCTTCGCTATCCGGACCGTTGCGCCTTGAAGCCTTAGATTTTTAGATCGACTAACAATAGGAATTAGTAGCGATACAATGAACTCGTATACGATCAAATACTCTAGCATGGAAACTAATTACATAAGATGAGATAAAATTAACCCCTAAAATAGACATAACTCATTAGAACGTCTAATAATAATTATTGTACATTAAAAGAGAAACTACGAGTTTATTATCAATGTCGAGAAAAATAATTGCTAATAATAACAATTTCCTCGGTTGTCAATAAGCTATGAAGAGTATAGACTATGCCATATGGCACGATGCATTAAATGCGAAATGTAATCCATGTACATAATAAAAATATGATTTTGATAGTTATACTCGAAAGGACAAGATTCATCGGTTGTAGGTGTGTCTTCGAAAGAAAGATTGATGTTGCTAGAATCTAGTAAGCTACATTAATAAGAATCGCCTCATAAATTTCAACTTTTGAAACTAGCATAACAGATTTGTTAATCAACGTGCTTAAGGTAACTTGGATTCTACTTGCAAAATTATCTCTCAACATGACTATGAATTTTGGTACATCTTTGTTGAAATAGAAATTTTGAATAATGATATAGAATAGTATATTTGTATAGATCACCGAAATGTCACAATGTCAGTAGAAGCAATAACCGAGTTTATAAATGTTGGATAATATCTAAGAACTAATACAATAGCATCGTTTAATAATCATCAAAATTGAGTAATATTTTGATAGAGAAATCAAATAGTTTGATTTTCAATCAAAATTCCAATAAAGCGTTCCGTAAGGAAGAATATTAAGAGGTTCTAAAATATTTCTAAAAATATAGGTAAACAACATACTACTGATTGTTAATGATGTACCCATGTTAAAGTCAGTTTTAGTTTAATTGTTCAATTCTTGGTATAAGGATTTAAAATTACATCTTTTATAATCAGTATAAAAAGGTGTTGGGATTGTCCTAAATAATATACACATACACCATATTAAAATTTTAATTTGGATCTATGAGATAGTTCTTTATTCATCAGCAATAGGAATAATCATATATGTTATGTTGTCTACTATGTCATATTTTTCTTATTTGCTTTGTACATTGAGTGAATACCAAATCCAAATTAAGATCGCTAAATTGTAGTTAAGAGTACTCTTAAGTGTTTATGAAATACTAGAGAATTGTTTAATGAAACACTAAACTCCTTATAAAGGAGTATTATGACTCAAACTTCACAAGTGGTATAAAATAAAATATACCAATCCTAAATTCACATTCAACCTTAATTAAGGAGCTTTGAGTTGGAAATGTTCCAGACAAGCAGTGGTTGCTGATTCAACCAAAAGGCAAGTACATTACCTTAAATAATGCTGCAATAAAAGCATTATACATAAATGCACAAATTTTTAACTGAGCTAAGGGTGATTCCAAATGTTGAGAATCCCACGACTTTGTTTTGTGAAAACAATGTCGCAATACATATCACAAAAAAAAACTAAATTTCATGCTATGTGTAGATACATACTCATAATGTTCCACATGTAGTTTATTAACGATGGAGAGATGTTTACTGATAGAGTAGATATCAAAATAATATAGTATATCTGTTTACCATGGGACTAGTTCGATCAATTTAGAACTAAAAGAAGAATGAGAATAAGCTTCCATAATTGACCCAAGTGCAAGTGGAAGATTGAAAGAGTTAATGGTATGCCCTATACGAAATTATGTAATTTCTTACATATGTCAAACTCTGTAATCAATCTTGTTCATAAAAAAAGTGGTTTTATGTCATTTATTGTAAATCATCTAACTATGTAACCAATTTTGTTTGTAATAAAGGTGTTTGTTTTTTATATACTTTGTTATACTGTTATATAATTAATTACAAAGTATATAAAAATAAAACCCTTAAATAAAATGTTCTGTGATTGTAGTTGCGAATAGTTGCAATCGTGAGTAATTAATCACAATATAAAATAAAATTTTGTTTTAAATATTCCTGGTCAAGATGTTTTGGGAAAGGATATCAATATATCCATTGAGACTAGAGTATGTAACGTTCTTCAAATATTGGGCATTGTTTTACTCATGACTGGTAGGGCACCAAGGGGTTACGTACTCGTAGTGATTGGATATGTAACGAATGCCTTTTCGACCCCCGAATGTCGACACTAATAAATCAATGGTATTCACATGTCGAGCACCCAAGTGCCGGAAAGATAGAATTTTAAGGTAAAGAAAATGAAGAAAGAAAGGAATAAGAAAGAGGAGAACAAAAACGTCAAAATCTTACAACAGAATGATAACATATAATATCAAAAGATAGTACATAGAGTCACTTTAGTATACATAGTATTTTAGAGTTCCTAATCAGAGTACTATAATTAGCCTGGACAATTATAACAGCCAGTCATTACCATTTCTTATATATACATAAAGTAATGCAACCAAAATAAGAATACTACGGTAGGTAAACATCTAGCTCCTCTCCAAGATCTCAATGAACATCAACGAAAACCTGTCTTTCACAAACTACATGAAAGAGCACATGAGGAATTTAGGGAAAACAAAAGCCACGTGTCACGCATAAGTCTGGTGTGAGAAACTCAAGAAATATGTGAACAACATATAACATCACCTTTTAAGACTGTCATAATGGTTATCCCCTCAAAAGAGCCAAACCATCTAATGAGAACATATTTTAATATAATAGATAATGTCTAGGGTGAAAAATATAAATCAGAAAATAGTTGTGATGCTTACTATGATCACACCACAACAATATAGAGGTACAATCAAAACCGCTAAGGTGCATTTGCATATGGATTTTCCATAGAGACCTTCCCAGTAAAACTTGTAAGTAAATTGAGACCAGTCTCCATGACAAGGATCAGAAGTCACCTTTTGAGCATCGTATATCTTTAGATAAAATATACCATAAGGTAAACATTACTAGTCCATGCCTGAACACGTGAACCAAGTATCAACAACTCCCTATGTGCAACATATCGATAAGCATACTCTAGATACTAGAGATGATGTACCCATAAGATTTAGCTAAACCCGGGATCATGCATCCTACTTTGTCTTTAGTCATATACCGATCGTGAAGTCACGTTCAACATCACCACACACAAGGCATCATCACTTGAACAGATCATGAATCCCCAAATGGATTCCAGCATCTCGAACAGATCTCAAAACCATACATGGATTTCACCATTTCGAATAGATCCACTTCCAAGAGATAGAACAAGTATCTCAGTCTTGAAGTGGTTTTCGATAAGTAAAACACTTACCGATCCCGATCTCTCCAAGACTGAGTCGATGAATTTGGTCATATTCAACAACTATGAGAACGATCGCATATGGAAACCAAGTCTCTTATACTTATCACGTTTTCGAACTTCTCAACTTCCGCTATCCCTCGGTTAAGAGTGAAGCTCGGTAGGTTAGAGCACTATTGCTTCTATACCCTATTCAAATCATCATTTTTAACTCTCAAAGATAGAAACAAGTCGACTTTGTCGGTTTTCGTGCTAAGTACACGACTAAATACTTTTCATAAATAAGTAACACACAAAGCACGATCAAGTCACGTAAACGACTTTTAATCCCCTTTTTAGTTAATTAAATTAAAATCTCTTTTATTAGAAACTCCTTTTATCTAATAAAATTTCCTTTTATTAATTAATCATCCTTTATTGTTTAAGCTCATTTATTTAATTAAATTTCACTTTATTTAATTAAACTATACTTGTTTAATTAAAGTTCTTATTAATTAAAACTTAACTTATTTAAACTTGTATATAGATTTAGTTTCCCTTTATAAAAGATGTATACTTGTATTTTACTATTCACATATTTACTATTCATTTATACTCTTTCTATACTTCATAAGTATTTATATACCTATTTTAAATGGTATAAGTATATTCACAAATCATTAACAAGATTTACTTACTTTAAAATATAATTAAAGAGATTAAAAATAAATATTACTTAAACATTGTTACTATAAACCTGTAACGACCCAGTTTTTCAGTCGCATGAATTTAGAATATTTAATTGAATAAAATATTTAAAAATGAATATTATAAGTTAAATCAGTTAATTACTTGAATTTGGAAACTAATGTAAATAAAATTGAATTCTAACATTGTTTTAAATGCTATTTGAATTTGAATGGAGTTAGTGAAGTTTTGAAATTGAATTAAAAGCGATTTGGCAGAAATTGAAAATTTTAATATTTAATTAACGTGTAAAAATAGTCATTTTTGACACTATCTCGGATTTCGACAAAACCAGTTTCATTGGATCCATAACAATGAGTTATTATAGGATTTCAAATTTCGTGGCAATCGGACTTAGGGTTTGATCGTGCGAAGTTGAAACGCATAGAAATTTATCAAAGGAAATTTAATTAAAATAACTCAATTCAAAAAGCTATCTTCTGTATATGATGGAATTGGCCTCCGATATATGTTCCATTATGTTCGGAATAGGGATAAAACATTATGAACGCCAGGCGGCACACTTCGATTGGAGTTCGAAAAATATTCACGTGAATAGTGTCATAAAATTGTGTATATAAGGACCCTTAAATTCTAAACCCTAGCCCTAAAACATAAGCTAGCCGCCACTAAAGCACGAACGGCCGAAATCTTCCATCCTTTCCCCTCGATTATCTCTAAATCCACGCACATATACAAAAAATTCCTAAATGAAAGTGGTAGAGCTTGGAGAGACGAGTTCATCCAACGATCATGATGTGATACGGCGCGACGATCGACCAGAAAATGGCTCATGTTTGGGGGCCGTTCAGACTTAAATCATGGGAGTTAGGGTTGATCCGAGACGACCAGATCGTGGTCGAAGGTGGAGGGGGGTCGCGACTTTTGAATGGCAGTGGCTGATCGTCTTCTAGTGGAGAGAGCGAGGAGCGGCGATCGATGAAGTTGCGTGCATATATGGGTTCTCGCGTGTGAAGCTGGGAAGAGAGAAGAAAGGGAGGGGATGGCAAGATTTGGATCCAAGAAAAATGAACAAGCCAGGATAGCTTTAGGTTAAAATTGAAATTTATATTTGTAAATTAATTTAATTTAAATACGTGCAATCTTTAAAGTAGCATAATTTTTTCATACGAGGTCTGTTCCGCACGAAACGAATTGTGTTGGATTCGTATTGACGAGCATTACATTCTAGAGGTAGTTTGGATGGATTTGGAGCTAGTGAAAATTTTGGTTAAAATTAAACGCTCGTTTAATTTTAATCGAAATAAACCGCTATCACGATGACTGCAACCAAAGTGAGTATAACTCACTCTCTCTGGCCCGCTTATATTTTTATATAAGTGGAAATAAATTTATTATATGTTGTTTGATGATTGTTTGGATGTAATGCTATATTATTAGTAGTTGGATATATTCCTGCCTATTGGAGCAGATGAGACCTTATACGTTCATGTGTATGAGCGGATGACCCTTTGTACGCGCATCTGCCTCGAAACAGACAATGTACATATTCCCATATGCATATTTGTTGTAGGTTACAGGTTGGAGGGATCCAATAAGATTCCTCACTGTTGTTGATATTATTTACATATATTGATATATATGTCGTATCATGTGATTTTTGTTGTGTTGGATGTCATGATTGTTATTATCCATGTGAATCACCTTATTTAGTGTTGTCGTAGAATTGGGCCATATTTTGGAATTTCAAAGTAATAAAATGATGTTTTTATTTAAAAATGGATTTCAAAGTGATTTTGGAATTTTATACGTTTTAATAATTTGAATGGATTTAAAAGAGAAAGGATTTTATTTAAATAAATAAAGGTATGATTTTCGATGTTATTAAATTATAGTTTTGGGAAATACTTTAAATAGAGATTTCGAATGGTTTTATAAAAGTATATTTTATAAGTAGCATAATAGATTTTAAACGATGTTATATATATATATATATATATATAAATGGATTTGAAATTGAAATATGATGAATAGTTTTATGATTGGATTTGAAACCAATATTTTATATTAGATTTAAAGTCAATGTTTTATAAATGGATTTTTATAAATAAATTAGACTTTTGTGAAAAGAGTTTATAAAGGGATTTTCATAACAAATAAGATTTCAAAAGAAATGGATTTATAAAATAGAATATTATAAATATATAAGTGTTGTAAAAAATAGAAGCTTTATAAAAATAGAAGCAAGATTTATAACATTGTTTTATAAAGGCGAAATCAATTTAATTTGATAAGTTAAATATAAAAGTTTATAAAAGAATTATATTCACGTTTTCAAAGTGAATAATCTATTAAGAAAATGGTTTGAAAGTGATATTTATAAATGGAGATTAAATGGTTTTGAAAAGTGAATTAAATTGAATGGAATATCGAAAACATAGATTTCAACATTTATTGTTGAAATAGACGTTTTCGTGAAAAGTAAGGAAAGCATGGACTATAACACTATTGTTATAGTAAATGATTTCCGAAAGATAAATATTTTAAAATAGTTAGTTGAATCCTTATACTAGTATTTTTGGGTTGTCGTTATGATGTTTTATGCAACATTCATTTTGACTCAAATAAAGTGTGTTTTGAAGAATGTTTTCCTTAAAGATTTTGCATATATACTTAATCATCGATTTAAGTATATGAAATATATTCTAAGTGTTGAAATGAAATGATTTGTGAATTCACTTATTATTAAAATAAGTAATGAAAATACTTTCCAAATATCCAATAAGTGAAATGGTTTTGAATATTATCTTTTTAAAGATGTTTTGAAGCGAATAATTGGAAAGTGATTTGATTTGTAAATGATTAATAAAATCAGGCCCAGTGACTACTTATGTGATAGATTTTGTTTGTTGCTTTGATAGTTAAATAATCGACTATCAAATTTGGCCATTTTAGTTTCTCGACTTGATGTAGAAACTAATTAGTCGTACACTTAGTATGTAACTGACTATGTAGGCTTGATTATCATTTATGTTGAGAATGTTGATTCGTGTAGTGTAGGGTGATTACTCCAATCTATCGAGCTTCCTTCTTGGCCGAAGGATAGCAAGTTGAAAGTTGGAAACGTGATAAGCCTACGAGACTTGGTTTCTGTATGAGGTTGAGTAACGCTTTTGCGTTGTTGGTGCGAAGTGACCAGGATCAGTTTATCCGAAAACCACTTCGAACCAACCTATATGCGACGATTGTACAGGTTTGTTGATGATATTGATATTTACGATTTTCATAGTGAAGGACAGCTTGTTGATCATTTGGGGTTAAAATCCCAATATACATATAGTAGCATTAGTCCCTTCATTATGAAATATCCATTGCAAGGGTTGTCGCTACTAATCCTATATGATGTGGTAGGAGAGTACCTTCGGTTTGTCCTGTTCCTGAACAACTTGTATGGATGAGTGTCTGACATTGCATTTTTAAGATTACGTACACTAGTTTTTACAAACGTACATCATGTGGTGGTAGATAAGGCAACTTCTTTTAGCTTAACACCCTCCTTGAGACATATGAGCTCAAGGGTTGTATTTTTGTGGAAGGCAATTAGTAGTCAACGGGAATGGCAATGTGGCATTCAAAGATGATGATGTGACATGTGAAAGGTAATCGATACCTCTTTTGGCCTCACTCCTCGAAAAATGACTGAAACAGGGATAGAAGCAGCAAGGCTAAGTGGGTCGCTCCCATTAGGAGATGTCACCACTCTTCTAGATGTATCATTACATGCTATGACGTCATGTATCTGATTATTGTTGATGTATGCTTGTGGCCACGGATTATATGTCCGTAACGACCGGAGTTATGACATATTCGGTACTATCCAAGAAGGGTTAGGCCGGTCTTGTGTTGGTTTAGGTGCCCAGTATCTGGACCCTAGGTACATCCCCCTAGAGGTGTACCGAGTTCGGGAAAGGTAGTCCCTTCACCTAGTCATTTGTATGGAAATCCAAAATCCACTGCGTGCCTGCCATTTTGTTTGTAGAGCCTAGTATTGTTGGAATTTAATAATGTAACAATTTCCGCTATGTTGATTATTATTTGTATAATAGACACTATTATAATATAACATGATTTGATTTGAAATGGTTTGGTTATCGTAAGGGAAAACATGTCTGTGTTTATGTGTGGATGTGGTCTTACTAGATATTTTTTGTTTTGATAAAGGAAAAGTTTTGGTAACTTTATAAATTCAGTTGAGGTGTGTTTTTCTCATGCTGGTTTACTAGACTGATTCGGGCGTTCTTCCCTTTCAATGCTCGGGTCAAATCGAATATATTTACAGGTTCAAATTTGGTGCTTTTGGAGCTTCAGTAGGCGAGCTGGAGATCTTCATGTCGTATACACGTATTTGTTTATTTTTCCGCTGCTTTGCATTGTTGTTGTTGTAAATTATCAACATTTGTGAGGACAGGTTATTATAACTGTCAAAGTTGATGATTACTTATTGTGTACTCTGATATTGATTTATGTATATTACAGTTTCTCTTTGTAAAGATTATTGATCTACATTATATGTTATTCCACTGCGATGTGAGATTTTGTATTATTTTGGTTCTGCTTCTCTCTTCTTCTTTCTCCTCTCTTTCTTCTCACCCTCTCTTTTCTTTCTCACGATCATCTACAATTCTATTCGCTTTGGGTCGACATGTGTGGTTTATTATCAGTTCGGAGGGTACGGATTTTCGGGTCGTCACAACTGGTATTAGAGCCTAGGTTTAGTATACTCCTAGGCTTTGATGTGTACTCATTATAGATATGGTTAGTAATACCATAGAATGAGTTGAGTGTGTATATATATATATGAGCACATACTTGTTAGTGATATAAAAATGTTTTATATTGTTTTAAATTGGGTAAATGAAATAATTTTACCTTGATTATATTTTATGTAATTGTATATGATTTGTTGGTTGTTAATGAATGGTAATACTTGATTATTATCATTTGTTATTTGTTGTTATGTTTAAATAAAAGCTATTATTATAAATCTAAACAAAGATAATCAAAGAAGTAAAGTGAAATTATATAAGTATAAATTTGTGAAAGTGATTTATAAATAAAAAGAATTTAAAAGAAATAATTTAAAGCACTGAATTCACTACAGTTGTCGGGATATAATAAGGGTGATGACAACCGCATCATTAGTATTCATTTTTGAGTTTCTAAGTGATGGATTTGCTACCAATAGTGATTTTGTTAATGAAGTTTTGATTTGATAAACAAGTTTGAAATTTAAAATCCAAGTATGGTTTGATAAATAAAGGAAAATGAGTTTTGAACTTATCAAATTTAAAGTGGCATAGATAAAGAAATAAAATTGAATTAAACTTACGTGAAGTTAAATAAGTTGGAGTTAGTGCATTGAATTAAATGGATTACATGAACTAAAATTTAACTTAAGTAAAGTTAAATGAATTGAATTTGAAATGGACATACACTTAAGTTTTAAAGTGATTATATAACCATGAATTGAAATTTTAGAATGTGAATAAACTTAAGTAAATATTTATGGAATCTTAAATAAATAAGTTTTATAACTTATAAATTTGAAGTAAACGGGTGTTTGAATTCTGAAATTGTTATCTAAATGTTTTGTGAAATAAATGAAATTAAGTTTTTAAACTTATAATTTAGAAAATGGAATAGATAAGTAAAGGAAACTTGAAATTAAGCTATGCAATTAAAATTAACTTAAGGAAAGAGGTTAATTGGAATAAGCTAATAAGCTAAGTAAATGAAATGTGTATAAACATAATTCGTAAGTGATTATATAACAAATTGGAATTATAAAATGTGAATAAACTTAAGGTAAGTTTAATGAAATTATTTTTGAAATTTAAAATTTAACTCGAAGATTAATGAAATGAGTAAATTTAATGAGTTAAGTGAAGTAAATAAATGAAGATTAACTTAAGTTAAATAAAATGAATTGAATGAGCTAAGTGAAATAATTAGAATAAATATGAACTTGAGTTAATAAATGAAATTCAACTTAAGTATATAAATGAATTCGATATAAGTTGAAATGTTGTTTGATACGAAAGTGAAAATACACATAAGTGTTGTATAAAATGTCTAAGCAAACTTAAGCAAATTTAGTAATGAAATAAAATAGTTGTTATGTGTTATTAGTATTAAAAGAATTATACTAAGTGAATAATGAAATGTTGTTAAACATGAATTGGAAGTAAAGTTAACAAAACTTAAGTGAATGTTAATAAATTAAATGTAAGTATATGTTAACAAATGAATGTTAATAAATGAATTGGAATGAATGTAAATTAGTAGAATGTGAACTAATTGAATATGAAGGAATGAATGCAAACTAAATTGATGAGAATCAAATGAATGTAAAATGAGAATGAATGTAATAAAATTATTGTTAGTTAAATTGACTACAAATTAGTTGGATGAAAACTAAATAGTAAACGAATGAATTGATTAGTTGGATGTTAGTTGTTTGATGATTGCTTATATTGCATGTGTTTCATTTGCATATGATTATTGTATAGTTATAACAACCCGTATATTTGGGCCATTTAAATTGACAATAATCCACACATGTCAACTTAAATAGTACAAAACACGAATTATAAATGGAGTATAAGTATATAAATGAGAATCATCACAGAATCACAGAAATATAACATAACAGAATAGTGCAGCGGAATTACAACAATGTCATAATAGTAGTTCATAAAGCTACTAAGAAAATACAACAATGTCTCAAATAAAGGAAATACAACAACATAGATGTCCAATTGGAAAGAACAATACTGATAAAGGTAAGATAGTCTTCAAGTCTTCAACACCAATAAGCAACAGCAGCAATCCTCAGTCTGATCCGAGCATATGCACAAACAAACACTCGAATCAGGACATATATTCTTATACAGATAATATGGTTAGAAATTTTGAAATAACAATAACTCAAAGATGGTTGGAATAAGCATCTTTCAGGATCCGATAAACTATCTATATATAGTAGAGTACGATAAGTAGATAATGTCTATCAGTAATAATAAAGGTATCAAAATAGTGTTAAGTCATGGCCCATTCCACCCTTAACACGTTTTTATTCCCAAAAGCATATACAAGACCGTAGTTTCCCCAAAACCGGAAGTCACCAGAGGGCAATACATATACTGAAGGTACAAATCAAAATCGTAGTGGTCGCGCATAAATGGAATACAAGTATGACAAGGCACATGAGGCTATACCCAAGATAGTGATACTACCGTTCGCCTGATCCGGGCTGGTGAGAACGCAACGCCGCAGCGCCCGCAACACCGTGAGACAACACTCCCAATTCAAGGGTGCGCACCAATCAATCACAAAGTAAGAGAATAGTTTACGAAGAAGTGTGTCCACTTGAGGTAGCTACTCCTCCATTGGCCCGGCACAGCTCCTGTTTTAGTCATTTCCAATTTGACACAAGTGTCAAGGCTATCCATTATCGTTCACTTTCTTCAATCATCAACGTTCGCCAATCCAACCACTTCATTCTGGATCATCACTTCGCGTATAGTTATTAAAGTGGTTTCCGGTTTAGACAGTGAGTATGCCCCAAACCGACTCTGGTTCCTTTAATAACCTTTCGTGATTATAACACCGATTGGTCGTTAATATATTTCAAAACCAAAACAATTTCAATTTCAATTAGAGTTCGTAAATCGACAATTCGTTAGTCTTTTGAAATCAATTTCCAAAATTACGTTTCATAACTTTCCAATTTCAATTTCAACATTTCTATATTTCAATTTCAAAGTTTCAATTAAACAATTTCAATATTCATTGCATTTCGTATATAAGTTCATTCCAAAATTGTTTAACTAAATTTACGTTCAAAACGATTTAAATCAATTATCGCTTTCATTCGATATTCATTAGATTAATTTAACATCAATCAATTTCAATTCAATTTCTAATTCATTTCGTTACATTTTAAGTTCGATTACATTATCAAAGTTTACAACTTATTTACAATTTACACTTATCAAGTCCGATTCTTTAAATTACAATTCTTCCATTTGTATCGACAAAACGCATTCAATTTCTTATCAAAGATATTTCTTTCAATTTCAAACTTAGTTAAAACTTATTTTCACTTGTTCAAAAATTCAATTTTTCTTAATAAAGATATTCAATTCAATTTAATTTAAAATTCGATCTCATCAAAATTTCAATAAATTTCAAATCTTAATTATTAATTTTTCAAACTCATTCATTAATAATTTCAACTTAATTGTTAATAAATTCAAAATTTCAATTATTAATTATTTCAAACTACGTTATTAATAATTTCACAACTTAACTATTCATAATTTCAAAAGTTAATTATTAAAATTTCAAAACTTAATTATTAATATTTCAAAAATTTATTATCAGATAATTCTAAATTTAATTATTAAATAATTAAATTTTAAACAATAATCTTTTGTCAATTACTACTTTAATATTCGTTCCAAATTCAAATATTCACATTTACATTTATTCCTATTTAAATTCCAAATTATCCAAAACTTTGTTATTCGTCAAATAAAACTTTATTTTTATTTAAATCAAAACATTTGACCAATCGGTTTTATTTTAATTTTCTATCCTAAGTCAAAATTATTTGGGTATTTATCATTTCAACCCGATTCCATTTAAATTCAAAAATCAAAACATACAAAGGGAACTTGCAGTGTGATAGCTGGGATGGTGTCAAAGTAAATAAACAAGCAATAGCATCCATTCACAACAATTCAATAAATTTCAAATAATCCCGAAATAATCGTATTAATTCGCGTTTGTTATTTACGCCAATTAATATAACTATTTCTAGAATCTACTCTATCATTTCAAGCAGATTAAAGATTATAATATTTCGGTTTCACTTGTCGTTCAATTTCAATTACAACAGTTAATTCAATATACGTTCAACAGTCCAAAGTGAAATTTATCAATTCTACGTGTCAATTAACTTAACAATTTAAGGGTCAATTCAATTAATCAATATTCATCATAACAGGGGTCAAGTTAACAATCAAATTCGACATATGTAATTCATTTAAATCGTTAATCATCCTATATCAAATTTTTACTTGCAATTAATTTATCACTTAACAATAAAAATTTACATCCAATTCAACATCACATAGCAGTCATTTATCAATTTAAACTAGCATAAGAATATAGTCGTGAAAATTAATTCACCTTTCGTGGATAAAGAAATTTGACGGCAAAGCACGAAGAAGCAGACAAGAGACGGTACAGCACAAACAACGAACACTGTAATATCGACAAAAGGAAACGATATTAATACAATGAACATTGTATATAATTTATATAAATGCGCTTACCGAGGACGGAGAAAAGAACGAAGCTGAAATTTTGCTGCTGCGAAAGAAGTCAGTCGGTTGCTTCTGCACACAACGAAAAAGAAAAATCGATTACACTTGAACCCATACGTCAACTCATATACACCAGTATATAAATAATGACGACAAATAAAATGGTTTTTTTTTTCTTTCTTTTCATCCTTTCTACAAACCAATTAGTTGCAGCACGCACCACTTACTGTATACATTTTCAACATTTATAAACAAAACATTCCTTTTAAAATGCATGAGAACTAACCCAACTCACGCACACAACAACTCACACCCATTTCAACTTTCATTTTTTTTTATTATACACACGCAACTGCACCAACACGCACACCTAAACACACATGCATAAACACACACGCACTGCACCAACACGCACACCTAAACACACATGTATAAACACACACGCACGCACGGAAACGGCTCAGGTCAGTGAGGTAGTGGACTGGGACGGTGATGGCGTGAGGCTGGGAGGCGGGTCAGGGGATGGGCGACGTGGAGTGGGGTTGCTGGTAGGTGTTGGCGGTGGTTGTAAGTGGCAGCGGCGTCAGGGAGTTGGAGGCGACTGGATGGTTGGTGGGTGGCGCGAATGGACGTGGTGCGAAGGGAGGAAATGGTTGCGGGCCAGTGGGGCGGCGGATCTGAGAGTGGAAGTGAGGGGTCGGGGCGTTTGTCACGAGTGAGGTGGTTCGGAGATAGTGTGCTGGGTTCAGCCTATGCTTATTCACACATTTTTTTTCCAGAGAAAGATATGAAAAGAAAATAAGGAAAGGAAGAAGAGGAGAATGGAGGAGATACGTTTACCTGATGCTAGAAAGTTGAAGAGAACAGTGAATGGAATGAACAGTGAATAATTTTTTTATATATTTTAGCCAATAGGTAGGTGTGAACAGTAATTGCTTCTTTATCTTCCCAATCCTCACGCAACTTCCCAAACGTCTATTACTATTCCCAAGCTACCCACTAGCTCCCATCTACCGTATTAAATTCCAGCTGCTCTACATTTCAACTTTCTTTTGTAAACGGGCTGAAGGACTTTGGGCTTAAATTTTTGTACCCGGTCCGTCCGGAACCGTTAAATCAACGCGACGGATTTATATCAGACTCCGATTCGCACAAATAAATATACCGTTATGATCAGTGCGACGATGTGCATCCAACGGTACACAGATTATGGCGATACGGTGATTTTATAAAATTTGCATTTACGCCGCTTAAATTGTGCGTTTTGCAAAATAATATAAACGGAGCAGGCGATGACAGTTTTAGACGAAACGAATCATAAAATCTTGATCAGAATATTTTTTACAAGCGGACTGTGTAAAAATATTTGGATTTGGAAGATAAATTTTACGCAGCTTTATATGGACTGATATACAGTAAAACGCGAACGGACTTTACTGTAATATTTTTCAACGAAACTTTTTCTATGTCCATATCCAACTAGACGTATGTCACAAATAAAGTTTGGATGTAAATTGAGATCGTTTAAAATTTCAAAAAATTTTATTGAAACGATGAATTTAAAATTTTAAATTGGGTTGAAAATTTAGGGTCGTTACAATCTCCCCCACTCAAAACTTTTCGTCCTCGAAAAGGAACGAGACGAGTGAAGTAGAAATGAAATAAGTAGGAAAGTCAAGATAGGTTTCGAGAAATTTGAATAATACCTGAAATTAATAGTTCGGGGTTTGAATCCCGAATACTATCTTCAGTTTCCCACGTGCAATCTCGCTCATCTGTGCTCCACTGTACTTTGACGAGATTTACCGACTTCCTTCTGAGTTGCTTTGTCTCACGATCAACTATCCGAAGTGGCTTTCGCTCAATAGTCAAGTCTGGCTCAATAACTATCTCATCCAACTGAGTAGTGGGAATGGTCGTAGATGGATCGTGTACAACCTTGCGAAGATGTGAGACGTGGAACACGTTGTGAACACCAGCGAACTTCTCTGGTAATGCAACTCTATATGCCAATGTTCCAACTCTTTCTGTAATCTCAAACGGACCAACAAATCTGGGAGCTAGCTTTCCCTTCCTTCCAAATCGAACAATATTCTTCAAAGGTGACACTTTCAGAAATACTTTGTCCCCAACACTGAATTCGAGATCTCTTCTCCTTTTGTCAGCATAGCTTTTCTGTCTATCCTGTGCCGTCTTTTTCTTCTCTCTGATTTCTTCGACTTTTTCAGAAGCTTCCATAATCATTTCTGGTCCAAGTACTAATCGATCTCCAGACTCAATCCAACAAGCTGGCGATTTGCACGGCCGTCCATATAAGGCTTCGAACGGTGCCATACCAATGCTTGCCTGGTTTATAAAGGATAATTAATTCAAATTCAAATATACTTATTCAAATTTGAAATTCAAATTTCTTACCTGATAACTATTATTATAAGTGAATTCTACCAAGTGAAGATGGTCTTCCCAAGATCCACCAAAGTCAATAATACAAGCCCGGAGAAGGTCTTCTAAAATCTGATTTACCCTCTCAGTTTGGCCATCTGTCTGAGGATGGTATGCTGTGCTCAGATTCAGTTTGGTGCCCAAGGTATCCTGAAATGCCTTCCAGAATTTACTGGTGAAAATAGGATCTCGATCGCATACAATACTAGATGGTACACCATGAAGTTTAACAACTTCCCTCATGTATATCTCGGCCAAACTCGAAGCTGTACGAGTGGTCTTGACTGGAATAAAGTGTGCGGACTTCGTCAGTCTATCGACAATCACCCATATGCTTTCGTTACCTTTTCTAGTCCTTGGTAGCCCATCAATAAAGTCCATAGAAATCTGCTCCCATTTCCAACCTGGAATCTCTAGCGGTTGGAGCAATCCTGCTGTCTTTCTATGATCAGCTTTAACTTGTTGGCAAGTGGTGCACCTGCTAACATAGATAGAAATATCGCGCTTCATCCCACTCCACCAATATAACTTCTTCATATTCTGGTACATTTTAGTGACACCGGGATGAAATGAAAGCGAAGACTTATGATTCTCTCGCAGTACTTCCTGTCTAAGACCATCAACATTAGGAACACAAATTCGATTATCAATCCTCAAGATTCCATTACTATCAACATGTGCACCCACTTTATTATCAGCATTTTCAATTCTGCCAAGCACTATTTCTTTGATGCGATAAAGCAAAGTGTCCTCGTATTGTTTGGCTATAATACGATCTATAAGAGCTGGGGAGACGGAAAGCTGGAATAACATTCCTTCAACAAGATTACAACATATCATAGCTTGGTTTCTGCTCAAAGCATCGGCTACGGCATTTGCTTTCCCCGGAGTGTAGTTAATATCAAGATCATATGCAGCTAGAAATTCGAGCCATCGGACTTGTCTCTGATTCAAGTCTTTTTGCGAGAAGATATACCTCAATGACTTATGGTCAGTGAATAACTCGAATTTTGTTCCCAATAGATAGTGCCTCCATAGCTTAAGAGCAAATACAACCGCAAGAAGCTCTAAATCGTGGGTTGCGTAGTTTGTTTCATGGGTCTTTAATTGGCGACCATCATAAGCAATAACTTTTCCTTTCTGCATTAAAACAGCTCCAAGTCCATCCCGACAAGCATCTGTATAGACGGTCAATCCTTCGCTACCATCAATAACTGTAAGAACTGGGGCAGAGGTCAACTTTCGCTTCATCTCATTGAAAGCTGCTTCGCACTTTTCGCTCCAAATAAATTTCACATTCTTTCTGGTTAGTGCGGTAAGTGGTGCGGCAATACGAGCAAAGTTTTCTATAAATCTGCGGTAATAGCCGGCCAAACCCAAGAAACTGCGGATATCTGTAGGAGTTTTGGGAGTCTCCCAATCCTGCAAATTCCAAAGATTCGAATTAAGAAATTGATAAATTGTTTTTGATAGAATTGACGAGTAAGAATAGAACTTACATTGATTACGGCGATCTTAGCTGGATCGACCGAAATCCCATTCTCTGAAACAATATGGCCAAGAAATCGAACTTCATCTTTCCAAAAATGGCATTTTGAAAACTTGGCTTTAAGCTGATGGCTGCATAGAGTTTCAAGAACAAAAGCCAAATGCGACCTATGCTCTTCCTCATCCTTAGAGAAGACGAGAATGTCATCGATGAAAACAAGAACAAACTTGTTAAGAACATCCCGGAAAACTCTATTCATCAAATCGACGAAATAAGCTGGAGCATTAGTAAGACCGAACGGCATAACCAGCCATTCAAAGAAACCAGTCTCAGTGCGGAATGCTGTCTTAGGAATACTCTCCTCGGCAATTCTGAGTTGGTGAAAGCCGGTAGCCAGATCGAGTTGAGAAAATACTTTAGCTCCATGAAGCTGGTCGAATAGATCGTTGATGCGGGGCATCGGATATCTGTTCTTGTGTGTGAGCTTGTTCAGCTCTTTATAGTCCACACACATTCTGAGAGAACCATCAGATTTTGTGACGAACACTACTGCAGCACCCCATTCTGAATGACTTCGCCGAATCAAGCCTTTAGAAAACAAGTCTTCAATTTGAGCATTCAGTTCAGCTTTTTCTTTTGGAGCCATTCTCCGAGGAGGGAGAACTACTGGTCGGGCACCAGGAATAAGGTCAATGCGGAATTCGATTTCCCGCGGTGGTGGTAGAGAATTGACTTCTCCAAATACATCAGAAAAAGATTGGACCACTGGAGTAGAGCTTAGTTCATTTGGATGGGAGTCAAGTGAAAATATAAAACTCCCAGCATATTCTTGAGGTGATTTGCCTTCTATAACCAAAGACATACCCTGGTTATCGATGAGAGATACTGTTCGAGCTTTGCATGAGATATTGGCTTCGAACTTACGTAGCCAATCAATGCCCAATAGTATATCGAATGCTTCGAATCCGAGAACATAGAAATCCCAAGTGAAGTGGTGAATGCCATGCATAAGAGTGACATATTTACAAACCCTTTTAAGATTAGCGGGCCCTCCAATAGGGTTTGATACACATAAGAAGGTAGATGAAAGAATGGGTTCCAAACCAAGTTTATTGCACAAATCAATAGATATGAAACTATGTGTTGCTCCGGTATCAAATAGAACTTTAACTGGTAAAGTATGCAACATAAAAATACCCTGTAATGTACCTTGGTCATCAGTAGGAGCAGGCGGGGTAGGTGGATCATGGGCTGAAGAAGTCATAGCAAAAACCCCGGCCGTCTTTCCCTTTTTATACATAGGACAATCCTTCTTGAAATGGCCTGGCTGCAGACATACGTGACAGAGATCGTTCCTAGTATTCTGAGGAGGCGGAACAGCAGCACCGGCAGATGTTGGACAGCTGTTGGCGTAGTGACCCCTCTGGTCGCACTTGAAACAAGTGATGGAGGATATGTCAATAGGCTTCTTCTGAGAATAGCCAATCCCAGATTTCTGCTGCCAATTCTTCTTCTGTTGCTCAAAATTTTGCTTCCTCTTTCCCGACTGATTAGCTGGTGTCTGAGTAACTGGGGCTTTGGGGACAGATGTTCCTTTAGGCTTTCCCTCGTATCGAAGAGCGAAATCCATCAACTCAGTGAAAGTTCCATGGACATGAGCGGTGAGTAGCTCGTAATACTCTGGGCGTGCGCCATGTATGAACTTCTCGTTCTTCAGTAGAGGTGTGTCAATCAGGCCAGGTCCGAACTTGGAGAGTTCGTTAAACCTCCTTTCGTACTCAGTAAAGGTCATGCTGCCCTGCTTGAGATCCATGAAAGACCGGTAGAGTTGGGCCTTCCCAGCAGCTGGCATCCACTGAGCCATGAAAGAATCCCTATTTCAAGTGATATGAAACGAATCAAAATTATGACGAGATAAGATAGAAATTTTATTTAGTAGGAATTTAGATAGATTACTACCTAAACTGGGCCCAAGTGATGGTTTCCTCATCAGTTCGAGAAGTGACTGATTCCCACCAATCCTGAGCAGCATCCTGAAGCTGCCAAGCGGCCAACTTGCGCTTCTGAACATCTGCGATCTCTAAGCCAGAAAAGATCCTCTCCAAACTCTTAAGCCATTGTTGTGCCTCGATAATACTTTCAGAGCCAGTGAATTTGACTCCTCCAAGCTGAGTATACTCCTTGCTAAGAGTGGAGAATCGGATAGCGGGAGCTGGAGCATGTGGACCAGGAGCATTTCCACCCCTTCCTCTAACATTTCTTCTGTTAGCCATCCTGGAATACCAAAAGTGATTTAGAATCAAAGATAGAAATTTATAGAACTTAAGGAAATTCTATTCAACAAATTCAATAAGAAAGATGAATCAAAGGAGGTGATTCTGAAATGATTCTCCTCATTCTAGGGTATGTTCACCCTATCTCTAATGAGCTTTTAACTCCACAGGCTAAGGTTATCGGGAACCAAAGCTCTGATACCAACTATAACAACCCGTATATTTGGGCCATTTAAATTGACAATAATCCACACATGTCAACTTAAATAGTACAAAACACGAATTATAAATGGAGTATAAGTATATAAATGAGAATCATCACAGAATCACAGAAATATAACATAACAGAATAGTGCAGCGGAATTACAACAATGTCATAATAGTAGTTCATAAAGCTACTAAGAAAATACAACAATGTCTCAAATAAAGGAAATACAACAACATAGATGTCCAATTGGAAAGAACAATACTGATAAAGGTAAGATAGTCTTCAAGTCTTCAACACCAATAAGCAACAGCAGCAATCCTCAGTCTGATCCGAGCATATGCACAAACAAACACTCGAATCAGGACATATATTCTTATACAGATAATATGGTTAGAAATTTTGAAATAACAATAACTCAAAGATGGTTGGAATAAGCATCTTTCAGGATCCGATAAACTATCTATATATAGTAGAGTACGATAAGTAGATAATGTCTATCAGTAATAATAAAGGTATCAAAATAGTGTTAAGTCATGGCCCATTCCACCCTTAACACGTTTTTATTCCCAAAAGCATATACAAGACCGTAGTTTCCCCAAAACCGGAAGTCACCAGAGGGCAATACATATACTGAAGGTACAAATCAAAATCGTAGTGGTCGCGCATAAATGGAATACAAGTATGACAAGGCACATGAGGCTATACCCAAGATAGTGATACTACCGTTCGCCTGATCCGGGCTGGTGAGAACGCAACGCCGCAGCGCCCGCAACACCGTGAGACAACACTCCCAATTCAAGGGTGCGCACCAATCAATCACAAAGTAAGAGAATAGTTTACGAAGAAGTGTGTCCACTTGAGGTAGCTACTCCTCCATTGGCCCGGCACAGCTCCTGTTTTAGTCATTTCCAATTTGACACAAGTGTCAAGGCTATCCATTATCGTTCACTTTCTTCAATCATCAACGTTCGCCAATCCAACCACTTCATTCTGGATCATCACTTCGCGTATAGTTATTAAAGTGGTTTCCGGTTTAGACAGTGAGTATGCCCCAAACCGACTCTGGTTCCTTTAATAACCTTTCGTGATTATAACACCGATTGGTCGTTAATATATTTCAAAACCAAAACAATTTCAATTTCAATTAGAGTTCGTAAATCGACAATTCGTTAGTCTTTTGAAATCAATTTCCAAAATTACGTTTCATAACTTTCCAATTTCAATTTCAACATTTCTATATTTCAATTTCAAAGTTTCAATTAAACAATTTCAATATTCATTGCATTTCGTATATAAGTTCATTCCAAAATTGTTTAACTAAATTTACGTTCAAAACGATTTAAATCAATTATCGCTTTCATTCGATATTCATTAGATTAATTTAACATCAATCAATTTCAATTCAATTTCTAATTCATTTCGTTACATTTTAAGTTCGATTACATTATCAAAGTTTACAACTTATTTACAATTTACACTTATCAAGTCCGATTCTTTAAATTACAATTCTTCCATTTGTATCGACAAAACGCATTCAATTTCTTATCAAAGATATTTCTTTCAATTTCAAACTTAGTTAAAACTTATTTTCACTTGTTCAAAAATTCAATTTTTCTTAATAAAGATATTCAATTCAATTTAATTTAAAATTCGATCTCATCAAAATTTCAATAAATTTCAAATCTTAATTATTAATTTTTCAAACTCATTCATTAATAATTTCAACTTAATTGTTAATAAATTCAAAATTTCAATTATTAATTATTTCAAACTACGTTATTAATAATTTCACAACTTAACTATTCATAATTTCAAAAGTTAATTATTAAAATTTCAAAACTTAATTATTAATATTTCAAAAATTTATTATCAGATAATTCTAAATTTAATTATTAAATAATTAAATTTTAAACAATAATCTTTTGTCAATTAATACTTTAATATTCGTTCCAAATTCAAATATTCACATTTACATTTATTCCTATTTAAATTCCAAATTATCCAAAACTTTGTTATTCGTCAAATAAAACTTTATTTTTATTTAAATCAAAACATTTGACCAATCGGTTTTATTTTAATTTTCTATCCTAAGTCAAAATTATTTGGGTATTTATCATTTCAACCCGATTCCATTTAAATTCAAAAATCAAAACATACAAAGGGAACTTGCAGTGTGATAGCTGGGATGGTGTCAAAGTAAATAAACAAGCAATAGCATCCATTCACAACAATTCAATAAATTTCAAATAATCCCGAAATAATCGTATTAATTCGCGTTTGTTATTTACGCCAATTAATATAACTATTTCTAGAATCTACTCTATCATTTCAAGCAGATTAAAGATTATAATATTTCGGTTTCACTTGTCGTTCAATTTCAATTACAACAGTTAATTCAATATACGTTCAACAGTCCAAAGTGAAATTTATCAATTCTACGTGTCAATTAACTTAACAATTTAAGGGTCAATTCAATTAATCAATATTCATCATAACAGGGGTCAAGTTAACAATCAAATTCGACATATGTAATTCATTTAAATCGTTAATCATCCTATATCAAATTTTTACTTGCAATTAATTTATCACTTAACAATAAAAATTTACATCCAATTCAACATCACATAGCAGTCATTTATCAATTTAAACTAGCATAAGAATATAGTCGTGAAAATTAATTCACCTTTCGTGGATAAAGAAATTTGACGGCAAAGCACGAAGAAGCAGACAAGAGACGGTACAGCACAAACAACGAACACTGTAATATCGACAAAAGGAAACGATATTAATACAATGAACATTGTATATAATTTATATAAATGCGCTTACCGAGGACGGAGAAAAGAACGAAACTGAAATTTTGCTGCTGCGAAAGAAGTCAGTCGGTTGCTTCTGCACACAACGAAAAAGAAAAATCGATTACACTTGAACCCATACGTCAACTCATATACACCAGTATATAAATAATGACGACAAATAAAATGGTTTTTTTTTTCTTTCTTTTCATCCTTTCTACAAACCAATTAGTTGCAGCACGCACCACTTACTGTATACATTTTCAACATTTATAAACAAAACATTCCTTTTAAAATGCATGAGAACTAACCCAACTCACGCACACAACAACTCACACCCATTTCAACTTTCATTTTTTTTTTATTATACACACGCAACTGCACCAACACGCACACCTAAACACACATGCATAAACACACACGCACTGCACCAACACGCACACCTAAACACACATGTATAAACACACACGCACGCACGGAAACGGCTCAGGTCAGTGAGGTAGTGGACTGGGACGGTGATGGCGTGAGGCTGGGAGGCGGGTCAGGGGATGGGCGACGTGGAGTGGGGTTGCTGGTAGGTGTTGGCGGTGGTTGTAAGTGGCAGCGGCGTCAGGGAGTTGGAGGCGACTGGATGGTTGGTGGGTGGCGCGAATGGACGTGGTGCGAAGGGAGGAAATGGTTGCGGGCCAGTGGGGCGGCGGATCTGAGAGTGGAAGTGAGGGGTCGGGGCGTTTGTCACGAGTGAGGTGGTTCGGAGATAGTGTGCTGGGTTCAGCCTATGCTTATTCACACATTTTTTTTCCAGAGAAAGATATGAAAAGAAAATAAGGAAAGGAAGAAGAGGAGAATGGAGGAGATACGTTTACCTGATGCTAGAAAGTTGAAGAGAACAGTGAATGGAATGAACAGTGAATAATTTTTTTATATATTTTAGCCAATAGGTAGGTGTGAACAGTAATTGCTTCTTTATCTTCCCAATCCTCACGCAACTTCCCAAACGTCTATTACTATTCCCAAGCTACCCACTAGCTCCCATCTACCGTATTAAATTCCAGCTGCTCTACATTTCAACTTTCTTTTGTAAACGGGCTGAAGGACTTTGGGCTTAAATTTTTGTACCCGGTCCGTCCGGAACCGTTAAATCAACGCGACGGATTTATATCAGACTCCGATTCGCACAAATAAATATACCGTTATGATCAGTGCGACGATGTGCATCCAACGGTACACAGATTATGGCGATACGGTGATTTTATAAAATTTGCATTTACGCCGCTTAAATTGTGCGTTTTGCAAAATAATATAAACGGAGCAGGCGATGACAGTTTTAGACGAAACGAATCATAAAATCTTGATCAGAATATTTTTTACAAGCGGACTGTGTAAAAATATTTGGATTTGGAAGATAAATTTTACGCAGCTTTATATGGACTGATATACAGTAAAACGCGAACGGACTTTACTGTAATATTTTTCAACGAAACTTTTTCTATGTCCATATCCAACTAGACGTATGTCACAAATAAAGTTTGGATGTAAATTGAGATCGTTTAAAATTTCAAAAAATTTTATTGAAACGATGAATTTAAAATTTTAAATTGGGTTGAAAATTTAGGGTCGTTACAATCTCCCCCACTCAAAACTTTTCGTCCTCGAAAAGGAACGAGACGAGTGAAGTAGAAATGAAATAAGTAGGAAAGTCAAGATAGGTTTCGAGAAATTTGAATAATACCTGAAATTAATAGTTCGGGGTTTGAATCCCGAATACTATCTTCAGTTTCCCACGTGCAATCTCGCTCATCTGTGCTCCACTGTACTTTGACGAGATTTACCGACTTCCTTCTGAGTTGCTTTGTCTCACGATCAACTATCCGAAGTGGCTTTCGCTCAATAGTCAAGTCTGGCTCAATAACTATCTCATCCAACTGAGTAGTGGGAATGGTCGTAGATGGATCGTGTACAACCTTGCGAAGATGTGAGACGTGGAACACGTTGTGAACACCAGCGAACTTCTCTGGTAATGCAACTCTATATGCCAATGTTCCAACTCTTTCTGTAATCTCAAACGGACCAACAAATCTGGGAGCTAGCTTTCCCTTCCTTCCAAATCGAACAATATTCTTCAAAGGTGACACTTTCAGAAATACTTTGTCCCCAACACTGAATTCGAGATCTCTTCTCCTTTTGTCAGCATAGCTTTTCTGTCTATCCTGTGCCGTCTTTTTCTTCTCTCTGATTTCTTCGACTTTTTCAGAAGCTTCCATAATCATTTCTGGTCCAAGTACTAATCGATCTCCAGACTCAATCCAACAAGCTGGCGATTTGCACGGCCGTCCATATAAGGCTTCGAACGGTGCCATACCAATGCTTGCCTGGTTTATAAAGGATAATTAATTCAAATTCAAATATACTTATTCAAATTTGAAATTCAAATTTCTTACCTGATAACTATTATTATAAGTGAATTCTACCAAGTGAAGATGGTCTTCCCAAGATCCACCAAAGTCAATAATACAAGCCCGGAGAAGGTCTTCTAAAATCTGATTTACCCTCTCAGTTTGGCCATCTGTCTGAGGATGGTATGCTGTGCTCAGATTCAGTTTGGTGCCCAAGGTATCCTGAAATGCCTTCCAGAATTTACTGGTGAAAATAGGATCTCGATCGCATACAATACTAGATGGTACACCATGAAGTTTAACAACTTCCCTCATGTATATCTCGGCCAAACTCGAAGCTGTACGAGTGGTCTTGACTGGAATAAAGTGTGCGGACTTCGTCAGTCTATCGACAATCACCCATATGCTTTCGTTACCTTTTCTAGTCCTTGGTAGCCCATCAATAAAGTCCATAGAAATCTGCTCCCATTTCCAACCTGGAATCTCTAGCGGTTGGAGCAATCCTGCTGTCTTTCTATGATCAGCTTTAACTTGTTGGCAAGTGGTGCACCTGCTAACATAGATAGAAATATCGCGCTTCATCCCACTTCACCAATATAACTTCTTCATATTCTGGTACATTTTAGTGACACCGGGATGAAATGAAAGCGAAGACTTATGATTCTCTCGCAGTACTTCCTGTCTAAGACCATCAACATTAGGAACACAAATTCGATTATCAATCCTCAAGATTCCATTACTATCAACATGTGCACCCACTTTATTATCAGCATTTTCAATTCTGCCAAGCACTATTTCTTTGATGCGATAAAGCAAAGTGTCCTCGTATTGTTTGGCTATAATACGATCTATAAGAGCTGGGGAGACGGAAAGCTGGAATAACATTCCTTCAACAAGATTACAACATATCATAGCTTGGTTTCTGCTCAAAGCATCGGCTACGGCATTTGCTTTCCCCGGAGTGTAGTTAATATCAAGATCATATGCAGCTAGAAATTCGAGCCATCGGACTTGTCTCTGATTCAAGTCTTTTTGCGAGAAGATATACCTCAATGACTTATGGTCAGTGAATAACTCGAATTTTGTTCCCAATAGATAGTGCCTCCATAGCTTAAGAGCAAATACAACCGCAAGAAGCTCTAAATCGTGGGTTGCGTAGTTTGTTTCATGGGTCTTTAATTGGCGACCATCATAAGCAATAACTTTTCCTTTCTGCATTAAAACAGCTCCAAGTCCATCCCGACAAGCATCTGTATAGACGGTCAATCCTTCGCTGCCATCAATAACTGTAAGAACTGGGGCAGAGGTCAACTTTCGCTTCATCTCATTGAAAGCTGCTTCGCACTTTTCGCTCCAAATAAATTTCACATTCTTTCTGGTTAGTGCGGTAAGTGGTGCGGCAATACGAGCAAAGTTTTCTATAAATCTGCGGTAATAGCCGGCCAAACCCAAGAAACTGCGGATATCTGTAGGAGTTTTGGGAGTCTCCCAATCCTGCAAATTCCAAAGATTCGAATTAAGAAATTGATAAATTGTTTTTGATAGAATTGACGAGTAAGAATAGAACTTACATTGATTACGGCGATCTTAGCTGGATCGACCGAAATCCCATTCTCTGAAACAATATGGCCAAGAAATCGAACTTCATCTTTCCAAAAATGGCATTTTGAAAACTTGGCTTTAAGCTGATGGCTGCGTAGAGTTTCAAGAACAAAAGCCAAATGCGACCTATGCTCTTCCTCATCCTTAGAGAAGACGAGAATGTCATCGATGAAAACAAGAACAAACTTGTTAAGAACATCCCGGAAAACTCTATTCATCAAATCGACGAAATAAGCTGGAGCATTAGTAAGACCGAACGGCATAACCAGCCATTCAAAGAAACCAGTCTCAGTGCGGAATGCTGTCTTAGGAATACTCTCCTCGGCAATTCTGAGTTGGTGAAAGCCGGTAGCCAGATCGAGTTGAGAAAATACTTTAGCTCCATGAAGCTGGTCGAATAGATCGTTGATGCGGGGCATCGGATATCTGTTCTTGTGTGTGAGCTTGTTCAGCTCTTTATAGTCCACACACATTCTGAGAGAACCATCAGATTTTGTGACGAACACTACTGCAGCACCCCATTCTGAATGACTTCGCCGAATCAAGCCTTTAGAAAACAAGTCTTCAATTTGAGCATTCAGTTCAGCTTTTTCTTTTGGAGCCATTCTCCAAGGAGGGAGAACTACTGGTCGGGCACCAGGAATAAGGTCAATGCGGAATTCGATTTCCCGCGATGGTGGTAGAGAATTGACTTCTCCAAATACATCAGAAAAAGATTGGACCACTGGAGTAGAGCTTAGTTCATTTGGATGGGAGTCAAGTGAAAATATAAAACTCCCAGCATATTCTTGAGGTGATTTGCCTTCTATAACCAAAGACATACCCTGGTTATCGATGAGAGATACTGTTCGAGCTTTGCATGAGATATTGGCTTCGAACTTACGTAGCCAATCAATGCCCAATAGTATATCGAATGCTTCAAATCCGAGAACATAGAAATCCCAAGTGAAGTGGTGAATGCCATGCATAAGAGTGACATATTTACAAACCCTTTTAAGATTAGCGGGCCCTCCAATAGGGTTTGATACACATAAGAAGGTAGATGAAAGAATGGGTTCCAAACCAAGTTTATTGCACAAATCAATAGATATGAAACTATGTGTTGCTCCGGTATCAAATAGAACTTTAACTGGTAAAGTATGCAACATAAAAATACCCTGTAATGTACCTTGGTCATCAGTAGGAGCAGGCGGGGTAGGTGGATCATGGGCTGAAGAAGTCATAGCAAAAACCCCGGCCGTCTTTCCCTTTTTATACATAGGACAATCCTTCTTGAAATGGCCTGGCTGCAGACATACGTGACAGAGATCGTTCCTAGTATTCTGAGGAGGCGGAACAGCAGCACCGGCAGATGTTGGACAGCTGTTGGCGTAGTGACCCCTCTGGTCGCACTTGAAACAAGTGATGGAGGATATGTCAATAGGCTTCTTCTGAGAATAGCCAATCCCAGATTTCTGCTGCCAATTCTTCTTCTGTTGCTCAAAATTTTGCTTCCTCTTTCCCGACTGATTAGCTGGTGTCTGAGTAACTGGGGCTTTGGGGACAGATGTTCCTTTAGGCTTTCCCTCGTATCGAAGAGCGAAATCCATCAACTCAGTGAAAGTTCCATGGACATGAGCGGTGAGTAGCTCGTAATACTCTGGGCGTGCGCCATGTATGAACTTCTCGTTCTTCAGTAGAGGTGTGTCAATCAGGCCAGGTCCGAACTTGGAGAGTTCGTTAAACCTCCTTTCGTACTCAGTAAAGGTCATGCTGCCCTGCTTGAGATCCATGAAAGACCGGTAGAGTTGGGCCTTCCCAGCAGCTGGCATCCACTGAGCCATGAAAGAATCCCTATTTCAAGTGATATGAAACGAATCAAAATTATGACGAGATAAGATAGAAATTTTATTTAGTAGGAATTTAGATAGATTACTACCTAAACTGGGCCCAAGTGATGGTTTCCTCATCAGTTCGAGAAGTGACTGATTCCCACCAATCCTGAGCAGCATCCTGAAGCTGCCAAGCGGCCAACTTGCGCTTCTGAACATCTGCGATCTCTAAGCCAGAAAAGATCCTCTCCAAACTCTTAAGCCATTGTTGTGCCTCGATAATACTTTCAGAGCCAGTGAATTTGACTCCTCCAAGCTGAGTATACTCCTTGCTAAGAGTGGAGAATCGGATAGCGGGAGCTGGAGCATGTGGACCAGGAGCATTTCCACCCCTTCCTCTAACATTTCTTCTGTTAGCCATCCTGGAATACCAAAAGTGATTTAGAATCAAAGATAGAAATTTATAGAACTTAAGGAAATTCTATTCAACAAATTCAATAAGAAAGATGAATCAAAGGAGGTGATTCTGAAATGATTCTCCTCATTCTAGGGTATGTTCACCCTATCTCTAATGAGCTTTTAACTCCACAGGCTAAGGTTATCGGGAACCAAAGCTCTGATACCAACTATAACAACCCGTATATTTGGGCCATTTAAATTGACAATAATCCACACATGTCAACTTAAATAGTACAAAACACGAATTATAAATGGAGTATAAGTATATAAATGAGAATCATCACAGAATCACAGAAATATAACATAACAGAATAGTGCAGCGGAATTACAACAATGTCATAATAGTAGTTCATAAAGCTACTAAGAAAATACAACAATGTCTCAAATAAAGGAAATACAACAACATAGATGTCCAATTGGAAAGAACAATACTGATAAAGGTAAGATAGTCTTCAAGTCTTCAACACCAATAAGCAACAGCAGCAATCCTCAGTCTGATCCGAGCATATGCACAAACAAACACTCGAATCAGGACATATATTCTTATACAGATAATATGGTTAGAAATTTTGAAATAACAATAACTCAAAGATGGTTGGAATAAGCATCTTTCAGGATCCGATAAACTATCTATATATAGTAGAGTACGATAAGTAGATAATGTCTATCAGTAATAATAAAGGTATCAAAATAGTGTTAAGTCATGGCCCATTCCACCCTTAACACGTTTTTATTCCCAAAAGCATATACAAGACCGTAGTTTCCCCAAAACCGGAAGTCACCAGAGGGCAATACATATACTGAAGGTACAAATCAAAATCGTAGTGGTCGCGCATAAATGGAATACAAGTATGACAAGGCACATGAGGCTATACCCAAGATAGTGATACTACCGTTCGCCTGATCCGGGCTGGTGAGAACGCAACGCCGCAGCGCCCGCAACACCGTGAGACAACACTCCCAATTCAAGGGTGCGCACCAATCAATCACAAAGTAAGAGAATAGTTTACGAAGAAGTGTGTCCACTTGAGGTAGCTACTCCTCCATTGGCCCGGCACAGCTCCTGTTTTAGTCATTTCCAATTTGACACAAGTGTCAAGGCTATCCATTATCGTTCACTTTCTTCAATCATCAACGTTCGCCAATCCAACCACTTCATTCTGGATCATCACTTTGCGTATAGTTATTAAAGTGGTTTCCGGTTTAGACAGTGAGTATGCCCCAAACCGACTCTGGTTCCTTTAATAACCTTTCGTGATTATAACACCGATTGGTCGTTAATATATTTCAAAACCAAAACAATTTCAATTTCAATTAGAGTTCGTAAATCGACAATTCGTTAGTCTTTTGAAATCAATTTCCAAAATTACGTTTCATAACTTTCCAATTTCAATTTCAACATTTCTATATTTCAATTTCAAAGTTTCAATTAAACAATTTCAATATTCATTGCATTTCGTATATAAGTTCATTCCAAAATTGTTTAACTAAATTTACGTTCAAAACGATTTAAATCAATTATCGCTTTCATTCGATATTCATTAGATTAATTTAACATCAATCAATTTCAATTCAATTTCTAATTCATTTCGTTACATTTTAAGTTCGATTACATTATCAAAGTTTACAACTTATTTACAATTTACACTTATCAAGTCCGATTCTTTAAATTACAATTCTTCCATTTGTATCGACAAAACGCATTCAATTTCTTATCAAAGATATTTCTTTCAATTTCAAACTTAGTTAAAACTTATTTTCACTTGTTCAAAAATTCAATTTTTCTTAATAAAGATATTCAATTCAATTTAATTTAAAATTCGATCTCATCAAAATTTCAATAAATTTCAAATCTTAATTATTAATTTTTCAAACTCATTCATTAATAATTTCAACTTAATTGTTAATAAATTCAAAATTTCAATTATTAATTATTTCAAACTACGTTATTAATAATTTCACAACTTAACTATTCATAATTTCAAAAGTTAATTATTAAAATTTCAAAACTTAATTATTAATATTTCAAAAATTTATTATCAGATAATTCTAAATTTAATTATTAAATAATTAAATTTTAAACAATAATCTTTTGTCAATTACTACTTTAATATTCGTTCCAAATTCAAATATTCACATTTACATTTATTCCAATTTAAATTCCAAATTATCCAAAACTTTGTTATTCGTCAAATAAAACTTTATTTTTATTTAAATCAAAACATTTGACCAATCGGTTTTATTTTAATTTTCTATCCTAAGTCAAAATTATTTGGGTATTTATCATTTCAACCCGATTCCATTTAAATTCAAAAATCAAAACATACAAAGGGAACTTGCAGTGTGATAGCTGGGATGGTGTCAAAGTAAATAAACAAGCAATAGCATCCATTCACAACAATTCAATAAATTTCAAATAATCCCGAAATAATCGTATTAATTCGCGTTTGTTATTTACGCCAATTAATATAACTATTTCTAGAATCTACTCTATCATTTCAAGCAGATTAAAGATTATAATATTTCGGTTTCACTTGTCGTTCAATTTCAATTACAACAGTTAATTCAATATACGTTCAACAGTCCAAAGTGAAATTTATCAATTCTACGTGTCAATTAACTTAACAATTTAAGGGTCAATTCAATTAATCAATATTCATCATAACAGGGGTCAAGTTAACAATCAAATTCGACATATGTAATTCATTTAAATCGTTAATCATCCTATATCAAATTTTTACTTGCAATTAATTTATCACTTAACAATAAAAATTTACATCCAATTCAACATCACATAGCAGTCATTTATCAATTTAAACTAGCATAAGAATATAGTCGTGAAAATTAATTCACCTTTCGTGGATAAAGAAATTTGACGGCAAAGCACGAAGAAGCAGACAAGAGACGGTACAGCACAAACAACGAACACTGTAATATCGACAAAAGGAAACGATATTAATACAATGAACATTGTATATAATTTATATAAATGCGCTTACCGAGGACGGAGAAAAGAACGAAGCTGAAATTTTGCTGCTGCGAAAGAAGTCAGTCGGTTGCTTCTGCACACAACGAAAAAGAAAAATCGATTACACTTGAACCCATACGTCAACTCATATACACCAGTATATAAATAATGACGACAAATAAAATGGTTTTTTTTTTCTTTCTTTTCATCCTTTCTACAAACCAATTAGTTGCAGCATGCACCACTTACTGTATACATTTTCAACATTTATAAACAAAACATTCCTTTTAAAATGCATGAGAACTAACCCAACTCACGCACACAACAACTCACACCCATTTCAACTTTCATTTTTTTTTTTATTATACACACGCAACTGCACCAACACGCACACCTAAACACACATGCATAAACACACACGCACTGCACCAACACGCACACCTAAACACACATGTATAAACACACACGCACGCACGGAAACGGCTCAGGTCAGTGAGGTAGTGGACTGGGACGGTGATGGCGTGAGGCTGGGAGGCGGGTCAGGGGATGGGCGACGTGGAGTGGGGTTGCTGGTAGGTGTTGGCGGTGGTTGTAAGTGGCAGCGGCGTCAGGGAGTTGGAGGCGACTGGATGGTTGGTGGGTGGCGCGAATGGACGTGGTGCGAAGGGAGGAAATGGTTGCGGGCCAGTGGGGCGGCGGATCTGAGAGTGGAAGTGAGGGGTCGGGGCGTTTGTCACGAGTGAGGTGGTTCGGAGATAGTGTGCTGGGTTCAGCCTATGCTTATTCACACATTTTTTTTCCAGAGAAAGATATGAAAAGAAAATAAGGAAAGGAAGAAGAGGAGAATGGAGGAGATACGTTTACCTGATGCTAGAAAGTTGAAGAGAACAGTGAATGGAATGAACAGTGAATAATTTTTTTATATATTTTAGCCAATAGGTAGGTGTGAACAGTAATTGCTTCTTTATCTTCCCAATCCTCACGCAACTTCCCAAACGTCTATTACTATTCCCAAGCTACCCACTAGCTCCCATCTACCGTATTAAATTCCAGCTGCTCTACATTTCAACTTTCTTTTGTAAACGGGCTGAAGGACTTTGGGCTTAAATTTTTGTACCCGGTCCGTCCGGAACCGTTAAATCAACGCGACGGATTTATATCAGACTCCGATTCGCACAAATAAATATACCGTTATGATCAGTGCGACGATGTGCATCCAACGGTACACAGATTATGGCGATACGGTGATTTTATAAAATTTGCATTTACGCCGCTTAAATTGTGCGTTTTGCAAAATAATATAAACGGAGCAGGCGATGACAGTTTTAGACGAAACGAATCATAAAATCTTGATCAGAATATTTTTTACAAGCGGACTGTGTAAAAATATTTGGATTTGGAAGATAAATTTTACGCAGCTTTATATGGACTGATATACAGTAAAACGCGAACGGACTTTACTGTAATATTTTTCAACGAAACTTTTTCTATGTCCATATCCAACTAGACGTATGTCACAAATAAAGTTTGGATGTAAATTGAGATCGTTTAAAATTTCAAAATTTTTTATTGAAACGATGAATTTAAAATTTTAAATTGGGTTGAAAATTTAGGGTCGTTACAATAGTTATGTTTTATGTTGATATAATTTCTATATACATGTTTCTCATTGATTGTTGAGTATTTTAGTAGGTGCGGACGGCGTATGCTTCGCATTTGGAGCTCGCTATCGTGCTATATTGCTTATATATGCTCGCTAATAATATATAAGGTACATATCTCGGATTACATATCGTACTTTTACACTTTTTCGCTACAGGATGCCTCATCATTGAGATGAGATGTATATTTGTGGTATATATATTATGATTTTACTACGATCGAACTGTGCAAAGGAGACTCTGGTGAATTTTTTGAAAATTTAAGGCGTTAGAAAATTTTTGAGGAAATTTTGGAAATTTTTTTGATAACTAAAAGTTTTGATTTTTGAGTTATAAATTGAAATGATATTAGTTGATTTTTGAAATAGTATTAGTTAATAACTATAAATGAATATGGAAACATAGAAAAGTTTTTATAAAAAAAAGTTGCAACTAAATGATTTTGGAAAAGTAAAACACTTAAGAGAATTTGGTAATCTATTTCAACTAATAGTTTTGAAAAGTTAATGGAGTTGTAGCATCTTTCTTACTTAGTAATTTCGGGGACGAAATTCTTTTAAAGGGGGAAGAATGTAACGACCCAGTTTTTCAATCGCCTAAATTTAGAATATTTAATTGAATTTAAATATTTAAAAATTAATATTATAAGTTAAATCAATTAATTAATTGAATTTGGAATCTAATGTGGATAAAATTGATTTCTAACGTTGTTTTAAATGCTATTTGTATTTGAATGGAGTTAGTGAAGTTTTAAAATTGAATTAAAAGAGATTTTGCAGAAATTGAAAATTTTAATATTTAATTAACGTGTAAAATTAGTCATTTTTGACATTGTCTTGGATTTTGGTGAAACTAGTTTTATTGAATCCACAATAGTGGGTTATTATAGGATTTCAAATTTCGTGGCAATCGAACTTACGGTTTGGTCGTGCGAAGTTGAAACGCATAGAAATTTATTAAAGGAAATTTAATTAAAATAACTCGATTCGAAGCTATCTTCTGTATATGATGGAATTAGCCTCTGATATATATTTCATTGTGTTCGAAATAGGGGTAAAACATTATGAACACCAGGCGGCACGCTTCGATTGGAGTTCGGAAAATATTCGCGTGAATAGTGTCACAAAATTGTGTATATAAGGACCCTTAAATTCTAAACCCTAGCCCTAAAACATAAGTCAGCCGCCACTAAAGCACGAATGACCGAAATCTTCCATCCTTTCACCTTGATTATCTCTAAATCCATGCACATATACAAAAAACTTCCTAAACGAAAGTGGTAGAGCTTGGAGAAACGAGTTCATCCAACGGTCATGATGTGATACGGCGCAACGATCGAGCAGAAAATAGCTCACGTTTGGGAGCCGTTCGAACTGGAATCGGAGGAGCTAGGGTTGATTGGAGACGACCGGATCGTGGTCGAAGGTGGAGAGGGGTCGCGGCTTTCGAATGGCAGTGACCGATCGTCTTCTGGTGGAGCGAGCGAGAAGCGGCAATCGATGAAGTTGCATGCGTATATGGGTTCTCTCGTGTGAAGCAGGGAAAAGAGAAGAAAGGGAGGGGACGGCTAGATTTGGATCCAAGAAAAATGAATGGCCAGGATAGCTTTAGGTTAAAATTGAAATTTTTATTTGTAAATTAATTTAATTTAAATACGTGTAATCTTTAAAATAGCATAACATTTTCATCGTGTAAATTTATTTAATTGAAATCTGATTTGTGTACGGATCTTACCAATTGCATCGTGTAATATATCTTATAAAAACTTTATCCTCTATCATATAGCTACTTTACCTAAAATCACTTAAAAATTACATTAGTAGCATTGTCATATAATTGTTATCATCAAAACACTAAAATCGTATTTTCTACGTTTATAACAATTAAAAATTAATTAAATCGGGTGGTAAATAGAAGTATTCAACGTTTCGATTGTGTGACTCTTTGGGTGTAATTCGGTAAGCGATTAATATCGAACAATTCGAATTTTAATATTTACGCTTCACTTAGTAGGTGGTGCGACATTATGACCAAATTTATCGCTTACTTGGTGTTTCACCAAAAAGTGGCATAACACCCCAATACCAAATGAAAACACCAAAAATGTATAGATCTAATGAAATAAACGTAAAAGCAGTAGAAAAGACATAATTTTTATAGTGGTTCGACAAATACTCCGGCCTACGTCCATTTTAATCTTTGTTATTGATTAATTCTCTTTGAAATACAATGATTATAACACAAATCTGACCACAATCTAGTGGATCTCGGATTTGGGAGTGTTTGGAGTATTTGGGGAAGAATAAGATAGAAGAGAAATCAAGCGCAAAAAAGGTCCTTTCCTAAAGCTATCGGTGCTGTTTTTATAAGGAAACCGCTAGCAGAATCAGAGGCTTACGAAATATCAAATCCAAATCCGAGTATGTAGGAGTAAGTAAACGGGCCCAATTACCAACAAAAACCACTCATTACCGAGTGGTTTTTTTCGGTACCAACTGGTTTTCTAGGGGAAACCATCCCTCCTAATATTCATTGGCCTTCTATCTCTGATCTATTGTGTTCAGAACACTTTTCCAAAGTCCATGGGTAATTTCTTCATCGTTTGTTCGTCTAATTCGCTCGTTTAAGTCCGCTCGGAGACTACGGAAAATTTGGTCATAACACTTGCGCCCTAAAGTACGCCTTATGAATGTAAGGTATGCTTTGCTTAAGAACAACTTTCTGCAGTAGTCGACTTCCGAAAGTCAAGCTTTCCAACTATCCATCGATTTAAGTTGGGGTGAATCATCTGGTTCCTTTGGATCCTCCTGCAAGTCCATAGCCATTCCAAACTGTCATAGCTAAAGACTCTTGTCCTTGCTTAAGTGTTAGTCATAAATCATAATCAGTCTGTTTTCATCCAGAGTTGTCATATCGTATATCAAAATCATCTCATGTTTGTTAATGAGTTATCTATTTTATTCTGATTACAAGATGTTCAAATCCTAAGGTCAAGTCAACGTCCACTCTAGGGTCTGATATTGTTGGATCGTTCATCACCAAATCTAAGGTTCCATCTCTCCGGATCATTTAACATCCAATTTAGGGTTCGATCTCTTCAGTTCTTTTAACATCCAATCTAGGGTTCGATCTCTCTGTATCGTTTAATCATCCGATCTAAGGTTCGATCTCTCTGGATCCTTGCTAAGTCCAATTTGCTCGCTCTCCAGCGAGAGGACTCAACGTCCAAGCAAGTCCATTCGCTTACTCTCCTGTAAGGGAACTTACTTTCATGTACAAATTCATCAACTCGCTCTGCGGCAAAAAAACTTGCACCTTATGGTTATCGCCCCGTTTCTCCAAAAGGGATTACTATGTTCAATCAATATCAGTCATTACGTTCAAGTGGTTTTCAAAAATAAAATATTCAAATCAAAGCAATCAAGCAAACATCCTAAATATTCATCTTAGGCGTCCAACTCAGAGCAATCGAGGTCTCGTATATGTGTAAGCAGTCTGAGGTTATTGTTGTCTTATCTATTCAAAATGGAAAGTAAAAAATGGGAAACAAACCTGACTCTCATCCATCCCGATCAAGGGATTACCAATCTCGACCTAAATCCTTGGTCATGTCTTGATGCATTCACTGCAGACGGTAGCTGGTTCGGCTGCACCATTCCAGTTTGGTTCCTTACGTATTGTTGTAGCTGGTTGCTCTGAACCAACTCTTCTATCAAATCGCGAAGGTGTCTGCACTCATTCGTTTCATGTCCATCCATCTCACGGAAATGCAAATTCTTTCGGAATTTCTCTCCTGATCCGCTGGCTCTCTCTTAGCTGGCTTTCGATAGGGGATTTTCCCCCTGGTATCTAGGTATATCCTCTCCGGGGTATTAGATAGATCGGTGTAGGAAGAGAAATTCGGTTCCCTCGTTTGCCGCTTTGGTCCTTCGAAGCCGTCCTCGGCTTTTCGCGTTCCTTTGTCTCCACCATATCCTTCTCCAGACGTTCCTCCGTCATCCACGGCATTAACTTTAGAATTCTTAGCTTCAACATCCTCTTAATGCAAGTACCTCTCTGCCTCATGATAGAACTCTGCGAGATTCATTGGTGGATCCCTTTCCAAAGAAATTTTAAAGTCAGTCTTACTTGCAATTCCTGAAACTGCCTTCATCGGAATTAATGATGGATCTGGCTTATGAACTACAATAGCTATGGTTTCAAACCTAGTCAAGTGATTCCTAAGGGTTTCTCCAGCCCTTTGCTTCACGTTCGGTAACGTCATCACATTCTTTGGTCATGAAATATGAACCATGAACTATCTCATGAACTTTCACTAACTCAGTCCACGTGTTTATAGATCCATTCTCCAACTGTCTAAACCACATCGCTGTTAAATTTATTAAATACAACAGGAAGCATCGTCCCATCACCTCCTTAGAAGCACCCAAGACCTCCATATGTCGGATGTAACCTATTGGATGGACTGCTGGGTCTATCTTTCTGTCGTACATTTCCAATGTTGGAAGCTTGAAATCAGGAGGATTCCTTGCAAACTGGATGTTAAGGGTAAATGGATTCATGTTTACGTCCTCTAAACTCTGGTATGGGGATCCACCTCTCACTATCCTTCTGGACATCTCAACTGTTCGGTTGTTGCCGTCTAATGGAAGTTTTCGATCAATAGCTACATTTTGCCCTCCATTCTAACAGGGAAACTCTGGCACATACTCCTCTGACTGCACATCTGCATTCTGATCTGCACTTCTAGCTTCATTCTACCCCTCTGTTCTTATGAGGAAACTCTGGCACATACCCCTTCGGTTTTCGTGCATTCACGTTCTGATTTACACTTCTGGCTCTAGCATCGTTCGCTCCACGCATTCCAGCTCATCCTAAGCTCAAACCAACATTGCCCCCGAGTAAGTTCATCTCGGCATCGACCTAATTCAGGTTGGTACTGACCTGTTCTGGTCATGGGAGCATTGTTCTAGTTTGATCTTCTCTAACCCCAAATGCTCCTGCATTGGTTTCTTGTCTTTGGTTCTGAATTCTAGCCACTTCGACTATTCCTTGATGTCCCATTCTTCTGAAAAATCCCTCCAGTGTCTCCTGCTGCCGAACCATTATTCCATCTTGCATCTCTTTCAGCATTCTCTCCATCTCCTCTCTGGTTGCGTAGATGGATTGATTAGAACTTGAGGACACCTCCTAGCTACCGCTATTCTCTGGTTGACTCCCTCTAATCATAGTTCTAGTGTTAGGCTTTTTCATCTCTTCCAAACTTCATATCCAAGCTTTAGGCCGTCAAATCTAGCTCTTTCTCAGTGAAAGCACTAAAAATGTTGTGCCAAAAAGAGGCACAACATGCCAATACCAAATGAAAGCACCAAAAATGTATAGATCTAATGAAATAAATGTAAAAGCGATAGAAAATACACAATTTTTATAGTGGTTTGGCAAATACTCTAGCCTACGTCCAATTTAATCTTTGTTATTGATTAATTCTCTTTGGAATACAATGGTTATAATACAAATCCAACCACAATCTAGTGGATCTTGGATTTGGGAGTATTTGGGGAAGAAGATAAAAAAGAAATCAACTGCCAAAAACAGTCCTTTCCCTGAAGTTATGGTGATGTATTTATAGGGAAACCACCTAGTAGAACCAGAGGTCCGCAAAATATCAAGTCCAGATCCAGATCCGAGTATGCAGGAGTAAGTAACCAGATCCAATTACTAGCAAAAACCACTCGGTACCAACTGGTTTTTCTAGAGGGGAAACCTCCCCCACCTTCTTTCCATTGGCCTTCTATCTCTGATCTGTTGTGTTATGAACACTTTTCCAAAATCCTAAGGTCATTTCCCCATCATTTTATGATCCAATTTGCTAGTTTAAGTATGTTCAAAGAATGTGGAAAATTTGGATATAATGCATGGTTTCAATAAAATCCAATTTTACTTTATTAAGCATTATCTAGTAGCGACAATTATTTACACCAGTTCTCTTCGTCAAAACTATATCACTTTGGACTTATGAAATTTGGCAATGGTCAAAATTCCAATATCGTCCATATTTAACTCTACGGTACAAACACAAATTCCTTGATTCAATAATAATAATAATAATAATAAACCGAATTGCTCTAGCCAAAGACTTTGACTTTGAGTTGACTTCAGTTGACCGTGATACTAATCTCATATAACCGACAAGACGAATCATCTTTGGAATAGTGTTTCACTTCCAATGCTTCCACTTATAGTCGTTTGATGGACGACGTGCTATAATTTAACTATAATCAAAGCAGAGCTTGCACATTGTAGATCAACAGTATTTTCGATTCAAGAGAACTATGTAATTTTGGCACATCGATTAATTTTGTTTGACCTTATTTTTGTTAACCAGTAGAAAACTATCGAGTGAGTCATTCCATAGTTATCCAATAATTATCAGTACGTAACCCTTTGGTGTCTCAAACAACCATGAGTAATACACAGCTTAACATTTGTAGAGTGTTACGTACTCTAGTCTCGACAGATGTATTGATATCCAGTCTCGATTGTTAACCCTCTTTTATTCAGCAACCTAGCGACCTACTCGACTCAACGACTTAAGGGAATAAGCGACTTAAACTAAACAAGGCATATGCGACTTAATGATCTATAACAAGGCAGCGACCTAGCGACCTATAGCACAAAGCGACTCAATACGGCGCGACCTAACGAGATAAGGAAGCAGCAACTTAGTAACCTAAAGATTCCTATGACCTAACAGGTTAACGACCTAACGACCTAGCTATTCAATGAAGACAGCGACCTAGCGAGCTAAAGAAAGAGCGACTTAACGACCAAAGGAACTCCAGAGTTAAGTCGCATGCCCTGCCTCTTCTGTTAGGTCGCTTACGACCTAATCTTGCCGAGATAACTTCTGCACTACTCATACTAGGTCGCTCACAGCCTTTATCTCGCCCAGAATGGTTCCATTAAGTCGCCAACGACTTAAGCTACCTTGCAACCTCTTAGGTCGCTCACGACCTAAAACCTAACGACCTAAGCCCAGTTTTCTCCTATAAATACCCCGCCTACTCCGCACTTGAAGGGGGACGATTTTTCTGAAATGCCAAGACTCTGTTGTTTTCTCTAATGACTTCAACACTTTGAAAGCAAAGGACACTTGAAAGAACATTCAGAAAAGATCAAGTTCATTGAACATGAATCCAAATAGCTTTTCCGCATCCAAGTTCTAATTACTTGTCTTCATTGTGTTGTAATCGAAGGATCATTGTAAAATCTGCAATCAAATCAGTCATAGAAGAGATTAAGTGGACGTAGGCTTGACTTTGAGCCGAACCACTATAAAACTGTTGTCTTTTTACTGTTTTCTGCTGTTTTCTGCTTACTTTTAGTTCCCGTACCAAGGGGTGGTGCTTTTGCTATATCACAAATCACACCGGGGTGTTAGCGTATATTTTTAGCGTTAACATTTTTGGTGCTTTCACTGAGAGATCGAACTCAGGAGTGCTCTCATCATTGCTTCACAAAGATTTGTAGAAAGACTCTCCCTAAAAACCAGAAGTCTATCCGAGATTATGGCTCCTAGAAGGAAAAGAAAATCTACTAGATCTGGAAATGCTTACAACAACACCGCCACTTCTCCTGCGTCAAATCAAGCGGCTCCTAGTGTTGGAGTCACAAAGGAAGAATTGGATGTTGTGGTGTCTAGGTTGTATCAGCAAATGGAAGCCCAGAGCACTTTGATGTTGGACAAGTTGAATGCTTTGCTTGGAGTTAACCAGCAATCGGAAAATAATGAAGAAACCATCGCTGAAGATGTTCATAATTCCCAAGGGAAAAGTATTCCTCAGAGGGCAGCTGGCACCGCCGAAGGGGCACCTCCCCAAGCTGGAGGTTCAAGGACGCAGCCAACTCTTCGTGAACGTTTGTCCAGGCAAACTTCCGAAAAAGTAGCTGACGTCTGTCCCGCAGGGCCTCTAAACAATGAAGAATACCTCTCGGGAATGATTCGACAAATTATGAAAGATAGCATGCGAAGGGAGGAAGATGAAAGTGACTGGGGGTTTGCTCCAAGTAAAACTCCTTTTACTGAAAGAATTCTAAAGGCTGAATTTCCAAGGAAGTTTGTTCCCCCCACTATTCCAGCTTATCGGGGGACAAGTGATCCTAACCAGTTCTTGTACAAGTATGACTGGCATATGACAGGTGCCAGGGCAACATATGAGATCAAATGCCGATACTTTCCTGTGTATTTGGAGGGGGTGGCCTTGCTTTTGTTCACAAAGCTGCCAGTTCGATCCGTGGATCAATTCTCCGACCTAACTCGGAAATTCAAAGATCAGTTCAGGTTATATGCTTCGAAAGCCAAGGACATAATGTCGCTATCCAGCCTCGAACAAATCCCCGGAGAGTCTATCAAATCTTTCTTAAACCGCTTCAACATAGCCTTGGCCGAAGTTGATAATGCAGAGCCTCGGATGATTCTGACTTACTTGATGCGAGCTATTGACAAATCAAGTGAGTTCGGAAAATGGCTAAAGATGAAAGAGCCGAATTCACTTGATAAGTTTTACAAGAAGGCCGATGAATTCATGCGCTTAGAAAGCCGTCCTGTGCCAGCAAAAGTAGACGTGGCTGAGGTTAAGAATAACAATGTTGCTACTAACAAAAAGGAATCTGGTGGCCAGAAGAGGGAGAATGACAGTAGGAAAGGGCAGAAAGATGTAAAGAAACTTCGCTACTTTAAACCTTCAGATTTTACTCCCCTAAATGATACTTCAGAAAACATCTTTTTCGCAACCAAGGATGTTGTCGAATACCCCAAACCACCTGAGATGAATCTTGGGAAAAATGCTATGCAAAATGGGAGATTCTGTCGGTTCCACAATCAACCTGGCCACGACACTAATGAATGTCGCCATTTAAAGAATTTGATTGAAGAGCTGCTGAGACAGAATAAACTACAACAATATGTGAAGAGAAATAGAGCTGACCCGACCTCATCTACTCAGAGGCAACAAGTTCATGTTCATCAATCTAACCCATGTGAGAGGACTGCAGCGCAGGATTCTGAGAGGCCCATCATCAATGTTATCACAGGGGGTCCTCACCCAGCGGGCAGGAGTTGGGGTGAGATGGAGAGATATGCTCACGCTTTGAGATATGCCCCGGCTGAAGAAAATGTTTTTGTCTTGGAAAATGCTGCACCTACAAAATAGCAAAGAACTTTTAATGATGACATCATATTCCGGGCTAGAGACTCTGTTGGTATTGAGGCTCCCACCATGGATCCCTTGGTGATATCTGCAGGCATCGAATCAGCCATCGTAAGAAGGGTGCTTATTGACTGCGGCGCCTCTTGCAATATACTCTTCAGAAAGACATTTTATTAGATGAAAATTCCCATGGCTGATGTCCAAGCTTCTTCGCAGAAAATTGTTGGTTTCATTGGAGAACCAAAACAGCCCATTGGAACTATTGACTTATTTGTAGAGCTCGGAGAAGGGGAAAAGAAAGTTGTCCGAAAACAAACTTTTGTGATTGTTGATGAATTCTCCGCTTACAACGCCTTCTTGGGTCGACCAACTCTTGCTGCATTCAAGGCCATTCTCGCCCCTTGGTACCTAACTATGAAGTTCCCCACTGATAATGGCGTCGGTGTTGTGAAGGGGGACCAAAATGCCGGGCGAGAATGCTACTTCATAGAGTTACGAGAAAGAAGGAAAAGAGAAATGGGTAAAGGTGCGGCAGCTCCGCTCCGCATCAAAGAGCCTACCTTGTAGCAATTACGGGGTGGACCCTGTACTGGTGAGCATAGTGGTGCACGAAAAGAGATTGATCCCAGAAAAACCAGTACAGGGGAGAGTAGAGTGGTGCCGGTGGAAGTGACGGTGCCAATACTTGTTGACCTGAATGATCCAAACAAGGTGCTGAATGTGGGTTCACAACTTGGTATGACGGTTCAAAATATGCTGATATCATTCTTGAAAGCAAACCTAGATGTATTCGCTTGGAGTCATGCCGACATGTGTGGGATATCTCCAGAAATCGCAGTGCATGCTTTGAATATTGATCCAAAGTTCACACCCGTAAAGCAGAAATAAAGAACCCAGGGTCCTGAAAGGTCGACAACACTAAAAGAAGAAGTAGATCGGCTCATGGAAAATGGCTTCATCAAAGAATCCACTTATCCAAATTGGGTTTCTAACCCGGTGTTGGTTAAAAAAGCAAATGGGAAGTGGAGAGTATGCATCGACTTTCCAGACTTAAACAAAGCATGTCCCAAAGACTATTTCCCGTTACCCAGAATTGATCAGTTGGTGGATGGAACAGCCGGGCATGAATTAATGTCTTTTATGGATGCTTACTCAAGATATAATCAAATCATGATGCATGAGCCAGATCAGGAGGACACGAGCATCATCACTGATGTTGGTCTTTACTGCTATAAAGTCATGCCCTTCGGACTAAAGAACGCAGGGGAAACTTATCAAAGACTTGTTAATGCCATGTTCAAACCCCAAATTGGCAAGACTATGGAAGTATATGTTGATGATATGTTGGTGAAATCGAAGAAGGCGGTAGACCACATGGATCATTTGGCAGAAATGTTCGCGGTCCTCCGAAAGAATGGGATGAAACTAAATCCTCTGAAATGTTCATTCGGAGTAGAGTCCGGAAAATTCTTGGGTTTTATTGTGAGTGCTAGGGGCATCGAAGCTAATCCTGTTCAGATTACTGCTTTAAGAGAAGTCAAAGCCCCTAGAACAAAGAAGGAATTGCAAATCCTCAACGGGAAAGTCGCTGCTTTGAGTCGTTTATTTCCCGGGTCACTGATAAATGCATTCCCTTCTTTGATGCTCTAAAGAAAGGAAAGAAAAACTTTGAGTGAACTCTTGAATGTCAGAAAGCTTTTGATGAACTAATTCGTCACATGGAAAAGCCTCCAATACTTTCTCAGCCCAGCAATGGTGAAGATCTTTTCATATACTTAGCAGTTTCATCTCATGCTCTCAATGCAACATTGGTACGGGAAGACACAAAAGTTTAGCACCCGGTTTATTACATCAGAAAAAGATTCACTGGGGCAGAGATGAATTATTCAAAGCTGGAAAAGCTCGCCTATTGTCTATTGATTGCATCCAGAAAGTTGAGGCCATATTTCCAGGCTCATCCTATTAAAGTCCTCACTGATCAACCTCTAAAGCAAGTCCTATTTCGCCCTGAAACTTTGGGTCGTCTTCTGAAGTAGAATATTGAGCTCAGTCAATATGATATCACCTACCATCCCCGAAGAGCAATCAATGGACAAGCTTTAGCAGATTTTATTGCAGAATACACAGATAAAGGTGGCAATGAGGAAGAGGTGACCGATGACATCCCGATTCGATGGAAATTATATGTCGATGGCGCAAGAAATGACTATTGTTCCGGAGCTGGGGTTGTGCTTCAAACCCCCGAAGGGCGGTCATTGTGCTATGCATTGAGACTAGAATTTCCTTCGACAAATAATGAAGCCGAATAGAAGCTCTTATTGCCGGTTTGAGGATTGCTAAAGAACTGAACATCAAAGTATTGCAGATCTTCAGTGATTCCCAGCTTATTGTATGCCAAGTCAAGAAAGAGTTTCAAACTAAAGGAGGAAATCTGCTGGCTTACTTGTCAAAGGCCTGGGAACTTCTCGATGATTTTTATCATTATACAATAAACCATATATCCCGGGAAGAGAACATGAAGGCAGATTCTCTTGCAAAATATTCAAGCTCTGGCGAAGCTCAATTATTGGGATTGGTCCCTGTAGAAGTCTTGTCAGCTCCAAGTACTGATGAGATGGATATTGATTGGATCATGGCTGTATCTCAAGAGTAGGAGTCGTGGATGACCCCGATCAAGGAATATCTACTCAACGGTACCCTGCCAGAAAACTCAAAAGAACGTCAGAAGCTGTTAAGAAAAGCCCTGAGATATGTAATTCAAGACGGCCATTTGTACAGACAAGGATTCTTGATGCCATTACTCCGATGTGTAACCAAAGAAGAGGCTAAGACAATTTTAGCTGAGGTGCATGGAGGAGAATGTGGGGACCATTCAGGTGGCCAAACTCTTGTAAAGAAAATTCTCCGCTATGGGTATTTTTGGCCAGATATTAACCGAGATGCTGCTAGCTACTCCCGAAAGTGTGACAGATGCCAAAGATTTGCAAAAATCCCAAGAGCACCTTCCACCGTGCTAACACAAATGGTCAGTCCATGGCCATTCGCCATTTGGGAGATAGATCTCATTGGGCCTATGCCGACTGCCAAGTCCGGAATCAAATATGCTATTGTTGCTGTTGATTATTTCACTAAATGGGCTAAAGCTGAACCACTGGCTACTATTACCTCTAAAAAGATGATAAACTTTATGACTAAAAATATCATTTGCAGGTATGGTGTGCCTCAAAAGGTAATCACATACAATGGTACCCAATTCGAAAGCGAAGAATTCCAGGACTTTTGCAGGCGATTCAAGATCCGAAAAAGCTTCTCAGCAGTGGCTCATCCGCAGGTAAACGGGCAAGTGGAAGCAGTGAACAAAATTATCAAATCAACCATCAAAAAACAGCTGGAAAAAGCAAAAGGTGGTTGGGTCGATAAGTTGCCACTAGCACTATGGGCATATAGAACTACCCACAAAACTACGACTGGGCACACTACATTCTCATTAGCATATGGATCAGAAGCAATGATTCCAGTGAAAATAGAGGTCCCCTCACACAGGAGAATTCATTTCAACCAAGCTGAAAATGAAAAGCTGCAACTTGAAGCACTTGACTGGCTTGATGAAAGGAGGAAAGAAGCTGAATTCAGAGTTGCAGCTCACCAGCAAAGGATATCCAGGCACTTCAATTCTAAAGTTCGCCAGCGCAGCTTTGAAATTGGGGATCTAGTCTTGAAAAGGATCATGACAGCAACAGGAGTGTTTGGGCCAAACTGAGAAGGGCCATATGTCATAGGCAAAAAACTTCTTGATGGCACTTTCAAACTCACAACTGTCGAAGGAGATCCAATTCCGAGAGCCTGGAACAGCAATCACTTGCGTCCATATTTTACTTAAAAGCTATGCTTGAATTTGTAAAATAATTATGGATGTATCATTCTTGTATTGTAAGCCATTGTAAAATCAGTGTGAATCAATAATAAGAACTATAAAGTGGATGTAGGCCCGATACTTGGCCGAACCACTATAAATCTTGTGTTCTCTACTGCTATAAAATGCCTGTCTCATTTCGATGTGAAAACATCTTAAATATGTTGCTAAAATGTCGATTTAATATTGCAGGCTATCAAAGCAAAGCTTACCTATTCGACACATCACAAGACCAAGCGATTCCTCTAAATCACTCAACAAACGAATGTCAAGCCACAAAAATTCCAGGTTCAATTCCTATATAAGAAGTACTTCTCACAAATAGTTGATGAATCCACCAAAGGGGCACCTTCCCGAAGTGAAGGTTCCAGGCCCTTGCTAACTGATTGCGATCGTTTGTGCAAACAGACATCCGGTTAAGTAGCTTGCGTCTGCCCCGTGGATTCACTTAACAATGAAGTACACTTCCCTGGAAGAATCAAACAACCTGCAAAAGAAAGGGACATGTACTTAGAAGTGATAACAAGGAATCGCTGAGGAACAAGATGATGAAAAGACATTGGCAAGCAGACAAAAACAGCCAAAATGGAATCTTGTCTCTCAACAAAAAAGGTTGGTGGAACCACCAAAGGGGCACCTTCCTAAAGTGAAGGTTCCAGGCTCTTTCTAGTTAATTGTGATCGTTTGTGCAAGCAAACATCCAGTTAGGTAGTTTGCGTCTGCTCCGTGGATCCACTTAACTGTGAGATGCAACCTTTCTGGCAAACGAAACAATTCAAAGCCCTCTCCGGAGGCACAATTTAAATCCCTTTCCGGAGGCACAACTCAAAGCCCTCCAACGAGGCACGCTGTAAAATGAAATATTTTTCTCAATCAAAAAGGTTGGTGGTACCACCGAAGGGGCACCTTCCCAAAGTGAAGGCACCGGGCCCTTGCTAGTTAATTGTGATCGTTTGTGCAAACAAACATCCGATTAGGTGGCTTGCGTCCGCCCCGTGGATCCATTTGACTGTGAGAAATAACTTTCAGGCAAACAAATAAAGCCCTCTTCGGAGGCACACTTCTACTCTCATGGGAACATTCTTCCCCAAAAAAGTTGAAGTACAAAACAAAGCCCTCTTCAGAGACACACTTCTACTCTCATGAGAACATTCTTCCCCAAAAAAGTTGAAGTGCCAAATAAAGCCCTCTTCGGAGGCACACTTCAAAGCCCTCTTCGGAGGCACACTTTAAAGCCCTCTAACGAGGCACGTCCAAAAAAGAAGAAATGTTATCTCTTGAAAAAGTCGTTGACGGAACCACCAAAGGGGCACCTTCTCAAAAAGAAGGTTCTAGGTCGCAGCTAAATGCTCGTGATCATTTGTGCAAACAAATATCCGATAAAACAGCTAACGTCTGTCCCGTGGGCCCACTCAGGATGAGATATAACTTTTTGACAAACAGATCAAAGCTTTCTTCGGAAGCCCGCTTCACCGCGTAGGGGAATCCACTTTTCAAAAATGAAAGTGACCATCTCCGAAAGTTGAAGTGTAAAAAAAAGAAAAAAAAGAAAACTTCTTTGATACAAAGCACACTCTACTAAAGCAGAATAATATTTCCTCAAAACGGAAGAATTATTCTCTAGAATAAGAGTACAAGTCTTTTCAGAATATTGCAATAAGCCGTGGTATAGGGGCAATATAGCTACATTAATAAAAACAACACTCAAACAGCATACCACGAGCTCACTGCAGTATCGTACAAAGAAAATAAAGAAATTTGTGCGAAAATAAGGAATAAATGCATTCACAAATACTGACAAGAGATTGTACAAGTAAAAAGAGTCATTTTATTCCATATTATAAAAAAAATTATACATGTACAGGTTTCAAAAAGCGGGGGCCGGTACCCGCACAATCTCCGGTCGATACAAGTCTTTAGACAAAAGGCAAAAAAAAAAGCAAAACGAGAAGGATAGAACCAAACTCATTTCTTCTTCCTTCCACCGCCTTTGGAGCCCTCGCCTGGCTTAATGGTTAACTTTGCAAGCCGGCCTGGACGAGTCGTGAAAGAAGGAGAAAGAGGTGCAATAGGGTCCTCTTCCACTTTCTCATCACTAGCAGAAGCATCCTTCTTCTTCTTTGAAATTACACGTTTTCCCCTCTTCTTTGAAGAAGATTCACTGCCCAGAGAGATAAGATCACTTAGCTTTGTGTCATCGGCAGTAAACTTCTCCGGAGTCCTCTCACCCTCCTCAAGATCTTCAGCTGTCTGCTCTTGTGAAGCGGCCGGGTCATCTAAGCCTTGAAGAGCTTCTATTTGTTCTTCTTGTGATCTCGGTTGAGAAGCAGAAGGAGGGGTAACTTGAAGAAGTGGAGGAACAACAGCTGGGGGAGGCGAAGCCTGTACAGCACTTGTTGTTTTCACTATAGAAGAAGAAAAGTTAAAAACATCAGTATTCCCCGCAAAGAGAGGAGATAGTGGCACATCGAGGCTTAAGTAATAAGCAAAAAGTTCATCGAGCTCATGTGAAGCAAACGAGCAGTCCACTTTAGCTGGATCAGAATTGAAGTTACCTGGAGAGCTTGGCTTTATCACGTCGATTTCATAATCTTGAGCTTCAGTGCTTTCTTGGGCCTCTTCTTCGGCGTGAGCGGTTTTAGCTTTGGTTTCGGCTTTAGCAGGAGGCGGAGAATGGGAACTTGATCCAATAATATCAACGTCGACCGAAGACGAAGGACGGGTTGGGTCGATCAAAGGTGCCTTCCCTGGACGCTCTCCTTCCGCTACTTCGGCTCGCTGATTAGCAAGTTGTTCTTTCCCTCTCGCAAGGGCGGCACGACCTTTGTCGTCCAAATAATTAGCCTTAAAATCCTCCTTGGTGTAGCCAGCATCTTTGAGCACTTCAACAGCTTCTTCACACACTTCAGCCAATGTAATCTCATACTTCGGGCTTAAGAAAGAAAAACTGCAGCGCCCCAAGACGCTGAGAACATAAAACTCAAATAGAGTGGAGCTGATGTTGGCCTTAGACGCCTCATGCGAGTGTTCAGCTGCTTCTTTCCCAGCAATGGCCTCGTCATGTTCTTTTTCAGCCTTAGCAAGCTGGATCTTCAGCATCGCAATCTCCGAGTCTTGAGAGCTAGTCTTTTCCCGCAGCTGAGCAGCATCTTTGCGGTACATTTCTAAAATTTTCTGCTCCGCCTCAAGTTTAGCCTCAACATCTCGCTGAGCAGCGTGGGCATCTCTTACTTGCTTTTGGAGAACCTCTTCCTTTTGTGTATAAGAAGTAGAAGAGGTGGCGAGTTCATCTTTAAGTTTCTTGACTTCAGCCTTAAGTCTCTCGTTATCAGCAGTTATGTTCTTCATCTCCGTATCATGCTAATCGAGAACTTTTTGCCACTCAGACTTGTCGCTCTCCATGGTCAGCATAGCCTCAAGATTTAGGCGGTTTACTCTCTGAAGCTCATTGACCAATTTCTACAGGCCAGACATTCTTTCAATATTAAGTTTGACAGCGTCAAGATTTCGAAGCATGGCTTGTTTGTCAATTGGAACTAAGTCCAGATCAAAGCGCACCCCCTTCAAACACCAATTCGGAAATCAGCTATGGAGTGTAGGCGGTGGCTTCTCAACTTGATAAGAAGGCCTATTGATTATGGCTTGAATATCAGCTCTTTTAAAGGCAGGAGAGCTAGAAGGGATGTCTAGAGAAACCGAAGCAGCGGGCACTTGAGAAATTTCAGATGAAGGCATTTCGCTGAGCTTGGCCCGCTTGCTTGGATCTTCAATTATATGACTCTTCCCCCTATCATCATGAGATTTTCTTTTGTGGGAGTCATCATCCCTTTGGTAAGAGTCATGGCGGTCATCTCTTCTTCCATACCGCTCCTCATAAGCCTACCTCTCACGAGCTTTTCTAGCTGCTCTCTCCTCATCAGTCTCCCTAGGGGCAGGAAGACAGCGCCTGGGATCATAAGAGTCACGCCTTGCGTAGCATTGAAAGTCATCATAATAAGAGTCGTTGCGTCCCATGGGAGAACCTGAAAGTAAAGAAGAGACAAAAATTTAGAAATCTTCGAAATAAAGAAGCTAAGTGCGCGTAATTGCCAAAAATCCTAAGTGTGTGTGGCGTACGAACTACGCGCGTCAAGTTACAAACCACTCTTCAGCTTAGGAGTGATGTCGGCTTTTGCAGCAGGAGTCAACTCTTGGGTTGACGGGAGTGGTTGCAAGACGGATGTCGCTTCAATCGATGGAGAAACAAGCTTAGAAGCGGTGGTATCATATTTAAAGAGCTCTAGGGAAGTCACCATATAATCGCTCAATCCCTAAAGCTGTCATCACCATTATGCCCAACGGAAGGGGTTATATCAGCAGTGCCCTCTTCAGCACGTTTTGCGCTCTCCGTAACGGAGCTTTCTTTTTTAGCTCCCTCATCAGCCTCTTTAGTAGTCTTCCCAGAATGTTGAGGAGGTTCCTCTTCTTCAATAACAGGGGGAAGTTTAGACGTGCCAAATAACCCCGCATCGTAAGCAGAACCGGAACATTTCACTAGTGAAGTCTCTACAATGGGTTCCTTCGATGCGGATTCCTCTGCAAAAACTGAGGCACCTGACATTTCTGTTTGAGAACTAGGGGCGTCACGAGACTGAATAGATCGAGAGGAATGCAAGAGTCCGAATTGATGCAGAAATTCGTTCCTCTGTAGAATGCAACGAATAGATCGAGAGGAATGCAAGATGAAGTTAGCACTTGACGACTCAAATTTTGAAAGGCTCGGAAATGAATGGAGATAAGTGGTCTTACTTCCTACTCTCCAGATGCCGTAGAATCCTGAGGGGCAACGGACATAGAAAAATTGGTTTAAAAACCCGTGAGCGCTCTCGGGCAGACCCGTGATTAGCTTACGATTCCTTGCGCTTCTAACAAGAGTAATGGAGGGGTGATCTTTGTTCCTCCCAAATGTACACAGATAACAGATCTCCTCAAAGTTTAGGAGGCGGTCAAGCGTCCTCCTGAATAGTACGCACAACCCCATCAAAATGGCATAGCCATTGGGGTGCAACTGGAACGGAGAAATGGTTAATCGAAGGAGAAGTGTTCTGAGGAAATTATTGAATGGGGGAATAGCTCCATTCAGACACATGTGACGATTAACTGCAATGAAGCCATGTGGTGGCCTGTCGGCAGTGTCATTTACTCCAAGAAGCAGAGCATCCGCTTCAGCAATACCAAATTGCATGCATAGCTGGTTGAAGGTCCGTTGGTTCAGTGTGGTTGGAACTTTTTCCGGAGGATTATCCAAAGGAGCAGCAATCGGAAAAACTTCGTCGGTCCGATCTACTATCTTTCCTTGTACTTGTTGAGAAGTCATTCTACACAAGGAACTGGATATTCAAATATGAAGGTGCACGTTTCCTAAAAAGTGTGTGAAGTGTTGTGCAAAGCTACTGAAATAACAAGTAAATAAAGTAAAACTTGAAATAATACTGGTTGGCGCAGATCAATTCAGGAAGATTCAAGGCTTGTTATTGTATCAAAATTAAGTGTAGTATCAATGCAGATAATATTCAGCGATAAGCAGTTATAACCGTATGAATTTTGCGTTGATGCTTTATTTAAGTCAGTTGATTCACAGCATTTCACTTTTGATTAGATTCATATTATTTTACTTAAGTAAAATATTAGCTCTTTGATCTAATCCATCACTCAATGTGGGCAGTCGATGATGAGTATATTCATCCCAGTTTTCTGCAAATATTGTATTTAACAGGTTGTTAGTCTATGAAAGAGTGCAACAAGTTCAAGCAGTTCGTTCTGGCAGTTCAAATTAGAAGTTCAATCAAGTTCTGGCTAATCCTACAAGTGTTCAAGTTCTGTTCATTCCTTAAGTCGTAGGAACGACTTAAGTTAGCTCGAGATTCTTTAGGTCATCTAGTTCATGACCAAACGACCTAACATAGGTCGGGCTTCCCTAAGTCGTTCTGCTCTACTTATGAAGTTCATCAGTTACGTTCCTACGAGTTAAAGCTACACTGCGGGTTAAGTTAGGTCGTTGATTCTTTAAGTCGTTCAGCTTTAAGTCATATGCTATTCTGGCAAGTTAAGTCGCAGTTCCTTATGTCGTTCGGAGTTTGATGATTAAGTCGCTAAGTCATTCACAGAGTTAAGTCGCGCAATTCATGTCCAAACTGCTAAAGCCCTAGGTCGTTCAAGGCTCCTAAGTCAAGCACGACCTAACTCTCCTTAAGTCGAGCACGACCATCTCTCCACACCACCAGATCATCCAAAACCAATTCAAATCGCCTCAGATCCATCATAAACCCGATGCACTGCTGTGCTCTCATGAATTACAGCGACAACATGTCCAATAACGATCAAAAATCAATCGTAGCATGATTCGTGGCGAAATGCGGCATGTGAAATCGGGTTAGGGTCGAAAAATGGGGGATTCACAATTCAGTGATGGTCGTGGTTGGATAATGGTCGGAATTCACTTACGTAGTGTGATTGTAGAGATGATCGGCGACTGGTTGATTTGAATTCTTCTTCTAGAGCTTGGAAATCCTTCAAAGGCGGGTTAGAGTGTTAGAGCAGGTAAAGAGAAGAAGGAGTGATCTTAGCGACTTATATACAGGGGCAGTGGAACACGAATCGGCACGAACGACCTAGCTCTCTCATAAGTCGCTCACGACTTAACGACCCAAGATGGCACGAGTTAAGAGATATCGAAGCACACGACCTAACTCCTAGGCGTATACTTCGAGGGGAAAGTGTTAACCCTCTTTTATTCAGCGACCCAGCGACCTACTCGACTCAACGACTTAAGGGAATAAGCGACTTAAACTAAACAAGGCATATGCGACTTAACGATCTACAACAAGGCAGCAACCTAGCGACCTATAGCACAAAGCGACTTAATATGGCGCGACCTAACAAGATAAGGAAGCAGCGACTTAGTAACCTAAAGATTCCTACGACCTAACAGGTTAACGACCTAATGACCTAGCTATTCAATGAAGACATCGACCTAGCGAGCTAAAGAAAGAGCGACTTAACGACCTAAGAAACTCCAAAGTTAAGCCGCATGCTTTGCCTCTTCTGTTAGGTCGCTTACGACCTAATCTTGCCGAGATAACTTCTGCACTACTCATACTAGGTCGCTCACAGCCTTTATCTCGCCCAGAATGGTTCCATTAAGTCGCCAATGACTTAAGCTACCTCGCAACCTTTTAGGTCGCTCACGACCTAAAACCTAACGACCTAAGCCCAGTTTTCTCCTATAAATACCCCGCCTACTCCGCACTTGAAGGGGGATGATTTTTCTGAAACGCCAAGACTCTGCTGTTTTCTCTACTGACTTCAACACTTCGAAAGCAAACGACACTTGAAAGAACATTCGGAAAAGATCAAGTTCATTGAACATGAATCCAAAGAGCTTTTCCGCATCAAAGTTCTAATTACTTGTCTTCATTGTGTTGTAATCGAATCAGTCATAGAAGAGATTAAGTGGACGTAGGCTTGACTTTGAGCCAAACCACTATAAAACTATTGTTTTTTTTACTGTTTTCTGCTATTTTCTGCTTACTTTTAGTTACCGTACCAACGGGTGGTGCTTTCGCTATATCACAAATCACACCGGGGTGTTAGCGTATATTTTTAGCGTTAACATCGATACACCCTGACTAAGAATATTTAAAATGATATGTTTATTTTGATGCGATAAATCACTCATGATTACAACACATTATAACTACTATCACAAAACATACCATTTATGCATTTTCTATTAAATATACTTTTAATTTAATTATTTAATTAATAGAACAAATTGTATCAAGTATATAACAGAAAGAGAACACCATTTATTTCGAATAAGATTGGTTATCGAGTTAGATATATGTAACAATTACACAATTTTCCCTAGAGCATACCCCTAACTCTATCGGTATCAAGTGAAGGTTTAAATATGGACCCAAGGAAAGTAGAAATGGCAAGAGATTGGAAGACACTGAAGAATGCTTCAGAGGTTCCTAGCTTTTGATGATTGGCTGGTTTTGTTAGATTGAAGGACATCCTACTAAATTGGTAGGTTTAAATAAGTTAGCCATAATATTTCCAATTTAGACCGCATAGACCATTAGGCTCTGATACCATTGTTGGTCCAACACAACTCCATTGAGGTGACCCAACTAGGTACCTTACGAGCAAGTTTTACCTATGGCCTTTCGGCTAGCACAATGATCACATGACATATAGAGGTAAAAGGCAATGCTTCATCACAGATAATAATGTGAGAACCCATATCATGCTAATTGTAGGGATCAAACCTAGGACATCCAACATTCCAGGTGAATGACTCAACCAACCTTACTATAATACCATAGTTGGAACCAGTCTGGTCAGAAGCAGGAATAATATGTATATTTTAAAAAAAATCCCTATTTTTGGATCTGTTGGGCCTACGAAGTCTAAAGAGTTTATTAGACCTAATTTAATTAATTTAAATAAAATCATATTTTATTTTATTTCCTAATGTAATTAATTAGTGAATTTAATTAAAATGATATAATATTAAATTTATAAGTACATAATTATGTACTCAAGTGTGTTGCATGCACGTGCAACATGGCATAGGGTATACATGGTTAAATATATACATAAATAGTTTGTTAGGATTTACATCTACTATGCATATACTTAGCAGTATGTGTGCGTGCGTATCAGTTGCCAAAATATTATTTTGTATAACACAAACACAGATATATCTACATATATAATTTGAAAATATTATTTTAAATATATATATGTATGTATGTATGTATGTATACATAATTATCATTTAAAATATCTTATAGGTTTTTTGAATATGTTTAAATTTCAAAGTTGAAGTTTTAAGTAAATATCTAGTTTGAAATGGTAAACAAAATTTAAATTTTAAAACTAAATATAAGATCCAATTTTATAGGTTTTTACATAACTTAATCTTAACTTTAATTATTTTAGTAATAATAAAATTATAAATTTAAAATATAATTTATATCCAAAAAACATTACTTTAAAATTTAAAAAATATATATTTGTGTGCATGATATTAAATATTTCAGAAGTTATTAAATATTATGATATATATATATAATCATTTTGGCCGACTTTTTTAGTATCCGAAAACATTCGGACACGTAGCCTACCGAATCAGTTGCGAAATGGATGAGAATCCATGCTATGAAAGACATTCGATCCGAACCAAGGAATCTGTTATATAAGATGCAAAATGGATTTTTTCTATCGTTGATTTTTACGATATATATATATATATATTATAATAAATATACACACATAGTTATGTTAAAATATAAAACTAGTTTTTAAATTTTATTTGTTATTAAATAAATTAATACGGATATAATTTTTTTTGTCAAAAAATGATAATAAATTATGTTTGTATTATATTTAATATAATTAAAATATGTATATCTAAAAGAGTTAATTAAAATAACGTTTAATAAATATATGTATAATTTTAATATAAAATTCATATTATGAATAGTGGTATAAAGATTATATATACATAAACCTTTATTTATTTAACATGATAGATTCAATAACCAAAATTAATCAACTATGCATAGATAAGCAACTAATGTTTTATATGGCAATGAAATATATATAAAAGCGGTGATAATTGAACACAGACATAGCATTGACTGCATACAGTCGCATATCATATAATATCAATTTGTAAAAAGAATGTACTTAAAATGAGATGTCTATAACTTACACTTTGATCTAATCAGACTCCTTGGATCTCTTATTATGCACCCTTCTTTGCAACAGATAAGTGTACAAACAACGAATTTAATATATTTGATTGAATGGATGTGTTTGAGATAAGAAAATGGAAAGGGAAGGGAAATATGCCTACGGCTTAAAGGGGATAAGGACGTAGCCTAAAAGTTGGTGCAAAACAAGAATGTTAAGCTTCCTTTTAAATTAATGAGAGTTTAACCAAAATGTCTAGCCTAAAATTCTCTCATGCTAAGTCAACATTTGACCTTACCCTTTTCCTCATTTGGCCGGCCATACCAAGGCCCTTAAATTGACCAAAACCCATTTAACCCATTAGTAAATTACATTATTTAAATCTAATTTAAATCCTTATCAATGTTGTATATTGATACATACATATATAACTTTTATATATGCACCAAATAAATTACTAATAGCACCCAAACATTTCTAGAGATAACTTCGTTTTACAAAACACGCCCCATACAGTAAAAATAATTTTAATTAATATTTCATAAATATTAATTAATATTATTAATTAGTAACTATTATAAATCAATTAAATTAAGCGGTATTTCAGAGACTGAATAGATTCGGATTTGCAACTCACATGTGTGAATTCAGCGATCAGTTAATGTTTAAACAATTTAAATATTAATGTTCACACGTCACCTTAGCAAGTACTTTGACATTTTGACTTAATCTATCGCTTATAAATCTCAATGGTAAAATCCAATTTTACAAATTCCAAGCTGTACCGATTAGTAATGATTATTTACACCAATTCTCTTCGTGAACACTATATTACATTAGGGAATCTGGGTTTTGGTTAAAATTCCAGTATCATTCACATTCAACTCGGTCAGTCCATAAACAAAGTCCTTAGTTTAATAATAATATTAATAAATAACCGTACTACTCTGGCTAGAGATTTTGACTTTGAGTTGGACCAAGATATTAACCTCATGCAAATAGGGAGAAAAATTATCTATTGAATAGTGCTTTACTTCCAATGCTTCAACTTAGACCCAATAATAGTCATTCGATGGACGTCATGCCATAATTTAACTATAATTAAAGTGGAGTGTTCGCAATGATGTTCAATAATATTCTCAAGTTGAGAGAAATGTGCAATACCATCACTCGAGATTTCTCGTTCGACCTAATTGTTACTAACCAACAGGAAACTCTTAGACGAGTCATTCCACAGTTATCCAATAACTATAATCCCTTGGTTCCCCAAGCAGATATGAGTAGTACACTGTCCAACAGCTGAAGAGCATTATGTACTCTGGTCTCAATGGATGTGTCGACATCCTTTCTTGAAATATCTTGAATAGAAATATTTAAAATAAAATGTTATTTTATATTGTGACTAATCACTCATAATTGCAACTATTCGTCACTACGGTCATATAACATTTCATTTGAGGATTTCCTTATTTATATAATTTAAAGTAATTACTTAATAAATTATATAACTATATACCAAAGTATATAATAGAAATCAAATACTTTTATTACCAACAAGATTGTTTATAGAGTTAGATATATGTAACAAAATACATAATTTCCCATAGGGCATACTCCTGACTCTTTCACATAGTACTCCTCGACTCACAATGTATGCTAAGTCCCTGTTTGAAAGTTCAATTATGTATGCAGATCGTCTAATTTTATAATATGGCTATGTGTATAAATTACTAACTAGTTGAGATAAGATATTAAACGCAATAGGTAAAGTAAAAGATTACACCAACAATTTTATACTGGTTCAGACTTATGTTTTACGTCCAGTACAAGAACTCCATCTGGAATTTCCACAAACTTTCCTCTCTAAACCCAGAGGAAGTTGTATTACAACTCCACTTGAAATCCCGAACAGGACTTCGATTACGCATGAAGACTCTCCAATAGAACTTCACTGGCGCTTTGTAGAAAACTTTCTTTTGATAGAATTGCGTCTTTTTACCTAGATATCATCGCTATGGTGCAACTTCTTATAACTCACGTAGATTTAATGTAACAACCCTCTTTGAAACAGGCCTAATTTTTTATCCAGTAAGCCCATCGAACCTTAGGCCTATTCCAAAGCTAGTTGTTGGTTGGTAAAATTGATACAATAAACAATATACAGAGCTATCTATCTATGCTTTCAGAATCTCACAATGAAACGGGTAAAATATAATAACATAAATAAGTACCCAAAACTAGATTCACTAAATGAAAGTAAGATGCAAGAGAAAAAACCACTACTTCTGGAGTGTAATATTGGTATACAATATCATTTATTTTGGGATAAATTATTGTTATTACTTTAAAAAAAATTATATGGTTATTCCTTCAGGGAATATAGTGTTTCCTTTTAAGGAATTGCAATGTAATAAAAATAAAATTCCTATAACATCTCTTCTGGGATGTTAGATTTTGCAATATAAATATAAATAAATCTCTAAAACATCTCTTTAGGAGATTAATACACACACACACACATCCGATGATGTTTGAAATATCATATAACATAATATCTTCAGGATATTTGGTTAATATAATGTAAATGTGAAGATATAAGGTAAGATATAACTCATTTGGAGATTTCTGTAATCTCTTGAATGCAGCACCATTATCTCATATGATAATTTATTAATTTCCTTTAACTTCTTCAGGAAGTACAACCTTATCATTTTACACAATTTCAATAGAGCTTCGGGCTTCTAATTCATGAACTTCAAGTTCATTAATTTGTTATGAACTTCGGGTTCTCAAAATTTGTGTAAACTTATTTTTTTTTTTAGAAGCTTGTACATTTTGACAAATTAAAAAAAAATACTGATAAGAATTCGAGCTTGTAAAGTTTATCAGAAAATCTTTTCATAATTCAAGACTTCGGGTCTTGGACTTTGAGTTATACAACTTCTATTAAAATAATTTCTTTGCACAACTTCAGGTTGTTGACAAAACCTATTTTTGTTTGACGATTAAATTTTCTGATCCTCTTTTTTTTAGTTAGAACTTCTGGTTCTTTATTTTGAGGAAACTTATAATTCATTGATTTATGGAAACTCAACCTTTTATCATTATAGAAACTGCAGGTTATCAATTCTTAATTCCTTTTTCCCTCTTTTTTTTTTAGGAAATATTGGAAGATATTAAGCTTATCATATAAGCTTTTACTAATGTTTCCATTCATTTCAGATGTGCTAAATCAAAATCAATGTTAGATCTAAACTTAATACGATCTTCTAGATACGAATTATCTTTATATTTGTTTCTCTAAGAAACAATAAAATATTTCTTCTGGAAATATAAATCATATATGAAAATAATTTTCAAAGCCTTCATTCAAATTTAAATCAGATCAAAAGGTTTTCAAAATGAAAACTCAATTTACCAAACATGTTTGATTTCTCAAATCCATGTCCAAACTAAATACGATCAAATTCAATAAATTTGCTTGAATCAACAATATCAAATTTGTCAAGTTCAAACTTGCATTCCAAAATAAATGAACTCAAAAATATAAAAATAAGCATGATATTGAGATCTATAATATAATAAGATCAGAAAAATAGCAACCACAAAAAAAATTAGATCTGAAATATAATTACTAACAAAATAAGAATGAGATCTCAAAGTTTAGATCTATATAAGATCTAGATTCAGATCTGAAATTTGAGTAAGATGTTATAAGAATTTAATGACTTATAAATAAGTCGATTCAAAACTTACTCAAAAAATCAAAAATTCATAATGAAACCAAAGATGAGTGGATCTAATACCACTTGTTAGAAATTTTGAATCAATTCAAACTGAATATTTATCAAGTACAAGTTCTGAAAGAATAAATAAAATTGCTTTCAACTAAAAGATATGTAATAATAAATAATCTCAAAAGTCATACTTGATTTCAATAAATAAATAAGGGAAAAGGATGAATAAACATGAAAATGAATAGATCTAATGATTAAAATATATAGATCTCAAAGATATATCATTTGAGCATGATATCAAGATCTACAAAAGATCTAAAAAAATTAGAACATAAAATCTACAATAGAATGAGATCCAAAAATTAGATCTATGATTTAATGAGATCTAAGAAGATAAAATTAATAGAATCAGATCTGAAAAAGATAAGATCAATATAATTAAATATGAAAAATTTCTTACCATCTTGAAAATTATAATTAGATCTGAAAAACAAAGTAGATCTGATCTTTTAGATTATCACAATTCAAATCTATAATTTTTTTTTGTTTAGAGATCGTGCTGATAACGTGTTATAAAATAGAAGAAGATAAGAAGCCATTAGAGAAAGAGAAAAAAGAAAATGTCATTACTCAGATATTAGTCATTCATTTACATTACATAGACTCCTTTATATATAGGCCTTGGAGCATAGTATTGAACCTATCCCATGATGTGGGACTAAACAAAATATAACAAACATTGTACAGCATATTCACACTTTATAATATTACAACATATTTAAGATTTTCAAAATATCTAAATTATGGAGACTGTTTATAGGCTTAGACTTATTCATATGTGTTTGGGATTACTTTAAACTTGCCTCTTTATTCTCAAACTGCTGTTATTTCATTCAAGCTCAATCAATATGAGGACCCTCATTGTCACTACCAATTACTTCACTAATTATATTTTATGTCTGACAACAATAGTTGTCTCATTAACCATATAAATTTACAAACTAATCAACATTATGGTAGACTATTTAATAAGAGATTTGAATAGACAACCCAAACTTTAATAATTGCTTCTTTTTTCCTCTTAATACCATTGTTTCGTGCATGCTCAGTACATCTATTCTTTACAACTCTAAAGCCCATTATGTGAATAAAGTATTTAACGAATTTATACTTTCCATTTTGTAAGTGTTTATTTAAAATAATTACCAAAATTTACTGCATTTTTAATATTCATGCTACAATATAATAATTCCATAATAATTTGAAACAGAAAAATACACACACCCATACATACATTTATACATATCACATACATACATACATGCATATACATATATACATACATACATATATATATATACATATACATACATATATATACGTATGTATACATACATTTATATATATATATATATATATATCTGTGTGTGTGCGCGCGCACTTTTAATGTTAACTCTGATAAATGATCTATATCCAATGATATCCAATAATAATCGGTAACCAATGATTTCCACTGTTTGAATTTGTTACCAAATAATATTGAGAACATTTACTTAGAGATCCAATTATATTCCCACTACCCATGTTTATCCACTTTTCATGGGCGCAGACTTTCCTGTACCCACAATTTAAAAATATTAGTGACATCCCACTAATTAAATAAATTTGTTGCTACTTCAACTCACATGTACTCATTCCCTATTTCAACTATACATTTCACTTTAACTGATAAGAACTATGGCAAATGAAAATGGCAGACATCCCATTGCAAGAATATTCAGTAATCTGATAATTCGAGGCAACCTTTGGGTGGATGGAGATGAAATTATGGAAGAAATTATTGCTCTCTTGAACAAGTATGGGGTTAACGTCATTGTATTAAATGATCAGGTGTGTATGATGTTGATATTTCATATTTATATCCCAACCTGACTCATTGACATGAATATCATATGTTCGAATTTCAAGGACGTACAAATCTACCCACAACAACCAACAGAAATGAAGATCTCAACCTCATCCACTCACCATACTACTACTGGAGATAAAGTATGTTAAACAACTACTTATGCAAAAGATAGTAATATTGAAAATTATTATAGCTAATATTGCTTTATTGATGTAACATACAGTTGTGGGATATTGCTGTATTGGACTATATGGAGAATATGAGAAATACCACAATGACTAAATGGTCATTAAAACACCTATTAGTATGAAATTTGAGATTCATCTTTAGTAAAACATTATGCACACTGGTATATCATGCATATTGACTACCTTTTCTCTCCTTCAACTGTAGCTTACGGTTAAAGCAGGTCACTAGCGTCAAGGGGCTGTACTGGACAACTATACATTTTTGCGAGTGGTCAAGCAAATGTTATTCTTCCAATAACACAGCAAGTACTGCCAGCTGCCTCCATATCTAAGATCTACGCTGCTTCTTCTGGAAAATGTAAATTATTCCATTTTTAATTATGTTTCCTTTTTAATTAGCCATAGTGTTTTTTAATTTATTGACCATGTAATCAATGCATTTATTTGTATCTCACACAAAGTTTGAATCTTTAATTTCTATTTTGCTATGCTTATCTTCGAACCATTTTTTTGTATGTGACACATATGCTGAATATATGTATATACCACTGTTGTTGTCTTTAAAATATTATTCTATATACCTCATTAATTTGTGTCAAAAGAGCAATGCTTTACCAATTTGTTAATTCGTACTCTGTTCCTCCATTTACATTTATATCTATATCACAATGTATAATATTGTATTGATTAAAATATTCTGATTTTGAGCAAGCAAAATATACCAACTTTCACATTAGTATACGTTGGCAAAGTTTTATAGCTCATACATAATAGTTTGTGCACCATGAAGTTTAACTTTTATATGATAACAAGGTGAAGTATATGCATTTATTGTCATTACGAAATAACCGCTTTCTTTCAAATAGTTGGTCCCAACAATTACTAATATATTTATTATTTTTCTGCTGATTTAAATCTCTATTTTTTTTTCCTGCACACGACACAAATAATTTTATTCTCCCACTCTTACTAAGTGAACTAATGCATGCAACTAATGATTGTGGACCGCACCACTATCTTCCTATAACTAACTGCTCTGCATAAAGTTAACATAACTACCAAGTCCTTCCATAATATTAATATTCCATCCAATTAGCTACTGGTATTATTCTACCATCATTTACCAACTATAATTATAAAATATTTAACTAAATCCATTTACCATCAATTTACATGGGATTCCCTACCTCTTAAATGAAATAACTTCCAATAAACTACTTTTTCTGAGAAATACATCACATGAAAATTTAGAGAAAAGGGAAACATTATTAGAGATGATACCTAGAATTCATGAAGAAGCATTGCCATTGGAGAAGCTTCGAGGAGGAGCTCCAAACACTAAGTCGCGTTGCTGAAGCAAAGCGGAGAAGGAAGAGGATCTGGCGTTGGAGAAGAAGATGCCAAACCAAATTTAGGTTCGGTGGAGGAGATGCCGGACCAAAGATTTGGTCCGGTGGAGTTCGTTCGGTGGAGGCATCACTTGGATCGGTGTTGAGATGATTTGAGGAAGAAGGAATTTGGTTCGGTGATTGAAGAAAGGATTGTGAAGTGGTGAAGGGTTGATGAAGAAAGAAGAAGTGATTTGGTTCGGTGGCCAGTGCAATGTTTGCTTGGAAGAGAAGGGGATAATGCCGAACGAAATATTTCGTTCGGCGACATGCTGGTCCAAATCTTATGCCGCTCCAAATATTTGGTTTGGTGATTTAGGTTGCCGCTCCAAAAGTGTACTGATCCAAATGATTTTCGGTCCAAGTGATGTATGCCGAACCAAATTGTGCTGGACCAGATGTATGCCGAACCAAGTAGTGCCGCTCCAGATGTTTGGTTCGGAAATTAGACCATGACGGTCCAGATCTTGAGTGTTGTTTGCCAAACCAAATGCTATTGTGTTATTTGCCGGACCAGATGTACCGATCCAAACCTCAAGGCTGCTATATAGCAGCTACCCCTCCTCATATCTTCACTCTATAAATAGTGGAGCTTCTGGACAATAATGGAAGCCATCCTAGAGAGCTGAAACTCTGCAGAATTTTGTCTATATTATAAATTCTTCTTATGTATAGCCTCCGAAAGTGAATCAATCTTGTAACTCTAATCTTTCAGTGATTAATAAAATCTCCTCTCCCCAAGTGGACGTACACTGCCTCGCGGTAGTGGAACTACTATAAATACTGGTGTTATTTATTTTTCTACATTGCATAGATCTATGACTGTTTGTTTTGGTGTTTATCTCTGTTTTTTTCATCTCACTACAATCATGATCCAGTTTTTTTCCGCTGCGTTGGATTTTTTATTCCCTTAGACTGATCATCTGAAGGGATTTTCCCCAACAGTCTGGTATAAGAGCTGCAAGGTTGATTGAGGAGTGTTAGACGCTATGGCAGGAGATGAAGCGACTCCAGTTGTTACAAGACCTTATACTGGTGGGATATATATCGCGTTAGGATCATAGTTGGAAATTGAGAAATGGAAGAGGGATAAAGACTTCGAGAAGTGGCAATGGAGGATGAAGGTTGTTCTAATGAGGAATGAAATCCATCCAGTAGTGTTTTCCCCTGAGGAGTTGATGGTTGACATCTCAATCGTGGAAAGGAAGGAGACGGAGAAATGAGCATTTACTGCTTCACAACTAGCTATGGGAAAGAATGTTATCTCAGAGATTAGCAGTGAGACCACTGCTACGGGTATTTGGACCAAGCTAGAAAATCTCTACTTGAAGAAATCTCTGACTAACCGTCTGATATTGCTGAAGATATTTTTCACCATGCAGATGAGAGAGGGTACTTCAATAAAGGAACATCTTAATTTCTTTGATGATCTCATGATGAAGATGAAGACTGTTGACTTGAAGATGGATGAGGAGCAAATGGCAATGATTCTTTTGTGTTCTCTTTCGGAGTGATATACAAGTTTCGCTAATAGTCTTATCTTCACTAGAGACACATTGACAGTGGAAGATGTGAAGTCAGGCCTTCTATCTAAGGGCTTGAGAGATCAGATGAAGGAGATAAGTGAAGGAAGTAGAGGTGAAAGTAGTAGTCACGGCCTATTTATTGAAAGAGGTAGAGAAGATAAGAAGAATTGGCACTCAAGATGGCGTTCCAAGTCCAGGAAGCCCTATAATGGCAAGAGAAGAAAGTCTAAGGATGGGAAGTGCTTTATCTACAAGAAACCTAGTCATTGGAAAAAGGATTGTCCAGATTTGAAGAAGAAGGAAGAAGACAAATCTTCATCATTTGCGGTGGAGAAGTCTATATCAAACGATGTGTTGTCTGTAGCAGTATCGGATGTCTCAGACAATTGGGTGCTGGACTCGGGGGCGTCTTTCCATATGACGCCTAATAAGGATTACATCAGTTATTTCATTGGACGAGAGTGAAGCTCTATTCTTATGGGTAATGATGATAGCTATAGAGAAATGGGTAAAGGTACAGTGAGGATCAGGATGTTTGACGGAGTGATACGCACTTTGACGGGTATCCGGTATGCTCTAGGTCTTCGAAAGTCTTTAATTTCTTTAGGACAATTGGCATCTTTGGGATGCAAGGTAACTACCAAGAAGTATAGTCTGAAGGTTTCGAGAGGTGCACTAGTTCTTATGAAAGGAGATGTATTCTGATATCTGTATTTGCTGAAAGGAACCACGGTTCTTGGAGAGTCGTGTGTTGGAGTAGATAGTTCTCGTGCATTGGATACCACAAAGCTTTGGCATCTCAGGTTGGGTCATATTTCAGAGAAGGGCTTAGAGTTGCTTCGAAGATGGAAGATGATCAAAGGAGGAAGCTTCGACAAGATAGACTTTTGCCAGGAGTATGTGTTAGGCAAGCAAACTAAAGTATCTTTTGGAGTTGGACTCCATAGATCGAGACGAGTACTTGAGTACGTGCATACAGATGTTTAGGGACCGGTTGCTACTCCTTCTATTGAAGGACCAAAGTATTTTATCTCTTTCATTGATGACTTTTCTCGAAAAGTATAAGTGTATGTGATGAAGGCCAAATCAGAGAGCTTTGAGCAGTTCAAAGACTGGAAAGCGCTTCTTGAGAACCAATCTGGTTCTAGGTTGAAGGTGCTGAGATCTGATAATGGCGGTGGATTTGTCTCTAGGGAGTTTCTCGACTTTTGTAGACAACATGGCATTTAGAAACATTTCACTACACCTGGAGATCCGCAATCCAATGGGGTTGCAGAAAGGATGAACATGACTCTACTGGAGAAGGCTCATTGCTTGAGATTGACGGCGGGCTTGTCTAGAGGAAAAGTGGAGAGGTAAAGCAGTGTATCTTGGTTACTTCCGAATTTTTGGTTATCTAGTGTACGTTCACCATACAGGTGATGACAAGTTGGAGGCTAGAGCATACAAGGGCATACTGATGGGATACACCGATGGTACCAAAGGGTATCGAATTTGAAACCCTATTGATTGGAAGATTGTTCATTCCAGACATGTTACTTTTGATGAGTCTGCTATGTTCAATCCAAAGGAGAAGCTACCTACCACATCAGAAGATTCTGATAGGCCTAAGGAGATGGAAGAAGTTCCCGTGTTCCAGCCAAATAGTAGAGTTGTTGTCGATGTTGTCAAGGAAAATGCAGTTGATGAAACATCACAGGATAGTCCACAAGTACCTTCTAGCAGTGCTGGTGATGTGCATGAATCTGGAGGAAGTTCAGTTTAAGGTGGAGTTGAAAGGAGTTTAGGCGAAGTAGTACCTACCGGGTCAGTCGTAGAACTATTAGGCCGCCAGAAAGGTATGGTGATTGGCAGTTTGATAACCTTAGCCTTGGTGATCAGTTTGACTATGCCCTACATGTGGTTCATGAGGAGCCGCTTGACCTTGATGAAGCTTTGAAGTCATGTGACAGTTCGAAGTGGATGTGCGCTATGGAAGAGGAGTTAGAGTCGTTGAAGAAGAACAAGACTTGGAATTTGGTACCACCTCCTCAAGGAAGCCGAGCCATAGGTTGCAAGTGGGCGTTCAAGGTGAAGGATGATGGGAGATAAAAGGCTAGACTAGTTGCTAAAGAGTTTTCACAAAGAAAGAGACTGGAGTACGATGAGATATTCTCTCCAGTAGTGAGGCATACGTCCATCCGCATTTTTCTCGCTATCGTCGCAGCTCGTAACTTGGAGCTGGAGCAACTGGATGTGAAAACTGCTTTCTTGCACGGAGACTTGGATGAGACCATCTACATGAAGCAGGCAGAAGGATTTGTTATAGATGGAAAAGAAAATTGGGTTTGCAAATTGAAGAAGTCATTGTATGGACTTAAGAAGTCGCCTAGACAATGGTACAAGAGGTTTGACTCTTTTATGCTTTCACTTGGTTTTGATCGTAGCATCAAAGATGCTTGTGTATACTTCAAGCATTTAAAGAATGGTAGATGGGTGTACCTACTCTTGTATGTGGATGATATGTTGATTGCTTCCAAGGATGAGGCTGAAATTGATAGTTTAAAGAGAAAGCTAAAAGCGGAATTTGAAATGAAGGACCTTAGAGGAGCAATGAAAATTTTGGGTATGGAAATCCAAAGGGATAGAAAGCTAGGACTTTTGAGCCTCACTCAAAAGGAGTACATTCGAAAGGTGCTTGCTCGGTTTAGCATGGAAGGGGCAAAGGCAATCAGCACACCCATGCCTTTGCACATACAGCTTTCTAGTAAAGGCTCCTCGATCTTGGAAAAGGATAAGGCTTATATGATGAAGGTCCCATATACAAGTGCAGTTGGCAGCTTGATGTATGCCATGGTCTGCACTAGGCTTGACATTGCACAGGCGGTTGGATTGGTGAGTAGGTTCATGGAAAATCCAAGAAAGATGCATTGGGAAGCAGTAAAGTGTATCTCCAGATACCTTACAGAAACTCCAAACCATGGACTTGTCTTTGGTGGTAGAGGAAGAGATTTCAGCTTGGTTGGATTTTGTGATTTCAACTATGGCAATGATAAAGATCGAAGGAAGCCAACCTCCGGATATGTGTTCACCATTGGTGGGACAGCGATCAGTTGGAGAGCGAGGTCGCAAACGATTGTGGCTTTTTCTACTACAGAGGCAGAGCTCATAGCTGTAGTTGAAGCAGCTAAGGAGGTGCTTTATTTGAGGCGACTGTTGTGTGATTTGGGCTTCGTATATGAAGGCGTGGATGCATATTGTGACATTCAAAGTGCAATTCACTTAGTTGAAAATCCGGCATTCAGCTCGAGGACGAAGCATATTAAGGTGAGAGAGTCGTTCCTTGTCTCAATGAGTGAAGAGAAGCTAGTTCGTCTTCAGAAAGTTCACACAAAGGAGAATGCAGCAGACATGTTTACCAAGTCGTTGCATGTTGCTAAGTTCAAGCATTGCTTGGACTTGATTCACTTAATGAAGTGCTAGGTTCCACGGGGTGGCATGGGGGGAGAGTTGAGATGGTTCATGGAAACTTGTTTTCAGGGTGGAGATTGATAGGTTCTACATGGGTTAGGTACTTCGAACACTTTATTGACGGGCAGTGGCCTTGCCGGAGTTCGTTGACAAAGTGTAATGGGTGATGGCATTGCCGAAGCTCATTGGGTAAGTATCCATTGCTTGGAGCATGAAAATATAGATGAAGTTGGAAGGCTTGTTTGGAATTTGGTATCAAGGCGGAGATTGTTAGATATGATGCCTGGAATTCATGAAGAAGCATCGCCATTGGAGAAGCTTTGAGGAGGAGCTCCAAACCCTAAGTCGCGTTGCTGAAGCAAAGCGGAGGAGGAAGAGGATCCAGCGTTGGAGAAGAAGATGCCGAACCAAATTTTGGTTCGATGAAGGAGATGCCGGACCAAAGATTTGGTCCGATGGAGTTCGTTCGGTGGAGGCATCACTTGGATCGGTGTTGAGATGATTTGAGAAAGAAGGAATCTGGTTTGGTGATTGAAGAAAGGATTGTGTAGCAGTGAAAGGCTGATGAAGAAAGAAGAAGTGATTTGGTTTGGTGTTTGCCTGGAAGAGAAGGGGATAATGCCGAACGAAATATTTCATTCGGCGGCATGCCGGTCCAAATCTTGTGCCACTCCAAATATTTGGTTCGGTGATTTAGGTGCCGCTCCAGAAGTGTGCCGATTCAAATGATTTCTGGTTCAAGTGATGTATGCCGAACCAAATTGTGCCGGACCAGATGTATGTCGAACCAAGTAGTGCTGCTCCAGATGTTTGATTCGGGAATTGGACCATGCCGGTCCAGATCTTGAGTGTTGTTTGCCGAACCAAATGTTGTTGCGTTGTTTGCCGGACCGGATGTGTTGAACCAAACCTCAGGGCTGTTATATAGCACCTACATCTCCTCATATCTTCACTCTATAAATAGTGGAGCTTCTGGACAACAATGGCGCCATCCTAGAGAGCTGAAACTCTGTAGAATTTTGTCTGTATTGTAAATTCTTCTTATGTATAGCCTCCAAAAGTGAATCAATCTTGTAACTCTAATCTTTTAGTGATTAATAAAATCTCCTCTCCCCAAGTGGACGTACACTGCCTCGCAGTAGTGGAACCACTATAAATGCCGGTGTTATTTATTATTCTGCATTGAATAGATCTGTGACTGTCCGTTCTGGTGTTTATCTCTATTTCCGCTGCGTTGGGCTTTTTATTCCCTTAGACTGATCATCTGAAGGGATTTTCCCCAACAAACTTTTTGCTTGACCATTCTTCATCGCATAGAGACGGGTATGAGATCCGTAAATTTCTATAAAATAGCCAACTGCTATTGTAGGTCTGTTTTTAGAATTATAACCGAATAAAGGTACATTCTTCAGTATGCTAACTGAAAATTCACACACTCAAACAGTCAATAAACAGTATGTCATACCCTACATACTTTTATTTTGATGATCGAAATGAACACAACTCATTGTAGTTTCCAGCCGTGTTAAAATATGTTTGTAACTATAATAATTGAAACATTTCTCTCTCCTAACTAGGACAAACTCTACCTATTTAAGATGATAAGTAGTGAAGATAAACCAAATTTACCCTTTACATACTTAAACATTTTCATCTGTATGTATGTAATGGTTTAATACTTCATCCTTTTGCTCTAAATACCATTTTCTCATGCATGTTCACTAAATTTACTATTTGCAAACTTAAAAATCATTATATGAAAAAATATCTAATAAATTTATACTTTCCACTTTACAATTTTTTAAATGGTTAGTTAAAAGAATTACCAAAAGTTACTCTTTTAAAGACACCATTGTTATCTCGCCTTTTGGCAAGGCCGAGATACCAAGGGACTGACTAAAAACCAGGAGTCACTCGTCATGGATATCGATGAATTTTGTCCGAGTCTGGATCGAGCCACGATTAGCAAGTCATAACAAGCAAAGACAGGGAAGCCAACATTCCAAGTTTCAAGTCGATCCAAGGTCGTATGCTCAAATTATGATCCACACAAGTTAGAAGAAGAGCAATGTTCGAATCCATCTGTTCGAACCCATCAGGTTCGAATCGATCACAGGCTGGGCTGTTCACGCACTTCGTATTCACATCCATCATTGAGACATGATTCGACTCGATCCAGTCCTTGACCATCACCCATTTTGTATCCATCTGGACAAAGCTATTTGTATCCATCAGCAGAAGGCACGGTCGAATCCACCAGAGCACTTCACTTCGAATCCAGGGGTAACAGTATGTTCGAATCCATCTTGTTACAACAGCTTCGTATCGATCAACCATAGCACATCACGATCGATACGATGAAACTTCTGTTCGAATCCATCTGGGAATGAAGCCTTCAAATCCATCGAGTCAAAGCGGCAAAGTCTCCGGGACGACTCGATCAAACTAGCGAAGAAAGCGGATCGATGCGAAGCTCGCACTCCACGTCATCACGGAAGCATGCTCCGCCATCGATTCGAACGAATCGATTCGAACGAGACGAACAATTCAGAAAACACCATTTCGAATCGACAATATCTGGTGATCTACAAGTCCAAATGCTATGAAATTTTCATAGAAGCTTATACGCATGTTGAAGAATGTCCACACCAAATTTCAGCTCGATTGGACGTTTTCTTGACCGATTCGAATGGACTTCGAATCGATCCCAAAGTGGGCCCGGATTTCCTGAAAGCGGGCATGCGGGCCCCCTCACATGCCAGAAGTAGTCTCCCAAAATTTAGGCGAAATATCAGCCTCCCACACCTATAAATAGAGCCCCTGGTCATTCAGAAAAGGGGTCGGATAATTTTAAGAGCTAAATAGCGCCCAGATTTTACCAAATTTACTTCAAATCACCACCGCTGCCTTATATTCAGACTTAGCTCATAAAATCAATTGTACTACATTATAAGTAATTGTAATCTTCAAATATCGAGCAATAAAATCATCAAACTTCATAGTGGACGTAGGCGAAACGCCGAACCACTCTAAATCGTTGTCTTCTGTGCAATTTACTTCCTGTTATTTGGAGTTTTTGTTAGATAATCCTCAGTTTTAATTTTCTTTCTTCACTTTTATTTCTTTAAAAACTTCCGAAGAGTGTTGTGCCCAATTTTGGTACAAACAACCATATAAACATAAACTGTAATATATTTATATTTTTCTCCTTCTCTATATGGTTATTACTATAGTGTGCTTCTATTTTATTTAATTATTTTGATATATTAAATCACTACTATTTCTACGTACAACAAATGCTCCCAACTTATGTGTTACACTGTGAAAACAAGGGATGGTACAAACAAGTCTTCCTTTCCTTCTCTTATGTTGTTTTTTACCCACTATCACCATCATTACAAAACTAAGTATGCTTTGCAAAAAATATTACTATCTTTGTTAAACTTCATAAATAGCTAATTCACTAATCATATGTTAAAATTTAATAATAAAATCAGCATTAGAAAATAATATGACATAAGTATCAAAATTTACTCCCATAATAAATGGCCTAATTATTATAAAATCCAATGTAGACCCCCACCCTTTTCTCTCTAATTACCATTATTACATGCATGCCCAACCAATATGAGATGAATATCATTAATAGTATATATGTATGCCCATGCATCTATTCAATGGTTATACTAATTGCCTCATTAATGTTATTTATAATTTTAAAATTTTCTAAATTATGGCAGCATTTTAAGAAGATAGGAAATAAATTGGTCAACTTTATTCTTTCCAGGCATAAAGGTATTCAAATGCGTTTGGAATGATTTTATACTTGCCTCTTTATATTTTATATATGATAGCAATAATTATCGCATTAACTCTATAAATTTAGAAACTCGGCAACATTATGGTATACTATTTAACACGAGATTAAGTAGATAAGCCAAATTTACCCTTCACATAATTAAATATCTTCATGTATCTAAGTAAAGTTTTAATACTTGCATCCTTTTCCTCTGAATAACAATGTTTAAAGCGACCTCACTAAATAAATTATAGATGAATAAAGGTACATTCTTGAGTGTGCTACCTGAAAATTCACCCATTCCTACAGTCAATAAATAGTATGTCATACCCTACATATATTTATTTATATGATTGCAATGAGTTTTGAAATGAGCACGGCTTATTGTAGTTTCCATCTATGTTAAAAAAAGGCCAGTATTATAATAGTTGAAATTTTTTTCTCCCCAACTAAGAGAATCTCTTCCTACTTCTAAATATTTTTTAACCACTCCAATATTTGCAACCAATTCGAAAACATCACTTTGTTTGCTATATCATTTGTTTGTTCTTCATGCAGAATGCTGGATGAAAACAACCTCCCTTCATCATCCACTACAAACAACATCTCAAAAACATTAAGCAACCATGGAAAACGAATGAAGGTTTGTGCTAGACAAGTGAATGCTACATATTGAATTTATGTTTTTCTCTGTTTACAACAAACATGAATTGTTTGCACTCATGTGTATCAGGTGTGTGAAAAATTATCAATAACCATTGATGGAAAAAGGGAGCAGAATACTTACCAAAATATTATGTGCACTGAAAAAATGAATGCATAGATCATTAACAAAATAGACCTAAGTTCAGTAGCATACCAAGTTCATGCACAATGTCAAATTGTTGCCTCAAAGTACCAACTATTTTGGCTGAGAATATGTATTTTTCTTTTCAATATAATTATTTTCATATAAATGTTAATGTAGTCAAAACTCTAATTTTCATACAATATTTCATTACTATCAGGATCCAAAAGTGATATGGTGAACATGCCATCTAAACGTTCTGTTGCACAACGAATTCAACGACACAGGGAAAGAGACATCCCAACCATTAACTGAAACAAATGGTGTCCTCCAAACATATGCGGTAATTGACTATCCACCAAATCAATCACAACAAGTATATACCAAACCAACAATACATGCATCTTCAAGCACCATCACCGATCAACAAGATTCAATTCCATAATCTTTACATGAAACCACCTTGATGAATGATCGACTGAAATCTTGCGAAAAGGCAATGATCAGTGGTAACAATAGGTAAGTGTATACTCCTCTCCGCCATTTTCTACAACACCCTCATACTGAATAACTTACATATCAACTATTTTCACTTATATTATGTTTTCCATAACCTATTTTACTATTTTTGAAGGACCAGCAATGACAAGAGCAATTTCCCATCAAGTCGTTCAGTTGCATAAATATTACGCAGACAAAGAGAAAGGATAAGGAAACTTGAAATGGCTTCAGCCATCGACGTTGATAGACATGTGGTTCATCTTGCATCTTCCAACAATACCATGCCAACGATGAGTAAACGGTTAGAGCATGCTCACAAACTACTAACTGATTGTCCCAGAGGAAAAAATCCTGCCTCAAACCAACAACCAAACTATATGTAAGTATATTTTACCCCTATCATTCTATGCAAAAAATATTATCACTGCAAACTTTAGCTATACATATGTAGCAATCAGGCTCTCGGTACATGCCATCCTTCTATGTTAGGTTCAGTAGTATTGATCATGTGAGTGCTATATCAAATCGATCAACTGCTCAACGGTTGCGTAGACAGAAGGAAAGAATGCCAAGAAATGAAGAGGAACTTAATAGTCAAAATAATAACTTCCAAAAGGACGACCAGTTGATTATAAATAGTGATCATACATTTACTCCACTATTGCCACATGCATATTATAGTCCAATGCCTTTCACGAACAACATATCTCTTGGGAATCAGTGTGTACATGACAACCACAATAAAACACATAGAGCTTTTGCTGCATCGGACAGTGAAACATATAGCACATCGTAAGTTCTATCATTCTTCCCTCAATGTAGTATAATGGTTGAATAAAACTATACCTATAAAACAAAAGTATATAGTTTAATGTTTGTTCATTGTTTTTACATTACTCTAGAAGTATGGACGAGGAAAGTGAAGACGAAAAAGAATCAACGGAAACTGCGCAGTTTATGTGTTGCCAAAATTCTCAAGCTGTTGAACGTCATTATTTAGGACTCATGAATATACCATGTCCATATTACAAAGCAATCCATTGGATCGATGAACGTTTAAAGAGAAGTTCAAAAAATAACCCTTCTTCTGGAACATGTTGCAAATCAGGAAAATTTAGGCTGCCATCACTAACTGAATCACCTTTGGAAATTCATCAACTATACGATGGCAATGATTGGAAATCTTCTTCGTTTCTACAACATATTCGAGAGTATAACGCTGCAAATGCATTCACAAGTCTTGGATGTTGGCTTGATGATAGAACTCTAGGCCAACGTGGCATTAAATCATTTACTATACATGGAGAATTGCGACATGGGACAGGTTCACTACTACCAAAAACTGGGAATGAGCCTAATTATTCACAACTATATATCTATGATCCTAATACAGCGTTAAAATTTTGGCATGCTAGGAATAAAGGACTAAAGAAAGAGGTTTTGGAAATAATTCAAACGGTTTTGCTCCGAGATAACCATTTCATAAATTTATATCGTCAAGCATATAATATTTTGGCAAACTCGGCACAAACCATTTATGATTTGTCATGTCATCTGCACTATAATAAAACAAATGATAAACATGTGTACAATATGCCAACAACTGATGAAATAGCAGTTATCATACCAGGTGATGGAACTGAAATGAGTGGAAGTAGACATATCATAATACATCTTCGAAGGGGGAAAGATTTGGAAAGGATTAGCAAATGTCATCCAGCTTATATATCGCTTCACTATGTTCTCCTCTTTCCATATGGTGATCTCTGTTAGAAAATTAACCATACTAAATGGAATCCAAATTTAAATTATCCTTCAACTAAAAGATTGACTCAACAACTATACTATAGTTACAGAATATTTGAACGGGAAGGTGAGTATTCAACTATTTTACTTGCACGAAAATTATTACAAGAATTAATTGTAAATGCTTGGGCATGTACTGAGCAAAATAGATTGTAATGAGCTAGGGCCCACCAACCAAAACTTTGAAGGGATCTTTATTGTGGTATTACAGATATTGCATCAGACATGTTATGTACTGATCAGATTGGTAAAAGGTTCATCCTACCTTCCTCTTTCACTGGACATATGTATGAAATATATCAAGATTCTTTAGCTATAACACACTACAACAAGCATCCTGATATTTTTTTAACAATGACTGCAAATCCAAACTAGCCAGAAATTCAAAATAGTATAAAACAAATTCAAAACCCAAGTGATCGTCCAAACATTATTGCCCGGGTATTTGAACTTAAAAGACGTAGTCTGATGTACGAAATTATCAAAGGAGGAATTTTTGGTGTGGTTGTAGCATATGTTTACACCATTGAATTTCAAAAATGTGGCTTGCCACATATGCATGCACTTTTCTTCCTTCGACCTGCAGACAAAATACGAACAGTGGAACAAGTTAACAACCTCATTTCTGCGGAATTCCCAAATGAATTAGAACGCCCGTTATTATTTGAAACAATCAAAAAGTGCATGGTACATGGACCCTGTAAAGGAAAAAGCATGCATGGAAAATGGAAAATGTTCTAAACGTTACCCACGTGATTGGGCCGACATAGCAACAATGGATCAAGATGGATATCCTATTTACCGTAGACGAAATGATGGAAGATCTTTTGTCGTCAAAGGTATGCATGCTGACAGTAGAGATATAGTTCCATACAATCCAATTCTTTCAGAAATATTCAGCTGTCACATAAATGTAGAAGGATGTGCAAGTGTACGTGCTGTAAAATATATACACAAATACATATACAAGGGGCATGATCGAACTATAGTGGTAGTGGGTGAAGAAGATGAAATCAAACAGTATCTTGATTCAAGGTACATTGGACCACCTAAAGCTGCATGGCACATTTTTGGTTATTATATGCATAAGGAGGACCCTACAGTTATACATTTGCAGCTACATCTTTTTGGAATGCATTAGGTAACTTTCAACCCAAGACAGTCTGTCGATGTTATAATGGTAAGGGCCCAAAACCAAACATCAACTTTGATTGAGTTTTTCAACTTCTGTGGGACACACCCTGAAGCATGACAATTTACATACCGGGAATTTCTTGAGCATTTCACATGGAACAAAGTTACACACAAGTGGTCACCAAGAAGTTTATAATCCAAAGCAATTGGTCGAATGTACTTGGAAAGTCCTAATTCAGGAGAACGTTTTTATCTACGTTTACTGCTGACTATTACCAAATGACCAACATCATTTGAAGATTTGAGAACAATAAATGGCCAAATTTATCAAACATTTAAAGATGCCTGTGTTACTAAAGGCATGTTAGAAGATGATGATGAATGAGTTAAATGTTTGGAAGAGGCCTCAGTCTTTAATACATGGTATCAGTTAAGAAGACTTTTTTGTAATATCCTCACACAATGCTCCCCATTACAACCACATCTTCTATGGCATAGATTCTCTATACATATCTGCGATGACCTACCTCATACGATCATAACAAAAATTTTAATTCCTAACCCATCAGAGTATCAAACCAAAGACTATGGGTTACATTTTCTAAATAAATTGCTATAGGAATCTGGGAAAAGTTTATCAGATTTTCCACTAATGCCTCTACCAATCGAAAATTGGAATGTGATTTGTCATAATAGACTTATATGGGAACATACCCGGTTACGATATTCGGGACAAGCTGCAAAGGCCAAACAAAATATTCAGTCATTCAATAATGACCAACGCAATGCATATATAAAGATATTTGATTCTGTAAAAAATAACCATGGTATACTTTTCTTCTTAAATGGAGGGGCTGGAACTGGAAAAATGTATTTTTATAACACACTTGCGGACAAATGTCGTAGTGAGGGATACATTGTCATAACCGTAGCTTCCTTTGGTATTGCTTCACTACTCTTGCTTGGAGATAGAACTGCACATTTAGCACTCTCTCTTCCTTTGAATATTTTAGAAGATTCACTATGTGGATTTACAAGAAATCCATGACTACTGAACTTATAAGAAAAACAAGTCTTATTATATGGGATGAAGTGCCGATGCAACACAGATTTTGTGTCGAAACAGTTAATCATTCTTTATAGGATATTCGGGATATTTCTAAGCCATTTGGTGGAATAACAGTAGTTCTAGGAGGAGACTTTCGTCAAATTTTACCCATTATCCCTAGGGGTTTACGTGAAGATACTGTTGAAGCAACATTATGATGTTCATCATTATGGAAATATGTTGAAGCACTAACACTATCAAAGAACATGCGTTTAAATTCTAAAGATTCTGATACTGCTGAATTTTCATCTTACTTAGAGCAGGTTCTATTATTCGCATTTTCTACTATTATTTCAAATTTCAAACTATACTGTGTTGACATATATAACTGAAATACCTTTCTCTGTTTTCATTCAATGTGCATGTAGGCTCTAATCCTGAACTATTAGTTGATTTGGCAATGATGAACAACCGTGGTAGCCTAACTGATTTAATATACAAAGTTTACCCAGAACTACACGTGATACCAAAACCTCCATTATTTTTTACCAAACGAATAATTTTGTCTGCATGTAATGAAGATGTTAACACAATAAACTCTACATGTCTACAACTATGTCCAAGCGAAGGTCACATTTTTCTTGCCATAGATAAGTTGGTCAAGACTTCGGATAATGATCGTTACCCAAGCGAGTTTCTGAACTCAATAGAATGTAGCGATTTACACCCCTTCAAACTTGAAATAAAGGTTGGGTGCCTTATAATTCTACTAAGAAATCTCGCTCCTAAAGACGGTCTTTGCAATGGTACAAGACTAATAGTGGTTTGATGTGCAACACGAATAATAGAAGCTTAAATATTATCCATGGATAAATCAGAAAACTTAGTTTTCAATCCACGAATATCGCTTAAGCCATCATCTTCGGAACTAAGTATAAACATGTCAAGAAAGTAGTTTCCTATCAAGCTGGCTTACTCAATGACTATAAACAAAGCACAAGGACAATCTATGAAGTATGTTGGTATCGATTTACGCACCCCGGTTTTCACCCATGGACAACTTTATGTAGCTCTTTCCAGATGCACTACCTTCCGTTGAATCTCTATCCTCCTTCCAAAAATAGAAGAGACAACTACAACAAATATAGTTTACCCCAAGGTTTTACTGTAACTCACATCCATCACCTTCTAATCCACAGACTACCAACGCATACCTCTCCATCACAAACATTTAGGTATGTCATGCATTTCATTTAACTTTTACATGTATTCACTTCTTACCGTAATAACCATATCTTTGTACAGCTCTGATGCACAAACATTAATATACCCGTGATTATGTGGTAGCAGGGTCATTATATTGGTTGTTGATGGTCCTTCAAGAATACTTAAAGCAACGTGAATATGAATGGTTTACAACAATTTTAATCATTTCTACTTATTTTGTTATATCCATTGTACATGTATTGTCATATGAATCTTCATACTTATATACCATATTTGCATTTTCTCTTTCTTTAAATTAAAGTCATTTATCTATGTTTGGTTTGACCTTATTGGATCATGTACAATGAAAATATATGTACCTCCTTTCACATTCCTGTCCACCACTGCATTCGCTACCCACTCTTCTCATCATTAGATGTTTTAATATGCTTTTTATGATCTATATGTCGATATTATAAGTTTAATCGCCCATAAACCCCACAAATCTGTTTGTCATTATTAAATGACAACTACCCACTTCATCCAATCTATACAAACTTCAACTACCTTAGATATTTGAAGTTTATTGCAAGATAAAACATGGTTATTCATAAACATACAACCAAACATATTGGGGTAAATTGCCATATTTCCACTGGCACTCCTCACATTGACCATGTCCACCGCAGCGACAGTGAATTGAGAAATTTAGCTGCTCTCCGACTACATCATTTGCATATGAACGCATAAGAAAAAAATAATTACACCATATCCACCAAATATTTTGTACACATAACAATCAATTACATTACACCCACATATACTGCATATTCGCATAAAATAAACCTTTTTCATTATCACAGATCACTACATATGCCTTTACCTATTTGGCATTTCTGAATAGTACGAATCTTCAATTACGACATTGTAAAACAACATAATATAAACAGCTATGAATATACAGTATTACACATGTCATTGACAAAAACAAAAATGCGGTTTGTGGTTCAATTTTCACTCTAATTGAAATGCTACAAAATTAGACGCTTTCTTATCCAACGTTAAAACATAATTTCTTCTAATTTATTGGTTTTTCTACCAAATAATGCATACAAACTATTTTTTATTTTGCATTTGTATACCAATTTTTATATCAACCAACGTTCATAATTCGGTATCCTGTACTGCCAACGGTTAAATATAACTAAAATTTGCTCTCATGCCATTGGCACGAGCTTCATACTAGTATATACATACACATATAATAAAATTCGTTTGTTTTAATGGAAAGACAAACTCAAGATAAAAAGTTGATCAGATTTAAAGTTGTGATATATATCAAGCGGCTGTAATTTTAACACGTCGTCGATGATTAAACGGAGTGATGCAACTAACGAGGATTAAACAATTCAACAAATCTAGAAGGCCTGAAATATTGGTCAGAATTTGCACTCGAACTTAATCTATTGGTTGATATTAATTCAACTACTCAACATGAATGGCCCCTTTGAATTTCAGTCTGAAACCGTTCAAATCGACTTACCCAGTTTCGGGCTCCATAGCATCACTCTCAACAGTTTCCTTCTACGAACTATTAGACGAGGTGATTTAACTAAGAGTATTAAATTGGCACATGCCACGATCTATTTTAAGTTTCATTCCACGATTTATTTTACTTTTGACTTTCTCCTCTCTTTGGTTGCCATTAGAGCATCTCCAATCCTAGACAATGTAATTTCACGAGATATCTATGTGGCACAAGTAGTTAGACAATGTTAAGTTAATGTGATTTTACATTACAATAAAATAAATTAATATTCTTCAATGCAAACATTTTTATGTATTGAAATTTGATTAGGTTGCAAAAAGTTACTGGTAGTTACCCTTTCATATTGTTAATTACAATGTCTAGAAGTAGACATTTCGATTCACAATGTCTAACAAAAATCATGGCACATCATATTCCATAATATAATTACTTTAGCATTGGAGATAAAAATTAAAACCACAATGTCTAGTATCTATGTGTCATTCTCTTTGCATTGAAAATGCACAAGGGTTGAAGATGATGCTCTTGTATGCTTAGTCACGCTGAAATTGATGGTCCCATAAATCAGTTTACTACCTTCTTTCATCTACACTATTCATGAATTCATCCATGCTTCAAAATCAAAGGAGTAACTCTTACTAATTCTGGGGAAAAAAATCTAGGTTAGTATTATATTTGATTTTCTCATCTTCTGAATCACAATAATTTCTTTAACCCAATAATGGGTTTATTTGTGGAGTTTTAGATTATTTGTTGTTGATGGAATGGTGGTCTAATAATGGCCACTTTTGGTGCTATTTTGTCAATACAGTGCATCGATTGATGATTGGTCCTTCCAAGGTTACTCTTGATATGTCGTTTGATCCCAATAAATCTTGCTATATAAGTTTTGATGTAATCTCTAGTACTAGCTGTTAAAGTTTCCTATTGTTATTTTGTTCTACAGTTTTCATTTTTTCTTTACAACTTTGTAAAACATACGCTTTACTTTTTCATATAGTTTTATGTTAAAAATCCAGCGTATTATTGAGAATATAATTAAAAAATACTTCGTATAAATTTGTTTTTACCGATGAATTGATATGTTCTAATTGGTTAGTGGTTATGCATTGTTGAGAATCTTAAATTATAGTGTTTGTCCAAACTGTATTGGGTGTGACCTGATCAACTTTGTTTCCATTTTTGTCTAGTGAATATTAGGCTCATGTCCCTAATAAGTTTCAAAATACACAAAACCCCCAGTAAAAAAGTATGTAAATTAGGTCCCTGGAATTAAGTTACTAAATATATCCAAAAGTTGCATAAATTTCTGCAATTATTTGATGAATAATTGTGGAAATGTCTGCAATTTTTTGATATAATTGCATAAATGTCTGCAATTATTCACTGAATAATTGCATAAGTGTATGTTCGGTAACTTAATTCTAGGGACCTAATTTACAAACTTTTTTTACTGGAGTTTTTGTGTATTTTGAAACTTATTAGAGACCCGTGCTAAACTGTCCCTTTATAATATTTAACTCCTGAATTGCCTTTCCATTATGGTGTACAATAATCCAAACCAAGACTGTAATTGTGGCCGACAACCAATACAAATGTAATTTAGGGAACAAAGCCAATACAAAGGTGAAAACCCACTTATCTCTACCCAAATACTCAAATGAAGATGTCCACCTACTGTTCAATTGTCCATCTATGATTGAGATTTAAGATTTATCTTCTGTCCTACTCATAATATCTAGAAAAAAGGATATGATGCAATACCATGTTTTCAGCTTCCCTATCCATGCTTCATGCCTCCTCAAACCATTTGTAAAGTTTGAAATTGAACTCTCACAATGATGCAGCGCGACATACCTTAAATCGCGAACGACATACCCTAGGTCGCTCCTCCTTAGGTCGCGAACGACATACCCTAGGTCGCTCCTCCTTATGTCGTGAAGCCCTAGGTCGCTCCAGACTTACTTAGGTCGCGAGAAGTTCCTTATGTTGCTGCCAAGTTTCTTATGTCGCTTCCAGTAGGTCGAAGCCGCTCCTAGGTCGCTGCCGTGCTTGTTTAGGTCGTTACTTTTCTTATGTCGCTAAAGTTTGTTAAGTCGCTATTTGTCATTGTGATGTATGTTGTTAAGTCATATCTGTTGAGTTAAGTCGTGAGTTGCATGTGTGTGTTGTAATTTCATATAAATAGGGGTGTGTTGTCATTTGTAAAAGGTTGTTGAATTTTGAATAAAATTTGTTGAGAGCTTTGTGCCTCCATTAAAATTAGAAGTTGAGTGTGATCTCCTTTCTCCATCTTCGGATATTCGAGTGCGCTCAAATCAACGAATTTGAAGCGGATTCATGGAATCTCGTGCGTGAGATCAATGTCGAAGAATCGTAGATCTTCTAACGCGGTATCATGCGTGATCAACGTGTTGAAGATAGCTAGAATCCGGTATCTCGAGAGATCAACGGATTTGGGCACTTGAGTATCATCAATTCATCAATTTATCTTGTTTCATCGATTCATTTTTTCGCAATTCGTGATTGGATCCTGGATAGATTTGACTACTGGTTTAGATCTACTTCTGTACTACGTCATTTGGTATCAGAGCCAGGTTGACGAACTTTTCCAAGTTCGTTGGGTGTGAAGTTTCGAGATTTGAAGTTTTTGGAGTTCGGATTGAGTTGTTTGTTCATTTGAGTGTTCGTGAGATTTCAAACAAGTTGGGAAGTTTTGATTCGAGATTGGTTATCGAATGTTGAAGAAATTTTGGAATTCAAGGATGTGCCTGAGAATCACAGAGTCCAATTAATTGCTACAAGACTAAGGGGAAGAGCTATGGCTTGGTGGAAATAAACTAAACTAACCCGGGAGAGAATGGGAAAATCAAAAGTTGTCACTTGGGAGAAGATGAGAAAGATGATGAAAGCGACTTTCTTGCCGTACAATTATCAATCTCTTATGTATCAATGTTTGCAGAATTTGAGACAAGGGACAAAGACAGTGAATGACTATGCAGATGAATTCTATTAATTGATTGCAAGGAATGATATTATGGAAACTGAGGAACAGCTAACGGCTAGATATGTTGGAGGGTTACGAATTCAAATTCAAGACATGGTTAATATGTTTAATCCTATGTTTGTTGCTGAAGCACATCAAAAAGCTCTAGCTTGGGAGAAACAAGGGAGACGAGGAAGTGGTGTGTTTACGAGTTCCAACAACCAGAATAAGGGTGCTAGTAGCAGTGCAAATGTTTCCAAGACAGTCAATAAACCAATTGTCAATGAAGCCACTAAAGCAAAGGTCAATAATAGTATCAAGTGCTATAATTGTCAGGAGTTTGGCCATAAAAGTAACGAATGTACAAAGTCAAAGAAGAGAGCATTAGTTGCAGAGGAATGTGAGTGTGAGGATGTGGAAGCTAAAATTGATTATTCTCATCCACCGTAGTTTGATGAAGATGAAGAAGTTATGTCAGCAGACGAAGGGTGTAACTTGATGATGAGGAGGTCTTGTTTAACGCCAAAGCATGAGAATGATTCTAGTTGGCTGAGAAGCAATATCTTTCAGTCTACATGTACTATCTTGGGAAAGGTTTGCCGATTTGTTATTGATGTGGGAAGCTGCGATAACATTATTTCTGAAGAAGCCATCAAGAAGTTAGGGTTGAAGACTGAAAAACACCCTAGACCTTATAAATTGGCATGGCTAAAGAAAGGTGGAGAAGTGACAGTGGGAAGACGAGCATTTGTTACATTTTCTATTGGGAAGAAGTACAAAGATGAAATATGGTGTGATGTTGTCGATATGGATGTGTGTCATCTACTATTGGGAAGACCATAGCAATATGATAGAGCTATACAACAAAATGGTCGCACCAACAGCTACAGTTTCATGTTCGAAGGTACTCAAATCACCTTAGTTCCTAAGAAGAGTGAACAAAGTGAAAGCAAGTCAGAGAAGAAAGTGGAACCAACTAGTCTATTATCTTCGAGAGAGTTTGTTAAAGAAGTGGAAAATAGTGCTGAATTGTTTATGTTGATTGGGTATGAAACAAGTAAAGATCTTGAAATTCTTGCGGAGGTTAGACCGGTGATTAATGAATTTTAAGATGTCTTTCCTGCGGAATTACCCAAGGATTTACCGCCACTAAGGGACATACAACACCAAATTGATCTAGTGCTAGGTGATATTTTACCGCATAGGCCGCATTATCGTATGAGTCCGAAAGAGCATGAAGAGTTGAGGAGACAGGTTGAGGAGTTGCTTAAGCAAGGGCGTGTTCGAGAGAGTCTCAGTCCTTGTACTGTACCAGCTCTGTTGGTGCCAAAAAAAGATGGTTCGTGGAGAATGTGTACAGAGACAACAGGGCACTTAACAAAATAACTGTCAGATGCAGATTTCCTATGCCAAGACTTGATGATCTATTGGATCAACTCAGTGGGTCTGTAATCTTTTCTAAGATCGACCTTAAGAGTGGTTATCATCAAATTTGCATAAGACCAGGTGATGAATGGAAGACAGCATTCAAGACTCGGGAAGGATTATAAGAATGGCTGGTCATGCCATTTGGTCTATCTAATGCACCAAGTACATTTATGAGGGTGATGAATCAAATTTTCAGACCTTACATCGGGAAGTTTGTTGTAGTCTACTTTGATGATATCTTGATATAAAGTGCTAGCACAGAGGAGCACGTTTAACACTTGCGAAAGGTGTTAACTATTCTTCGTCAAGAATAGTTCTATGCAGCGACGAAGAAATGCGTGTTCATGACGTCGAGTGTTTTATTTTTGGGTTATGTCGTATCCAAGGAAGGGATACAAGTGGACCAGAGTAAAGTAGCCGCAATCAGAAATTGGCCACAGCCCAAAACTATAACAGAAGTCAGAAGATTCCATGGGTTAGCTTCATATTATCGAAGATTTATACCGCACTTTAGTAGTGTGATGGCTCATGTTACTGATTGTATGAAAGGAAAGAAGTTTTCATGGACGAAAGAGGCAGGATCTGCTTTTGAACAGATCAAGGAACTTTTAACATCAGCACCGATTCTAGTGTTGCCAGATTTTTAGTTACTATTTGAGTTACATACAGATGCGTCCAAAGTTGGAATTGGAGGAGTGTTGAGTCAGAAGGGTCGTCCAATTTCCTATTTCAGTGAAAAGCTTTCTGGAGCAAAGATGAGATACAATACTTATGATGTGGAGTTTTATGCTATTGTGCAGGCCGTGAAGCATTGGAGACATTATTTGTTCCATAAAGAATTTGTTTTGTATACGGATCATGAAGCATTGAAACATTTACAAGGGCAGAATAAAATTCCAGCTAGGCATGCATCGTGGATAGCTTATTTGCAGCAATTTACATTCATCGTAAAGCACAAGTCTGGAGTAACTAATCGCGTCGCCGATGCATTGAGTCAGAGGAATAATTTACTAACAACCATGCGAGTAGAGGTGATGGGTTTTGACTTACTTCTAGATTTGCTTATTTCATATTCATATTTTTCCAAGATCCTGGACAAAGTCAAGCAAGGAAACATGAATGGATATATGCTGGTTGATGGTTTTCTATTCAAAGGAAATCAGTTGTGTATTCCAGATTGCAGTCTACGAATGAAAATCATCAAAGAATTACATGAAGAAGGACACGTGGGCCGTGACCGTACTATGCAGTTGATTTCAAAGTCTTATTTTTGGCCGTCAGTGAGGAAGGAGGTTGAAAAGTTCGTTCAGAGGTGCCATATTTGTCGAGTTTCAAAGGGGACCGCAACAAATGCAGGTTTGTATATGCCGTTGCCTATACCTACTAAACCATGGGTGGATGTTAGTATGGACTTTGTATTGGGATTGCCGAGAACGCAACGTGGCAATGATTCTATCTACGTGGTGGTTGATCGATTTTCAAAAATGGTACATTTTGTCGCATGCAAGAAGACGGCAGATGCAGTTAATATCGCATAGTTATATTTCAGAGAGATCTATCGTCTTCATGAGTTGCCTGAATCTATTGTATCAGATAGAGACACTCGTTTTCTGAGTCATTTTTGAATGAATCTATGGAAAATGGTCGGGACAAAGCTGAAATTCAGTAGTGTTTATCATCCACTGACGGATGGACAGACAGAAGTTGTGAATAGATCCCTAGGTAATCTATTAAGATGCCTCGTGAATGACAATTTGAAGAGTTGGGATTCTAAGTTGTGTCAAGCTGAGTTTGCATACAACCATGCAGTTAATCGTAGCACTAGGTTCAGTCCATTCCAGGTCGTTTACTCAACAATGCCTAAGGGACCATTAGATTTATCTATAGTACCACAGCAGAAAGGAGTGATCAAACGAGCTAGTGATTTTGTGAATGAATTGCAAGAGTGCCACAAGGTCGTGCAGGAACGATTGCTTAAGGCGAATGAGAAATATAAGCAATCTGCGGATATTAAGCGATGAAATGTTGAGTTCAAAGAAGGAGATTTTGTATATGCAGTATTGACTAAGGATCGATTTCCTATTGGTACTTACAACAAACTGGTTGCTAGAAAGATTGGCCCTTTGGAAATCGTAAAGAAGATTAATGAGAATGCTTATCGGTTAAAATTGTCAGATCATATCCATACTGCTGACGTTTTCAACGTCAAACACTTGATTCCATATCATGAGAATAAGCATGTCGAAGAAGGAGAATGTGTGAATTCGGGACGAATTCTTTTCAACCAGAGGAGGAATGATGCAGCGCGACATACCTTAAGTCGCTCCCTCTTAGGTCGCGAACGACATACCCTAGGTCGCTCCTCCTTAGGTCACGAACGACATACCCTAGGTCGCTCCTCCTTATGTCGCGAAGCCCTAGGTCGCTCCAGACTTACTTAGGTCGCGAGAAGTTCCTTATATCGCTGCCAAGTTTCTTATGTCGCTTCCAGTAGGTCGAAGCCGCTCCTAGGTCGCTGCCGTGCTTGTTTAGGTCGTTACTTTTCTTATGTCGCTAAAGTTTGTTAAGTCGCTATTTGTCATTGTGATGTATGTTGTTAAGTCGTATGTGTTGAGTTAAGTCGTGAGTTGCATGTGTGTTGTAATTTCCTATAAATAGGGGTGTGTTGTCATTTGTAAAAGGTTGTTGAATTTTGAATAAAATTTGTTGAGAGCTTTGTGCCTCCATTAAAATTGGAAGTTGAGTGTGATCTCCTTTCTCCATCTTCGGATATTCGAGTGCGCTCGAATCAACGAATTTGAAGCCCATTCACGGAATCTCGTGCGCGAGATCAACGTCGAAGAATCGTAGATCTTCTAACGCGGTATCGTGCGCGATCAACGTGTTGAAGATAGCTAGAATCCGGTATCTCGACAGATCAACGGATTTGGACACTTGAGTATTATCAATTCATCAATTTATCTTATTTCATCGATTCATTTTTCCGCAATTCGTGATTGGATCTTGGATAGATTTGACCGCTGGTTCAGATCTACTTCCGTACTGCGTCACACAAGCTCTATCATTCCACTTTGATGCTACTGCATGCTGTCAACAAAATCTGCTATTTCCCGTACGGGGCATGCGAAGTCGGAGTTGATGAGGTAACATGTATTGGAATTTTGAAAAACTATTAGTAGGTTTGTTATTGTTGAAATATATATGACTTGTATTTTGGAAGATAACAAGGTGGACCAATGGGAGGAGGGAAACCAGCTTTAGGCGTTGGTCGTTCTAAAGTTCTTGGTTAGACTATTTTTGATCTTCATAGTTATGACTTTGGGTGTCCAAACAATGACAGAATGCATAGATTGAATGAGGTCATGCTTGAAAGCTTTAAATTTCTGTTGCTAATGTTATTATTTTTTGACCAACAGCCGAAATTTATCTAGGGGTATTTTTATTGTTCCAGAGAACATTTTTGTATGCTTGAAAGAAGAAGATTAGTATGTCTTTTCATTAATATGCTAGATGTAACCAGGTTTGCTACCATAGTATTTTAGACAATGACGAGCAACACATGTGGTGAGTTTGAGGAAATCATATTCGTTTAGGTAGCAGTGATGATCTGATTTTGCCACCAACATCTGCTGGCTTTAATGAGGTGGCCTGGAAAAGGCTACCAACACTGATTCTGCCCATTGATTTTATGTATGGTTCCAGATTCATAAGGTTTGGAAAAGTCTAAAAAAAATTCTTTGTTAATGTCTTGAAATGTAATTTGGTTAAATTCTGTCTCTCCAGAGTTGTATTTGTGCACTGTGGTAATGCTTATGATATATTTATCGACTACATTTTAGTCATCATGCTGCATGTCATTTTCAAGTTGCTTGAAATATTACTCTCTTATCCATGTGTTTGCGAGTTTTAACATTCATTGGTTACAATCTAACATTACTTTCCCCCATTCATAATTGTATTGTTGTGCATTGGGTGACTCATTATTGTATAGTTCTGCATATCGTTGACTCATTTACATATACTGGCTAAATTTAATCTCATCTCATTATTATATAGTTGTACTCTCTGTGTTGTGTGTGTAAAGGCTACATTTAATGTTCTGGTGACTCGATACTTTATAATTTATTGGCTACGAATAGATGTACGTTACATTCATTGACGTATTTGGAAATACGCTACATCAAATCAAAATTAATAACAAAGATTCAAATAACAACAAATACAAACAAAACGCATTTTCATTTACATCCCATGTAATACACGTAACTATAATAAATGAAAATATTGCCAAATAGATTACATCAATTATTTTTCCCTCTTTCCATTATAAGACTTTTTATTATAATCCATAATTTGAAATAAATAAAAGGCTTACCATCCCTATATCATAAATGAAATAAACAAATTAAAGTATTCATACAGAAAATTATCTACATCATTCCTTCACCAATAATTAGTTAATGTATATAAAAATCATATCTTCAATTAATTATTTGTTTCATTCTTTTTTATACAAATCAAATTTCGCACCCGTGGGGCTAGACCACTAGCGTGTGTATTATAATTATAACGTATATATAATATCTCACCGCATTTAAGACTTAAAGGCCATGTAGGAAAAACACCTTATTTTGCCTTTGATTATGGATTAATCTTCATAATTATCATTAACTTTCTTTCTATGGAGTTTAATGAAATTTACTACTATACTTATTCTATGCAATATGAATAATACATTATTATTAATACACTATTAATATACTTATACGCTATTAATATATTTATACGTACGTAATTTAGGCTAATAAAATATTCCTGAGTGTGCGTAGAGATATTCCCATTCTAAGATAAATGCTTTCTATACTAATTATTAAAATGCCAAAACTTCCACATGTATACAAGCCTAAGTTCCTTACAATAATTTACAAAATAGCTAATATCTTTAACTAGACTAAACAGACTTTTGTGTGTGTGCGTTCATAAATGGAGTAATACCACTTATTTTACGTTAACATAATAGAATCACGTATCTATTTCAAGAAACAAAACCTACAATTTAAACCCTTTATATTATATTAAACTTTTACATATACAACCTTGAATAAGAAAATGGATTCGTATTTATCTATATTACAGAAATAGACGGTGCAAACTACAAATAAAAAAAATTCATACTTTGCATACCATTTTCTAACAATTTTCTTTTCGAACCCTTTAATAGCAACAACATGAATTAGAAGAGGAAGTTGAAAAGAACATAAATTATTCAAATTGCAACCGATAAATTAAATTCTATCATATTAACATAAAATAATTGAAATTACAATAAATCCAAGAATTGACATTTTATTTGGCAGAATTTTAGGATTTTAGAGTTTAGAATTTTCGTATACAAATTTCTCCAAGATATAAAACGAATCCAAATTTTACTGCACAAACTACTAAAATGCAAAAATTAAGATTTTCACTCACAGATAGTTTTCTGCTTCCTTTGGATTTGATTCACGCCCTTGTATAATCGCTCATTCGGGTTTCTTCTTTTTTGGAATATACAACCATTCAATTGTATATAAATTATATTCAAAATTTAGAGATTATGGAGTAATAAAAATAGAAAAACGTGTATGTATGTGTATGTGTGTGTATAAACATATTACCTTTTTTCCCTTAGATTTGAATTTTTGAATCTGATTGAGGAAGAAGATTGATCGAGTTTTGCTAGCATTCCAAATATTTTGTGAACAAAAGTGAAAGGGCTGATCTCTTATTCATAGTAGTCAGAACCCCCCGGAACCATAGAATTAAGATCAGTTTAATATAATAAAATCTGGATCGTTCGTGGCCTAACTTAACACTAGCCGCCTTACCAGCATCGGTCAACTGCTCATTCTTAAGCGGTCGACCGGTCAAGGTAAGGAGATCGATCGGTCCTCTATTTTGGAACATGAATTTATTGCTGCCATTTTGTTTTTATTTCTTTCATCTTTTAACACAAACGTTAACGTTTTTCTCTAACATTAATTTGTCCTATAAAGTTAAATTATTTATTATCTGCTTTAATTTTCATGTTAGCGTTATTTAAATACAAAATTTGAATTTGTTCGAATTATTTTAAATTCGAAAATTTCAAACGTTAATAAATTTTCCATTTGAATTTCGATTGCAAAACTTTATATATGAAAGTTGATCAGAAAATCGCCACAAACGTAATGGTGTAACTTCCATGGTTAAATTCCGACATTTGTAAAATTCTTATTTTTAGCTTTATTTTAATTTATTAATTTCTCATTAATTTTGTACGGGGTATTACATTTGATCTTTAATAAAAGCTAGGAAGATTGCAAGAATAAACATAATCACTAGAATTATGTTTAGTTGAAAGTATAATGATTTTAACAAGGAGAGCAACAGAAAGCGGTAAGTAGTAAAAAATACAAAGCAAGAGATGAAAGAGTTATCTTGATCTGTACAATCAATTGGTCTATATAGATGAGTGTGAGATGAGTTTGGGAAGGTGCAACTATTCATAAAAACTGTTTATTGAAGAGTAGTGATTGTTTGGACGAAAAGATGCAGAGAAGAAGAATACATAACGGTAAAAATTTAAGGTTGTAAAAATCGCTAGGCGGTTCGCACGGACTTGAGATTAATTATTTAGACGGGGATTAATCGAAGATAGGAATTTTTGATAACTCATGTACTTTTAATAAAATTTTAGTGTTTTGTTTAGTGTCGATTAATATAAATTGAAATTTCAGAATTTTAAAAGTGCTTAGGAGTAACCGAACTACTACGTTGATGTTTATATGTGATGTTAAAACTTAAATAATGTTTATTCAATGTCTAAATATATGTTTTTATTCTTCTATGAGACGATAAATCTTATCTAGACGAATCTAAGCAAATCGTTAGGCGGTAAGCCTCGTCTAGCGCTTAGGCGACGACCTAGAAATTTTTAACAACAGTGGTATAAATATATTGTTTATACCCGGAACTAGTCGACCGATTCTAGTATAACCATCAACATGTTATACCACAACCGGTTGGCCCGTTTTGATCCGAACAATGTATTTTTACGTTATTTCCCCTCCTTTTCCCTTTGTAAACTTTCTCTAAAAATTATGAAAAAATATATTGAAAACAAATTTAAGAATATAGAGATCATTTAGAGATTTGGATTGATAGAGATCACACGTGTGAGATTTTAACAAGATTATTCTAAATGAACTCGACTGCGATGCAAAATAAAACATGCTCTTTTAGCTCTGTCTTTTAGTGCTCATTCCTACTCTAATCATCTTGTTAACTCCAGTATGCTTCTGAACACTTTAATATTTACTTTAGTGCTCGTTCTTAGTTCTGGTGTCTAGATTATCCTTATTGTTTATAAGTTGTAGTTTTGATATGTCGACGTATCTTTTAATCATGCAATTACTATGAAATGTATATTTTGTTGACATTGTCAAAACACATGCTCTGGTATTTTTTTCCTTCTTGATATGACAATTACTTATAAACAATTTTGAATAATACGAATCTCCCATTATTTATAGTAGTCTCGTTGTCAATATGCTATAATTCTTCTCCATCTTTGTCATCGCCAAAAAGAGACAAAAACACAAGCACATGATAGATCAGACGTATGATATTTACGAATACAATTTTGTTCATACTTTTTTTTGAAGTCTGAACAAAACACTTTTCTTCTATTGGAGGAATTTGATATGTTACATATAGAACCCCCTAAATTCCTTCAATAGGAGCCGAGTGTTTTGTTCACACTTTGAAAAAAGTGTGAACAAAATCACTCTCTAGTATCTACTAGTATAGAATCATTTCAAAGATATTGGTCAAAGTGCGAAATGCAGTCATGGATACTAATGCAACTCGCATATCATAATAGCATCACAAATATCACAACACTACAAAATTTCACAGTACATAATTCATGATGCAAAATTCAACACTAATGTCACAATGTGAATAGCTAATGTAGAACACAACACAAAGTAACTATTGAACTTCTAAAATGATAATATAACATAAAGTGTTAACTTAATAAAATAATAATCTGGACAAAAATCATAATATTGACAAAAATAAACATCATATAAACATAATCTTGACAAAAAATAAACAGATAATTTTCAAATGTAGAGATTTCTTTACATCTGCATCTGTATTTGTTTCTTCGAGTATCAGATATTTGTCTTTTTTTAGATATGCATGCAGATGAATTTCAAATTTCTTTTATTATGAATTAACCATCTTACTTTTGGAGTCCTTCATTCATCTCTAAACCAATCACTTGTTATTTTTTTCCTACTATACTTTGGTTCCTTTTGCTAACCTTTCTTTCTCCCCGCTGAGCCCAAACTTAGCCGGGTCTTTTTTTTATATAGAGGCCCAATGTTCAATAAAAGTCCACTACACTACTAGAAACACAGTAAATTGCGACGCACATTTGCGATGGCTCGTCGATCTATTTGCGACGGCTGCCGATGGTAAGCAATTTCCGTGGCACAAATGAAAATAAAATAAACTAGTCGTCCAAAGCCGTCGTAAATGAAGCCGTTGGTGGCCGTCGAAAAATCGCGAATATATGAAGCCCAGACCGACAGTTTCATTCATTTCGTTTTCTTCCCTAAATCAGCCCTCTACTCCTCGTAACCCTCCTCCAACCCCTCCTCCACTCCGTCAACAAGCTTTCACGCTGCCAGCAGGTCTCCATCTTCGATTTTCAACTTGCTCCATTACCTATTTCTCGGTAAGAAGATTTAATTCCTAAACCCTATTTAATTTTGATTTGTTAAATTAGGGTTAGTTTGTTGTTATAGTTTTATAATATGGGCATTTCACTAGAAGGACAAACTTTGCAGTCCAATTAGTTTCTAGGACACACATCCATAGAAATTAATTTCAAGGCCAAAGTCAGCAGAATAATTACTATTAAGGACAAATTCAGCAGTCCAATTACTTTCAAGGACATAATTTCATAGGTTTTTAGGCCTTAGAAACTAATTATTTTGCATTTTGTCCTTAAAAGTAATTATTTCAGTTGTGCGTCCTAGAAATTAATTGCACTAGCTAAAGAAGCCCTTGTGGCTAATTTCCACTTTATAATACTTCATTGATTGTTTGGATACCTTATTAAATGCAAATTAGGTTGTAATTATAATTGTTTATCATTGAAATGTTGAGAAATTTTTTTTGTTTAGCGTATATATGCGTTAATTGGTGCATATGCGTTGATTAATTGGTGTATACGCGTATTAGGGCTACTTTGGATTAATTAGAGTCAATGCTCAAAATTTGGTGTATGCGTTTTCAAGATGACGAAAACGACAATTTAGTGTATGCGTTTTTTAGAATGTAAATAAATTATTGTAAAAATTGTTGTATAATACGCTTTACTTTTTGTAAATCTCTTAAAGAGTTTTTGGCCCCGTCTGACAAATATTGTATATGATCGTTGTATGGATATTCGTTTTTATTACAGAACGGACATTTATATTCATCCGGTACAATATTTGTTGGATTTGTCCCTATATTGGACAGGTTACAAATACAGCAGTAATTATATTTTGCAAATCATTTTATTTTAAATGGTTCACAAAATTTCGACAACACTTTCTTTTTGTTTCCTGTGTACACACATATGTGTACGATACATGGAACAAAGGGGAAGTGCTACCGAAATTTTGTTGAATCGTTTAAAATAAAATGATTTGCAAAATATAATTGCTACTGTTACTGTGTTTGTAATGGGAAGTAGGATGACCAACCATCAAAGTGTAAAACAATAACCTAAAAATTGTAGATTATATTCATATAATAATTTGTGTAAATCCGTTTGAAAATAAAATTAACTAGAATAATATTATATATTTGCGAAAATTTAAATGTATGATTTATTTGAAAAATAAAATGTCAAGACGTAAATGATTAATGCGTTTTTATGTTTGAAAATAGGAAAAATGGTCAATTATTTTATCGATCGGAGCTGGATGTACCAACAAAAAAGAGAAATTGGAAGCTCGATAAGTGAACATTTTCAAAATGGTGTACACGTCTTTGTTGAATTCGCTTTACGTAATAATAGAAACGACGAAGAAATTCGTTGTCCATGTAGTAGGTGCAAACTATTGAAGCATTTGATGCCGGACATGGTAATAGTTCATTTGCGCCAATATGGGTTTGTGTCGAATTATTTGGTGTGTGATCATCATGGAGAACTTATAGCACCTAAGCCCGTACATTCGGAAGAGGAGGTGGATAATGAACTTGTTCCGACGAATCTCATAGAAGATATGGTTGAAGATGCAGCACGTTCAATGTTCCATACTGTTGAAGTTGATGGTAACGATGTTAATTTCGAAGAACAACCAAGTATTGGAGCAAATTTTTTTTATGATTTATTAGAGACTGCTAAGAAACCCCTTTGGGATGGTTGTACAAGGGGTACTCAACTATCAGTAACTGCAGAATGCATTGCGATGAAATCAAAATACAACTTCACAGAAGTTGGGTTTACAGCTATAGCACAAGCTGCAAAACGGAATATGCCACCCGATAATATAATGTGCGAAAATCATTATGAAGTAAAAAAACTTATGTCTCCTTTTGGTTTGCCGTATTAAAAGATAGATACATGTTTAAATGGTTGCATGTTGTTTTGGAAAGAAGACATCAGTCTTAGGAATTGTAAAATATGTAATCAGAAAAGACATAAACCAAGAAAAAAGAAGGGAAATGAAGTTCCGTACAAACGTATGCCTTACTTACCCATCACTCCTAAGATTCAAAGGTTGTATGCATCTTCTGTAACCGCGTATCATATGAGATGACACTGTGTGAAAATACAGGAAGAAGGTACCTTAACACACCCAGCTAATGGAGAAGCATGGAAGCATTTTGATAAGACATACCCCGCTTTCGCAACGGAGAGTCATAATGTTAGACTTGGTTTATGTACGGATGGCTTTTCACCGTTCTCTCGATTTGGTTCAAAATATTCATCTTGGCCTATAATTGTTACACCTTACAATTTACCTCCGTGGATGTGTATGAAAACTCCATGTATGTTTCTCACTATTGTCATCCCTGACCTTGATGATCTGACACAAGGAATCGATGTATATTTACAACCGTTGATTGAAGAGTTGAAAACAATGTGGTATGAAGGTGTTGAAACATACAACATTTCAAAAAAAAAAATCGTATATTCGTTTTTCTACGGTGGACTATAAGCGATTTTCCTGCTTATGCAATGCTATCGGGTTGGAGTACGGCTGGTCGTCTAGCTTGCCTTTATTGCATGGAAGAAACGCGAGCAATTTCTTTACCGCGTGGGAAGAAAATTTTATGGTTTGACTGTCATCGGTGTTTTCTTCATATTAATCATTCTTTTAGAAAAGATAAAAAAACTTTACAAGTAATAGAGTTGAGACCTTGCGACCACCAACGATTTGGTCAAGCGAAGATAGAGCTTGTAAAAGGTTATCCAAAGATACATGAAACTGGCGAACAAATTGAAATACAAGGTAAATCGACGATTCATAATTGGTGCAAACAAAGTATATTTTGGGAGTTGCCTTATTGGAAAAATATCCTAATTCATCATAATATCGACGTGATGCACAACGAGAAAAACGTGTTCGATAATGTATTTAACACAGTTTTGAATGTTAAATGAAAGAATAAAGACGATTTGAAATCAAGACGTGATATAGCAGCAATATGCAATCGTCCTGAACTTCATATGAAGCCAAATGACACAAAAAACCCAAAGCATGCTACGAGCTAGACAGTAATCAATTTAAAGTACTGTTAAAATGGGTGGAAGGATTAAGATTTCCTTATGAGATTTCCTTTAATCTTCGTAGATGTGTCAACTATAAGAATGGTAAACTGAGTGGGATGAAAAGTCATGATTGTCATGTAATGATGGAACATTTGTTACCCATCGCTTTCAAAGAACTGTTACCCACAAAAGTTTGGACGGTTGTAACAGAAATTAGTTTGTTTTATAAGGAGCTTTGTTCAACTACCTTAAAAGTTGATCGTCTACGTAAACTTGAGGGAAATTCCTATACTTCTCTACAAACTGAAGAAAATATTTTCTTCTGGTTCCTTTAATGTAATGGAGCATTTACCTATTCATCTTCCGTTTGAAGCACATCTTCGAGGTCCTGTGCAATATGGATGGATGTATCCGTTTGAAATGTATTAATATTGAGTTGTTAAATTTTAGTTTAACCACATGTAATAAAATTTAATTATAATTATTCTTAACAGGTACTTAAATCATCTAAAAAAAGTGAGACAAAACGCACGAGTTGAAGGTTCGATATGCAAATCATATATCGAAGAAGAAGCTTCGTTCTTTCTCTCTCATTATTTCAGTGACTATGTGAACTTATCTTTTGAAAGTGCTACACGAAATGATGGGGACGTTGAACAAGATTCTTCTCAATCAATGCTATCTATTTTTTTTAGACAGCAGGGACGCCCAGTTGGAAAATGTGTGGAAGTATGGTTAGACGACTGAGATTACTATGTAGCCCACACATATGTTCTTAACCATGCAGAAGTTGCGCCATTTGTTAGGTACTAACGAATAACACATCTAAAATTATTTACTTGAATAATACATGTGTGTATTAATTATAACGCAATATATTATCTATATATGCAGTATTTATGAATCACAACATCCAAGCGGGGATATCAGCAAAAAAATTACTACTTGGTTTTCGAACCACGTATATGATCTGGTAAATTGTGTGGTCGACGAAGGGTTGAAACACCTTGCGATGGGACCAAAAAGAAAAGTCAAGACATATCCAATATTCTTTGTCAATGAATACAAATTCAACACCAAAGAATACGAGGCTGAAAAATTAACTAACAATACCGGTGTATATGTTAAAGGTAGTGATGATCCAAATGATCACATAAATGATTTTTACGCATGTTAACTAAGGTTTTGCAATTAACATATTTCACCAGACCCGCGGAAGAAGTTTATTTGTTTAGATGCAACTGGTTTAGTAATGTTCCAGGTTCTGGGATCAACGTGCACCAAAAATATAATATTATTGAAATAAAGCATACATCATGTTATCATAAGTACGATCCGTTTATACTAGCAAAACATGCCCTATAAGTTTATTATGCTCCTTGTCCATTTCTAAAAAGAGATAAAGCAGATTGGTCGGCGGTTTATAAACGAAGGTAAGGTTTACGTTTGATGAAAAGAATATTCCGGATGATCAAGCGTACCAAGCGGATATCGAGGAAAATGGCGAATTTGCAGTAATAGACGATCAAACCGATTTAGGACCTCTAAATGATGAATCAAATGTATCAGTAGAAGCATCTGAGACCACAGAGGAAAACAATATAGAGTACGAGACAATCTGAATCAGAAAAAGATGAGGACTAATTTAATAGTATACATGTTGAAAAACGGTAATTTATGGGAGTATTGATGTTACACTTTTTTGTATGTTATATGCGATTATTGATTGTAACGACCCGCATTTTTGACAATTAAATAAGATTTTTAAATTTAATATTGTTAGAAATTAAAATCATGATTTATAAATGGGAAAAATATTATTAAAATATAATTTAATAATGTTGATTGAATGTTATTGACGACTATTTTAATGCAATCTCAATCAACTAAAATAATTGTAAAGTTAATTTGATTATAATTGTAAATAAGTAAATAAATTAAATGTTGTATTAAACGGTGAAATTGTATGTAATTTAATTGAAAGTGGTTTTAATATATAATATGAAATCAGCTATTTGTAAGTAGATTTATAGTCTTTGTTTGTAAACAATAAGTTAATAAATATGGATTACTAAGTTATAACAATTGGTTTTTCCTCATCTCATCAATTAGTCCGTTTGAATATTGAATTGGTAATTAATGGAATTAAATGTAATTAAATACTGTGGTTAATGCAAGAAAAGATGTTAATTGAAGAGTATGAGGATAATAAGATAGAAACCTATGTTCAATAAATTTCATAAGGTATTGGTTGATTTAATAATAAGAATGTAAATCAAAATAAATGAATCTATTGGAATATAAAAATGTAATAAACTGGGGCTTTATTATAGTTGTAATTAAACGTTGAAATTAGTGTAATTTTTAAATATTAGATTTAACATGGAAAACTGTATTGTAAAAGATTATCAATTTCTGTGAAATTAAGAATAATGGAAATTGTTAACTTTTAATTTAGAATTTAAAGGTGATTAAATTGACTTTAAAATAATAATTATTTTATTAACGTGTAAAATTAGTTTTTTTGGGAACCGTCTCGGATTTTGACGAAACCAGTTTCATCGGATCTGCAATAATGAATTATTATAGGATTTCAAGTTTCGTAATGATCGGACTTATCGTTTGATCGTGCGAGCTCGAAACGCGTAGAAATCGATTAAATGAATTTAAATGAATATAATTTGATTTAAAAAGCTAACTTCTGTATACAATGTAATTAAGGTTTGAAATTAGTTCCATTGAGTTTAAAAATATTGAAAACTTATATTTCGATATATTGGATGACTTATTTTCGTTTCGGGAACGAAACGGGCTTTTCCGGCCTTTGTTGTCGCTTCGACCCAATTCGATCCGTTCCATCCATTCTTATCCATCTTTGTCTATATATAGACTGTTATAAACCCTAGCAGTCTTTTATTCTATTGTATGTACGTATAATTTCTATATATCTGTTTCATTATCTGTTCATTCTCAATGACAGACATCTCAAAACCCTAATTACAATTCCAAATCAAATAAAAAATCCAAACTGCTCAAACCCCATTGTATAATATATCATCGCGAAGCTCTCGACAAATGTAATCTGTATCCGTAGTTCGTTTTTGCAATCGTGTTTCAGTTTGTCCAGAAATCACCAAAACAGTTTCGGTCGTCCATCCTAGGGCTTCGCGATCAACGGTGGATCATAGACCAATCGACGATCGGAGGGCACCGGAGTGTAGAGGGCGTTGAGGCGAGTCAATCTATGGGGTTCGTTCGTGTTGATGGCGATGAATTTCGCGGCGATTTAGCCGTGTATGGCGGCGGCGGCGGAGCAGGAAGGAGGGACCGGAGGGTCGCACGCATGGGCCAGTGGGACGGCCGGAGGTAGTGGTTCAAGCGGTGGTATCAAATCTGTGGTTTGTCGGCCGTAGGTGGCGCGGCGGCAAAGGGATGGGTGGCGGCTGCAATCTGGGTTATTCGATCAAGATACGTAGGGTTTGAGAGTAGGGTGCGATATTACATAAATGACCCTGATATTATTTTTAATTTAAAATTTTAAAATTTATAACTTCTAACTATCATAACTTTTGCATACAAACTCGGATTTGGACGCAGTTTCTTCCGTTGGGTTCGTATCAAAATTCTGGACAACTAGGAACTGGTTTAATTGAATTTAGAGACCATTAAAATTTAGGGCTTTTATTGAATTTTTAATCGACTATAAATCAAATGTAAGTGATTTAACCCACTCACACAATACTAAAGCTTCTTATGTTAGAATTAAATTTATGAAGTGATAAGAAATTTATTGATTGTTGTTTGGTAATTTAAAGTGTCATTTAAATTTAATTTGAAATTATATTTAATTAAATTAACATTTAAATTAATATTGAATTTAATTGCTAGTTAAAGTACCTGATATTGATAACTAGTAATTGTTGTCATTTATTGGCTGATTTGGATGTCGATTGTGATGGATGTTTATTTGTTGACATTTTGAATGATTGGATGTTATTTATTTTTATATATCCCTATTTCATTCTGTATATTAATTGAAAGCATAGAAACTATAATTCAAATTATTCGAATAAATTAAGAAATATGTTGAAATGATATATACCTATGACACTTTAATTTGGATTGAAATGGTATATATCCATCCCTGAAATTAAAAAAATTGAAATAACTATTCACTTGGCCATATGGTAGAAAATTATATACGGACACCGAATTGGTTAACTTAAATGGTTTTAAAATCTTGGATTTAGGGTTTGATTAAATGATATTGTTTTAAAGGAAATAAATTATGGATTATATGAATTAAATTATTTTTTAATTCAAGGTTTGAAATGTTGGAATTGGAATTGGTTAAAAGAAATTATTTTAAAGAATTGAATTGGAAATGTGATGTTATAATCGATACTTGACTTTAATTCGGAAAATTTATTTATTTTAAAGATTCGAACCTTAAAATTGAACAATGATGTTTAAATGGATTTAAGGGTTTTAAATCAGTAAATTGAAATTGGACTTGAAATTGATATAGATTGAAATGGTTTAAAATAAGAATTTAATTGAAATTTAAATCATTGAATTAGATTGCTGAATCGAATTTGAAGTTAAAAATGAACGTTTCGAAAATTGAAGTTAATTCGAATTGAAATTGAAATCAAGTTGATATGAAACTAAATCAAAATTGGGTCAGTTGAATTGAAAGATTTGAAATTGAGTTGTTGATTTAAAATTTGGACATGGGTCCAGATTTGTTGAAATGGAAAGAAATAGTTTGATTTGATATTATTTTTAAAATATATTATTTAATATAAACTGTTTAAAATCTATTTTTATTAATATTCAAATTATTTTGGTTTCTCCAAACTATTTTACTATATAAACCATTTTCAATACTCAAACCATTTTATATCAAACTATTTAAACTATCTAAATTATTTTTAAACTATTTATAACTATTCAAACTATTTTCTAAAATTTCAAACTGTGCAAGTTGGAATGTTTATATTTGAATCATTGATTTAAATGCGAGTGTGGTTAAATGAGGCGACAACTTAAGTTGGAATTTGAAATGATACTTTCAAGAAAAAATGACATATTTGAGTAAATATGATGATTTTGAAAAGAAGGATATTTTGAATTGAACATGATATGTTGATATCAAATATGAATCGGTTTTGAAATGTAAAAGAACCAACCGGTGTGAAAAATGACGTTTGGTTGTTAAAGAGACCGGGGCCTCTTATTGGCATACTCTTTGTCGATATTGGAACCACTTTAACAACTGTGTACGCGGTGGATGTTATCCAGAATTAAGTGATTGAACTGGAGGCATTTGCTAGATTTGAAGAAAGAGAACGATGATGGATGACCCCGACACTTGTGTCAATTGGAAATGACTAAAACATGAGCCTGTGTTTGGCCAAGGGGTTCGCAACCTTTAGGGGCCATCACCCCTTTGTATTATTATATTGATATTGGACTCGATTGGTGCATCTTGATTTGATTTTGGGGGTGGTGGACTCGGTGGGCATTCGTAGCTACGATGCGTTACCACCAGCCAGAAAGGGTAAACTGGTAGAATCCTACCTTGGGCATTGCCTCACGTGTCTTGTCATACTTTTATCCTTAAACGCGCCCACTACGATTTTGTTTTAGTATGATACCTATAAGGGACTCACTGGCTACCGAAGTTACCGGTTGTGTTACAGGACCTGCATAGACTACCTGCTTAAAAATGTGTTAGGGGAGATTAATGCAAAGCCTTAACGCTAAGAAAAATATCTATTTTATTGATTAGACACTACATATATAGCGTATTCTACTACATATAGATAGTTTAACGGATCCTTAGGAGATTGAAAATCCTGTAACATCTCTTAATTTATTGCACGCACATTATACACTGGATAGGAGATGTAAAATCCCATAAACATCTCTGAAGCTATTACACTCATATTTACTTGTTGTTGATTTAACTTACATAAGAACTTTTAGTTTTGACTCAAGTGTTTTGTCTTTTCATTATGCTTAGTATGCTCGGGTCAGCCTGAGCATTTCAGTGTTGAAGACATTATTCCTTGAAGATGGAGATGGAGTTGCTAGATCGTATTTACTATTATTATTCCGCTGCATTATTTTGGTATGTTTTTTATTGTACTCTAATTTTGTGTAAAATTTGTGTAATCAAATGTATATTGTAAAACAGCTTTATGAACTGTTTATTTAATTATTATATTTTGTCAATTCCGCTGCGAGATTCTGTGTTTTTTTTTCTTCTTTTCTTTTATTTTCTTATTTACCCCATTGACAATCCTCCCTTTCGAATGGTTTGAGTTAGACTTGTGTGGTTTATTGTCAATTTAAACCGTCTAAAAAGGTGGGTCGTCACATTGATGTTAAATCTTGATATGTTTACCCATAATTGAATGATATAATCTGCCATAATAAAATAATATATATGTCACAGATATTACAGATGTCCTTGGCGGAGTTCTTCACAGTCTGGTTCCCCCTTTGGGTCTCAAAGAGGGACAGTCATGGCGGTGGTGATGGCAGTAGACCTTCGCAGGAGGCGCCGCGTACGGTAGTTATATTGCTACCGAAAGCTGATGGCTCATAAGTATTAAATTTACTTCAGCATTGTAAATATTTCGTATGACATATTAGTCATGATTTGTCACTACAACAAAAAGGGACTTTTGCAGCGTTTTAGAATTGCTGTCATTATCATCCGCAGCGTTTCGAAGAATGGTGTATTATGTCCTGCTGCAAAAGAGCGCTAATATACCACAGCGTTTTTGAAAAGTTGCTAAAAATGATTATACCGCAGCGTTTCTGAAATGTTGCTAAAAAATGGATTCTGAAGCTTTTATGAAACGCTGCTAAAATTTGTTAGTGCAGCGTTTTCTAAATATTGTGAATTCATTTAGCAGCATTTCGAAGAACGCAGTCAAAAATCATGCTTCAACATGTCGTTAATATAGCATCATTTATAAAACGTTGCAGTAATATAACACAGCGTTTTTGCCTCTTTATAGTATTTTATTTTGCGGCAGTTTAAAAACGTTGTTGTATATCAAAGTTTTGCTTCATTTTTTTTCATTTGCTGCAGCAGTTTTAAATCAGTTATAGCTAATGAATTCAATAACAAACTGCTCAATTTATAACACAATAATGGATATACTGTGATGTAATAAACAACTATAAAGATTAAACATAATCAAAGCTACATCTATTTTAAAAACCATGTTTTAACTCAAATGTTAGCGACATAAAATCTTACAAAAAAAGTTTATTAAAAGAGCATAATATAAATCAAGAAAAGTCCAAGCTCTTCTCCTTCAAAAGTCCAACATTCCTACAAGAAAAATAAAAACAATTAGAGATAAACGGTGGAAAAATGTCATATAGTGCTTGGAAATGGTCATTCAACACACACAACAAGAATGGTTATTCAAACAATAACGACCTGCATACTCATACTATTTCAACAGAGTTCATCAAAGTTTAACACATGCAATCAATCTAAAGGTATAATCTAAATATTTACCAAACATAATCCAACAACCAATTCATAAGCCCCATGCAACACACGGGCTTTCCACTTGTATACACATATAACGCCATTGATCTCATTAACCGGTACAGATAAAAGAAGCAACAATGTATGACAAATAAACACACATGTATAGTAGTTTTATATCTATATATTAAAATAAATATATTGCACCATGTCAATTTGACAATCCATGATAGTTTTCACTAAAAAAGGAAACAATACAAAAAAACAAAAGTTAAATGTGTATTTCATTCTGTTACATTTTCTTTATTCATTTAGTCTCAGTTCTTGTGCATTTCGTTTGTTTTCTGTTTTCACTTATTTTATTCACCGTTGCATCTAATTTTCATTCATTGTTTTCATTCTCTGCCACACTTCTTGTTTCTGTTTTCATTTACTGTTACAGTTGCATATCATTTTAGCTTGCATTACAGTTTAATTTCATTCACAAAAAGGTTCCAAATCTCCAAAAAAATGTGCATTTCTTTGATTGCATTTCTTTTTTGTTCACATTTACATTTTTGTGTTCTGTTACACAAGTGTTACAGTATTCCTTTCCCGTCTAATGATCCTAATGTTGTTAAAATTTTGGTTTCTCCTATATTAATTTTTCATGTAAAATATGTTGCCAGTGTATTGCTTATAGATGGTTAATGTTCCTTCAACATTTATTCACTTTATGAATTATGGTATTGCACTAGGATCTTCAAACTTTCCAGTCCAGAATTATGTTTTTAGTAGAATTTTTTGTTTGTACAATAGATATAATTGCCGCATATTCATTCAATGACTAACATAATCAATTGGTCATTGAACAATTAAGGGTTTCTTAGTTGAGTTCTATCTAGGATCATTACATTAACTCGCATTATTTGAGGATTTGATGCGTTCAAAATGTGCAGAGAATGAGATTTCTTTGAAATAGTGAAAATAAGTTTTGTTTAAGTTGAGCTGTGCGATTAAGTAACGGATACCGCATCTTGTTTTACATGATTAAAGTGCTAGGATTTTACTACCCACACATAGGCCAGGTCCCGTTATTTTTATTTTTATTACAAATTAAAATAGTAGGTGGTTTATTGGTATGGGTATTGGCATCTAGGTTCAGTTTGTTTCCATGGGTTGTAATTATATATATCTTAACCTTGTTCAAAAAACTTAAATTCACTTTTAGCAGCCTATACACATTCAGCACTATTGCTACCTATACGTATTATTTTTCTACTTGTCCTGGTACCGACCGACGCTTCATATGGTCTTAAATATAAAAAATATGATTTAGGTTTTGATGTAATATTTTTGAAGCTCATATTTTGAATCAGTAAAATCAATCCGTAAGGCTGGTATATGCAACAGTGTTAACAATAACAAATGAAAATAAAAAAAGTTCATTAAAATCAGACCAAGTATAATTTATTTATTTTTAACTCAAACTAGTAACTAATTCAGCTATTATAGAATAGCAATATTTACTGCTAATTTTAGTCGAGTTGGTCAGCAAAGCTTGATTAACATAGCTATAGGCGAAGTAGAATAAACTAATTGACTAAAATTTCTAGCAGCTAATTTCAAATCATTAATTTTATTTGCTTTAAGAATTATTATAATTAGCACATGATTAGTATAACTCAACAGTCAAATTTAGATACCACGAATACTGTATTTGTAGTATAAGATGCATTGTACAGGTCAGAGTCTAGAGGCGCTGTGTTTTGCCCTATTGATGCGCCAACTTGAGCCATGTAATTTTGCAGTAGTTAGTCGTCAATATAAGAAGCCAGGATGAAGTTAGCCGTGTTTCAAAACACTCTATTATTACTTCTCAATTTACAACCAACTTCTTTATTTTAAGATCACAAAGGATAAACTTGTTTTGGCAAGGAAGTTTGTAAACATAACAACAATAATCCAGATCAAACAAGTAATGAATTGCTTGCGATTGACTCGAAAAAGATTCAAAAAACACAACTTTAGCCTTCTAATGTTCGGCTGAAAATGGGAGATTCATTAACCAAGTTTTTATTACTTGGTAGTGTTCCAACAACTTCATCCTTCTAACGTTCGGCTTAGTTTATATCTACCAAATATTCTTCTTAATTTACAGTCTCAAATTTTGGATTATTCAATAATTATATAGTAACAGATATGTGTGTACATTGCTACATTTATAATTATACTACCTAACTTAAGTTGCACAAAATCTTCCTTCGTAGTCCATGCTGTAACCATATCTACCCAAACTTCTTTTGGTTATACATAGACATACAAATGAAAGAAAAATAAATCTACTCAATGACAAAATAAATAATTAAATGTTCAAGATAAAATTTCCAATGTTCAGGATATACGTTCAGAAAAGATAACTATAGCAAAGTCCTTTATATATTGTGAGCAAACTATTTTTATTTTTCAGTTGTATATAGTTTCTGATGTTCAATATTAGAATGCTTCTTACTTGATGAAGTTAGAACATATATGTTCAATTAATTGAAATGTACCTAAGGTGTTATATATTGTGGGCAAACCGCTAATCAGAGCTTGCAAACTGAAACCAAATGCAAAGTGGTAGCAATGATAGGTCAGGAGTGGTCTCTCAGCAAATGCCAGAAGATAATGTAAGCCTCTGCAACACAGACGTTGAAGCAATATTATCTCAATATAATATCAACGAAATTACCATAAATGAATGCAACGGAAGCAATGTTCGAGACTTACCAAATAAAGAGACGGTAACAGAGAAAATAGCACAATCTTGCACTCTAGATTTAAGTACACCCAAACAGCACCTGATAAGGTGTAATATACAGCAAAGAATTATGGAAAATGTTAATATTGAAAATTTATTTAATTAATTAGAGCAAAGAAACGGTATTGTGAGGAATTTGGAGTGTTGTCTGTGTGTGTTTGAGTTGACAACATTCCCATTTTGTGAATTGAATCTACAGCGTTAGACTCATGTCCACCTAAAATATTGTTATTTTCTAATTGCTCATTTTTAATGATAGGCAATGTGTTCGACTGTGTAGCATATAATAAACTAGGACAGTTTTGATTGTCTGAACCTACAGTTTCAATGCAATGCTATTGACTAGGTATTATAGCATAAACAACACAATGATATTATCGTGCATATTCAAAATATAATTTAACTTACTAACACTCTCTGTTCGCACAGAATGAAGATAGCAAGTATGAAAAGGAAAGCATCCAACAACAAAACAACGTAGAACTACAAGTGGAAAGGATCACGGAAATGCATGATTATCAATATAAGTATTCTAAACACTGTACTGTTCTATGCATCTATTATAAAAGTTATTTATATTAACAACTGTAAACAAATTGAACACGTAATCACCTTTTGTTATACAGTTACAGTTCCATTTTAAAAGTAGTATCCAAGCTCATTCACAATTACTACTCAACTATTTTACTTAAACACTGTACAACATTAACTTTTTACTGCTTTTTAACACATCCAGTTCATACTTCCGTTTTGTTCATCTCCCTTCTTGCATAAAGTACATATTTATATCCACTAAATTTTTACAGAAAAAACATAACTAATATAATGCACATGATATAAAACAAGCAGTTTTAAAAAGTAAACAAAACTAATATAATGCACATTACACAATTGATTTAATTAATTGGGCTGCTCACACTTAACTAAAGGTTGCGATTTTAAAAAGTAAACAAGCAATTTGAAAATAGTAGTAACAACAACTTAAAAAAATAAGGTTCACAACAATACTTACTTTCCTCGCAAATTTATAATTTAAAATAGATAAAAGGAAGAGAAGAGCTGAATACAATTGAGTAGTTTGGCTTGGAAACAATGTATATTAGATATCTCAGATGATGTTTAACGTGCGACAATTGAACCAATCCACAATCAAAATCAAAATATAACTTACTAAAAGCATTAACAACATCTAATTGATCGTTGCTCCTATTATATTATTTCAACACAAAGGGGTTACAGTGGCAGGCTTCTGTCTTCATGATTGTCCATATTTATCTTAATATAAATGTGTTTCATTCATGTACTGTATATGGTATACCGTGCTCATAACAAATTCCCTAAATGGTAAAACAATCATTTGGATATTCAATTGAAAGTGTCTGAAGCTTATCCATATAATACATTGTAGTCATAAGTCCCAGACAAACCTGGACTGGTCCTTTAAAACCCTGGTAACCTGCTATTGAGCAAAGTGCTTAACTCCGTCAATAGTCATCTACATATATCAGACGGAAAGTGCACGAAGAAATCAACATAAAGAAGGTAAGAATAAGAGAAACATGTATTAAGTGAAATATTTATACCTACATGGCAGCTGAAGTCTCCAAAGCCAGAGTCTGACTAATATTTGCATTGCTCTTAAAGAAACTAACAATTTCATCAACTGATGCCTTCAAATACTTTTTTAAGAAATATCCACAAATTATCATCCATATCCTACACGAAAAAAAACTCAATTAGTCAATAAACACTATTAAATCTGTTCATTTTTCTTTCAAACTTTTGCAGTGCTTTCTATACCAAGTTGTGAGAGGGATTGAAATGCAATTATAGGATACATTAGATAAAAACAAGTATACATGATTCCGTTTCTTAATTGATAGTGCAATTTTTCAATAACATTGGTAATAGATAGTTCAGAAGACTTAACTTGTTTAGCATGACTTCTATAAAATTTATTATTATTATTATTATTATTATTATTATTATTATTTAGTTATAATTTTATAATACTCAGTTAACTTTAATAAACTTATTGAATTTTAATAAAACTTAGTTAATTTTTATAAAACTTAGTTAATTTTTATTAACTTAATTAATTTTTATAAAACTTATTATTATTATTATTATTATTATAGTAGACTCATTTAATTATTATTATTATTATACATCTTAGTTAACTTATTATTATTATTATTATACATCTTAGTTAACTTATTATTATTATAAATCTTAGTTAATTGTTATAAACTTATTTAAGTTTAATATTTATAAATCTTAGTTTACTTATTATTATTATTATAAATCTTTGTTAATTTACTACTATTATTATATATCTAAGTTAATTTTTGTAAAATTATTTATTATTAGTACTATTTTTATATTTAATTACTTTTTTATAAAATTTATTGTCATTATTGTTGTTGTTATTATTATTATACTTAGTTAATTTTCTATTAAATTTATTATTATTGTTATTGTTATTATTAAGCAGTTATTATTATTATTATTATTACTATTTAGTTATGTTCTCATAATACTTAGGAATTTTTATAGAACGTAGTTAATTTATTATTGTTGTTGTTGTTGTCTTTATAATACACTCATTTAATTATTATTATTATTATTATTATAAATATTAGTTAATTTTATAAAATTATTTTTTATAATTATACTTAGTTAATTTTTCATAAACTTTGTTGTTATTATTATACTTAGTTAATTTTTCATAAAATTTATTATTAGTATTATTATTATTTAGTTATATTTTTATAATACTTTGTTAATTTTATAAACCTATTGAATTTTTATAAAACTTAGTTAATTTTTTATAAACTTACTTGATTTATTATTATTATAGACTCGTTTAATTATTATTATTATTATTATAAATCTTAGTTAACTTATTGTTATTATTATAAATCTTAGTTAATTTTTATAAATTTGTTATTATTATTATTATACATAATTAAATTTTCATAAGATTTATTATTATTATTTATTTATATTTTTATAATGCTTGGTTAATTTTTATAAGCTTATTGAATTTTTATAAAACTTAGTTAATTTTTATAAATTTGGTTAATTTATTGTTGTTGTTGTTGTTGTTGTTATAGACTCGTTTAATTTTTATTAAACATAATTAACTAGTTATATATAAACTTGTTATATTGAGATGCTCTTATAAGTGCAAATTTATAAACTTGTTAGCTTATATAAAAATTAAACTTGCTAGTATAAACAAGTTATTTATAAACTTGTTATATTGGGATGCGCCAGAAGAATAATGACATCCAGAAAAGAACCACAAAAAATATCCTCACTTTGTTCGTGAATCTAGATAGCACTACTTGCGTGCTTGTAATATATTTATTACTCACTTAGTTAAATTCAGCATAATTAAAGATTATATAACACATTTGTTTCAAATACACGACGACTTAGTCTGTTAGTTCATATTGCATTTGTCTGATATTATTTTAATGTCCAAACTGGCAAATCTTTGTTATTAATATGCAAGTAAATATCAGAATCTCTTTTTATCAACGACTAGAAACCAGTCTATAATGCAAGTTTGATTAGAAAAACAATTGATTTCAAGCAAAAACTTACCATAAGTACAAAAGAAAACATGTATAACCTATATCAAATTTTATAAATGGATTTAGCTCTGCATAAATTTGCAGAAGTGATTGCCACTAGCATAAGCGGTAGCCTTCCAGGCTACACCTGTAAGCCATTATTATATGTAGTAACCACCTCCTACGGTTTATGGAGTAGAGTAGAATGATTCATTAATTTTTTAACAAAGAGGTCTGCTATAGCAAAGTAAGCTCATCATATAACAGTTTTAAGCTCTAGTTTCAACAAAAACACTGACCAGAATTATGATTTTCAGTAAATCAATTTTAATAATTTACGTACAGTTCTCATCCTTTCTAAAAAAAGACTAATAAGACATGTACACAAGTACAGCCGGACTGCAACTAAACTAGCATAATGATTTTGTTAGGAACTGAAGATAGTGGTTTTGATGACAACAACCTTTGTAACTTATTTTATTTTAAATTATATACTAACACTATTGTCTAGATATACATGAATGTTATTATGAAGGGTATATATAAGGCAGATACTGATTATTGAAGACTGTACAGTATAAAGATCAAGAATGAAGAAATCAAGTTTGAAGACTCATGAGTATCAAGATCAAGATTTCAAGATAAGTGTCTAGTTTTGTTAAAACTTCATAATAGCATGGAAATCTTCATTCCAAATTTCATTTGGGATGGAACCCATTTCTACCTTCTTAGTGGCTTACAAACCCACGACAAGTAGCTTACAAACCTACGACAAGTGGCTTACAAACCAACGAACATCCTGGTTTTGTACAAGTTCTCGAGTCCTGATGTGATGGGATATTCTACAGGAAGAAGCTTGCAAAACTACTTCAAAATGGTTTTTCAAAACTGCTTTTCAAAATGTTTTAGCCTTAAAAATTATCTTTTCAAATGATTTTCAAAAAAGATGTTTTAGCCTTAAAATATTCTTTGTTTTTGTTTTTGAATAAATTCTTGTTTTAAACTTCGTTTGTTTTTAAAACTATCTTCTGATTTTTAAATATTCTTTTATATAATATATATATATATACTTGAGATTTAAAATCAAATTTATATATACATTCTAAAAATATATTTTCTACTCTTATTTATTTTAAAACATAGGAAAATTAGTTTATTTTACTCCAGAATCATTTCATCTTGTTTTTCTTTCAATAACATTTTCAAAACAAATTTTACATTGTTTTAACTAAAGGATGTCGACATCATGGGATACCCCATGTCGATATGGTTGCCGTTAAATTTAAAAGTTTCAATTTTCAAAAGAAGTGTCTATTCGTTTAAATCTCTTCACGAATGGTTATGACCATTACTGGTCTATAGATAGCCTTCACAAATGAATTTTTTAACTAACTATTTTCTTATTTTCTTCACTCCTTCTTCTCCACAAATCCATATTCTAAACTTTTCATATTTATAAGATCGTGTCGAAATTCCGCCGAATTCTCAAGTGAATCAAATTAGAATCTCATTCTTATTTGATTCTCTGCCCTCTCTCGAAGATCAAAGTGCTATTCATAGTTATAGGATCAATTTGTAATCAAAAGTTTATCGAGTCTCTCTATAAGGTGTGGTTGTGCCTGGAAATCAATTGGGTGATTTTGTGTCCCGTAAATCAAGAGAGTTTACCCCGGACTCGAAGACAGAAAGGTACCTCAAGGCCTTTAGAAATTGATGATTGTAATCTCGACATTGGTATAATAAAAATCTGTACAAGGTGTTTGCCTTGGTGCAGGACTGGACGTAGGGTAACTCCGAACCAGTGTAAAATCCGGTGTATTCTTTCCTTTTACTGCTTTTTATTTACTTTCTGCATCTGTGTTTGATTCTGTGATTGTTTTGTGATTAAGTTCAGCATTTTTTATGTCATAATTTTTAAATTAGTCCATATAAGTCTTAGAATCCATTAAACATTATTCACCCCCCCTCTAGGGTTAAATTAGCCTTAAGATCCTTAATCCGCACTCCCTTTCAATTGGTATCGGAGCATAGGTCTTCATAGTTTTCATAATCTGAAACTTGAAAGGTTAAAAATGGCATTTTTAGGAAATATTGTTAATACTTGTTTGAATTTATGCATTTCATCAAAGTATCATAAGTCTACATATAGTTTTTATGAAAAATCAAGTTATCTACCGAATTGGTTTGTTATGTAGGAACAGACATGGTACATGGCTTTTGAAGAATCAACAACCAATGGATAAACTATGCAAATTGAGAAAGATAAATGGATACTTGATAGTGGCTGTTCAAGGTATATGACTAGAAATCCCGAGATACTCAATGACATTATATATCAAGATGGTGGATTGGTCAATTTTGGAGATAACTCAAAAGGATATGTGATTGGCATCGACAATGTCGGTAATTCTAAAACTCCTCTTATTTCTGATATTTTGCTAGTTAGGAATTTAAAACATAATTTTCTTAGTATAAGTCAACTATGTGATAAAGGATTTAAAATTAAATTTGAAAAAGATAAGTGTCACATCGAAGATAATAAGTAAAATATTATCTTTGAAGGAATTAGGAAGAAAAACATTTACATCCTTAGTATGAAAGTGTCAAATGATAACTTATGTCTTTTGGCTAATACAAGTGACCCTTGGATTTGGCATAAAAGATTTGGTCATTTAAATTTCAAACCATTATCTAGGTTATCAAAACTTGACTTAGTTAGAGGTCTTCCTAAGTTAAACTTTAAAGTAGATAGTATATGTGATGCTTGTTAATTAGGAAAACTTAAGAAAAGTTCGTTTAAACTAAAAGATATGATTTCTACTTCTAAACCTCTAGAATTACTTAATTTAGATTTATTTGGTCCATCTCAAGTTCAATCAATTAATCACAATAAATATGTTTTTGTAATTGTAGATGATTATTCTAGATATACTTGGACAATTTTCTTAAACTTAAAAGTGATGCTTTTGAATTATTTAAGAATTTTGCTAAAAGAATTCAAAATCAACTTTCTTTAAAAATAAAAACTATTCGTAGTAATTACGGTGGAGAATTTGAAAATGAAAATTTTGAGAATTTCTATAATCAAAAAGGAATTACTCATAATTTCTCTTTTCCAGGAACTCCACAACAAAACAGAGTGGTAGAACGTAAGAATTGAACGATTCAAGAGTGTGCTAGAACAATGCTTTCTGATAGTAACTTACCTAAAAACTTTTGGGCTGAAGCAGTTGCTACAGTTTTTTATATATTAAATAGGATTTTAATTAGACCATTAACTAATAAAACACCATATGAATTACTTTACAATAACAAACCCATTGTAGCTTATTTTTAAAGTTTTTGGTAGTAAGTGTTTTATTCTTAATACAAAAGATAATTTAGATAAATTTGAACCTAAATCCGACAAAGGTATCTTTATCGGATATTCTAATAAAAGTAAAGCATTTAGAGTTTATAATTTAAGAACTAACACTATTGAAGAAACAATGCATGTATCTTTTAATGAAAATTTTAAAGATACTGTACAAATAGAAGATGAAGAAGATTTTGTAACTTTAAATAATGAACCTAATGAAACTAATTTTGAAATCATTCAACCTAATAAAAGAATAAGGCTATTAAAAGATCATCCTGTAGAAAATATACTAGGAAATATTGAATCTATAGTTATAACAAGAAATCAACTAAATAGTATGAGTAATGTAGCTTTTATATCAACTATTGAACCTAAAAATCCAAAGTAAGCATCATCTGATGATTCATGGATTCTTACTATGCAAGAAGAATTGAATCAATTCACCAGAAATGATGTTTGGGAACTTGTTCCTAGACCTGAGGATAAAAGTATAATTGGAACAAAATGGGTTTATAAAAAATAAAATGAATGAACTTGGTGAGGTCATGAGAAATAAAGCTCGTTTAGTCGCGCAAGGTTATTGTCAAGAAGAAGGAATTGATTATGACGAAACCTTTGCACCCGTAGCAATACTAGAAGCTATCAGGATTCTACTTGCTTTTGCAAACTACAATAATTTCAAGTTATATCAAATGGATGTTAAAAGTGCTTTTCTAAATGGTTTTGTAAAAGAAGATGTTTATGTTGAACAACCTCCACTTTTTGAAGATAATAAATTTTCAAATCATGTATATAAATTAAAGAAAGCTTTATATGGTCTGAAACAAGCTCCTAGAGCTTGGTATGAAAGACTAAGATCTTATTTACTACAATCTGGTTTTAAAATAGATACAACTCTTTTTATTAAAAGAAACAAAAATGATATTCAGTTAGTACAATATATGTAGATGATATAATATTTGGATCAACTAATAACATAATGAATAAAGAATTCTCAAATATAATGACTAAAGAATTTGAAATGAGTCATATGGGAGAACTAAGTTTCTTCTTAGGACTTCAAATCAAACAATTAGATAAAGGAATTTTCATTAGTCAAGAAAAATATGCTAAGGATTTAATTAATAAATTTGGATTGACCACTTCTAGTGGGAAACCAACTCCAATGACAACTAATGTAGCTTTAAGTAAAGAAGATAAATCAAAAGATGTTGATCAAAAATTATATAGGGGAATGATTGGTTCGCTGCTTTATATAACAACAAGTTGTCCTGACATCATGCATAGTGTCTGTCTTTGTGCAAGATACCAATCTCAACCTAAATAAACTCACTTAAAAGCTGTTAAAAGAATTTTAAGATATGTAAAACATACTTTAGATTATGGTTAATTTTACCCTAAAAATGATGTATTTGATTTAATTTCATATTGTGATGTTGATTACGCTGGTTGTAAATCAGACCGAAAAAGTACAAGTGAAACTTGTCACTTTCTAGGACATTCTCTGGTTTCCTAGTTTAGTAAGAAGCAAAACACTGTATCCTTGTCAACAACTGAAGCGGAATATATATCTTCTGCTTTGGCTTGTTCTCAAGTTATATATATGCAACAAACTTTAAATGATTTTGGATTAACTATAACAAAATCACCAATTTATCGTGATAATACTAGTGTAATAAACCTATCTAAAAATCCAACTCATCATGCTAGAAAAAAACATATTGATATTAGACATCATTTTCTTAGAGATAATATAAGTAAAGAAGTCATAACCCTTGAATATATTAATACTGAAAAACAATTTGCTAATATATATTAACCAAACAATTAAATGAACAAAACTTTACTAAATATAGAAGAGAATTAGGTATATGTTCATTAACTGAAATATAAATTATAAATAATACAAGTATAGTTAATAATTAATATAAATAAAAAAATTGAACCGGGCATGTCGACATGACCCATCCCCCTATGTCGACATATAGGCCGAGATTTCCAAATTATAATTTCCCTCTAAAATTAGTTATTTGGTTATATATTTATATATTTCGACTTTTACTTCTTTTCTCTGTTCTATTCTCTGTAATAAACTTCTAAAACAGTAAATCAATGGCTTCATCTTCTAATAATGAACCTTCTTCACCCACTTCTCCTCATTCTGGCCCTTTTCAACGTTCCACACACGTACGAGTCATCAAATTACAAGAGAAGATGAAAGATTTGCTTCAAATGATGATGGAAATTCAAGTAAGTCAACTACGAATGGGTAGAGAACAAGGTAGGCAAGGCAGAATTCTTAGGAATTTACAAAACTCCCTTATGGAAAACCATGCCAATCCCATTGTCATCGAAGAATCATCACAAGCCATGGATCCTGAAGAAGAAGAGCCTCTAGAAGAACCACAAGAGGATCAAGAAGAAGAACACCTTCTGCCGAATCCGGATGTTCATATGGACGAAGACGATGGCGTGATTTGCGTTGGAGAGGTCCTTTTTGACGCTAATGGGAACTTGGTCGAACAACGTGGAAACTTTTGTCTCCACTATCCAAATTGTTCGGTCCATAAATCACCAATAGTTAAGGGTCCTCGTTAAGCGTTTTTCATTTTTTCTCTTTCTTTATTGTATATTGGTTTGTTAATTTGTATATAAGTGTTATCTTAATTAATGTTCTTCTAAAAACAATCTTTGGTGTATGAAATCTTGAATTCCATTTAACTTAGGATGTTATATTTCACTCATACATAGTTATTATTCTTATGTCATATGTTTGTTTACCTCATTTTCTATTAAGTTCAAGGTTTATAGGTTATTTTTGTTGATGACAAAAGGGGAGAAGTTATATAAAATGGTAGGTTGGAGTAAGGGGGAGTTGTTGGTGTAAGGGGGAGTTATGGTATGATCGAAGTGGTAAGTATATTTTATAAGGTTGTCATCATCAAAAAGTGGGAGATTGTTAGGAACTGGAGATAGTGGTTTTGATGACAACAACCTTTGTAACTTATTTTATTATAACTTATATACTAACACTATTGTCTAGATATATATATGAATGTTATTATGCAGGATATATATAAGGTAGGTACTGATTATTGAAGACTGTACAGTATAAAGATCAAGAATGAAGAAATCAAGTTTGAAAACTCATGAGTATCAAGATCAAGATTTCAAGATAAGTGTCTAGTTTTGTTAAAACTTCATAATAGCATGGAAATCTTCATTCCAAATTTCATTTGGGATGGAACCCATTTCTACCTTCTTAGTGGCTTACAAACCCATGACAAATAGCTTACAAACCTACGACAAGTGGCTTACAAACCCACGAACATCCTAGTTTTGTACAAGTTCTCGAGTCCTGACGTGATGAGATATTCTACAAGAAGAGGCTTGCAAAACTACTTCAAAATGCTTTTTCAAAATGCTTTTCAAAGCTGATTTTCAAAATGTTTTAACCTTAAAAATTATCTTTTCAAATGATTTTCAAAAAAGATGTTTTAGCCTTAAAATATTCTTTGTTTTTGTTTTTGAATAAACTCTTGTTTTAAACTTCGTTTATTTTTAAAACTATCTTCTGATTTTTAAATATTCTTTTATATAATATATATATACTTGAGATTTAAAATCAAATTTAGATATACATTCTAAAAATATATTTTCTACTCTTCTTTATTTTAAAACATAGGAAAATTTGTTTATTTTACTCCAGAATCATTTCATCTTGTTTTCCTTTCAATACCATTTTCAAAACAAATTTTACATTGTTTTTAACTAAGGGATGTCGACATCATGGGATACCCCATGTCGACATGGTGGCCGTTAAATTCAAAGTTTAAATTTTCAAAAGAAGTGTCTATTCGTTTAAATCTCTTCACGAATGGTTATGACCGTTACTGGTCTATAAATAGCCTTCACAAATGAATTTTTTAACTAACTATTTTCTTATTTTCTTCACTCCTTCTTCTCCACAAATCCATATTCTAAAATTTTCATATTTTTAAGATCGTGTCGAAATTCTGTCGAATTCTCAAGTGAATCAAATTAGAATCTCATTCTTGTTTGATTCTCTGCCCTCTCTCGAAGATCAAAGTGCTATTCAGAGTTATAGGATCAATTTGTAATCAAAAGTTTATCGAGTCTCTCTATAAGGTATGGTTGTGCCTGGAAATCAATTGGGTGATCTTGTGTCCCGTAAATCAAGAGAGTTTGCCCCGGACTCGAAGACAGGAGGGTACCTCAAGGCCTTTAGAAATTTAGGATTGTAATCTCGACATTGGTATAATAAAAATCCGTACGAGGCGTTTGCCTTGGTGCGAGACTGGACGTAGGGTAACTTCGAACCAGTATAAAATCCGGTGTGTTCTTTCTTTTTACTGCTTTTTATTTACTTTTTGCATCTGTGTTTGATTATGTGATTGTTCTATGATTAAGTTCTGCATTTGTTTATATCATAATTTTTAAATTAGTCCATATAAGTCTTAGAATCCACTAAACACAATTCACCCCTCATCTAGTGTTAAATTAGCCTTAAGATCCTTAATCCGCACTCCCTTTCAGATTTAGCTATGTAGAAAATTTAAAACAATACCATGAAATTGAAGTTTAAGTCAACAAACATCCTTCTACAGACCCAGCATGTTATTGCTAAATATGTGATAATGTAATAACTTATTTCGCTAAACTCAAGTAGTTATTGGATGATGGAGCATTCTAATGAAAAAGTGTCAACAATAACGAGTCTAACTGTTCAACAACGTATTAATCTTTAAACTGTATTAACGAAAAGTTGGAGTTGAGTTTATTTAATTTTCATTTAGAAAAAACGAATCGTTTTTCCGAACTAAAACAGCTACGCGGACAACATAACTATAAATCAGTACTGTAGAAAAATATATTTAAAGAGATCATGTAGAAAATATATAATTTTATCACTTGCAGCACTCACTGATGAAAATATGTGCATGTATGGATTTTCAAGTAGAACCATGGATGGCAAGCTTGAGTCCCCTGTTAGAGATCATGTTTTAAACGTGGCACAAATGATAAGTAATTTGTTGGCTCTTATTAATGCTCTTGTTCTTTCCCACTCTGCTTCTCCTTAGATTTCGAAGTTTTATCCACGTTTGTGTGTTAGTTCGTGTTTGCACACTAGCTACCTATAGTTTTATTGTTGAATGGCTTTCATATACTCTTGCGTTCAAATTTATCATACATCTACATGTACTGCATTGTAATTTTGGAGTGTTGTTGGATTGCTCTTTGTTTTTATTTTACTACCCTGGTACAATTTAGGATGAGATTCCCCAAGTGATAGAGTGATGCAAAAAACATGCAGGGTTTGGGTCCTTTTAATTTTACACTCGGAAAATCAGGATTAACATTGTAAACTTTTTGATTGAAAGGAAAATTGGTTTAGCTAATTTTGAAGTATCTGAGAGTATATTTGATCAACATGTGTTCATCTTTGCATTTTTTTCAAAAATTTATTTAGAAATGATACATAGTTATTTACGTGTATGTAGAACATAATTTTGGACATTAGCGTTATTCTAAACTGATTCATGCTACCTTCAAATCAAAGGAAGATATGCAGTGAAAGAATATCCCATGGTTCTAAATGTAGTTCATTTAATGGATGACACAAAAAATTAGCACTTCTGATTAAACACAAATATAATGTTGAGTTGGGGTTCTTTACTCTTTGATTGGTTTGACGGGTAGATTTGGTCATTCAAAAATCTAGCTATCGCAGTTAACTTATATTCTAACATAGTAAATTTTTCTCATTTTTCATCAATTTTGTGGTATCAAATCTACTCAACCAAATTACGTAGAACCAAATTACACATATGAAAGAATATGTTTTAAGAAGGAAAAATAAAGAAAAGGAACTGGTTCTCAAATCTCTTTATCGTCTTTTCCTTAAAAAAAGAAATAGAAAAGGGAATAGTGAGAAAAAGGAAAACAAGAACAAAATAAAGCCCTTACATCGGTATTTGGTATTTATATAAATATTCAATTTATAGGATTTGGATCTCCTTCTTATAAACAGTAATGGGTATGGGTGTATAAGTTTTAACTGGTAATGAAATAAATTACTGATATTATTTTATAACTGGGTAAAAATACTTTTGAGATAACGCAAAGTATATGCAAATAAAAATATAAAGAAAATAGAAGAAGAGGAAGAAGAAAGAAAAGATAAGGCACTGAGAGAGAGCATCATACAAGAAGAAAATGTAAGCATCGCTCTTTGCAAGTTGCATAAGAACAATTTGCATTTTTTTTCTTTGTGGTTTTGTGACTGTTTGCACAGAACTGTTTTGTTTGTTAAATAAAGAAGTCTACATGCACATATATCTAGAATTTGAGTGCTACAAGACTGCAGGTAGGAGATATTTCAATGTTGAGTCATACCTATATATTTAGCACTATCACTACTTAAAACTAACTATTTGACCTTCGTACAAGAACAAGGAAGTCTAGGTGGTAGACTAATGAACAAGTTCGGCTCAGATTGCAGTATGAATACATGCTATCTTATTTCATATATACAATGCCAAAATCAACATCATCCTGCTTGTAACAATAATACGTTAGTTGTTTAAACTTGTACCCTACCCTGAGGCACTACCTTGATCTTCCATAACAAATCATATCCCAACAGTTAAGGTCTTAAAACCAAAAGTTTCTCAATTTTCACCAATTGGCCAAGATAAATACCATCTTTAAGTAAATGGATCAAACATTTACAGCCTATAGGCAAATGTATCAGTAGCACTTGACCTTATTGTCTTTATTTACATATTGTACAGAAGTAAGCCCGATTAAATCAAAAAACCAAAAAAGTAACAAACAAGAACGGACAAAAGTAATAATTAAACTTTAGTTAACTCTAATTATTAAAACGACAATCAAACAAAGAACAGATCTAAAAGCAGCTAAAAATGTTGAATTACCCCATGAGATCAACTCTTAAATGAATGATCAACTTGATGAAAAGCTCATACATGTGACCCAGATTAGCAGCGTTTCCATGCGAATACAAAAGAGTAGAAGTAGCCATTGAAGTAGCCATTGGATTTCTAACATACATAGCAACTATTTGGTTGCCTCTCCTCGTCGAAATCTTAGTTATTTCCACATTTTCCTTATGTGGGAATCGATCCATAGTCAAAAGACCAGTCAAATCATCAGTTTTCAATTCGTATATCGGTGGGTTTGGTGGAAAAAAAACAAGCTTTGCAGCCATGGAGGAAGTAACTCTTCCCATTATTGACAAAATCTGAACATTTTTGGTTGCTTGGATCCCAAAAAAGTTGAAGAACACGGTTTTACCTTAGTTGATAAAACTTTCAGGATAGTTGAAGGACTTGAAGTTAGGAATTGATTCGAAATTACGGTTTAGACCATTGTCACTTTTGGATTCAGAGGTTGGGTTGTGGCTGCAGATTTCAGCAATTAGGATCCAATTTAGGGTGAAAACGATCCAATTTTTTGTTGGTTGGAGGGATGTGAAAATTTAATCTTAGTTGATAAGGAAGAAAAGGTATATACAGCGGAAAGTAAAATATTAGGCAGTCATTCGAAAATTTTAGCGGCAGACATAAATATATGATGCAGCGTTTTAATATATTTTTTCCCCTGAATATGGTCAACAGCCGCATTCCAATTTCAAACGCTGCGTTTCAACTACTTACAATGCTGCAAATGACCATTTTTCTTGTAGTGTGTCAATATCATACTTAATGCAAGGGTTTTGAGCTTGAGCCTTCTAACATTGTGCTCAACATATCGAAGTAGGCATACATGAGCCGTATGACTGCATGCTAGCCGAAGTGGAGCAAGATCTCGGATCATGTACGGGAGAGCATATGGCAGGACCTCTTGGTAAGTGTAAAATTATATACTATTATATATAATCACTTTACAATTTACCGACTAAGTATAAATGTATAACTTATATTTTTTCAACATATATACAGAGGACAGTGGACTTACAAGGGAAGGACGTGTCGCTTTGCCAGCGCCACAGGAACTCAAAAGTGGCAAATAATTATAGGGATACGATGTCTACCATAAGAAAAACCGGGAAGAAGCCACAATGGATGGGCACTAACGTCTGGGATGCTTGGGTCACATGGTGGTGTAGCAACAAATTCAAGGTAAGTCTATCAGATATCACCTTAATTTATTCAGTACAGAATACATAATTTATACCTTTAAAATATAATCTTAATTTTTAATTTGCAGGCGGGGTCGGACAGGAATTGTGCGAACATGCAGAAAAATCCTGTCACACACCGTGGTGGCTCAAAATCATTCCAGCACCATCGCGAGGATCTGGTATATTAATTAATTGCAATTATGAACAGTTATTACATTTTTAGTATAAATTTGTATGAACAACAATAATATACACCAATTATTGCAGAAAAGAGCGCGTGGGGGTCCCGTCTCGTATATGGACGTGTTTGAGCATACTCATGCCGTTAGGCAGACATACGACAAGGGATTAGTGTCATATGCCTGACATGAGGATGATATAGCATACCCCGCACATGTAAGTATATTTTAAGTTATAAGTTATTAATAATGATCATTTTAATTAATTTGTTATAAACTGTTATAATAATGTCATGTAATATTTATTTGTATTTAATTTTGCGTTGCAGAAAAAATTTATGCAGGCACGTGCGCAGATGCTTGAGCATTCCAGACAGGAGCAGTTGACCACTGACGAGGAGGACGCGATCTTTGACTCTGTTATGAACCCGACCCAGAGAAACAGGCGCTACGGCTACGACGACCAATCAGTAATTTATAAAAATTAATTACGTTGCAAAATTTGCTTAATTTTTATAAAAGTTACATAATAGCTTAAACTTATTTCGACTTGTTTTGTAGGCTCGGACATCACAAAGGGCTTACCGAAGGGCTCAGGATAATGCGGAGATTAATGAGCTTAGACATCAGATTGCACAGCTGCAAGAGCAGGACCACCTCCGAGCAGTGCAAATGGAGCAGCTCAACTAGCGTTTGGCCGAGTATGTGGAGCGTCATGGAACATTCCCTTCGTCCGGTGGTTCCGGAGCTGATGATGAGTCTTGAGGTACGATTTGCAGTTTTTTTTAGACATGTGATGTTGGATGTAATTTTTGTATATAAACATTGAGTGATGGCGAGGTTAATTTATGGACATGTGGTGTTTGACATTGATTTGTATGGTTGATTTGGTGGTTGATTTGTGGAGTTGATATGTGGAGTTTGATGTTGGATGTAAATATTGATGTTGGATGGGTGAGATTGATGATGGAAGTTTTGTTTTGTATTGATTGAATATGTTTGCTTTTGATATTACGATGTTTGAGTTTTATATTGATATTGATTTCAGCTTATATATGTCGCTTATATATTGATTTTGATGAGTTGTGTTATATATTGGAATGAAAGTGATGCTGTGCAACATAATTTTTTTTATCCAGATTTCCGACGGCTTATTGGCCATATATTTCGACGGCTTTCTGGGCGAAATTTTCGACTACATGCGACGACTAACGACGGCTTAATGGAAAATTGCCATGCCGCCTTGGAAAGTGCCGTCGGAAGAACCGTCGCCAGCCGTCGTAATAGCTTCATCGAAGCCGTCGGAAATGGATGAAAGTCGTGGTCCGTATTCCGACGGCTCGCGACGGCCGCGAGCCGTTGGAAATCCCTGTTTATCTTATAGTGCTACGAGTATATAAGCACGTCCAGGTGGACTACATCTAATCACAATGTGCATGTATTAATTCAACAATGCACTTTGTAACATTTTTTGAAGCATGTATAAAATTTTATTTACAGATATAGTAAACACTTCCTTAATGAATATGTATCCAAATTCGTAATTAATTAGATATATTATATTCAATAAATGAAATGTTATTGGTAGTCGGAAATAGGAAAAATTCAATAAATTAATTAATAAACTCATTGTGCCGACTTGGAGCCCATGACTTGATACCGAGTCGTGTGGTTAGCTGATGAGATGCCAATTACTTAACCAAAGATTGAAGATAAAATAATGCGCACAAAGTTTGAAGGTGTCACAACTCGGCCTCGAGTTGTGAAGCACAACTTAGTACCCAATTGACATTGAAATGATGATCTGACCATGTCCTTCCTCTATAACCTCCAACCGAATATGGGGCGAAAATTTTAGAGTTTACTTCGTTGATAGTCGTTTATAAATAGAAGAAGGATTACTTAGAAATTAGATCTTTTTCTGATATCTAAAATAACAGATTTTACCTTGGCACTCTGTTAGATCCTTACTTGAGTTGTAAGTAACCGAGTTGTAAAATCATTGTTGTAAAAGAAAGTAGAAATCAGCAACAAAGTTGATAGCGAATGTAGGCTATTGATTTTAGCCGAACCACCATGAATTCTGTGTGTTATACCTCATTTTTGATTTCTTTATTTCCATTTTTGATGCAAATACATTGACAATGCTCTTAAGCATGATTTGTTAAGCATCATTTGGATTAATTAAAACATGAACAATATTTTGTTATTTGGAATCCTTTGATGCCACTTTGGTCCTATTTCATTTATTGTCTCTGACTGGACTAACAAATATACCTAATGTATGTGGCAAACAGAATGTGATGTGTCTCGAATCTATGATATATCAAATATTAGGTTACATTGATAAAACATACATAGGATGAGAGAGTAGAAAAATAAGAAAACTTGTTTGACTTGTAATTAAGACAAAATGGAACATCACTAATAGCATATGCATTTACGAAATTGGTGGAGGCATCTTCAAATTCTATTTGCTATGTTTTACTTTTATTTTCTTATTTTATATGTTTAGACATGTTCATGGTACCCATCGTACTTCATCAACACTATTGCTCGTGAGTTTGTAGCATGCTATAAATATAGAACGCTTTTAGGTTGAAACCCACAATTAAACACCAAGAAAGAAAGAAACAAAACAAAAATTGTATTGATCGACAGTAACGTTTATTAATAGCCGATTTCAACAGAGGTTAATAATTATTTAATCTAAATTAATCAACAATGGTGTTTGATATTTTTCCATTAATAATCTAAACATTGCGACATGAAGAAAGTAGTTAAACATAATAATGTCATTAGCAGAGCATTATTGTGAACAAAGTAATCATTGCCTTGAAAAATTTAGTTGTAATGTTTACAACTAAACCAAGTAGTATATGCTGAGAGGACTTTGTAAAATGTGTTATGTAAATTTTCCTCGTAAATTTATTACTACAAAGTCACTGGACAAACCAATGAACATCAAATAGTTACATTGAATGTTGATTACTGATATCTGACAACTATGATGGCATGTTATTTCTTCCTGCCTTCTCGTCATTCATAAAAATAAGTTGAACGTTTCTTTTATTCACTTACACTTAAGACATGTGCATCGGTTCCCCAACTTATAATACCAACAAAATTAATCAGTTGTTTGCGAGACACAAAATAATACAACGAAAAAGTAGAAACTTTGATAGAAAGCAATTTCCACACAGTCAAACAGTTAAGAAAATTTCTAATTTACTTCGAAACTTATGTAGAAGTTTGCATACTTGAAAGCAAGGAAAGAAAATATAAGGTAGATTTGATAGCTCTTTAGCTTTCCTGCATAAAAGTGGAATTGCTACTCGTGTACCTAAGTGAGTGCAACAATTGAAAAGCAGAGTTAAATATCACAAAAACGAACATGCTTATTTTCTTATTTAAGTAACATAAAAGAATTATGTACAGGTAATACAGAGTAACTTGTAGCATTAAAAAGCTAGAAGGAAAAATAAACAAAACAACAAATGTGATATATCAAACCACTTGAAGCATGGCAATTGCATGAAAAGGTTTACCAAACTTTCCTTTAAATAATAAAGGGTACATAAAATATGTAGAAACAGAACTAAATTAAGGATTCTATACAAAATAGGATGTGGGCCTTTAACAACAACATCTATAACTAAACCTATTGAAAATAGTAAGTACCTGAAAACCAATCGAGTTGTCAAATTTGAACGTAGTGACTGCAAACAAACTTAATATGATAGTCGAGAGATCGTTCAGAAGACATTGATATACTGGATATGAGTTGGAGGAGGATTTACAAATTATTTGATGAAAATCTGGGCGATGGTAATCGAATCATCGGATGAATTTGTTTAACCGTCGTTGAATAGGAATGGGGAAACTAAATGAGGTGACTTTGAAATGAAGGAAAATAGTGCTGCCAGCAATGTTGGGGTCCTGATTTTATATTTAAATAATTAAATAATAGAAGATAAGAAGGATATGAAAGTAGTTGTAATATATTAGTTAGACACATTCTAATTGTTTTAATTTATCCCACATCATCAAAAATACATTAAGTGTTGTTGTATATAAGCTAAGGAATAAAGAAAGAAGTTGTTCCAATAACATCTAATTGAGTTGAGATGATGTCATGAAGGTTAATAATACGGCCCATGAACAAATGGCATGCAAATTGAGCGATAAATAATTTTAGCTACTATGGAGATGTAAAGGGTATTTTAGGAAATTCGAAAAGACACGGATGAATCCTATTTATGGAATTCTCATTATTAATAATAGAGATGTTTAATATTTATAAGTAAGGGTGAGCAATCTTTGATTAAACCAAATAAGCCAACCAAAACAGTTAATTTTGGTCGGTTTTGTTTGGTTTTGAAACTAGATTGATTTATAATCGGTCCGTACAAAAGTCTAGTTTGGTTATCGGTTTAATCAAATTAACCGAACTTTTTTTACGTTATCAAAATCACCAATGTTATAATGATTTTTTTAGATTAATCTAGCGGTGTAAATAAATTTTATTTATCATATATGTGTCAAAATTGCTATTAAAAGACACACGACTACTGAATAACAATACTCAAATTGTATATTTATGTTTTATTTTAAAGTAAAATGAATATTAGAAACATAAAATGCATATCATTTTTAGTTCGGTTAAGCCTGGTAACCAATGTTGGTTGGGTTTGAGTTTCATTTTTGTTATTTTTTGTTTGGTTTAACAATTTTTATCATGGAACCTACCAAAATGCTGACCTAAGTTCAAATCAATTAATTTCTCGTTTTATTTCCCGCTAATCAAAACCCTAGTTATTTAAAAATATATATTAATTGTGGTTAAAATTTCTTAAATTGTAGAGTGAAGAATGTCGTGAAATGTAAGAGAAGTGAAATCGCGATTTAAGGGAGAAGGATTGGAAAAAAGGGTGGAAGAGTAGGACGAGGATGAATCTGAGCAAAGTATCGTGCTTAGGTAAAATCCTTGTTTATTTGAATTTTGGAGTGTGAAATCATGACTGCATGCTGCATTTGATTGCTGAAACACGTAGAGTAGATTGTACAAAATCCACAAATGGTTTTCCTTTATATGTACTTAAAGAGTTAGAGTCGCTCTGTTTATTAGTGGAGTATAATATTTTGTATGTTTTCACTTGTACCAGAGTTAAACTATAAACTTTGCAATTGAACTTGGGGTAAATTGGAAGTTTTTCGAGTGTAATTAAGCCTATCATACGGAGTGGTATAAAATTTTTGGTTTGCATGAATGATCAGAAGCAAAATCAATAGGGGAGTAATTTAAGAATGTTAATAAAGGTGCAAAATTATTTGTAAGTACTGATGTAGGCTGTGTTTAGATGCTTTAGAAGATACCAGAGAATGTAAGATTGAGCAATAAGTTCCTGATAATAATCTAAATGCGCAAAAAACTCTACATCTCTAATTACATATAACAAGTCTTCATAAAACAAGTCTTCCCCACTCATAAAATACAAACAGCATCGCGGACGCCTAATTAATGTGGAATTAAATAAACATGCTACTGCACTTACACCTACATACATTTACATTTTAGATCTAAAAAGAAAACTTGATCATTTTGAAATATGATATTTTTCTAGTAGAAAAGTTGAAAAGTTGGACAGTAAATTCAATTACACTATCAAATCACAAATTTCATTTGGCGTCCTAAAAGGTATAAATCAAATTTGTAAGTCATATATGAAAATATGATATACTATTTTTAGAAAAATTGAAACAATGATTTGTCTTCATCGATCAAACATTTGCATTAAAAGTTTTCAAATGATATATAATTCGAAGTTTTCAAATGTCAACAGGAAAGTCAATCTTCCTTTAGAAAGAAAATCCACATTCATTCAAAAAATTAGGAAAGTTCAATGTTTTGAAAAGTTCGACTTCCTTTAAAAAAAAATCAACTTCCTTTTAAGAAAATTTAACTTCAAATAATCACTGAATGAAGTTCAGTTTGAAGCTTTGAACTCATGAAAGAATTAAGAGTTACACAGAAGATATTCACTGAAAGAGGTTCCATTTTATTTTCATATTGAGAAACCCAAAGTTAGAGTTTGGTTTAGCGATAAAAGAATAAAGTTCTATGGCTCTAATTCTGGTAAAAGAAAAGACAAGGTTCTCCTCGTAGTTTGAATATTTTCTGATCTAATTTATCATCATCATCAACCTAGTGCACAAGGGTCTAGGATGGGTAAGTTGTAAGCAGTCTTACCCATTTTCTATCTGATTAAACAATAAAAAGTAACTCAATCTGATGTGGGGAAGGGGTCTCCTGTGAATTCCACCCCCTCCCCCCCCTCCCCACAAAAAAAAAAAAAAAACAAAGCCCCCCGCGCCTCCTCCTTTCCGTTGAATAAGAAAATTATATCGATTCTGTATTATGGATTGAAATACAAGTTGCATTAAGAAATATGAAAGTATATTTAATTTTCACTTAGAACTAAAGTTGAACTTAAAATGCCAGGATAATAACCAGAATTGCCTAGACGGTTTTAAGTTAGAGAAAGTATCGCGGGTCCTTTTAAATTACGCCAAAAGTTTTTCTTTTTAATGCAGTTGATAAGTTTGGGTCCTATATGGCTGTGGCAACTTTTGAATTTTGTTGATGAGAAAATATGACATGGGGCCAATTATGATGAGTTACACTGACCAGATTATGTTAGGTATTTAGTTAATGTTTCACCTATCTTCATCTGGTTTACCCTTAGCTGCACCTAAAACTGAACTGAACTAACCGTAAAACTATATGAGAACTGTAGTCTTATTAACCATAAATATGCTGGTTTTATTTGCTACACATTACAGCCCTCTTGTGTTTTTTAGTATTACTTTTTGTTGTGCTAAACCTTACCACATAATGCTGTCGTGCATGTATAGTTATAGTTATGGTCCTGAATTCAACATTGTGTTGTGGCCATATCTTGAAACTGATGCTCTTCAGCCACTTCATAAGATGTACACTGATACCAAACACAGAACTGCAAAATACAAATTATTTTACCGGGGATGTTAATTTGAACATTGAACAAAATAACAAATTATATCGTTGGTTGCTATAAAACCCGCTTACTTTAGAAGGAGACAAAATATTTATAAAAAAATACATGCATAAAATGAGAGCATATATTATTGTATGTTGGCTTTGAAAGCAAGCAGATTCCAAACTTGCATTAGTTTAATATATTATTATTATTTAAATGAAGAACACTAGCATGAATTAATGATACTCAGTTCCATGTGTATGTAGATGTACTATGTAGACAAGTGGACTACACCTCCACCTCGTGCACTTATCACTTATGACTAGTTGATTATCAGATTGGTATCAAGCCTAATTTATTTCCTTTTGGTGTCAAGATAGCATCAAGTTTAGATTTGTCATAATTAGATGGATAATTTTATAACCAAATATTAACAACATTTTTCTTAGTCAGATACGATGAAAGGAACATCCAAAGAACTTTTGAAGGCCAACCGGTGATCTGGAAGATTTAGTTGCATCCAATAGCTTGGTGCCTAGCTGCAATCATCTTTTGGTGAGTGCAACGCATAAATATCTTTGAAAATTTATTCCTAAGTTATATTTCAAAAATGACAAGCTATTAGTCAAATTGATTTCAACTTTTTGCATGTTTACTTTGCACAATTTGATTAAAAATCTGTTCTGCAACTATCATTACTTATATGCCCTTTCGTACGGAGAGAAACTAAGTCACCAGTTTTAGATATTATCGTTCAGGTGGTCCCAATTGCAATATATTTTGATTTTATCATGATAAACTTTATACTCTTTTTTTCTCGTTGATACTGCTTCTGTCATTGTATATCATTTATAGACGCCATATTGTCCATGATTTTACATGTTTTTTGAAGGAATATCTCAATTAGAGTTTTAAATCTCCTTCATCTCATCTGAGATCTTACTTGAGATTCCCTTTTGGCACTTGGACGAGATGAGATTTCAAACGTAATTTTTAACTTATTTGATGTTCATCTCCCCAAAATGTAAGATTTCAACCTAAGATCTGAACCGAGATTTCGTCTGAAACCCAAGATTTAAAGGCTTGATCTGAATTCGTTTGCCTGTCTTCTTTGCCCAATTCGGTTTAACTATTTTTTTAATTAGGAAAAATATATTATTACTTTGGACTTGTTTTTACTCCCAGGACAACCTTGATTTAACTATTAATTTAACAGGAAATTATATATAATTACTTCGAAAGTAAAATACACACACATTCATCACATATCTTTTGATCCTAACAAGCGTTGTAGTTAGTGATTACTACATATATTTGAACAATATGCATATACATCATAGATATTTCTCCATCGCTTTACTAGAATGACCATGACTTCTATGGTGCGTTATTATCATTGCTGCTGCTGTAGTTATTATTATTAGTGTACGACTATATACACCCCAGTTTGTTATTCCCAACACCATGATGTGGTGGCCAGAAGCACAAAACGGGGTGGATTTAGCACCACACCCTCCGGTGGAGCTAAATGCACCCCGTTTTGTGCTTTTGGCCACCATATCATGGTGTTGGAAAGAACAAACAAGGGTGCATATAGCAGCACACTATTATTATTATATTGCAGGAAGATTACAAAGTATATTGATGCAACAATTAAGAGCAAGAAAACTGCTTTTGCTGAAGCTACAAGCATCTAATTTATTAAAGCCATGAGAAACTAGCATTTAGTTGGAACACCTGAATAAGACATTTTGAAATGAATACCTGGAAATTTAGGTATATGCTTATGTCTGTATATCATGCGTACCCATATTGATAGATAGATATTCAACGTTAATAGAGGGATACAAATTTTATACAAGGACAAATTTTGGATATAGGTTCGTTAAAAATACTTACTGCGGAAATAGACTCCGTTGAGAACTTATTAAAAAATAAACCTTGTTTTCATCGGATCAGCCTTTTGTGCATGCACACTTAAGTGGACATGTACAAAATGCAAATTTGTAGATATGCAAAGTGAGCACGTACAAATTCTAATATTGTGAAAACTAGATCTATTTTTTAATAAGTTTTCATCGGAGTCTATTTTTATTTAGAAGATTATATCTAAAATTTGTTCTTTCTACAATTCATTTGTTTTTTTCAAGTTGCTTCACATGTCTAATTTAATAAAATAAACTGAAAATGTATCTAAAATTAGCGCACTGTGCCAAAATCCATTTTTCTTCTCAAAATAAGATAAGATATATATTGAGCCAAGGTTTCAAATCCTAACATACTACAAAGTTTAAATAGATTCTGAAATTTATTAATTAATTGTGGATTAACATGATTCGTATTTTAATGTGTATATATACTAGTATTCTAAAATTTTTGCTCCATGTATGTAGGTTATTTGATGACATTTAAATATGTGAAACCATCAATTTTTCTTCTTCTTTGTAATTAAATTTGATTTTGATGCATGAGCTTCCATATCCAAACCTTTGTCCTGCTTCCTTTTCTTTTACCTTTCTTCCATTTTTATTTTGATTTGGAAACAATATATTTAAATTGTAGATTTCCAGCAAGTATCTTAATATTTTTTATCTCAACATGAGTTGAATGATTTTTATCAGTTGTTTTGAATTAGCGTTTGAGAATCAAATTGTAACTGAAGTTATTCAATTTAAAACAGGATTCAAACCACAATATTTGAAGATTTTTATGATAGTTGTTCTGGGTTCTGCAACTGATTTCAAATGTAAAATAGAAGTTTTGATACCATGTTCCCGTCCATAGAATTAAAAGTACAATATGCGCCCCATATTAATATTTTTCAATTTCATGTACCCCATATGCATTGTACTTTCTCAATTGTTTTTAACTTTTCATTCACACCTTTTCTGTATATTAATGAGTGGGTCTAATTGTATGAGATGATATGTGTAGCATCTTTCGTGCAATTATTCAGTCAGTGACACTATCAATTTTAAGATTGTAAAAACAATCTAAAATGACATAAGTAATTGGTGGAGGTAGGGACTTTTGTACTGTTGTTCCAAGTGTCAGCTATAATGGAAAATATAGTTCATGTTGTCCTGATTGCTAGAGCATAATTTAACCACGATGACATATTCCATACTATAATTTTAAGTTGATGCTGGATCCACCATTCTAGCTTCATCCTTGTTCATGCTATTATCATTGTATTTCGTCTCTGTTTGAAAGCTTTAGTCACTAATTTTACATGCATCCAGCTACCTCAGTTCAGGCTTATTTTTATCTATTAATTTACTTATTTTGTTGGACAAATTTTAGGAAAAAACTTATTCCAACTATAAGCCTCGTTGCAAACTTTCAAAGCACAAGCACAAGTTTTTTTTTTTAAAAAAATGTAAGCACAAAACCTAAGTTGGTGAAAACTATGCATATTTTTGTCAAGTTTGCAATGAGACTTATACTTGAAATACGGGGTTTTTAAGCCTTTATTCTAAAGTTTGTCCTCTTTTTTGTTGAGTTGAAGGCCATCTCCTATCTTTTATTTATTTTACTTTTTTTTAAGCAAGAACAAATTAACATGACTTAAGTTTGTTTTATCATTATTCTGAATGTATAATTCATGCAAACTTATGAACTGCAGAAGCTTCTTGCAACGACCCCGGATTTTAATTAAATTTAAATTGATAATTAATTGAATTTTTGAAGACAATTTGTAAATTAATTGTAAAGTGATGCGAGTTTCTCCGAATTAAAATAAATTCTGTATAAATCATTTTAAAATAAAAATATTGTATATATATGTGTATGGATATATATATGAGTAAATTTGAAATTATATATATAGATATATATATTTGATTTGAATTTAAATCGTAAATAAATGGTTTAAAAATAAACATATAAATATATATGATATAAAAGTATAGACAATTGACACAACTATAAAAATAAATAATGTTAGGTTTGGAATTGATATATTCTTTTTCTTCCGCTGTGTTGTTATACTTAATGGTGTTATAAGCTCTGGCAAGCCAGATTCGGCGTTTGAATCTGCGGCATTTTGAGTACAAGTGAAGTACGGATGCCGATTTTCGAAGGCCGAGTCCGGGATCGTCACATTTGGTATCAAAGCTAAGGTTAAACTTTAGCTCAGGAGTATAACACATTAAGTAGCTCATTAGAGATAGGGTGAAGTATACCCTAGAATGAGTATCTCTAAGATATCCGTCCGTACGCCTCAGTAAATTCTCTTACTATCCACTGATAGTGAGTATGAGTGCAAGAAGAGGATGAGATAGGGGACAGGGGGATACGACTATAAATGGTCAATACCCTGTAACAACAAAGAAATAATCTTTTCTTTATTAATCTCTTTTGTTCAACATCTCTTTTCTCAATTCTTTGATAGTTCCTGGTAGATCCAGGAAGAAGAAATTCGATAAATTTATATGGGACATAAACTCCGGATGGACCAAAATTGTTTGTTGGATGAATTGTTTGCTTTGATTGCTATGGTTGGTAGGTATACCCTGGTTTTTAAACTAAAAGTTTTGGAATTGTATCCTTATATCTGTTTATATTTGGGTCCCGATATGTTCTACGAATGGTTAATTATCCTTCGAACTAACCGATGCCACTGCATATTTCGTAGATCTGGATAACTCGAGTATTTTGTGAAGTGTCAAATAAATTCGTTCTCGTATCTATTGTTGATATTCTGATTTGGTAAGCCAAATGCAGAATAGATATTCAGTTGATTTGATGAAATTTTCTTCATCTATCTTTGTGTCTTCTTGGCAATTTCGAGGACGAAATTCTTTTAAGGAGGGAAGTCTGTAATGACCCCAGATTTTAATTAAATTTAAATTGATAATTAATTGAATTTTTGAAGACAATTTGTAAATTAATTGTAAAGTGATGCGAGTTTCTCCGAATTAAAATAAATTCTGTATAAATCATTTTAAAATAAAAATATTGTATATATATGTGTATGGATATATATATGAGTAAATTTGAAATTATATATATATATATAGATATAGATATTTGATTTGAATTTAAATCGTAAATAAATGGTTTAAAAATAAACATATAAATATATATGATATAAAAGTATAGACAATTGACACAAATATAAAAATAAATAATGTTAGGTTTGGAATTGATACATTCTTTTTCTTCTGCTGTGTTGTTATACTTAATGGTGTTATAAACTCCGGCAAGGCAGATTCGGCGTTTGAATCTGCGGCATTTTGAGTACAAGTGAAGTACGGGTGCCGATTTTCGAAGGCCGAGACCGGGATCGTCACACTTCTTATGATGATACATTACATATTATGAACAAAACAAGCTAATTAATTGCACACGAGTAAGATTTTCTTCCCCTTGTTTGAAAATTCTTAATACATATATAAAGATCAAGTATGACTACTGATAAGAGTGATAAAACAGCTGATTTGAGAAGCTAGAGACCCCCAATTCAAATATGAGACAAATGGGTATAATAGTTAAAATCGGTGTTACAATTAGCTAATTCACACAGTTATAACACAAAATCATTCCTTATATATATGTATGTGTGTGCAACCACACACTAACATGCATACATGTATATGTATATACTTTCAAATTTATGAGCAAAGCAAAGATTATTGGATCTTCAAAAATTGAATACACACACACATACACACACGGTAGTAGTTTAGTTTACAATTACCATGAATATATAAAGACTGAATTTACATTACAAGTATTCCTCCAATGCTAACTTGACTAATATGACATCACACCCATAGGGGTTGAATATTTTCTCATATGAAGATAGTGAAATCTGTTAACGCAACAATTAAGAGCAAGAAGACCATGATTGCGGAAGCTATGTGTTATCCCATCTTTTGGTCAAAGCTGGAATATCAATAAATTGGCAAGAAAGGATGAATATCAGGATTGGAGATCGATTAAAAACAAGGTTGTGATCGATGTCGTTGAAATTTGGCCAAGCTCCGATCAAGATATAATCGATTGGGAATGATGATCAAAGCTAGGAGAGGCTACATTTCAAATTTCAAGTTAATCGGAGTTCATATGAAGGAGATATGATCGATACAAGTTAAAAGGATATGGTGTTCGTATCCATCAAATAGGTGTGGTGATGATCGATTCGAATCCGTCGGATTCGTATCCATCGGGGAACTGAAGTGGTAGTCTGTTCGAATCCATCAAGTTTCTTCATATCCATCGGGGAACTGAAGTGGTAGTCTGTTCGAATCCATCAAGTTTCTCCTACTTCGAACCCATCGGATTGAAGTCCTTCGAATCCATCAGAAGGCAACTCGTTCGTATCCATCAGATCAGGAGGGCCTAAGTCGACACGGTAAGCATGGATACGAACGCAGCGAAATCTCCGGAGTGACTCGATCAACTCGGCGAAAAAGGCGGATCGATACGAAAGCTGCGCTCCACGTAATCATAGAGTCACATGCCACCATCGATTCGAAGGAATCGATACGAAGGGATCGATTCGAATGAAGGAGCCTGACGAAAAACACTATTTCGAATCGATGATATCTCACGATCTACAAGTCCGAATGCTATGAAATTTTCACAGAAGCCTACGTGCATGTTGAAGAATGTCCTCACCAAATTTCAGCTCGATTGGATCATTTCTTGATCGATACGAAATTGCTTCGTATCGATCCCGAAACGGGCCCAGATTTCTTGGGCGCGGGCATGTGGGCCCACTCATGTGCCAGAAGTGGTCTCCCTAAATTTAGGCGAAATATCAGCCTCCTACACCTATAAATAGAGCCTCAGGTCATTCAGGAAAGGGGATCGGGATTCAGAAGCGACCAAACTCTACCAGATTCAGTTCTACATTTCATCATCACTGTTAAACTCGAATTTCTTCATTGTAATCGCTGTAATCAACTGTAATCAGCGAAGAACATCAATAAAAGAAAACCTTTGAAGTGGATGTAGGCCGAAGATAGCCGAACCACTGTAAATCTCGTGTTTCTGTTCATTATTTCTGAATTGTGATATTCTGTTCGCTTAGATCTGAGATTCGTGTTTGAATATTTGCTGATTTGTGTTCATACACTGGTGCTTTCACGACATTCGGGGTTTGTGACCAATTTTGGCGCAAACACTATGGTCATCTCTTTTTTATCAAAGCTGATAATAGACTATCATTTATTTGTAAATCCTCTGAATCAAACATTTTGAAATGAACATATGGAAATTTGGGTGAGTATATATGTGCATATATTATGTATAGCCATATAGGTGGAGGGATATTTAGGGTTGAAAGTTGATTTTATGCCATTTTTACAAGCTCCTTCCACATGTCACGTTGTATACTAGAAAGTGGGAACTGGAAATATATCCAATATCAAATTAACAGACTGGACAAAATTTGAAAATCTATTTCTTCGCGAAATAAATTATAATTTGTGCTTCCGCAACAGAGTTGAGAAGTAAAAACAAGTTTTGATACCATTTCACTGTCCAGGTGAAGAGTATAACTTAAGCCCTCTTATTGATATCTTCTAATTTTCATATATGTTAATATTTCATTTACATATTTTCTTTACATAAATGAATGGGTCTAAATTTCTATTTGTATGATGTGACATTGTTCAACATCTTTTCTTCAATTACAATACGTGATTCAAAAACATGATCTATTTTGAAATTAAGAAAATAAAATAAACAAGCTAACATGACTGGTAACTAACATTTTACTTTATGTACAACAGCAAATTTGTCTGCTATTTCGGAAAATCTTGTTCTTATGGTCCTAATTGGTAGTCCATAATTCAACCACATTCCCATATTATAATTTATGGTTGCTTTCCTTTGTCTTTACAGTTCTAGCTTCATCTTTCTTCATGTCGTTGTCATCATCCTCATCCTTCGTTGATGGCTACAGTTTATAAATTTACATGTATCCAGCTACATCAATTCAAGCTTACATTCTTTATTAAGTTGGAGCTCATCTCCTGAATGAATTTTTATGACTTCAGTTTGATCCAACATTTTTTTTGAACGTATGATTCTTCCAAAATCTTGAACTGAAGAGGTAGCTTATATAATGATAAATTACATATATTATGAAATGACTGAGCTTCTGCTACTCATTATTATGAACTGAAGAGGTAGCACACAAAAAGAATCTTAATAAATGGATATAACTTTTAAAAAACAAAATATAAGACCATAACGTTAATCTAACAAATCAACTCTGAAACAGAAGGACTCTTCTTCATTCCTCCTTGCTCAATATCATAACTTCTCGGACTACATGAGTCGTTAAAAGTAGGATTCAAGCTTCCGCTACTCATTATTCTTCTCAAATCAGACCTCAGCTTTTGTAATATAGGTGAGTCAATCACTTCTGGCTCAATTGTTTGCTTCAGCATGTTAATTGCTAACATCCCTGAACCCAAAGGTTTGGCAACGATGCTGTTATCAGCCATAACAATATTACGACAAAGTGGACATGTCGAATTTGACATGAACCACATGTCAATGCATTCGATGTGAAACCCATGCTTGCATTTAGGTAATAACCTTATATTTTCTCCATCTTTTATATCTGATATACAAACTGCACATTCATCAACTCTGTCCTCTTGTTTAAAATCTTTAGAACAAAACGTAATGACCGGTATTGATTTCAAGATGTTTGAATCAAGGGGTTTCTTTGTGACGTTAGGTTGATATTGAGCAAAGACAAGATTGTGATGAGAAGACCTCAATATTCCCATAGTTCCTGAATATCTTTTTGCACGAAGATAAAGAACTAACGCAACTATAAAGAGCAAGAAGATTGCAACCACGGAAGCTACTGCAATTTCCCCTGTTAAACTTGCTGAAAGACTAGAATTTGTTTGTGGAAAATTTGTGGCGGAATCAGACATATTGAAATGAATACATTGGTAATAGTTGGTTGGTGTATATGTGTTTATATAGATGTTCAAACTATCAAGTTTGTGTTGAATTTGAATGCTTGAGGGAATTGAATAGGGGTCTGACTATATGTACAACAGTTTAATATGGCGATTTCTTTTTAGTCCACTTGGTAATTTGTTTGGTACACCTTATCTCTTCTTTTCTCTTTGTCACAATAGCTGATTGTGCTATATGTTCTTCTCTTTGTAGCACAGACCAAGTTGCAAAATTGAAAGCTGAACGATCTGGGAATTTGTAAGGCATGCAAATTTTCTGTTTTCTTATGTCGAATTGATTGATGTCTATGTTGAAGGTGATGTCCAGTTGGCAACCACTACCTTATTTTTTATAATGATACGGTGCTTCCAAGGGTATGCCTTTATACTATATAAATATATATTTTATTACTCATGTTAAATGTATTCATAATGTTGCCTCAGATTTAGATATTATTGATGCGTATGCTTTTGTGTATCAGGCTATCAGCCGCATCGACAACTTCCCATTAAGGTATTTTCAATTTAGTGTCAATTTGTTTTATTCTATGGTAATTAACCATGTTGTAAAGTTCTCCGTTTTTTATGTACTGAATAGAATACACCTCTATTTGTAATCCCTTCATATCCTCTGCAACCTTCCTGTGTGCACCTCCGTCTCAAGAAATCACAACCACACATCTCTTAATCAAATAAATTGATTAAAATAGTTAATGAAAAGCGAATGGCAGATGTATTCGAGAACAGAGAACCTGAGATGATTTACAACCAAAATGCACAAAAAAAAAAACTCCTACTTAAAACACTCATCCTACAGAATTTCTTGTAAACTCATCCATAGTACGATTTAATAACAATTTGCCACTCCTAATTACAATATTGCCCTCTTATATTAATAAGCTTCTAATGTAATAAATAGAATTGGACTACTATCCCTTTCACTAAGAAGTCACAAATTTTATTGTCTTTTTTAAGAGGGACATTATGTATATAAAAAGATCAAATTCTTAAAAGTCATTCTTCCTTTCTAAGAAGAAAGATATTCTTCCTTCCTGAGAAAGAAGATAAAGAAAGACATCTTTCTTCTTAGGAAGGAAGATACTTTTCGTTCTTAGGAAGGAAGATCCTCTTCCATTTTAGTTGTTTAAAAAGAAAGACATTCTCCCTGTTTGTGAAGAGTCTTCCCAATTTCTTGTTTTTTTAGAAGAATATTATTCTTTTTATGTGAGAAATTACAAAATTATTTTTTACATATACACAGATCATCATCATTTTGAAGAGAATTAAATTAGTGATTTAATGGTGAAAGCGGGGCATCAGTTCGGATTTTCCATAAAAAAGTTGTATCATTTTGAAGATTGAAAGAGAGGATGTTAATTAATGAAGAGGGTAAACTAGGAATATAAGTTGGTTAGAAAACGGTGAACTAATTGGGTATATGGAGTCTGTGGACTGACTACGAAGTCCCTAATTTTAATGCTTGGATAAAAACGATGTTACAGTTTATTAAAACATGTAAATTAGGTTTCTACTTCTTTATGTCTACTACATAACTTTAATTTTATATTTTTAATACCAAATAATATTAGTGAAAATTTTATTAATTTTATCAAGGACGTTTAGCTAAAATGATTAGATGTATGACGTTTTAGACAAAAGTTTCAGAGGTCATGATTCGAGTCCCTGAGACATCATAATGAGTGTTTTGTTTGAAATAAATATCACTATTGTATAAAAAAAATTATTAAAATTTTGTGTTAGTGATTTTTTGTTTTAGAGAAGATGAGAGACAGAGAAGAGGAAAAATGTGGGAATGTGAATAGCTACATTATAGAATATTCAAAACCATACTTGTTTAAATATAAGTTTCACAAGAGAAAAGCTGACCTCTTTGAGCATCCAAATGTTTTCTTTTGGGTTGAAGAGGAAGACCATGCATGTTAACACATACGATTGCCACTATCGACTATCCGACCACCAAGCTAGGTCATGTTTGGGTTTGGATCCAAATTATATTTTTAGCTAGAATTTTCATTTGAACAAGCCAGTTTTAAGTCCATTTACAAGTCCAACAAATGCTTCCCTTCAACGGAAATAGTTGTGGCCCAAAGGACCGACGTAATTCCTAATGCCTATATAAAGGCATAGGATCTTCTAGATTTAATTAAGAAAATTTTCTAACTCCCTTCATTCTCTCTTTCTCCTCGACTCTCTTTTAATTTCAAAAATAATTATATCGGTTTGTAATATTGCAGATCATGAACTCGAAACTCTTCACTGCAGTTATCCGTACAATGGTTTGAATCAACTTCGGTAATGCCACCGCAGTTGATTAGAGAGAATAACGTCTTGACTCCATTATATTTTGGAAGACGGTTTGCCATAACTTTGAACATCCAGAGATGGCAAATAGCGTCTTAGGAAAAACGTCATCACGTGCCTTGAAGCAATCACTGTTCGTTTGATTACTACCGCTGCTGTCTCAATTTACCAGAATCCAGGTTTTCCATCAATAATCTTAAGACGTAGCAGAATCTAAGTACGTATTCGAGTACAGCTGCAACACGAGCATCCAAGGCGAACCAAAGGCGGCGACATCACTTCATATAGGAAGAAAAGATTTGGACGCTAGCATCTCTTCAATCTCACACTCAGCAACATCAATGCAAGTTGAGCAGGCATCTTCTATTCAAGTGAAGTCAATGGCGAAGCAACTCTCAAACTTCATGCAGCGACAAACTTAATTTTGGGGGCGCAAGTTTCCAAACGAAGAATTTTTTTTTGGCGGCACCACTTTTGTTTTTGAGGAAGATGCCAAGCACGAACTTTATTCGAGGCAGAGCGGTGAAATTTTATTGGATAAGAAGGCTAATTTTATTTCTCTAATAAGAGCATTCTCAACCAAGCAGGTTTCCAAACGTCAATTCTCACGAAACCAACTAAAAGTCACATCCAATGGGGAAAAAACACAAACATCCTTAACCGACTAAGTTAAAACCGGTTAAGGCATGCGCTGTGAATTGCAATCCACAGTCGTTGGATTGCAATCCACATGCTCATAGCAAATAAATCTGAAACGTCCCCTTACAAAATTTTTATAAAGCTGGCTATAGAAACATTAAAAAAATGGTTTTAGTTGGTTATAAATAAAGCCGGCTATACTTAACTGTCTATATTATATAGCTAGCTAGAAAGTAACCTTCAGGGTTGCCAAAGCAACCCGAAGTAGCCAACCAACTCCCTGTCGGGGGTCGGTTGCTTCCAACCGACACACGGTTGAAAATGCTCTAAAGAGTGAACATAATTTTGATTTGGGATTTGGACAACACATCACGTGAAGAAAAAGGAGATTTGTTTTCTTTTGCAAATTAAACCATGCAGTTTTGTTTATTTTATTTTCAGTATTTGTATTTATTTTAAACTCGAACTCTAGATTTATTCTAGGTTGAGCTATGATTTGTAGTTAAGAGATTCTTGATTTAAAGGAGGGTTAATGCAGAGTTATTAGACATGAAGTTAGAATATTTAGTAGAAAAGCTTGCAAGTTTACACGTTGTATGCGTTAATATTTAACTCTAATAGTAACTTTGAATGCAATATTAGACACTAGACCAAAGCTGGTATATCTTTCTGTCATAACTTTTCTACATCTTAACTGATATTTTATCAGTAAATTTGCGGAATATTTTTATATACCCTATTTATCCACCCTCTAGGTATATTGCATGATCTTACAATTTGAGCTTTAATATCTCTTGCAGCCTAGGAATGTTGGAATATTTTTCAACTCGATGTCAAATTTGTCTTCCTAAATGGAGTGTTAGAATAAGAGATTCATGTGGAGCAACCACACGGCTTTGTAAGTAAAGGCAACAAAGGTAAAGCGTTAAGGCTAAGAAAAGCTTTGTATTGTCTGAAGCAAGCTCATCGCGTATGGTATAACAGAATTGATTGGTATTTCATTGGCCAAGAGTTCAGGAAGAGTAAGAGTGAGCCAATGCTATACATCAAAATCCAAGGTCAATGTGATACTCTCATTGTTTCCCTATACGAGGATGATCTTATCTACAAGGAGAAAATATATCTAAAGATGACAACTGCATTCAAAGAAGGCACAATGAAAACGTTTGAGATGACCGAACTTAGCTTGATGATTTACTTCCTCGGCATAAAGGCAAAACAACGAGAGGAAGAGATATTTATCTCTCAAAAGAAACACACATTAAAATAGTAAATTTCAATTGCCAACTTAGCAGTCTTAATTTTTTTTAAGATATGTAAATAATTCAAAATACAATATTTAATATTGTTTATGCTTAGATGAGGAAGGAACCAATGAATTCAGTCTGAGAAAGAATTAAGTCCAAACTGTATTGAAAACGGTAGATTTAATTTGGTACATAATTTGATCAAAAAGTATAAATAAATGCCTTGAACATTCTTTACCAATCTAAAATAAATCTAAGTATTAGTTACCAGTGTTAATAAACAAATCTGAATTTAGCCCTAATCAATTCATGAGAAAACAAACAATAAATAATCAAAAATTAGCGGAAGCATATCAGAGTCCATTGAATCGATTGTACAAAGATTATGATCTTATAAGAAAACAGTTTTCTTTTGTTTTTAATTTCTCTCTGATGGGAAGAAGAGAAAGAAAAAGACGACTATTTCTTGGGGACCACAACTGTTTATATTAACCGATAATAATCAGTTATTGGATATTCGTAATTTGCCCCCTCATCAAATTGTAAATATGACATATGGTTTTTGCACATTTATTCCATGACATTAATACCCTATATTAATTATAATAGCATCATACAATAATACATATGTGCGCATAATAGGATTTTAATCCAACAATCTCCCACTTGGGCAACCTCCTTACAAATGTACAACTTTATGAGCTCAAATTATAAAGGTATTTTTTAACAATCTTGTCCATCAACCATATCTATATAGGATCAAAGTGGTCTTCACCATATTAATCATAACTAAACCCATTAATGGTCACATACATATATACAGTCAAATAACATAGATCAATCATGGACGCGCAGCATGAAAATTACATGCACTGTGAACCAAACATGTCTATTTTCAACTGGTCCTCCTTAAATTTAAGTGAGGGCAGAATCAAAATAATTAAACAGAGTGAATGAACTGAATATTTCACTTCTGATCAGAAAACAACCAAATACATAAATGTCTTAAAAAAATATAAAACAAATAAAATACAAACTCCCACTAAACCATAATATCCTTAAATAATATAACACCCATATGAGCAGTGTACTCATGAAAGATCTTGGGTAGTAAACCTTTTGTGAGCGAATCTGCTATCATGAAGTTTGTCCCAATGTGCTCTATGGATATTTGTCTACTCTACACTCTCTCTTTCATAACCAGAAATTTTATGTCAATATGCTTTGACTTAGTTGAGCTCCTGTTGTTGTTGGAATACAACAATGCTGACTTATTATCATAATATAACTTCAGTGGTCTTTTTTACATTTTTCAAAATGCGCAGCCCAGATACAAAATTTCATAGTCATATTCCTTGGTTTGATGCCTCATAACATGCAACAAATTCTACTTCCATAGTGAAAGAAGTTAAAGTGTTTGTTTAACGCTTTTCCAGGATATAAATCCACCAGCTAACAGATTAAATATAGCCTGATGTAGACTTTCTGCTATCTTAGCACCCAGCGAAATTAGAATCAGAATACCCTACGACCTCCAAATGATATGATCTTCTATAAGTGAACATGTAATCTTTTGTTCTCTGAAGATACCCCATAACCCTCTTGGCTGCTTTCCAATGGTCTATACCAGGGTTGTTTAAGTATCTGCTTAACATCCCAACGACGTACGCAATATCCGGACGCATACATACTTAAGCATACATTAAACTCCCAACAGCTGAAGCATATAAAATCTTTTGCATTTCCTAAATTTCAAGGTTACTATTAGGGCACTGACTAAGACTGAATTTATCTCCTTTAGTAACAAGGGTATCTCCTAGTCTACAATCTTGCATGCCAAACCTTTTGAGTACTTTACCAATATAGCTCTTTTGTGATAATCCAAGAATATCTCGAGAACGATCTCGAAGTATCTGAATATCTAATACAAAAAAGGCATACCCAAGATCTTTCATTTCAAAATGTTTAGATAGAAATCTCTTGGTTTCATGCAATAAGCCTATATCGTTAGTGGCAAGTAGTATGTCATCGACATACAAAACCAAGAATATATGTTTACTCCCACTGAACTTGTGATACACACAATCATCAACAATATTCATCTCAAAACCAAATAATATGATTACTTGATGAACTTGTAGTACCATTGACGAGAAGCTTGCTTAAGTCCATAGATGGATTTCATCAATTTGCAACCATATTCTTTGGATCTCCCGACACAAAGTTTTCTGGTTATACCATATAAATCGTCTCATCAATGTCGCCATTGAGAAGCTGTTTTAACATCCATCTGAAGTAACTCAAGATCAAGATGAGCAACAAGTGTCATAATTGTCCTAAAAGAGTCTTTCGATGAAACTGGAGAGAAAGTCTCTATAAAATCGATGTCTTCTTTCTGAGTATAGCCTTTTGCTATAAGGCGTGCCTTATACTTCTCCACATTACCATTTGCATCCCTCTTGGTTTTAAATATTCATTTACAACCAATTGGTTTTGCACCTTCTGGTAATGGGACAAGTTTCCAAACCTTATTGTCTTGCATGGACTTATACTCGTCATTCACACTTTGTAATGATCTAGGCTTTTCAACCATCGACCGTGGGTATACCCCCATCATAGCTTACAATGCTACCTCTCATTTGCTTTCACGGCTAGGCTCTCGACTAACAACCAACTAGAGTTAGAACTTTTCATGGCATGATGAAAGTTGATTGGGTCATCTTCCATCATTCCATTGTCATTCTCATGTTCTTGGAGAAATACAATATAATCATCTGAAATAGCACTTCTCCTTTCTCTCATGGACCTCCTTAATGGCACGGGTTTTTGTGGTTGTTGAGTTTTTTTTTCTTCTCGAACAATTGTTTCATTTTGAACAAGGGGCTGTACAAAATTGTCTTGTTGAGATTTCGAATTCACTTCTTGATCAATGATAGGTGTAGGAAACTGAACATTGTCAAAAGTGATAGTAGAAATTGGGTTTGAATCCAATTCCTCCTCAAAAGTAATGTCTTTAACTTTATTTCTCCCCCAAACTCAACATCCTTAAAAAATATCGCAGTTCTCATCTCAAAAATATTCCTAACTATAGGATCATAAAACTTATAGCCCCTAGAATGTTCAGAATAACCAATAAAATAGCTGCTCACTGTTTTGGAGCTCAATTTCTTTTCATGTGACCTATATGGCCTTGCCTCAGCTGGATCATCCCCAAATGTGAAAGTGCTTTAGACTAGGCATTCGACCTATTCAAAGTTCATAGTGTGTTTTTGCAGCTGCTTTAGTTAGTACTCTATTGAGAATGTAAGCTACTGTCTTTAATGCTTCTCCCTTGAGAGACTCCGGTAAGGTGGAATGAGCAATCATACTCCTTACCATATCCTTAAGAGTCATATTTCGTCTTTCAGCAACACCATTCATGCTAGGTGATCCTGGTATGGTGTACTGTGGGATAATACCACATTCCTCTAGGAATTTAGTGAATGGTCCTGGACGTTGTTCACTTGAGCCATCATATCGACCGTAGTACTCACCACCACGATCGGATTTGACATTTTTAATCCTTTTGTTGAGTTGATTCTCAACTTCAACTTTATAAGCTTTGAACACATTCAGCGATTGTGACTTTTCATGAATGAGATATAGGTACCCATAACGTGAGTAATCATCTATGAATGATATGAAATATTGTTGACCATTCCAAGATGCCATAGGAAATGACCCACAAATATTTGTATGAATTAATTCTAAGACGTCTGAAGATCTATTGGTACTTAATCTTTTAGTTTTGATTTGTTTTCCCTTGATGCAATCTACACAAACATCAAATTTTGTGAAGTCAAGAGATTCTAAAATGCCATCAGACGCTAAGCGCTCAACTCTACCTTTTGAGATATGACCCAAGCGCTTATGTCATAAGGATGTTGAATTTTCCTTATTTAATTTACGTTTAGTACCGCGTGATTCCACATGCAAGGTTTCATTATAGGATGCAACTGTTTTCAGCAAATAAAGATTGTCATAAACATTTAAATAACCAGTTCCAACAATATTCGAATTCAAAGTCAAAGTAAACTGATTGTTTCCAAATGAACAATAATATCCAAATTTGTCCAACACAGAAACAGAAACTAAATTCCGTCTAAATGACGGTACAACAAAAGTGTCTTTCAAATCCAAATAAAAACCAGTTCCTAATAACAACCTAAAATGCCCAATTGCTTCCACTTTTACTGATTGTCCATCCCCCACAAAGATGTGTCTTTCACCATTACTTGGTTTTCGATAGCTCAGGCAACCTTGCATAGAAACACTTATGTGAGTAGCAGCATCAGAATCTATTCACCAAGTGTTCCTAGGTACTGAAGATAAATTAACCTCAGAGCAGACTAAAATAAGAAACATACATTTCTTTGCACGCCATGCATGATATTTGGTACATTCCTTCTTCACATGTTCAGCCTTGTGACAAAAGAAACAACCCTTTGTTTCCTTTTGTTGCTTCTTTTGAGCCGGATCCTTAGCAACTTCATTCTTATATTTTCTTTTCTTGCCCTTATCCTTAGAGGTGCTTGCTAAATGAGCACTTTCAGTCTTCTCTTGCTTCAACCTTTCTTCCTCTTGAACACAAAATGAAATGAACTCATTAAGATCCACCTTTTCTTTTGACAGTTGTAACTGACCTTGAATTGCCTGAATTGTGGGAGAAGAGAGATAAGCACCAAATGCACAAGCAAGTCATCCGAAAGTTCAAGCTTTAATGTCTTCATCTTTGAAGCAAGGTGAGACATTTCCATAATGTACTCCCTTATGTTTTCCTTGCCCTTGAACTTCGTGGAAATAAGTTTTTTTTAAAAGAGTACTTGTTTCCGCCTTATCGCTTTTTGCAAAGCGTTTCTCAATTTTAACAAGGAAAGTTGTGGCATCGGTGATCTCCTCGGACACCGCACCCCTAAATGTTTCAGGTATGCCGCGCTTGATGATTATAAGACTCATACGATTTGAACGGTCCCACTTCTCAAAAATCCTCCTTTTCTCGGAGGAACTAGCATCCGTAAGAGAAGCAGGCCGATCCATCCTTAAAGCAAGGTCAAGATCCATGCAACCAAGAACAATGAAAATATTCTCCTTCCAGTTCTTAAAGTTATTACCATTAAGGACCGGTACTAAATTAAGGTTAGCAGATACAGTAGCAACAGCTGAAAAGAGAACATGATAATTATATAAATAACATGTCCATATAAGAATCCATATAAAACAATAAATTCAAATAATGGTTAATCTCATCTCAAGATATCAAACACATCATTAATATTAAGTCTTTGAACAGTAATATTAACTGTAAACGGTACTTTTGTTGTAGCATCAAACATTGACAATAAATTATGTCAAACAATATGCAATCTTTGGACTAACATATGGCTCACATAAAATACCATATAATTGTCATATATTTATCGGCACAAGTATGCATGAAATTCGATCAAATACCAATTCATCTTTGAGTTCGTTAATAAATGCATGAATTACATACACATAATTATTTTGATATTTTAATTAAATTAATCTACATAAAAGTGATCACTTTGGTGATATTTTATTTCAATTAATCTATTTAAAATATTAGATATCGTTAAGAAAATCTGAAATCAAATTAACCCAACAGACTTCATGATCATCAAGGCAGAAAATCCGGAGAGATGGTTAATAGGATTGAAGATTGATTATATTTGAAACTATTGACTGTAGTTGAATGAGTTCGGATGGACAACACTCAAAAAATGACTAAGTATGGAAGTAGCACTCCCCCAGGAGAGGGATCAGAATATTCACTCTACAAAAAAAGATCGGAATAGAGAGATCGGAATAGAGAGATCGGAGTAGAGGGATCAGAGTAGAGGGATCAGATTGAACAGGATGCACATAACATGTTATCCAGCCTTTTGGCCCAGCTATATTCGAACTGACTAGACAAGTTAGACTTGATTGTCATCGGGATCAACAAGTCAGATTAACAATCACGAAACCTAGAGATCATGCACAGATGATAATATGAAGCAGTGACGAAGCGAAAGCGAAAGACGGACTCAATAGAACGCCAAATATATGAAAATGCACCATGTATTGAAAGTGGATCGGGTACGATCCATATTCATCAATTATGGATCTTACTGTATCGATATCACATTTCAACTCAGCGAAAAACGATCGATATCTCAAAATCTACAAGTCGAATACACATGAAACTTTGGAAATATCAATATATTAAAGGGTGCAACCCATCATATTGATCGCATGCCAAAAGGAGCCAACAAAACGATCGGTGCCAATCGTTATTACAAGTGATGTGGGATCCACGATTGATACTGTGACTTCTTCTGGATCTGGAGACTCCGTTGTCGAAATTTCAGGAAGATATTTCGCCATCTTCTTCTATAAATACAGACTTAATTTTTCATTTTCTGGGAGCATCTTTCTACTTTACTTCATCTTCTATTTAGGCTACACTCTATTACTTTGATTACTGAAATTCATATCATTGTAGCTGTAACAGCAGTATAAACAAATAAACGATTACTTTTAAGTGGACGTAGGTCGGAGTTAGCCGAACCACTATAAATCCGTGTCTTTCTTTACTTGCTTTCTTAATGTTTTAATTTTGTTCTTCATTTAAATTTCTCTTCATATTTCTGTGATTGGATTGAATATTAGTGCTTTCACATACAATTGGATGTTGTTGATCATTTTTACGCTAACATTTTGGTGCTTTCACTGAAAGAGCTAGCCTCCGTGGATTTAGAATTCGGATTCGGAGTTTGAAAAATATCTAAAGCTTAGATTTGGAGCAATGGTTAGATTATCAGCAAGGAGAGTGCTACCGGAAAAGAGCCATCATGGAGGGAGTCAAGAGGCTTGCTTTAGAGCTGAAGCTAATCGAACATCTATCTACATCACCAGGGATGAAATGGAAACAATGATGGATGCTATGCATGAAAGGATATTGAAAAGACACGAGGAGATGTGCAGAATCTACTCCGACCGATTGGACAAGCTGAACACAGAACCAAGGAAATAAAATAGTAGGAGCTAATGCCAACTTAGATCAAGGAGTTGAAGCAGGAGGAATAGTTGAAACATGGAGACGGAGCAATTGGACAAAGGAATGTAACAGAGCAGACGGGGGCAGTCTCCGGCCATCTTAGAGGGATCAGCCACTATCCCCAAAGGATTAGGGGCATGCCCCCGAGTTTGGTCGTTCGCGATGCTGGAGGATCTGCGGTCGATCCCATGGAGCTTGGTGCGAATTGAAATTTGGATGCTCGTCCGAATGAGTACGTTTTGGAATTCCCTCGTGGACTTGGGGGCAGTTTGGAAATGATGATAAGAGACTACCGTTGGATGACAATGACATGTTTGCAGAGATGATCAAGCGAACTATGCATGGAGGTAGGGGTGTAAATCAGTCGGACCGAATCGAACGGAGGTGTGTTAAGTTTCTGTCCTAATTAAAATCGAACCGGACAAATTTTGCTGTCCTAATTCATGTCCTAAATGAAATCGGACGGACACGGACGATGTTTTTTGGCTACGGACTCGAACGAACATGGACGAACATTGTTATTTACATCAAATTTTATGCTTTTTGATAGAGTTTCTATCATTTATATTATTTTTATCAGTATGTACATAAGTATTAACATTTTCTGGATCTTTACTCTATCAACCAACCAAACAGTTGTCATAAATATTCTGAAGAACCTAGTGGATATGCTGAATTATAAGAAAATCGGACGAATTTGAACAAACACGGACCAGACGTGATTTTTGCTCGTACAAATTATGCTGAATTATAAGTAAATCAGACGAATTCGAACAAACACGGACCAAATGTGATTTTTGCTCGTATAAATTTTGTTATCCTAATTCATGTCCTAAATGAAAATCGAGCGGACTCGGACGGACTTTTTTCGACTACGGACTCGGAAAGATATCAGACACTCGTACAAAATTAACAGCCCTACATGAAGGATCGGTGAACATGGATCTAGATGATGTAAATAGAAGTCCATTCACTCGTAATATCAGAAATGCTAGGAATCCACCAAAGTTTGAACTGCCAACGCTGGAAGTATATAACGAAAAGTCGGACCCAACTATGCATATGATAAGATATATATGGTACATGGAAATACTGGGGGCATCAGAGAAAGTCATGGTACAATGTTTTCCCTTGTATCTAACAGATATAGCTACACTGTGGTTAAGGCAGTTGGAGGGTGGTTCTACTGATACATGGACGGAAATTGTCGAAAGATTTATGAGGCTGTTCAGGGTTCACATTTCGAGATCCAAAAATATGATGAGTGGCATTACTGAAACAGAGGACCAGAGAGTCTCTAAGGAGTTTTCTAACACGATTTAATGCCACGACGACATCGGTAGATCGACTAGATTCATCCATGGTTTTGATGACAGCTGTATCGGGATTACCGATGACATGGATTTCAAGAATTCATTGGCGCGGGATCCACCTATGGATCTCGGGGAATTTTATCATGAAGCAGAAAGGTTCCTGCGGCAGGAAGACGCACAAGCCAACAGACCGGAGGTGAACACTGTGCAAAGCGGAGGGTCATCAGGAGATGCAAACAAGAATGATAAAGGCAAACGAAAATTGGACGATGGATATGATGGGATGAAAAGGCGATGGAAAGAGCGGGAGTCGAAGTTCTCATTCTACTCGGATTTGATGGAAAGCTTAGAACGGATTTATCTAGACATTAGGGGGCAACTACCCTATCGAAAACCGGCAAGGAGGGATCCCACGGAGCAAGAGCGTATGTTTGGAAAGTACTGCATGTTCCACGAATTGAATGGGCAGACCACGGATGAATGCAAGCATTTAACTGATTGATTGAGGAGCACGTCGGGATCGACAGACTGCTGCAGTACGTGAGGAATCAGATAACGGCGGTGGAACATGAGCAGCCATCGTCCCGATCGAATGGAAACAGGAATGGCCCTAGATCGGGGTCATGGATCGTCATCAACTAATCATGATGGTAAGGGCCGAGTTCAGGACTTGGACTCCAGCCATAATAATAATAACAATAAACTCTATAATAAGGTAGCTAAGTCACTTACACATGTATAAGATCGATGACGGTCCCTGGGCATGCTCTGAGATGATGATGAACCGTCGTGCCCTAAGAGGCACTCTTTGACTTTTTTAGTTTTTTGGATTTCTGGATTTACGAACTCTTATTTATTAGATTATTTATGATCCGCATTACTGCGACGAATAAAACATGACGCGATTATTATTCCGAATGGAGTGACGGGGCGGTAACCGCAAGGCATGAGTCCCTTCGTCGGAGAGCGACATAATGGACTCGTACATGGATTAAGTCCTCGACCGAAGAGGTGAGGCCGGAGAATAAAACCCATGAGAACGTCAGGTATGGATTATGCCTAGCAAGGAATATGCCGCTTCGTCGGAGAGTGACGGGATCGACCTATTCGGGTCGTCGAGTATGGATTATGCTTGGCAATGGTCCGAAGAGACCACTATAGGTCTAGGACTTAGACCAAGACACCACTTAATGTTCAGAGACATTGAACCGAAGTATACGAAATAACGTCACTTCGTCGGAGAGCAACATGATCGACTTACTCGGTCGAGTATGGATTGTGCTCGGCGAGGACCCGGAGAGGTCACAAATTTGGACATCAGCTTCGAACAGCCATAGATTTGGATATGGACCCAGAGCGGTCACAGATTTGGATATGGAGCCGGAGTGGTCCCAGATTTGGCTAACGACCCGGTGAGGTCGAGGATTTAGATAAAACGATCCGAAGAGATCGCGGATTTGCAATGAATACGGAATTGAATATCGGCTTAGAATGGTCATGGATTTCACTAACGATCCGGAGAGATCATGGATTTGGATTGACAACGAATTGGATTCAGATTGGATAATATGACTATCGATGGATTATGAACTTCAGATTTTGGATTTACGAAAATTCAAAATACACCTTCCTATCACAAAGCATGTTTTGAGGGGCAAAGTGTTAACCCGCCTTTGGCAAGGCAATACACATACGGATTTATCCCAACGGACTTCATGATCATTAAGGCAGAAAGCCAGGAGAGATGGTTATCAGGATTAGAGATCAACTATATTTGAAACTATGGACTATAGTTGAATGGATTCGATGGACAGAACTCAGAAAATGGCTAAGTATGGAAGTAGCACTCCCTCTAGGAGAGGGATCAGAATATTCACTCTATAAAAAGGGATCGGAATGGAGGGATCAGAGTAGAGGGATCGGATTGAATGGGATGCACATAACATGTTATCCAGTCTTTTGGTCCAGCTATATTCGAACTGGCTAGACAAGTTAGACTCAACTGTCATCGGGATCGACAAGTCAGATTAACAATCACGAAGCCTAGAGATCAGACACAAATGATAATATGAAGCAGTGACAAAGCGAAAGCGAAAGCGAAAGCGAAAGATGGACTCAATAGAACGCTAAATATGTAAAAATACACTATGTACTGAAAATGGATCGGGTACGATCCATATTCACCAATTATGGATCGTACCGTATCAATATTACAGTTCAACTCAGTGAAAAACAATCGATATCTCAAAATCTACAAATCGAATACACATGAAACTTTGGAAATATCAATATATTAAAGGGTGCAGTCCATCATGTCGATCGCATGCCAAAAGGAGCCAACAAAACGATCGGTGCCAATCATTATTACAAGTGATGTGGGATTCGCGATTGATATTGTGACTTCTTCTGTATCTGGGGATTCCGCTGCCGAAATTTCATGAAGATATTTCGTCATCTTCCCTTATAGATACAGACTTGATTGGTCATTTTCAGGAGGCTTCTTTCTGCTTCACTTCAACTTCTATTTAGGCTACACTCCGTCACTTTGATTACTGAATTCATATCATTGTAACTGTAACAGCACTATAAACAAATAAAGGATTACTTTGAAGTGGATGTAGGTCGGAGTTAGCCAAACCACTATAAATCTGTGTCTTTCTTTACTTGCTTTCTTATTGTTTTAATTTTGTTCTTCATTTATTTCTCTTCATATTTCTGTGATTGGATTGGATATTGGTGCTTTCACATACAACTAGGTGTTGGTAGCCATATTTGACGCCAACAGTGTAATAGCTATATGTAATAATTTTTAAAACTAAAGTCTAGTGTTCCACTAAATGTTGAAGAAGTTTTGTAGGAATATTAGTGGTTGGAGTTAGAAATTCTCCTTTTAAATAATATTGGCCAAAAATTACAACTTATAATTCAATCATGTTGGTTCCAATAGAAGGATGCATTTTAAAATAGGTCAATGTGGTTTTTGAGTTTTCATAGCTCACAAGAATTAGTTAGAGGATGGCTATTATTACTATTTTGGTATGTTGTAAGAAAATTTCTTATTTCTTGACACCTTAACTGAATTCAGGATCAACTAATTGTTTTTTGTGTAATTTTCATGTGAAAATTTGCTTTCTTTGACATGGGTGAAGCAAAAGTTTTCCATTTATATTGGCATATTGATCAATACACAAAATTAACTAAAATTCAAAAAATGAACATGGGTTCAAATATGATAGTATCACAACCAATAATATCCGTCAAGGTATCGTCAAGATAATAATAGTAAATGTCAGGTATATTTTAGTAAATAATGATCAATATCTATTGTTTCATTATGCCTTGAATGTAAATTTGATGTCAAACGCTATTCTTACTATTAATTATTTATTTCTTTATTCAAATACTGGTATTAAAATGAGTACGTGTTAAATTATCAAAATTTACGTTTTTTAGATCTATCAATTATAAACGTGTAATCGAATATTTGAATTTTTTGGATCGTATATCCGTTCGGAAAATATTTCGGATGCGGTGCAAAACCTAATTCATACAAGTATACATTGATGAAAATGGGCAATGCTTGAAATCTCTTAGAAAATACCATCATCACACGCCACGGTCAACTGGCTAATACACCGGGATGTCAAATGAGAGGTGCAAGGGTTGATTCCCCATATGGGCATAAATCTCTTTGAATTGAGCATGTGTTGTGGGGTTTGACCCAAGTGTAAAAACAAAAAAATCCCCACCATCCCAAGTCCATAATTTTAAGGTTTTATTCGTCTTTCAAGTTGAGAAATGTTTAACATCATTGAGCACTTACTACATTATTTTTGTTCTCAGTTAAGTATTACTGTTAAGCTTTAAGTACTAAGTGCTTATTCAACATCATCATCTTCCCAGTGCACAAGGTTTCCACTCAAGCAGGATCTGCAGTGAGTAAGTTGTACGCAGTTCTACCTCCATTACTACAGAGATTGTTTTGGAGACTTGATCAATATATACCCATCGTCCACAAAAATTGAATCCAAGAATGCATGAATAAAGCTCAATAGACAAATATTTAGAAAAACTGTACCGTGTATAATATGTATTTTAATATATGCCCAAAAAGAAAAGTACTAGCTGCTTATCAAAATTCTTGATGTTCATATTATAAAACATTCAATAAGCACAAAATTCTAATAGTAAACAAGCATATTTAAAGTTAATCAGCACATTCAACTATATTTATTATTTGAAACGAACAGACTTAGTTGTCCAGATCCACATTTTCATCATCCTCATAATCACCATCCTCCTCCGCGGTCGCGTCCTGATACTGCTGATATTCTGCCACCAAATCATTCATATTACTCTCTGCCTCTGTAAACTCCATCTCATCCATTCCCTCTCCAGTGTACCAATGCAGAAAAGCCTTCCTTTTAAACATAGCAGTAAACTGCTCGCTAACCCTCCTAAACATCTCCTGAATCGAAGTCGAGTTCCCTATAAAAGTCGACGCCATAGCCAACCCTTTGGGAGGAATATCACAAACGCTGGACTTGACGTTGTTAGGAATCCACTCAACAAAGTAGGAAGAGTTCTTGTTCTGTACGTTGATCATTTGTTCATCGACCTCTTTGGTGCTCATTTTGCCACGGAACATGGCTGAGGCCGTGAGGTACCGTCCATGCCGTGGGTCGGCTGCGCACATCATGTTTTTGGCATCCCACATTTGTTGGGACAATTCAGGGACAGTTAGGGATCGGTATTGTTGGGAGCTGCGTGAGGTGAGAGGGGCAAATCCGACCATGAAAAAGTGGAGGCGGGGGAATGGGATTAGGTTCACCGCCAGTTTGCGTAGGTCGGAGTTTAGTTGGCCTGGGAAACGTAGGCAGCATGTGACTCCGCTCATTGTTGTTGATATTAAGTGGTTCAGGTCCCCGACTGTAAGGAGAGATTCAATATTGATTTAATTATCCATTAAAAACGATTATTATTATTATTATTTACTAAAAGGGGGAAAAAACATTGCCTTGGACTACTTTATAAAATGATATTAGGTGAATTGTGCTTATAGTTATCAAATGAGATTATTAAGCTTTAAGAAAAAATCACACTTTGTTAAATAGATAAACTACCGGTCATGCCAGAGAAAATAGAAAATGATAATAAAATTACCATTTTAAAACTCTGTTAGGATGGGTGTATTTGTTGTTTTTATAATATAGCTGATGTAACCTTTTGTTTTAAAACCCATGATCAAATACTTCAGATGAAAAAGAAAAAAAATCTAATGATGGAAGAAAGGAACTTACAACTAGGAGTAGTGAGTTTAAGAGTTCTGAAACAGATATCATAAAGAGCTTCGTTGTCAAGAACCATGCATTCATCAGCATTTTCAACAAGCTGATGAACAGAAAGGGTAGCATTATAGGGTTCGACAACTGTGTCAGATACTTTGGGTGATGGAAAAACAGAAAAAGTAAGCATCATCCGATCTGGGTATTCTTCCCGTATTTTGGATATTAGTAGCGTTCCCATTCCTGATCCAGTGCCTCCACCAAGTGAATGGCACACTTGAAATCCTACAATATCAAAAATAAACAAACTGAACTTGACATTTCTATAAAACAAAATTTTAAAAATAATAATAAAACTGTCTAAATATTTAGAACTTATTTTGATCAATGAAACGAGGATTTTTTTCCCCCACCAAATTCATGTACTTAGCTCCAAACCAGTGTTTGTAAATAGTGGACCTATAAACATTAAAGCAACTCATTCCCTTTCAATTCAGATTATTAACTGGAGAACATATTGCTTCTGATTGAATTTGAGTCCTACACCTTTGTTTTTTCATCTTTTACTCTTTTGCCTGATTTCCAATGATATGTTAACAAGATAGCTTACAAGGAATTTCTAATGAGGATTTTTGAAATGTAAGCTAGATCAAAATTTGACGTTGTTAATGTTAACAGACAAAAAATAGGAATTCTATGTAATGAAAAATTTTAAAAATTAAAACTTTGTTTGAAGCTTTTTAAAGCCCAATAATTAGATTGTACCTATAAACTATAGGAGTTTTTTTGTTTAGGTTGTTAACAGAAGGATGTATTGCTTATCATGGATTTCGAGGCTTGAAGACTGTTTGGGAATATTTTTTGTTTATTAATCACTTAATAGCGGGTTTGATTTGTAACTTTGAAATAGTTTTGGTGAATAGAAAAAAGTAAATGTATTTGGAATCTTCTGATAGACCAGTAGAAAATTTGATTAAAAACTAGTAATAAAAGGTGAAGTAATTTATAAACAAGTATATTTAATTATATTTATGATTTATTAACTTCTTTGCTACTTTTAAAGTCAAAAATTAAATTGTTGATTAACAAACTTGTAACACATTTTTTCACTTATAGGCTGTTGTCAAACAACTTACTTGACCTCTTATTTTTCATCTCGGTGTTTTGTCTGATTAACCACTTCTGGATCCAATTTCATTTGAGTTTGACAAATACAATGTATACCAACTATAAGGATACCTTGCAAACAGTCACAATTCTCAGCCTCCTTTCGAACAATATCAAGCACAGAATCAATAAGCTCAGCACCCTCGGTATAATGACCTTTAGCCCAGTTGTTTCCAGCACCGGACTGACCAAACACGAAATTATCAGGCCTAAATATCTGGCCATAAGGGCCAGTCCGAACACTATCCATAGTCCCAGGCTCAAGGTCCATCAGCACTGCACGTGGCACAAATCTACCTGTACTAGCCTCATTGTAGTACACATTAACTCTCTCTAGTTGCAGGCTTGATTTGCCCACGTACCGACCAGTTGTGTCGATGCCATGTTCTTCACAAACCACTTCCCAGAACTTTGATCCTATTTGGTTTCCACATTGGCCTCCTTGAATGTGCAGTATTTCCCTCATTTTTGTTTTTGTTGGTGTTAAGAGTGTGGTTTGGTGTTTATATAGAATTATGAATATGAAGATGACCCACATTTAAAAATTATTGATGATGGTTGTGATTTTTGTGAGTTTGTTACAATATGCGCCTTTGCCGGCAATTTCTCTTTCATGGTAGTATAGTACGAACTGAAGGGTTTGTACAAAATGGTTTTGACTGAACTTCATTATACCATGCATGCCGGCTTGTATTTGTTTAAGGATAATTTTCAATTTTGGTCTTTTTCCAAAGTTATTTACCTCGACGTTGTTTAGAACAGGCCAGTACTAGAAATCATTTTCTACCAACATGACAAAAGATGAAATAGCATTAGTGCATTTTTTATAATAAAAATTACATTGAAACTATTAGAAGGTATAATTTAAAATAAAAATGGTTGCAGCAATAGAAATGGTTATTTTTTTACCATGCTGACAGAAAGTGATCTATGTTTTAAATGCGCAAATATGTTTTGAAAAGTGGCTAAATGGATTAAAAGGCCTTTGTTTATGTTGATCTGGTTATTATAAGGTCAAATTAGCTGAAATACCTTTGTTGACCACTGAATTTGAGCATTATGTGACATTTGTATGAAGATGAGACAATATTATGCTGGCCGGCAAAACCATCAAATTATTGTCAAGCACTAACCAGTAGTTCATATTGCTGTAATGTTTCTCCTTTTCAGGTTCCTTGCATATGGATTGGAGAAGACATGGTATGGGGTTTACAAAAAAAAAACGTATAAAGGTGGGGAAAAAAATAAATTATGTTCCTAGATATACACACTTAATCATGATTTTTATCTTAATAATATATGATGCAAAGGCAGAATTCTACTCAAATATTAATCAGCGTAGATTAGTAGTTTATGTAAAATTAGTGGGTGAAAGCCGACATGGTTTAAGATGCAAACAAGGTTTATGCAGTATAGTAGCGAGTGGGCACGGTCGGTTAACCGACAAAATCGGTTAATATTTTCGGTTAACCGAAATTATTACACGGTTCGGTTAACCGGTGATCGGTTAAGGCGGTCCGTGACTACCGACCGAACCGGTCAATCTAAACCGCGGTTAATCGGTGAAATCAACCAGTTAACCGATAAATTTAAACGGTTAACCGTTGATAGGTTAACCGTTTAAATTTATCGATTAACTGGTTTATTTCACCGGTTAACCAATTGAATTATGAAGTGCTACAACCTACAAGCCATCACAGACGTTAGGAAGTATGAACTGCTACATGCATACTCATTACTGTCATTTAGCATTATATTAACAGCATAAAATAATACATCACATCGATCAAAATTCAAAGTTTTAAGGCCTAAAGTCCAATACAAATTACAATACATCACAATTCAAAGTTTTAATCCCCAAAGTCCAAACATAAATAAAAATACATTAATATAATTACAATAAAGGGTCCAAACCAAATAACGTAAAATCACTAGAATAGACTGCTAACGATACTGCAACTTCGATCTCCAATCTCCGATTCTCCAAGTCCCTGTCCAAAGGTAATCAAATACAAGTTAGTCAAACTTAAATGAAAGATATACGATGTATTACTGATGCGGCCTACAGGATCAAACACTCACGAATTGATGAATTCGCGGAAAATGATTCGATGAAATAAAATGAATCGATGAATTGAAGATACCCAAATGCCCAAATCCGTTGATCTCTCGAGATACCGGATTCTAGCTATCTTCAACACGTTGATCGCGCACGATACCGTGTTAGAAGATCTACGATTCTTCGACATTGATCTCGCGCACGAGATTCCGTGAATCGGCTTCAAGTTCGTTAATTCGAGCGCACTCGAATATCCAAAGATGGAGAAATGAGATAACACTCAACTTCCAATTTCAATGGTGGCACAAAGCACAAACCAAATTTTATTCAAAATCAACTCCCTTTACAAATGACAACACATCCCTATTTATAGGGGAAGTACAACTCAACACACATTACAACACTTCACACGACTTAAGAAAATACATCACAAACAACTTACAAAACAACACAAACAGTACAACGACTTAAAACACACAGTCGCACGCGACCTAAACAATACGGCGACTTAACGACATAAGAAAGAACGACACAATATTTACAAACGACACACGACTTAACAAAGCCAGGCAGCGACCTAAGAAAACTAAGCGACTTAAACTTCTTCGCGACCTACGAAACTCGCAGCGACCTAAGCTTCAGCGACTTAACTGGTAGGTTGTTCGCGATTCAGCAGCGACATAAGAAATCTGAGCGACATAACAAGCTCGTTCGCGACTTAAGAATTCGCGACCTAAGAATTTAAAAATCTGGAGCTGCTCACGACTTAAGAAGGCACGGCCGCGACTTACTGGAGCTTTGCGATTTAGGGCGGAGGAGGAGCGACCTAATCTTCGCGACCTAACTGGAAGATCGTTCGCGACTTAGCGACCTTTTTCTTCGCGACATAGGAACTTCAGTAGCTTCGCGACTTAAGGATCTGGAGCGATATAAGGACGCGCGACATAAGGCGGAGGAATTCGCGACATAAGGCTTCTGGAGCGCGCGACCTACTTCCGTTCGCGACCTAACTGTCTGCTCGCGACATAAGGAGGAGCGACTTAGGGTTTCGCCATTTTGGAGTTGCTCGCGATTTGAGGTAAGTCGCTTACCTTTATCTCGCGCTGCATCATCTACACTATTACTGCAACTGAAAACTTTGACACAAAAATTGAACTGACTTGTTTAATGTTTACAATAAATGACTTTATGATATATGAACTGAGTATTAACTTAGTTAATGACTTATATTTGACTGAAACTAATAGTCATGAACTATCTCTTATGGTTGTATATGAACTGAGTATTTGATTGAACCTAGCAAATTGAAACATGTCAGTTTTTGTTCGTCTCACAAATCATAACTTCCATATCACTGATTGAAGTTCATAAACACAAAGATTTAATACTTGAAACCTAAAGCTAATCAAGTCTGGAAAAAATTATGCACACTAATACACTATTATGTATGCACTTTCTCGTAGTTGGTAGCTTGATGGCAATCAATATAGTCATGTTAATCTGCATTACTTGTTTATTGTATTAATATGAGTACTAAGCACTTTCAATTCTTTTACTATAACTCCTAGGAAACAACTTTAGTGCCCCAATCTTAACTGATAATTCATGTATACATGCTCTGAAAAACAAATAGCAGTTATTTTTTTTGACAAACTACCACCATACAACAGAAGTACCTCTACCTCATACAAAATAGCAGTTTTATCCAGTTCTGTCAAAGTCAAGTAAAACTTCTCTTATTGAAAGACCTATGTCATCTTGGTCATTGCAATTGTGTTGTGTTTGCTCCTGTTAAGTTGGAGCCACTGATTGGTTTGTACTTCACAATAGGACTTGTTTAGAAATATATAGTTCTAAAATATTATAATATTAAAATCATGTAAAACATAATATAACTTAGTACAAAACTGGTGAATATATGTTATCCATATTTGAAATTAGCAAAGTGACTCGGCAAATTAAACATACTCAGCAGTAATTGATTATTGATTCATGACTTTAATTAAACATACATGTCTACACTGTGTAGTAGCTTGCTTAATAATGTACCATCCTATGATTATTAAGAATACGTGGAATGCTAAAATTATTAAGAATTAGGACTGAACCATCCCATGGTAAAAATAAAACAAACTACCGAATGAACTTGAATTTAAATATAGTTAAAATCCAACTTTGATTTACAAGCTTAGTTAAAGATCAGCAGTAAAAGAGACTAACCTAAATCAGTATATGAAGAGGGTAACAAACTTCTTATCAGTGAACCAAAACTCATGATTGTAAGTTGCAGCAAATTGGGTCACCTGTCAACATAGGAGGGCAAAAAAAGGTCAATTATCAGAATAGTATTACAATTTTTATGCAGGCTCATATAGTTTTTGCAACATAGTATATCTTTAGTTTATTTAATATTGCACCATACTAAAATTAAATGTATAACATTGTTTTGGGTACAAAAGTAAATATCCTAACTAAAATTACCGCAACCTATCGGAATTATCATTAATTCAATTACATATGCAAATGCTTAATTTTTAAAAATAGTGGAAATAACTGTACATTTGCAATATTAGTAGCTTTGTAGATTGAGCATATCTTAGCCTAACTATAAGCAACGCTGATACAGTATCCGATCCATAATGTTGTAAACTTTAAAGTTATGATATCAAGTTAAAAGTGCGCAAGTTAGTTTACAAATGCAATAGCAGCACATATATCAGTTGCATATACATCAGTAAGTAACACACCCATAAACACAAATGCAATAGCAGCAATACTGTAAATGCAATATTGTAGCATGCTTTTTTTTACTTGTCTATATCTATATGCTAATAATTTTTAATCGGTGTGCATCATAAGTCTTAATCAACGAGCATCTTAACTCTTCAAAATAACAAAACCACAAAAATAGGTAGATTAACCTACACCACTAGATCTTTAATTCTGATTCTGTTCAACAGATGAATCAAAACTTTGGTACCTAACTCGAGCTTTTACTTTTATCAGATGATAATTTGTATCACAAGTATAGTATCAAATTTTCCTAAAGCTTCTATTAAAGCCAAGTTGACATGTTCATTCTAAGCTCATGGGTACTACTTCCATGACAAGTTTAATTGTCAGGATATCCAGGAAGAGAAAATGAGCAAACAAATTGAACTCTAAACTTTTACCAACTGAACATACAAAACAATATTATATATCATGTGATGTCATGGTAACTTTAGAACAAATAACCATAAGAAATTAGATTTCTGTAAAACAACACACAAAATATATGTAACAACCAACTCTCAGCAAAACCTATCAAAGCCACTATGGTATCCTTGTTCTTCATTTTAGTCTTTGCTACATTTTTTCACCCAATAACACTAGCAGAACCCACACTGTAAATGTTATTTCTTAAATTTACATAGCAGTATATAACGAAATTCGTATATAATTAAACGAGTTGTACAGATTGTGATGACTCATGTATATAGACAGTATATAATTCAAAATTATATGGGGTCTGATCGAAATTATGACTATAACGAATTATACAAGCATGTATACAGACTATATAATTTCAATAAGTTTAATTATATACAGATTATACAGACCCTATATATTATTTCGGTCAAAGTCATCATACAGTCAATAAAAACTAAACTAACAAATTATACATACAGTATATAATTTCAAAATTGATCCCAATATCACATATTAGAGTATATACGAATTATACAGACACAGACATTCAATAAAAATTAAATAAAACAAATAAAAACTAAAAATACACATAATTAATACAAACTCACGTTTCCCTTTTCTTGCTAGCATTCACCATATCTAAATTTGTAGGTCGATTAGCAGAGCAAATTAGTAGTAGATCGACCTGAGTGTTTTTAGGAATGATTAGGGAAAGAGGAAATTAGCATAGAAGAATTTTTAGGAACGAGGTGTTGAATTGAAAGCGGCGGGGATGATGAAAAAATTAGGGTTATGTTTCAGTTTTCATTGTTTTGTACTTTTGTTACGCGATATTGGGATGGGCCGCGTAGTGGACTGGAGCGGGTAATTTTTTGCTGTGTAAAGCATAATTGTGAAAATTTATATTCGGTTAACGGTTGACCGATATGTGCTATATGGTTAACCGTTAACCGAACCGAATTTCGTCGGTTAACATCGATCGGTTAACCGAATGTTCGGTTAATCGAATTTGTCGGTTAATGCGGTTCGGTTAAGGTCGGTTGAGTCGATTAAGTCGGTTAACCAAATTAAATGCCCACCTCTAATTCTGAATGATGGATATGTTATGCTTTAATTTTTGAAATAAGTAAGCAGTTATCTTGAATAATTTATATCTATATGAATGGTAACATAATGCAATACTATTTTTATACAATTGGACAAGTATAATGTATTATCATAATAGTTGTACTACGTAACTATGCTACAACTATTTATGATAATACATTGTAAGTAGAAACTCCTTAGAAAAATTTATTTCTAATAAGTGATGATTAATGTTTCTAACAAGCATCTGTTTCTGATAAGTGATGATTCATGTTTCTAACAAGTATAATCTATTTTTATAAAAATGGACAAGCATAACGGACACGATAATTTCTAATAAGTGATAATTAATGTGTAGTAAGAGTCCGTTTGACAACAATTTATTTTAAAACCCCTTAAAAGAAGTTTTGAACAGTAATTTCTTAGTAGTTCCAAATATACTTATAAGTAGAAGTGTTTGGATGTAGTTTGACTTTTAAGTAGAAGTGATACGTTAAAATTGCTTATGAAATTGCTCCATAAGTCATGAGCCATTTAGTTGCTTCTCGAATTATTACTTATTACCTGCTTTTGCAATTTACTTGTGAAAAGTTCTCTAACACTGAAATTGAAGTAAGTTATTTATAAGTAGTTTTGACTACTTTTAAGGAGTTGCCCAACTTACGTTAAAATATGCCTAGAAGGTACATACGTTGAATTTACAAAATGAATCAGTCTACATTTGTTTAGCTTGGGTACATTGAATATATCATTCATTTTATCATAGACAATAGTAGTAGATATAATATAAAATGTAATCCCTACCTTTTTCCAGCTAATGTGATGAACTGGCTATTGTCTTAATCTTCAATATCAATTGTTTGATTCCCTATTTAAACAGTACTCTTTAATACATCTTATAGTCATTTGGTCCTTGCATTTATATTGATTACCAACCAAAACAGTATTGTGACCATATTATTCAATTGATGATGTTATGCGACAATAACATCAGGTATGGCTTTAACCTAAATCACCAAACCATTAGCACACTACCTTGTCAAGAAAACACTAGTTTCCATTGATTGATATACAATAAAATATTGTTTTTTATGGTATGAACCAGCCTATTCAACCAATAAAAACAACCCTTTTATTGATATCTGTTGAATTTTGACGACACTATATATAGAGTTGAGGAGGTTGGAAGTAGCTTGGCAATGAAGAAAACGGGTCGCGAAACAAAGCTAAGGAGCTAGAATTATCACGGTTTGAAGCTGGACATGTCATAGGCTGACATAGGGATCCAGACATCTGGAAGAAAAACCCAGATGTTTGCATATGGATATAGACGTCTGTTTGAAAAGGCATAGGCTTCTCTAGTCAACCTGAGAGTTTGGCCACGTTTGGATAAAAATCCAGACGTTTGGTTGTCTGATACACACACGAGTATGTGTTGAGTCAAACGTCTGGATAAAAAAATCCAAACGTCTTGTTGGCCGGTTGAAGACAGTTTTGATCCGGTTTGTTGAGCAATGTTGTGAAGGCTTTAAGGGGCATTTTGGGTATTTGACTGGATGGAAATTCTCCCTATATAAGCTATTTTCAGAATTCAGAGAAGAGGAGATTCCAAGGGTTTTGATCAAGGGTTTATCCAAATCAAAATAGGATTTATTTAAATCTAGTTTTCTTCAATTTTATTCTCCACAAATCTATTCTCTAAAAATATTGATCATTGTAATCAATCTTTTGTACTTTTCATTAGTATTAATAAAATGTTTTCCTCAAAGTGGATATACACTAACAAGACGCTAGTGGAATCACTATAAATCGTGTGTGATTTATTTTTCGTTATTGCTTGGTTTTATTGTTTGTTTGATGATTGGATTTGGTATTATTTGGATTGGTTTGAGATTTAGGATCGAGTTATTGATATGTTGTTTTTGCACCCCTTACAACGATCTCGTCTTCCGCCGTGCTTTGGAGTTTAGGTTAGTGTGATCTAGTCTGAATTTCATAAACAGTATCAACAAAATTGTACTTTTAAAACCACCAAAACATTTCCTGCTGTTTTTTTGAAATGTGCACTGAGCCCCCCCCCCCCCCCCCCCCCCCTTAATTTTGAACTTTACACTGAAATGGGATAAGTAAGAACACATCATACATTACATCCATGAAATGTCTGAAATTTTGGACTGCCCTTTTTAAACATTAAAAAATAATAGCTATTACATAAAAATCTACTGATTTGAAACAGACCGTGCATTTAGCAACCGTCAATTTGCTGAAATGCACCACTGTCCTGGATCATTAAATATTTGGCCTAATGGTTATAAGTCTTATAGTGTAAGTCCACTTTATAAAAGTTGGAATTAAATTGATTCCAGTCACGCGTATAGTCATATACACAACTTGGGTGTTTAATTTATTAAGCTATTAAAAAGAAGGCATACAACATAATAGATGCCTGTGATGCTTATATCTAGTCAAGCAAAGACAACCAATTAAGTATAGATCAAGTTTTGACTATACCACTTTATAAAATCTGACAATATAAAAATGAAAATAAGTAGCTAGGGCTTGTGTAGAGCTCTTCCAGCTAACAAGGCAGCCTCAATAACCACAGTCATAACGTCCACCACTTCTTGTACCATACATTTGTTGCCTTTAAATGTCGGATCATCCGAATCTCTAAACTCCGCTATGCACTCGAGGAAGTTGGCATTGCAGTATGTGCTTAAATAGTCATCTGTAATTATACCAATAACAATGTTTTAATTTCTAAGTAAATAAGACATTCCTGACCCGACACAGTCATATGGTGCAAATATTCATTTTTGTGGATATTAATGAACTTGTGTTATAATATAGATAGATACATCATCACAAAAACATCTAAACAAAATTTCAGTTTGAGGGCCTGATGGGTTTTTTCCATAAGGTACTATGTTATAACAAAGATTCATATATTGTGGCATCGTAAAAAATAATTTAAATTTGGAAGAGATAATTACTGTGTTTGGCTTGGATGCAAGCATCATGAATCATGCAACATCTATCCAAGTTATCGCAGGGTTTCTCTCCAGGGCATCCACTGTATAAAATCCCACAATATTTTCCATACTTCAAAAATGGAGGCACTGCACATATATGTAGTATAATTATTTTCTACAAATAATATCATTCATATACAGTTTACCTGAATTTATAGATCAAAAGATCATATTTGTCTATCAATTGATGCATTTTAGTAAGTTTTTAAAGCACTAATTGCACTGGTTAATCTAGACAGTTTAATCTTATGATTTATAAGTATAAATCTGCAGTTGATCCAAATTATTTGCTAACCTGTACAATGAACAGACTCACATATTTTGCTGCATTCTTGCTGCTTGTTCTGCACGTAACAAAAAGCAAATATTTATCTTCCATCTAAAAGAAAAGAGGAAAATAAAGAATGAGAAGAAAGTAGATTACCGATGTGACTCCAGAGTTCACAGACTGAATTCCAATGTTCAAAGCAATAACATGAAGCATGAATGATGAAGAAATTACCATGAAAGCAACGGCCAACTTCAGTGACTGCATGGTAACCGATTGTTCTTCTGGTTTACACTCAGTAAAAAATAAGTTTCATATGAATTTGCACTGATTTTGATATCAGATTTATGCATATTGGAATGCATAAAGCAGTGATTTGTGAGCTGTTTGATGTTTGTACTTATTCTGCTCGTGATCAACTTTTGTTCTTGTTTGTATTTTGGCCTTTCTCGACAAATATCTTTGCATTTTTATTATTAGATAACATATTTAGATCATTTGTTACATGTGCTTTAGTTTTGCTAATGGACGGTCTATCCAGGGCCAGCCCTAGCTAAGAAGACAATCGAATCCCGGCAACCTTTCTTGTGGGTGGGTAACCATCATCATAGAAAACGATCTTAGTTGAGTATCAATGCATTTAAATAATCATACTTTTACAACCAATGTCAACAAGCTCTCTTTTTTTTTTGGTTGGCTACGTAGCCGACAACCCATGCTGGGTCATGGGGTCAATTCCGACGAAGCCAATATGAGTTAATTTTTGCTACACTTTTTCTCTTGGTTAATTCTAATTTTTTATACTTTCATATAATTTTTCATTTGCATTTAGGCTTATCCATCTTGCTTCTTCAAATATCTTTATTTTTATTTTTATTTTTTTTATAGTTTTTATGCAAATCCTTTTTGTTATATGCCTATTTTCTTAACTAAACCATCTTGATTGCTCTTCATATCGTTTTATCATTAAGTAAAATTAAACATATGATATCATTTTTATTTTTGGTAGTTTAGATTTCTATCATAGATTTGTTTGTAGTAGAGAATTTTTATATATCCGGTCTGTTATATTTCTTACTATTTTGCCTATTATGTTGGCTTTCTGTTATATTATAAGGGTAGATTATTCTTTTATTGTTAAGTGATTTTGGACCTTGTTGATTTCCCGATCTGGTTTAAATTTGATTTGTTTTGTTTGATCGCGTTTAATACAAGAGACGATTCACTTCAGGCAGCAAGTGAGAGATTGGATAGGAAGAATTATTCTTACTAGATTTATGTGATTGAAATAATTTTTAAAAGGAAAAGACGTAAGGATACATTGGTGGAACCCTTGTGCAATCTAAAAGTACAAATGCAAATTATGCAATTGCGATGGATGCTTAAGAAACAAATAATGCAAAAATTATTATGTGGATTAATAATTATGCTGAGCACTCTATTGGTATACATTTGGCAAAGTGTGAGACAATGAGACAAGTCTAGGATTATTTGAAAAAATTATTATTATAATCAAATTTGCGAAACAAGGATCATTAGCTTAAGTGACAAGTAGTACGACGTTGTAGGATAAGATCTTAAAGGTCATGGATTTAAACTCCTGAGACGTCAAACTGATTACCCTCTTTGAATAAAGTATCATTTGTTATCAAGAGAAAAAGAATAAAAAAATCAGACTTTGCAAAACGATGTCAATTGAAAATGATATACAGGATCTTCAACAGAACAGTATGAGTGTACAATTATTTTATTTTGATATGCCAAATAAACATGATGAATTGGCTCTTGTAGATTCAGATGAGTTGAAGGAATGTAGTGCATATATTTCGTGCAGTTTTGATGTCTCTTGGAAGTGATTTTACTTAGAGGTTCAATTTTTCATCATTCTCCGCTTCTGTCAGTTGATTCAATTGTTTGTGGGTTATTGACTGAAGAATTACGTCTTAAGTCTTGCTCTTATTCATGACTATTGATGGCACTCCTATGCTTTTAGAAAGTGTTGGTTCTGTCATTAGTTCTAACTTGTGTCTTATTAATCTTTATCATATTCCAAAAATCACATTAAATCCTGCATTTGCTGGTCATGTGATTATGGCAATCTAATCACCTTTACTTCTTCTTATTGCTATGTGCAAGATTGCAGTCTTATAACCTGTTTGGGCTAGACCATAAAAAAGCAGGACTGTATGTATTGGGTGAATAGAAAGTCCGATTACTGTTCTTGCCGTTACTACTGATTTATCTTCTTTTTGTTTGTGTTCTTCTAATTCTTATTTATGGCATTCTCATCTTGTTCATGTTTTAGTTTTTCATTTGAGATTTTTAGCATCTATACGAGCATTAGAAAATAAGCAAACTCATGATATTTCTAATCGGTGCGGTTGAAACTTGCAAAATTTTCTGTTTTATCTTTTGAAAATAATAATTTTGTTTCTTTTGCTCCTTTTGATTTGATGATGTTTAAGGAACCTCTTCTATTCCCAACAAAGTGGGTCTCGTTATTATCTTTCTTTTGTTGATGATCATACTCGTTATTGTTGGATATATTTAGTGAAACATAATTTTAATTTTTTTGCTATTTTCATTGGAGTTCGAGCTCGTGTTAAAACTCAACATTCTGATGTTACAAGATGTTTTAGATGTGATTTAACTTAGGAATACACATATAAGAAAATTTTGTGAATTACCTGCCTTAGATGGAATCGTTCACCAAACTTCATGTACACATACTTAACAAAATGGTGTTGCAGAAAGAAAGCATAGGCATAGCCTTGAAACTACTAGATCAATGTTATTATCTGCTTTTACTCCTGATGAGTTTTGCGGCGACGAAGTTCTTACTATTGTAAATTTAATTAATACAATTTTATCTTCTCATATTTCAGGTATTTCTCCATTTGAAAAAAATGTATTTCAAGTAGTTTTTACTGTTGTAACATGACCAAAGATCCACTAATTAAAAATAACGAGGTTTAGGGCCAAGAACACCATTGGTGATTTCACCGAGAAAACCAAATCTTTTGGTGTATTATTTCTTGATATTTATACTTTCCATCTCAAAATACACACATACAAAGAGTAATGACATATATTTTATGTATTAGAAGATTGTAAAATATTATTTTCAAATCCAAATTAGATCGTATGAAGCTATAATTTTAGGGAATGTTGAGTATTAATATTATTGACGTTAGAAATTTTGTTGGATAATTTTGATCCTGAAAACTTATAAGACCTATAACTTTTAATAGGAGCTGAAATAGAGTCTGAAACAACTTTCAAATGAAAGACACTATGGTTCCTCTTTTCGTTGAGTGATCATAATAGCCTTTTAGACTTACCATTAAATGATATATCTATTTGAAGTCAAAAAGTTTTTGGACAGACTCGTGAGTAATTAGTGAGGTCCGAATTAGGCCCAATAGCCCATTTCAGGATTTGTTCCTAATGGAGTTGATAGGACAACCTCCATTCATTATTCAACTTTCCAAAAATAGTTAAAAATCATCATTAATCATCTTAACCCAAAAGCAACCGTAATCCTTAATTCAATAAGCCAAATCTAGTCATTAAAGGGAGATTAGCAAAGGGATTAACAAATTTACTGTTAGGATGCATTAGGATTTGTGGATATTGATGTTCACTTCATATTTTCTTCGATTTGTGTGCATTTGTGTATTTTGTTGAGCGGTTTACATAGTTAAAATTGATGTTTTTAAATTGACTTCAAATTTTAAAACGATTTCTATGATATATCTAAGTCTAACATTAGTTTTAAAGTAGATTTAAAAAGATATGTACTGATTTTAAATTGTTTTTGATCATTTGATCAAATTGTTCATCATTTTCTATTTTGGTAGATCTAGGATACTATATAAATGTTTGGATATTGTTTGTATTGCTTGAAAATGATGTTTGGATGCTATTTAATGGTTGTATGTAGTTAATTGTATGTGGTTTGGATTGTTTGAGCGTAATTGATGACAGGTCGTCAATTGAGCGAATTGAGGACCAAAATTGTTCAAAATGTGATGCGATCGTTTTTATTTATTCACGATGGCTTAGGGAAGTGCTGTTTTTGGTCATAAGGCATTTGGACTTAGAATGGTGAAGTTTTGGCAACTTTAAAGAGTGGTTGGTGGTACACTTAAGGAATGGTCAGTGGTAACTAAGTAGGGGTCGGCGTTGATGCTACCTTGAGACTTCTAAGACGAAAACTTCGGGTTGACGAGGCTAAAAGAGTTAGAAGTATGTCATAGGAAAAATTAGGTAATTTGTTACATATATCTAACACTATGACTAATCTTGTTCCTAATAAAGGTATTTGATTTCTATAATATATTTTGTCATATAGTAAGTTAATAAAATAAATAAATTTAAAGTATATCAAAATAAAATTTTCTTAAACGATATGTTATGTGATAAATAATTACAAAGAGTTGTAATCATAAGAAAATTATCATAATATAATCACATATTATTTTAGATATTTTCGGTCAATGTGTCTCGAGAATGGATATCGATACATCCCTTGAGATTAGAGTACGTAATGCTCTCCAAATGTTGGACAATGTATTACTCATCGCTGTTGGGGGTACAAAGATGTTACATATTGTATTGATAGTTATTGGATAACTATATTTTGAATCATCCGAGAGTTTCCTATTATTTAGGAATAACTAGGTCAAATGAGAAATCCCGAAGTGATGATATTACATAATTTTCTCAGCATGAGAATACCGTTGAACTTCAATGTGAAAATTCCACTTTGATTATAGTTAAATTATGGCATGGTGTCCATCGAATGACTATAGTTGGAACTGAGTAGAAGCATTGGAAGTGAAACACTATTCAGTAGAGAATTCGTCTCATCGGTGATACGAGGTTGAATCGCGGTCAACTGTAGTCAACTCAAATTCAAAATCTCTAGTCTGAGTAGTACAGTTAATAATAAATGTCATTATTGAACCAAGAACTTTGCTGATTGACTAATCGAGTTGACTGTGGACGATATTGGAATTTTGACCAAAAACTAAATTCATAAGTCCTATAGTGATATAGTGTTGATGAAGAGAATATATGAAAATAATCATTACTAAAGGGTACCGCTTTGTAACAACCCATACCTTAGTGGGCTCGAATTTCGACTAAATTAAAACTCAAGTCCATTAGGAAATAGATCGTGTGTTTTGGTATCCTGTAATCAAGGTTGTAAAAATCGCTTGGCGGACGTTGGGTGGTAAGCATGGATTAGGGATTAATCGTTTATGTGGGGATTAATCAAGGATTAATCAGAGTTAGATGTTTTTGATAACTCATTATTTTGGATAAAATTTTAGTATTTATTTAATGACAATTGACATAAATTGAAAATTTTGGATTTTGGATGTGCTTCGAAGTAGTTAAGGACGCAAGACCGTCTAAAACTAGCACATTGATGCTTGTATGTGGCACTGAAATTTATAAAATGCCTAACTAATGAGTAAATACATGTTTAGATTCTTACATGAGATAATAAACCATGTCCAAGCAGGCCTAGACAAATCGCTAGGCGGAAAGCCTCGCTAGTGCTTAGGCAGGGATTAGTCGGCGGCCTAAATGGATTTTTACAAGTGCATGTAATAAACATAAGTATATCAAAGAGGTATCTACATAAATCATAGAGGAATAGAAATATAGTAGAACATATATGCTGACCAAGGCTACAACCGTGAAATCAATATTATTCCCTTAGTATCTGATTTTCTTACCAACGCCAAGCTTGAATGAGAAGACTTCACCATCTGCAGTTTCCATCTTGCACTAGTAACATGTCCATCTAAATCTATCATGTGGGTTATAATGAAGAGGGAGTTGGAACAACATTATGATGAATAGAAAATTACATACTTTATCCATAACACTAAATTATGCCGATTGATTTTTATTTAAGTGTCATGTCTCCTATTCATGGCTATTTCGTGAAATTCCATCTACGCGTATGATATATCTAACCTTCTCCGAAGTGTAACTATATATATATATATATATGCCTATATACATATGTATCTAAAAGTTGTACTGCCTAAAAGAAAACCCCGGCCACCTAATACTTCTTGAATAGGGAGGAGGCAGACCCATTGGCCATTAAATACCTGAACCCAAAGTGGGCCCTCCATACATAGTTGCTAGTCAATCGGTTCTAGCACCAGAGATCGATGACCTCTAGATGCAGCTTTATAATTTCAATTTCCATATTACTAACGTATCTCAAATACTTATCTAAGGGTTATTAGTCCACCTCCAACAAGTAAACAACTAATTAAATAATAAGGTCTTTGCATATCCCATATAGATTCTACACTAGTTGGAAGCAAAACCAGCCAGGGAATAACCTAAGTCTTTGCTAAAGACCACTCAGAACCATTGATGGTCATAACCTAGATGCCAGCCCTACTACTAAATACCAGTCAACAACAATACCGACATAACCCGCCAACCTCCCACAATCGAAATACTGTTTAGACTAACCTAATGTAAGTCAAGGAAAATGCCCATTCTAGTTATTTAATACCTCTTATTACAATTGAAGCATACACCATGTCCCTATTAGGTACTGTGGTAGGTTATTTAAGACTTTTTAAATATGGAGGAAGCAGACCCAACGATCATTCAATATCTTCCCTCCCAAAGTAAACCCCTTGACATCCCCGGACCATTTAATACTTCAAATCCGAGGCGAACCCTTGATATATTTTGCACTACCTATATGCAAAAGTATATCCCTTCCCCATAGGTCCTATGGTTGGAGATGTCTCACATCAATAGTAAGTATACACAACTGCCGGTAGCCTCTGAGTGAAGGCCGGACTTCTGTTGTGCAACTTACTGACCTTGTATCCTAACCCGTACTAAACCAAACCAATAATCCTAGGCCTAAATATTGGGTTAGTCCCACTAAATCAAGCTCGTCCTAAATGTATTATTAAGGCCGTATAATTTCCTACTATGAAATTATACTACCTCCTAGCATTTAACTCATATCATATATGCCTAGTACATATATTCTCTAATTCCCTCATATGTCCCATAAATATCAATTGTCCGTAAGGGTCATTATTCTATTTCGCCATAAATGCCATATTAAATCCTTTAACCAGTCTCATTGAACGCATTTATGTCCCCATTTAACTCCTTATTAACTGCACATTATTTCCCTACTAATTTTGGAGTTACTATCTCTTTTCCATTTCAACCGCCTAGTCATATGGTTTAGTACGCTATTAATAACTAGTCGTCCTAATGATAACTAATGCGAATATTTATGTGTATTACGCTATATTTATATATATACACCTATATTTTTAATTGGTAGGCACAGTTATACATATATGTGTGTGTGTATCTCTATGTGTGTATGTGCGTGTGTGTATATTCCTATCTCTAACTCATTATTTCGAACGATGCTCTTTTTATACATAGTTGTAGAATTAAATAATTTATGGAAATTCAACAGAAACAGATACAACTAAATTGTACCCAAAACACTCTCAATAAATTAAAACATAGAAATTTACATTCCAAGTAAAATTAGGGCAATTTGAATCTATACTAACACTTTACAACCTAATTATCATAAATCAGGAATAAATCTTGCAATCTTATAAACATTCTACTTTAACAAATTTGGGGATGGATTTTCAAATTTCTAGATTAGGCTGTAAATACCATTTCTATTCCTGTTACCTAACCTATAGAATATATAGTCGAGATTTCAATTGAATACCTTCTTCCTATACCTATAACTCTACAGATCTTATGCATAATAATTAAACGAAACTGAACGATATAAATTTAAATGTTACATATAAATCATATAATTTTCCACTCACCTTTCTAGCTTTCTAAATGTCCAAAATCTGAATTCATCCCTTTAATTGACTTCTTTTCCTTTCATATCCAAAAGAACATATATAACAAGATATATACATACCATTAGAATTACAGATCTGATAAGAGATTCGGGATTAAAGAGAATATAGATTTATAATTATGAAATTTATCTTTTTCCGCAGTATTGATTCGCTCCTTCTCTTTTATTTTCCATCCATCTTCAATTAGATATATACATATAATATAATATTTTATAATTAAAAGAAATAGTGGAGAAAGGAAAATGACAGTGCTTCGCTGCTTTGATCTAGGCCGTTCGGCCAAGGTACAACCCTAGCCGCCACGCTCACGACCAGTCGACCGGTCATAGGCAGCGGTCGACTAGTTATGCCCATGGTGTCGACTGGTGGGACCATGCAATTATATAATTATTCCTTTTTGATACTTTTTAATTATTTTCATTTTGAAAACTTCAAACGTTGATAACTTGTTCGTTTGAACTCCGATCACAAAACTCCAAATATTAAAATTGCACAAAGAATCGCCACGAGCACAATGGTATAAATTTAATTGCCAAATTCTATCATTTGCTCAATTTTCGTTTTTGAGCCTTAATAATTATTTATTAATTACTGTTAATTTTACGGGGTGTTACATTCTCCCCCTTAGAGGAATTTCGTCGTTGAAATTCCCCAAGGGTGGAATCATGTAACGCACAATCATTCTAAATTATTCAACCAATTAGTGCACAATCTATTTTGCAGTCAAACATGTACAAGTGCACGCTGTATCACAATATATATGGTATGCATGCAGAATAATTTTAAATCGGCAGCTCCTATACGAATGTACTATTTTAAAAATATTTTGAAAATATGATGTAAACAACCCATATATACTGGCAGTTCTATATGTATGCAAGTTTTCAAAAACCAAAATCTTTGTTTTCACACAACAATTTCTACACTCCTATGCATAGGAGTATGGTTCAATTAATTTCGCATCCAATCCCTACCATCCAATACCTTACACAAAATTTTTAACATCCAAAAATTTTCAAAATCCAGTTTTTTCTGAATGTATAATTCTATGCTCGAAAAGGAATTTAGATAGAGAATTTTATATTTCCACCCTTCTCTTGGATAACTATTACATTGCACCTTGGAACCTTCTCTTTTTCCCCCAAATTTTATCTAATTTTCCAAGTACAATACTCATAAGGAAGTTTATTTTTGGATGCTAAAACCGAATTATTCTAAATGCAAGTTTTGTTTACAATCAACAAGAGAAAATAAAATTTTCAAAGTTAAAACAGCTTTTTCCCTTGTTATTCACAATATTTGTGTATTGTCCTCCCTTGTCGGATAGTAAAACTAAGTTCACTAACACGTCGACCCTCAATACACTAAGCATGTGGCACTTGAAAATTAGAAATCCTCCCATTTTCCATAAAAACTTTTCCCCCTTCTACTCATACTTGCAAAATAGTTTGAAAATTCGGATTCCCAAAAGCATTTGAACACCATTTTTTTTTCAAAAGAACTTTAATAAAATTTTCCATAAGCATTTGAACCTAACTTCTCAAAAGCATTTAAACAATTTTTTTTTGAAAAGCATTCGAACATAACTTTTCTAAACCCGCTCCATCCAAAAGAAACAAATCAGGCTACATCCTAACGTAACAGGACTCAGTCAATGAGTTAATGCATATGATTGATCCTAGCACTATGCAATTAATCTTAGACTTGGGGAACATTTTCTTTATTCTAAAACAACAAAAAACACACAAGCCTATTTATAAATTTTAGCCTTTATGGCATATGGATAGTTACCAGTGGTTTTAAAACAACATTTCCCTATCCTTGACTTGCTAAAATTTATTTTTCCCAAAATTCTAAGGTTTTCGGCATTAAAGCCTTCTTGATACTAATTTAATTTCCTAATGTATTATCTAAACTTCTAGCCTAAATAACATTCATCGCTAGTTAAGTGTCCATATGAGATTTTCTTTTTTACACTATTTCCTAATATTTATAGTGCTCAAAGCTCACCCAGTAAATCAACACATTAATGAAATAAGAACATATCTCATATCATATTGTACGCTTTTTTAATACCCGAAGGGAGACAACGAGTGATTACAAGCCAAATATCCTAAAAGAAATAACTGCTAGAAGCTGCCTTCCATCTTCAACTGGTCTAGATGATGTTGTGACCCTATCACTTCTTACTCAATTAGGATATAAATTTCTAGTATGCCATTCTACTATAAGCCACATGTCATAACTTACATTTTGGCTTTTAATAAATAAGGTCATCCATTATTTTGATTATTACACCCAATTATGAGATAAATTGTGCATTCCCATACTGCAGTTGGCAAAAAATATAATCAATGCACGTATAAAATAACTCATCGAAAAAATTGGATTGGTGGAATAACTTTCCTACCATCTATCTTGCCTCCTTTAACCTTGAGTCAACCAACATTCTCTATGTGTCTTTTCCACCTCATTACCATCTTCTCCCTTCATATTACTATTTCCTTTCAATCAAAATCACTTGATAGTATTCTCAAACTTTGGTATTTACTTCCTTTATCCTTGATCTTTCATGCGAGTATACCTAGGTCTCGCAAAAGTGTACTTTGCTACCATTCCCCATTCCTATGAGGGTTCTTCTTATGGCTTTCACACATTTATAATCAAACATTCGTATGTTCATACCAATATTCTTTATATTCAATGGGAATTTCTTGTTGCTATCCTACGAGCATTTATTCATAGCCTTGACCTTTACCGCCGTCTTACATAGACAGTCAATCCTATCTACTCCATATCAAAAATTGGTTTGGTTTTTCATAACTCTTTAAATAAATTTCACAGTCATGAAGTACTTAATCCAAAATTTTTACCTTTGAAAATATAAACTTAGAAAACATTTTCAAAAACTGTTTGGATTCCAAAAGGAGCCATGAAAAATTTCCTATTCTAACCAACTTTCCCTTTTTAAGGACTTTCTACACCAAAACTTACTTCTTTAAAAGTAGGATTTTTAACCTAAAACATTTATCTTATTTGCATCCAAAAACTCAATTTTTATACCAAATCATTTTACAAAAACATCTTCTATAACTTAAAAAAATGAAAACTGGAGTTGACAAAGATAACTTCCATCCTATTATTTTTCTACTACTTATGCTATTTCTGCTTTCAACTTTAATGAAAATTCTAATAGCATGTGAAGGGGACTTCTAAAAGATATGCGCAATTATTGCATGTATTTATGGAAATTATCCATTCTTCCTACGCTTTGCCTCCAATTTTTTATATCTTTCCTAACTAGATTACTAACATTATTCTAATATAAATCCCTAACATCGTTCATATTTTCCTAATATTTCTATTATTAAAATTTCTCCTACATAAATTTTCTTCAAGTGGCTTCTCCTTACACACCTCTTTTCATCTTTTACTGTTTTACCCATTGACTCATTGCAGTGCATTCGCCTACTGCTTTTGTCAATGAGCTTTTCTTCAATAACATAAAAGGAGCTATGTATAAATCTATTTTAGCTATTTTTCTCCGTATTTTCCTTATATGAGAATATTCCTCCTATCTTCATTATCGGGCATTCTTACCCTTCTATTCTCTTTGACACATCTCAATTAAGCACCATTTCCATTCATCCACCCCTTAGAAAGAATTTTAAAAAGGAACTTCCTAATAGGAAAAATCATCGATCCAAACCTACGCTCTATTTTTCATTTATAAAAATGAAAAATCACTTTATCAAAATTCTTTGACCCAATCAATTTTAAAATTCACTATAAATCTCTAAATAACTTTTTAAAACTTCCAAATTTTCTTGCTCTTTCAAAACAACAACATTTCAATCGTAGGGTCCCTCTATTATAATAAATCTTTTTCAAAACCATTCAGAACATTTCAGGGAACTTTTAAAATCTTTTTATCAAATTCTTTCACAAGGTTTGGATTCAAAAAAGGACTTTTATTCATTCTTTCTCTTGGACTTTCCTGCTTTTCCCTTTACTCTTAAGCTCTTCTTATCAAGAGTATATATTAAAAATCTGACTATCCTCTTGTGGTGATTAATTAACACCTTCTACATGAACTAATTCATTCTTCTTCACATCTTACTTCCGGATGCTTGCAACATATAGACTCTTTCTTCCCATTTGTTTGGATGAAATGTACCTCTTCAATCGGCAGTCCGTCGAATTCCATAGTCATAAGGCATCATAGGCCCAACAAAAGAATCAAGTACCATCCGGCTTCCGTGGTCCTTCTATATATCACGCTCAACTCATCTAGGTCAATGTTTGCGGTACAGCCTACGTTACGTGGGGTAACCGAGGTAGGTATATAAATTTAACTCTATTCACAGTTCCACTCATAGTTGCTTCATCCATCTTTTCAGAATATGGTCGCAACTACTTCTATAGTCGGAATTCATTGAGTTTGGCATATTATATATATATATATAGTAAAAATACTAATACGTTCTCTCAACGTATCCTAAATCCTATGATCGACTAACAGAAGCTCTGATACCAAATGCAACTTGTACCTTAATAGGCTTGAATTTTGACTAAATTGAAACCCAAGTCCATAAGGATACAGATCGTTGGTTTTGGTAATATGTAATAAACATAATTATATCAGAGATCTATCTACATAAACTCACAACGAAATAGAAAAATATAATAGAACATATATGCTGACCAAGGCTACTACCTTAGAGTCAACATTATTCTCCTAATATCCGATTGCCTTGCTAGCACCGAGCATGAATGAAAAGAATTCACCATCTACATTTCTCATCTTGCACCAGTAGCCTGTTCCTCTAGATCCATCCTGTGTGTTATAATAAAGAGGTGGTCAGAACAACATTCCGATGATTGAAAAATTACATACTTTATCCGTAAAACTAATTTATGCCAATTGATTTCTATTTAAGTGTTATGTCTCTTATTCATGACTATTCGAAATTTCACTTACACGTACGATATGTCTAACCTTCTTCGAGGTGTAACCATATTTATATATATATGCCTATATACATATATATCTAAATGTTGTAATACCCGAAAGAAAACCCCAGCCACCTAATACTTCTTGAATAGGAAGGAGGCAGACCCAATGGCCATTTAATATCTCAACCCTGAAACAGGCCCTCCGTACGTAGTCGCTAGTCAATCGGGTCTAACTACAGAGACTGATGATCCCTAAAAGTGGCTTTACAATTTAACTGTCGTATTACTAACGCATCTTAAAGACTTACCTAAGGGTTAACTAGTCCGCCTCCAATAAAAAAACAATTAATTAAATAATGAGGTCTTTGTGTATCCTATACAGATTCTACACTAGTCGGAAGAGAAATACATTAGGGCATAACCCAAGTCTTTGCTAACGACTGCTCGGGATTGCTGGTGGTCATAGCTTATATGACAGCCCTACTACTAAATGCCGGTACAACATCAATACTGATTCAACTTGCCAACCTCCTACAACCAAAATCACCTTTAGACTAACCTAATGTAAGTTAAGGAAAATGCCCATTCTAGTTTCTTAATACCTCTTATTAGAATTGAAGCAGACCCCATTTTCCTATTTGGTACCATCATAGGTTATTTAAGACTTCTTAAATAGGGAGGAGGCAGACCTAATGTTTATTTAATATCTTCCACTCCCCGACATCCCTAATGGTACCGAGCAATTTAATACTTCAAATCTGAGATGAACCATTGGTATATTTTCCCCTACCTATATGCAAACACATATCCCTTCACCATGAGTCCTATAATTGGAGATGTCCCACATCAATAGTAAATATAGACAACTATTGGTAGCCTCTAAGTGAAGGGCAGACTTCTGTTGTGTAACTCTACTGACCTCGCATCCCTACCGTTACTAAACCAAAAAAGTTATCCTAGGCCTAAAATTGGGCTAGACCCACTAATTCACGCTCATCCTAAACGTACTATTAAGGCAATTTTCTACTATAAAATTATGCTTCCTCCTAGCATTTTATTCCTATCTTATATGCTACCACATATATTCTCTAGTTCCCTCTTACGTTCCATAAATATCAATTGTCCATAAGGGTCATTATTATTCTAATTGGACAATCATTAATGACATTTATTTATTCATTCTAATTCAACCTATTATGCCTATTCCATTTCCCCTATTATGCCTATTCCATTTCCCTACAAATACCATATTAAATCCTTTAACCAATCCCATTAAACGAATTTATGTTGTGTGTGTGTGTATGTGTGTTCCTATCTCTACTCATCAATTCCTGTGCTTAGGATTTCTAGAACATACACAATTTGTGAATTTTGTAAGGAACATTTATTTCTACATTTTAATATATTAGAGCTATCCTTTCTAAAAAGGATTACCATTACAACTTTCCATAAATTGCCCAAAAATGAGACTTTTGCTCTGTTTGAAATTACAAGGAATAATCTTTTTTCTTTTATTGAAATATACACTGCAAACTATGGAGGAGAATATCTGTACTTTACACATCTCTTTCCCTTTTGGTATATTCCTTATTATTTCGAATGATGCACTTTTTATACATAATTGTAGAATTAGATGATTTATGAAAGTTACAAAGAAATAGATACAACTAAATTGTACCTAAAATGCTCTTAATAAACTAAAACATAGGAATTCAGATTTCAATTCAAATTAGGGCATTCTGAATCTATACCAACAATTTACAACCCAATTGTCATAAATCTGTAATAAATCTTGCAATCTTATCAACATTCTACTTAGTTAAATTTGAGGATTGATTTCCAAATTTCTAGATTAAGGTGTAATTATCATTCCTATTCTAATTACCTAAGTTACAGAATATGTAGGAGAGATTTCAATTGAGCACATTTTCCCTAAAACTACAATTCCACAGACCTTGCATAGACATAATAATTAAACAAAACTCAACAATATAAATTTCAATGTTATGCATAAATCATATAATTTCTCACCCACCTTTCGAGCTTTCCAGATCTCCCAAATATGTATTCATCCCTTTAATTAACTCCTTTTCCTTTCTAATCCAAAAGAATATGTATAATAAGATATATACATACCATTAGAATTATACATCTAAGAGGGAATTAAGGATTAAAGGGAATATATATTTATAATTTTGAAATTTACCTTTTAACATAATATTGATTCGCTCCTTCTTTTTTATTTTTTGTCCTTCTCCGATTATATATATTCATATAATATAATATTTTATAATTAATAAAAATAGTGGAGAAGGGAAAATTGTAGAGCTTCGCTGCTTTGATCAGAAAATATGAGAAGCAAAATGAGGGGTTCGGTCTGTATTTATAGGCGCTCGAATCAATCGTATCGGTTAGATTTAAAATAGTAAAATAGGGGTTGTTCGGCCAAGGTTCAACCCCAGCTGCCATGCTCATGATCGGTCAACCGGTCATAGGCAGCGGTCGACAGTTAGGGGTCGACCAGTCATAAGGACGGGTCGACCGCTAGGGGTCGACCGGTCATGTCCATGGTGTTGACCTGTGGGGTCCACACAATTATATAATTTATTCATTTTTGACCATTTTTAATTATTTTCATTCCCAAAACTTTAAACGCTGATAACTTCTTCGTTTGAACCTCGATCCAAAACCCAACTTTGAAAGTTGGTCAAAAAATACCATAAGCATAATGGTGCAAGTTTGTAGCCAAATTCTGACATTTGCTCAAATTTGGTTTTTAAACCTTAGTAATTATTTAAAAATTACTGTTAATTTTATGGGGTGTTGCATGCTTAAATCTGTAAAATTGGATTTTACTGATAAAGATGTATAAACGATAAATTCGTCCAAACTATCACACCACTGCTAAGGTGACACATGAACATTAAAATTTGAATTGATTGACATAATCCTGATCGAGTTTACACCTCTGAGTAGCACAACTACACTGGCAGATTCTTTGAAATACCACAAGATTTAAGTGATTTATTATTGTTATAAACTAATTAATATTTATAAAAATATTTTTATTTTATTTAGTGTATTGGGCGCCATTAATAATTAATTGGGTATATATATAAAAAATTATATATATGCGAATCAATATAAAATATCAATATGCATTTAAATTAGATTTAAATGTGATTAATTGCTAAACGGGTTTGGAATGTTTCATGATCTATACAATTTTATAATGTAGTTGGCATAGGTGAGCAAGGAGGGAGGAAATGGTCCAAAAGTTGGATCTTGAAATGGTAATAAAAGAGTGAACCAATGAGAGAATATCTCATTTTCTCTCCTTGTAAAAGCCACACTAACTTTCTTATTTCTACTACCCCTCTTATTTTTGTAACCTTTTGCTCTCCTTTTCCTCTATCATAGCCGCAACCTCCATTCGTCTAGGCCAAAAATATCAGATCCAAATAGTAAGATGTTATAAATAAATTATATAAGTTAATAATATACGTAAGAATATTATATAAGTTAATTCATTGTAAAATGTTATAAATAAATTAAACTTATATAATATAATTGTATAATATAAGTTGAATAGTAAGAAACCCAACTTAGGTTTAAGGAATGAGTATATGCGTATTGTACGTATACCGTGATTTCAGATACGTCCGACACTTAAATCACAAGGGTATTTTATAATAAATACATTGTTTTCTAAATAAATATTACTCAATATGTGTCTATACACACACACACAAATGCATGTCTTTATATATTAAACATTAAGAATCTTAATATATGTAAATTGTCCTCTACCATTTACATATTATTAGATTAATTGCATACTCTTTACTTGTAGATATTTGTAACAATCACCCTACACCTTCGGTAACCAATATATCTATGTGATGCGCTGTAGAGGAACCGGGCAGATGCATGATGGTAGCCAAGAATATAAAGAAGAGAAAATTCCAAACATGGAACTTGTAGAACATCTCACAAATAAAATATAATATAACAACATAAATGTAAAACAGGCGAGACAGTGATATAATTAAATGAACCACAAAGAAGAACATAAAAGTGCATCAGGCTCATAGACTATACAAAAACTGAAATAAAGAGTTTATACATCCTAAATCTCCATAATAAACTTTATAATTGTCTCTAATAATAAGAGTACTGACATAGCTCTATAGTACTGCATAACGGAATATAAGCGATAGTAAGCTCCAAGCATAGATATATGAAGTGTAGTCTTTTGCTCGTACTCTGTACAGTTGCATGCGCTATCCAGACCTGCTATCCATAACCTACTCATTTAAGAGCACCTGAGATAATAAGAAGCAAAACGTAAAACCTTAGGTTAGACAACAGTCTGGTGTGAGCGATATATCACCTCAAATACTATAAAACTTGTAAATAGTAAATAGGGTATAGGGTATGAACAACCATTCTTGACCTGTCCCTGCATCCAATGAGTTAGCACATAAACACAGTATATGCTAAACTACTATCACAAGAGGAAAATGTAGGGTACATGGGTATCACACATCATACCAAGTACATAATAAACATAACATCCATCACACATCCTCGCATCTCTCACCCAATGCTTCAAATGTACGATAATCTTTTAGATGCTCAAATCATTTCCCACGCAGATGGCAAGAGACTGGACACATGCAGACGTCCAAAATACAGGTACATGCAGACTACCCTAGGTACATGTAGACTACACTATCCCAAAATGAGCATCACTACCACTGAGTTATCCTCTATCCCTTAGCACACATACCGATAGTAGAACTACTCCATAGATGCTCACTCTTGTCTACGTAGAAGGCTATGGACTGGACACACATAGATGTCCAAACACATTGGTACAAGCAGACTACCGTGGATACACGTAGACTACCTTGTCCTACTCACGAGTATCACAATCTCATGTTCTAGTCTACGAGCCATCACCCATAACTCTTCCTTTTGGTTCACCACCATATGCCATAGTCACTCGTCATGTCGAGCCGTCGAAGTTGTCATACTTCGTTGATTGCTGTCCCAAAGTCATCTAGAGCCATCCCGCGGTCATCCATCCTTACCTTGAACCAAATCCCTAGACTACCAAGCAACCCGAGCTTTGCTCTGAAGTCCATAGCTAAATTCCATGCTCTACCCTTGCAGTCCAGCTCTAGACCGAGCCAAGTTAGGCTAGAACCAAATCTTCCTGGCCAAATCGACTTCTGTGCTCGGTCCCTCGAACACCTCCATCACCGAACGTGCTTCATCTCCTGGCAACCGACCATGTCCCTCTGCCCGTCCACCGACCACATTCCACCACTCGATCACGGACTAGGTTTCACAGCCAGTCACCGAGTTGTCCACCTACCGACCCTGTTTCCCCGACCGACCACCGAGCCATCCACTTGCCAACCAAGATTCCAAGTTCAATTGCCAATCCATCCACCTTACAACCGAGATTCCAAGACCGGCCGCCAACCCATCCACTAACCGACCCGAAACCCGTAGCACTTCACCATTCCAAATCATGCCGATTTCTTCACTATCCTTAATGCTTCAAGTATCATGCAACGCCTATGCAATAATGACTCCAAATGCTCTAGAGCCAATTTGTTGAAGCCCGGTTTCACGGTTCGATAGCTCCGATGAGCGTTTCAACCATACAACATTTACACTAACACAACATGCACACACATCACATCCAATATCCAAACACCCAAATACACATAAAACCATAGCAAATCATTGTACAATTACATTCCTGGTATACCCTATCACATACAAAGGCAACAATACTCATAAACAACATGATTAGGGTGCTTTAAAAAAATTTAAAATTCATTTTGCTACAGGTTTGGACTTGAAAATAGTTTAAAACCTTAATTTTACTTCAAAAATGAGTTTAAAATATATTAAAACCTATAAATACATATATAGTAAGGTGAGAGATGATAAATCACTCACCAAAACCTCCAAAATCCAAATTTTGCATGTAAATCGAGGTAGATCCGAAAATGAACAGCAAATGTGTAATTTTTCCTCTCAAAAAATATAGATTTGAAGATCTCTTATGAATCTCCTTTCTAATTTATCACTAGTCTATGATTTAGACCTGATTTTGAGGAGAAAAGAGAAGGCTTTGGATGGAGAATAAGTTAATGGAGGCTTAGATATATGGGAGAAGGTGTAAAAGTGATTTGGGGATGATGGTTTAACCATATAAGGTTTTCAAACCCGAAATGGGTTAGTGGGAATGCCCCCAAACTCATTAATTACCCACTAAGTTGCTGCAAAAAAATGTCAATCTTCAAATAACCATATTTCCTAACCAGAAAGTCCAAATCGCTATTATGACCATTCTACAGAAAGGAAAACCATTATATATTTCTAATGGAAGTGGTCTCAAACGCTAATTTTGCACCTATCAAAAGTTACAGCCGATGTAATTTTCTAGGAGTAAAATCGGCCGGATAAATTCTAAATATAGAAAATATCTCTAATAGGCATTTCCCAAAAGTTATAGAGTCATACAACTTCATATGAATTTAAAAATAATATTTTATGATTCTTCGATATGTAAAATACGAGTCGTTACAATATTTCTCAAGCTAATGATGTATGTGTAGTACTATTAATAAATTGACTAGATGAAGTAAGATACATGCACAAATTTGTTGATTTTCGTTAAGCTAAGTGCATTATATTTAGGCCATCAGAAAATGGTTGGTACGGGTGAATCAAAAATAATATTTTATGATCCCCCGATATGTGAAATACGGATCATTACACTTTCTCTCTTTAGGAATTTCGCCCCCGAAATCCCAATACAAACAAGGAAAAATCAAACACGGCTACCCGCATGCCTATCATTCATGAGCAGACATGTCAAACATCAAAATGCACACAAAAGAAACAAATGATTTCTATGCTTACTGTAGCATGCAAGATGCTAAATGTAACGATTAGCCTTTCTTACTACCAAAGACGACACTTAATACATGTTATGTTTTCGTGTGCTGGTCATTTAATCATCCAAAAGACGGGTCATTAGGGCTAAAAGAAAGAAAAGATAGAAGAGAAGAACCAAACAACACAAAATCTCACAATGCAACAAAACAATATATATTACTCAACATAATATATTACAAAGTCATTTCAAAATATTACATCAGATTCATACTAATACAAATTCTACCTAGGAGAGTTATAATAGCGGAAACAAGGCAATAACTAGCTATCGATAAAGCAACCTGCTTCAAGCTCCTCCAAATGAATCTGAGGAAAAACCTGAACTACCTGGCTGCCTATTCAAATTTGAGCACCCAAGAGTTTTAGTAAAAGGAAAATAAACTCTGGGTTAGACATGGATCTGGAGTGAGTAAAACATAAGTCTTTAACTTTATAAAAATCTTTATATCAAAGGCATCTCATAAGACCACGTCGCATATAAACACGGACGGGTTTTTATATTACGATAACCAAAACATTTATATATAAAATCCAGTGATATTATAATAATGTCAAGGGCTTCCAAATAAAACATAAATATAGATGAAATGATTGCATCTCACATTTCAACATTGTTGGGTACATCTAAAACCGTAAAGGCACATATTGGAGAATAGATTCCGTACTATGGTAAGGTAAGGGACTACCTTCTGATGATACACCCCTAGAAAGTGCACTAGAGTCTGACAAAAACCTCTTGTAGCCCTACTACAAAGAGCTGGCTTCCCCTTTATCATGGCAAACCGGATAACACCATCCCTTTTTGACACCGAGGCCTTATACTACCACGGTGTTTGCATGCAAAACAACTCGAATATGGACAATCTAGAATGGGATGACGGCTTCTAATGGTAGCTTACTACATAGCTCTGCTGCATACCCTGTTTTTGCCATTTTCCTGGTTGTGAGGCTTGAGGCTACGCTTTGCCTTCTTTCATACTAGCAAACCATCTTGGAATGCTAACACTGCCTTCTAGACAGAGATACAATGCCATCTTTCATCCATGCAAGTTGTTCCGGGATTGAAAAAACATTCCACGTTACTATCTTCCATTTTGGAATCACCCTTAGGAAGAATAGTATAACTCCACAACATACTTTAATATGATTTAACATCGTTCGTTATTAGTTTGGAGTGGTTTGGATAAATTTGAGGACCCGTGTCTCCAAAACTAAACGATAATTTCTGGCTAACTCAATTCCGGTTCTTTTGGAAGTTTGCACTAAGTAATCGAGTCCTTACCGGGGAACTCGAATATACCCGACATATCTCCTGAATTAAAACAAGTCCAGATTTGATAGTCGGTTATTTAACTATTAAATAAACAAAGAACAACCAATTACATTTGGGATTTATTTATCCATAGCAACCACTAAGCCTCAAAACAAATCTTTATTTATTAAATATTTTTTCAAAACGTTTGTCTAAAACATTCATATACTTATCTCTCTGATATTAGTATATTCACAAAACATTTTGAATAACTTCTTACTTCCAATTCATGTTGAAAGGAATTAAACACATGTTGTTTAAATTGGAGGTAAGGACAACCCCAACACTATTTCCTCGGTGTTAAACGTGGAACGAATGTTCCATACCATCATCTTTTTTTAAAAGGTTAGTTTAGAGAAACCCAGATCTTAAATTCCTTTTATATTTCTTTCAATAAATCCTTTTTAATCAAATCTATTTCATTCGTGAAATCTCTTTTACTTAAAATCCAAATACATTTCAAAATACTTTCCAACTTTAAAATTCATTTACAAAACCCTTTTATAAATATTCAAAATCATTTATATAAATTGCTTTTATAAATATCCACTTTTTATATAAACTTCTTATAAATATCCAAAAATTTTATAAACTCCCTTTATGAATATCCAAATCATTTTTTAAAAATTCTTTTATAAATACCCCCAAAATCATTTATAAAACTTCTTTATAAACCTTTCCCATTTAAACAACTTCCTAAATGACCTTAATAAAATTAGCTTCCTTAATTAATCAATTCATTTTATAAATCTTCCTTATTTATGATATCTTCTTTACTTAAAACTCAAATCCATTTACCCAAAGCACTTTACAAATTTCCAAATTCCTTTATAAAACTCTATATAAAAGCTTCTTTTTTATAACATGGAAAACCATCCCCATTAGTTAAAAAAAATCTTTAGTAAAACCATTTGTCAAATCATTCTTTAAATATCTTGTTCAAATTGAAATAACTTTAAACTCATTTCAAAAGGAAAATGGAATATTTATCTTTACAAAATCAAACTGAGACTTAGCGAACATAATGGTGGTTTTATTTTGATTTTACTTATTAAGTTTAACATGACATCACATAACAACAGGTATATAAGGGATCAACACATAAAAATCAATCAACTTAAGTAGATGTCCAAGTTAATTGTAATAGCAGAATGATGTTTTGTTCTGATAATAGATGTCATTTAGTTTTCCTAATCTATGGGGTTACTTTGTGGTAAGTGACATAGAAATCCCTTGATTTAGAACAAATTTGAAACGAAAACAGTTTAAAACAAAAATGATTGCTTAAACTCAAAGCGATTATAAATAAATTAAAACCCTTGTAAATGAGAACCAAATCCTTGTTAAATGGTAATTAAAATCTAATTTAAGGTAATTAAACCTTATAAAAACATAATTAACTTTTATCAAAGATTAATTAAATAAAACCCCTTTTAAAATAATAATTAATTAATAATTATCTTAAACAAATAATCAAATAATAATTAATCAATCCTTAATTAACAATTAAATAAAAGTTAACTTTAATTAAGTAACAAATCATGATTAACTTAATTGATTAGCAATTAAGTTTAAAAACCATTATTAACAAATGATTAAGTACTAATTACCTTTATTAATTAATCGATCAATCAAATAATAATTTATAATTAAATAGTTAAATAATTTTTCTTTAGTTACTAAATTAAAGTTAGAAACATTATCTAAAAATATTTTAAGTTAAAACAAGTTTAGATTAGAAAAATAGTTAGATTTTTCGAACTGCGCATATAGCGACTATCGCTATACGACCCGTAATTTTCAAAACTTGAAATTTTGATTTTCTAACTTTCAAACTTCAACTTTGAACTCTTGTCTTCATTTAAAACATGAAAATAAATCTTTGAAACCAAAATCCAAGTTTTAAACTTGAAAACTTTTCACTTTGAAATAAAAATCAAACTTTCGACAAAAAGCAGATTTCTACGTCGCTTTTGGTTAGCGAATCGCTACCTTTGTGTCATGAGCCTACATACAACACATTCAACATTCAATCACAATACCGCATCATAACATTATAGCACTATCATAACAAATTATCACTTCACGATACTAACTAACTTTTCCAATATTCAAGTTATAACCTTTATCGTCTACTCAAACTTCGGCATAAGCAATCAACTCCAAATCGCCATATATGCATGCATACACAACATATAACTTACCAAAAACTTAAGCAACATTTTAAATCATAAATTTTACAACTTTAAAAAGTTAGTAACTTGAGTTTTAAAAACATGGACTTTACTCACCAAACTTCCAATAAAACTTGAATTCTACCTAGATCTTGGTATTAACTTGCAAATGAGAAGACTTTGGATGCTTTTGCACCTAAATTAGGCTTGGCCTTGGCTATGGATGTTTTAGGTTGGATGGGCTTGCAACTTGGAAGAGAAGGGGTTGTAGTATATGTAAAAGCGGTTTAGTGGACTAAAGAGGAGTTTTTGACTAAAAAGAAGTGATTTTTCTTACTTTAAAATTTATGAAGAGAAGCCATGGATATATATTTTCAAGCTTATAGGAATTTTAAAGTGGATAAGAGGATTGTAAAATGAAAATAATGAAGTGGAAGGAGTATTTATAGGCTTAGGAAAATATTTTTAAAATATAAACTGCTTATAATTAAATATATACACATGCATGCACTCCATACCTCCCCTCTCTCTCTTGTACACGTTACTCCCTCCCGCAAGGTCGTGTTGTAGGGTATTTAAGGTATGGAGATGATTTTTGTATGTGTGTGCGTGTGTGTGTAGTGTGTTTATATGTATATATATGCCTTTTACAACATAATTTGTCACATTAAGTATTAATTTAAACTAAGCATGATTTATTTAGTATTAACTCACTACTTAACTTAACATGGAATAAGCATATATGTGTGCATGTGTACACTAGTGTGCACAATGTTTCTCGATAACTTTTCAATACCGTAAAGTCATGATTTTAAAAAACGTTCTTCTGTCACATTTTCAATTTTTATTTGAACTATCTATATTGGTAGACAAATTTTGAAAACTATTTTATCATTATTATTAAATAATTAAAATAGGTTTATTTGCTAACAAAAATCCATTTATTGATTATATAAAATATATTTAAATAGTCTATTTAAAGTGGAAAAATCCTGAATCGTTATAAATCTATTTTACCATTATTTGTTATTATATTAAAGAGTTATATTTTAATTATAAAACCTATTATTTTAGTATTTAAAATTTATTAAATATTCAGAAATTAAGGCTGTAAAATTTCGGATAGTTACACTCTTCCCCTTTAAAACAATTTCATCCCCAAAAATGTACCACATTCCTGTGTAAAATGTGATTTGATCATTCACTCGATCGCATAGCTTCACTTTCGAACTAATATCGCTCACCCGACTTCCTAGTGCGGAATTTGATCAGGCCTCTTAATTAGAAACCTCTGTTCTCCTTGCATAGCCATAAACTATGATAGACAACTTTAATTCCCTATAAGAAACCTTCATCAACGCTCGCCGTCAAAAATCGAGTGATAAATCCTTATTCGGAATGGCGTAAAACATCTCCAGTCATGTACTCGAATCTTGGATCGAGAACTATGTGAAAATGGAAAATGATCTACTTACAACCTACATACTGATCTAAAGATTCTTACAATCTAACTACTTTCTACCCTCCCACCATGCTTCATAAGAAGCAATTTTTAACTTATTAACTTATGTAATACTCTTCTACATCCTAAGAGTATATACAAACATCTGATTTTTAATTCTACTTTTTTAGACACTTCTATGGTAAAATGTATATTAGCCAGCCTAATCTTTACTACTAAATATAAGAATTCTTTGAACATGATTCAACCGTGTCTTTTTGAAGTACCAAAAATGCCCTTCCCTTTACAATTTTGTTCGGGCCTTCTTTGTCATCCTGTCCTCTACCATTCGCATACGCGAATGCTCCTTCCACTTTCTGCCTAAACCTAATCAACCAACGCCTCAGAAATCATCAACGCCTCCTCCTACAAGATCGATCACACCGCTACTAAATCATCCTCCTCAGAAATCATCAACGCCTCCTGCTACTAAATCGATCGCACCGCTCATCCTCCTCATCCCTAATCCCTAATCGCCAGGGAGATTCACCGCTCATCCTCCTCAAAAATCATCAACGCCTCCTGCTACTAAATCGATCGATTCTAAATCGATCGACGCTGTTGCATTGCAAGCTTTGCTTTGCCGTTTCCATCAACGGCTGTTGTTGTCGCCGACTTAAACTTTTCGCTTTTAGGTATGGTAGACTTAACCCTACTTTCACTCATACTTATATTTATGAATTTTTCCCTAATTCGAATACTGCTGCTTAGGGATATTGCTGCAGCTACAAGGAGTTTGCAAGATTGAAATACAAAATTGTATTTATGTCATATATTTTATTTTCAATCGTGAATTATTTTGTTAACTTTTACAGAAATTATTTTGCTAATGCTTCAGGATTAATTGCAAATCATGCATATGTTCATCTTAACAAAGAGACATACATATTTTACATCCATGGTTGAATAGTTATGGTAGTATACAATTTATTGACATACTCCTTACTTTTAACCTGCAAATATTCTATACGCATGTAAGTTTTATGCCAATGGGCTGTACTTTATTTCCACAACTGTTTTGAGTATTTATATATGCTCAGGATTTTTATAAATACCCCCTACAATCTGAACTATGACCAATAATTTACCATGATTTGTATGGTTGGGCCCTTAATTTGGATATTAGAATGACAATTTTTTATGTTAGTTGCAAGACTGTAAAAATAGCTTAAATTTGCAAAAACAAACATTTCCCTCTATGGGAATTAGTGTACTTATGTTAGTCCAATCAAATGAAGGATTTGTATATTTTGGTTGTTTTAATGGTTCATCCTAAATAGGTTTTATTTGAGCATTTTCTTTGCTAAATACTTCAAAAAGTTAAAAAATAATAACAGAATTTAATTTAGATGTTATTATAATATTATTTCATTTGTTACTAAACTTGGTTTACTTTTACTCGCACGCATTAGCTATATGGTTGCTTTAGCATGCAAGCTATGTTTGTGTTGCATGACATTTATACAAGTTGTATTTTCTTGAACATTTTGTATAAAATAACAATTCAATCTTAATAGCTGATGCACAAAATATTCAATGGTTGCAGCTAAAACATATTACTGTCGTGACATCTATTACTAATATCCCCGTCCACAGCACTACAGGAATGTTCACTATAAAGGTTATAATTAACATGTAAATTCTTTTATTCATTGAAAACATCCGACTCAAATTTACAAGCAGTTAATTTTGTTGCCAATTTATAATCTACTCACATGACATACAGACAGAACAACAATAAAGTTGACAAGAATTATAACTAAACAAAACTTCCAATTACTATCAATTGAGTCACTAGGTGAATGATACACCATACTGTTAATACTCATTAAAAAGTAATTTTAATAGGTGAAACAGGTTTTGTACTCTCATAATCAGCTTGAAAAGAAAAGAACTGATGAGTTTCAGTTTGTTCACACCCATTCAACATAAATACAAACCACTAAATGAGGTGAACAAAATCAAACTCATGCATAAATGATGCAGTCACTTATACAGACTTAATTCTCTAATGAAACATATCTAACTTGCTACAAAATTATTATGGGTTATTTTCCCTTAAAAAAGAAAAAGGAAAAAAAGGGTCTCTTAGATGTTCCCTTTAGCATAGTAGATCACGATTACTGAATATGCAAGTTTTATTTTCTGAATAAATTTTATTTACCCTCGCAATCTTGTCATTTAGAACCCAGATCTAATGCCTACCCTACCTTCATTGTGTGATTAACGCTTATGGGTTGATGGACCTCATCACTTCCCATATTGATGGACATAATCTGCAGTAGCTTTTCTATGTTATTTATGGTTCGGTAAACCCTGTAAGTCCAATATCAACTCCCTCACTGCAGTATTCATCATCATTAATTCATATTGGTAAAATGTAATATCTATAGTATTGTATTTACAACTGTATAAATCTTGAAATTAAATTAGTTCTGTTTACTTCATTTGGTATTATATTAGATGACTTCCTCTTTCTTGAATGAGTTTTATAACATTTCTTGCTTCCTTTGTTTGCCAATATATTAAATGACTTCCTATTCATTCACTGGATATCATTACTACTTATGGCAGTTACTATTAAATTCATCATTCTAACATTTTTCTCCAGTAAGGACCAATAGGTTGATATACTATATCATCAAACAACTACGAACTGGGCAGAAAAATATAGTAGCCTCCACTATTTTCACTTCGATCTTTGGCTGTTGCTGGAGAAAAACCATAATAAAAACTAGACTTTTGTGTATAATAGATTGCATTAAAATTTTCAACTGACATTTAGTAAGCATAATTTTTCGCTCTTAGATATCCTTTCCCTGGCATTGATTTCCTTTTCTAATATAGTTTTTAGTATATATCTTAACAAAACATATTGTTTAATTTATAACCAACAACTTTTCTTTGTTTGCGAGTAGGAATGGGTTCAGGCTCCTAATCAACGAAATTTGAAGTCTATGGCTATTAAAGAAAAATGGAAGTAGCAAATTTCTTTTAAAATGCTGAATGTACATATTTGGCTTCAACAATAAGGAAATAGAAGAAAACACAGGACTGATATATTGATTTATGGCTTTTCAAATTTCTATGCTTACACGCACAGCGATAGAAAATATACAAAATTATGTATGATGATCTTCTAATAAGTCTCATCTTCAACCAAATAAATGTAAATGGTGCACATTGGTGAAAAAAGTCTCCATGTGTATTTGTTTCCCAGTCCTCCTATGTCACGTAGTCCTATTATTTTCTTCTATGGACTTCAATACATGATGTCAAGTTATTCTATTATTGTTTTTCTAAGTGGTTGCTCTATTGTTTTCCTACCGATACAATATGTGTAGTTTATTATAATGGTCACATTACATTTACAAAGTTGCCAAATGCAGTTAGCTACCATCAAGTGCATAAACCATATGCAAACTTCTTTTTAGTAAGGAGGAAAAAAACATGGTTCAAGCGTAATTGATTTTTTTTCTTCAGAACTGCATGTGCATAATATTAATACTACTTTTAATGAATGACAATAATATTGTCATTTGTGTCATCCTCAAATCAAACTCATGGTATAATTTAATACTTCAAGTAAGTCATGAAAGAATATTTTTGTTACTGTGCTAACATTTATAACCATATCAATGTGTGTAGCAGGCGGTTGCCAATTAGGAACAGCTAATACCAATACTTGGAAACTTTGAACATACTACAAATAAAGGCCCTACATAACCATTTATTTCATCTGTCTTTGCTTTTTTATTGACAATAAAATTGACGTACTTTGCTTTTTTATTCTGCGAGTCAATTTAGCAATTTACAGACTTTTCAAACATGTTACTACTGCTCTGCTTATTTTTAATACAACTGACTTAATCAATCCCTTTGATATGGAAACACTAACTTTCCTTTATCATTTTTTGATTAACCTGCAATTGCATGCTAACCCAAAAAGCATCGATGGTGATTACATGTAATCATACGCTTTAATATGTCGGTTACTAAGGGGAAAGAAATTTTTAGTAATTGATGTGTACACACAATAATAATAATAAATTTGGGGATAAATCATCACACTCATATTGATGAAAATGACAACAAATCCCAAGTTTATGGGTAACTTCAATGATATCCATTCTTAATTAAAACTTCTAAGACATTACTAATTACTATCATGCATTTAAATTTAAATTTTAAAAATTATGAAGCAATTTTATAGAAAATTGTAGAATCTTGGACAAAATGACCCATTTTATAGAAACGTCCACAGTAAATTGTGCATGGCAGCTAAATGCACAATTACCCAGAATGAAACGAGTTCAATAACAGAAATATCGATAGTAATATATATTGAAAAAGTTCAACTAGAAAAGCAATAAAATTTAACTACTTTTTAACCACTCAACAATATTTGTTCTCACATTCAAAATTAGAAAAATAACAACTTTTTTAGGTGGTTACTATTCTAAAGTAGTTTTTAGGTGAAGCAAATAAGTATCCAAATTATTCATGTGCAAAGCAGTTCACATGTCCTAAAGTGAGCTGATGTAGGTCCATGTAGACATGCATATATACTCGTAACATCAAATAATTCTTCACATCCTAGATGTTAAAATCAAAAGACACAATTTGAATAAATAATTATTAAACCTCTTTATTTAATTTAACCTAATTAAAACTTCATTTATTAATCCATCTTCAAAAAATCCTTTTATTTTGAAAACTCTTTCTTTTAAGGGATCCAAGAACACAATACCCAAGTTTATTTCAAAAATATTTTGAAAACATATATATAGCCCATGTAACTCCAAAACGATGTCAAAGAACTGGGTGCTACCAAATAGTGTCATATATCCCTTTAGTAAGAAGGCAATACTCAAGAGAAGTGTTTGCCATCCGAACACATCTTTTACCTATTTTCCACCATTTCCGAGACACTCGAACTAGATAATAAAAAAAATTCATTTTTCTTCCAAATTTCTTCTCGAAACAATACAATTTATACACAAATAGTTTTCAACAAAGTCATCCACTTGCTTTGGATTCATTTGGATTTGAACTTGTTTCGATTTGTACAATGAAAAAGAGGATAATTTGCTAAGTGCACTATCATATCTGCCTAAGCAAATATTCGATCACTTAGAAGATTATTCTGGTCATCACAAAACATATCAAGACTTATTACCGAATTATCCAAAGAAAACCTTACTCTTAAACTTTATTTTAAAATATCTATATCTTAAAATATCCTTAAGAAAGATTGCTGCTATTTTCCAAAAATCATTTGGAATTTATCAAAGCCACCGGGATTTAACATTCTCAAAACCTTTTAATTTTCAAAACACATTTAGTAGTTTTGATTTGTAAAATCATCTCTCTTAGTTCATATTATAAAACTATCTGAAGATTTTCTTTTAATAAACACCTTTATTAAAATTCAATTTTTAATCCTGAATATTGTCGAACGCCTTATAGTAAAATTGTGAAACTTAATTCACATGGTGTTCGATTCAGTGTTCTTACAAATTCTATCTACCCACCCATGATGGAAAAGGGAAATCTACTATTAAATCTGATAATAGTCAATGCTCAAAACTGGATGAGCATGACTAGTTAAACCCTAAATGCCAATAATTTAAATACTATTAACTCCTAACCCACTCTCCTCATAGAAAACTACATAGATTTTGAAGACCATCCCATTGTATATATTGAAAACATATTCCTTGGTAAAATTATTTCATTTACCAAATTTAAAACTATATTATGTCATTTTAACTTGTTCAAGTGTTTAGGAAATCCCTATTGATAACATTGATCAGATGCATCGATCAGAATTCTTAAGTCACTCAATAGGTCAAATAACACAATATAAAACATTTTTATTCACTAACAAATACGCACCAATATATATATATATATATATGTGTGTGTGTGTGTGTGTGTGTGTGTGTGTGTATTTCACTCAAACTCATTCTAGGGCACTATTAACCCTATTTATAATGAGTTTACCCCACCAAAGCTTAGGTGTTCGCTCAACCTAAGCTCTGATACCAAATGTAATGATCCGCCTTTCATACTACCAAAGACGACCCTTAATACATCCTCGACATTTATGTGCCGATCATTTAGTCGTCCAAAAGACAGGTCATTAAGGGTGAAAGAAAGAAAAGATAGAAGAGAAGAACTAAATAACACATAATCTTACAACACAACAGAACAATATATATTACTCAACATAATATATTACAAAGTCATTTCAAAATGTTACATCAGTGTCATATTAATATAAATTCTACCTAGGACAATTATAACAGCCCGTCCCTACCTAATTAATACAACATACATATAATACAGTGGAAATAAGGTAATAAATAGCTATCGATGAAGCTACCTGCTCCAAGCTCCTCCAAATGAATCTACGGAAAAACCTGAACTACTTGGCTGCCCATTCAGATTTGAGCACCCAAGAGTTTTAGAAAAAGGAAAATAAATTCCGGGTCAGACATGGGTCTAGTGTGAGTAAAGCATTCTTTAGCTTTATAAAAACCTTTAAATCAAAGGCATCTCATAAGACCACACCGCACATAAACACAGACGGGTCTTACAATAACCAAAACATTTATATATATAATCCAGTGATATTATAATAATGTCTAGGGTTTCCAAATAAATATGAATATAGCTGAAATGCTTGCATCTCACCTCTCAACATAGTTGGGTATATCTAAAACCGTAAAGGCACGTATTGGAGAATGGGTTCCATACTATGGCAAGGTAATGGGCTACCATCCGATGGTACACACCTAGGAAATGCACCGTAGTCTAACAAGAACTTCTTGTACCCCTGCTACACAGATCCCTCTGCCCCTTTAACATGGCGAACGGGATTACCCCATTCCTTTTTGATATCGAGGCCTTAAACTACCATGATGTTTGCATGCAAAATAGCTCGAATATGGACAATCTAGAATGGATGGCGGCTCCTAATGGTAGCTGACCACATAGCTCTACTGCATACCATGTTTTTGCCTTCCTGGTTGTGAGGCTTGAGGCTACACTTTACCTTCTTTCATACTAGCAAACTATCTTGGAAAGCTAACACTGCCCTCTAAGTAGAGATACAATTCCAGCACTCATCCATGCAAGTTGTTCCGGGATCGAACAAAAATTCCACATTACTATCTTCCATTTTAGAACCACCCTTAAGAAGAATAGTATAACTCCACATCATACTTCAATATGATTTAACATCGTTTGTTATTAGTTTGGAGTAGTTTGGATAATCCCAGGGACCCATGTCTCCAAAACTAAGTGGTGATTTTTCAGCTAACTCAATTTCGGTTCTTTTGGAGGTATGCACTAAGCAATCGATCCTCACCGAGGAACTCGAATATACCCAACATATCTCCTGAGTTAAAACAAGTCCAAATTTGATAGTCGGTTATTTAACTATTAAATAAACAAAGAACAACTAATTACATTTGGGATTTATTTATCCATAGCAACTACTAAGCCTCAAAACAAATCTTTATTTATTAAATCTCTTTTCAAAAAGTTTGTCTAAAACGTTCATATACTTATCTCTCTGATATAAGTATATTCACAAAACATTTGTTAATAACTTCTTACTTCCAATTCGTGTCGAAAAGAAATAAACACATGTTGTTTAAATTGGAGGTAAGGACAACCCTCAACACTATTTCCTCGGTGTTAAATGTGGAACGGATGTTCCATACCACCATTTTTTGAAAAGGTCAGTTTAGTGAAACCCAGATCTCAAATTCTTTTTATATTTATTTTAATAAATCCTTTTTATTCAAATCTATTTCATTCTTAAAATCTCTTTTTCTTGAAATCCAGGTCCATTTCAAAATACTTTCCAACTTCCAAATTCATTTATAAAACCCTTGTATAAATATTCAAAATCATCTATATAAATTGCTTTTATATCCAAACTTTTTATATAAACTTCTTATAAATATACAAATACTTTTATAAACTCCCTTTATGAATATCCAAATCATTTTCTAAAAATTCTTTTATAAATACCCCCAAAATCATTTTCTTTATAAACCTTTCCTATTTAAACAACTTCCTAAATAACCTTAATCAAATTAGCTTCCTTAAATAAGCAATCCATTTATAAATCTTCCTTATTTATGACATCTTTTATGCTTAAAACTCAAATCCATTTACCCAAAGCACTTTATAAATTTCCAAATTCCTTTATAAAAAGTCTTTACAAAAACTTCTTTTTTATAACATGGAAAACCATTTCTATTAGTTAAAAAAAATCTTTAGTAAAACCATTTGTCAAATCATTCTTTAAATATCTTGTTCAATTTGATATAATTTTGAACTCATTTCAAAAAGAAAATGGAATTTTTAACTTTACAAAATCAAATAGAGGCTTAGCGGCCACAATGGTGCTTTTATTTTTATTTTACTTATCCAATTTAACATAGCATCACATAACAACAGGTATATAAAGGATCAACACATAACAATCGATCAACTTAAGTAGATGTCCAAGTTAATTGTAACATCAAAATGGTGTTTTTTTCTGCTAATACATGTCATTTAGTTTTCCTAATCATATGGGGTTACTTAAGGGTAAGTGACACAAAAATCCCTTGATTTAAAACAAATTTGAAATGAAAACAGTTTAAAACAAAACTGATTACTTAAACTCAAAGCGATTTTAAAATAAATTAAAACTCTTATAAATGAAAATCAAATCCATGTTAAATCGTAATTAAACTCTAATTAAATGTAACTAAACCTTAATAAAACTTATTAAAGCATAATTAACTTTAATCAAAGATTAATTAAATAAAACCCCTTTTAAAATAATAATTAATTAATAATTATCTTAAATAAATAATTGAATAATAATTAATTAATCCTTACTTAACAATTAAATAAAAATTAGCTTTAATTAAGTAACAAACCATGATTAACTTAGTTGATTAACATTTAAGTTTAAAAAACATTATTAACAAATGATCAAGTATTAATTACCTTTATTAATTAATTAATCAATTAAATAATCATTTCATAATTAAATAGTTAAATAATTTTTCTCTAATTACTAAATTAAAGTAAGAAACATTTTCTAAAAAGATTTTAAGTTAAAACAAGTTTAGATTAGAAAAATAGTTAGATTTTTCGAACTGCGCGTATAGCGACTATCGCTATACGGACCCATAATTTTCAAAACTTTAAATTGTGATATTCTAACTTTTAAAACTTCAACTTTGAACTCTTGTCTTCTTTTAAAACACGAAAATAAAACTTTAAAACAAATACCCAAGTTTTAAACTTGAACACTTTGTACTTTGAAACAAAAATCAAACTTTCGACAAGAAGCGGATTTCTCCATCACTTTTGATTAGCGAATCGCTACCTTTGTGTCATGAACTCACCTACAACACTACAACATTCAAAAAAAATACCAACACAATATTATAGCACCAATCATAACAAAGTATTACTTCACAATACTAATTAAGTTTTCCAGTATTCAAATTATAACTTTTATCGTATACTCAAGCTTCGGCATAAGCAATCAACTGCAAATCAACATATATGCATGCATACAAAACATATAACATTAACACATACTTAAGCAACATTTTAACTCATAAATTTTACAACTTTTAAAAGTTAGTAACTTGAGTTTTAAAAACATGGACTTTACTCACCAAACTTTCACTAAAATTTGAATTCGACCTAGATCTTGGTATTATTTTGCAAATGAGAAGACTTTGGATGCTTTTACACCTAAATTAGGCTCATCCATGCATGTGTTTGGGCTCGACCATGGATGTATTAGGGTGAATGGGCTTGCAACTTGGAAGAGAAGAGGTTGTAGTATATGTAAAAGTGGTTTAGTGGACTAAATAGAAGATTTTGAATAAAAAAATGATTTTTCTTACTTTAAAATTTATGAAGAGAAGCGATGAATATATATTTTCAAGCTTATAGGAATTTTAAACTAAGCATGATTTGTATACGTTACCCTTTCTCCCTAGGCCAGGTTATAGGGTACTTAAGGTATGGAGATGATTTGTATATAAGTGTGTTTATATGTATATATATGCCTTTTTACAACATAATTTGCCACATCAAGTATTAATTTAAACTAAGCATGACTTATTTACTATTAACTCACTAATTAACTTAACATGGCATGTGCATATATGTGTGCATGTGCACACTAGTGTGCACAACATTTCCTGACATCTTTTCGATACTAAAAAGTCATAATTTTGAAAAACGTTCTTCGGTCGTATTTTCTATTTTTATTTGAACTATCTATATCGGTAAAAAAAATTTGAAAACTATTTTATCATCGTTATTAAATAATTAAAATAGGTTTATTTTCTAATAAAAATCCATTTATTGATTATATAAAATATATTTAATTAGCCAATTTCAAAGTGGCAAAATCCTGGATCGTTACAAATCTATTTTAACATCATTTGTTATTATTTTAAAGAGTTACATTTTAACTATAAAACCTATTATTTTAATATTAAAAATTTATTAAATATCCGCAAATTAAGGCTGTAAAATTTTAGGTCGTTACACTAAACTACCTTAATGATATTGAAAGTGAAAGTAAATGCGATAAACAGAAGTCTCACCAAGTAAAGAGCTCTGGATAAGCAGTCCTAACTGCTTCGTATCACGTCCCACAATATAAATAGGCCTACGAGGTTTCGATGCTTTTGGTTCAATCTTGATATCATCAAGCTGATCTAGATGAACTACCACGTTTGAGTCGTGCACAAACTTCTGCAAGTGAGATACATGGAACACATTGTGCAGACCCGCCATCTTCTGAGGTAAGTCGACTCTGTAAGCCAGTTCCTAATCCTATCAAGTATCAAAAAAGGACCAACGAATCCCGGTGCCAACTTCTCCTTAATTAGTACTAAATTGAACAACATTTTTCAGAGGAGAGATCTTGATAAACACCATATCGCCAACGGAGAACTTCAAGTCACATTTCCTTCCATCGACGTAGCTCTTCTGTCTATCATGAGTAGCTTTTATTTGTTGCCGAATGATCTCGATATTCTCCAAAGTCTCTCTAACCATGTTTGGCCCAAGTATCAGTTTCTTGTCCGCTTCCCACCAACATAAAGGAGCATTGCACTGTCAGCCATACAACGCCTCAAACGGTGCCATACTGATGCTAGACTGATAACTATTGTTGTATGCAAATTCTACTAAATGCAAATGGTTATCCCACGAGCTACCGAAATCGAGAATGCAAGCTCGTAAGAGATACTCCATAGTACGATTCACTCTCTTGGTTTGCTCATCTATTTGTGGGTGATAAGCTATACTAAGATGCAACTCCATCCCCAATGCCTCTTGTAAGCTCTTCCAAAACCACTAGTGAATAAAGGGTCTCGGTTGCTCACAATGCTCTTTATCACACCATGGAATCGCACAATCTATTTCACATATAACTCGGCCAATTTGGATGCCATTCTACTTGACTTGATGGGTATGAATCGGGCTATCTTTGTCAATCTGTCCACTATGACCCAAATGTTATAGTACCCTCCTCTAGTTTTTGGCAATCCATCGAAACTTGTTCCCATTTTCACTTAGAAACCTTGAGCGATTGCAGCAAACCACTCGACTTCTTCTGCTCTGCCTTTACCAACTGACGGTTCGCGCACTTCAAGATGAATGTACCAACATCCTTCTTCATTCCTTCCCAATAAAATGTCTGTCTAATGTCACGGTACATTTTATTACCACAGAGATGTATAGTCAATCTCGAATTATAACACTTGCATAACACCTCATCCCGCAATCCATCGACATGAGGAACAAACAATCTTCCATCATTACAGAGCCAACTGTCATGGTCAATCTCGTACTACTTCATCTCCTCAGACTCTACCCCTCCCTCTATCTTTGCGATGATCACTGCGAGTCTATCGTCTCGCCTCTGACTAGCACCGATCCATTCAATCAGGGTAGATCTGGCCGTTAAGCTAGCTAACACCTCTAGCTCCAGCTAAGATTGAGGTCTAAAATCATAGCCAGCGACAAACTCCAACTGCTTCCACTCTAGTAATATCACCCCCAAGCTAGCATGTCTCCTACTCAAAGCATCAACGATCACATTCTGTGACGACCCGGAATTTTTGAGAATTTGAAATTGGAATATTTAATTAATTTAAAATATTCAGAGGTTAATTATAAACTTAAATTTCAAATATCGCTGTTTATTGAGTAATTTAATCATTAAATTTAATTTAATTGAAGTTGGATAAAATAGTAAATCTGGTATTCTAAGCTAATTAAAAATATTTTGAAAGCTCGTAAAATTCATATAATTAATACTGAAGATGATAAAAGCTTTTAAATTAAATTCGGAAGTGTTTTGTTCAGTTTTGAAGATATAACGTTTAAATTTAATTTTTTAAAAAAAAATAGCCTTTCGAGGCACAGTCTCGGAATTTGATGAAACTAGTTCCATTGGATCCGAAATATTGTATTATTATCGGATTTCGAATTTCATAGTGATCAGAAATGTTGTGTGAGCGTATGATATGTAAACGCGTTGGAATTTTTTTATCGAGAATTCAAAATATAATCTATACTATATTGTTGACTGGTCCAGATTTCTTCATATTAGAGCCTTCCTGATCCTTCTCCAATACGCTTCTTCGTTTAATAATTAAAAAGGGGTAGATATTTTTCTTCGTTCAGAAGACAAAGCGAAAGCCAAAAAGAAGAAATATAAAACTACACAGCCGAAAACAATAATCTCAAAACCATTTTTATCTATCGTTCGAAGTCATGGCCGACACCATTCTCCTCAAATTCGAATTAACCAGATCTAGGAGTGTGTTCATCTCCTCGACGTGCCTGTAGAGATCGAGCTGCTGAAGCTCGCACGCGCTCGCGTAGGGGAAAACGTCGACTCGAAATCGCGACTCGTGGTGGGGCGGCGAATCGAGCTATGGTGTCGATTTTTGGTTGAGGCAGGATAGCGGCAGCGAATTGGAGATTAGCTTCGTCAATTCAATCGACATCCCGAGCACGAGCTTGCATGTAGGTCGCGGCTCCGGCGATGATGGCTGCAGGCGGTTGGCGAGACATTCGTTGGTTGAAGGTCGAGCTGGAGGAAGCAAACTCAGTTGCGTCCCTTGGAAGGTCAGGATGGCAGTCTCGTATGGATCAGTGAGCGAAGCTATTGATTTTGGTTTTCCAGACGAATTGAGGTATAATTCTTCTTTTAATTTAATTTCTGAATCTGGGTTGTTGAAGAAAAAAAATGTGTTTTAAGTAATAAAGAATTTTGGGAAGGAGGTTGGAAATTTAAATACATAGAGTTTATATTAAAAAGGATAAAAAAAATTATTAATTAGATTTTTTTCAACCTGATATATGTATATCCATAGGGTAAGAAATATGTATAAGAATTATTTATATAAAAATGTGTGTGTGCGTATTAACCTGCTGCTTGCTTTAAAATAATGTATCTTGGAAAATTAACGTATTTAATTATTTTTGTAACTTAAAATTTATTTATTATAGGGAAAAATTAGTTTAAATAAAATTATTAGATTAAACTAAATTGTTAAATGGTAAATGGGTTTGTCTGATTGTTTCAAATATTAATTAACCGTATAAATATTTATCCAAGGTCTGAAATCATGGAAAATCAAGTCGGGTTGGATGGGTGACAAATCAAAAATCAAAGGTGAGTTAATCTCACTCATCTGGGTTTGCTTAAATTTAAATAGTTAAATTTAAGTAATTGTTTGAATGATTGGATTGGTTTGATATGCTATAGTATATGTAGTAGTATATAGCAATATATACATATTGGCATATGTATATATTGGAGTTGTTATTCCCGCATTATATAGCGGATGAGACCCTATGCGCCGCATAATAGCGGGTGATTTTTATTTAAATCTCATATACCGCGATATTCAACCTCGAAGTGGAATTGGTATTGTGCTAACATCTGTGGATGCAGGGAAACAGGTTGGAGGGATCCAACTGGATTCCTCAAAATATTTAATTTTGTTTAAATATTCTGTGATATGATTGTTGATATCCTGTGATGAATTATATGGATAATTGGATGTTATGGTTTGATTGGATCGATTTGGATGTGCTGAATTATCAAAATCTTTAGAATGGAATTTTTGAAAAGAAATAAAAGAGTAAATTTTAAAGTAAAATAATTATAAGAGTTTGGAATAAATTTGAGAATAAATCTGATTAAGAATAAAAGTGATTTTCAAAATTCTAATAAATATGGAAAATAGGAATTTTGAATAAACCGAGAAATATTGAATTTAAAAACTTATGTGATATTATTTAAAGGAATAAATAATTTATTTTAATTCAATGTTTAAATGTAATTAAAAAGAAAGAAGGAATTTGGGAAATCTGAAACTTGTGTTTTAGTTTAAAGATTTTAAATCATAATGAGAAATAAAATCTGGAAGTTAATGAATTTGGAAATAAATGGATTAAGTAAGGAAATTTATTTCAAAGTAAATTAAATTGGAGAATCAATTGTTAATTGATTTAAATACTTTGGGATTTGAAATTTAAAGAGAAATGAGATTTTGGAGAGATAAACTGGGTTTATAAAGTGAAATAAAATATCAGGGGATATTTGAGAATATAAATTCAAGGTAGGAATTTATAAAAGAATATGAATTGGTTTAAAAATAAATGTTGATTTATTTTTAAAGGATGTGAAGAGAAGTGTATTTCCTTGGATTGCCAAGTACGTTTTCAAAGAAATTTTTAAATATAAGTTAAAAGTTCTAATTGTGTTTTTAAAAGCATGTTTTAGAAAATTGATTATTTCTAAATGTTAATTTCTTAAGTAAGTATTTTCAAAAATCTATTATTGTAGTAATTATATAAAAGTGATTTGGTATTATGTTTTAAAAGAGGAAATTTAGTTTATATTTATAAAGTGGTTTATTTTAAAGTATATATTTTTAATAAAGTATTAAAGTAGTTTGATTTCAATGTTATAAAGTATATTTAAATAAAGTGTTTTAAAATTATTTTAAAATTAAAAGTATTTTGTACTTGGAGATTCAGAGGAAATAAACCTTTGGGAAATGTATTCCGTAAGCGGAAACTGTTTGAAATTGTTTTCAAATGAGCTTTGAAAATTTGGAAATATATCTTGGAAAGATATTTGGGCAAATAAATAATGTGGGAAATTATTTATTGTGTGATGGTTGCTTGTGGATGTTAATTGATAGTTAAATAACCGACTATCAATATTGGTCAAATGCGCTGATCGTTTCGAAGAGACCGGGATCGAGTTTCCGTATACCGGGATTCTAGGTCTGGAGACTCGAATACCACTTCGATCCGGTTTGTACGTTTCGTGTAACGTTTTCGGAGTCGAAGATGGAGCTGTGAAGTGCAAGGGCTAGTCGCTACTAATCTTGAGGATATTTCCAAAATGGATGTAGTAGGAATAGTGCCTTCGGTTCCGTTCGAACCCGGGACGGACTTGTATGGACGAATGCTTTCGTGACATCGTCAGGTGGACGATGGGCATTCTAAGGGATATGTGCTATAAAGGTATCGTTTAGCCTCGAACCTCATCAACCGGGAATGACTGAAAATCAGGGGTTATGCAGCAAGGCTTCGTGGGTAGCCCCCACTTGAGAGTAAGGTCATCCCTGTCTAGATGTCCCTTTATTTCGGCTTAGTGGTGCGGTTGCTGATCCCAACCGTGGGGTGATTTTATTTGGAATTATCCAGTAAGGGATGATTCCGGCCTTGTGTTGCAGGGGAGCGGGCGTACTCCTCGGTACTGTGATCTAGGCCACGTACTGTGACAGGTGGTACCCTAGTGCCTAGTCATTCGTTGGAAATCCATTCTCCCTACGTGCCTTGTATGGTATTTGTTTGTATACCTAGTATGCTGGAATTTAATCATGTAACAATTTCAGCTATTTTAATAAGTATTTGTGAATAGACACTATTATAATATCAGAGGATTTTTATAAAAAGTGTTTTAGCTATCGTAAGGTAAAAACCCGACATGTTTATTTGTGGCGTGGTCTTACGAGATGCTTTTATTTTCAAAAGGATTTTTGAAACTTTAATAATCAATTGAGTGTGATTTTCTCACGCTGGTATTCCAGACTGACTTGGGTATTGTTTTATATGATGCTCGGGTCAGACCGAGATAAACAGGTTCAGGATATGATGCTGTGGATCTCAGGAGATGAGCTGGATGGCGAGACGTATTTCCCGTACTTGTTTATATATATATTCCGCTGTGTTGATTGTTGTACTCTGTTGTATTGAGGACATGATATGGTTATTGTCCAGTTGTATGTTATGTGTTCTCTGGTGTATATTCTGATGCTATATTATATAAAACTGATATAGTTTTGATTTGTGTAAAGATCTGTTAATATATATTATATTTTATTCCGCTGCGATGGTTAGATTCTGATGTTGTTTTCTATTTTTCTTCTTCTACCTCTTCTTCTTAACTAAAACGGTTCGATTTTCCGGGTCTGGAAATTCGGGTCGTTACAGTGGTATCAGAGCAAAGGTTGGCGATAACCTTGGCTCTGGTGGGAATTTTGAGAGTACTAATAGATATGAGCGCGTATTTATTAGTGAATATAAAATGGTTTTATATTGTGTTGGTTGATTTATTGAGTGGTATATGAACCTTCGTCGGCACAGTCTGGACAACTGTATCGAAGGGGTTTCTAAACACTTGAATAGAACAGTTCGACACAATATTGTTTTAAATAGGGTGAATGAAATAATTTTGCCCAAATTATTTTGTATATAAAAGAAATAATTATTTGAAATTTATTATAGTTATATATTTGGATGCTTGGTTGTTAGAAAATGACCATAATGAGTTAGTCTCATTATTGAGTAGAAATTGGAAACTTATAACCTAAGTTGAAGAATAAATTTATATAACAAAATGAAATTTGAAATATAGACTATAAATGAAATTTATAAATTGAGATAAACTTTATATACAAATGTGAATTACAAATGTGATTTATAATCAAATGAGATAAATTCATAAACAAATGAAATTTGAAAATGTAAATTGTAAATGTGACTTATAACTTGAAATAAAATGTGATAGAATTCCAGAGTAATGTTTGGATATAAAATTGAATGGGTTTTGAATTTGAGTTTTGGGAAAGGTTTAAATTCCTTTGGATTTAAAATAGTTTTTAAAGGTTTTGGGGAAATAATGGTGATATTATTTCATGAATATTTTTGAAAATGAATTGAAATCTGGTGGGAATTTGGGATTTAAAAATGTTTGAAATGTTTTAAAGTGATAAAAGCATTAAATTCTCTTTCGGTCGTTGGAAAATAATTTCGGTGATGACTGCAGCATCATCGATGTCTATTTTCGAGTTTCCAAAGAGAAATTGCTACCAAACTGTTTTAAATTGGAAATGATTGTGAACTGGGTTGGTTTTGAAATTCAAAGGGGAAATTGTTTGGTAAAAGCAGATTGTTTTGGAAATTGGGATTTGATGTGATATACCAGATGTGTATGAGTTATTTATGGATTCAAAATGGTTTTGAAATAAAACCGGGCAATTGAATCCTGGGAATTCTATTTAAATTATAAATGTGGAAATTTAAATGGATCAACAATATAACAATATAAAGTATAGAATGAAGTTGATTGAAATAAGGAGGGAATGAAAGTTTAATTCTGGGATTATAATTATGAGATGAAAATAACTCAATGAGTAATATAAGTTGGTAGATAAAAGAGTTAGAGAACTTGAAGGTGAATGAATTGTAAAACTCATATAAATTTGTATCCTGGAATTAAAATTTAATTCGAGTATATGAAGGTGAATAAAATATATTTGAATTTAACTTAAGATAAGTTAAATAAAATTGAGAATTGGAATTGAGTTAAATGTAAATAAGTTGAAGTCGAATTGAATTGGATATAAAGGTAATGTAAAATGCTTATAATTGTGTAAAGAAATTCATATTCTTAAGTTCTTAAGTGTAATAATTTGAGATTTGATTGTAAAGATGAAAATGGACTTAAATGAATAGTCCCAGGTCTTCAGCAAGTAAGTTAAAACTTATGAATAGAAATGAAATTGTAAGTCATAGATGGGAATCCATTACTGTAATAACCCGCTTTTCCGTACCCCTTGAATAGACACTAATCTCCATCTATTTACTCAAGGTGAACGAAAAACCGAATCATTAGGGTTTTAAAAGAAGAGGTAGAAGAAAAAAATAGAAGAAAAGAGAAAGAAGAAACAAAAGAACAACATCAGAAACAGAAACAATATCAGAATCTCACATATCGCAGCGGAACAATATACAATAGATAATTACTGGTCTTTTAAAACAAAGAACTATATCAGTTTATACATACATCAATCATCAAAGTCAATATACAATAATGGACAGTTATATAACTTGTCCTCATACAGAATACACAGCGGAATAAATATATCAGATACAAATACTACGTCTCGCCATCCAGCTTGCTTCCAAAGCTCCAGAATATCCAGAATATCCTGATAATATAACTCTAGGCTGCCCGTGTGGAAATTGGTGGGCACCCAGAGTTTAGAAGGGAACAATAAACTCCGAGTCAGTCATGGTGACTGGTGTGAGATCGTAAAACAGTTATTTTTCACAAAGAAAATAAAACAAATTCGCAATGCTTTTGGAAAATGAAACTACCATAAGACCTCCCGCCACACACACAATGCAAACGCAGAATTGGAGGAGATTTCTTCTTATGATAGTCAAATATGCTTACTACGCAAAATCAAATCATTTTGATATTATTATTAGTGCATAGTGTAGAAAAACATTTCGAAAGTATAATATTAATCTTAGCCAACATACGACCAGTATCGTATGCCTACTATAGCTACTATGTTCAATAGCAGGTTACCGCCACATTCCATAGCAGGTAATACAACTAAAACCGTACAGGGTTCGTATTGTTTCTTTGGATTTCCAACAAATGGTCAGGCTAAGGAACTTCCTTTTCCTCCTGCCGATTGGGATCGCCTCTGGCTGGACGTCCCGAGAGACAAACTGCTCTCTGCCAAACAAGGCCGGGTTACCCCTGTAACAGGTAACTCACGAATATGTCATCACCCGGTCCTTTGGGACCTTTATCCGAGCGCTCGTAACCATCATCACACATCATAAAGAAGGTGTATCCACATGAGTAAGTATCTGGGCTCCATACCATGATACCACCCTTTTCCAGAAGGAAATGACATACCCTAAAGGGCGCGACCCTCATAACCTTGCCGCAACATTCCTGTTTCGACCATTTCCGGGTAGTGAGGTCCTGACGAAGTCTCGTCCACAAAGCTACGCTTTGTTCACAAAGCCATGCTTCGGGTCAAACAAATGATCAACCTATGATCACAAAGATATAAGATCAAACAAATGATCATATCGCAAATGATCAAACACTGATCATTTCACAGCAGCACTCAGCATGCCACATTACCAAATTGGGATATATCGCTGATAAATTTCAACTACATAACCTCTGAGCTCGTACGTCTCAGAGAAGGGTGTTAAGCTAAGAGAATAAATTCTCCGCCACCAACAGATATGTATTTGAAAGAAATCGGCTTTATATCTCAAAGTGTAATGTCAGACACACAATCCATACAAGTCTGTTCCGGGATCGAACAGAACCGAAGGCACTTCTCACGAAGCCCTTGCATATCCGGATAATTTTCAATCACGTCGGGACTTCCCGTCACTAAGGATGATAAAACCTCTAAACCGGAGATCAGCCGATGTAGAGTAACTCGACGGTAATCCTTCCGTTTTCAAAAATATCCGGTCTTCAACACCGGTCTTCGAATGCAATTCATAACGACGTATCACATATTCGGAATGGGTTATACGACCCCATGGTCCTTTCCCGGCTAACCCGAATAGTGAGCGTTTATTTAAAAACAAGTGTGGCATTCAAATTCATCCAATTCACAACAAATACCTATTCAAGGTAATTATTGATAGTCGGTTATTTAACTATCAATAAAGATGCGCAACATCATCAGATTCCAAATAATTTTCCCAAATTATTTTATCTTCCAAAATATCTTTTACTAGATATATTATTTCCACACTTAATCATTTGAAAACAAATTTTCAAATATTCACTTTTCAATTTATCTTTAAAAGATAAAATCTCTAAACAGTTCACTTCATATTGGAAAAGCATTTCCATACTTATTTAAAAATAAGTAATTCACAAAATCATTTATTTTCAACATTTGAAAATATTCGATATACTTAAATCAAATTAAGTATATACTCAATCTTTAAGGAAATCATTCTCTTTAAACACATTTATTTGAGTCAAAACGAATGTTACGTAAAACATCGTTACGACGACTCAAAATCACTAGTATAGGGATTCGGATTTAGGTAGATATATAAATCCCAATACTACATCAAAACATTTCCTTTCGGAAATCATTTACTATAACAACAGTGTTATAGTCCATCATTTCCTTATTTCTCGAAAACGTCTATTTCAACAATAAAGGGTTGAAATCTATGATTTCGATATTTAACACGTTTAAAACATCTTTTAAACAATTAACTTCATTTTACAATATCGCTTTTCCAAAACAAGTTCATTTTACTTAACAATATATTCACTATCCAAAATCGTGAATATACTTTACTATTTACATTTCACTATTTTCTACACGTTTTATTTCGATAATAATTCGCTATCCAAAATCGCGAATATATCTCCTTTGATAACCTTCTATATTTAATTTATCAAATTCAATCGATTGGTTTCCGAATTTATAAAACAACGTTTTATAAATTCCATTTTCTATTTTCTATAACAACTCCGGTTTATAATCTCATTTTATTAACAAATTCGATCAATATTTCATTTGTAGGCAAAAATCCAATTTATAAGTTAATTCCTTATAAATCTTCTATTCTACAATTTCATTCATTTTAACTTCACAATTTATACATCTATAAATTTCATATCTTCACAATTTTAAAATTCTATAAGATTCATATCTTCACTTATAAAAACTCGTTTTAAAATTCCAAAAATTTTAATTGATAATTATATCAATGTTTCTGTACATCTTTTATAATACTTTAAAAATCTCAATTTAACCCATTTTACAATTAAATCAACTTTCATTTCAAAAATCACACTTTGGTTATATTTCACCAAAAATTATAACTTTTATAACTTTAAAATTTTACGTTATAAATCGATTCAAAAATTCCATAAAACGTATATTTTCAAAAATCACTTTAAAAACTCTTTTAAAATAACAGTCGTTATTTTTACATTTCAAAACTGAATCCGATGATGCAACAGCATCAATCAGTCCATCACAACAGTCAATATCATATATCAATATGATAACAGAATATATCACAATATCTGTAAATAAATAACTACTGGTGAGGAATCCAGTTGGATCCCTCCAACCTGTTTCCCTGCATCCACAGATGTTAGCACAATACCAATTCCGCTCCAGTACGGAATTATCGCGGTATATGGGTTTTTATAAATCCGCTTACTAACGGCGCAATAGGGTCTCATCCGCTATACGAGGCGGGAAATCATCAATCCAATATATACATATGCCAATATGTATATATTGCTATATATATAGATATACCCTACTATATCTAATATCACATCGAATAGCAATCATATCAATCAAATCAATAACTGTAAAAATTCCACATTCAAATTTGAGTGAGAAGATCTCACCGAGATTTTAATTCTGATTCCAGCGTTTATTTCGAATAAAATTAAACGCACGTTTAATTTTACCCGAAGATTTCACTGATTCCAAACGCGTCCAGATCTGCGCTGCAGCGTAGAGCGCGTCGCTGCGATTCCAACGCTTCTGGTTTCGTAATTTTCCGATCTCGTATGAAAGAGATATACAATTTTAAACATTCACAAATTTAAATATAAACTAATTACAAAATTTTCTTTTATTTATTTTTCAAACCCACATCTGCCGTTCAATCCCTTTCTTCCAGATCGAAGGCCACGCGTGCGTTCTTCTTCCCGCTCCAGGATTTCACGCGAGCAAACACAATTGAACCCATGCTCGTTCCACTTTTTCCATAGCCGCTCCTACCCACGACCACTAGAGATCGATCAGACAACGCCAAATTGAAGCCTATCCCCTAATGCACCCCCGCCTGGAATCACGTGGCACTCGGCCATCCCCCTACGTGGGAATTCGTGCATGAATGCGTGATGAACGCGAGCGATTTTCCCTTCCATACGACGACGATAGCGAAAATCCACCGTTGGATGTGAGCATCTCGGAGTGCTTGACGTTTTTGTTGTTGGAAGTTTTCGACGAAAGTCGATAGATTGTAAGAAAATGAGGGAGGAAATTTCGAGCTTTCTGGCCATTGATATCTAGGGTGGCGGCTGCTGCTTTAGAACCCTAGGGTTTAAGTTGTTTTGCAAATGAAAAGGTTGAGGGGCTTATATAGAAAATTTCTCGATTTACTATTCATCCGAAATTTTCAAACTCGAAATTGAGCGTGCCGGCTGACGTTTCTAGGGTTTACCCCGCGTTCCGAACGCAATGGAACAGGTTTCGGAAGCTAATTCGATCGTCTGTGTGAGATATGGCAATAAACGATCAATTTAAATTAAACCGATTTAAATCGATTTCGAGGCGTTTTAATTTGTACCGGACAAACGGTAAATCCAAAAATTACGAAATTTGAAATCTTACAATAATATCACATTACGGATCCGATGAAACTGGTTTCGTCGAAATCCGAGAACTTTTGAAAAATGACTATTTTAACTCGACGATTTAAAATTAAAACGATATCGATGCGTTTCGAGCTGCCACGGTCAAACGACAACTCCGATGGATACGAAAATTGAAATCCGATAATAACTAACTATTACGGATCCAATGGAACTGGTCTCATTTAATTCTGAGACTGTCCGAAAATTGGCTATTTTTACAGTCGATAATTAAATATTAAAACATTCAATTTTCACAGATTAACTCCAAATTCGATTTTAAGAGTTCTAAAATATTTCTATAACTCCAGTATGGTTTAATATAACCTTATAAATCATTTCCAGCACATTAAACCCATATTTCAATTATTTCTGGAATTTCAATCATTAAATTATCGATTTAATTGACCAAATCAAATCCAATATTCGAAACATAAATCATTCGACTTCTAAATTCCATTTATTAATATTTAAAATTAATTAAATATTCGAGTTTTAATTATCAAAAATTCTGGGTCGTTACAAACTTCCCCCCTTAAAAGAATTTCGTCCTCGAAATTACAAGTTAGGAAAAAAGGTCCTTAACTCGTCTACTATCTTTCAACATTCAATAGTTTTATCAATTTATCAAAACAAATCTTTCTACTAAAGATTCGCTATTAATTCAACTAAATTTCTAAACCTTTCATAGTTTTCAAACATCATTGTTTAACTTCTCAATTCAAATTCGAGTTTAAATTCAAATTTTAAACTTTCAAAATTTCTCAGAAATTTTCTAACACCCTGAATTTCCGAAAAATTTCGCCAGCGTCTTCTTTGCGCGGCTAATACGGTACGACTACAAAACGTCCCTACGGACTCTCAGATTTCAAAAAGAAAAAGAAAAAGCCAAGCGGCTAGAGAAATAAGTCATCAAATCTCATATTCAAATTCAAATACTTACCTTTTGTCGAGCCATTCCAATTTATCTTCGAAATTAAATTCCAATTCCTTTATACCTGTATATCCTACTAGCCATAATATCTAGTTGCATATATTCAAACCATTTCGTACATTTAATTACAAAATTTTCAATATAACTGCTTATATCATTTTTAAATTAGTTTTAATTACTAATTCATTTCAAATTCTAATCTACTAACAAATTCAGATTTGCTTCCAACATTCAATTTCAATTCCAGTTTCATTCACTTTTGTTCATTTCCAAAATTTGATTTCAATTTACCCTTTGGTTAAATCTACTGTCATTTAAACTGGATTTCCAATTCGAATTCATTTTACTTTTCTTCAAATTTTATCAATTCAACTTCATTAACACTTAATGAATTTATATACAATCAACTAACAATCATCAAACAATCAATGCATATTCAACATAACCATTATTATTTGATTTCCATTCAATTTAGTTCAACACCTTTAATTTCAATTGACTTACATTCAATTTATTCAGTTTCTTCAATGAATTAACATTTACATTCAATTGATTCATTAGTTCAATAGCTAATCCATTTCACATTTCATGTTGAAGTTTATTTATATAACTCAAGTTCATATTCATTTAATTCATTTTGATTATTTACTTCGACACCAAAATCAATTCCAATCAACACTTAAGTTATATCCCATTAAACATCGTTTGTTTAACTTAACTTACATTTCCACTTATAAATCCAAAATTCAAATTTTGTTTTTCTTAACAAAATTCATTTAACCTTTTACCAAAATCAAATTTCATCAATCATTCAAATTTATATCACATTTGACTTTCTTTTAGTTAAATTTCACATCATATTTCATTATGCTACTCAAATTCATTAACTTTACCAAAGTTAAATCTATTATCTCATATCATAAGTATAAATCTTATTTCACTTATATTTACCATATTTAAATTTGGACTTAAATTTTCAAATTTGTTTATCACAACAAAACCTCAATTTCCAATTTACTATGGTAGCAAATCAATCACACAGAAACTCGAAAATGATACTGATGATGCTGCAGTCATCACCCTTATTATTTCCCAGCAACAATAGTGAATGTAGTGCTTTAAATTCTTTCAAAAATTTCCTTTTATTTCATAAATCGCATTTATAAATCTCTTTGCACATAATTTCACTTCTTACATATAAGATTATTTTACCATTGTAAATCATTTTAATTATAACTTCATACATTACAATTGTTGTTTTCATTTACTTATTCAAACAACTTTAACTAACTTGTATATATTTACATTTTCAAACTATCAAATAATCAATTATATACACTTTAACACTGAAAAATTATTTCTTTATATATAAAATATAATCGAGGTAAAATTATTTCATTTACCCAATTTAAAACAATATCGTGCCGAATTGTTCTATATAAGTGTTTAGAGATCCCTATCGATAGAGTTGTACGGACAATACCGACCAGAATCCATATACCACTCAACAAACCAATCATCACAATATAAAACAATTTTATATTCACTAACAAATACGCCCTCGTATCTATTATTACACTCAACTCATTCTAGAGTACTACTGACTCTATCTCTAATGAGTAACACCCAACAGAGCAGGGTTGTCGCTTAACCATATGCTCTGATACCAAATGTAATAACCCGCTTTTCCGTACCCCTTGAATAGACACTAATCTCCATCTATTTACTCAAGGTGAACGAAAAACCGAATCATTAGGGTTTTAAAAGAAGAGGTAGAAGAAAAAAATAGAAGAAAAGAGAAAGAAGAAACAAAAGAACAACATCAGAAACAGAAACAATATCAGAATCTCACATATCGCAGCGGAACAATATACAATAGATAATTACTGGTCTTTTAAAACAAAGAACTATATCAGTTTATACATACATCAATCATCAAAGTCAATATACAATAATGGACAGTTATATAACTTGTCCTCATACAGAATACACAGCGGAATAAATATATCAGATACAAATACTACGTCTCGCCATCCAGCTTGCTTCCAAAGCTCCAGAATATCCAGAATATCCTGATAATATAACTCTAGGCTGCCCGTGTGGAAATTGGTGGGCACCCAGAGTTTAGAAGGGAACAATAAACTCCGAGTCAGTCATGGTGACTGGTGTGAGATCGTAAAACAGTTATTTTTCACAAAGAAAATAAAACAAATTCGCAATGCTTTTGGAAAATGAAACTACCATAAGACCTCCCGCCACACACACAATGCAAACGCAGAATTGGAGGAGATTTCTTCTTATGATAGTCAAATATGCTTACTACGCAAAATCAAATCATTTTGATATTATTATTAGTGCATAGTGTAGAAAAACATTTCGAAAGTATAATATTAATCTTAGCCAACATACGACCAGTATCGTATGCCTACTATAGCTACTATGTTCAATAGCAGGTTACCGCCACATTCCATAGCAGGTAATACAACTAAAACCGTACAGGGTTCGTATTGTTTCTTTGGATTTCCAACAAATGGTCAGGCTAAGGAACTTCCTTTTCCTCCTGCCGATTGGGATCGCCTCTGGCTGGACGTCCCGAGAGACAAACTGCTCTCTGCCAAACAAGGCCGGGTTACCCCTGTAACAGGTAACTCACGAATATGTCATCACCCGGTCCTTTGGGACCTTTATCCGAGCGCTCGTAACCATCATCACACATCATAAAGAAGGTGTATCCACATGAGTAAGTATCTGGGCTCCATACCATGATACCACCCTTTTCCAGAAGGAAATGACATACCCTAAAGGGCGCGACCCTCATAACCTTGCCGCAACATTCCTGTTTCGACCATTTCCGGGTAGTGAGGTCCTGACGAAGTCTCGTCCACAAAGCTACGCTTTGTTCACAAAGCCATGCTTCGGGTCAAACAAATGATCAACCTATGATCACAAAGATATAAGATCAAACAAATGATCATATCGCAAATGATCAAACACTGATCATTTCACAGCAGCACTCAGCATGCCACATTACCAAATTGGGATATATCGCTGATAAATTTCAACTACATAACCTCTGAGCTCGTACGTCTCAGAGAAGGGTGTTAAGCTAAGAGAATAAATTCTCCGCCACCAACAGATATGTATTTGAAAGAAATCGGCTTTATATCTCAAAGTGTAATGTCAGACACACAATCCATACAAGTCTGTTCCGGGATCGAACAGAACCGAAGGCACTTCTCACGAAGCCCTTGCATATCCGGATAATTTTCAATCACGTCGGGACTTCCCGTCACTAAGGATGATAAAACCTCTAAACCGGAGATCAGCCGATGTAGAGTAACTCGACGGTAATCCTTCCGTTTTCAAAAATATCCGGTCTTCAACACCGGTCTTCGAATGCAATTCATAACGACGTATCACATATTCGGAATGGGTTATACGACCCCATGGTCCTTTCCCGGCTAACCCGAATAGTGAGCGTTTATTTAAAAACAAGTGTGGCATTCAAATTCATCCAATTCACAACAAATACCTATTCAAGGTAATTATTGATAGTCGGTTATTTAACTATCAATAAAGATGCGCAACATCATCAGATTCCAAATAATTTTCCCAAATTATTTTATCTTCCAAAATATCTTTTACTAGATATATTATTTCCACACTTAATCATTTGAAAACAAATTTTCAAATATTCACTTTTCAATTTATCTTTAAAAGATAAAATCTCTAAACAGTTCACTTCATATTGGAAAAGCATTTCCATACTTATTTAAAAATAAGTAATTCACAAAATCATTTATTTTCAACATTTGAAAATATTCGATATACTTAAATCAAATTAAGTATATACTCAATCTTTAAGGAAATCATTCTCTTTAAACACATTTATTTGAGTCAAAACGAATGTTACGTAAAACATCGTTACGACGACTCAAAATCACTAGTATAGGGATTCGGATTTAGGTAGATATATAAATCCCAATACTACATCAAAACATTTCCTTTCGGAAATCATTTACTATAACAACAGTGTTATAGTCCATCATTTCCTTATTTCTCGAAAACGTCTATTTCAACAATAAAGGGTTGAAATCTATGATTTCGATATTTAACACGTTTAAAACATCTTTTAAACAATTAACTTCATTTTACAATATCGCTTTTCCAAAACAAGTTCATTTTACTTAACAATATATTCACTATCCAAAATCGTGAATATACTTTACTATTTACATTTCACTATTTTCTACACGTTTTATTTCGATAATAATTCGCTATCCAAAATCGCGAATATATCTCCTTTGATAACCTTCTATATTTAATTTATCAAATTCAATCGATTGGTTTCCGAATTTATAAAACAACGTTTTATAAATTCCATTTTCTATTTTCTATAACAACTCCGGTTTATAATCTCATTTTATTAACAAATTCGATCAATATTTCATTTGTAGGCAAAAATCCAATTTATAAGTTAATTCCTTATAAATCTTCTATTCTACAATTTCATTCATTTTAACTTCACAATTTATACATCTATAAATTTCATATCTTCACAATTTTAAAATTCTATAAGATTCATATCTTCACTTATAAAAACTCGTTTTAAAATTCCAAAAATTTTAATTGATAATTATATCAATTTTTCTGTACATCTTTTATAATACTTTAAAAATCTCAATTTAACCCATTTTACAATTAAATCAACTTTCATTTCAAAAATCACACTTTGGTTATATTTCACCAAAAATTATAACTTTTATAACTTTAAAATTTTACGTTATAAATCGATTCAAAAATTCCATAAAACGTATATTTTCAAAAATCACTTTAAAAACCCTTTTAAAATAACAGTCGTTATTTTTACATTTCAAAACTGAATCCGATGATGCAACAGCATCAATCAGTCCATCACAACAGTCAATATCATATATCAATATGATAACAGAATATATCACAATATCTGTAAATAAATAACTACTGGTGAGGAATCCAGTTGGATCCCTCCAACCTGTTTCCCTGCATCCACAGATGTTAGCACAATACCAATTCCGCTCCAGTACGGAATTATCGCGGTATATGGGTTTTTATAAATCCGCTTACTAACGGCGCAATAGGGTCTCATCCGCTATACGAGGCGGGAAATCATCAATCCAATATATACATATGCCAATATGTATATATTGCTATATATATAGATATACCCTACTATATCTAATATCACATCGAATAGCAATCATATCAATCAAATCAATAACTGTAAAAATTCCACATTCAAATTTGAGTGAGAAGATCTCACCGAGATTTTAATTCTGATTCCAGCGTTTATTTCGAATAAAATTAAACGCACGTTTAATTTTACCCGAAGATTTCACTGATTCCAAACGCGTCCAGATCTGCGCTGCAGCGTAGAGCGCGTCGCTGCGATTCCAACGCTTCTGGTTTCGTAATTTTCCGATCTCGTATGAAAGAGATATACAATTTTAAACATTCACAAATTTAAATATAAACTAATTACAAAATTTTCTTTTATTTATTTTTCAAACCCACATCTGCCGTTCAATCCCTTTCTTCCAGATCGAAGGCCACGCGTGCGTTCTTCTTCCCGCTCCAGGATTTCACGCGAGCAAACACAATTGAACCCATGCTCGTTCCACTTTTTCCATAGCCGCTCCTACCCACGACCACTAGAGATCGATCAGACAACGCCAAATTGAAGCCTATCCCCTAATGCACCCCCGCCTAGAATCACGTGGCACTCGGCCATCCCCCTACGTGGGAATTCGTGCATGAATGCGTGATGAACGCGAGCGATTTTCCCTTCCATACGACGACGATAGCGAAAATCCACCGTTGGATGTGAGCATCTCGGAGTGCTTGACGTTTTTGTTGTTGGAAGTTTTCGACGAAAGTCGATAGATTGTAAGAAAATGAGGGAGGAAATTTCGAGCTTTCTGGCCATTGATATCTAGGGTGGCGGCTGCTGCTTTAGAACCCTAGGGTTTAAGTTGTTTTGCAAATGAAAAGGTTGAGGGGCTTATATAGAAAATTTCTCGATTTACTATTCATCCGAAATTTTCAAACTCGAAATTGAGCGTGCCGGCTGACGTTTCTAGGGTTTACCCCGCGTTTCGAACGCAATGGAACAGGTTTCGGAAGCTAATTCGATCGTCTGTGTGAGATATGGCAATAAACGATCAATTTAAATTAAACCGATTTAAATCGATTTCGAGGCGTTTTAATTTGTACCGGACAAACGGTAAATCCAAAAATTACGAAATTTGAAATCTTACAATAATATCACATTACGGATCCGATGAAACTAGTTTCGTCGAAATCCGAGAACTTTTGAAAAATGACTATTTTAACTCGACGATTTAAAATTAAAACGATATCGATGCGTTTCGAGCTGCCACGGTCAAACGACAACTCCGATGGATACGAAAATTGAAATCCGATAATAACTAACTATTACGGATCCAATGGAACTGGTCTCATTTAATTCTGAGACTGTCCGAAAATTGGCTATTTTTACAGTCGATAATTAAATATTAAAACATTCAATTTTCACAGATTAACTCCAAATTCGATTTTAAGAGTTCTAAAATATTTCTATAACTCCAGTATGGTTTAATATAACCTTATAAATCATTTCCAGCACATTAAACCCATATTTCAATTATTTCTGGAATTTCAATCATTAAATTATCGATTTAATTGACCAAATCAAATCCAATATTCGAAACATAAATCATTCGACTTCTAAATTCCATTTATTAATATTTAAAATTAATTAAATATTCGAGTTTTAATTATCAAAAATTCTGGGTCGTTACAAACTTCCCCCCTTAAAAGAATTTCGTCCTCGAAATTACAAGTTAGGAAAAAAGGTCCTTAACTCGTCTACTATCTTTCAACATTCAATAGTTTTATCAATTTATCAAAACAAATCTTTCTACTAAAGATTCGCTATTAATTCAACTAAATTTCTAAACCTTTCATAGTTTTCAAACATCATTGTTTAACTTCTCAATTCAAATTCGAGTTTAAATTCAAATTTTAAACTTTCAAAATTTCTCAGAAATTTTCTAACACCCTGAATTTCCGAAAAATTTCGCCAGCGTCTTCTTTGCGCGGCTAATACGGTACGACTACAAAACGTCCCTACGGACTCTCAGATTTCAAAAAGAAAAAGAAAAAGCCAAGCGGCTAGAGAAATAAGTCATCAAATCTCATATTCAAATTCAAATACTTACCTTTTGTCGAGCCATTCCAATTTATCTTCGAAATTAAATTCCAATTCCTTTATACCTGTATATCCTACTAGCCATAATATCTAGTTGCATATATTCAAACCATTTCGTACATTTAATTACAAAATTTTCAATATAACTGCTTATATCATTTTTAAATTAGTTTTAATTACTAATTCATTTCAAATTCTAATCTACTAACAAATTCAGATTTGCTTCCAACATTCAATTTCAATTCCAGTTTCATTCACTTTTGTTCATTTCCAAAATTTGATTTCAATTTACCCTTTGGTTAAATCTACTGTCATTTAAACTGGATTTCCAATTCGAATTCATTTTACTTTTCTTCAAATTTTATCAATTCAACTTCATTAACACTTAATGAATTTATATACAATCAACTAACAATCATCAAACAATCAATGCATATTCAACATAACCATTATTATTTGATTTCCATTCAATTTAGTTCAACACCTTTAATTTCAATTGACTTACATTCAATTTATTCAGTTTCTTCAATGAATTAACATTTACATTCAATTGATTCATTAGTTCAATAGCTAATCCATTTCACATTTCATGTTGAAGTTTATTTATATAACTCAAGTTCATATTCATTTAATTCATTTTGATTATTTACTTCGACACCAAAATCAATTCCAATCAACACTTAAGTTATATCCCATTAAACATCGTTTGTTTAACTTAACTTACATTTCCACTTATAAATCCAAAATTCAAATTTTGTTTTTCTTAACAAAATTCATTTAACCTTTTACCAAAATCAAATTTCATCAATCATTCAAATTTATATCACATTTGACTTTCTTTTAGTTAAATTTCACATCATATTTCATTATGCTACTCAAATTCATTAACTTTACCAAAGTTAAATCTATTATCTCATATCATAAGTATAAATCTTATTTCACTTATATTTACCATATTTAAATTTGGACTTAAATTTTCAAATTTGTTTATCACAACAAAACCTCAATTTCCAATTTACTATGGTAGCAAATCAATCACACAGAAACTCGAAAATGATACTGATGATGCTGCAGTCATCACCCTTATTATTTCCCAGCAACAATAGTGAATGTAGTGCTTTAAATTCTTTCAAAAATTTCCTTTTATTTCATAAATCGCATTTATAAATCTCTTTGCACATAATTTCACTTCTTACATATAAGATTATTTTACCATTGTAAATCATTTTAATTATAACTTCATACATTACAATTGTTGTTTTCATTTACTTATTCAAACAACTTTAACTAACTTGTATATATTTACATTTTCAAACTATCAAATAATCAATTATATACACTTTAACACTGAAAAATTATTTCTTTATATATAAAATATAATCGAGGTAAAATTATTTCATTTACCCAATTTAAAACAATATCGTGCCGAATTGTTCTATATAAGTGTTTAGAGATCCCTATCGATAGAGTTGTACGGACAATACCGACCAGAATCCATATACCACTCAACAAACCAATCATCACAATATAAAACAATTTTATATTCACTAACAAATACGCCCTCGTATCTATTATTACACTCAACTCATTCTAGAGTACTACTGACTCTATCTCTAATGAGTAACACCCAACAGAGCAGGGTTGTCGCTTAACCATATGCTCTGATACCAAATGTAATAACCCGCTTTTCCGTACCCCTTGAATAGACACTAATCTCCATCTATTTACTCAAGGTGAACGAAAAACCGAATCATTAGGGTTTTAAAAGAAGAGGTAGAAGAAAAAAATAGAAGAAAAGAGAAAGAAGAAACAAAAGAACAACATCAGAAACAGAAACAATATCAGAATCTCACATATCGCAGCGGAACAATATACAATAGATAATTACTGGTCTTTTAAAACAAAGAACTATATCAGTTTATACATACATCAATCATCAAAGTCAATATACAATAATGGACAGTTATATAACTTGTCCTCATACAGAATACACAGCGGAATAAATATATCAGATACAAATACTACGTCTCGCCATCCAGCTTGCTTCCAAAGCTCCAGAATATCCAGAATATCCTGATAATATAACTCTAGGCTGCCCGTGTGGAAATTGGTGGGCACCCAGAGTTTAGAAGGGAACAATAAACTCCGAGTCAGTCATGGTGACTGGTGTGAGATCGTAAAACAGTTATTTTTCACAAAGAAAATAAAACAAATTCGCAATGCTTTTGGAAAATGAAACTACCATAAGACCTCCCGCCACACACACAATGCAAACGCAGAATTGGAGGAGATTTCTTCTTATGATAGTCAAATATGCTTACTACGCAAAATCAAATCATTTTGATATTATTATTAGTGCATAGTGTAGAAAAACATTTCGAAAGTATAATATTAATCTTAGCCAACATACGACCAGTATCGTATGCCTACTATAGCTACTATGTTCAATAGCAGGTTACCGCCACATTCCATAGCAGGTAATACAACTAAAACCGTACAGGGTTCGTATTGTTTCTTTGGATTTCCAACAAATGGTCAGGCTAAGGAACTTCCTTTTCCTCCTGCCGATTGGGATCGCCTCTGGCTGGACGTCCCGAGAGACAAACTGCTCTCTGCCAAACAAGGCCGGGTTACCCCTGTAACAGGTAACTCACGAATATGTCATCACCCGGTCCTTTGGGACCTTTATCCGAGCGCTCGTAACCATCATCACACATCATAAAGAAGGTGTATCCACATGAGTAAGTATCTGGGCTCCATACCATGATACCACCCTTTTCCAGAAGGAAATGACATACCCTAAAGGGCGCGACCCTCATAACCTTGCCGCAACATTCCTGTTTCGACCATTTCCGGGTAGTGAGGTCCTGACGAAGTCTCGTCCACAAAGCTACGCTTTGTTCACAAAGCCATGCTTCGGGTCAAACAAATGATCAACCTATGATCACAAAGATATAAGATCAAACAAATGATCATATCGCAAATGATCAAACACTGATCATTTCACAGCAGCACTCAGCATGCCACATTACCAAATTGGGATATATCGCTGATAAATTTCAACTACATAACCTCTGAGCTCGTACGTCTCAGAGAAGGGTGTTAAGCTAAGAGAATAAATTCTCCGCCACCAACAGATATGTATTTGAAAGAAATCGGCTTTATATCTCAAAGTGTAATGTCAGACACACAATCCATACAAGTCTGTTCCGGGATCGAACAGAACCGAAGGCACTTCTCACGAAGCCCTTGCATATCCGGATAATTTTCAATCACGTCGGGACTTCCCGTCACTAAGGATGATAAAACCTCTAAACCGGAGATCAGCCGATGTAGAGTAACTCGACGGTAATCCTTCCGTTTTCAAAAATATCCGGTCTTCAACACCGGTCTTCGAATGCAATTCATAACGACGTATCACATATTCGGAATGGGTTATACGACCCCATGGTCCTTTCCCGGCTAACCCGAATAGTGAGCGTTTATTTAAAAACAAGTGTGGCATTCAAATTCATCCAATTCACAACAAATACCTATTCAAGGTAATTATTGATAGTCGGTTATTTAACTATCAATAAAGATGCGCAACATCATCAGATTCCAAATAATTTTCCCAAATTATTTTATCTTCCAAAATATCTTTTACTAGATATATTATTTCCACACTTAATCATTTGAAAACAAATTTTCAAATATTCACTTTTCAATTTATCTTTAAAAGATAAAATCTCTAAACAGTTCACTTCATATTGGAAAAGCATTTCCATACTTATTTAAAAATAAGTAATTCACAAAATCATTTATTTTCAACATTTGAAAATATTCGATATACTTAAATCAAATTAAGTATATACTCAATCTTTAAGGAAATCATTCTCTTTAAACACATTTATTTGAGTCAAAACGAATGTTACGTAAAACATCGTTACGACGACTCAAAATCACTAGTATAGGGATTCGGATTTAGGTAGATATATAAATCCCAATACTACATCAAAACATTTCCTTTCGGAAATCATTTACTATAACAACAGTGTTATAGTCCATCATTTCCTTATTTCTCGAAAACGTCTATTTCAACAATAAAGGGTTGAAATCTATGATTTCGATATTTAACACGTTTAAAACATCTTTTAAACAATTAACTTCATTTTACAATATCGCTTTTCCAAAACAAGTTCATTTTACTTAACAATATATTCACTATCCAAAATCGTGAATATACTTTACTATTTACATTTCACTATTTTCTACACGTTTTATTTCGATAATAATTCGCTATCCAAAATCGCGAATATATCTCCTTTGATAACCTTCTATATTTAATTTATCAAATTCAATCGATTGGTTTCCGAATTTATAAAACAACGTTTTATAAATTCCATTTTCTATTTTCTATAACAACTCCGGTTTATAATCTCATTTTATTAACAAATTCGATCAATATTTCATTTGTAGGCAAAAATCCAATTTATAAGTTAATTCCTTATAAATCTTCTATTCTACAATTTCATTCATTTTAACTTCACAATTTATACATCTATAAATTTCATATCTTCACAATTTTAAAATTCTATAAGATTCATATCTTCACTTATAAAAACTCGTTTTAAAATTCCAAAAATTTTAATTGATAATTATATCAATTTTTCTGTACATCTTTTATAATACTTTAAAAATCTCAATTTAACCCATTTTACAATTAAATCAACTTTCATTTCAAAAATCACACTTTGGTTATATTTCACCAAAAATTATAACTTTTATAACTTTAAAATTTTACGTTATAAATCGATTCAAAAATTCCATAAAACGTATATTTTCAAAAATCACTTTAAAAACCCTTTTAAAATAACAGTCGTTATTTTTACATTTCAAAACTGAATCCGATGATGCAACAGCATCAATCAGTCCATCACAACAGTCAATATCATATATCAATATGATAACAGAATATATCACAATATCTGTAAATAAATAACTACTGGTGAGGAATCCAGTTGGATCCCTCCAACCTGTTTCCCTGCATCCACAGATGTTAGCACAATACCAATTCCGCTCCAGTACGGAATTATCGCGGTATATGGGTTTTTATAAATCCGCTTACTAACGGCGCAATAGGGTCTCATCCGCTATACGAGGCGGGAAATCATCAATCCAATATATACATATGCCAATATGTATATATTGCTATATATATAGATATACCCTACTATATCTAATATCACATCGAATAGCAATCATATCAATCAAATCAATAACTGTAAAAATTCCACATTCAAATTTGAGTGAGAAGATCTCACCGAGATTTTAATTCTGATTCCAGCGTTTATTTCGAATAAAATTAAACGCACGTTTAATTTTACCCGAAGATTTCACTGATTCCAAACGCGTCCAGATCTGCGCTGCAGCGTAGAGCGCGTCGCTGCGATTCCAACGCTTCTGGTTTCGTAATTTTCCGATCTCGTATGAAAGAGATATACAATTTTAAACATTCACAAATTTAAATATAAACTAATTACAAAATTTTCTTTTATTTATTTTTCAAACCCACATCTGCCGTTCAATCCCTTTCTTCCAGATCGAAGGCCACGCGTGCGTTCTTCTTCCCGCTCCAGGATTTCACGCGAGCAAACACAATTGAACCCATGCTCGTTCCACTTTTTCCATAGCCGCTCCTACCCACGACCACTAGAGATCGATCAGACAACGCCAAATTGAAGCCTATCCCCTAATGCACCCCCGCCTGGAATCACGTGGCACTCGGCCATCCCCCTACGTGGGAATTCGTGCATGAATGCGTGATGAACGCGAGCGATTTTCCCTTCCATACGACGACGATAGCGAAAATCCACCGTTGGATGTGAGCATCTCGGAGTGCTTGACGTTTTTGTTGTTGGAAGTTTTCGACGAAAGTCGATAGATTGTAAGAAAATGAGGGAGGAAATTTCGAGCTTTCTGGCCATTGATATCTAGGGTGGCGGCTGCTGCTTTAGAACCCTAGGGTTTAAGTTGTTTTGCAAATGAAAAGGTTGAGGGGCTTATATAGAAAATTTCTCGATTTACTATTCATCCGAAATTTTCAAACTCGAAATTGAGCGTGCCGGCTGACGTTTCTAGGGTTTACCCCGCGTTCCGAATGCAATGGAACAGGTTTCGGAAGCTAATTCGATCGTCTGTGTGAGATATGGCAATAAACGATCAATTTAAATTAAACCGATTTAAATCGATTTCGAGGCGTTTTAATTTGTACCGGACAAACGGTAAATCCAAAAATTACGAAATTTGAAATCTTACAATAATATCACATTACGGATCCGATGAAACTGGTTTCGTCGAAATCCGAGAACTTTTGAAAAATGACTATTTTAACTCGACGATTTAAAATTAAAACGATATCGATGCGTTTCGAGCTGCCACGGTCAAACGACAACTCCGATGGATACGAAAATTGAAATCCGATAATAACTAACTATTACGGATCCAATGGAACTGGTCTCGTTTAATTCTGAGACTGTCCGAAAATTGGCTATTTTTACAGTCGATAATTAAATATTAAAACATTCAATTTTCACAGATTAACTCCAAATTCGATTTTAAGAGTTCTAAAATATTTCTATAACTCCAGTATGGTTTAATATAACCTTATAAATCATTTCCAGCACATTAAACCCATATTTCAATTATTTCTGGAATTTCAATCATTAAATTATCGATTTAATTGACCAAATCAAATCCAATATTCGAAACATAAATCATTCGACTTCTAAATTCCATTTATTAATATTTAAAATTAATTAAATATTCGAGTTTTAATTATCAAAAATTCTGGGTCGTTACAATTACTTTGAACCATTAAGAGTTATAATTTGAAATTGTAATTATCAAATGGAAATGACTAAGATGAGCAATCTTAATTTTTAAATAGATCCAAACTTGAATTATAAAATAAATTGAACTTAAGATAATTAAGTGAAGTGATATTTGGAATTAAAAAGCAAGTATTAAATTTTAACCAGCGGAGGAACTAATTTGATAATAAATTAGTTAATGAAATTGAATTGTGAGTTAATGAAATTGGATTAAAATAGTGATGGTTTGGATTGCGAATGAAATCCAAATAAGTGAAAATAAATTGGAAATGACCTGGTTATTAATAAAATAATTCCAGATGAATTGAGTATGGAAATTAAAATTCATAATGATTGAGTGAATGAACCAATTATATTAAATAAATAAATGGATGGAATTTGATTAAATAAGAATCAAATGAAAGATGGAAATAAAACTTTAAAGGGTTGGTTAAATGGAAAATAAACTTAAGTTATTGACTTAAGTAAATGTTGAATGGAAACTGAACTCAAATAGAGGAGTGGTTTAAATAAGTTGAGAAATAGTTATTGAATGAATTAACTTGGATTGTTTTCGAGCTAAATAAAATTCAATTTTTGGAAGTTGGAGATGAATTGAATTTAAGAAAAAAAAATTTGGAAATGAAGTAGTAAATTGAAGAAGTTGGAATTCATATGAAATGGGAGTTCAATTTGAATATATACACTTCAGTGGTGAAGTAGTAAATAAATATAAGAAAATTTATATGAACTTAAGAATTGAAGAATGAAATTCTTAAGAAAATTGGTATTGGAAATATACTTAGTAATTTTGGAAAGTAAAAATAAAATAAATATACTAAGTGAATAGTTGAATGAGGACTAAAACTGAAGTTGTGAAATGGGATAGTTATGAATAAAGGGATAACAATCAAAAAGGAATGTGAATAAAAGAGAATTGATATAACTGATAATCAATTGGAATTTATACGTAAGATGTACGTATATTATTTTATTCGCATAGCTATTTGATCCAGATGTCGAGCATAGAATTTTGAGATAGTTTTATCGATCCGAATCAGGATTTTTCACTCGATTTTCAACGGCGAGCCTGGATATGGATTGTTGATTGATTCTGGATATTCTCTATCATAGTTAGTGGCTATGCAAGGAGAATGACGGTTTCTGATCGAGAAACCAGATCTGAGTCCGCACTAGGAAGTCGGGTGGACAATACTAGTTCGGAAGTGGAATTGTGTGATCGATTGATCGATCGAATGTGATATTGCGTACGGATGATATATGTGCATCGTACGGGCTTAAGTAAAGCAAATATTGAAAATTTGTAAGGAAAGTATAAAATGACTTTGGAATTGTGATTGAATATTATTGCTTAGTAGGATATACAGGTGTATAAAAGCATTGGATAATTGGGATTTTTGATTTTAGAAGATAAAATTTAATGGCCCGACAAGAGGTATGTATTTGAATTTCTATATGAAATTTGATTGGGTTTTTGATCCAGCCACTTGGCTTTTGTTTTCTTTTTGAGATTGGGAGGCCGTAGAGCCATTTTGTAGTAGTACCGAGCTAGCCGCGCAAAGGAGACGATGGCAAAATTTTTCGAAAATTTAGAGAGTTAGAAAAATTTTGAGAAATTTTTGATAATTCAAAATTTGAATTAAAATTAAAATTTGAATGGATAAGTAGGTGGTATGGGTTGAACTTATGAATAAGTTTGGGAAGTTAAAAGATGATTAGAGTATCATTAATAGAAGATTGTTTGGGTATTGTTAAAACTGTTTGAATTTGGGAAATAGTTAACGGGGATTGAATCATTCTTCCTAACTAGTAATTTCGGGGACGAAATTCTTTTAAGGGGGGAGGATTGTGACGACCCGGAATTTTTGAGCATTTGAAATTGGAATATTTAATTAATTTAAAATATTCAGAGGTTAATTATAAACTTAAATTTCAAATATCGCTGTTTATTGAGTAATTTAATCATTAAATTTAATTTAATTGAAGTTGGATAAAATAGTAAATCTGGTATTCTAAGCTAATTAAAAATATTTTGAAAGCTCGTAAAATTCATATAATTAATACTGAAGATGATAAAAGCTTTTAAATTAAATTCGGAAGTGTTTTGTTCAGTTTTGAAGATATAACGTTTAAATTTAATTTTTTTTTAAAAAATAGCCTTTCGAGGCACAGTCTCGGAATTTGATGAAACTAGTTCCATTGGATCCGAAATATTGTATTATTATCGGATTTCGAATTTCGTAGTGATCGGAAATGTTGTGTGAGCGTATGATATGTAAACGCGTTGGAATTTTTTTATCGAGAATTCAAAATATAATCTATACTATATTGTTGACTGGTCCAGATTTCTTCATATTAGAGCCTTCCTGATCCTTCTCCAATACACTTCTTCGTTTAATAATTAAAAAGGGGTAGATATTTTTCTTCGTTCAGAAGATAAAGCGAAAGCCAAAAGGAAGAAATATAAAACTACACAACCAAAAACAATAATCTCAAAACCATTTTTATCTATCATTCGAAGTCATGGCCGACACCATTCTCCTCAAATTCGAATTAACCAGATCTAGGAGTGTGTTCATCTCCTCGACGTGCCTGTAGAGATCGAGCTGCTGAAGCTCGCACGCGCTCGCGTAGGGGAAAACGTCGACTCGAAATCGCGACTCGTGGTGGGGCGGCGAATCGAGCTATGGTGTCGATTTTTGGTTGAGGCAGGATAGCGGCAGCGAATTGGAGATTAGCTTCGTCAATTCAATCGACATCCCGAGCACGAGCTTGCGTGTAGGTCGCGGCTCCGGCGATGATGGCTGCAGGCGGTTGGCGAGACATTCGTTGGTTGAAGGTCGAGCTGGAGGAAGCAAACTCAGTTGCGTCCCTTGGAAGGTCAGGATGGCAGTCTCGTATGGATCAGTGAGCGAAGCTATTGATTTTGGTTTTCCAGACGAATTGAGGTATAATTCTTCTTTTAATTTAATTTCTGAATCTGGGTTGTTGAAGAAAAAAAAATGTGTTTTAAGTAATAAAGAATTTTGGGAAGGAGGTTGGAAATTTAAATACATAGAGTTTATATTAAAAAGGATAAAAAAAATTTATTAATTAGATTTTTTTCAACCTGATATATGTATATCCATAGAGTAAGAAATATGTATATGAATTATTTATATAAAAATGTGTGTGTGCGTATTAACCTGCTGCTTGCTTTAAAATAATGTATCTTGGAAAATTAATGTATTTAATTATTTTTGTAACTTAAAATTTATTTATTATAGGGAAAAATTAGTTTAAATAAAATTATTAGATTAAACTAAATTATTAAATGGTAAATGGGTTTGTCTGATTGTTTCAAATATTAATTAACCGTATAAATATTTATCCAAGGTCTGAAATCATGGAAAATCAAGTCGGGTTGGATGGGTGACAAATCAAAAATCAAAGGTGAGTTAATCTCACTCATCTGGGTTTGCTTAAATTTAAATAGTTAAATTTAAGTAATTGTTTGAATGATTGGATTGGTTTGATATGCTATAGTATATGTAGTAGTATATAGCAATATATACATATTGGCATATGTATATATTGGAGTTGTTATTCCCGCATTATATAGCGGATGAGACCCTATGCGCCGCATAATAGCGGATGATTTTTATTTAAATCTCATATACCGCGATATTCAACCTCGAAGTGGAATTGGTATTGTGCTAACATCTGTGGATGTAGGGAAACAGGTTGGAGGGATCCAACTGGATTCCTCAAAATATTTAATTTTGTTTAAATATTCTGTGATATGATTGTTGATATCCTGTGATGAATTATATGGATAATTGGATGTTATGGTTTGGTTGGATCGATTTGGATGTGCTGAATTATCAAAATCTTTAGAATGGAATTTTTGAAAAGAAATAAAAGAGTAAATTTTAAAGTAAAATAATTATAAGAGTTTGGAATAAATTTGAGAATAAATCTGATTAAGAATAAAAGTGATTTTCAAAATTCTAATAAATATGGAAAATAGGAATTTTGAATAAACCGAGAAATATTGAATTTAAAAACTTATGTGATATTATTTAAAGGAATAAATTATTTATTTTAATTCAATGTTTAAATGTAATTAAAAAGAAAGAAGGAATTTGGGAAATCTGAAACTTGTGTTTTAGTTTAAAGATTTTAAATCATAATGAGAAATAAAATCTGGAAGTTAATGAATTTGGAAATAAATGGATTAAGTAAGGAAATTTATTTCAAAGTAAATTAAATTGGAGAATCAATTGTTAATTGATTTAAATACTTTGGGATTTGAAATTTAAAGAGAAATGAGATTTTGGAGAGATAAACTGGGTTTATAAAGTGAAATAAAATATCAGGGGATATTTGAGAATATAAATTCAAGGTGGGAATTTATAAAAGAATATGAATTGGTTTAAAAATAAATGTTGATTTATTTTTAAAGGATGTGAAGAGAAGTGTATTTCCTTGGATTGCCAAGTACGTTTTCAAAGAAATTTTTAAATATAAGTTAAAAGTTCTAATTGTGTTTTTAAAAGCATGTTTTAGAAAATTGATTATTTCTAAATGTTAATTTCTTAAGTAAGTATTTTCAAAAATCTATTATTGTAGTAATTATATAAAAGTGATTTGGTATTATGTTTTAAAAGAGGAAATTTAGTTTATATTTATAAAGTGGTTTATTTTAAAGTATATATTTTTAATAAAGTATTAAAGTAGTTTGATTTCAATGTTATAAAGTATATTTAAATAAAGTGTTTTAAAATTATTTTAAAATTAAAAGTATTTTGTACTTGGAGATTCAGAGGAAATAAACCTTTGGGAAATGTATTCCGTAAGCGGAAACTGTTTGAAATTGTTTTCAAATGAGCTTTGAAAATTTGGAAATATATCTTGGAAAGATATTTGGGCAAATAAATAATGTGGGAAATTATTTATTGTGTGATGGTTGCTTGTGGATGTTAATTGATAGTTAAATAACCGACTATCAATATTGGCCAAATGCGCTGATCGTTTCGAAGAGACCGGGATCGAGTTTCCGTATACCGGGATTCTAGGTCTGGAGACTCGAATACCACTTCGATCCGGTTTGTACGTTTCGTGTAACGTTTTCGGAGTCGAAGATGGAGCTGTGAAGTGCAAGGGCTAGTCGCTACTAATCCTGAGGATATTTCCAAAATGGATGTAGTAGGAATAGTGCCTTCGGTTCCGTTCGAACCCGGGACGGACTTGTATGGACGAATGCTTTCGTGACATCGTCAGGTGGACGATGGGCATTCTAAGGGATATGTGCTATAAAGGTATCGTTTAGCCTCGAACCTCATCAACCGGGAATGACTGAAAATCAGGGGTTATGCAGCAAGGCTTCGTGGGTAGCCCCCACTTGAGAGTAAGGTCATCCCTGTCTAGATGTCCCTTTATTTCGGCTTAGTGGTGCGGTTGCTGATCCCAACCGTGGGGTGATTTTATTTGGAATTATCCAGTAAGGGATGATTCCGGCCTTGTGTTGCAGGGGAGCGGGCGTACTCCTCGGTACTGTGATCTAGGCCACGTACTGTGACAGGTGGTACCCCAGTGCCTAGTCATTCGTTGGAAATCCATTCTCCCTACGTGCCTTGTACGGTATTTGTTTGTATACCTAGTATGCTGGAATTTAATCATGTAACAATTTCAGCTATTTTAATAAGTATTTGTGAATAGACACTATTATAATATCAGAGGATTTTTATAAAAAGTGTTTTAGCTATCGTAAGGTAAAAACCCGACATGTTTATTTGTGGCGTGGTCTTACGAGATGCTTTTATTTCCAAAAGGATTTTTGAAACTTTAATAATCAATTGAGTGTGATTTTCTCACGCTGGTATTCCAGACTGACTCGGGTATTGTTTTATATGATGCTCGGGTCAGACTGAGATAAACAGGTTCAGGATATGATGCTGTGGATCTCAGGAGATGAGCTGGATGGCGAGACGTATCTCCCGTACTTGTTTATATATATATTCCGCTGTGTTGATTGTTGTACTCTGTTGTATTGAGGACATGATATGGTTATTGTCCAGTTGTATGTTATGTGTTCTCTGGTGTATATTCTGATGCTATATTATATAAAACTGATATAGTTTTGATTTGTGTAAAGATCTGTTAATATATATTATATTTTATTCCGCTGCGATGGTTAGATTCTGATGTTGTTTTCTATTTTTCTTCTTCTACCTCTTCTTCTTAACTAAAACGGTTCGATTTTCCGGGTCTGGAAATTCGGGTCGTTACAGATTCCCTTACTAATGTATGAAATTCCAAAATCGTAGGAGGCCAGGAACTCTGGCCATTGCTGTTGTCGAAGGTTAAGATCCTTCCGGGTGAATAGATACTTCAATGACTTGTGGTCCATTTACGACTCGAACCTCTTCCAAAGAAAATAATGCCTCCATATCTTCAAACTAAATATTATCATTGCTATCTTCAAATCGTGAGTTGGATACTTCCTCTCATGTGGTTTCAACTATCGACTAGCATAGGCGATAACCTTTCCCCTCTGCATCAACACCGCACCAAGTTCACTACCATAGGAATCTATGTATACCGTCCGTTTCTCATTCCCACTTGGAATAACTAACACCTATGCACTCGTCAACCTCTCCTTCAAACTCACAAACGCATGCTCGCACCTCGTGTTCCAAAAAAAATTCTGATTCTTCTTTGTCAAGTTGGTTAATGATGTTGCTACCTTAGATAAGTCCTAGATAAAACGTCAATAGCACCCCGCCAGTCCAAGGAAGTTGCTACACCCATAACGGTCTTGGACCAAACCTTGTCCTGTACTACTGCCACCTTCGCAAGATCTACAACAATATCCTTCTCAGAAACAACATGATCTAACTATCGCACTTCCCTCCTTTAGAAGTGACACTCCAAAAACTTCGCCTTCGATCGGTGTTTTCTCAACATCTTGAGCACAATCCTCAAATGCTCCTTGTGTTCTTCCTTCATTCTCGAATTAACAAGGATATCATCCACGAACACAAGTACAAACTTATTTAGCTGATCCCTGAAAACATGGTTCATAAGATCAACAAAATAAGCCGGTGTATTGGTTAGCCCGAATGGCATAACCAACCACTCATAGAATCCAGATGGCATGCGGAACGCTGTAATCAGCACACTCTTTTTCGCCACTCTCAGTTGGTGAAACCTGGTCGCAAGGTCCAACTGAGAGAAAACCCTAGCACCATGGAATCGATCGAACAAGTCATCAATACGCAGGAGTGGATACTTGTTCTTCTTTCTCACCTTATTCAGCTCATGGTAATCTACACACAACCTCAGAGAGCCATCCGCCTTACTGGCGAATACTACTAGTGCGCCCCAATCAGATATGCTCCTATAAATGAACGCTCGCTTTAACAGGTCATTCACTTGCACCTCCAACTCCTTATGCTCTCTGGGTGCCATATGCCTCAAAGGCATAACTATCGATCTTGCATCCTTTACTAAGTCTGTGTGAAACTCAATCTCTTGGTGTGGCGGTAATTCAGTCACTTCCTCGAATATGTCAGGATACTCTCTTGCTATAAGCACATATGAAAACTCATCCCATGGAGTCTCAAGCGAATACAAAAAGCTAATTATAACTCCATCCTCTAGCAGACAGCTAATCTCTACCGTCTGCCCCTCCACAGCCCCGATCATCACCAACAGCCTCTCACAATCCACCGCCACCGCATACCTCCTCAGCCAATCCATCCTTAGTATAATACTGAAACCCCACAAAACCCAAAACAAAGCAATCATTAGCAAACAAACATCAATGACTCGATAAGGCTAAGTCTTGACAAACCATGCACAGGCTAGTCGATTCTCCAATGGGGTTTGTGAAAATCAAAGGTCGGTCAACTATCTTGGGTTTCAATCCCTAATTTATCTACCAGATCACTAGATGTGAAGGAATGTGAATCCCTGGAATCGAATAAAACACGTACATGTATATCAGAAATAGAAAGCATACCCTGTATAATGACGCTCTTTCCCTTCTTCTTCACCGATGGAGAACTCGACGAAGCTGGAATAGTGTTCAAAGCATAAGCAGACATAACCTTCTTATTTTTTGGTGGTTCTGGGCGATCCTTCTTAATATGCCCCAGCTTGTTGCAGTTGAAACATCCATTCTTCTCGTTCCTGCAACCTTTGCTAAGATGGCCCCTCTGTCCACAGTTATACCATGTCGGCTCTCACTTGCCCTTCTTCTGGCCATCCTTTTGAAACCGCTTCTTGTTGTTGTTGTCCCATTTCCTTTTTTCTATCCTACTAGCTTGCGGCTTCGGCTCATCTTTAGGAGTAACAACCAATTTAAGCTTAGGATATAGACTTTCATGTCAAAGAGCCTTCTCCACCAACCTCTTAAATGGCTCATCAATATGCCTTACCAGCCTCTCTCCAAGGTAATCATCCAAGCCCATGATAAACTTCTTATTCTTCTTGAGCAAAGTATCGATAAAAGACAAATCATACTTTGACAATGTGTCGAACTCAGCCACTTACTCCAACACAGACATATCCCTCTGTCTTAAGTCAGTAAACTTTTGGAAGAGCATCGACTTTTGAGCGGCTGGTATATACTTCTCCTTAAATCTCACTTTGAACTGCTCCCTAGTTATATGGTCCTCGGGAGTAATAATCTTGATGACATTCCACCACCCCATGGCCCTTCCTTGAAGCTGTTAGAGGCCAGCTTCCTCTTCAATGCATCTTCTAACTCCATATCCTCAAAGATGAATTCGTAGGTATCCAACCTATCCTGCACTTCGAAAGCTGATTATATTCCAAGAAATGGTTTGCCACCTAGAGTAGAGAAATCCTTGCTCAATTTGGCGAATCCATCTCTTAGCGCTTGCATATTAGCACCACTACCAACAGCTGCAGCAGGAGCAACTTGGGCATTCTAAACCATGTTTTGAACCACTTTAACGAACAAGTTATGCAAGTTGGGGTTAGCAGCCCCGACTGTGCCATCTCCTCAATTCCAGAGATGGAGTTTCTAGCAGCGTTCCTTGTTGTCCGGGCCATTTTTATCATTCTTACAAGCTGTAATAAGAATGATCAGTCTCTCTAAAAGGAATAGGTGGTGTCCATGAATGCAATGCGATTTATATACTATATATACTACTGTATAATATTGAAAACCAAAATTTAACAAGTACACTCTCTCATACATCATCGGATCCGTCCTAAGATGATAACTCCTTTATTTCTGAAGGATCCAAGTATCAAATTAGGTTGTCCATGCAACCTTAGCTCTGATACCAAATGCGACGATCGACCTACACCTCCGGTACCCAATATACCTATGTGATGCACTATGGAGATACCCTGCCAATGCAGGATGGTAGCTAAGAATATAACAAGAGAAGTCCAAATACAGAACCTGTAGAACATCTCACGATGCACCGATAAAATATAATATAACAACATAGATGTAAAACAGGCAAGACATTGATATAATTAAGTGAACCACAAATAAGAACATAAAAGTGCATCAGGCTCATGGACTATACAAAAACTAAAACAAAGAGTTTATACATCCCAAATCTCCATAATAAACTCTATAATTGTCTCTAATAATACAAGCTCCATAGTACTGCACAACGGAATATAAGTGATAGTAAGCTCCAAGTATAGATATATGAAGCATAGTCTTCTGCTTGTACTCCGTACAGCTACATGTGCTATCCAGACCTGCTATCCCTAATCTACTCATTTAAGAGTGCCTGAGATAATAAGAAGCAAAGCATAAAACCTTAGGTCAGACAACATAGCGATATATCATCTTAAAATACTATAAAACTCGTATATAGTAAATATGTTATATGGTATGAACAACCATACTTGACTTGTCCCTACATCCAAAGAGTTAGCACATAAACATAGTATATGCTAAACTACTATCACAAGAGGAAAATGTAGATTACAGAGGTATCACACATTATACCAAGAACACAGTAAACATAGCATCCATCACATAGCCTCGCATCTCTCACCCAAGTGCTTCAGATGTATGATAACTCTTTTAGATGCTCAACTCATTGCCCAAGCAGATGACAAGGGACTGGACATAGGCAGACGTCCAAAATACGAGTACACGCAGACTACCCTGGTACATGCAGGCTACCTTGTCCTACTCACGAGCATCACAACCTCATGTTCTAGTCTATAAGCTATCACGTCGAACTCATCCTTTTGGTTCACCACCAGATGCCATAGTCACTCGTCACGTCGAGTCATCGAAGTTGTCGTACTTTGTTGATTACCGTCTTAAAGTCATCTAGATCCATACCGGGGTCATCCACCATTACCTCGAACCAACTCCCAAGACTACCAAGCAAACCGAGTTTTGCCCTGAAGTCCATAGCTAAACTCCATGCTCTACCCTTGTCGGCCCAACTCTCGACCGAGCCAAGCTAGGCCAGAATCAAATCTCCCTGGCCAAACTGACTTCTATGCTTGGTCCCTCGAACAATGCCATCACCGACGTGCTTCACCTCCTGGCGACCGACCATTTCCCTCTACTTGGCCACCCACCATGTTCCACCACCCGATCACAGACCAGGTTTCACTACCGGCCACCGAGCCTTCCACCTACCGACCTTGTTTCCCTGACCGACCACTAAGCCATCCCCCTACCGACCAAGATTCCAAGACCTATCATCGACCCATCCATATGCCGATCGAGATTTCCAGACCGGCCGCCGAACCATCTACCAACTAACCCATAACCCTGTAGCACTTCCAGCACTTCAAATCGCGCTGATTTCATCGCTATCCTTAATGCTTCAACTCTCATGCATCGCCTATACAATAATATGACTCCAAACGTCTAGAGCCAATTCGTCGATGCCCGATTTCATGGTTGCTAACTCTAAGTCGCTCTAATGAGCTTTTCAACCATATAGCATTTACATTGACACAACACGCACACACATCACATCCAACATCCAAACACCCAAATACACATCAAACCATAGCAAATCATCATACAATTACATCCCTAATATAGCCTATCACATGCAAAGGCAACAATACTCCTAAACAACATGACTAGGGTGCTTTAAACAATTTAAAATTCGTTTTGCTACAGGTTTGGACTTGAAAACAGTTTTAAAACCTTAATTTTACTTCAAAAATGAGTTTAAAATATATCAAAACCTATAGATACATATATAGTAAGGTGAGAGATGATAAATCACTCACCAACACCCCCAAAATCCAAGTTTGGAATGCAAATCGAGGTAGATTCGAAAATGAACAATAAAGGTGTAATTTTTCTTCACAAAAAATTTAGATTTGAAGATTTCTATTGAATCTCCTTTCTAACCTATAACTAATCTATGATTATGACTTGATTTGGAGGAGAGAGGAGAAGATTTTCGATGGATAATGAGTTACTGGAGGCTTAGATACATGGGAGAAGATGAAAAAGTGATTTGGGGATGATGGTTCAGCCATATAAGGTCTCCAAACCTGAAATGGGTTAGTGGGCTTGCCCCCAAACTCACTAATTACCCACTAAGCTGCTACAAACAAACTCAATCTTTAGCCATATCTCATAGTCAGGAAGTCCAAATTGCTATTATGATCATTCTATGGAAAGAGAAACCATTATATATTTCTAATGGAAGTGGTCTCATAAGCTAATTTGGCTCCTATCAAAAGTTACAGCCGATACAATTTTCTAGTGGTAAAATCATCCGGATAAATTCTAAATATTAAAAACGTCTATAATAGGCATTTCCCAAAAGTTATAGAGTCATACAACCTCATATAAATTTAAAAATAATATTTTACGATCCTCCGATATGTAAAATACGGGTCGTTACAATATTTCTTAAGCTAATGATGTTATGTGTAGTAATATTAATAAATTGACTGGATGGAGTAAGATACATGCACGTATTTGTTGATTTTCATTAAGATACATGCATTATATTTAGGCCATCGAAAAATAATGGGTAAATCAAAAATAATATTTTACGATCTCCCTATACGTGAAATACGGATCATTACACTCTCTCTCTCTTTTGAAATTTCGCCCCCTGAAATCCCAATACGAACAAGGAAAAATCAAACATAGCTACCCCGCATGCCTATCTTCCACGAGCAAACATGTCAAACATCAAACATGCACACAAAAGCAGCAAATGATTTCTACGCCTACCGTAGCATGCAGGATACTAAACTACCCTATACGATATCGAAAGTGAAAGTAAATGCGGTTAAGAGAAATCTCACCAAGTAAAGAGCACTGGATAAGCGGTCCTCATGCTCTCTCGGTCTTTGTAACGGTTGCGATCTTTCGATGCTCGAAAGTCGACATTAATACGTCCACTGTATCAAATGCCGCGCAAGCGAATGCCGGAAAACCGAACCTTTAGGGTTATAAAGAAGAGGTAGAAGAAGACAGAAGAAAAGAAAGAACAGAATAACAGAAACAGAAACAACATCAGAATCTCACATGCGCAGCGGAACAATATACAATAGATGAATGACTAATCTTTAAAACAAAGAACTATATCTGTTTATACATACATCATCAGAGTCAATATACAACTCAATACAACAATGGACAGTTATACAAACTTGTCCTCATACAGAATACACAGCGGAATAAATAAACAAGTACGGTAGTACGTCTCGCCATCCAGCTCATCTCCAAAGCCCCAATATATCCAGAATATCCTGATAACATAACTCTAGGCTGCCCGTGTGGAAAATTATGGGCACCCAGAGTTTAGAAAGGGAACAATAAACTCCGAGTCAGTCATGGTGACTGGTGTGAGATCGTAAAACAGTTATTTTCACAAAGAAAATAAAAAAGATTCGCAATGCTTTTGGAAAATGAAACTACCATAAGGCCTCCCGCCACACACACAATGCAAACGCAGAATTGGAGGAGATTTCTCCTTATGATAGTCAAATATGCTTAATATGCAAATTCTTTTTAATATTATCATTAGTGCATAGTGTCGAAACCATTTCGAAAGTATAATATTAATCTTAGCCAGCATAGGCATTCCGCACTTATGCCTACTATAGCTACTATGTTCAATAGCAGGTTACCGCCACATTCCATAGCAGGTTATACAACTAAAACCGTACACAAAGCTACGCTTTTTCACAAAGCTATGCTTTGATCAACAAATGATCAACAACACTTCGTATGCCACATTACCAAATTGGGAATGTATCACTAGTAACCATCAACTACATAACCTCTTAGCTCGTACGTCTCAGAGAAGGGTGTTAAGCTAAGAGAATAAATTCTCCGCCACCAACAGAAATGTATTTGATAGAAACCAGCTTTACATCTCAAAGTGTAACGTCAGACACACATCCATACAAGTCCGTTCTGGGATCGAACGGAACCGAAGGCACTTCCAAAGAAGCCCTTGCAATCCGGGTATTCACTAATCACGTCCGGACTTCCCATCACAAGAAGAGTGATATAAATCTCTATACCGGAGCAACTCGGTGCAGAGACATTCGACAGGTTGTCCCTTCATTTTCGCAAATACCCGGTCTTCACACCGGTCTTCAATTGCAATTCATACACGTCGTATCACTATTCGGAATGGGTTATATGACATAAAGTCCTCTCCCGGCTTAACCGAATAATGAGCGTTTGTTTTAAAACAAATCAAGTGCCATTTCAAAGGCAAATATTGATAGTCGATTATGTAACTATCAACAACATTCACAACAATCAACCAATTTAAATAATTTTCCCAAATTATTAAATTTCAAAATATCTTCACAAGATATATATTTTTCCACACTTCATCACTTTGAAAACCAATTTCAAATCATATTTTCACTCGCAAAATAAAATTCCCGAATGTTATTTAATTTCACTTTTCCCTTACAAATTCCATTATGAATTTAAATTTACAAATATTCACTTATACACGATTTTCAAATCGTTTTCCAAATATTCACTTTCAACACCAAATCAATTACAAATTGATTTCTAAATTTATTTCCAAATACCAAATCATTTGCAAATCGATTTCTAAATTTATTTCAACACAAAATCCATTTTAATTCAACGTCAAATAAATTTTCATATCAATTTCTCAAAGATTTATTTTCAAATACCAAATCAATTTTCAAATGGATTTCAAATAAATTTATCACTTTTTAAAATAAACTCCTTTATCTCTTCCAAACTATTTAAAATTCCATTTTCAATAAATTCTTCAACTTTTGAATAATACTATTCACAATCCATTTATTAATATCTTTTCCCATATTTTGGAAATAATTCGATAAGATTTCAAAAATCAACTTTATACTTTTAAATTTCTTCTATGAAATTCAATCAATTCTTTCAAAAGAAATTTACTTAAAATTTCAAACTTTAATTTCAAAAATCCAATTTCATTTATTTCTGGTATCCAACGATACCAAAAATATATTTGGCTAAATTTTAGCCTTCACACATTCAATCACAAATATAATCATTCATAGATTATAAATAAATTATCACACAGCATATGGAACAAATTCATACAATATATATGAAACAAATTCATACAATTTGAGGAATCCAGTTGGATCCCTCCAACCTGTTTCCCTGCATCCACAGATGTTAGCACAATACCAATTCCACTTTGAGGTGGAATATCGCGGTATATGGGATTTATAAAATATCATCCGCTATTATGCGGCGCAATAGGGTCTCATCCGCTATATAATGCGGGAAATCAACAACTCCAATATATACATATTTCAATATATATATATTGCTATATACTACTATATATACTATATCACATCCAAACATCAATCAATCAATAACTGAAAATCCAACTTTCAATTTGAGTGAGAAGATCTCACCTTTGCTTTTATTTTGCACTCCATTTCCATTTCGACTATTTATTCATTTCTGGCTTGTTTCTTGATTTTTTTAAACCTTGTATAAACAATTTTATACAATTTATTAATATTGGAATTTGTCGAACAATTCGTTTTTATTTAGTAAAATTTTATTTTATCTAATCAATTTAATTTCAAACAAATTTCCCTCTAAAAAAATATTTTTTTTTAGTTACAAAAATAATTCCATTTAATAGATTTACTTAACTAACTTTTATATAAACCTTTATATATTTCCTTCCAAAATCTTATAAAAATTTCTTGTATTTATTTATTAAAATATTTGTTTTCCTTTTCTGTAAAAAACAGAAATTCCCTTTACTGTATCCATATATATATAAATCTATAAGTTGAAGAAGAAAATAAATTGCTTTATAAACATACTGTTATCGTATTTTTTTCCTTGCAATATATATATATTCTCTGTTTTAAATGTTTATAACTAAACATATATATTATACTTTTTTTTTCTTTTTTTTCATATCAAAGAAGAAGAAGAAAAAACAAGAAGCTGCTCACCCCAACATTACTGTCGACATCTCCTCGATTTGCAGCTTCACATGAGAGCACCCCTATCACGAAGTCGACACATCGACCACGAAATCGCCCTCCTGACTTGGCCACCATCGTGCGCGACGACCCAAAACTACACGCAGCTCCTCTCGATCGCCTCACCGCGATCCTCATCACCCACGAACCCTAAATCGAACTGCCTCGATTCGAGCTCCAAGCGAGCCATCACGCCTTCACATGGTCGCCGAGACCAGTCTTCGAGTCGCCTATCTCCTCGTCTCTCGCGTTCGTAAATGAATAACTCGCGCCCAGGCTTCTGATTAAATTGATTCAACTATGGCTCTCCTTTCCCTTTTATTAAGTTTGGCTATAAAAAAATCGAAGTCGATTTAAAAAATGACGAACGGGAGGATTTGATTGGGTTTTCAAACTGAGCAACGTTACCCCTTTTTTCATTCGACTGATTTGATTCGAGAATTTTGAGAGGAAGGGAAGAGTATCGGCCATTTTTATTTTCTTTTGAACGAAATGATTTCGTATGAGATTTGTAAAGAAACGGGGAGACAAGAGAACGTGATTAAGTAGAGAGTAGGTCGACTTGCTCAGGAGTAGGATGGCTGAGTTGAAAGGAATCTCAGCTATTGACTTTAGATATACAAATATATTTTAATTTAAATTCAAATTCGAATCAACTCGAAAACGAAGTCAAAATTTTGACTTCCTATCAAGGCATGCCGCTAGGCGTTCGTAATGTTTTACGCCTATTCCGAACACAATGGAAAAGATTTCGAGTCCAAATTCGATCGTATGGAGAAGATAGCTTTTTGGACCAGTTATAATATTAAATTTTCGATTTAATTTCAGCGCGTTTGCATAGCGTACGGCCAAACGATCACTTCAAACATTACAAAAATTGAAATCCGATAATAATACAACATTACAGATCCAATGGAACTGGTTTCGTCGAATTCCGAGACTGTGCCTCGGAACGCTATTTTTTAAATTCAATTTAAACGATAAAATTTCAAAACTGAACAAAACAGTTTCAAATCCAATTCTGAAGCTTCTATTATCTTCAGTATAATCAATATGAATTTTCTAAGCCTTCAGATTATTTTTAATCAGCTTAAAACCGAAGATTCAAAATTTTACCCAAATTTAATGATTAAATTCAATAATTAAATTGCCAAATTCATTCTGATATTTGAATTTCAAATTAAACTATCATTCGAATATTTAAACTCAATTAAATATTCACATTTCAAATGTCAATAATTCAGGGTCGTTACAGTCTTCCAAGTACAATCACCTTCGCTCTCACTCCACTAAACCTTCACCAGCTCTACCGTCTTCCTCCTAAGCTGCTTCGTATCACATTCGACGATACGAATAGACCTACAAGGTCTCGATGCTTCTAGTTCAATCTCGATATCATCAAGTTGATCTAGATGAACTACCACGTCTGAGTCAGGTACAAACTTCCGCAAGCGAGATACATGAAACAGATTGTGCAAACCCGCCATCTTCTGAGGTAAGTCGACTCTTTAAGCCAGTTCCCAATCCTATCAAGTATCGAGAAAGTACCAACGAATCTCGGTGCCAACTTCCCCTTAGTACCACATCGAACAACATTCTTCAGATGAGAGACCTTGATAAACACCATATCGTCAATGGAGAACTCCAAGTCATGTCTTCTCCTATCGACGTAGCTCTTCTATCTATTCTGACCAACTTTCATTCATTTCCGAATGATCTCGATCTTCTTCAAAGTCTCTCTAACCATGTTTGGCTCAAGTATTAGTTTCTCGTCCGCTTCCCACCAACATGAAGGAGACGACCGTACAACACTTCAAATGGTTCCATATTGATGCTAGACTGATAATTATTGTTGTATGCAAACTCTACTAAATGCAAATGGTCATTCCAGGAGCCACCGAAATCAAGAATGCAAACTCATAAGAGATCCTCTAGAATACGATTCACTCTATCAGTTTGCCAATCTGTTTGTGGATGATAAGCTGTACTAAGATGCAACTCCATCCTTAATGCCTCTTGTAAGCTCTTCCAAAACCCATTAGTGAACAAAGTGTTTTGGTCGCTCACAATACTCTTTGTCACACCATAGAATTGCATAATCTATTTCACATACAACTCGACCAATTTGGATGCCATTCTAAATATTAAAAACGTCTATAATAGGCATTTCCCCAAAGTTATAAAGTCATACAACCTCATATGAATTTAAAATAATATTTATGATCCTCCGATATGTAAAATACGAGTCATTACAATATTTCTCAAGCTAATGATGTTATGTGTAATACTATTAATAAATTGACTAGATGAGGTAAGATACATGCACGTATTTGTTGATTTTCCTTAAGCTACATGGATTATATTTAGGCCATTGGAAAATCGTGGGTATGGGTAAATATTCTCTTCCGATTTGTTGATATTCCAAAAGGTCGAGATGAGATTAGGACAAAGACCACGGGTTAGGAGTTGTATATGATACAAATGAACTGAATTAGGATTGACATGGAAATATAAATATATACTTACTAATAAATCCTTTGGCATGTTGTCACTTCATGACACGTGCAAGCGCCTAATTATACAACTACTAGAATATTCATACCTTGGTACTTAGGTGTTTATTTGCTTGAGATATTGTTTTCTATGAGTTTTGAACTCTAAAAGCAATACAATAATATGGATATTTGATCTATATTCGATCACATATAAAATTTATATGGCGAATAGTCGTGATTCGTAATATATGAAACCTCGATGAAATTAGTTCACTTGAAATGAGAGAGTAAAACATGATGCGATATCATGCATTCAATACGATTGATTGCAATAAGGATATTGTTTTGTTAGATGTAGTACTATACAAAGAACTATAAAATGGATCTTGGAATTTGATCACTGAAATGTCAGTTTGATCGGTTTACGAAAAATGCAACTTATTTGACATCCCTAAATGTTAATGATGGCCAAATGTACTCTTTTAAAGAGATCGTTACATTCATGTAGTAAGAGTTTCCTTTTGAATGATTCAACCATTCGGAATGGAAAACAAATGTACGAGAGCAGATGTAACTTAAGGCGTAGTTGGGATGTATAGAGTGAATGACCGCTTCTGCTTCATGAAGAGGCATCAGAAACAACATTTGTATTCAATACTAAAAGATACTTAATATAGAATGAGAAATGTGATTTCTATTCCCAATGTATTTTTGTACAGAAAATTGTTTTCTATAAAGGCTATTTCTTTGAGATTAAGATATTTGATCTAAAATTGTCAACTGTAAACTAGTTACCATGAATGAAACAAAATCCTATAATAAGTGGTTGAATAGAGCTTCACATTTCGTATGCTATTATAGTAATGGTGGAAATAGTAGGAGCATAATACGTAACACTTCTTAGTGGATGCATCAACTTACGAAAAAATTGTTTTCGTAAACATACCAGATATTATTTATTACAGTATTGATTGAAAATAGACAAAGTTTTATTTTAATATGAATATTTTATTATAAGATAAAACTATTATAATGGTATTTGTTTTCTTAACAAAACAATGCATAGAATAGAAGTACATGAAATTTTACAATTATTTTGGAATTATGTACTAAGCCATAGTCTTGAGAAATAATTCTATAATCATATGATTATGAATCATATGGCACTAGTGAATTGTATCTCAAAGGATTAAGGGCAAAGCACCTAGTCAATGAGAGTGATATAAGAGTTGGTGAACTTTTCAAATTGATGCATATAAATATATGCAATCGTAAGTCTAATGATACAAATACAGTTCCAAATACTTCGTTAAAATCATGATGAATTATCATAGATGTGAACACGTGTATTCGATACACATGTAGTATGTCTATGATAAGCTCGTAGAATATACAATAGAAGTAAATAACATAACGTGCAAAAGAAAATAAAATTATTCAATTTGATCGATAAGTTGAGTATATTGGAAAAAGTTCCAAATGTACCTAAAACAAATAAGATTATATCTCAAAGTCACTCCTCTCTATATGTAATGATGTATTGATAAGGAGTAATCAGACTTTGTTGAACATAGTACGATCGGTGTGAGTGAAGTTGAGTTAACTTCTTTCTATAAGATCGTGTGCTTAAGAATAAGTACATAAGGATAAAATTAATTTCATCTAAAGAATAATTTACGAGATTAGACAAGATGAAAGTTTATAAGAAACCCCTATATATCCTAGGTCAAAGAGATGATAGGTTGTGAGTTGAGAGGCTACACATAATATTTGATCGTGAGGAATCTTGTCTGAATCACCCAAAAGGAGTTTGAGACCAACTAATATTGATTAATTAACTTATGTTATGAAGATAAATTTCATAAATCTAAAACCAAATTGGTTATACATATATATATATAAAGTCATCTCATAAAATGTTTATGAATACCTATTCCATTGCACTCAGAAAGAATTGTTGTTTTGAGAAATGCCAACTTCATGACAATGAATTTTCTTATAGAAATTATTGGTGGTAAAACAGATTTGGATAAGATCTAAAGATAAAATCAATTACGCAAAATGAAATGAAATTGACCAAGCCTAAATAGACACAAATCATTAGAATGTCTAATAAGAACACTCCCTATAAAAGAGAAACTACGAGTTTCATATCATTGTTGAGAATATAATTTTCTTAGTTGTCAACAAAACCGTTAAGAGTATTGACTCTGCCATATGGTACAATGCGTAAATCCTAAATAGATTCTGAGTGTAATATTAAAATATGATTTTGATAGCTGTACCTAAAGGGAGATTATCCATTAGCCGCAAATGTGTCTTCAAGAAGAAGACCAATGCAATTTGAATATAGTAAGCAACGTTGGTAGGAATTACATCATAAATTTCAATTTTTGAAATTCATGTAACAGATTTATCATTTAACGTGCTTAAGTTAATTCAGATTTTACTTGTAAAATTATCATCGGTATGACTTTGAGTTTTGGTACATATATATTGAAGCAAAAAATTCTATATAATGATTTAGAATTGACTACTTGCATATAACAACCAAAGTGACTCGAAGTTAGTGGAAGCGATATTGAGTTTATGAATTTCTGATAGGATCCAATAACTGATAAAAAGGTATTGTTCCATAAGTATTAGAATTGAGCAAATATTTTGATAGAAAAATCAAATAGTTTGAACAAAACTCAGATGAAGCATGTGTCTGTAAGAAAGAACATTAAAAGGTACTAAGATATTTCTAAATTATAAGTAAATAACATAATTCAGATTGTTAACGATATACCTATGTTAAAATTAATTCTAGTTTGTTTGTTTAATTCTCGATATAGGATTTAAAAAGACATCTTTTTACTTAGTACAAAAGTATGTTGGGAATGCTCTTAACGATATACAAACACACTATATTAAAATGTTTAATATGGAACATATGAGGTGGATTCCTTATGCTTCGGTAATAGGAATTATCATGTATGCAGTGTTACCTACTATATGACAATTTACTTATGTAGCAGGTACAATGAGCAAGTGTCAAATCCGAATTAAGTTCACTAAATGATAGTTAAGAGAAAAGTTTTAAATCTCCTTCATCTCACCCGAGATAAAAATATGAGATTTTCACCAAAATACGAGATTTGATAGCTTGGTTAGTCATTAGAGTTTTAAATCTCCTTTATTTCAACCGAGATATCTGCCTAAGATTTTTCCAAAATCCAAGACTTGAAACCTTGGAGTACTCCAGTATTTATGAAATACTAGAGAATTATTTATAAAAACAACAAACTCCTTATGAAAGAGTATTTAGGCTCGAACTTCACAAGTGATATCGAGTATAGTATGTCAATCCTAAATTCATGATTAAATCATAGTTAAGAAGCTTTAGTTGGAAATTTTCCAAACAAGCGGTTGTGACTAATGCAGCAAATATGATATATACATCGCTTTGAATAAGCACAACAATAAAAGAAAATATGCGCAAATTTAAAACTAAGCTAAGGGTGATATTAAATGTTGATGTAACATCCCTAAAAAATATAAATAACTTATATCCAAATATATGGATTATTTAAACATTTGAATTGTGTTTAAATATTAATTAAATGGATTTAATAGCCTAATTTAACTCCTTATAATTAATAAATAATAATCCTGAACTCGTTTTGTAAATTTATATACAATAATAAATAGTTCGAATAAATAAATAAAATCAATTGTTAATAAAACGACTTGGTTTTTAATGATTTTTAAATGAATTTATAATATTTTTCCTTAATTTTAATTTGGAAAATATTTAAATTTTTGTTTGATGTATATTTCGGCAGACGATGATATTTTTGAAATTTCATAGAATAAGATTACCAGTGCATTTTATCGTTATTTTGACACCATGTCATATTTTTGGGCTCGATCGTATATTTATTTCTGTTATTCACGATTCATACGCGAATGAAATACTGTGTAGCGAAGTGTCGGAAATTTCAAATTTTAATAGCCTTAACACTTAACCTATTTTCATTTCTCCTTTCCCTCTCTTCTTTCTTTTCCTTTTCTTGTAACCTAGAAAAGTTTAGCCACCACCATAAAAAAATCTTGAGCCATAATCAACGAAATAAAAAATCATCGGATCAGTAGTACTCATATGGAGTTAAGCTTTGAATCCATCTGTTGTTTGTTGGGTGCAGTTTAGATATAGGAGCTCGACATCGGCTAGCCGAAGCTAGGGTTTCACTTTGGTGGCAATCAAGGTAGAGTTAGGTGTTGTCATTTGAGTCATTGAGTTTCTTTTGGCAAGGAGAACATGGATGCGTTGAAGCTAGGGTTTCATTTTAAATTAATTTATTATCTTCAAGGCTAATAAATATTGTTTTAAAGTTATAAATGATAGTTTATAAATAAGAATTTGGGTTTATAGTAAACGATGTGTTAATAAGGTTCGCTTTTTACCCTTCTTTTTCATGCACTTAGAAATATAATTTGCTCTTTCAAAAAATATTTTAAAGAGTGTTTTTAAAGTGTTTTAAAAATATTTGTGATGTGAAAATCAAGCACAAGTGTGAGTCTAATGTTTTAAAAGTTTGATTCGTTTATCGAAAATATTTAGTCTTACACTTAGCAATATATGTTAAAGGAACTCTCGCTATTCGTAAAGTTAAGAATGTTGTCATGAGAGGTGGGAAGCAACGCTGCCCTTACTTGTCTGACTTCATTGTTTTCCCCAGAGTAGTGCTAGTTTGGGATAGACGAGTTATGATAAGTGTAAGAAATTTAGTTTGCATATGATCTTTTTTTCCATTCCCGATAATTGATTTATTGACTATAGATTCTGCTGTCTTCTTTGCGTTTCATCAATCTAAGACGATTTGTTACTCATTTGAGCGCTGATAACCTTTGCAAAAAATAACTAAAACCAAAGGGCGAGTGGACGTCAAGCTATGTGGGGTTTCTCCCATTAGGGTATCTTCTCATCTATTCTAGATTAGATTTGGTTGTATGCGTGTGGAGATATGAAATTTGGATTCTCGGTAAAGTTGGTGGTGTCCGGCTTGTACATTTCCGAGGGAGTCAAAGATTAAATGACACTCTCAAACTTATTGTCTAGAGGTATACTTTCGGAAGTGGGTGCACCCTCCTAGTCATTGTTGGAAAAATTCCTTTTCCTTATTTGATTTAAATCTTTGAATTGTTTTTTTAATTGCATCAAGAATTGCTTAGAGCTCTTCTCAATGTTTAATTATTTGTGTCCATTCTTTAAGTTTGGAATTTGATCTTGTTTATGCCCATTCTTTCAAGTTTGAGTTTTTTTAAATTTGTTTCCATTCTTTCATATATGGAAGTTGTTCTTATGTGGTAAAACCCATTCCGTATTTAGCGGCGTGGCCTCACAAAATTATTATATGTTCAGTTCTTGAGTTTACTCACGCTGCTTTTCCAGATTGATCCAGGTGTTATTTTATTATAATGCTTGGGTCATACCGAGTTTTTCTAGGTTGTCGTTGGTGGGACATGGAGCTCGTAGAGAAGAGCTAGATGTTAACTTTTCAAAGTATTTTTATTTTCCGCTGTATTATTATGTATACCCATCAGCAATTGTAATCTCGAGAAGTTATAACTACCTAGGCTGATGAGGTTCGTTTTTAACTCTGATATACTTTGTATCTTAGAGTGACAACTTTTACTGTCTTTGTTATATTATATGCGATCGTTCCTCTATGAGATTCCGTTTTCCCTGTTCTTTTTCTTTATTTTACCCTAACAATATGCTTTTCGGCACTTGGATGCTCATCATTCTAGTACCGTGGATGTATTAAGTGCCAACTTTCGATGGTCATAAAGGCGAATCGTTTTATTTGGTATCAGAGCTGAAGGTTAAGCGGGAACCTTGGCTTTATGGGGAAAACTCATTTGAGATAGGGTAAGTGACACTTTAGAATGAGTTTGAGTGTGTGTGTCTATATATATATATGTATATGTATGTATGTATGTATGTATGTTGTTATTGATATAAAAACGTATTATGTTAATTGGTCTGTTAAGTTTGAATTTTGAATTCTGGTCGTGATGTGGGACGCCACGGTATCGATAAGGATTTCAAAACACTTAAACAAGGCAAACATACACGATATTGATTTTTGAAAATTTGATAAATGAAATATTTTACCTAGGATTATATTATATATATATATAGGAAATAAAATTTCAAATTTGTACAATTATTCATGTTGTATTTGTTTGTCAATGATAATATTTCTTTATTGTCATTATTGTTTGATTTGTCGTGCTCAGATAGTTTAGGAGCATTGACTATTGTTTGTTGATTGTTGATTTATCCTGGAACAGTTTATGGACATTTTTTTGATAATTGAGAGTACATTAAAATGAACCGCTTATGAATTGAGTTTCACATTTGACTATATGGTGTTCGGAGGAAATGTTAAGTTAAAAGTCATCTTTTAATAAAATTGTTTCATATAATCTATATGGGAAGATAAGAAATTTAGAGGATAAAAATTTGTGAAGGGTTTATTATAATAAAGGAAAGTTATAAAAATATAAGATGATTCTAAAGGTACATTTTACATGAGTATTGTATATAAAATGATTTATATGATTTATAAAGGGTGTTTTATAAGTAAGATGAGTTTTTGAGAATTTAAATCTTGATGTGTCTTGAAATGATTTCAAAAGGATTTTGAAAAAGGTAATAGTGGTATTACTTGAAGTATTTATAAGTATAAACATTTTAAAGAGAATTTTTAAGAAAGATACATTTTCCTTGGATAGTTCGGGGTAAACATCTCGATTAGTTTTGTGGTAATCTGAATAATCTTCTAAGTGACGATTGAATATTTGATTAGGCGAACGTTGTAGTGCACTTAGTAAGTTATTCTTTTTATCATATTGCGGTCGATATGAGTTCGAATCCGAACGAACCCAAAATGAGTGTTAACGAATAAATTGTTAAAGTAATTTTTTATATATATATGGTATGATTTCAAAAGGGGTTTGAAATAAAAATCGGGCATTTAGTTCTTCAGTTTCCTTAAAGAAAATTGATTTAAAATAAAAGGTATTTGTACAAATAATTTGACAAGTGAAAATTTAAACTCTTGGATAGAAAAGAGATAATTTAACTGAACATTTTAAATGGTTTAAATTGGATATGAAGGTTTTAATAAGCATTGTTTTATTAAAACAGTAGCTTTTGTTTTAACATCTAAGTCTCATCAACTATTTGATGTTATTAGGCCGACTAATAAACATCTTTACCTTAGGGATGTCTAAGGAAAGAAGACTCTAGGATTGCTTTTGGATACCAGCATCCTATTCTTCTTAGCTACTTATCGGACCGGGTAGGTGAAGAAGTCGGAGTAGTCGACTCAATTTTAAGACCCATATTTTGTTTGGGCCTCCACTTGAATTTTGAAAAGTAAAATGAAAAATTGACATTTTGTATATATAGTCTTAGGATGTAGAAGAATACTATACAAGTAAATAAGGGTGGTGTAAGTTTTTTAATGTAGTGTTTTGTAAAATTCTTTATAAAATGTTTATAAACTTGAGTGAAAATTTATGAAGTAATTCATAAATTATTTTAATGTTGAATGAAATACTATAAATAAAGGTGAAAGTGATTTAAAAAGAGATTGGTGTAGTTGAGAAACTAATAGGATTAATTAGGTAAGTTGTACGTAGATCATTTTATTCGTACGGTTCTTGATCTAGGATTCAAGTATATATCTTCGGGGTGATTCACACCAATCCGGAAAAGGATTTCTCTATTGATACTTGACAGGAACATTTGATTTGGATTCTTGATATGATACCAAGGTTTACTATCATAGTATATGGCTATGTAAATAGAACAAGAGTTTCTAATCAAGTAACCTGATCGGGGTCCGCAGCTGGAAGGTCGAGTGATTGATACTGCTTCAGAAGTAAAGTTAATGTACTCGAGCAAGTGTTAGATTAGATATTGCGCAGGGATGATTTATGTACACCATATGGGCTTAATTATATTTGTATGCTTTGTTGTGTGGCTTAGGAAAGTTTGGGAAGTGACTTTCAATTTTATTTGAAGGAGCTTAGATAATCTTCTAAGCAATAACCAAAGGCTGATGAGTGTAATGGTATGCTTAGGATATTATCCGTATCCTTGGACGACCAAGGAAGTTGTGAACCTAAGCGAAATTCTAAATCTTGTTTGTTAGTCTTTTAACTTTTTAAATAATGTTAAGTGTTAGTCTATTTTTTATGGAATTTGATTTGATCGATATGTGATTTTATATACTATGGTTTATAAAGCCTGAATTTATAAACAAAGGATTTTTAAAGTTATTGTTTTTAAGAGTTAGATCACAGTGCTTTTGAAAAGTGATTTCAAAAGAATTTGTGAAATAAATAATAATAATATATATAAAAATGGTCAAGTATTATTATTTCAGGATATTTGAAAGGAGTTTTTATGAAGTGGTTTTTCAAATATTTTGTTATGACTAAATTTGGACGATTAAGAATTTTCCAATTTGGAAGACTCGCTAGATATATTTGTTAGCTCTAGCTATTGTTTTAGGAGGAACCAGAATTCCACTGGATGCTCCATGTTGTTTTTATTCTAGAGTTACACTGTGCTTTGGTAAGAGGAGCCCCCACTTTGTCATAATTGATTTTGGTTTTGATATATTTCTCTTTGAAGGAATTTGAAAATATATTTTGAATATAAAAACCCGGACATTATGTTCTAAATTTATCTTTTGAAAAGATTAGATGCATAGTATTTTATTATAAAGTATTCTCTGTACTTTTATTGCATATGGTTGTTATATTGCTTTTGGTTGCATGTGGCTTTATGTCACCATAGAGTTGCATGTAGATTTATATCATGTCAGTTTTTAATATATGGAGTTGCATCATTATTATTAGTTGTACCATATTTCCTTGTTGCATATGGTTGTTATATTGTTTATGTTGCTTGTGCTTATGATAGAAATAGCTAGTGTCTCAGCATGACTCTATTTTGGATTATGTAAGTACAAGATAGGTAAAGGAAGCAAGAAATTAGTATTTGATTACTTGCACATCCGCATTCGCTTCTAGATGGTAAGTTTTTTTCCAAAAATCAAATGCAAAAGAGGTATATTGTAGATTTAGAGATTGGTGATTGATTGACGATTTTATACCCCAGATATGGGAGGCCACTTTTGGGCTTTTGTTTTCTTTGTTGATTTGGGCCAGCTGTGGTGATTATAGTATTTTCAGATCTAGCCGCACAAAGGAAGTGCTGTTAAAATTTTTTATAACATAAGGAACTTTAAAAGCCTAAGGGTGAGAGGACATTTTCTTCCTTTGGGAATTTCGAGGATGAAATTATTTTAGGGGGAGAATGTGAATTAAATATTAATTAAATGGATTTAATAGCATTATTTAACTCCTTTTAATTAATAAATAGTAATGGTGAACTCATTTCGTAAATTTATTTACAATCATAAATAGTTTGAATAAATAACAAGAAAATCAATTGTTAATAAAACGACTTGATTTTTAATGACGTACTTTTAAATGAATTTATAGAATTTTTCTATAATTTTTAATTTGAAAAATATTTTAGTTTTCATTTGACATATATTTTGACAAATGATGATATTTTTGAAATTTCATCGAATAAGATAACCATTGTATTTTACTGTTGTTTTGAGATCGTGTCATGTTTTTATATGCGATCGTATTTTTATTTCTATCATTCGTGGTACGTACACAAATGAAATATTGTGTAGTGAAGTGCTGGAAATTTCAAAATTTAATAACCGTAACACTTTACCTATTTTCATTTTTCCTTTCCCTCTCTTCTTACTTTTCCTTTTCCTATAACCTAGAAAAGTTTAGCCACCACCATAAAAAAAATCTCGAGTTATAATCAACAAAATAAACTCAATAACTTTTCCATACGAGGTCAGATTTGGATGTTGTCTTTTGCATTGGACTCGTATCGATGTTATCTATGTTTTTGAATTGATTTCTTCGAATTTGGATATAATAGAATTTTGAGCTAAAATCGAACATCGTTTGATTTTAGATCGAACCGAAATGCGAAAGCATCAACCGAGATATTGGTGAGTTAACTCACCTCTAAATAAACTATATGATATTTGTGTTGCTGTAGATTATTGTTGAATGCTTAGATTATAGTTTATATATTGTCTATAATTATTTGTTTGGATTTGATTCCTGCTTGGAAGCGGATGGTATAAATAACCATTGTTTTTGGAGGGAACAAAAGCAAAGGAAGTCGAAGTGTATGTAGTGAATAAGTCGCTACGGAACACTTCATAATACACATACATATGTGTGATATACATGGTACTTTTGTAGAGGAACCCTAATGGATTTCTTATCAATATTGATTTACTTATATTGTGTGCTGCTTATATTGATGTTTGGTTGAAATATTTGTGACATACCTTTTGATTTGAGTAAGTGTCGTTATAGCGATTATCGCTATACCGTCACTTATGAAATATCATCTCCTTAAATCTTTGTGTATGTTGAACCTGTGCTTGTATTTTTACAAAATAAATGTTTGGTCGCATTTTTTCACTTTGAAAGTTGTTTAAACTATATTTTCAAGTATTTTTAAAAATTCTGAAATAAAGGATAAGTGTTGCTTAAAATTTATAAAAAGACTATAAATTTGATTTATTACCTTTTAGGATAATTGATGTTGTTTTAAATTTATAAAAATATTATAAATTTGATTAATTATCTTTTGGAATAATTAATGTTATTTTAAATTTATAAAAAGATTATAAATTTGATTAATTAAATTTCTAGATAATTAATGTTGTTTTAAATTTATAAAAAGATTGTAAATTTGATTAATTATCTTTCAGTGTTGTTTTAAATGTATATAAATATTATAAATTTGATTTATTATCTCTTAGGATAATTAATGTTGTTTCAAATTTATAAAAAATTATAAATTTGATTATTTTAAATTTGTAAAGATATTTTAAATTAATTTATTATCTTCTGGGCTAATAAATGTTGTTTTAAAGTTATAAACGATAGTTTATAAATATGAAAATCTTTAAAATGGATGTTTAAAAATAAAGCTAAGTGTAAATTGTTCTGGATTTATAGTAAATGATGTTTTAATGACATTCTTTTTTTACCCTTCTTTTTAATGCACCTAGAAATTTAATTTGCTCTTTAAAAGGAATATTTTAAAGAGTGTTTTTAAAATGTTTTATAAATATTTGTGATTTGAAAATCATGCACAAGTGCAAGTCAAATGTTTTAAAAGTTTGATTTGTTTATCAAAAATATTTTTTCTTACACTTAACACTAAACATTGAAGGAACTCTTGCTATTCTTTAAGTTAAGAATGTTGTCATGACATGGTGGGAAGTAACACTACCCTTACTTGTTCGACTTTATTATTTTCCCTCGGGTAGTTCTAGTATGGGATCGATGAGTTATGATAAGTGCAAGAGATTTAATTTTTATACAACCTTTTTCTCATTCTCGATGGTTAATTTATCGACTATTGATTCTGCTATCTTCTTTGATTTTTGTCAACTCAAGACGATTTGTTGCTCATTTGATTGTTGATATCTTTGCCGAAAATGACTAAAACCAAATGTTGAGGGAACGTCAAGCTATGTGGGGTTGCTCCCACTAGGGTATCTTCACATCTACTCTAGATTGGGTTCGATTTTAGGCGTGTGGAGATGTGAAATACTCGGATTCTTGGTAAGAATGGCGCGGTCTAGCTTGTACATTTTCGAGAGGGTCACAGAGTAAATGACCCTCTCAATATATTGTCTAGAGGTATACTTTCCATAAAGGGGCATAACCTCCTAGTCATTGTTGGAAAAATTCTTTTTCCTTATTTGATTCAAATCTTTGAATTGTTTTCTTAATTGCATCAAGAAATGCCTGGAGCTCTTCTCGATGTTTAATTATTTGTGTCCATTATTTAAGTTTGGATTTTGATCTTGTTTATGCCCATTCTTTGATGTTTGGATTTTGTTCTAATTCATTTCCATTCTTCCATGTATGGAAGTAATTTCTGTGAAGTAAAACTCGTTCCGTGTTTAGTGGTGTGGTCTTACAGAATTATTATATGTTCACCATATTTCTTATGTTTTCTGACACTGGTTTTCCAAACTGATTCAGGTGTTATTTTATTATAATGCGTGGGTCAGATCGAGTTTCTCCAAGAACTGGCTAGTGGGACATGGAGCGCATGGAGTAGAGCTGGATGTTCATCCACCATAGTATTTTTATTTTCTACTTATTATTATGTATATCCATCAACAATTGTAAGGTCTGGAAGTTATAACTGTCCAGGCAGATGAGGTTTGTTTTTAACTTTGATTTACTTTGTATCTTAGATTGACAGCTTATACTGTCTTTATTATATTATATGTGATTGTTTCCTCATGAGATTTTATTTCCTCCTATTATTTTTGTAACAACCCACACCTTAAAGGGCCTAAATTTTGACAAAAACCAAAACCCAAGTCCATCAAAGAAAGCACAGATTGTTGGATTTGGTACCTGCAAATAAGCATGAGCATTATTAGAGATTGATAGAAATCTAAACTCACAGTGGAAACAATAATAGGATAAGAATACTGACTATGACAACTACCTTGGAATTAAGGGTATTCCTTGGATAGTAGATTTCCACATCAACATCGAGCATGAGAGAAAGAAGACTCTTCAACAACAAGGCACATCTAGCTCCAACGACCTATTCCTCTAAATCTATCATGTGGGTTATAATGAGGAGGGGGTCAGAACAACGTTATGGTGACTGGAAAATAGTATAAACTGTCTATGACATAAACTTATACTGATAGGATTCCATTTAATTGTTATGTCCATCAAAGTTACCAATATTAATCTTACCTTGCATTGCACACACGATTACATACTTACCCCTTCCCAAGGTATGAAATACTAATGAAGCTATATCAATCACCCAATACTTCTGAACCCATTAGCCACTTAATACTTCTAAATATGAAGAGGGTTTATATAATATGTTTAAAAGAGAAATAAGAAGACTCTATCATTTACGACCTTAATTAAGGTAGACTCCGTCATTTAAGATCTATTTCCAAGGCCGTTTCCTATCAATGTTGTCAATGGTCAGTGGGTCCTAACTACAAGACTTCTAACCACTATTTAAGGCTTCTGACATTTAATGTCCAACTATTACTGCATCTACCACCGATAAAATAGTAATCATGTAATAAACAGTACCCAAGCCACTTAATACCTTTCATTAGAAAATAGGCAGACTCTGATCATTTAAGACTTTAACTAAGACAGACCCCATTATTTAAGACCTATCCACAAGATGTGCTCCTAAATTGTACTATTATTATTTCGGCTTTAGCAATGTAAGAGACTGTACCCAATACACTTAATACTTCCCAGTGGAAAATAGGTAGACTCCGTCATTTAAGACCTAATTCCAGAACCATGCTCCTCAGTGGTACTATCTAGCTGTCATTGCTTGGAAATTTCATTGGGCTACTTAATACTTCTTTTATAGGAAAGAGGAGGAATTTATAGTCACGTAAGACCCCAAACCTAAAGCAAACCCTTTTCGAGATATCCACTCTCACTCTTTAATTATAAATATGGCACCTCATTAGGATACTTATTTAGGAGAGAGGCGGACCCTTCAACCACTTAAGACCTCAAACCAAAAGTGAACCCTTATGGAGATATCCCTCACCGCTCCTAATTCCAAATTTGGACTATTTAATACTTTCCAATTAAGAAAGAAAGCCTAATCTCTCACGTCATCATGGACCATTGGATTAGTGATATATACATCAGTAGTAAGTACACCCAACTGTTGGTAGCCTCAAAGTGAAGGGCAGTCTTTCATCGAGTGACTCTATTGACCTCGCATCACTAACCCACTATGTCCTATTAATCATCCTAAGTCTTTATTTATATTATCTTAGTTAGACATTGGACTTAGCTTACTAATTCCCTTTTATAATTTCTGTAAATTAGTCCAAAATAGAAGATTTAACTTTAAAATATGAAGATTGCATCGTTTGAAATTACAAGGAATAATAATTTCTTTTTATTACTGAAATAGACAGTGTAAACGAAATTGAATTCAAACTTTGCACGTCTTTTTCTCCTTTTATTTGCATATATTCCTTGTTAGATCAAGCGCTATATCTTTCTAAAAGGGAAAGAAATCAAACTAGTTTACAAATATTAAACGGATATAAATTCCAACAATTCCAAATATAGAAAAGTTTATATTCTAACAGGATTAGGGTAATAATCCAAATTTATAACATTATTATACAACCTATTTTTGATCTGGAACAAAAATTTAATTCAAATCAATATTCTAAATTCATACTTTTGGGACTAATTTCCATATCAAGTTGTATATAATGCTAAATCAATTCATAAATAAGAATATGTAGGCGATATTTATTATATGTAGATCGTATTCAATTTGTTGCCTACAACTCATATACAATTATCCAATTAGGCATAAAATTTAAATAAACACTAACGGGATAATTTTCATATTACAACAATTTATAAAAATTCCCACTCACCTTTTAAAAGTGATCCAAATCTCCAAATCTGAAGCTGAACCTTTGATTCATCTCCAAATCATTTTTAATCCAAGAGATATGTATAAAAGGGTATATACATACATTACAATTATGGATCTGAGAAGAGATTTGGGATAGGGATATAAAATAGATAAAAATATATAAATTACCTCAAATACGCATATGGTTGATTCTCTTCTCTTCTCCTTTTTATTAGATTTTTACTCTTCTCCGATTTGTATGAACATAGATACAAATATCTTATCTTTTGTAATTTCCAAAGAAAGTGGAGAAGAAGAAATGGCAGAGCTTCGCTATTGCCTCCATAAAAATATGAGAAGAGAAGGGAGGGTTAGGCCTGAATTTATAGGTGTTAGAATCAACCAGAACTATTCGATCAAAATATATTAAATTTGGGCCATTGCGACCTAGGTTTATTAGAGCCGCCAGGTCGCCATCGGTTGACTGCTCGAAATTTCACTAATGATTAAGTCAAGGTTTTGGCTCCTAATTATCCTAAACTATACTGCCAATGAGTGTACAACAAATTTTGCAACCAAACGTGCACAAGTGCATAGTGTATTACAGTATCATCACATAGGAAATATGTATGCAGATTATTCTAAATCAGATCCTCCTATATAAATGCATTTCTTTTGAAAACATGATGCAAACAACCTACATATATATACTGGCAGTTCTATATGTATGCAACTTTTTGAAAAATCTTTTCAACCCAAACCCCCATACTCCTACAAATAAAGGTATGAAGCAACCAATTTTGCATCCACTTTCTATCATCCGACAATCTAACGCATCAAAAAATCGCTTCCTAAACGTTAGTCCTGTGCTGGAAAAAGGAATTTAAGCGGAGAATTTAACATTCTTACCACACTATAATCTTCCTATTCTCGTAGTACAGTGGAAATTTCTTCGCTGTCCTGAATTTACTCCAAATTTTCCATACACAAAGCACATAAGAAGGCTTATTATCAAGCTCTAAAATGGAATTAAGTCTAAAAATAGATTTAGACGCATCGTCCACAAGGTATGGAAATAGAAATTCCAAGCCTAAAACAGCTTTTCCCTTATTATTGCTTGCATTTATTACATCATCGACCCTAATGCACCGCTAAATTCGCAAATGCTAACTCTATTTGCCTTCGCTACGCCTAACATGTGTCTTTCAAATTCAAAGTTTTCATAAAAATCTTTCACTTTTCAATTTTGTACATCATTTGGAAAATAAATCCCAAAATATTTAGACGCGCATTTCCCCTTGAAAGAAATTTTGAACAAAATTCTAAAAGTAATTTAAGATTCAAAAATAACTAAAGTATAAAACTTTTTCTTACTTTCTTTCTCTTTTTTTTCAAAAGGGAACTTTTCAAATCAAGGGAAAAATTTTCAAAATATTTTCCTTCTCAAAATTTTTGATAAATCAAGCCACACTTTCAATGTAGTCGGAAGTCGGTTATGCGCTAAATGCATAAACCAAAATTGGCTATGGGAGGTGGTTCATAGCAAGATGTAGAAGATTGGTTGAGTATTGGAAGCTATGATGAGTTGTCTTCGGAATTTGAAGATGGAGCTTTGGACAGGGGATCGAGTTTTTTTAATGGATGGGTTAAAGCATATAGGAATGGAGTACTGGAGGTGTTGGCTCATTTGCATCAGGTTAGATGGTGAAATAGTAGCATGATAATTGCTTTATATCTTCGTTTGGCGACTCATGAAGGGAGTAGGTACTAAAAATAGCGGCTCGATAAAGGTAGGAGCCATGGAATGGGAATATGTAAGGGTACCTGGATAATGGAAACCGATTGAGCAGAAAGGAGGGCTCGGATGTATGTGCTAAGGAATAATTGATACTCGAAGTTTTTTCTGTTGTACTCGAAGCAGGGTTATTGTAAGTGGGGACGCCCATGGATCAGTCGAATGGATCTGAATACCCTAGACCAGCGGCTTTGAGTCTAGTGTCTAGCTTTAGGTTATAAGACACGTGTCTAGCTTTGGGCTACGTGGTATAAGAGTACACTGAAAACCAAAATTTCCATTAGTCCTTGGCAGTAAGGAGGCCATACGAGTTATCATATATTCAGGGCACATGGAGTGATAGTGGTGATTGTTTGATGGATGCTACGATTGCTATGGTTGCTTTCTAGGCTATCACTTTGATATATCAATGGGAGTAGGCATTGGAGATAGGAATACCTGGAGAGCTAATACCCTTATTTTGAGTAGAGTGCCTTTATGTTATTTATAGAGTAGCATATTATGACATTATGTGCTAACTCTTTGTTTGTAGGGACATGCCAGGTATGATTCGTGTACCTCTATTCCTTACCATATTTACTTGCATAGTATTTTGAGATTCATTTACCGCTCACACCAAACTATTATATGACCTAATGCTTTATGTTTTGTTTCTTTTTTATCTTAGATACACTTAAATGAGTAGACTAGATTATGGTCTAGGAGACACAGTAGCTGTGCGGAGGATGAGCTGGATGGAGCTATCTCATATTATAAACTTATATGAATTTCTACGCTTATTTCACTGTGCAGCACTGGGAGCCTTAGCAATGACTGTTTATTTTCTTGTTATGAGACAGTTGTCGAGTTTATGTCCATTGTATAAACTCTACTACATTTGTATATAACTTTGTGGATCTGTATTATGATGATTTTTTGACATAGTTATTACTGTCTCTCCTATTATATCTATGATATTATATTTTATCCATGCGTTGTGAGATATTTAATAGGTTATATGTTGTATTTGTTTCATTTTCAACCCTGATGATCATCCTATATTGACCGGGCATGAGTGTAGCGCACCATTTTGATATTATTGGTGCCGATGGTATAGAGCGATCATCACTTTTGGTATCAGAACTTTGGTTACATGATTAACCCAAGTTGATACCGGGATCCAGTAGAGATAAGGAAGGAGTTACCACCTTAGGCTGGATTAAGAATATACATATGTGTATATGTACGAGAGAGTGTATATATTTTGGTTTTCAAAGCTATATAGTAATATATTATATAGTGTAAGTCAAATGCACATAAGCATCGTAGACATAGTACTTTTTATGAGAGACCGATCATTCTTTTTATAGATAAAGAATGAGCCGGCATATAAGAAATACTATAAGGAATTCTGCTTCAGGAGTTGAGGAAGGAGGAGGATCGGGAGATGCTACGCCTGACTACCGAGGGATTTTGAATTCTTTGATGGCGACCATGATGAGGAATGTTCAGGCTGCTACTCCAGGTGTGGCTGATGATGGAGGTGCTCCCGTGCAAGCACCTAGGGCTGATTTCGCCAAGTTGAGTAAAGACCGTTCTACTCTAGGAGGAAAACTTGTTGAGAAAGCTCTCCGTCATGGGAATCTGTATCCAAAGGCTAGAACAGATTTTGTCATTTCTGCTGATAATGAAGAGCCAAAACCACAATAAGGTAGTAGAGGCAAGAAAAAGTGGAATAGAAAAGGAAGCAATCTTTAGGGAAAAATGGCCAGAAGAAAGCTAAGTGGGAAACTACTTGCTATGGGTGCAACGAGAAGGGTCACTTGAATAAGGATTGCAAAGTGAGTGATAATAAGAAGTGCTACAATTGTTACAAGTCTGGGCATTTGAGAAGGATTGTCCAGAAACGGTGACGGATAAGCAGTTTGTAAAAGCATATGATTTGGATGCTATTCCGACTTCATCGAGTGCTCCTTCGGTGAAGGAGAAGGGAAACGAAGTCAGTATTCAAGGTATGCTTTCCATTAAAGATGTTTCCATTCATGTTTTATTTAATTCTGGGGCTTCACATTCATTCATATCCAGTGACCTAGTATACAGATTAGGATTGAGACCAGAGATAGTAGATCGACCTCTGATTGTAACGAACCCTGTTGGAGGCTCTACTAGCCTTTGCATGGTTTGTCGTGGCCTAATGTAATCGAATCATGGATGCTCTTTTGTTTGTGATTACTTTGTTTTGAATTTTGTGGGTTCGGGATTATCTTGGGAATGGGCTAGCTTAAGAAGTGTGGGGCAATAGTGGATTGCGAGAAGCTATTAATGACAATCCGAGATATGGAAAGGCGGATAGTAGTGATTGGCTGCCTACTAGAGGATAGGGTGATGTTTAGCTTTCTATATTCACTTGAAGGTCCATAGGAGGGGTTGTCATCTGTGCCTATCACTAGAGAGTATCCGGATGTATTTGAGGAAGTAACCGGATTACCGTCGCATAGAGAGATTTAGTTTCAAATAGACTTAGTGAAGGATGCCAGACCGATAGTTATGCCTTTGAGGCGTATGGCACCCAGATATCAGAAGGAATTATAGGTGCAAGTGAATGACCTATTAAGGTGAGGTTCATTCGAAGAAGTATATCTGAGTGGGGTGCACCAGTAGTATTCACAATTAAGGCAGATGGTTCTTTGAGGTTGTGTGTGGATTATCGTGAGTTGAATAAAGTAACGAAGAGCAATAAGTATTCACTCCCACGTCTTGACGACTTGTTTGATCAACTTTACGGTGCAGAGTTATTCTCTCAAATGGATTTGGCAACGGGATTTCACCAGCTTAGAGTTGCAAAGGAGACTGTGCCTATTACTGCGTTTCATCCGCCATCAAGTTTTTATGAGTGGTTGGTGATGCCGTTCGGATTGACCAACGCTCCATCATACTCCGTGGATCTCGTGAATCAGGTTTTCAAAAATCACTGAACAAGTTCGTGCTTGTGTTCATGGATGATATTCTGATCCATTTCAGAACTAAAGAGGATCACAAGACGTACTTGAGGATTGTGCTAGAGGTGTTGAGGAAGCACAAGTTAAAAGTGAAGTTCTCTAAGCATCACTTTTGAAGAAAAGAAGTGAGGTTCTTGGGTCACGTCGTTTCTAGACAGGGTATAACAATGGATCATGCAAAGGTGGTAGTGGTCCAAGGTTGAAGCTAGCCCAAGAATGCTACAGATGAGAGGATTTTCCTAGAATTGGCAGGATACTATAGGCGTTTTATCAAGGACTTCTCGAAGGTAGCAGCACCGTTGATTAATTTAACGAAGAAGAATCAGGCTTTTATTTGGGACTCGAAGTATGAGCATGCATTTGTGAGTGTGAAAGAGAGGTTAACGAGTGCACTGGTATTAACCATTCCAAGTGGGAATGAGGAGTTGACGGTATATACATATGCACGTGGTACTGGATTGGGTGCGGTAATGATGTAGAAGGGAATAGTTGCTGTTTATGTTAGTCGACAGCTAAAGCTGCACGAGAGGAATTATCAACTCTTAATTTGGAATTGGCGGCGATAGTTTTTTCTTTAAAGATTTAGAGGCATTATCAGCTTTGAAATGTTTATGGACCACAAATCCTTGTAGTACCTTTCCCTTAGAAGGATCTCAACCTTCGTCAGCAACAGTGATTAGAGTTCTTAGCCTTCTATGACTTTCGCATTTCCTATATGCCTGAAAATGGGTGTGAAGTTGCCAATGCATTGTGTAGAAGACATGCTAGTTTAGGAGCAATGTTCTTGGAATAGAAGCAGATTAAGTATATTGTTGGTTATGATTTCAGGCCTCATTGCGAGCTGGAACTAGAGATGTTGGCAAGTTTATCCATTGGACCTACTCTAATAGAAAGGATCGGTGCTAGTCGGAAACGAGATGCTAGACTAGCGGAGATCATATCGAATGGGAGGAATGCATAATGTACATTTCTCATATGCGAAAGTTTATGTATGGCTCAAGTGTAATATTACACTAGATCAACTAAATGATATTGACATTAAACCAAAAGCTTCGAGACTTCGTAGGTCTATTCATATCATTTGTTGTGATACAAAAAAGCTACGAAAGAAGACGGTGGACTTGGTAAAGGTTCAATGGGACGAAGGCAAAAGCGACTACACATAGGAGATCGAGGAGAGCACGAGGACAACTTATTTGGAGCTCTTTACTTGGTAATATTTTCATTTTTATTATTATCTTTCGCATATGATATCACATTTGATGTTCTATATAGAGTAGTTTAGTGCTCTACATGCTAAGATAGGTGTTGATTTTATTTCTTGTTTATGTATGCATGTTTGATGTTTTATATGTTTGCTTATAGTTGTTAGGCATGCAAGTTAACTATATTGATTGACTTGACATTGTTTGATGGGATTTCGAGGGCGAAATTCTTAGAGGAGGGAGAATGTAATGACCTGTATTTCACATATTGGAGGACCATAAAATATTATTTTTAGAACAAAATAATTTGTATGAAGCTATAACTTTGGTGAATATTGGGTATTGACATTTTTTACCCTTATAAATTTATTAGGTCGTTTTGACTCTTAAAAATTGCAAGGCCTACAACTTTTGATATAAGTCGAATTAAGGTCTGAAACCACTTCAAAATGAAAGAAATTATGGTTTCTCTTTTCGTAAGTGGTTATAATAGCTTTTTGGACTTATCATTTAGGGGATATGGTTATTTGAAGTTAAACAGCTTTTGGACAGATGAGTGGGTAATTGACCCAAATTAGGCCCATTAGCCTATTTTAGGATTTATGTCAAATTGAGCTAATGGGATAGCCTCTATTGATTATTCCACTTCCAAAAATCAGTTAAAACCATAGTTAATTTTCTCTCTAGACAAAAATAATAATAATCCTTGCCTTAATTAGCCAAATCTAGCCACTAAAGGGAGATTAGCTAAGGAATTAGCATATTTACTGCTGGGTTGTATTGGGATCCGTGGAGATTACTGTTCACTTTATATTTGCTTTGGTTTTTGTGCATTTGGGTATTTTGGTGAGTGTTTTACCATTCTAACTTTACTATGCTAATTAATATAATTAAAAATGACGTTTTTAAATTGATTTCGAATGTTAAAATGATTTATATGATAAATCTAGGTCTAACATCGGTTTTAACATGGAATTTAAAAGAAAAATATTGATATTAACTCGCTTTTATCATTTGACCAAACGGTCATCATTCTTAATTTTGGTAGATCTAGAATGCTATAAATGTTTGGATGTTATTGTATTGCTTAGAAATGATGTTTGGATGCTATGTAATGATTGTATGTAGTGTAGTTTGTTTGAGTGTAGTTGGTGACTGGTCATCCTTTAAGTGGACCAAAAAAAATTAACTTGATGTGATCGTTTTTGAGTGTTCATGATGGCTTAAGGACTAAGAAGGGGTCGGTAGTGGATTTGGGGTGTGGTCAGTGGTGACTAAGAAGGGGTCGGCTTTTGTAACGACTACCTTACACCTCGGATGCTCCAGCAGTGCACTATTCGGTTATATGAGCATTGGAGTGGTCCTTACAGCTTTGATGCTACTTCAAAACTACAAGGTGTGAACTTTGAATTGATGGCACGTGGAATTTGGGGAAAAACTCAAGTGGCTACTACCGGGAGGTTTTCTACTTACCACCAAGAGGTTTTGTATCTACCTCGACTGGTTTCAAAGACTTGGACATAAAGCTTTTAGCTTGAGGCACTGCCACTTCGGGATGACACGACGCATGCTTCGGGCTTCAGGAAGTAGTGGATGAGAGATTTATATTTTGGCTAGAATTTAGCAAAATTTTCTAAGTACTAAACCAAATTGGTCGGTGATGACCACTCTTGAGCGGTCAGTACTGACCATAATAGTTGGTGCCAAATTTAGGTGGGATGAATATTAGACCTATGGGAGCTTACCATGGTTGTTCGTGTATTCTTTCGATGCTTGGTTTGGATGGTTACAACAAGCGATTTTTTTAGTAAAGTAATGATGTGATGCTTTGACTTGAAGATGTCGAAACTTCGACGAGGGGACTCTATGAATTTTAAGGGATGTCTAGAGCTGATTTGATTGATGATTATTAGGTGATGGGAGTTGTGATGACGATCCACATGGACAAGTTTGTTGATGAACTTGTGGGTGGAATGATGATGTGTTTTACTATAGAAATGAATAAAATGGAATGATGATGTGTTGTACTATGGAAACATGTGCAAAGAGATCATTGGTAACTCAGAGGTTTTGATTATGCTCATAAAGATGGGGTCTGTGAGGATGCTTATTTGAATTATTGACACCGATCCCGAATCATTTGACGTGATTTATCTTACCTTGGATTTTTGATATTGAGTCTAGTTTCTGGCCTTATAAAGTCGCATGGAGTCGAATATTAAGAAACCAAGATATTGAGTATTCTCTGGCCAGTTAATGGGCCCATACAAGGTATCATATATTCAATGCACTTGAGTGAATAATGCGAGGATTATTTATTAATTGCTATGGATGCTATGTTTTCTCTATAATATTAGGGATGTTAGACGACGTAGGTATTATTGACTTAGATGCCTAGACACCTGACATTGTACTTTGACTTCTAGTACACCCAAATTGTAACGACCCATATTTTATGTATCAAAGGATTGTAAAATATTTTATTTTATTCATATGGGATCATATGACTCTATAATTTTGGGATATGACTCTTAGTGACATTTTACAGACCTATGACTTTTCGCAAATTTCTACATGACCATTTTGACCCTTAAAACCTTGTTTGGGCTATAATTTTTGATAGGAGATGAATTAGGGTCTCAAACCAGTTCCATTGCTTCAGGATAATGGTTTCTCATTCCATAGAGTGGTCATAATAGGAAAATGGACTTAACCATTAGGAAGTTATGCCTGTTTTAAGTTTAGACAGTTGTTGGCCAGTATTAGTGTGTAATTAATTAAGCCCATAAGGAGGCTCATTAATCTAATTTGAGACTAGTATAAATAGGGGGCTGTAGGAGTCAAATTGAACTATTCCTCTTTACTTAATCAGATCTAAGCCCTCGTTAACTCTAGATTCATCCAAAATGACATTAATTACTCTTAAAATCTAGTTAAATCATTAATTAAAGAGAAGATCATCAATTAGAAGACGGGGATCATCAATTTGGTTGATTTGCATTACTTTCTTTTATTGTTCACATTGAATCTAGGTGAGAATTGGTTGATTTTGGTAACTGGTAAGTAGTATATGCCTTCTCACTATCTTATGCATGTTTATATGGTAAAATTACATGTATTAACATGATCTTTTGGCCTTAAACCTTTTCCAACTTTAATTACATGTTATCTATGCTTATGACCTAAATTTTTGAATATTTGAAATGGTTTTTAAAAATGATTTAGTAATTCTCCTTATTCATATTCATATGTGCATGTAATATGTAGATTTAGATTAGAATTTGTTTGTTTATCACATTCTTGTGTATTGCTTGTATGAATGGATGTATATGCATGTTATTCTATACTTGTATGTTGTGCTTCGATGGTATTTGCTAGTGTTTTATATGCTTAGGAAGTTAGGTTGGTGAATTTGGCAAATCGGAGGAAAAGTTGGCCGGAATTAGATGAAACTTGGAAGAGAGGCTCTGGAACATGAGAGGAGCTTGTAGTATAATCAGTGCCTCAAACTTTGCTAAAGACTCATATCAATACCGAGTAGAATGACTCAATACCGAGTCATTTTGGTTAGCTAGATGGGTCGGTGGATGACATGGATCTCTAGGGCTTGGCTAAGGGAGGTGGTTCATAGCATGATGTAGAAGATTGGTTGAGTATTAGATGCTATAAAGAGTTGTCTTTGGAATTTGAAGATGGAGATTTAGACAGGGGTCCAAGTTTTTTTAATGGATGGGTAAGGGTCTAAAGCATCTAGGAATGGAGTACTGGAAGCAAGGAAGGAAACTTAGCCAAAATCGGCTAAGTAAATAGGTCGGTGCCGAGTTGATCAACTTGGTACCGAGTTGTTTTGGTGGGTTCAATGGATGTGAAACTTCTGAGGAATGTAGTAGAGGTCGTATAGATCGTGCTGGAGGTATTGGCTCATTTGCACCAGGTTGGATGGCGATATAAAAGTATGATAAATGCTTTGTATCTTCAATTGTAGACTCATGAAGGGAGTAGGTACTGAAGATAGCGGCTCGATAAAGGTGGGAGCCATGGAATGGGAATGTGTAAGGGTACCTGGATAATGGAAACCGATTGAGCAGAAAGGAGGGCTCAGATGTATGTGCTAAGGAATCATTGATACTCAGAGTGTTTTCTATTGTACTCGAAGTAGGGTTATTGTAAGTAGGGACTCCCATGGATCAGTGGAATGGATCTGAATACCATGGACTAGTGGTTTTGAGTCTAGTGTCTAGCTTTAGGTTACAAGACACGTATCTAGCTTTGGGTTATGTGGTATAAGAGTACACTGAAAACCAAGATTTCCATTAGTCCTTGGCAGTAAGGAGGCCATACGAGTTATCATATATTCAGGGCACATTGAGTGATAGTGGGGATTGTTTGATGGATGGTATGATTGCTATGGTTGCTTTAGTTGCTTTCTAGGCTTCACTTTGATATATCAATGGGAGTAGATATTAGAGATAGGAATACCTAGAGAGCTAATACCCTTATTTTGAGTAGAGTGCCTTTATGTTATTTGTAGAGTAGCATATTATGACGTTATGTGCGAACTTTTTGGTTGTAGGGACATGTCAGGTATGATTCGTGCACCTCTATTCCTTACCATATTTACCTGCATAGTATTTTGAGATTCATTTACCGCTCACACCAGACTATTGTCTAACCTAATGTTTTATGTTTTGTTTCTTTTTATCTTGGATACACTTAAATGAGTAGACTAGATTACAGGTCTAGGCGACGCAGTAGTTGTGCGGAGGACGAGCTGGACGAAGCTATCTCGTATTGTAAACTTATATGGATTTCTACGCTTATTTCGCTGCGGGGCACTGGGGAGCTTAGCAATGACTGTTTAATTTCTTGTTATGAGATAGTTGTCGAGTTTATGTCCATTGTATAAACTCTACTACATTTGTATATAACTTTGTGGATCTGTATTATGATGATTTTTTGACATAGTTATTACTGTCTCTCCTATTATATCTATGATATTATATTTTATCCGCGCGTTGTGAGATATTCAATAGGTTATATGCTGTATTTGTGTCATTTTCAACCCTGATGATCATCCTATATTGACCGAGCATAACTATAGCGCACTATTTTGATATTATTGGTGTCGATGGTATAGAGCGATCATCACCTTTTGTATCAAAGCTTGGGTTACATGATTAACCCGAGTTGATACCGGGATCTAGTAGAGATAAGGAAGGAGTTACCACCTTAGGCTTGAGAATATATATATATATATAGACACACGCACACACACATGAGAGAGAGTGTGTATATATTTTGGTTTTCAAAGCTATATAGTAATATATTATATAGTGTAAGTTGCATGCACATTAGCACCGTAGACACCGTATTCTTTATGAGAGACTGATCATTCTTGTTATAGATAAAGAATGAGCTTGCATATAAGAAATATTATGAGGAATTCTGCTTCAGGAGTTGAGGAAGGAGCAGGGTCAGGATATGCTACGCGCCTAACTTCCGAGTGATGTTGAATTCTTTGATGGCGACCATGATGAGGAATGTTCAGGTTGCTACTCCTGGTGTGGTTGATGGTGGAGGTGCTCCCATGCAAGTGCCTAAGGCTGATTTCTCCAAGTTGAGTAAAGAATGTTCTACTCTAGGAGGAAAACAGTTTCATGGAATGGAGTCAGCTATAGAAGTGCAGGATTGGTTGGATACCAACAAGCGCATCTTTATTGATATGGAAGTGGATGATGCTATGAAAAGGAAATTGTCCTTTGGACAACTTCAAGGATGAGCAATGGACTGGTGGAATACCATTACCATTGCTACTCTAGAAGATTAGTTTACTTGGGACCAGTTCAACGCAAGGTATGGAGAGAAGTTCATTCCGGCTACTTAAAAGTCGGAGCTATTTAGGAAGTTTGCTAGTCTTAAGCAAAGGGAGATGTCAGTTTCTGAGTATGTTATCGAATCCTTTATCGAAGTATGGGATTTCATTCTTTGATGCTCCATTGAAAAGAATGAGAAGTTCATCATTGGTTTGTGACTATCTTAGAGAGAAGCTAGTAAAACACATAGATGAGCAATTCAAGAAGCTTGTTGAGAAAGCTCTCCATCACGGGAATTTGTATCCAAAAGCTAGAACAGCTGTTGTCATTTCTGCCGAGAAGGAAGAGCCAAAACCACAACAAGGCAGTAGAGGCAAGAAAAGTGGAATGGAAACACGAAGTAATCTTAAGGGAAAAATGGCTAGAATAAAGCTAAGTGGGAACCTACTTGCTATGGGTGCAAAGAGAAGGGTCACTTGATTAAGGATTGCAAAGTGAGCGAGAATAAGAAGTGCTATAATTGTTACAAGCCTGGGCATTTGGAGAAGGATTTTCCGGAACCGATGAAGGATAAGAAGTTTGTGAAAGCATACGGTTTGGACACTATTCCGACTTCATCGAGTGCTCCCTCGGTAAAGGAGAAGGGAAAGGGAGTCATTATTCAAGGTATGCTTTCCATTAAAGATGTTTCCATTCATGTTTTGTTTGATACTGGGGCTTCACATTCATTCATATCCAGTGACCTAGTATACAAATTAGGATTGAGACATAAGATAGTAGACCGACCTCTGATTGTAACGAACCCTATTGGAGGCTCCACTAGCCTTTGCATGGTTTGTCGTGGCCTAATGTTATCGAATCATGGATGCTCTTTTGTTTTTGATTGCTTTGTTTTAAATTTTGTTGGGTTCGGGATTCTCTTGGGAATGGACTAGCTTAAGAAGTATAGGGCAATAGTGGATTGTAAGAAGCTATTGGTGATAATCAGAGATGTGGAAGGGGTGGATCATAGTGATTAGTTGCCTACTAGAGGATAGGATTATGTTTAGCTTTTTATATTCACTTAAAGTTCCATAGTTGGGCTTGTCATTTGTGCCTATCGCTAGAGATTATCCGGATGTATTTAAGGATGTAACCGGATTGCAACCGCATAGAGAGATTGAGTTTCAGATAGACTTAATGAAGGAAGCGAGACCGATAGTTATGCCTTTGAGGCGTATGGCACCCAGATAGTAGAAGAAATTATAGGTGCAAGTGAATGACCTATTAAGGAGAGGTTCATTCGAAGAAGTATATCTGAGTGGGGTGCACCAGTAGTATTCACAACTAAGGCAGATGGCTCTTTGAGGTTGTGTGTGGACTATCGTGAGTTGAATAAAGTAACAAAGAGGAATAAGTATCCACTCTCACGTGTTGATGACTTGTTTGATCAACTTCACGGTACGAAGTTATTCTCTCAAATGGATTTGGCAATGGGATTTCACCATCTTAGAGTAGCAAAGAAGAGTGTGCCTATTACTGCGTTTGATACACCATCAAGTTTTTATGAGTGGTTGGTGATGCCGTTCGGATTGACCAACGCTCCATCATACTCCGTGGATCTCATGAATCGGGTTTTCAAAAATCAACTGAACAAGTTCGTGCTTGTGTTCATGGATGATATTCTGATCTATTTCAGAACTAAAGAGGATCACAAGACGTACTTGAGGATTGTGCTAGAGGTGTTGAGGAAGCACAAGTTAAAAGTGAAGTTCTCTAAGCGTCACTTTTGAAGAAAAGAAGTGAGGTTCTTGGGTCACGTCATTTCTAGACAGGGTATAACAATGGATTATGCAATGGAACTAGCCTAAGAATGCTACAGATGTGAAGAGTTTCCTAGGATTGGCTGGATACTATAGGCGTTTTATCAAGGACTTCTCGAAGGTAGTGGCACCGTTGATTAATTTGAAAAAGAAGAATTAGGCTTTTATTTGGTACTCAAAGTGTGAGCATGCATTTGTGAATCTGAAAGAGACGTTAACTAGTGCACCATTATTGACCATTCCAAGTGGGAATGAGGAGTTGACAGTATATACAAACACCCGTGGTACTGGATTGGGTGTGGTAATGATATGGAAGGGAAAAGATGTTTTCAATGCTAGCCGACAGCTAAAGCTGCACGAGAGGAATTATCCAACTCTTAATTTGGAATTGGCGGCGATAGTTTTTGCTTTGAAGATTTGGAGGCATCATCTGCTAGGAGAAAGGTTTGAAATGTTTATGGACCACAAATCCTTGAAGTACCTTTCTCTTAGGAGGATCTCAACCTTCGTCAGCAACGGTGATTATAGTTCTTAGACTTCTACGATTTTAGCATTTCCTATATGCCAGGAAAAGGGTGTGCAGTCGCTGATGCATTGAGTAGAAGACATGCTAGTTTAGGAGCCATGTTCTTGAAATGGAAGCGTATTGAGTATATTGTTGGGTATGATTTCAGGCCTCAGTGCGAGCTGGAACAAGAGATGTTGGCAAGTTTGTCCATCGGACCTACTCTAAAAGAAAGGATAGGTGCTAGTCAAAAATGAGAGGCTAGACTAGTGGAGATCATAACGAAGATAGTAGAAAGAGTAGAGTCTAAGTATGCGAAGTAATACAGACTCAATCGAGAGGGTTGGCTCCGTAAGGATGGATGATTGTTTATTCCCAATGTTAATGGATTGCGAGATGAAGTGCTACGAGAATACCACCATTCTAGGTTGACAATATGTAACGACCCGTATTTTTAACACTTTAAAAATACGAATTAAAATGAAAATATTGGATAAAAATCCGAAGGAAATAAAATTTTGTGTTGTTAAATGTGAATTTCAAGTTGTAAACCAAATTGGTTATGATTGTAAATAAGAATAAATAAAATGGTAGATTTAATATTGAAGTTATAATATGGAAATCAACGTAAATGAATGTAATTTAATATTACTTTGAATTTAAATAAGATGATAGCTGAAGAAAATGAAAGTAAATGAATTATAAACTATTGATAATAAATATATAAGTAAATGGTTGATTCAATAATGAAAGTGTAAATCGAAATAAAAGAATTCATTTGGAATTAAATAACTTGAATTTGAATTACAATATAATTGAACGCTGAATCTAATATAATCTTTTATAGTGGATTTATAATGGAAAACTGCGTTGTAAAAGATTGTTAATTACTGTGAAATTAAAAATGGAATTTGTGAACAATTGAAATTTGATTTAAAATTTAATAATTTAAAATTGGGAATTTTATATTGAAATTAAACCGTCGAATAATTTATTTTTCGAATATTGGATTTAATTAGACAATTAAATCGATAATTTAATAAGTTAAATTTCAGAAATAATTGAAATCGAGTTGAATATGATTGAAAATGATTTGTAAAATTTTATCATATCATATTGGAGTTATAGTAATGTTATAGAACTTTTAAAATTGAATTTAAAGTTAATTTGTGAAAATTGAATATTTTAATATTTAATTATCGACTGAAAAATAGCCATTTTTCGAACAGTCTCAGAATTGAACGAAACTCATTCCATTGGATCCGTAATAATTTGTTATTGTCGGATTTCAATTTTCGTACCAGTCGGAGTTATCGTTTGACCGTGGCAGCTCGAAACGCATCGAATTGTTTTTAATATTAATTCGGCGAGAGAAAATAGTCATTTTTCAAAAAGTCTCGGATTTCGACGAAACCAGTTTCATCGGATCCGTAATGTCATATTATTGTAGAGTTTCAAATTTCGTGTCAATCGGATTTACCGTTTGTCCGGGACCAGCCCAAACGCACAGAAATTTGATTAACCGATTTAATTTTAAATCGATCGTTTATTGCCGTAAATCGCACAGATGATCGAATTAGCTTCCGAAACCTGTTCCATTGTGTTCGGAACGCGGGGTAAACCTTAGAAACGTCAGTCGGCACGCTTCGTTTGGAGTTCGGAAAATCCGGGATGAATAGTGTCGCGTATTTTTCTATAAAAGCCCCTCACTTTCTCTATTTTCCAGAAACCCTAGGGTTTCAGCCCTTAGCCGCCACTTTTAATTCAATGGCCAGAAAATTTCGAAACTTCTTTCCTTAATATCTCTCAATCCGTTCAACGAAATCGAAAAATTCCAAAAGCAAAAGTGTAGATCTCGGCGAGCTCTTCAAATCCATACGGAGATGATCGAAAACGGAGCAACGGATCAACGGGAATTTGCATTTAAAGTTTCGTGTTTGTCCTCGATTTGCGTGCAGCAGAGATGGCCGAGCTCCACCCTACTCTGGCCGATGGTAGCCTCCTTGAAGGCCTTCGAAGTGGTGTATCCTGATCGAAGTGGAAGTGCTCGTGGTGGCCTCGAAAATTGAGGGAATAAGGGCGGCTATGGGTTGTTGGTCACGTTCTTTGACCTGGGGAAGATGAAGCAAAGGAGCGGCCAGATCTGAAGCAAGAGGGATGGACGGCCCAGATCTGATGAGGTTTAAAATTATAAAAGAAAATTGTAAATATTTATAAAATAAATTCGTGTTAACTTCAAAAATGTATAACTTTTTCATACGAGGTCCGATTGGTACGAAACTTTTTGCGTTGTGATCGTAATGACGAGAGCTTCGAAATGAAACTAGTTTGGATGGATTTGGAGACGGTGGAAATTTGGGCTAAAGTTGGGCGTCGTCCAGTTTTAGTTCCAAACCGGAATGCCTCGGCGACAACGGAAAATCAAGGTGAGTGTTTATACGCTCACAATTGACTAAAATAATTTGTGTTAGTTAAACTTATATTCTGAAGTGATATGAAATTTATTGGCTGTTGTTTGGTAGGATTAATTACCATCTATATTGATGTATGAATTAATTGATAGAAGTTAAATTGACCGTCAAAATAAATTTAAATTTAAATTGGCAGTATATTACTCGATATTGATAATTATAAAATTGTTGTGAATGTTATTGGCTTTATGGTTGATTGGTGGTGATGGATGCTATTGGTCGATATTGGTTGTTTATTTGTTTTGATATATCATGCTATCATCATGAATATTGTTTATTGCATATAAAATTGTAAACTGAATCATTTCGAATAAATTAAGGAATAGGTTGAAATGATATACCTATGACATCTATTTGGATTGAAATGATACATATCCATCCTTGAAATTAAAATCGAAATAATTATCCACTTGGCCATAGGTTAGAAAATTATATACGGACACCGGGTTGGTTAAATTAAATGATTTTAAAAGTTGTTTTGAAATTATTTAAATGAATTGATTTTAAGAATAAAATCCAATTTATGGAGATTGAATTATTTTGAATTGAAGATCGAGATGTTGGAATTTAAACTTGGTAAATGAAATTGTTTAATTATTCAAAGTTTAGATTTTTAAGAAAAAGATTGAAATACGACGTAAATTTTCGAAAGTTGATTTGTTTTAAAAGATTGGACTTTTAATCGAACTCTGAATATTTCTAAGAAAATTTATATGAAATGATATTTCAAGTTTGAGTTTGGAATTGAAAATTAATTTGAAATTGAGATTTAATTAATTTGGAATTTAATTGAAATTCAAAGAAATTTGTGAATTGGACTAAATTGAAACTATTGAATTAAATTTGAAGATAAAATTGATCTGAATAGGATTTGAACTGAAATTGATTTGGAATGTAATACTTAAATGAATTCTTGAAATTCGAATGTTAATCTAAGTTTATTGAATTGGAATTGTTCCAGAAATTAAGTAAACTACTTAATACAGATGTGTAATTTGAAGTATATTCTAATTTGAATACGAAATGGTTTTAAAGCGAATCTTATATAAATATATGAACTGTTTTGAAATGTGAAATATTTAAAATTTCGAAATATATTGGAAGTGAATTTGTTTATTTTATGGTTCAAATATGTATTTGAAATTGATTTTGAAATCGAAATGAGATATTGAGGCGAAAATGATTTTTGAAATGAAATTGTATACTTTGAGTAGATATGATGATATTTGAATGGATTTGATTTTGAAGCGAATATGATATTTTGATATCAATTATGAATCGATTTGAGATGTAAAAGAGCCACCGGTGTAAAAATACGTAGTTATTAAAGAGACCGGGATCGGATATGGACATACTCTCTGTCGATACCGAAAACCACTTTAATAACTAATACACGCGGAGTGTTGATCCAGAATGAAGTGGATGGTTTTGATGTACGTTGCTGATTTGAAGTAAGAGAACGTTAATGGATGCCTTGACACTTATGTCAAATTTGAAATGACTAAAACAGGAGCCATACCCGTGCCAGTGAGGTTAGCTGCCTCTAGCATTCACACTCCTTCGTATACTATATCTACTTTGTTGTCGATTGGTGATCACCCTTGATTTGGGAGTGATGTGATGCGGTGGGCGATCGTAGCAGCGATGCGTTACCACCAGCCGGAGACGCGAAACGGTAGTATCCTACCTTGGGCATTGCCTCACGTGCCTTGTCATACTTTTACCCTTATGCGCGACCACTACGATTTTGATTTAGTGTTAGTGTATCACGGCGCGTCACTATCCACCGACGGTTTACTGGTGTGTTATATGCAAACTGTACACTAGGGCTTAAAAATGTGTTAAGGGGGATCAATGTAAAGCCTTAACACTATGAAAAATATTTATTTTACTTGATAGACATTACATATATAGCGTATTGTACTACATAGTAGATAGTTTAACGGATCCTTAAGAGATGGAAAATCCCGTAACATCTCTTAAGTTATTGCACTCACGTTGACACTGGATAGGAGATGTCAAACCCCGTAAACATCTCTGACGCCGTCACACTCTTATTTCTTATTCGATTTGACTTACATGAGATATTTTAGTCCTGACTCGAGTGTTTTGTCTTTTCATTACGCTCGGGTCAGCCTGAGCATTTCAGATAAGGTTGAAGATCTATTCTGGAGGACGAAGACGGAGTTTGGTATTACATCATTTGTATTCTGCTACTGTATTATTTTTCCGCTGCATTGTTGTATTATCTCTGATATGTATGTAACTCTGATTTATGATGTATAATAATAATCAAATTTATTTATTTAACAGCTTCATGAACTGTTATTTTATTATTATATCTTGTTCCTTCCGCTGTAAGATTCTGAGTTTGCTTCTGTTCTTTCTCTCCTTTTCTTATTTAACCCCAATAACCATCTGCCTTTTTGAACGGTTGGAGTTGGACATGTGTGGATTATTGTCGACTTGAACGGTCAAAAAAATGTGGGTCGTTACAGTTGGTATCAGAGCTTTGGTTTAGATTACCTGAGCTCTAGTGGGGAATAACTCGTTGAAATAGGGTTGAAACCTATGAATGAGTTTGAGTGTATATGAGAGAGCGTACTTGTTATTTGCTATAAAATGGTTTTATATTGTGTTGATTTGTTCCGTTGAGTATTTATAAATTTTGGTCGGTACATGGGACGCCATGGCATCGATAGGGATTTCTAAACACTCGAATAGGACAAACTGACATAATATCATTTTGAATTATATTTTATATAAATATTATTATGAATATATAAATTTTGATTGTATTGGTTGGTAGGAGATGATAATATTAGATTATCGTCGTCAATTGGTTGACTTTTCAATATTTCTAAATTATTGACAAATGAAAAAAAAAAATGAATTGGGAAATATAATTGAAAATGGAATTAAATGAATATGATTTTGGATTTGAGAATATAAATTCCAATGTTTGAAATTTGTTGCAAATGGTTTGAAAATAATATACATATTATATGAAAGAAACTCGAATAGGAAAGATTTTAAATGACTTTGAAATGAAATAAGTGATGTATGCCCCACTTGACGTTTGGAAAATAAGTTTCGGTAATGTGTGCACACATTATCGGCGTTTATTTTTCAAGAGTCCGAGTGGGGGAGACCACTAAATGTTTTCTGTACTCTTCGAATAAACTAGAAATTGAAATTTTTCTAAAATATGTAATAGAATTTAAAGGTTAAAATGAAAATTTAAATTGTAATAGTAAACCTTAATGTGATAAATAATAAATTGAAGATTTGTTAAATAAGCTCAACACTAGAATTTAATGAAAATAAGTTGTATATTATCAACTGCACTAAATTTGCATAACCATAACTTACCTAATATTTAAAAGTTTAAAATGCATATTTTGATAAGTAAGTAAAAAAAATATACAAGTATGATAGTGTAAATAAAATGTGAAGATCAAATTGATAGTTGCAAATATAAAAGAAATTCAAATTGAAAAATGAATAATATATACTTAGTTGATGGTATGAAATTTAATCTGAACAAGCAAAATTATTGAATTAAATCAATGAGGAAAACAAGTAAAGTGAATTATGGAATTTGATATAATCCAAACAAAGTAAATGAATTGAGTAAACTTGATTTGTTTGGAAATGAATAAACCAATTGAGACAAATAAAAGAAATTGATTGACTTGGTGGTAAATTTGGTATGGACGTTAATGTTGTTGTGCTTTGGTTGTAGATGGATGTTAGGTGAGTAAATACGATTCATAATGTAATGGAATTGAATAAATGGAATAAAGATTTAAGTAATTAAATTCAATTTGTAGTAAGGTGATGTTGAATATAATTGAATTCAATTTAATGTGAAGCAAAATTGTCTTGAGTTAAAATGTGGAGGTAATAAAGTGAATAAACCGAAAAACGAATTTAATGTAAACTTATTTCATAAAATATAAAGGAAATTAACAACTTTGGGTTAATGCTTGATTTTCCGGAAACTTTAAATTGGATAGTTTGTATTTGTAATAACAAACAAATGTAGAAATCTAAAATTGTCCGGTATGTGTTGAAACTAAAAGTACCATAACTTTTAAATGAATAATCGGAATTTAATGATCTTGGACTTTTCAGAAAACTTAGAATCTGTAGCACGACTTTTGTTTAGAGTATTTCAGAAAATTCATTCATTTACTAGGTTAAAAATGTAAATGTCTATCGCTGTCCTGTGTAAGAATAAGCAAAACCAATAGCATTTGACCTTAGTATTTATGACATAACTTTTTACTGGTGTATCGGATTTTGATGATCTTGCACTTTCTGAAAAGCTTAGAACTTAAGCTAAAACTTTTGTTTTAAGAATTTGGTGTTTTAATGTCGTTTAGATGGTCAAAAACGTGACCAAATGTCGCTGACCTGCGCAATTCATTGCCAGGCTGAGGCGTTCCTATTTAGTAAAACGGTCGTAACTTTTGAACGGATGGTCCGAATTCAATGATTTTGGACATTCCGGAAAGCCTGAAACAAATGCAACAACTTTTATTTAGATTCCATTTTAAAATTTTATCGTTTAGGTAACCAAAAACTGGGATTTGTTCGCTGTCCTGAATTTAAAATTTTCAGTTTTGAAGTTAAATATGTATATGAATGTTGTTTATGCTAAGTATATCGATCTATCTTTATATGCATGGTTCTGACTTGGTTATTGAGCATTTTAGTAGGTAGCAAAGGGGTTGCGCTTCGCTTGTGGAGCTCGCTTCTGCGCTAAATGCAAAATGTAAGTTAAAATGCTAATAACCGCTTAATAAAAGGTACGTTCTCGGATTACGGTTTATGTTGTGGTATATTATTGTGTTCCCCATGTTTTGGGATGCCTCATTCTTGCAATGAGATGTATATCATGCAATTATTACCACTGTGAAATTTTTCGGTCCTAGCCGCGCAAAGGAGGTGCTGCCGAAATTTTTCAAAAATCCGGGAGTTAGAAAATTTTGTGAAAAGAAAAAAAATCCTATAACTAAATTTTGCAAATAAGTAGAATATTTTGAATGAATTATATCTAGATGATGGTTTCCCCTTCTCCGTTCCTTTTCGAGGACGAAAAGTTTTAAGTGGGGGAGAATGTAACGACCCGTATTTTTAACACTTTAAAAATACGAATTAAAATGAAAATATTGGATAAAAATCCGAAGGAAATAAAATTTTGTGTTGTTAAATGTGAATTTCAAGTTGTAAACCAAATTGGTTATGATTGTAAATAAGAATAAATAAAATGGTAGATTTAATATTGAAGTTATAATATGGAAATCAACGTAAATGAATGTAATTTAATATTACTTTGAATTTAAATAAGATGATAGCTGAAGAAAATGAAAGTAAATGAATTATAAACTATTGATAATAAATATATAAGTAAATGGTTGATTCAATAATGAAAGTGTAAATCGAAATAAAAGAATTCATTTGGAATTAAATAACTTGAATTTGAATTACAATATAATTGAACGCTGAATCTAATATAATCTTTTATAGTGGATTTATAATGGAAAACTGCGTTGTAAAAGATTGTTAATTACTGTGAAATTAAAAATGGAATTTGTGAACAATTGAAATTTGATTTAAAATTTAATAATTTAAAATTGGGAATTTTATATTGAAATTAAACCGTCGAATAATTTATTTTTCGAATATTGGATTTAATTAGACAATTAAATCGATAATTTAATAAGTTAAATTTCAGAAATAATTGAAATCGAGTTGAATATGATTGAAAATGATTTGTAAAATTTTATCATATCATATTGGAGTTATAGTAATGTTATAGAACTTTTAAAATTGAATTTAAAGTTAATTTGTGAAAATTGAATATTTTAATATTTAATTATCGACTGAAAAATAGCCATTTTTCGAACAGTCTCAGAATTGAACGAAACTCATTCCATTGGATCCGTAATAATTTGTTATTGTCGGATTTCAATTTTCGTACCAGTCGGAGTTATCGTTTGACCGTGGCAGCTCGAAACGCATCGAATTGTTTTTAATATTAATTCGGCGAGAGAAAATAGTCATTTTTCAAAAAGTCTCGGATTTCGACGAAACCAGTTTCATCGGATCCGTAATGTCATATTATTGTAGAGTTTCAAATTTCGTGTCAATCGGATTTACCGTTTGTCCGGGACCAGCCCAAACGCACAGAAATTTGATTAACCGATTTAATTTTAAATCGATCGTTTATTGCCGTAAATCGCACAGATGATCGAATTAGCTTCCGAAACCTGTTCCATTGTGTTCGGAACGCGGGGTAAACCTTAGAAACGTCAGTCGGCACGCTTCGTTTGGAGTTCGGAAAATCCGGGATGAATAGTGTCGCGTATTTTTCTATAAAAGCCCCTCACTTTCTCTATTTTCCAGAAACCCTAGGGTTTCAGCCCTTAGCCGCCACTTTTAATTCAATGGCCAGAAAATTTCGAAACTTCTTTCCTTAATATCTCTCAATCCGTTCAACGAAATCGAAAAATTCCAAAAGCAAAAGTGTAGATCTCGGCGAGCTCTTCAAATCCATACGGAGATGATCGAAAACGGAGCAACGGATCAACGGGAATTTGCATTTAAAGTTTCGTGTTTGTCCTCGATTTGCGTGCAGCAGAGATGGCCGAGCTCCACCCTACTCTGGCCGATGGTAGCCTCCTTGAAGGCCTTCGAAGTGGTGTATCCTGATCGAAGTGGAAGTGCTCGTGGTGGCCTCGAAAATTGAGGGAATAAGGGCGGCTATGGGTTGTTGGTCACGTTCTTTGACCTGGGGAAGATGAAGCAAAGGAGCGGCCAGATCTGAAGCAAGAGGGATGGACGGCCCAGATCTGATGAGGTTTAAAATTATAAAAGAAAATTGTAAATATTTATAAAATAAATTCGTGTTAACTTCAAAAATGTATAACTTTTTCATACGAGGTCCGATTGGTACGAAACTTTTTGCGTTGTGATCGTAATGACGAGAGCTTCGAAATGAAACTAGTTTGGATGGATTTGGAGACGGTGGAAATTTGGGCTAAAGTTGGGCGTCGTCCAGTTTTAGTTCCAAACCGGAATGCCTCGGCGACAACGGAAAATCAAGGTGAGTGTTTATACGCTCACAATTGACTAAAATAATTTGTGTTAGTTAAACTTATATTCTGAAGTGATATGAAATTTATTGGCTGTTGTTTGGTAGGATTAATTACCATCTATATTGATGTATGAATTAATTGATAGAAGTTAAATTGACCGTCAAAATAAATTTAAATTTAAATTGGCAGTATATTACTCGATATTGATAATTATAAAATTGTTGTGAATGTTATTGGCTTTATGGTTGATTGGTGGTGATGGATGCTATTGGTCGATATTGGTTGTTTATTTGTTTTGATATATCATGCTATCATCATGAATATTGTTTATTGCATATAAAATTGTAAACTGAATCATTTCGAATAAATTAAGGAATAGGTTGAAATGATATACCTATGACATCTATTTGGATTGAAATGATACATATCCATCCTTGAAATTAAAATCGAAATAATTATCCACTTGGCCATAGGTTAGAAAATTATATACGGACACCGGGTTGGTTAAATTAAATGATTTTAAAAGTTGTTTTGAAATTATTTAAATGAATTGATTTTAAGAATAAAATCCAATTTATGGAGATTGAATTATTTTGAATTGAAGATCGAGATGTTGGAATTTAAACTTGGTAAATGAAATTGTTTAATTATTCAAAGTTTAGATTTTTAAGAAAAAGATTGAAATACGACGTAAATTTTCGAAAGTTGATTTGTTTTAAAAGATTGGACTTTTAATCGAACTCTGAATATTTCTAAGAAAATTTATATGAAATGATATTTCAAGTTTGAGTTTGGAATTGAAAATTAATTTGAAATTGAGATTTAATTAATTTGGAATTTAATTGAAATTCAAAGAAATTTGTGAATTGGACTAAATTGAAACTATTGAATTAAATTTGAAGATAAAATTGATCTGAATAGGATTTGAACTGAAATTGATTTGGAATGTAATACTTAAATGAATTCTTGAAATTCGAATGTTAATCTAAGTTTATTGAATTGGAATTGTTCCAGAAATTAAGTAAACTACTTAATACAGATGTGTAATTTGAAGTATATTCTAATTTGAATACGAAATGGTTTTAAAGCGAATCTTATATAAATATATGAACTGTTTTGAAATGTGAAATATTTAAAATTTCGAAATATATTGGAAGTGAATTTGTTTATTTTATGGTTCAAATATGTATTTGAAATTGATTTTGAAATCGAAATGAGATATTGAGGCGAAAATGATTTTTGAAATGAAATTGTATACTTTGAGTAGATATGATGATATTTGAATGGATTTGATTTTGAAGCGAATATGATATTTTGATATCAATTATGAATCGATTTGAGATGTAAAAGAGCCACCGGTGTAAAAATACGTAGTTATTAAAGAGACCGGGATCGGATATGGACATACTCTCTGTCGATACCGAAAACCACTTTAATAACTAATACACGCGGAGTGTTGATCCAGAATGAAGTGGATGGTTTTGATGTACGTTGCTGATTTGAAGTAAGAGAACGTTAATGGATGCCTTGACACTTATGTCAAATTTGAAATGACTAAAACAGGAGCCATACCCGTGCCAGTGAGGTTAGCTGCCTCTAGCATTCACACTCCTTCGTATACTATATCTACTTTGTTGTCGATTGGTGATCACCCTTGATTTGGGAGTGATGTGATGCGGTGGGCGATCGTAGCAGCGATGCGTTACCACCAGCCGGAGACGCGAAACGGTAGTATCCTACCTTGGGCATTGCCTCACGTGCCTTGTCATACTTTTACCCTTATGCGCGACCACTACGATTTTGATTTAGTGTTAGTGTATCACGGCGCGTCACTATCCACCGACGGTTTACTGGTGTGTTATATGCAAACTGTACACTAGGGCTTAAAAATGTGTTAAGGGGGATCAATGTAAAGCCTTAACACTATGAAAAATATTTATTTTACTTGATAGACATTACATATATAGCGTATTGTACTACATAGTAGATAGTTTAACGGATCCTTAAGAGATGGAAAATCCCGTAACATCTCTTAAGTTATTGCACTCACGTTGACACTGGATAGGAGATGTCAAACCCCGTAAACATCTCTGACGCCGTCACACTCTTATTTCTTATTCGATTTGACTTACATGAGATATTTTAGTCCTGACTCGAGTGTTTTGTCTTTTCATTACGCTCGGGTCAGCCTGAGCATTTCAGATAAGGTTGAAGATCTATTCTGGAGGACGAAGACGGAGTTTGGTATTACATCATTTGTATTCTGCTACTGTATTATTTTTCCGCTGCATTGTTGTATTATCTCTGATATGTATGTAACTCTGATTTATGATGTATAATAATAATCAAATTTATTTATTTAACAGCTTCATGAACTGTTATTTTATTATTATATCTTGTTCCTTCCGCTGTAAGATTCTGAGTTTGCTTCTGTTCTTTCTCTCCTTTTCTTATTTAACCCCAATAACCATCTGCCTTTTTGAACGGTTGGAGTTGGACATGTGTGGATTATTGTCGACTTGAACGGTCAAAAAAATGTGGGTCGTTACACAATATATCATGGAGGTAATTAGATGTATCGTGATATGAAGCAGACCTATTATGGGAAGGTATGAAGAAGAATATTGGGACTTTCATCTTGAAATGTATGAACTGCCAATTGGTAAAGGTAGAGCAACTAGTGGATTGTTACAACCACTAGAAATTCCTGACTGGTAGAGTACGATAGCATTTGGGTCATGGTTGATCGGTTGACCAAGAGCGCTAGATTTATACTCGTCAAGTCAAGTAGAACGACCTCCAAACTGGTAGAGTAGTATGTAAAGTGAATAGTACGATATCACTGTGTGCCAAAGAGCATTGTGAGCGACAGAGACTCATTGTTCACCAGTGGGTTTTGGAAGAGCTTATAAGAAGCATTAGGGATTGAGTTGCATCTTAGTACAGCCTACCACCTACAAACGTGTAACACCCCTAATTTTAATTAACATTATTCAGGAGATTTAATTAGATAAATTAAATAGAATAATGTGATGTGTAGTATGATAAGGAACTGAGTTTCATAATCTATACGGTCGAGCCATAATTAACTAACTAATTGGTTAATAAGATTATTTGTGACTTAAGAATAATAAACATGAGAGGGGTAATTTAGGAATAGAAAAAACCCTTCATACCTTAAACGCTCTCCCCCTCATATCATTCTCACTTTTCACAAACTAAATAATCTAAAAAAGGAACTTAGGAGGCCAGTCATAGCTCAAGCTAAGGGAAAACGAAATCAAGGGGATTCAAAGGAGAAGAAGCTTAAGACGATTAAAGCCAAATCAAATCTCAACTCCAACATCTAAATCTAAGGTAAATAATAATAAAACCATCTCATTTTTGCTTGCTTGATTTTGAATCTTATGGGTCTTTGATTCATTTATGTTGAGATGATATGCCATGTTGATCTTATTATTGTTTGGATAGTATAATGAATTATTGAAATTTTATGGAATTGTTTAAATATGTTTTAAGGGTAAAACTTAATACTTTAATCTCCAAATGATTTGATTTTCTAATATGTCATATAAAACATTATTTTTTGAGATGAGTTTTTAATTTCATGATTTTCCAAGTTATATAGATTATTTTATGAATTTCCTAAGGAGGGAATTGCTTAATTTCGGGTTTAATTAATTAAAATAATTAAATATAGATTTTGGCTCTGAAATTTTTATACGATAAAAAATATCATATTTCTTAATCTCTGTGAATTTTAGGATTTTTTCCAAGTGATTTCAATTTACTATGAAATTATAGTGCTAGATAAACATTTAAAAGAATAATTAATTAAGGATATTAACTAATTAATCTGAAGTGTATATGGGACTTCAAAATATGAGTGCGGGAGTAATTTCTAAAAAGAATTTGTAAAAGGATTGTTTTATCCAGTAGAAATTGGACAAGTACTAAGGTTTGGTGAAAAGTTTATGTTTTTAGTAGTTATAAACGGTTTTCATAAGAATTACGACAATCCCATGCTACCAGAACGCCGTCGAGCTTAAAGATGTGGCCACATTCATGAAGGTCGACGTCGATGAAGAAGGAAGCACATGATAACTAATTATGCAGTTATGGAGTGATTCCAGTGGCATCGGAGTGGACTAAGGTGGCATAAGATGTTGGCGGCATCATCTTGTCGTGATTCTTTTAAACGTTAAAAAGCTTAGTATCGACGTTGACGACGTCGCATGTTTTTATCACTGTTATAAATGATGTCGCATCTTATCTCTTCATTTGTTTTCCAAATCAAGGCAATGATGCCGCTATTATGTCTCGACTCTGTATAAAAAGCGGCATATTAGCCGAAGTAACTTAAGTGTAAAAGTTTTATTACATTGTTGAAGGTCATTAGGGTCGATGAGCATTAAGGTTGATGATCTTATGTTTTAGTTTTGATGCCGGTTGGCCACGACGTCGCACTTTTTCTTTTGAATGCCGATGGGGCTTGTTTGGTATAAATTAAAACTATGTTGTAACTAAGTCTTAAAGGACCGACGACCCTACATCTTTGGCAATGAACATATAACTTATAAAAGGTTTTAAGTTTTTGTCTTCAACCCAGATGAAGGTCGATATGGGTTAATGCCGCGTGAGTTAGACTCTATTTTACTAAGGGCGGAGAGACTTAAGCTTTTATGTCGACATCATCAATGCAGTCAACGTTGATTTACTTTAGACTATTTAAAGGGCTAAGTGTTTCCTTGTTATGAATATGATTTAAAAAGGATTAATCGTATATGAAATTGGTTTTCAAGAATTTTAATTATGAAATAGCCCAAGCTTTGAGTTGAAATTTCCTAAGAAGATAGACTTAAGATTAAGTAATTATAAGACATAAAAGATTATTAATTGAACATATTGAATGATGGATGTTATATGTTCTTGTGTTTATTCGATCAGTTATTATGCATGCTACTATTATCATACTCACATCATTTATGATCCATAACTGCATTTTGGGTGTCAAGGGGAAGAATAACCAGCTAGGTTGACCGAGTAGTATGTATAAACAAAATTAACTCCTGAGTGAGTAGAATTGCATTTAGGAGATCAGGTAGATCAGAAGTATAGGATGCCCAAAACTGATCAAAAGATTATTGATTTAGACAGGTTATTGGAAGGGTCCAATAGTCATCCCCTAAAAAGTAGTTTTTAAGAAATGTTATTGTATGAGTCCAATAGGTTTCTATTGATCCCATGAAAACTATGACCGAATGATGTTATTGATATAAATCAATAGGTTCATAGTGATCCTATGAAAACTATGATTTGAGAGATGTTATTGAAGAATCCAGTAGGTTCATAGTAAGCCCATGGGAACTATGATCGGAAAGTTTTGGTAGAAACCAATAGGTCGATGATCTTATGTTTAGTGTTGATGCTGATTGGCCAAGACATCACACTTTATCTTTTGAATGCCGATGAGGCTTGTTTTGTATAAAATAAAACTATGTTTTAAATGGGGCAATGAGTTCTAAGTCTTAAAGGATCGACGACAATATATCTTTGGCAATGAACTAAATAACTCATAAAAGGATTTAAGTTTTTGTCTTCGACCTAGATAAAGGTCGATATAGGCTAATGCTACGTGAGTTAAACTTTATTTTATTAAGGTAGAGACCCTAAGCTTTTATGTCGACATCATCAATGCAGTCGGCATTGATCTATTTTAAACTATTTAAAGGGCTAAGTGTTTCCTTATTTTGAATATGATTTAAAAGTAATTAATCGTGTATGAAACTGGTTTTCAAGAATTTTAATTATGAAATATCCCTAGCTTTGAGTTGAAATTTCCTAAGAAGGTATACTTAAGATTAAGTAATTATGAGACATAAAAAGATTTTTAACTGAACACATTAAATGATGGATGTTATATGTTCTTGTGTTTATTTGATCAGTTATTATGAATGTTGTTACTATCATACTCACATCATTTATGAGACATAACTACATTTTGAGGTGTTAAGAGCAGAATAACGAGCTAGGTTGACCTAGTAGTGTGTATAAACAAATTAACTCCTGAGTGAGTAGAATTGCATCCAGAAGATCAAGTAAATCAGAAGTATAGGTTGCCCAAAACCGATCAAATGATTATTAATTTAGACAGTTATTGAAAGGGTCCAATAGGTCCATAATAATCCCATAAAAAATATGAAATGAGAAATGTTATTGGAAGGGTCCAATAGGTTCCTAATGATCCCATGAAAACTATGTCCGAATGTTATTATTGATAGAAATCAATAGGTTCGTAGTGATCTTATGAAAACTATGATTTGAAAGATATTATTGGAGAATCTAGTAGGTTCGTAGTAAGCCCATGAAAACTATGATTGGAAAGTATTGGTAAAAACCAATAGGTTCTTAGTGGTCCCACAAAAACTATGAAGTTTGATAGATTGTCCCTTAGAATTAAGACATGTTATTAGTTAGCCCATGAAAACTAATAGGTTTATAGTGATCCTAGAAAAACTATAAATTTTGGTAGATAGTCAGATAAATTGGGATCGGTAATCCAAGGTATATTGCATTCTTGCATATCATCATATATTATTATGTTTTAACGATTGTGGATGCATATGCATAGTATATGGTTAATGTATTTTAGCTAAGATACTAGTGAGGGAAAAACTCGTTTCGCTCAACGGCGTGGTCTCACTAGATATCTATTGGTTTGAGATGGTTGGCTATTATTCACATCAGACTTTTTGTTTGACTCTAAGTTTATGTTTTCCCCTATACTCTTGGATGCTCAGAATTAATACGAGTAGGTTGAGAGTAAGGGTTTTTTAGGTTTTCTAGTAGGACGAATAAGCTTACGAAGACGTGCAGGAGGCAATCTAGCTATGTAGGAGTTCTTTTCTAGTATGTTGTGTTGTTTAAGTTTGGCTTATTTGGATGTAATGGCAAAGTTGTATAATTGCCAAGTATTTGACTCTGATCAACCAAGGGGGCATCTTAGTATGTCGTTCTTGGAATATTTTATAATAATTATAATTTATCTGAATGTAGGTTTACGAATGGAATCATGTAATGAATATGAAATATCATTTGTGAAATGAGATATGAAAATTTCTTATTAAACTGTGTTGAAATTTTTTCATATTCATGTGCTTATGATTATTGATATAATTAACACTGCCGCATTTTATTGCTGAGAAGTAATAACTATGGATGAATGAAGTATCTGTCGTAGTTATTTTTGGGCCTCGGATTGTGGGATGTTACAAGTTGGTATCAGAGCATAGGTTTATGATTAAAGAATTTTAAACCTAAAGAGTTTTTGAAAATATAACCTAATGAATCAGAGATTGGGGTATGGGATAACACTATAATAATGTACTTGTATTTGCTGTACATAAGTATGTATTCCATCTTTATTCTCCCCTCTCTCTTAAACTGTTCTTCTGTATCTTACTAAAGCTCGTATGCAGATTTACGAGAAAGAAAGATATGGAGGCAAGAAATGGAAGAGTGAATCTAGGTGGTGGAAACACCACAACTAATGGAAATGCTCGACCTAATACCAAGAAGAACCAAGGTCGACAGACAAATGCTAATCAAAATGCAAATGTCAATATAGGTGCTACGACCTTACCAATAGATATAGGGACTATGTATCAGTTCTTCATCAATCTGATGCAAGCTGGAGCAGTTGCAGAAGTAGCTAGAGAGAATGCTGCTAATGCGGGAGGAGTCAATCCTGTAGCGCTAGTTGGTAATAACTATGCTAAGCTGAGTCGAGATTACACTAGTCTGGGTGGGAAGCCTTTTCTGGGAACTAAAGATGCAATTGAAGTGGAAACTGGTTGTTGCACTACAAGAGAATTTTTGCTGATTTGGGATTGAATGATGAGCAAAAAAGGAGATTGGCTTCTAGATAGTTGCAGGGAGCTGCTTTATTTTAGTGGAACGGAGGTACCGTAGAAGTGCCTGAGGAGGAGTTGACTTGGGCGGATTTTCGAAGGAGATTTGAAGAAAGGTTTTTGTTTGAAGTAGCTAAGTCCGCTTTGCTCAAGAAGTTTATGGAATTAGAGCAAGGAGATATGTGGGTATTGGAATATTCTACTAAGTTTGTTAAGTAATCTAGATATGGATATACTACAATTGACACCGTGATCAAGAGAAACAAGAAGTTTATTTGGGGGTTGAGGCCGGAGATTGCTAAGGCGACAATGCCGTATCTAAGAGATCCACTAAACGTATTGGTGGAAATGGCTATCCGAAATGAGGAAATGTTTTCTTTCTTTTAGGAAGGAGAATTCAGTAGAGACTCAAGATTCCCAAGGAAAGAAGATGAAGTTCTTTAAAAAGAAGGGAGCTCAGAAAGGTAGAGATGTAAAGAAAGGAAAAGCTGACGTTGTCTGTTTCAAATGCGACAAGAAAGGATATTATACTCATGAGTGTCGGACTGGTAAAGGGAAGAAGGTTGCAGAAAAGAAAAGTGTGAAGTGCTTCAATTGTGACTAGATAGGGCACTACAAGAATCAGTGTCTAGAGCCGGTCAAAGCTGACAAGGGAAAAGTGTTCGCTTTATAGCCATCATCTTCCAAACCAACTACTGCTAAGAAAGGAAAGTCTATAATGGAAGGTACACTTTTAATTCATAGCATACCAGTAAGAGTATTATTTAGTACTGGTGCATCGCATTATTTATCTCTCAATATTTGGTAGATAATTTAGACTTAGAACCATCATACCTTGTTACTTCCTTAAGGATAGTTAATCCAATAGGAGGGTACGCAACTCTAGGGATGAGGTGTGACCATCTAGTTGCTAGGTTATACTTTTGCTTGAATTTTGTATTTATTTAATTTCGTAGGTTTTGGGATTATTTTGGGTATGGATTAGTCAAGCAAATATGGTGCTAGAATATTTTTCAAGGATAGGAAAATATCATTGAGACAACCAGATAGTAGTGACCGAATAGTATACTCATTTGAGATTTCGAGTCTAGGAATTTGTGTTTTTTTGGGTGCCACAGAAGTCAAAGATGAATTGAATCAGGTTTAAATTGTAAGAGAATTTGCAGATGTTTTTGAGGCGGTTACAGGACTACCACCGAAACAAGCTATTGAGTTTCGAAAAAATCTTGTACCAGGAGTTGAACCCATAAGTAGACGACCTAGCAAGATGATACCTATCGAGATAAAGGAGTTAAATGTACAATAAGTGGACTTAGAAGGAAAGAGTTTTATTAAACCAAGCAGTTCGCCTTGGGGAGTAGCCATGGTGTTCGTGAAGAAACTAGATGGGTCGTTAATATTGTGCATTGATTATCGTAAGTTAAATGAAAAAAATAAAGAATCGATATCCTTTGCTGAGAAATGATGATTTATTTGATCAGTTGAGTTGGGCCAAAATATTTTCCCAGTTGGATTTGGCGACATGATTCCATCAATTGAGGGTGGGGGAGGGCAGTGTTCTGTTGACGGCATTTCAAACGAGGTATGGTTCGTAAAGTGGTCAGTAATGCCATTCGGATTAACAAATGCGCTAGCTTTCTTTGTGGATTTGATGAACCGAATTTTGCAAGAGCACTTGGATATGTTTGTGTTGGTGTTCATTGATGACATTTTGATATATTCTAAGGATAAAAGAGATCATAAGATTCATCTTAGAATAGTACTTGAGACGTTGAGGCAGATCAACTTAAAGCGAAGTTTTCGAAGTGTCATTTCTGGGTGAAGGAAGTGAAGTTTCTTGGTCATGCAGTTTCAGAGAAAGGGTTGTTAGTTGATCCATCCAAGATCGAAGTTGTTAACAGTTGAAAAAGGCCCAAGACGGTGACTGAGATAAGAAGTTTTTTGTATAGCTAGCCATTACTGGACATTCATTAAGGATTTCTCATGGATTACAGTTCCTTTAACTAAGCTAATCAGAAAGGACGTGAAGTTTATTTGGTCTGATAAATGTGAGGAAGTATTCCTTGAGTTGAAGCATTTGTTGACCAATGCGTCCGTGTTAGTAGTTCTAGATGGAAATTAGGATTTAGTGGTGTATCCATATGCATGTGGAACGGACTAGGAGCTGTTTGATGCAGAAGGGTAAATTTATTGCCTATGCTTCGCGGCAGCTTGGACTGCATGAAGTTAGATATCCGACTCATGATTTGGAGTTGGCAACGGTGATTTTTGCACTGAAAGTGTGGGGACACTACCTCTTTAGAGAACGAATCGAGTTGTAAATGGATCATAAATCTTTGGAGTATTTATTCTCTTAAAAAGAGTTGAATATGAGACAGCAGAGGTGGCCGGAGTTTTTAGCAGGTTACGATTTTGGTATGGAGTATACACCAGGAAAAGGAAATAAAGTTGCAGATGCACTTAGCAGGAAATATCATAATGCGGTAGCTATGTTGGCGGAATGGAATGATCTTGAGGCATTGAACGCTTGTAGTATGCAGTTAAGATTGACCGCTAGTCCAAGTTAGAATACCGCAATGTTATCTTGCTGGTAAGTTCGACCAGTATTGATCAACAGAATTGCTTCTACGTAAAGAGATGATCCATTGCTAGCTGAAAGAATAGAAGATTGGAAGGTGGAACGGAGATTGATGATCTGAAGGAATTTTATCTTGACCAGGATGGATGGTTAAGAAAGATGGGACGATTGTATGTTCCCGATGTTGGTGACCTAAGGAAAGAAGTTCTTAGGGAATGTCATCGATCGAAGTTTACTATTCACCTTGGAGGAACCAAGAAGGATCAAGATATGAAGAGGATTTTCTTCCAGAAATGTATGAAGAGGGATGTATACACATGGGTAAGGCAGCGTGCGAGTTGCCAACAAGTGAAAACCAAACATCAGAAGGCAAGTGGATTGCTTCAGCCTTTAGATATACTGGTTTGGAAATGGGATTCGATATCCATGAATTTTATTACCGGGTTGCCAAGGTCGAACAAGGGAAATGAAAGCAGATGGGTTGTGGTGGATAGACTAACCAAGAGTGCCCATTTCATTCCTGTTAAGTCTACTAGGACGGCACCTGTATTAGCTAAGTTGTTTATGAAGAATATTATTAGGCTGCATGGGATTCCTAGTAGTATAGTCGGTGACAGAGATGCTTTGTTCACTTGTGAATTTTGGAAGAGTTTGCAGGAGACATTAGGTACTAAGCTTAAGATGAATACCGCTTATCACCCACATAAGGATAGGAAGACAGAGAGAATCAATAAGGTGCTTAAGATTTATTGAGGCCTTGTATCCTAGATTTTGCTAGGTCGTGGGAAGACCATTTGCACTTGGTTAAGTTTTCCTATAATAATAGTTATCAGATTAGTATAGGAATGTTGCCTTTCGAAGCTTTGTATGGAAGGTCGTGCAAATCACTAACATGTTGGTTGGAGATCGGAGACAGATTAGTCCTTGGTCCAGATATTGTGAGAGAAGCCACAGAGAAGATTGAGTTAATCCGGGACAGGATGAGAGAAGCTCAGTTAGGCAGAAAAGTTACGCAGATAAGAGGCGTAAGGATCTTGAGTTCTCAGTTGGAGATTATATTTTTATTAAAGTATCACCGATGAAGGGTATGGTATGGTTTGGGAAGTCAAGAAAGTTAGCACTGAGATATGTTGGACCGTTCCTTATTGTAGAGAGGATCGGAAAGCCCGCGTACCGAATGGAGTTACCAAGTAGTTTGCTAGAAGTCCATAATGTCATTCATGTTTCTCATCTTAGGAAGTATGAACATGATCCAGAGACTACTATTGCTCTGACTGCATTGGAAGATTTAGTAATAGAATAGGATCTGACTTTTTTTTGAGGCAACCAGTTCAAGTTGTAGAAAGATACGATAAGAGGTTAAGGAATAAGACAGTAAAGTTGGTGAAAGCTCAATTGAGCGACAATGAGAACGACTGTACTTGGGAGATAGAGGATAGGATTAAATAAACTTATCCTGCACTATTTTGAGGGTATGTTCTATATTTATTATACATAGACTGTTTACTGGTCAAATAGGCTAGTATTGTTGTTGTATGATGTTACAGATGTTTGCATGTTTGATATGCTTAGCATATAGTCCTTACTGAATTTGAAGGACGATATTCTTTAAGGAGGGGAGCTTGTAACACCCCTAATTTTAATTAACATTATTCAGGAGATTTAATTAGATAAATTAAATAGAATTATGTGATGTGTTGTGTGATAAAGAACTAAGATCTAATAATCAATATGGTCGAGCCATAGGTAATTAACTAATTGGTTGATAAGATTATTTTGGGACTTAAGAACAATATACATATGAGAGGGGTAATTTAGGAATAGAAAAAACCCTTCATACCTTAAACCCTCTCCCCCTCACATCATTCTCACTTTTCACAAACTAAAACAATCTAAGAACAAAACTTACGAGGCCAACCATAGCTCAAGCTGAGGGAAAACAAAATCAAGGGGATTCAAAGGGGAAGAAGCTTAGGAAGATTAAAGCTATATCAAATCTCAACTCCAACATCTAAATCTAAGATGAATAATAATGAAACCATCTCATTTTTGCTTGCTTGATTTTGAATCTTATGAGTCTTTGATTTGTTTATGTTGGGATGATGTGCCATGTTGATCTTATTATTGCTTGGATAGAATAATGAATTATTGGAATTATAGAATTGTTTAAATGGATTTTAAGGGTAAAACCTAAGATTTTAATCTCCAAATGCTTTGATTTTTTGCCGTGTTGTATGAAACATTATTTTGGAGATGAGTTCATAATTTTCCAAGTTATATAGATTATTAACGAATTTGCTAAGGAGGGAGTTGCTTAATTTGGGTTTAATTAATTAAATAATCAAATATGGATTTTAGCCTTGAAATTTTTATAAGATAAAGAATATCATATTTCTTAATCTCTGTGATTTTTTTTGATTTTTTCCAAGTGATTTCGATTTACTATGAAATTATTATACTAGATAAGCATTTAAAAGAATAATTAATTAAGGATATTAATTAATTAATTTAAAGTGTATTTGAGACTTTAAAATCTGAGTATGGTGGTAATTTCTAAAAGGGATTTGCTAAAAGATTGTTTTATCCAATAGAAATTGGATAGATACTAAGATTTGGTGAAAATTTTATGCTTTTAGGAGTAATAAAACAGTTTTCATAAGAATTACGGCAATGTCATGCTAGCATTACTTCGTTGAGCTTAAAGACGAGGCCGCATTGATGAAGGTCGACGTCGATAAAGAAGTAAGCACATGATAACTACTTAGGCAGTTATGGAGTGATTCCAATGGCATCGAATTGGACTAAGGTGGCATAAGATGTTGGCGATATAGCATTGTCATGATTCATTTAAACATTAAAAAGCTTAGTATCGACATTGACGATGTCACATGCCTTTATCGCTATTTTAAATGATGCCACATCTCATCTCTTTGTTTGTTTTTCAAATCAAGACAATGAACCGCTATTATGTCTTTACTCTTTTTTAAAAGCGGCATAGTAGCCGAAGTAACTTAAGTGTAAAAGTTTTATAACGTCGTCGAAGGTCATTGGGTCGATGAGCATTAACGTTGATGATCTTATGTTTTAAGTGTCGATGCCAGTTGGCCACGACATCGCACTTTATCTTTTGAATCCCAATGAGGCTTGTTTAGTATAAATTAAAACTATGTTTTAATAGGGGCAATGAGGCCTAAGTCTTAAAGGGTCGACGACCCTATATCTTTGGCAATGAACCATATAACTTATGAAAGGTTTTATGTTTTTGTCTTCGACCCAGATGAAGGTTGATATGGGTTAATGCCGCATGAGTTGAAATCTATTTTATTAAGGGCGGAGAGACTTAAGCTTTTATGTCGACATCATCAATGCAGTCGATGTTGATCTATTTTAAACTATTTAAAGGGCTAAGTTTTTCCTTGTTTTGAATATGATTTAAAAAGGATTAATCATATATGAAATTGGTTTTCAAGAATTTTAATTATGAAATACCCCAAGCTTGGAGTTGAAATTTCCTAAGAAGATATACTTAAGATTAAGTAATTATAAGACATAAAGGATTATTAGTTGAACATATTGAACGATGGATGTTATATGTTCTTGTGTTTATTTGATCAGTTATTATGCATGCTACTATTATCATGGTCACATCATTTATGATCCATAACTGCATTTTGGGGTGTTAAGGGACAGAATAACTAGCTAGGTTGACCGAGTAGTGTGTATAAAAAAATTAACTCCTGAGTGAGTAAAATTGCATCCAGGAGATCAGGTAGATCAGAAGTATAGGATGCCCAAAACTGATCAAAAGATTATTGATTTAGACAGGTTATTGGAAGGTACCAATAGGTTCATAGTAATCCCATAAAAAGTTATTTTTACGAAATGTTATTGGAAGGGTCCAATAGGTTCCTAGTGATCCCATGAAAACTATTTCCGGATGATGTTATTGATAGAAATCAATAGGTTCATAGTGATCGCATGAAAACTATGATTTGAGAGACGTTATTGGAGAATCCAGTAGGTTCATAGTAAGCCCATGAAAATTATGATTGGAAAATTTTGGTAGGAACCAATAGGTTCTTAGTGATTCCACAAAATTATGAAGTTGGATTGATTGTCTATAAGAATTGAGACATTTTATTAGTCAGCTCATGAAAACTAATAGGTTCATAATGAACCTAGAAAAACTATAAATTTAGACAGATAGTCAGATAATTTGGGATGTGTAATCTAAGGTATATTGCATTCTTGCATATCATCATGTATTATTATGTTTTAACTATTGTGGATGCAGGAGAACTGTATATGGTTAATGTATATTGGTTAAGATACTAGTAAGGGGAAAACCCGTTCCATTCAGCGGCGTGGTCTCACTAGATATCTATTGGTTCGAGATGGTAGGTTATTATTCACACCAGACTTTTTTTCTTACTTGAAGTTTATGTTTTCCCCTTAAACTCTTGAGTGCTTAAAACTAATTTGAGTAGGTTGAGAGTAATGGTTTTTCAAGTTTCCTAGTAGGATAAATAAGCTTCCAGAGACGTGTAGGAGGTAATCTAGCTATATAGGAGTTCTATTATAATCCGTTGTGTTGTTTAAGTTTGTCTATTTGGATATAATGGCAAAGTTGTATGATTGCCAAGTATTTGACTCTGATCAACCAAGGGGGCATCTTCATATGTCGCTCTTGGAATATTTTATAATAATTATAATTTATATGAACGTGGATTTACGAATGAGATTATGTAATGAATATGAAATATAACTTGTAAAATGAGATATGAAAATTTGTTATTAAACCGTGTTGAATTTTTTTCATATTCATGTGCTTTTGATTATTGATATGATTAACATAGCCATAGTTGTTGCCGAGAAGTAATAACTATGGATGACTGCAGCATCTATAGAAGTTAGTTTTGTGCCTCATAATGGGGGATGTTACAAAACGGATGGGCAAGTCGAAAGGGTAAATTGTATATTGGAAAATCTCTTGCAAGCATGCATTATAGATTTTGGAGGATCATAGGATGACCATCTACATCTGGTGGAGTTTGCATATAACAGTGTTATCAGTCGAGTATTAGTATGGCTCCTTATGAAGCATTATATGGCCGACCATGTAACACTCATTCATGTTGGTGGGAAGTGGCTGAGAAAATGATACTTGGGCCAGATATGATTAGAGAAACTTCAAAAAAAATGGAATCATTCAACAACGAATGAAAGCTGCTCAGGAACGACAGAAGAGCTACACATATAAAAGACGTAGAGATATGGAATTTCTGCTGGGGATATGGTTTTTGTGCAGGTGTCTCCTTTGAAGAATGTTGTTCGTTCGGTAATAATGGGAATTTAGCACCAAGATTTGGTAATAATGGGAAGTTGACACTGAAAACCTTGTTTGGGTTATAACTTTTGATAGGAGAATAATTAGGGTTCAAACTAGTTCCATTGCTTTAGGATGATGGTTTCCCATTCCGTAGAGTGGTCATAATAGGAAAATGGACTTACGGTTAGGAAATTATGCATGTTTAAGTTTAGACAGCTGCTGGCCAGTATTAGTATGTAGTTGATTATGCCCATATGTAGGCTCATTAGACTAATTGGAGAATAATATAAATATGGGTTTGTAGGAGTCAAATTAAATTTTTTACCTCTTTGCTAAATTAGATTTAAACCCTCATTAACCTTAGATTCATCCAAAATCACACAATCTACTCTCTAAATCTAGCTAAATCATCAATTAGAAGATAGAGACCATCATTTTGGTTGATTTGCATTGCTTTCTATTGCTGTCCACATTGAATCTAGGCGACAATTGGTTGATTTTGGTTATTGATGAGTGGTTTATGTCTTCTCACTATCCTATGCATGTTTATATGGTAGAATTACATATTTTAAGATGATTTTTTAGTTTTAAAACCTTTTCTAACTTTAATTACATGTTATCATATGCTTATGACCTAAGTTTGTGAATTTTTAAAATGGTTTTTAAAAATGATTTAGTAATTCTCCTTATTCATATTCCTATGTGCATGTAATATGTAAATTTTGATTAGAATTGGTTTATTTATCACATTCTTGTGTATTGCTTGTACGAATGGATGTATATGCACGATATTTTATGTTTGTATGCTATGCTTTGATGTTGTTATCTAGTGATTTGAATGCTTAGGAAGATGGGTTGGTGAATTTGGCAAATCAGTGGCAAAGTTGGTCGGAATTGGACGAAACGTGGAGGAGAGGCTCTGCAACATGAGAGGAGCATGCAGAATAATTCATGCCTCAAAATTTGCTAAGGACTCAACTCGGTACCGAGTTGAATGACTCCGTACCGAATTGAATGACTTGGTACCAAGTCATTTTAGTTGGCTAGATGGGTCGGTGGATGGCATGGATCTCTAGGGCTTGACTAAGGGAGGTGGTTCATGGTAAGGTGTAGAAGATTGGTTAAGTATTAGATGCTATGATGAGTTGTTTTCAAAATATGAAGATGGAGCTTTGGATAGAGGACCGAGTTGTTTTGATGGGTCGGGGTCTAAATCATCTGGGAATGGAGTACTAGAAGTAAGGAAACTTAGCAAAAATTGGCTAAGTAAATGGGTCGGTGCTAAGTTGATCAACTCGGTACCGAGTTGTTTTGGTGGGTCCAATTGATGTGAAACTTCCAAGGAATGGAGAAAAGGTCCTATAGATTATGCTGGAGGTGTTGGCTCGTTCGCATTAGCTTGTATGGGAATGTAACAACATGATAAAAGCTTTGTATCTTTGTTTGGTGACTCGTAAAGGGAGTAGGTACCAAAGATAGCGGCTTGATAAAGAAGGGAGCTGTAAAATGGGAACATGTAAGGGTTCCTGAATAATGGAAACTAGATTTAGCAGAAAAGGGGGTTCAGATGTGTGTGCTAAGAAATCATTGATACTCGGAGTGTTTTCTATTGTACTCGAAGCAGGGGTATTATAAGTGGGGACACCCATAGTTCAATGGACTGGATCTGAATACCCTGGACTGGTGGCTTTAGGTCTAATGTCTAACTTTGGGCTACGAAACATGTATCTAACTTTAGGCTACGTGATACGAGAGTACACTGAAAACAAGGATTTCCATTAGTCCCTATCAGTAAGAAGGCCATACGAGTTATTATATATTCAGGACATATGGTGTATAATGGGAATTTCTTGATGGATGCTATGGTTACTATGGTTGTTTTAGTTTCTTTCTAGGCTATCACTTTAAGATAACATTGGGAGTAGGTATTGGTGATAGGAATACCTAGAGAGCTTATATCCTTATTTTGAGTAGAGTGCCTTTATGTTATTTGTAGAGTAACATATCATGATGTTATGGGCTAACTCTTTGATTGCAAGGACATGTCAGGTATGGTTCGTGTACCTCTATTCCTTACCATATATACCTATATAGTATTTTGAAATTAGTTTACCGCTCACATAAGACTTTTGTCCAACCCAAGGTTTTATACTTTGTTTCTTATTATCTTGGGCACTCTTAAATGAGTAGACTAGATAACAGGTCCAGATGACGCAGTAGTAGTGCGGAGGAGGAGTTGGATGGAATTTTTTCTATGTATAATATACTTATATGTGTTTTTATGCTTATTCTGCTGTGCAGCACTAGGGAGCCTTAGTAGTGACTGCTTATTTTCTTATTATGAGATAGTTGTCAAGTTTATTTCCATTCTATAAATTATACTATATTTGTATGTAACTCTGTGGATCTATGTTTTGATGATTTGTTCACATAGCTATTATTGTCTCTCCTGTTATATCTGTGATATTATATTTTATCCATGCACTATGAGATATTCGGTAGGTTATTTGCTGTATTTGTTTCATTTTCAACTCTGATGATCCCCCTATATTGACCGAGCACGGCTGCAGCACACTATTTTTATATTATTGGTGCCGGTGGTATAGGGTGGTCGTCACACATATGATGATGATAATGATAGTATATTAGCATATACTATTATGTGCTAATTCTTTAGATGCAAGGACGAGCAGGTATGATTCTCCAACAGTATATGTCTTATACTATATCAACTTTTATAGTATTTTCATATTGTAGTTCGCTCATACCAGAATGTAGTTTGACTTGAGGTTTTGTGCTTTACTTTGTATTATCTCTGGTACCCTTAAATAAGTAGACTATATAACAAATATGGGACAACACATGGCGTTGTGTCGATGGACCGGCAGGAGGCCACTCTTTCACATATACTTACTTTTGTACTCACCATTGCTTATATTCCATTATGCAACACTGTGAAGCTTTATCAATGCTTTACATTTATTTACAGACAGTACATTTGAGTTTATTATTTGAAGTATAAACTCTGTGATCTATGTATATAACTATGGTGAACCTGTTGCACTCTGATTATGTGGTTCATTTTAGTTATTACTATTTCGACTTTTTAAATATGTATTGATTATCATATTTTATCCTTGTACTACGAGGTATGTGATAGGTTTTGTTTGGATGATTTTTACTTTATTTTACCCCTTACAATCATCTTACATCGGCCTAGTACCGTTACAGCACAGTCTATAGGTTATATTGGGTACTGAAGGTATAAGTCGGTCATCGTGAACTCTATGTATGTCTGTATTTTAGATTTAGTTTTTAAATAAAAAATATATAATATTTTTGGATTTGATTTTCTATGCAGATATATATATCCTTCCATGTAGAAACATTATCTCGATTAACTTTATTTTTTTCATATAAAAGTAATATAGGGCCAGACTATATATGCTTATCTTAAGAAAGAAAATATGGTATCCTACCTATAAAAATACTTTCTAAATATTAATTTATGCAAGAAGCACCACACTATCCAAAACCCTTTCAATAATGACAGGGGATCCATTGTCTGCCAACGTCAGTACAACTACAACCAACCTGAGGTGGAGTTTGGATTCTCTAGTCAAAGAGTAAGCTAGTTAAAGAAATCTTACAAGCTCTCTTGGAGGAATATCGACCTAACTAAACAAACAACGGGGGTAATAGAAAAGGATTTCAAAAGACATCCAATAGTGAAAGCAATCAAGGCAAACCAATTTCAAGTGATGAAGTATAAGGTTGAGATGAGAACATTCAAGTTGACGTATAAAGGGCATGGGGATCTTGCATTTGACATGGATTAGAGAAGATATAGATGGAGTGCCATGGAGTTCGATTACATAGCAAACTAATTAGTTCTTACAGAAATCAAAGCGAAGGAAACAAAGGTGTTCCACTTGTAAAGAATAAAGGTGTTCAAAATACACATTCTGACATTCAAAGTCTAAGACACCAAGGCATTCAAAATCCTAAAGTAAAGGCACTCAAAGGCATCATAATCTCTGAACTCGACCAAGCCCAAGAACATAGAAAATGATAAATATTTTTAGCCAGATAGAGAATCAACAAGGCAATCTTAGGTATAGATGAAAGTGTTCAAGACATGGATATAGGATCATGGTCAATCATCATAAGGTGACTAAGTAGTCTAGAACTGATAAAAACAAGACAACATTATCATTCAAGGATATCTCAATTCTTATTCAAAATAACTCACCTGGAGAATAAACATCCAAGGGAAATTTAGAGAAGGCGAATGCTATAACAGACATCAAAACAAGGTTAGGCTAGTTCCTTAGAGACTACTTCTGTAGGTATGTTGCAGAGGTAAAGAAGATAGGCGAGCCGATGATGGTTTAAAACACTATGTTGTAGCAGTTGGAGTATTGAGAGAAACCCAAATCAAAGTAAATTTGGTAGAAAAGAAGATGACAAACCTCAAGGATTTTTGTGAGTGGGATAAAGGATTCATGATGCTATAGGAGATGATTTCCAAAGGAAGACATGACACCAGCAAGAAGCCGAAAATAAATGAAATATGTGCAGGGTCAGGAGGACACCACAACCAAAATATGATGAATTCACAAAGCTTATAGAAAAAGTGAAGCAATTTTCTAAGCAATGAGACATTTGTAATCATAATAATTTTTTATTTATCAAGATACTTATGGTTATACCGCACATGTAGTCCAAAAAATAAGAGATCAAATTGGAGGGTTTATTTGTTCTTGAGGAGTGACTTGACTACATATGTTAGGATCCTTCCAAAGGTAGATGACCTACTAACAACGAAGAATAAAACTTACTCTAACTTTTCTAAAGCATTAGGTTGGGAAAATTGATTAGTAAACTTTGAGCTTTGGGAAATTTTTAACCCTCAAAAGACTCAGACAAGCAGTTCATACCCAAAATGTAATAAAGGAAATAAAAAATTTCTTGTTACTTTTATTATTAATGGATAAACGAAAAATAAGACTTACTCCATTTTTCTTCTATAAAGCTCGAACATCGAATATGTTTAAGGATAAAGAATTGTTTTGTTATTTCTATTTTAAATGGATCGAATGAAGGATAATACTTACTCCGTTATCTCTTTTTTAATATTTGGACCAAGAAAAGAGATATGTAAATTTTGGGCTTTAAGTAATCTTCGATCCTTAAAGACATGGATATGCAATTCTTCCCCTATACTCTACCAAAAAAAGCAAATTCGCAATGACTAAGAGCTGTTGCAAAACAGAAGTTGCTAAAATTTAGCAATGGCCCAAAGTCCTTGCTAATTAAAATTTAGCAATAGCTTTAACCTATTTCTAACTGATATTTGGCGACGACTTTGGGCATTGCTAAATACTGTATAATTATTTAAAAAATGCAATTTCCTCCAACATTACTAAAAATGGCATAACCTCAAAATAAAGAAAGAGTACCAATTAAAATGATGCAAATTATACAAGTGAATCATTACATTTTATTCATCAACACAATGTAACAAAATCAAACATATCAGTAAGTGGTTTCAGCACAAAGGTCACAATGTTAATAGAAGCAAGAGGAACAAAGAGAGATTTAGAGTAGAGAGAGCTCCCACCTATGATGTAATAGGTTACTGTAGTAGCCATTGCATTTGTAGTTGTTGATTTCAGATTAAATCATATTCTTATACGTATAAAGATTCTAGCAGAATATGTATATCGGTTACCTTCAACCATTCATGAGCAGTGCTTCCATATCCCATTGCAAACACAATGTCATCAAATAACAAATTGTTTCACCACTAAACAAAACTTCATTGCCACTAATCTTAATCTATTCTTTAACTTGTATTTATAAATTACCAAAATATTATATGGACTGAAATATTATCACTAGCCAAAAAATTAAATAAATAATAGATAAAAAATAAATGTTGTCACTGGCCGACGTCGATGACTAGCGAATGACCAGTTGAAAATTTGATTGCAAAAGGACCCATACTCGGCTTAATGATACCATAATTTGAGAGACCTCCATAACAGATGTAATTTAATGTGGCAAAGAGCCTGCCAATAAAACTAATAGGACGATATATTAATAGATTCATAGCCAAATGCCTGATCTCCTTAGTGCAAACATGGAACAGCATAATATATGCATTAACGCATAATATAATCATTATTTCTAAATAAAAACTTTTTTGATCATATATTTTAGGACATATCACATGTATAAAATTTATGTACCATTACACAGACTTAAGATACACTTATTCTTTATTTTAGCTTTAATTAATATTTTGGTTAAAAAGATGATTCATTAAATACAGGAATATAATGCTAGATGCATAATCAACAATTATATTTCAATGATTTTCATTTGCTAAAGGGGATGAATTTTGACAAAGTATGAATGTACCTTCCTACAAATATAAGTTACTACAACATACTATAATTTATAAGATCTTAATCAAGCAAACAAACTTACATTTTTTCATAACTATTATAATTATTAATAAAATAGCAAAAGTTAATGAATAAAAAGAGCACGGCAACATAGAAATTCATCATTGACACAACAACAATTGTTTGCATTAATAATGTAAAGAAGAAGAAGAATAGTACCTTGTTGATATAACAATGACTTGTTGAAGCTGGCTTTGAACGAATCTCAATCTTAAAATATTAAGCCCAAAAGTCTCAGGAACTATCTCAAAGGTCAATCCCTCTAACCCACTGGCTAGTTTTAGCAAACTAATCTCAATAGAAAATCGAGCTTTTCTCCTTTGCACTCTGCTAGTGCTTCACCATCTGATTAGAAAACAAATTAAATGTATAGCAAGAAAATTTATGTATATTGGGATTGGGATGTTTAAGCCTGTGTACATAGATGTTTATTGCATACCTGACTCATGGATAAGACTACTGCTTTATTTAGTGGTAATGCTACCACTAATACGAAGCATAGTGCCAATGGAAAGTCCTTGAGAAAAAACTTTTGAGTTATTTGCCTTTTTGGACATAGATGGAAACTTAATATTCAACATTCCACAAAAATGACATACATTATTTGGCGATAGGAGAGACATGGCTTGAGATGTTCATTCCACTCATCTTATATATTAGCACTCCTAAGTGATGACATCCATTGTGCTATAATTTGTAGTGAGTTTCTAGTAGTAGAAGGAGATCCATATTGAACAACAAATGCATTTTGCAAGTACTCTAGTCCGGCAAATCCTTTGATAAATGGTTCGAGCAGCTAAATTTGTGCTTTGCTAACTTCCACTTTTAGTGTCTAATATTTCAAATCCGAGATTTTAATGTACTAGATATTTAGTTGACAATTTCTTTTCATAAAACAAAAAATTACATATATAGCAATCCCAACACCGCACGAACCAGAATTGTAATTGTGTAGTTACTTGACTGTAAACCAAATTTATAATTTTATAGTTTGAAATAAGAAAAAGGTAGTGTAACATATGAACCCCTTTAACAAAAAGGAATAGGCTTAATTTCATTTTATGACAAAATAAATATAAAAAAATAACACAAAATCATTTTTCTCTATAAGTAAAAAAGGATTTAATGCTAACTACAAGCATGTCCGAGTATATCATAACAACACTTCTTAGAATATTAAATGTCCTTAAATAAATCTTTTAATGCTCATATTTAGACTCAAAAATTAAGGGTGAAAGGGTGTACCTATATCTTTTCTAGAATAAAGCATATGACATTATTATGGAAGCATCAATTGATTTTTTTCTCCCAGTCTTAAAATTGAGCAATGTGCGTAATTATCTAAGAAATTTATCATGAAAATTTTTTCATCTCAGCTTCTTTAGCTGATGTAGATAGGTTCTGTACCATGGGAAGAGCATACTCGAGAATTCGACCAAGATATTCCAAGTCTTGACTATTTGAGCTGAGTAATTGGTGAGCATAAATGAAAACAAATGTAAGAGAACTAAGTAACTGTCAACAAACAACATTAATTCAAGGTTTGTGATTATAATAATTATGAATGAGTCCTTAGTGACACTACAACCTCAACAAAACATGTCCACGTGCAAAGTATAGGTTACATCCTAGTTTCATTGTAAACACAAAGCAAAGGCTCTTGCTTGTTAAATTATTGTCATAGTTCATATATATAATCCATGGTGTGGGACAATAACTGCATTTTTATATATAGTTGACATATATCATTCTATTGAACAATGTGATGATGAACTATTGCACTTTTTTCTTTCATTTCTTCTTGCTTGGATCAAAATAACTTGGATGAGGGACTAAACGAAAACTATGCAATTTACCTAATTCATCCTATCTCTGCATAGAATGCACTTACTGTAAGAAACCCAAAAAAGTACATTGTCGTATATTTCAAAATAACTTTTTAATTCGTCTAATACTTTACCATTTCCTTTGGAGTTCTTAACTTATAATGATTTCTTGTAATGTTTGGTTAGAAATTTATAATAAGTTGTGGCAATATGTTTTAATTTTAGTTTGAGTTTTTTTCCGACTCTGTCTATTAAGGAGCATTCGGACTCAATAGAAACTCGAAGTGCCAAAGCCCGTCATGTCGAGAATGCCAAGTTTTCTTGTTCAGAATGACTAGTCGATTTCCATATCTTAAGACCGGTGCTAGAACATCTACTCCCTCTAAAGCCCGGTCCTCCATAGCTCTGGTTTCACCATTTGTTCCAGTTAGGCCCGGTCATTCAGTCACTGTTGAATTTCAAGGCGCAGTTGTACCAATGGACCCACTGCATAATCAACCTCCCGCTTGAATGAATATATCGGTCTAAGGATCTTGGATGATCCGCCAGAGTAGATGTGCATAACTCTTACTTCGAAAATGCTCCAAAACATGTCGCCAACACGGAATTCCTAAAGTAACATGCTTCTCTCAATAAAGGGTGAACGAGCGCATATTCCTCCACTAGGGTATACTACCTTCAATAGTATGTGTTTGGGCGGCGGCATACCGACTTTCAATCTATTTCTTCGAATGGTCCTCCAAGAACTTGGATTGGCTCCATCTCAAGTCCATCCGAATGGGTATGCTCTTCTAAGCTCTCTATACGTGCTCTTCATGAACCATTTTCAACGGGCCCCACACTTCAACGAGCTTTCGTTTCTTCTACACTTCAAGCAAAGATAGGATTCACCATCTTACATGATCATCTAAGCCTGGTGTAGATGCCAGGTCGTCGAAAAGTTCACAACAAACGTTCTTATTTCAAGAACGAATACTTCTTCATCCAGTGTCCATATGGCTTCAATGATCATTGGCTTTTCGAAAGTAAGATCCCTTTCCTTTCTTACTTTTGCTACACTTGGGCTCCTTTCGTTTAAGTGTTTAACTTGCTATTTTCTCCTTCCCAGACATTCCTACTTGAGATGATTATAACGAGAATGATGATATCCTTAAAGCTGTGGAGGAAATCGGCTTTCAGCATCGTACCACTATGTATCTCTTGACTAACAAGAACCTCCGAGGATGTGACCTTCTGCTTGCTAATAGATTCGCTATTCTTAAATCGCCTCTGCTAAGCAGCACTAGAGCAGCTGCCTGCACTCACGGCTTTGGTGAGAATCTTCAAGGGGAAATTAAAGGTTTGTCATGTACGACGCATGCTAAGGAGCCCACTAGAAGGGGAACAAAAGAACTAGCCTTAGGCGATACGCTGAGAGGAGAGGACGAAGGGGTCAGGATGCCATTGATCCTAGAAGAGAGCGAAAGCGCCAGGAGGAGAGAAGGAAAAGAGGTAATGAAGGACGAGGAAGGCGAGGAAGAGAGCGCTGATGACCGGGATAGCAATTATAGCTCTAGTGCAGAGGGAATGAATCATTTGGCAAGACATCTCCTGAGGGCCCCAAGCTTCCTGCTTCAACCCGTCCAGAGCACGTTGTGGTCGAGATCCTAAAAAAGGCTACAGAGACAACTATATTGCCTTTAGACGATGATACTACCCTAGCTCGTTCACTTGGAGATGTCTTCACTAGCTTAAATGATTTTTATATCTCCATTAGTAATCTCCTTGTTGAGGGTTCTTCAAACTTCAGTTTCTTGGTTGGGGGTATCTTAAAAGACGGTGGCGAGACACCATCTTTACTTTCATGTGAACATGGTTTGTAGAGTACTTAGGGCATCATTGGCATTATACGCACTCACTTGGATCATAAACACACATCCCTGCATTAGTTTTGTATTTTGAAATTTTGATTCTTATATAATCTTTCTCCTCAGGTCTCATGGCTAGAGATAGACATCAGAAGCTTTAGCACAATGCGGGTGAGTTTTGAGGGAAAATCCCCGACCCAGATCCACCTCATTCTAGTTATCGAGGTCGTTATGAGACTGACGAAGAAACGTTCAAAAGGTAGGAACGAGAGGTGAAGGAGGACCGTAGGGCCAAGAGGGAAAGAAGGAAAAGGCAAGCCAAAGAGAGGTTATCCTCTGAACAAACCAATGAAAAAAATAGTCATAAGATAGTCACGGCTCCTCCTTGGCACCCTTCTACCTCATATTGAATCTCAGCTTCCTCTTAGTCAATAAGCTCCCATTTCAAAGTCCTTGATTGCTGCCTCTCCTCTACATTTTAAGGGAATCTCCGCTCCTTTGTCTTCTCTTCTGACCACCTTGCCTCGTTCGCAAGCTGCTTTTCCTGACCTCTTTCTGTAGGGTGTAATGTTTGACAAGACATCGAAAACATCCCGAAGGAAGAGGTAGACCAGGATCTCCAAAAGGTTCAAAAGTATGTTGACCAGGGAAATAAATGGATGAAGCTCTGCTATGTTCTTTCCAAGGTCAACAAAATCAACCATTCAAATATCGCCTCCTTCGATCCCGAGAAGAAAACTTACGACAACATCATCGTAGAGTTAAAGGGGAATTAGGTAAAATGAATGCTGAGAGAGACTTCGCCCTCAAATCCAAAGCTGGTGCCGAGAGTTTGATGACTGAGATGAGGAAGGCCCACAACGATACCATGATCCTATTGCAGAACACGTTATAGTATGCCCATAAGGGGAGGCATCACCTTGAAAATGAAAATTACTGAGAAGGACTTCACCATCACTGAAAGGAACAAGGTCATTCGGGCCTGAGACCAAACTATTGAAGAGTAGACGGTTGAGATTCAGAGATTTCGCAAGGCGAATGAGAAGCTTGCTGACGAGCATCTTCTGGTTATGGCTGAAAAGTTGGAGGCGAGATTGAACATGAGATCATCATGTAAGAGCTAAAGGAACTGAAGGAGGCACTAGTCAAGGAGCGAGAAGAGTTGAATAATGCTCTCTGGTACTTCTATGCAAGCGCGGTTATACATAAGAATCTGAAGTGGCTAGGAAGCACATACGATGAAATCCTTGCAGACGCCTGGGAAGAGGTGCTACGTTGCTCTAACGCAGCCGGTGAAGGCCTCATCGAGGAGAAACTCATAATGAAGTACCTCGATGTAGACGATATAATTAAACTCGAGAAGTGAAAAACCATACTAGCTGCTGGTGATGCCGATGCTGTGGCTGCTGCTGCTGTCGAGGCTTCTGCTGGTCCTAGCATATTAGGTCCAGTGGAATCATTAATTCCAAAATCCAAAGAGCGTATGCCTGATATTCCAAAGTGCAAGGGGGCTAGCTCAGTGGCCAACCAAGTCGTCTCATCTCCTGCATCGACTACTCTCGTCAAGTCATACATTCCTCCCTTCGTTGACCAACAAATTCAATACTTTCATGAAGAGGGCAAATTTTCCAATTCTCCTTTTTTTCAGTTGACTCCGGGCGAAGGAATATATCTTGTTTCATCTATGTTCGAAAAACTTTAGTTCTCGCATGAATCCATCACTGACCTTTATCATTTTTTGTCAACTTGTAGGCCAACCACATCTTCCTCCTCCGCTTCCAACTACTCAAGGCTTGGGTTTTATTGCTATTTTCTCTACGTCAACCTCCATTTCCATAGGACTTGTCTCTTCCGTTTCTCCCTCCACCTCTATCCCAGACCCTAATTCTGAGAAAATAGAGGCTTTGGAGATCTTGTAGGATGTACTTCTATCCCAGGTGGAGGACCTTGTCATCACCAGTGTCGTAGACCTAACCGACCATTGTTCAATGTCAGAGAGGATGAAGGCTGATTTTGGAAAGATTATGGTCAAGACCGAGCCTGGCACCAGAAAGCCTACTACTTCTACTCATACAAGCCCAACTTCCAAGCTACCCACAATTAAACCGAGGCCGCCAAAACTCAAGATTAAATCCTCCAAGACTTTCGCTGGGATGACTGCCAGTGTGCCCCATGCCACAATTGAAGGAGAGACTACCCATTCTAAAGGTGACACTCCTAAAGAGGGGAAGACCAAGGGTAAACAAAAGCATAAGAGGCACGCTCGTAGCTCCGATTAAAAGGGCAGTAAGAGAGGGAAGAAAAAATAGATGATTCCTAGAGCTTATAGGTATGGTATCTTGTTTTTTGTTGTGTCTTTTTGTTGAAAACATGTCGCGTTTGTGTGCGAATGGCCCCCGCTACCTTTGTATATAAAAAATTGAAGGATCACCTTTAGCTTTGTAATCCCTCTTCCATTTACTTTTCCATATTTTATATGATGTGCCTACTTATGAATAACTACCTGAATATATAATATAACTACTCATATTGCAATTTTCCTACAATATATATATGTCTACTTCTGTGCAATGCATTTATCTACTGCAACTCTATGCATGTAAATAAAATTATTGTAATCACTTTGGTTATGTTCTATTATTTAGCCGTGTTTATCGTTGCTAAAGTTATCCGTTTGGCGAAACAGAACTATGATTGAACCAACTGCATGGTTATTCCTATTTTGAATAGGTCAAGTTTCCTTCAACCGATTTTTACCGTAAGTAGTCCCTATCGTCAGGGAGCATCAACTGTAATATTCACTTCCTATTTATATATTTTCACCGCAAATAAAATCCAGTTCATGGAGACTACTTTTCCAAATGCCCAAATCTGAGTATTAGTAGGAGATAACACAGCGGGGCTAACTATATGATTGTCCTCGGTCCGATTGCACTTTCCCACTCCTAATCCTGGACCGAAAGAGTCCAATAATATCTATCCTGGATTTCAAATGACTATCCTCACATATCCTCAACGAAGTGTGTCTCGCTAGTTTATTGGAGCTATCATGGAAATTCGGCTCGTACCTCAGTTCCTATCCCCAAGAAATGACGGTTTAGTTGCTTGATTTCGAGCACTCCATCTTAATACTGCCGACTTCAGGACAATAGTCGATGCTTGAAAGTTGGGGTTGAATTATCCGATTAACTCCTACATGGTATCTTCTTCTCGATGTATACAAACTCTGGACAATGGCAAATTCCTGAAGGTCGAGGTCAAATTATCTGATCCACCCTTGAGTGATTTTTCCTTCTAGATGTCACCAATCTTCAGGCGATACAAGATTCCTGAAGGTTGGGATCAAATTATCCGATTGACCTTAAGTTATTTTTCCTTTCTTGACATTGCCAATCATCGGGCAATGCCAGACTCCAGAATGTTGGGGTCAAATTATCTGATCGACCCTTAAGTGAGTTTTCCCTTTCTAATGTCGCCATTCTCCGAGCAAGGCCAGATTCCTAAAGGTTGGGGTCGAGTTATCCGATCAACCCCTAAACGGTATTCCTTCCTAGCATCACCAATCTCTAGACAATGCCACATTCTGGAAGGTTAGGGTCGAATTATCCGATCGACCCCTAAGGGAGTCTTCCCTTCTTTACGTTGCCAATCTCCAAGAAACACTAGATTCCCGAAGGTTGGGGTCAAATTATTCGATCGACCCCTAAGTGAGTTTTTCCTTCCCGACGTTTCCAATCTTTAAGCAATGCCAGATTCCTAAAGGTTGGAAACGAATTATCCGATCGACCTCTAAAACTATGCTCCTCGACCATGATCCAAGGCCTGAGGAGCATGTTCCTTGTCGTACTGCTAATTGCGCGGTACGGGAATTTTTCTTATAAGAACATAGTTCAATTAGTTCGAGAAGCTAATTATTAAAGACAAAGAACATGGTAAGTCCTACCTTATTATACTGCCCCAGAAACCTTGGGTGGCTTATTTGCGAAAATAAACTAAGATAGGCTAAGTGTAGTAGCGCCACAGCAAATCGTTGTTCCATATGCATGGGGATTGGAATTCAATCATCAGTTGCAAGCTTGAAAGTTCCATCTCCGAGCTTCTGATCGTTTGCATAGGGTCCTTCTCAATTTGGAGAAGTGCCCCCATACCTAGGAGAACTCGTTTCAAAATGAGATCCCCTACCTCAAAAGTACAATTTCATACCTTGGCATTGAAAATTCTGCTACTCTTCTTTGGTAAGTAGTCACTCTTAATTCTGCTTTTTCTCTTTTCTCATCAACCAAATCGAGGGACACAAGTAAGAGTGCCTTATTCGCCTCTGGATTGGAGTATCTTTTACGATGGGAAGGGACTTTCGATTCTATTATGATCATAGCCTCTGACCCGTATACCAAAGTGAACGGTGCATGTCCAGTTGCTGACCTGTGGGTCATCCTATAAGCCCATAATGCTAGTGGAAGCTCGTCAACCCAATTGCCTTTGGCTCTCATAAGCAGCCTTTTCAAAGTGGACTTGATGAATTTTTTCATCGCCTCCACTTGTCCATTTGCATGTAGATGTGCTACCGCTAAAAAGCTCTTCTTGGTTCGGTACCGTTTGTAGAAATCCTTGAACTCCTTACTTTCGAATAGAGTTTCATTGTCCATTACGATCTTTTGAGGTACTCCAAACCTACAAATGATGTTATTCATCATGAAGTTGATCACTTTTTTGTTATGATCGTGGCAAGCAGTTCCGCTTCTACCCACTTCTGAAGTAGTTCACTGCGACTATCACATATTTAGCTCCTCCTTTCACGATTGGTAGCACAACGACTAAATCAATTCCCTAAACCACAAATGGCCATAGACCAACCATTTGTGTAAGTTCTATAGATGGGGCTGTCAGAATCTTTGCAAATTTCTAGCACTATTCGCACCGTCTGGTGTAATCAGCCGTGTCATGATTTATTGTTGGCCAGAAATAACCATAGCGAAGTACCATTTTAGCTAGAGTCTGGCCCCCGATGTGATCATCAAAACTGCCCTCATGTATTTCCATAAGGATCTACCTAGCTTCATCCCTAAATACTCACCAAAGAAAGGGTAAAGAATCCTTGTCTATACAGTACTCCTTCTTGTATCATGAATCGAGGTGCTTTTCGAAGGAGTTTCTTCCATTCATTTCTGTCTCTCGGTTGAATTCCCCTAAAATATGATCCTAGATTGGTGTAATCCATGACTCCTCTTCTTCTATAGTCTTCCAAATCCAATTGACATCCATTTGATCGATACTTGGAGCCGTTGAAACCTCCACTGGAACTAGACCCATCATTTGTGATTCCCTAGAACTAGCCAGCTTAGCAATGAATCAGCTTCGCATTCTCTTCTCTGGCTTAGTGTGCAATCGTATAATGTTCTATGTCATCCAACAGTTCTAGTGTTTTCATCAGGTAAGGGGCTAGTCTCGCGCCTTTAGCAAGATATTCCTTTCTTACTTGACAAACCATGAGTTGGGAATCAATGAATATGTGCATCGTCCTTATTCCCAGCTGCTTAGCTATCTTCGATCTTACACAATGCCTCGTATTCAATCTCATTGTTAGTTGCAGGAAACTACAATCTTAGTGTTTAGAAAACTGAGCGTCCCTCCGGAGATACTAGCACTCCTACGTCTGAACTATGTTAATTCAAAGCTCTATCTACGAATAGTTTTCACTTAGGAAGTGTACCCACATCCTCTTCTTCTTCCCATCATGCAGGGTAAACTTGGCGATGAAGTCCGCCAATGCCTGCCCGTTTATCGCTCTTCTTTGATGGTAGGTAGTGTCATACTGGCTCAACTCTTTGTTCCAATTCAGTAGTCTTCCCGAAGTCTAGGGTTGTACGATACCTAGTTCAAAGGCTGGTTTGTTGGTATCTTGATTGGATGGGCTTGAATATATGGTCACAATTTCCTAGAGGAAATCAGCAAATAATACGCAAGTTTCTCCAACTTTGGATAGTTCTTTTCAACTCTAGTAAACCGCTTGCTAATATAGTAAATCAGTTTTTGAATCCTTGCCTTCTCACATACTGGTGCTGCACTTAGCACGTGAGGAGACGCTGCTAAATAAACAAATAAATCCTCCCCATTTAGGAGTTTATATAAAATCGATGGTTTCTCCATGTTCCCCGGCAATTCTTCGAAAGTGTTATAATAATCCTAACTCCACTCAAAGTTTTTCTTGCCTTTCTTAAGGGCGTCAAAAAAGGGTATGCATTTATTTGTTGCCGTTGAGACGAACCGACTCAAGGTAGCGATCTTCACATTCAAGTTGTGTAGTTGTTTCTTCATAGTTGGGGCAATTTCATTCCTCAAGGCGCTAATCTACTCTGGATTGGCCTCGATGCCCCTCATATTTACAATAAATCCCAAAAATTTCCCCAATGCTACCCCGAAAGAACATTTCAACGGATTCAGCTTCATTCCATATTTTCGTAAGACTTCAAACATCTCTGAAAGGCCATCCAAATGGTTCTGAGATACCCGTGATTTCGCAAGCATGCCATCCACATACACCTTCATTGTTCTTCCAATTTGATTCTTGAACATAGAATTTACCAACCTTTGGTAAGTAGCTCCGAGAATTCTTCAAACCGAATGGCATTTCTTGATAGTAGTATAATCCTAAATCCATTATAAAGCTAGTATTCTTCTAATCCGATATATGCATCGGAATCTGGTTATAGCCTGAATAATGTCCATAAATGAGAGAAACTCATGTCCTGTAGTTCCGTCCACCAGTTGGTCAACCTTGGGCAAAGGAAAGATGTCCTTCAGGCATGACATACTCAAATCCAAGTGGTCCATACACGTTCGCCATTTTCCATTTGACTTCTTAACCAACAAAGGGTTGAATACCCAATCATGGTATAAAGCATCTCGGATAAAGCCATTCGTCGTCAGCTTATCCACTTCCTCCTTTAATGAAGTGGATTGCTCCGGACCCAGGCTGCCTTTTTCCTGTTTTACTGGTGTGAAATTAGATCAATATTCAGTGCGTAACACACTATCTTCGATGATATCCCGCACATATCTAAATGCATCCAAGCAAACACATCCAAATTTCCTTAAAGGAAATTAACCAATTCTTTCCCCAAGTTAGCATTGAGCCAAGATCCAATCTTCAGGACCCGAGTGGGATCATCCATATTGATTGGAACATTCACCGTCAGCTCAGCCGATGATGGTTGCCCATCCTCTGACTTCTTCCTAGGATCCACAGCCTTGTTAAACCCGCTATGGTTCCCAAGCTAGGTCTAGGCTTTAGTTGCTATGCTTGTGAATTGCGGATGTGGAGACTCTTCTCCATATCCTTGCTATTCTCACGTCGTTTCGCTTCTATTAGTTCCGCAACGTAACATTCCCTTCTAGTGCTTTAGTCTCCTCTTACCAATCCAACCCACTCCCCATGGGGAACTTCATCATTAAACACAAAGGATCCAGTGATATTTTAAAATCCACAAGGGCCGGATGTCCCAAAAAGGCATTATATGCTAAGTATTCATCTACTATAACAAATTTCTGAATCTAAATTAGCGTGCGATCTCCTTCGCCCAATTCCATAGGTAGATCAATCGTCCCAATCGAAAGTTTCGCTTTTCCCGTAAACCCTTGAATTTTTGTTTTACAAGTTGTCAACTTCTTCATTTTAATCTTCATATGATCGAATGTTTTCTTGAACAGTATGTTCATAGAACTTCCAATATCTACTGAGACCTGCCATACTATCGTCGGTCCTATATCTACCATTACTAACATGGGGTTGAAAGTTGGTGCTTCGACTCCATTTGCATCAATATGCTTGAATATGGTGTCATTAGTTATCATCCTTTGTTGTTTAACCATAGCTCCATCTTCTACGGCAAAGCAATCCTCCTACTATACGTGCTTTAGTGAGCAAATGTACCGTTCCATCTCCCTCCAGATTTTCTCTGTTGGATGGGGTCCTCCGGTTATGGCGTTGATAATTAATTTCCTATTATTATGCATATGCCTTTCTTCGCTTGGTCAAGGTTGATTCCTTAGGCAGGCGGCCCTTGGGGTCTCGCAGCTTGACCACCTTCCTGTGGCTCTTTAACATACTACTAGAGCTTATTTTTCCCTATCAGTTCTTCAATGAGATCCCTCAAATGTCGGCACTTCATGTTGTGTCCGTGAGTTTCATGGAAACGACAAAACTTTCTAGAGCGCCTTTCTTGGTCGCCTTTCTCCTGGGTGGCTTTTTATGTCGTTCCATTCCTTAAGTAGCAAGATATATATTTTCCAGTGTATCGTTCAGAGGTGTATAATCTTCTGATTTATATTCCTCAGGCATTTCTTATTGTCGTTACGCCTACCATCAGGGCCTTGTTCCTTTTCTTCTAGTTACTAGAGTTTCAAACATTAACTGCCATGTTACCAGAGCTTTCTCCAGCTTGTTTAATAGCCACATTGCTCTGGATAACTTCTTTCGAATTTCTATCACCGACCTTTCCCGAGGCTAGACTCGCCTCTTCCGATCGCAGGAACTAGTTAGCCTTCCAATGAAACTCTTCCATAGTCATAGGTTGTTTCATTTTCAGCCATCTACCGAAATTCATATCCGGGTGTATGTCTCAGACCAGTGCCATAAATACCAGATCCTCTTTCGGATTGCTTACTTATGTAACAGCAATATTGAACCAGTTCAAGTACCCCTTTAGGGACTCCTTAGGTCCTTGAGAAAACTCGACAAGGACATCATGTCCTTAGGCCGAGCTGCGTGGAGCCAAAACTGCTTCATGAACTTTCTTTCTAACTCATCAAAAGTCGATATGGATCTCGATGCAAGCCTTGTGAACCACATTAATGCAACTCCTTACAAGAAGATATGAAAGTGTCTACGCGAACAACATCCGTCGCCCTGGCACCGTCCATGTGCCATTCATACTTGAGTAAATGTTGTCTAAGATCAGTAGTCTCGTTGTACGATGGCATTGTCAACATTGTAAACTTCTTGGGATATTCTTCTCTCATAATGTTCTTCATGAATGGGGTTCTGCTTGGTGCGGTGCCCCAATCCTTGTTCTTTCTTCCTTTATTTTCCTCTACCAACCATTTAACCAAACCTACAACGCATTCCTCGTTGTCATGGTATTTCAAAGGATGACGGTCAAGAGTTACAATGAGTGTTTGACTCTATAAACAATCTTGGTTTGCTCACTGATGTCTATGTCCTCCAGACTCTGGAAGAACCACTCCTCCAGTTTTTCGTTGATGCCTGGTTGGTTCTGCTATAGTTGCTTGAACTTCAACTCTATTAGCTACGACATTCGGTTTGTATTCACCATCGTCAAGTCGCAGATCATCTTCTGGGTAAGACAAATTCAAAGCTTCAACTCCATGTCCCCCACGTCTTCCAGAATTCCTCTTGGTACCGACCCAATTTTGGTCGGCACCAAGTGGTTTTCTTTTTGGGAGAGCACTTCTGCTTCCTCTAGTAAGCTCTTTTGTTGGTCTAGCAACTACTTATTTTTGCTTTCCTTTTCCATTTCACCTATTTTGACCAAAAACAGACGAGTTCTTATCTTCAGACCTAGGGGAGAAGCTTCTCTCCTAATCCTTTGCGGTTGCTGCGTCAGCAGTTGTAAGTTCTACGGGGTGGATCGTGTAGTGTATATGCAAGTATATGTGACAAAATATATGATGCAACTAAAACAATGATAATCTAGGTAACTATAGAATAAGCACACCAGGATTTTATACTGGTTCGGACCTCCCGTCCTACGTCCAGTCCCAAAGCTCCCCTTTGGAATTCGACTATCAAACACCCTCGCTTCGCCTGGATGAATAGGCTTGGTTACAATAGCTTGTTCTTGTCAAATGTGTGTTCTATAACACAGATATTGACTAATAAGTACAAATGCTTCCACTATATATCTGGTGAATATTGTCTGTGAAGAACTGAATATATGGAAGAGTGAAACACAAGTATAGATTGCTAGAGATCAAGAATATAATAGAGTATGTAAGTAGAGAGCGTAAGTAAGTAAGGTGAGTGTTCTCTTGATTCTTGATGATATATATAGTTGTAGAGAGGTTTCTTGAGTAGTTGCATCCATTAACAAGTGCTCTATAGTTGCTTCTATTAATGATGAAGAGTTGCAGCAAAGAGAAGCGAAGATGTCTATTCAGATCTGACAGTTGAAGTTTAAATTTAAATCCCGAGTTTGAAATCAGACGCCTGGTATTTGTATCAGACGTCTGATACGATATATTTTTGTACATAGTAGATTTTCAGACGTCTGAGTGCATCTACCAGACATCTGGTTCTGTCTGTTTTGTTGTTCCAGAGGACTTTTTTAGACGTCTGGCTTGTGCACCCAAACGTCTGAAAATTGTGCATGTCTGTTTTGTGCATCTTTCTTGTTGCTTCTTTGATCTTATCGACTTGTAGTCTCTTGTATCGTTCTTTGAGCCTTGTTCTTGTCTTTCTAGTGATGTTGCTCTAGCAAGTTCCTGTATATATACATATATATGTAAATTTGATTTTCATTGTATAGTTGTTGTCATTAAAACCATGGATTTGATTTCCTAACAATCTCCCCCTTTTTGATGATGACAACTATACAATGTACTTATATATAATTTTTATAAATCTACCCCTGGATATGTGCTTTCCATTATCTCTCCCCCTTTGTCATTATCAAAAAAGAATGAGGGAATTATGTTTGCAAATTCCAAATATTTTCCTTTTGTTTCTCCGAGTACCTGCAATAAATAAAAATCATTTTTTGGCACCCACTTACTATGTTAGGGTCCGGGGGGTTAGGTCTGGAAACCATACCCATTTGGGTGTGGTTGAACATTTATAAATATAATTTTCATTATTAACTACCATATCAAAATAATCATCAATGTATTTTTCTCTATTTTTCCAATTAACAGGAACCCAAATACTTGGATAATTTTTATTCATATTTTCGTTCAATGATTTTGTACTTCTAGAGAAATTATAAACATTATTGGCCATAGAAGTATTTGAATTTCTCTAAGAATTTGATCTAGACTTTACTCGAAATTTAGTACTAGCACTAACATTTTTTCTATACATGAAAGTGTATCTAGTGCTATTTCTACGATCAGTTTTATTATATCATAAACCACTTTTGTCATGTAAAGGTCTAGAACTAGATAAAATCTTGTTTAAATCGTTTTGACCTTTTTTAAATTTTGTGACTTCAGCGTTAAGTTTATCAAATTTAGCTATGAAGTCAAAATTATTATTTTCAAAAGAAATATTACTGTTTTTCAAAATATCAATTTGCTTGTTTAATTCAGAATTTTCCCTTTTTATCGTACAATTCTCATTTTCGAGAAGAAAAATTCGAGATTCTGAATTATCTGAAGATGATTGTAATAAATCATATTGTCTTTTCAAATCCGTAATTTCTTTTGAAAAAATTTCCTTTTCTTTATCAAAGATAGTATTTTTATTTTGCAAAACATTGATTTCCTCTAAAAGATCATTGTTTTTATCTTCTAACTGCTCATTTTCCTTTTGTAGGAAATCTTTTTGTGAAACAAGTTCTTTTACGGTATTTTCAAAACATTTAGTTTGTTTTATCAAAAATTTATTTTCCTCTTTTAAACTGGAAATTTCTTGCTCACAATCTTTTAACTTTTTTAAAGCAATTCTATTAACTTTATTCAAGGTTTTATAATCTTTTAATAATTCATCATGTGCTAACAGAAGATCTTTATATAAAGAATCTAAGCATACTAATTGTGATCTGAGTTTAGCCAAGAAGCATTTGTTTTTTTTCTCCTTTGATTCTTCTTTATTGCTTTTCCTTTTCCTATTGCCTTGACTTGATCTCTTTATAGCCATTTATTCTAGGATGTTGTTACGATCTCTAGAATCCCAAGCTCTGATACCAATTGTAAGTTCTACATGGTGGATCGTGTAGTGTATATGCAAGTATATGTAACAAAATATATGATGCAACTAAAACAATAATAATCTAGGTAACTATAGAATAAGCACACCAGGATTTTATACTGGTTCGGACCTCCCGTCCTACGTCCAGTCCCAAAGCTCCCCTTCGGAATTCGACTATCAAACACCCTCGCTTCGCCCGGAGGAATAGGCTTGGTTACAATAGCTTGTTCTTGTCAAATGTGTGTTCTATAACATAGATATTGACTAATAAGTACAAATGCTTCCACTATATATCTGGTGAATATTGTCTGTGAAGAACTGAATATATGGAAGAGTGAAACACAAGTATAGATTGCTAGAGATCAAGAATATAATAGAGTATGTAAGTAGAGAGCGTAAGTAAGTAAGGTGAGTGTTCTCTTGATTCTTGATGATATATATAGTTGTAGAGAGGTTTCTTGAGTAGTTGCATCCATTAACAAGTGCTCTACAGTTGCTTCTATTGATGATGAAGAGTTGCAGCAAAGAGAAGCGAAGATGTCTATTCAGATCTGACAGTTGAAGTTTAAATTTAAATCCCGAGTTTGAAATCAGACGCCTGGTATTTGTATCAGACGTCTGATACTATATATTTTTGTACATAGTAGATTTTCAGACGTCTGAGTGCATCTACCAGACGTCTGGTTATGTCTGTTTTGTTGTTCCAGAGGACATTTTTAGACGTCTGGCTTGTGCACCCAGAAGTCTGAAAATTGTGCATGTCTGTTTGTGCATCTTTCTTGTTGCTTCTTTGATCTTATCGACTTGTAGTCTCTTGTATCGTTCTTTGAGCCTTGTTCTTGTCTTTCTAGTGATGTTGCTCTAGCAAGTTCCTGTATATATACATATATATGTAAATTTGATTTTCATTGTATAGTTGTTGTCATTAAAACCATGGATTTTATTTCCTAACAATCTCCCCCTTTTTGATGATGACAACTATACAATGTACTCATATATAATTTTTATAAATCTACGGGGTGGATCGTGTAGTGTATATGCAAGTATATGTGACAAAATATATGATGCAACTAAAACAATAATAATCTAGGTAACTATAGAATAAGCACACCGGGATTTTATACTGGTTCGGACCTCCCGTCCTACGTCCAGTCCCAAAGTTCCCCTTCGGAATTCGACTATCAAACACCCTCGCTTCTCCCGGAGGAATAGGCTTGGTTACAATAGCTTGTTCTTGTCAAATGTGTGTTCTATAACACAGATATTGACTAATAAGTACAAATGCTTCCACTATATATCTGGTGAATATTGTCTGTGAAGAACTGAATATATGGAAGAGTGAAATACAAGTATAGATTGCTAGAGATCAAGAATATAATAGAGTATGTAAGTAGAGAGCGTAAGTAAGGTGAGTGTTCTCTTGATTCTTGATGATATATATAGTTGTAGAGAGGTTTCTTGAGTAGTTGCATCCATTAACAAGTGCTCTATAGTTGCTTCTGTTGATGATGAAGAGTTGCAGTGAAGAGAAGCGAAGATGTCTATTCAGATCTGACAGTTGAAGTTTAAATTTAAATCCCGAGTTTGAAATCAGACGTCTGGTATTTGTATCAAACGTCTGATACGATATATTTTTGTACATAGTAGATTTTCAGACGTCTGAGTGCATCTACCAGACATCTGGTTCTGTCTGTTTTGTTGTTCCAGAGGACTTTTTCAGACGTCTGGCTTGTGCACCCAGACGTCTGAAAATTGTGCATGTCTGTTTTGTGCATCTTTCTTGTTGCTTCTTTGATCTTATCGACTTATAGTCTCTTGTATCGTTCTTTGAGCCTTGTTCTTGTCTTTCTAGTGATGTTGCTCTAGCAAGTTCCTGTATATATACATATATATATATTTGATTTTCATTGTATAGTTGTTGTCATTAAAACCATGGATTTGATTTCCTAATAGCAGTGCTGTGCTTGCATCCATCTTCTCCATCAAAGCTTTCTGACTGTTAACCAACTTCTAATTCAGTTCCTGCATCATCTTATCAAGCTCAACCTTAGTAAGCACTTTATGTTGAGTAGATGGTTCTGGTACTGCTTGTTGGTTACTAACTTTAATTTGGTAAGCATTTCTTTGATCACCACCAACTACTGCTCCTGAAGATTCTGGATCTCCTTGGCGCCATTGATTTCTATTAGCAAGTTTCCAAATTCTTCAAAGCAAATCTTCTGGGTTTAACCACTGGATATCTCCAAATTCAAAATAGCAAGCTAGATCTAGTCCTGGGTCGGATCTCTCAATGAAAGCACCAAAATGTTGACACTATAAGTGGCACAACACCCAAAAACCTATTGAAATATTGAGATCTAACAGATAATGTAAGAAAATTAAAGAACGCATAAGAATTCCTATAGTGGTTCAGCAATCTCTAGCCTAACCACTGTTATCTTTATTGATTATTGATTTGGAAGAGAATTTAAGAGGATTAAAGATATTTATAAGCCACGGGTACAAAGGATTGATAGGTTCTTAAGCCTAAAACTGCTAACAATGTCTGCCTTGGTGACTATGGTGAAGAGGGATGGGAGATAAAGAAGATGGAGTGCAAAAAAGTCATGTTTCTATAGCTATAGGGTCTATATTTATAGGACAATTAGCTAGTAGAGTTATTGGCCCACTAATCTTCAAGGTCAAAACTCGAGTCTAGTATTTAGAAGAGAATGCGAGGTCCCAAATCCCCATGAAAACATCTCAGTACCGAGAGGAACCTCTCGATACCGACTGGTTAGTTTGGAGGTATATTCCTTCCTTCTTCTTCTACTCAACCTCCTATCTTTGATTCATTGTATTCCAAGCACTTTTTGATAGTTGAAGTTCTTTAGACAATTTTCTCGATACTTCTTGTCTTTTATGGCTTTCTTTTCTTTCTTCTCGAGAACCTTGGAGTTACTCGTCTACTCATTAGGAGAAGTACTTCATGAGAGTCACCTAATATTGTGCTTCAAGTCAAGGGGTTCAGGAGGTACAAAATGGAATAAAATGCTCTGGTATTGAGTGATTTCTCTCGACACCAAGTGGTCCACCTTGGTCCCTTACCTATGAAACTTATTGAGTTTCATCTTCCTGCCCTTTTAAGCATGTTTCTAAGTTTATGAATCGTTTTGTCTTCGTTTTGATGTTCTAACTTCTATTGAAAATCTGTTTGGTCAAAAAGCCGATTAACAACTACTAAGTTAAAATTTGCAGAAAATTGTCTACACCTAAGTTGTTTTCTAAAAAGGACAAACTCACCGGACCTAGCTACATTGACTAGCTAAGGTCGAAAAAGATAACCTTAACTTATGAACGTCTTTGGTTGTCGATAACTGAACCTCCTAAGGTTAGATTTGCAGATGATGTAGACCTCGAAGTACGATTAGCTTATAGGAAATGGGTTTCAGACCTTGAAATTTCCTAAGTTTTCATGCTTCCTACGATAGACAAGCCATTCTAGAAGTAACACGAAAACATGTCTACCTAATTGATAGTATGAAAGTTCTATTTGGCGAACAGTCCCATTCCGCATGGTACGAACTTACAAAGAAACTCTTCGATACCAAAATGACCAAGGAATAGAAAGTATATGAATACGTTTTAATGATGAAAGTTAATATTGATAGACTTTCATAGTTAGAGGTAACGATAAGCAACAAGATGCAAGTACATATGATCCTTCGGTCCCCAACTCCCCAGTATGAGTTATTCATATTAAATTATAATATGAACAAGTTGAACGTAAGTCTCCTGGAGCACCTCAATATGTTGAGGTTTGTAGAGTCTTCATCTAAGGATTATGGGGCTATTCTTGTTGTTAAGTGAAACATATCATCTTTAAAAGGTTTGAAAAAATGGAAAAGAGATAATAAGAAGAACAAGAAGACTGCTCTGGTTGATAAGGGTGAATGTCATCACTGTTAGAAGAAAGGTCGCTAGAAATAGAATTATTTAGAGTACTTACAGATTGTCAAAGAAAAGAAACATGATGGTTTTTCTACTTCTACAGATATACTTATGATTCAAAACTGTGTTACAATCAAAAAATTAACTTGGATTTTAGATATTGGATTAGGAACTCACGTCTGTAATTTGTTATAGGGGCTTAGGAATATGCATAATGTGGCAAAGAGAGAGATGAGGCTTCATATTCCTGATGGATCTATAGAAGATGCAATGACAATAGGAGATTTTCATTTAAGTTTGACTAGTATATTAGATTTGATATTAAATAATTGCTATTATGTAAAAGACTTTATTTATGGGATTATTTCCATGTCAAGACTGTCCAAGACTAGTTATATTTTTCACTATGCTAATAATATTATGAACATTATGTTAGATGATAATAACGTCTATGATGGTATTTTAGATAATAGAATTTATGTGATTAATACTAATTATGTCTATGCTATGAGTAATTCTTGGAATGATGATGGAAATAAAAATTATCTTTGGCATTGTAAACTAGGTCATATAAGTGAGAAACAATTACACAAATTAAAAACTAAGGGTTTTCTACTGCCATTTTATTCTGAATCATTTGGTACGTGTGAGTTGTATCTCAAAGGTAAAATGACCAAGCACCCCTTTAGTAGGAGCAATGAGAGAGTTAATGATATCTTAGGTCTTGTACATAGTGATGTATATAGCTCGATGCCTATAGTAACTAAAGATAATTGTTTCTATTTTGTAATCTTTATGGATGATTTATCAAGACTAGGATATGTGTACCTTATGAAGAACATATTTGTTGCCTATGAGAAATTTATTGAATATAAAAACGAGGTTGAAAATCAAACGCGTCGAAAGATTAAAGTACTTCGATTCGATTGAGGAGGCGAATGTTAACCCGCCTTTTGGCAAGGCCGTGAGTAGGCGGATTTAACTAAATCGACTACTCGTTTGTCAAGATTGGAATACGATAGGTTTGAGTTGGTTGGATGGATAGATGATCGGTCATGGATTGTTCGATGTGAGTCATTCGGCTAGGGTGCCTCGAAGATGGCTCAGTCATATTTTGTTCGGCCAGGGAGAGGAGGTCATGCGTGGATCGACATAATGGTGTGGTTCGGCCTTGGTGATGTGGCTCGGTCTTGGTGGGGTCATCCGTCCTTGATGATGTGGTTCGGCCTTGGAGGCATGGATCGGTCTAGATGGTGTCGTTCGGCCTGAGAGGTAAGGATCGATCGAGGAGTGAAGAGGAGGCATGGTTCGGTCAGGATGGGTCATTCGGTTTGGGAGGTCTGGATCGGCAGGAAGGTATGGACCGGTATGGTGGTGTGGATCGGTCTTGGTAGATATGGTTTGGTCAAGGTGGGTCGGCCAGGATGGTTCGGCACGTGTGGTTTGGCATGCTTTGGGTTGGTCTGGATGAAGTGGATTGGACAAAGGAAGGAAACTAATGTCGTTCGATCGGAGGTGGTTCGACACGTGTGGTTCGGCATTTGAGTGGTTCGACCGTAGAGGGTAGGTCGGCATAGCAGAAGGTCGGTGTTTTAAGGACGGAGGTTCGGCATTGAATTACTTTGAGTCATGCCCGGGGGATGTGGATCGGCTTGCCTGGGTCGGTTGTAGTGTTGAGTTTTGGATGGACCATGGTATTGATGGGCCCGGATTACTCAGGAAGCCCAACAACTCAGGTTTCGTCTATAAATACAGCATGCGGGGCTTCAGAAAAAGGGATCTTCATTCGGTTTTCCTCTTACTTCCCCATTAAGGCTACTCTGCCATTATTGCTTTAAAAACTCTGGATTGTAACTGTAGTTGATTCTCATATCAATAACAAGGAAATTCCTAGAGTGGACGTAAGCCGGAGTCAGCCGAACCACTATAAATCCTCTGTCTTCACTGCTTTCTTTTTAATTTTTACTATCCTTCATATTTATACTCTCTACATACATTCTACATGTGATCTGTGACTGTGATTTGGTGCTTTCATTTGGATTTGGGTGTTAGTGACCAATTTTGGCGCTAACATTTTGGTGCTTTCAATGAGAGCGCTAGCACTCACGGATTCTGAAGCTTGGATTTTAGATTTAAAGGCTTAGGAACTTGGATTCTGGAGACTATGGAAAAGCAATCAACCAGGAGACAAAGGACGGAAAGGAGTCAGCAAGAGGGAAGTCAGGAGTTTTCCTCTAGACCTAATCAGGCATCCATCTACATTACTAGGGACGAAATGCAGATTATGATGGATTCTATGCAGGAGCAGTTGATGAAAAGGCAAGAGGAAATGATGCAGACACTTTTCAAACAATTTGGACAAGCAGGAACTGTAGGAGCTCAGATCCATGGAGTTAGATAAGAAGGACTCAACAGGCATGCAGATGGAGTGGCTCAGCAAGGGGTAGCCCCCAATCAGCAAACAACTATCAATCTGGATGGACCTAGACTCGGGGGCACACCACCAGGAAATGCTGGACCAATCCACGGAGGGATACCAGATGACGTTGCGCAGTCCGACGCCAACAGGAATACAAGAGTACGTGACGAAGAGTATGTACCAGAATTCCCCCGAGAACTTGGGGGAAGTTAGGAAACATGGATAGGGGGAAACCCTTGGTAGGTAACACTGGACTGGCTGACATCTTCAGACGAACCATTCGCGGAGGTCTAACAAACAGGGATTTGGAGGGAGTCAACAAAAGTCCGTTTACCCGGAACATTAGGATAGCTAGGAATCCGCCTGATTTCAAGCTGCCCACTCTGGAGGTATACAACGGTAAGACGGATCCTACTAACCATTTGATGAGGTACATGAGGCATCTGGAAGTGCTGGGGGCATCAGAGGAGGTTATGGCCTGATGTTTCCCCTTGTACTAGACCGATATAGCTGCTATGTGGTTCAGATAGTTGGAGGATGGATCTATTGGAACATGGACAGAACTGGTGGATAAGTTCTTAAGTCAGTTTCGAGTTCACATAAAAAGGCCGAACAATGTGATGACACTGACGTCGGTTAAACAGAGAGCAGATGAATCGCTTAGGACATTCTTAACTCGGTTTAATGCAGTAGTTGCTTCGGTGGATCGGCCGGATCCATCAATGGTTCTGATGGTTGCGGTATCAGGAGTCAGGGATAATTCGGATTTCAAAATATCATTGATACGGGACCCACCAATGGATCTCGGGGAATTCATTCACGAAGATGAGAGATTTCTTCGACAAGAGGATGCGTGTTTGGATATGAAATCCAAGGAAGTAAACATGGTTAAGGATGGAGGACCACCCGGTGAAAGCTCGGGTAAAGACAAGGATAAAGGGAAAAGGAAGCGATGGGGAGAACCAAAATTCTCCACTTACACAAGATTGAACGCAACATTAGAGCAGATATTCTTGGATACTCAGGATCGCCTTCCTTATCGAAGGCCGGCAAGGAGGGAACCCTCCGAACGTGAAAGGGCATCAGGAAGGCACTGTTTCTTTCATGACCTGAACGGGCATGATACTAACAGCTGCCGACATCTAAAGGATATAATCGAGGAGCATATAAGGAATGGTCAGTTGCGACAATATGTCAAAACTTGGAATGCGGCGGTGGAACAGGAGCAGCCACTGCCCACCCTGAACGACGATGGCGCGAGGCCCAGGAATGGTGGTCGGTTGGTCATCAACTGATCGTGAAGGTTTGGAATAAGTAACAAACTTTCGGCTAACGACTAAGTCGCTTACTCATGTACGGGAACAAAGATAACCCCTAGGCATGCTCTGAGATGATGATGAACCATGATGCCCTAGTTTGTGAAATCTATTTTTCCTTTTTGGCTTGGATACTTGTTTTTTTTCTGCTTTGGTTTTGGAGTTCGGTTTGAACTCCCGGTTTTGTTGGTTTTTTGGTTTGGATTTTGGTTTGGATGTTTGATTTTTGATATGAATTTCTGGTTGGATTTGAATTTCGGATCGGATTTTGATTGGATTTTCCTCTGGATTTTGGCTAAAAGGTCGTCGAGCATGGACAATGCTCGGCAAGGGTCCGGAGAGACCAAAATTCAGCCTAGGATTTAGGCCCCATATTGTCTATCACTTGTTATTTCAGGTCGTTGAGCATGGACTATGCTCGGCAAGGGTCTAGAGTGACCGGGATTCAGCCTAAGACTTAGGCCCCCAATTGTCTATCACTTGTTATTATATATCACCGAGTATCGATTACGCTTGGCAAGAACCCAAAGAGGTTACAGATTTGGATATTGGCTATGAACAGCCATGGGCATGGACCCAGAGTAGTCCCGGATTTGGATATCGACCCAAAGAGGTCATGGATTCGGTTACTGGTTATTGGATATGGATGGATTAGAGCTCGGCTATCGGATTCGGATTTGGTTTAGGATTTGGACCCGGTGAGGTCCCGGATATGGACTTTAGGACCCAGCGAGGTCCCGGCTTTGGATTTGGACCCGGCAAGGTCCTCGGTTTGGATTATCAGACCTGGAGAGGTCCTGGACTCGGATAAAATGATCCGGAGAGATCGTGGATTCGGTTAATTGATTTCAGATGGATTTGGAAATGGATGAGGATTTGGTTACTGGATAGGAATTGGATATCGACTCAGAGCAGTCGTAGATTCGGATAAGGATACGGCGATGGCACTTGGATAAAATGGATTGGATTATGGATCGGATGATATGGCTATGGATGACATATGGACTTTGGATATGGGATTTGAGGCTATTCAAAACACACCTTCCAATAGCAAGGCATGTTTTAGGAGGCAAATGTTAACCCGCCTTTTGGCAAGGCCGTGAGCAGGCGGATTTAACTAAATTAACTACTCATTTGTCAGGATTGGAATACGAAAGGATTGAGTTGGTTGGATGGATAGATGATCGGTCATGGATGGTTCGTGTGAGTCGTTCGGCCAGGGTGCCTCGAAGGTGGCTCGGTCGTATGTGGTTCGGCCAGGGAGAGGAGGTCATGCATGGATCGGCATACCGGTGTGGTGCGGCCTTGGTGATGTGGCTCAGTCTTGGTGGGGTCGTCCGGCCTTGATGATGTGGTTCGGTCTTGGAGGCATGGATCGGTCTAGATGGTGTCGTTCAGCTTGAGAGGTAAGGATCGGTCGAGGAGTGGAGAGGAGGCATGGTTCGGTCAGGAAGGGTCATTAGGTCTGGGAGGTCTGGATCGGTAGGAAGGTATGGACCGGTATGGTGGTGTGGATCGGTCTTGGTAGATATGGTTTGGTCAAGGTGGGTCGACCAGGATGGTTCGGCACGTGTGGTTCGGCATGCTTTGGGTTGGTCTGGATGAAGTGGATCGGACAAAGGAAGGAAGCTAATGTCGTTCGGTCGGAGGTGGTTCGGCATGTATGGTTCGGCATTTGAGTGGTTCGACCGTAGAGGGTAGGTCGGCAAAGCAGGAGGTCGGTGTTTTAAGGAAGGAGGTTCAGCATTGAATTACTTCGAGTCATGCCCAGGGGATGTGGTTCGGCTTGCCTGGGTCGGTTGTAGTGTTGAGTTTTATATCGGCCATGGTATTGATGGGCCCGGATTACTCAGGAAGCCCAACAACTCAGGTTTCGTCTATAAATACATCATGCGGGGCTTCAGAAAAGGGGATCTTCATTCTGTTTTCCTCCTACTTCCCCATTAAGGCTACTCTGCCATTATTGCTTTAAAAACTCTGGATTGTAACTGTAGTTGATTCTCATATCAATAACAAGGAAATTCCTGGAGTGGACGTAGGCCGAAGTCAGCCGAACCACTATAAATCCTCTGTCTTCACTGCTTTCTTTTTAATTTTTACTGTTCTTCATATTTATACTATCTACATACATTCTATCTGTGATCTATGACTGTGATTTGGTGCTTTCATTTGGATTTGGGTGTTAGTGACCAATTTTGGTGCTAACAGCGAATACGTTGGTAAGAACTCCAGCAGTACTCAAAAGATAATGGGATTGTCTCTCATATTACTCCATGTTATACTCTATAACACAATGGTGTTTCAAAGTGAAGGAACCAAACCCTAATAGATATGGTTCATTCCATGAAGGGTAAGGCCGAGTTGCCTCAACCCTATTAGGGATATGCACTAGAAACCACTGCAAATATGTTGAATTTGATGCCCACTAAATCTATACCTAAAACACCATATGGGATATGGTGTGGATAGAATCCTCAACTCAAGTATTTGAAGGTGTGGGATTGTCTGGCTAGCGTAAAGAATGTTGGCCCAAATAAACTCGAGGCAAGATCAGCGTTGTGTAAATTTATAAGATATGCTAAAAACTCAATGGCATATATTTTCTACAATACCAAGGAATAAAAGGTCAATGATTGTCGACCTACTCTCTTTATAGAAAAGTAATTATTATCAAAGGAAATTAACAATGAGATTATAAACGTGGATGAGATCTAACAAATTAATACTAAGGCCAAACTAGTAGGAGAACCAAATTCATCAGTCCATGAAAACACATATAATATTAGAAGGTCTAGTGGGGAATCTCATGCACCAGAGAGATACTATGATTTTCTCATAGATTGCAAGAAGGAGGACCGTGTCTTAGATGATAACACCCCTCTATCATTCCAATAAGCACTGTAGAGTAAAGACTCTACACTTTGGCTTAGAGCAATGAAATCCGAGATGGATTCCATGTATTAAAAAGTATGGACTTTGTCTGATATAACCGAAGGGATAAAAATCATCAACTACAAATGGATATTTTTGTAAAAACTAAACACAAATGGACAAAGAAACTTATAAGGCTAGGTTAGTTGCGAAAGGATTTCTTCAAGTTCAAGGTGTTGAATATGACGAAGCTTTTTTGCTCGTAGCAATGCTTAGGTTCATTTAGATAATGCTAGTCATTGCTGCATTCTATGACTATGAAATATGTCAAATGGACGTAAAGATGGCATTTCTAAATAGTGATTTAGAAGAGACTATCTATATATCGCAACTTAAGGGTTTCGAGGCTAGTGGGAGTGAGGGCAAGTCCTATAAGTTGTAAGCTCTATTTATGGACTTAAACAAGCTTTAAGGAATAGGAACAGGTGTTTTGATAAAGTGATCAAACTATTTGGTTTTTCATTAAATATCAAGGAAGATTGCGTAAACCAAAAGGAACAGGGAAATGCTATTGCATTTTTGGTCCTATACATTAATGATCTTCTGTTGATCGGCAATGACGTTTAGTTATTGCAATCAGTGAAATTTTGGCTTTCCAGGAACTTCTCCTTGAAGGATTTGGAAGAAGCAGCCTATATACCTGGTATAAAGATCTATATAGATAGATTTAAGAGGCTATTGAGATTGTCCCAACCCTATACATAGGTACCATACTAAAAAGGTTTGGAATGGATAATTCTAAGCATGGAAATGTTCCAGCATAATCTAGAATCGTCTTTTTTAAGAAGGACGCTCCTCAGACTGATGACGAAAAAAGCGTATGAAGAGGATATCGTATGCTTCGGCAATCGGTTCCATAACGTACGTTATGCTATGTACTTGACCAGATATAGCATACATATTAGGATGCTTAATCCATTACCAGTCAAATCCTAAAGAAAAGCATTGAACAATGGTAAAGTGTATACTAAAATATTTAAGAAATGTTAGGGACTTATTCCTAATATATGGGAATGGAGACCTTCTTATGAAGGAGTATGCCGATTCAAGCTTATAGAGTGGTATCGACAATAGTAAGTCAGTGTCGAGTTATGTTTTTACTATTAATAGTGGGGCTGTCAGTTGGAAATGTTCCAAAAAGGAAATGGTAGCAGATTCCACGATGGAGTCCAAGTACATCGCCCTTAATAAAGCAACTAAAGAAGCGTTCTGGATGCATAATTTTTTAAGCGAGCTCGGAGTGATTCCCTATAAAGAGAATCCAATGGCATTTTTTTGTGACAACAATGCGGCGATGTTGATCGCAAAAGAGCCTAGAGCACACAGTAAGTCATGACATATTCTTTGAAAGTTCCACATGATTAGGGAATTCATTGAGAAGAAAGAAGTCGTGATATTAAAGGTAGATACTAAGGACAATATAGCAGATCCATTCACGAAGGGACTAGCTCAGTCGTGTCTCCTCAAGCTGATCGAAGGGATGGGACTGAGATTCCATAATTGGCCTTAAGTGCAAGTGGTAGATTGATGGAGTTAAGGTTATGCCCTAGAGGCAATTTTGTAATTTATAGTAAAATTATTAATTTTGAAATAAATTGTCTTTTGAAATTTAAGGTGTTTCCCTTTTTGTTATATACTTGTTATAAGGTGTTCTAATTAATTAATTATTTAATTTAAGTGTATTTAATAGAAAATCCAGAAATGGTGTATTATGTGATAGTAGTTTCAAGGTGTTGTAATCATGAATAATTTATCACAATATAATAAATATACCATTTTAAATATTCCTCGTCAAGATGTATTGAGACCGAATATTGATACATCTATTGAGACTGGATCACTTAATGCTCTCCAAATGTTAAGCAATGTATTGCTCGTGGATGTTGGGGGTATCAAGGGGTTACTTACTGAAGTTATTAGATAACCATGGAATGACTCATTCGATATATTTTTGTTGGTTAAATAACTAACATCAAATAGAAAATATTGATATGATAATATTACACAATTCTCTCGACTTGAGAATACTATCGAGCTTCAATGTGAAAAGTACACTTTGATTTTATTTAAACCGTAATGCACCGTCCATCGAAAAACTATAATAGGGTCAAGTGGAAGCATTGGAAGTGAAACACTATTCAATAAAGAATTCGTCTCCTCGGTAATATAAGGTTAGTATCACAGTCAACTGAAGTCAAAAGTCAAATTCTTTTGCCAAAATGGTTCGATTGATAAGAATTATTATTATTGACCTAAGGAATTTGTGTTTAGACTATAAAGTTGAATATGTATGATATTGGAATTTTGATCATCACCAAATTACATAAATCCTAATGTGATATAGTTTTGACGAAGAGAATTGATGTAAATAATTGTCACTACCGGGTAATGCTTAATATAAGTAAAATTGAATTTTACCGAAGCTATGTATGTAAGACCCCATAAAATCAATCATAAATAAATTGGATAAATTAAATAAGATAGGGATAAAGATGGAAATTTTGCAAAAGTTGGAAATTAACCATGAAAGTTACACTGTTGCGTTCGTGGCGGAATTTTGATCAATTTCCATATATAATATGTTGGAAAAACTCAAACGAAAAAGTTATGGACGCTTGAAGTTTTTGGATCTAAATTAATTTAAATAGAATTCAAATTCAAATGAATAATTAATTTTAAATTTAGAAATTCAAAAGTTAACGGTAATTAGACTTGGGGTTAAATAAACGTTAAAATCAACGTTAACGTTAAAGTATAATTAAGGAATATAATAAACAAAAACAATGACACAAAAAATTCCCAAAACAAACGTCATAGTCGACCACTCCTTAGGATCGATCGACCGCTAGCGGTTGACCGGTAAGGTAGGCGACCGACCGTTGACTATCAAGTGGTGGCTAAGGTTTGTGAATTTGAACTTTTCGTATTTTATAATTTCCATCCTACCTTCATCCAATGATTCTAGTGCATTCCAACCACTATAAATAAGACCCTAGACCCCTCACTTTTATTCATAAATATTTTGGAAACATTATCGAAGCTTTGTTTGTTCGTCTCTTCATAGATTCAAAAAAACTCCATTAGGGTTTTAGGTAAGAAATCTTATACATTTATTTTTGTTTATTGTTTATTTTCTCAATTTATTCTCCTTCAATCCCTCAATTTTTGAATCTAATTTATATGTACAAATCTCTTGCTGTATATATATATATATATATATATCAAAAGAAGAGATCTGATAAAGATTGTCAAAGGCGTGTCAAATCCAAAGGAGGCAAAGTTAAGGATATAATATAAGTGGAAATATTAGCTTTTCTCTTTTAGTTATTAATTAGTATAGTTTGGGTTTGAATATGCCTTGGGGAGTTTTGGTTTGTGAAAACATCATATTATAAACACCTAAAACTCCTTTAATGTGAAATGTCAACTCTATGTTGGAATCTCAATTGTTTATGGCAAAATAAGAAATAGTGTAAATTTGTAGTTTTGATAATTTTACCTTCTATTCCACTCCTTATTCTTTTGCTTTGAATTTGATTAAAATATTTTGATTAAGGAATAGTGTGTAAGGTACGAATTTTATTCATAGTTTGCATTGCTTATTCCAATGAATTAAATAGAAATTTCTTTGTTTATTTTGACTGAAAATGGAGTTGAATAGAGCATGAAAATTGGAATTGTAAGTTTCCAGTATCAACATATTCCATTATTTTTGGTGTAATAAGTTAGGTTTAAATTTTTATTGTATACAAGTCTATTGATAGGAATTTTTGGATATGAATATTGCAATTTTGGTATTGTTGATAATATGAAATTAGACTTGTATAGTTGTTTAAGGAGTTGACATTTAAACGCTAGTTCAGGGCGTATATTCCGCACGCTTAAAAATTACTAGGCACGTATCACTATATATATTAGCATAATTTACATATAATGAAATCCTATAATAGCGTAGTTAATTGGGGTATTAATTTTATTAAAATCCCCTTTAGGAAGGTAATTAATGTTAAATGCGAAATACGAAAGATTTCTTATAAGGCCTTGATTCTGGAAACGGCAGACGTGTGATAATATATAGAGAGTGATATAGATTATGACTAAGTTATAGGGATGCAAGGTCAGTCAAAAGAACATGGAAGTCTGTCCAGCTAATCTGGCTACCCGCAATGTGACTTTTGAGCTGATGTGAGACATCGCCTATAATAAGTAACTACGATAACGGGAGGTTAGTCCCAAATTCTATAGAATAAATCTGCCCAGCTAATCTGGCTACCAGTACCTACGAATAGTCAGGCTAATGTGAGACGTCACTGTATGGTACGGGTCATAATACAAGGACCTGCTTCAGAGATTGAAGGTAATAAGTGGTTGTGTGAGAGCCCGCTTCTTCTCTATGCAGGAAGTAGTAAATGGTCAGGATTATAGGTTAGGTACGGTAGAGGATATCTTCGAGAAGGGCCCGCTTCAATAGGAAGTATTAAGTGGTCGAAGAGATTTCGTGCAATGTCAGCTAGATATACTAGTGAGGAGTCCGCCTCGGGATTATATGTAGTAAATGACGTAGATCTGCCTTAAATAAGGTATTAAATGGTCGGAGTTTGCCTAATTCTCATTGAAAGGTATTAAGTGACTTGAGTACTATTTCTTACATTGATAAGACATTATGGATGAAAGATATGGATTATTGGGTTGATATCAAGTTGGGTATGGGCTTATATCTAGAAAGCCTTTTTATTTATGTTTAAGAAAATTCTTTGGGCTTATATTTGAAAGACTTATGATGTAGGTAGAAAACGTAAGACATATTCCTATTTGAATTATACTGTCTACGTACTAATATAGTAAGGTTCGAGATTTTTATTCACCAAACATATGTTGTTCTGACTCCCTCCTCGTTACAATATAGGTTAGGAAGGGCAATGTTGAAGGTAGAAATGATGATGAGACTTGTGGCAGTAGTCTATTTATTTACTTGATATTTTATACAGTTTTTTATGTACCCATGAAATAAAAACAATATTGTAATTTTGGAATATTATATCACAGATATGTTACGACTATTGTTGGGTTTTGGTATTATGGATATTTTGTTATGGTTTTGAATGAAATTTTGAAATTTGAATAAAATGGGTGTTATTGTTATTGTTATATTTTATCCTTCCATTGTGAGATTCTGAATGTATAGATAAATAGCTCAGTATTGTTCCTTTTACCAACCAATAACCAGCTTTGAGATGGTTCTTAGATTCGACGGGCTTTTCCTAGATTTGAATTTAGGCCCATTTCAGGGTGGGTTGTTACATTTGGTATCAGAGTCTAGGTTACCCGATCAATGGGAAAAAGTATATGTATGAGTGATGTATTTGTTATTTTGGAAAATTATTTTTCAAATACTCTACTACATATAAATATATATACATACTTTAAAGATACGCCTAACTCTATAAATTCCAACTATAAAGGTAGTTGCGACCATATTCCAAAAGGATGGGCGAAACGACTATGAGTTGAAAAAATAAATATAGTTAAATTTATACTCCTGCCCCGATTACCCATAGGGCGGAGGTTGCATCATAAGGAGTGGAGTAAGAAGAGCATGACCGTAATATATGGAAGCATCTAAGAAGCTGAATGGTATTTGATTCCTTTGTTCACCTAGACTCCCTTATAATTATGAACTCTATAAGTGCAATGCATATCGATGTTCACATTAGATGTAATTATAACATTAACATAAATCGTCAGATAAATAATAGGGATAAAAAGTGTAAATGGAAAAGATTGTAACTCTAAGGATAATAAGGCAATAAATGTGAAATAAATAGGGGCTTACAAGAATTTAATAAGGATATAAATGGACTTTTTAAAGAGATTACTAGAGAAATCGTGGAGCAATAAGGAAGGCAAAATAGGTAAAATTAGAATGAATAAATAAATGTCTTCAAGAATTGTCCGTTAGAATTATAACCATTTATTACGGGCAATTGACATTTTTAGAAATAGCGAATAACATGTTAGATAGTAACTAAATATTATAAGGAAAAATATGTGTAAGCATCCAGAAGTAAGATTTAAAGAAGGTGTACATTAATCACCAAAAGAAGATAACTAAATTTCTTTAAAGGTTGAGTATGAAAGTTCAAAAGAAGGAACAATTAAAGCTAATTTCTAGATACAATTCTGTAACGAACCGGAATTTTGGTCATTTAGTTTTGAACGTTTAATTTATTTCTAAATGTTGAATTTGAAATATTAATTGATTCAGAATATGGACATTTTGGTTAAATTAGTGGAATGGTTTAAAATTTCAAATATAGCGATTAACTGGATTGGGCAAATAGTAAATTTAATATTCGAAATTTGGGCACATATGTGAATCTGGAGTTAAATGTGAATGGAAATGATTTCTAAAGTTGATTTAAACTCTATTTGAATTAGAGTGATGATAGTGGACCTTTGAATGGAATTAAAAATCGATAAATTAAAATTTGGAATTTTATATATTAATTTACTAGTGAAATTTAATATTTAGAATAGTGTAAATAATTGAATTTGTGATTTAATATGAATCGAAATGGATTCTAATATGGATATAAATTCTATTTGAATTATAATTGAGTTGGTAAGTTTTTAAAATTGAAATTTCAAGTAATTTCGTCGATTTTGGAAATCACTCGATTTAATCGACACGTTAAAATAGCCTTTCGGGGCATAGTCTTGGAATTCAACGAAACTAGTTCCATTGGATCTGTAATAGTGTATTATTATCGGATTTCAAATTTTATAGCATTTGGAGTTACTGTTTGGTCGTACGGGATAGAAACGCGTTGAATTAAATATCAAAAATTTAATATTTTAATTCGATTCGAAAAGCTATCTTCTACATACGATCGAATTAGGCCTCGAAATTTGATCCATTGTGTTCGGAATAGGGGTAAAACATTATAAACGCCAAGCGGCACGCTTCGTTTAGAGTTCGTCCGGAAAAGTACGTGAATGGTGGAAAAATATAATGTGTATACGCGTATATATATGCATATTATCTCCAAAACCCTAACAAAATAGAATGCAGCCACCTCCACCTTTCAATGGCCAAAATGTTCCTGACTTCTCTCCCTCCGATCTCTCCATCCATCGACTTTTAGGCCTCGCCATCAACTGCAAAGTCGTAGAGTTCGTCGAGTACTACAGATCCAACTGTAGGTTTTAGCTATCATCGACCATAGGAGGAGCAAGGATGTCGCGTTCATCTTCTGTTCGAATGTCAAAATCGCAGTGGCGGTAGCACGAGGGGTGACCAGATCTGGGTCGTGGGGCCGTGGCGTGATGTTCTTCGAGACGGTGATCTTGGATCGCCTTCTAGGTGATCGATGGTGGCACGATAATCATGGATGAGGGGCATGTATGGTTCGAACGTGCATACAAGAGTAATCTCGTGTGAAGGAAGAAAGGATGAACTGCCCTAATCTCATTCCAGAAATCAACGGCAAGATGAAGGTGTAATAAATTTTTTATAGATTTATTTATATTATAAATTGTGAACCTTTAAAAATGCATATCTTTTACATATGAGGTCTGATTGAGACGAAACAAGCGGGGATGGAATCATAGCGACGAATACTACATTATGGAATTGATTTGGAGTTGATTTGAAATTGGAACGTTTGGCAAATTGAAAACTCAAGGTGAGTTAAACTCACTCTTTTGGTTAATCAATAATTTTTATAGTGAATAATATTTATTTATGCTATTGGATTGTTGAAATTGGTGATTGTTGATATTAATTTAGGATGTCGATATAACATCTTGAAATGCTATTAGATTTGTTGAACTGGATCTAGGGTCACGATATAGCATCTCGAATTGCTATTAAACTGTTTATGTTTATTCTTAAACTTATTTCCAGTATTTGATCATATATGTGTGAAATTGATAAATGGATTGCTTAAAAATTACGTTGTTAAATTATAACGTAAATTGAATTGAAATGTATATTGGTGTGATATATTTGGCCAAATAAACACCGTTTGATAATGAATGAAGGAGTTCGATTTTGAATAATAATTGGTTAGCAGAATAAATTTTTATTCTGCTATTTGATTAATTTGGACACAATTCAATGTAAATGGATTTATATTGAAAATTTGATGTGTCAACAACTCGTTGTTAAGTGCGGATTTGATTTACATATATGACTGTTATGTAAATGCGTGTAATTTAACTTTGATAGTTAAATTGAATTGAATGGTAGTTAATAAGTACCATTGGAATTTCCGAGCCTCGGTATAACATGGGAAAGGTTATGGTTTCTGTTTAACTTCAAATTTTATAATCTGAAGTAAAAGTTTTTATTTAATAATTATTATACAAATTATTTTTTTTAAATATTTATTTACAGATGTTTTGAAAAAAAATCATTTATTTAGTAAGTTAACTATGTTTTAAAATTCATTGTTTAATTGATGTTTTTTAAAGATAATAAATTTTTTATTATTATTAGTTATTAAGAACTAGAAAATTATTTTAGTAATAATACAATTCAAAGGTTGATTAATTTTATTTAAATGTTGATTTAGCTTATTTTATTAAATTTTAAAATGTTAAAGGTTGAATGATTATATTATTAATAAAATGTTTTTAAAAGTATTTTTATATTATCAAAAATGCCTGAGATATTTTTGTGACGTTTAAAAATCTTATTTATTATAATTGGAAAATAAATGGTTTATAAGTGAAATCCTTTATGTGAAGAATTGGTTAAAGAAGTTTATAAAGGTGAAGGTGGTTTGAAATTTGGAAAGGGAGTTTAAAAAATGTTTGAAATTTGTAAAAGAATATTCCTCTAAGTTAAACTTTGAAATTTATAAAGAAGTTTATAAATGGATTTGGAAATATTTGTGAAATAAAGAAATTTTTGGGAAGTAATGGTATATTTTCATAGCATAATTCGAAGGTAGAGATTGCCTACAGTTTGGGATGTTTTCGCTGGGATAGTGAAGTAACCATTGTGCAAACTGCGATCTATGATTGATTGCATGGTGGAAATCGAGAGGTAGAGATTGCCTAAGTTAAGTTTGGTTTTTCTGGGATAGAGACGCAACCATCGAGCTGCGATCCATGGTCGATACCGACTGGCACTTCCATATCTACCTTTATAATATAGTTTGCAAGTATTTTTGAAAGAAAGAATTTTTGAATATACTTATTCCGATGAAAATAAGTATACGAATGTTTTAAATAAGAAGATTTGATTTATCAAAATCAAATTAAATGAGGCTTAGTGATTTCAGTGGGAAATGTGATTATGGTTGAATGTTTGTTTATTTGATAGTTAAATAACCGCCTATTAAATCTTGGCCCAATATGTAATCCTTCTTAATTTTGGTGGTAGGAAACGATTTCCTACTTAATGATGTAGCAGCGGATAACTGAAAATGAATGTGACGATGAAAGTAGCAATTGATGGAATAGAAGATACCGAATGGCCCAAATCCGTTGATCCAAAGATACCGGATTCTAGCTATCCCAAACACGTTGATCGCGCATGATACCGTGTTTAAAGATCTACGATTCTTCGACGTTGATCTAGCGCACTAGATTCCGTGAATCGGCTTCTACGATCGTTGATCCGAGCGCACTCGAATGCCGAAAGAGGAGATAGGAGATCACACTCAACTACCAATTTAATGAAAGCACAAAGCTAACAAACAAAAGTTTTATTCAAAATCAACTAACTATACAAATGACACCACCAGCCCTATTTATAGGGTTACAACTCACGCCTTTATCACAAACATTACAACACATAGGTCGGCAGCGACCTAACTCTTGCGACCTAAAACAACACATTACATCACAGAGTACATCACGCGACCTACGACCTTACATAAGTCGTTAACGACCTAAACAGAAAAACATCACACGACTTACAACAAAGCGACTCAATCATATTTACAACACGAGCTAACAAACAGAACATACAAACGATATAACGAAATACAACAAAACGACCTAAGACCACAACTCCACGCGGCATGAGCTTTAGCGACATGAGGAGAATCAGCTTCAGGAAGGTCTTATGCGACCTATAGGATGAGCGACTTAAGAAGTTGAGCGACCTTGATTTGAGCGACTTAAGATTGATGTGGCCTATGGTCGAGCGACTTAAAACAGGAGCGACATAAGTAACACGGCTGCGACCTAAGGAAGATAGCATCATAAGAAGGAGCAACATAACTTCTTGCGACTTAAGGAATATCATCTTCAGCGACCTAACATGGAAAGGTATATGTGAACGACCTAGTATAGGTCGTAGCACGCTCGTACATTCTGAGCGACTTATCTGCTTAGTGGCGCGACCTATCTTGTTAAGTCGTAACTCTCTAGGTCGTAGTTCTTTAGGTCGAAGCACTTTAGGTCGAAGCACTTTAGGTTGAAGCACTTTAGGTCGGAGTTCTTTAGGTCGTGGCATTTTAGGTCGTAACTGGCAGATAGAGTTAGGTCGTAACTTCCTTTCACGTGACTCGTTAGGACGTTGGCGACCTAAGAAGTTGACCTTTAGCTTGTTAGTTCGGAACTCCTTATCTCGTAACTTGTTAGGTCATTGCTCAGAGGGGTTAGGTCGTTGGCGACCTAAGTCTTCAAAAATCTGGGCTGCATCATCCTCTCCTGGTTGGGAAAAATTCGTCCTCGAATTGAAAGGCTTTTCGTCTTCGAAATTCTTATCCTTGTGAAGTGGAACCAGGTGTTTGATATTGTCAAGATTGGCAATAGGACGATGATCCTGCAAACTCAATTTATAAACATTCTCGTTAATTCCCTTTATGACTTTTAAATGATCATTCCTTCTAGCTTCTAGCTTGTTGTAAGTTTCAAAAAGAAAACGATCAATGGTAAACACCGCATTCATAAAATATCCTTCCTTGCATTCAACGCTTCGTCATTTAATCTCTGCTGACTGTTTATATTTCTCAGTTGCCTTAAGAAATAGTTCTTGTACAACTCGATAGCATCCTTGCAACTCTTTCACAAAAACATTAGCCCGTTTAATCACCCCTCGTTGCGTTGGTACTGTTGATAATTCTAACGGTCCTTTAGGAATTGTTGGATGAACAGTCCAGACTGGTCTGAACCCAGTGCTACGATGAACTGTATGGGTGAGTGCAAACTGTGCTTGACATAAGGAACGCATTGCGTAAAACAGACGTGGCATTAGACAGGCGGCATAAGGAAGTGATCTGAGGGAGATGACATATGAAAAAGTATGGAATGAACTAATCTCTAGGTGCCATATCCGATTCATGTAGCACAGAACTTCATGAGAATAGTGTCGTATACCATATTGCTTGTGCCAATAGGAAGATGTGATATAGAACCAAAACATGTCGAAAATGTGAGACGTTATAAGGAAGTTTAAAATCACGGAACGACTTAGGAAATCATGACCGAAAAAGTGTGAGGACTCATGCTCAGATTCTCGTCTTTCCTTATCTCGTTTAGGTGTATCCTCATTTAGAATCTTCCCTTGATGTGTTGCATCAATTTCCCCTGCCTGAAATGAATTCCCACTTGCTTCTCCTTCAACATGTTTATGTTCATGAAACGATTCCCAGCAATTGACGTTGATAATGTCAGCAGTGCGGACATGATCAGGCAATTCCAAATGATAATCATACGATCCCTATAGTAAAATAACATCTGGTACTAGTTCAGATTGAGGTTGAATGACCTGTAGTGGTGGTAACTCTTCAGGTAGTTCCTCAGGATATTCGACTTCAGACTCATTGAATTCCGATCCAACTTCCTCAAAAACATCAAGTTCTTTACTCGTTCCTTGTCTGGTCAATATAAACAATCCATTACTATTTTTACCTTTTCGACAGGCTCTTCCAAAAATACAAGACTAGTTTCTTCAGACAGTTCCTTAGAAAACTCATCCTCAAACTCTTCACATACTTCAACCTCTGCTGATGTCTCAAAATCAGAACTTTTCCCAAAGTCAATCAACAATGATAATTCATCACTATCTTTCATTGTATTGACGAACTCTTCTAAAGATAATAAACTTTCTGATTCTTCTTTCTCTTCTGTTTCACTTTCATTTTGTTCGGGCTTCTCAGAGATTATGGAATTAACATTTAGTGGGCTCTCGTCCATAAGCTCAGGTGTTAAACAAGAATCCTCCATCATCAAGTAATGTCCTTCAACTCCGAACACGATTTCTTTCTCCATACTATCGACATCAAACTTTGGTGGTGAAGAATATTCAACTTCTACATCCACATACTTTGACTCAATTTCTTCATCATCATCAAATTTCGGCGGTTGATAAAAGTCAAATTCAGCAGTCCTCCACAACGAGTTACATCCTTCATCTCCCGACAAAACTCCTTCATCGTTGTCAAATTTAGGTGGTTGATAAAAGTCAAATTCAGCAGTACTCCTCAACAAGTTACATCCTTCATTCTCTGACAAAACTCCTTTATCGTTATCAAATTTAGGTGGTAATTCTTCGAACGATTCTGTAGGACCGACCTCTTCAAACTCTACTATCATTAGTTTAACCTCCTCAGAAGTGTTAAGCTCTTTACTTGCCTCATATCTAACCAATGATATACACTACCTTCTGCTTCGTCAACACTTTCGCTGAAAGAAAATGGACTAGTCGGTTCCTCTTCCTCTTCTGGTTTGCTTTCAGTAGAATCATCCACATCTTCGTTCTCACAATCTTTGACAACTAAGGTTTTCATCTTGGGCTCCGTACATTCAATACTTCTATGGCCAGACTCCTGAAAATGATAGCGCTTAATTTGGTCATCAACATTTGTCTTAGTGCTTCCATGTACAACTGGTTCGTTGACTCTCTTAGAAACATTTCTACTGTAATGAACACCATGATTCCGATTGCTGGAGTTTGTAACCACGCCCTTTCCTCGACTCCCTTGACTCAACTTCTGCAATTGTTGGTTCACACGTGTTTGATAATTGTATGGTAAAAAATTTGCCTTCATCATCCTTTTCATCTTATCCCACATGACAACTTTGGATTTCCCCATTCTCTTTCTGGTTGATTTAGTTTGTTGCCACAAATCCATAGCTCTTCCTCTCAGTCTTGTAGCAACTAACTTAACTTGACGATCTTCAGACACATTGTTGAGTTCAAAAATATTTTCAACCTTTGATAACCAATCCAAGAATTCCTCTGCTTATAGACCACCTCGGAATTCTGGAATCTCCGTATCCTTCCTTGATTCCCGTATATGACCATTCTCTTCAACATTCCTACATCGATTTTGACCTTGACCTGAATATCGAAAATGAACGCGATCACCATAACTATCTTCTTCAAAATTAGATGTGCTTCGATATCGATTCTGAACATTGACTCTTCTATGACCATGCACGTCCTCTCTACTTCTTCTTTCATAATCACAATATGGCTCATGCTCGTAACCACGATAAACTCTTCTTTCTCCATTCTGATAATCACGATTGTCTCGAACTCCACGATCTCGATCTATCGACAAAGATGATTCTCTTCTTTCTCTATCATAACGTGGCGACTCTCCTTTGATTTCGATTCATGTCAGACTTCATTCTCTCCACTCTCTCGAATCCCTTATTGAACCTTTCATCGATACGTTGTTCCATCTGTTCAGGATCTTCACTCCCATACAAATCTGCAACACTATGATGATGGTTAACATATCTCGGAGGCATGATCAAATCTTCAACAGATCCAAACACCAACTTCACTTTGATCCAAAAATTCTCGAACCAAACTTCCTCACTTGTTTGAAATCTCACGAATACACCAAATAAACAAACAACTTAATTCGAACTCCCCAAACTTCAAATCTCAAAATTGACGCCCAACAAACTTGGATAAGTCCGTCTCCTAGCTCATGACTTGCACAAACACTTCTTCTTGGTCCAACGGGCTCGTCTTAGCTATGATTGGCTAAGTCTTTCTCGGATACCAAATGATGTAGCAGCGGATAACTGAAAATGAATGTGACGATGAAAGTAGCAATCGATGGAATAGAAGATACCAAATGGCCCAAATCCGTTGATCCAAAGATACCGGATTCTAGCTATCCCAAACACGTTGATCGCGCACGATACCGTGTTTAAAGATCTACGATTCTTCGACGTTGATCTAGCGCACTAGATTCCGTGAATCGGCTTCTACGATCGTTGATCCGAGCGCACTCGAATGCTGAAAGAGGAGATAGGAGATCACACTCAACTACCAATTTAATGAAAGCACAAAGCTAACAAACAAAAGTTTTATTCAAAATCAACTAACTATACAAATGACACCACCATCCCTATTTATAGGGTTACAACTCACGCCTTTATCACAAACATTACAACACATAGGTCGGCAGCGACCTAACTCTTGCAACCTAAAACAACATATTACATCACAGAGTACATCACGCGACCTACAACCTTACATAGGTCGTTAACGACCTAAACAGAAAAACATCACACGACTTACAACAAAGAGACTCAATCATATTTACAACACGAGCTAACAAACAGAACATACAAACGATATAACGAAATACAACAAGACGACCTAAGACCACAACTCCACGCGGCATGAGCTTCAGCGACATGAGGAGAATCAACTTCAGGAAGGTCTTATGCGACCTATAGGATGAGCGACTTAAGAAGTTGAGCGACCTTGATTTGAGCGACCTAAGATTGATGCGGCCTATGGTCGAGCGACTTAAAACAGGAGCGACATAAGTAACACGGCAGCGACCAAAGGAAGATAGCATCATAAGAAGGAGCGAGATAACTTCTTGCGACCTAAGGAATATCATCTTCAGTGACCTAACATGGAAAGGTATATGTGAACGACCTAGTATAGGTCGTAGCACGCTCGTACATTATGAGCGACTTATCTGCTTAGTGGCGCGACCTATCTTGTTAAGTCGTAACTCTCTAGGTCGTAGTTCTTTAGGTCGAAGCACTTTAGGTCGAAGCGCTTTAGGTCGAAGCACTTTAGGTTGAAGCACTTTAGGTCGAAGTTCTTTAGGTCGTGGCATTTTAGGTCGTAACTGGCAGATAGAGTTAGGTCACAACTTCCTTTCACGTGACTCGTTAGGACGTTGGCGACCTAAGAAGTTGACCTTTAGCTTGTTAGTTCGGAACTCCTTATCTCGTAACTCGTTAGGTCGTTGCTTAGAGGGGTTAGGTCGTTGGCGACCTAAGTCTTCATAAATCTGGGCTGCATCACTTAACACCGAGGGATTTTAATTCTGGAAATATCTAGGGGAAACACGGGAATTATATGATAAAGTTACCTTTCGAGGTGCTGTACTGTACGTATAAACTCATTTTTCTTCTAGGATAAATAATAAGGAGATCCGTCCACTTAAACGGTTAGGGGACGATCCCTGCTCTTATGTATTCTCTGATTATTTCCTAAAGAACCGGTATTGAGCATTCCAGAAATCGGTGAATGGTATTTGGAGCGCCCAGGAAATGGAGAGTGTACTCGTTAGAGATGACTCGGAACCTATGACCAACTTCGAAACCATATACGGTTAAATGGAGGAGATGCGTTATATTTTGGGATGTTAAAATCCATATGTGGTTCCGTGACTCGTTGGATTGTGGGAATCTGTGTAAGATTCCAAGATCTATTGAGATGTGGAATTCAGGTGTGATTCTATGACCTGTTAAGGTGTGAGAGTCCATATGGGATTCCGTGATCTATTTTTGGAGAGGTGCGTAAGTTGGAACGCCGGACGTAGCCTCATCAGCGGAAATGACTAAAACCAGAGATAGGAGGCATGGCATGTAGGGCTAGCAAACCCATAGGGTGTAATCAGCTCCTTTTCTAGCAATATGGATACCTTCGGTTATTTTTGGAATGCCGGAGCGATGCACTCGGACTTAGCAAGATTGGTTATGTTTTTCCTATAATTCCCCGATTGGATGGGTATGATGCTTCGGAAGGATAACTCTGATCCTTGTGCAGGAGGACCGTTCTCGAAGTACCGAGGGCATCTCCGTGGAAATCCTACACAATTAGCGAACGTGACTTATCGAATTTTGATTTTATACTAGTATTGTTCTGATGTACACATCACGAGCATCACAACTACTTGATTACTATTATTTTGACCATTAGACATTATTATAATATCACCGGATTTTTTATAGAAATTGTTTGGTGATCGTAAGGTAAAAACCCATCTGTGTTTATGTGCGGCGTGGTCTTACGATAACTTTATTTTGAAAAGGTTTTATAACTTAATGAATCAAATTGAGTGTGTTTTCTCACGCTGGTTTACCAGACTGATCCGTGTGTTATTATTTATAATAATGCTCGGGTCAGACTGAGCATATTATAGATATAGATTTGGATTGCCTTGGAGCTCAGGAGACGAGCTGGAGACTGAGACGTATTCTCGTACTTGTTTATTCCGCTGCAGTGTTTATTGAAATTATCCGCAATTGTGAGGATAGGCTGTTATAACTGTCTCGGTTGGTAATTATTGATTTGTGTACTTTGATTTGAGATATGTATATTATAGTTTTCGTTTGTGTAAAGAACTATTTATATTATATATTATTCGGTCTGCTCTGAGGTTCTGTATTTGTCAGTTTCTTCTTTCTTCTACCTTCTTTCTTTTCCCCTACAATTTGTCTTTTCGACACTCGATTTTTAAGCATGCTATATAGTGAACGTATTGATGTCGATTTCGAGGGTCGAAAAGTCGGGTCATCACACGCAGTATTAGATCTTAGGTTGGCGATATACCTAGGCTTTGGTGGGGATTACACATTAGAGATAGGGTCAGTAGCACCTTAGAATGAGTTTGAGTGTATTAATAGATATGAGCGTGTATTTGTTAGTGAATATAAAGTGTTTTATATTGTGTTGACTTATCGGTTGAGTGTTTATGAATTCTTGTCAGTATGGGAAGTACGACTGTATCGATAGGGGTTTCTAAACTCTTAAACAAGGTAAACCGACACAGTATTGTTTTGTAGAGGGTAAATGAAATAATTTTACCCAAACTATATTTTGATATAAAAGAAATATTTCCCCGAAATTATTATAGTGTATATATTTGGAGTGTTTAGTTGGTATTATTATAATCTAAATAAGATTATAAAATTTGGAATGGGTTATATAACCAATTTAAAAGTATATAAGAATGATTTACACAAAGGAGTTATAGCTAGAATTGGATTTAAACCAGAATTTGAAATTTAAATCCCGAAAATTTTGGGAAATGTTTTAAATGGGTTTGAACTAAGTATTTGGGGATTTTTAAATCTTGGAGATTTTAGAAATGTTTTCCAAAGGTTTGAAAGGAAGAATGGTGATATTATTTTGGAGATATTCTAAATAGAAATTGTTTTAAAATGGGTTTTTGAAGTAATAAAGCACTGAACTCACTTCAGTCGCTAGAAAATAATTCTGGTGATGGCGGTCGCATCATCAGTGTTCATTTTCGAGTTTCTAAGTGACGGATTGCTACCATAGTGATTTTCTATTATTATTTGCTTTGGACTTGTTTGGTAAATAAGTTTTGTTTTAGAAATTCCAAAAGGGAATTTTTTTGGGCAAAACCAAGTGGTTTTAAAATTCCAAAAATATGATTTGATATACAAAAATGGATATATGTATATTTATGATTTCAAAATGTTTTGAAATATAACTGGGTGATTGAATTCTAGGATTTCCATTTAAATGATTTGTGAAGTTAGGAGAAAATCAGTTATTAAACTTGTAATTTGGAGTTGATGTAGATAAGAAAGGAAAGGGTGAATTTTAATCCTGGAATTAAAGTTTAACTTAAGTAAGTTAAATGAATAATATGGGTTGAAATTTAACCTAAGATAAGTTAATTAAAATTGAATTGGATTTGAATTGAATTGAATATGAAGTTTGAAATGTAAAATGATTATATAACTATAAGTTATGATTATTGAATGGAATGGATACACTTAAGCTTTAAAGTGATATATATAATCCAGAGTTATGATTATAAGATGTGAATGGACTCAAGTAAGCAATATGAGATTTTAAGTAAATAAGTTCTTGAACTTATGGATTGAGAAATGCAATGGTAAAACCAAAATGAAAATGATTTGATATTATGGTAAAGGAATGGAAATTCAAAAATTTGAACTTTAAATGAAGGGTAAATTGGAATTGAGTAAATTGAATATAAATATGAATTTTGAAGTGATTATATAACTATATGTTATAAATATTAAATGTGAGTAAACTTAAGTGGAAATTCAGGGAATTGTGAATAAATAAGTTTGTATAACTTATTAAACTGAGAAAGTGGAAAAGTATGATCAAGTTAAAATGATTAAGTGTTTGATAACAAGAAATGAATTCAATTTAAGAGTAAGTAAATTGAATATGATTTTGGAGTATGGATTGGATAAGATTGGGTATGAACTTAAGTTATAAAGCTGAATATGAACTTAAGTAGCGGTATGGAATGTTTATAATAAACCTTAGAAATAATCTTATGAAATGGTTTATAAATAAATTAGCATGGAATGAAATGTCGTTCACTATAAAATGAAGTGAATAACACTATGTGAATTAAATGAAAGGGAATGATGTAATATAATTGGGAAGTGAAATTAATATGAATGCAAGTGCATGAACCTGAGCTGAATTGTTCGAGAATCGATTCACATGGAAAGATTCTGAGATTAATAAAATGGATATGAATATAATGAATGTGGATATGAATGGAATGCAAATGAAATGATTGTGAATCAATTTGAAATTGAATATACATTGATTAGAAATGGATAATTGAATGTTTGAACCTTGTACTTGTTTACACATTCAAAATATACATATTATAATATGTTGTTTTATGAAAAACATGTGTTTAAGTTCGTTAAAGGAGTGTAATGTTATGAAAATTTCATGATTATGGAACTTATGCGCTTATTTTGAGTAAGTATAGGTACACGGAGCTGTTTGGATAGATTTTGGGTTGCGTAATTGCATATAAATTAAGCAAACTCGTGTAATAACGCTAATATAAGGTACGCTTACGCATTAAAAGCGAAAATGAGATAAATATTGATATATATTGTGTTTCCGACCGTGTGGGTCGATGTATATTATGTTTATCATATTTGTGATATTGTAAAAGGCTCTCCGTACAGGGGAGACTCCGTTAAAAAAAATTCAAAAATTTAGGGTGTTAGAAAAATTTTGGAAAATTTTGGAAAAATTTTGTTAACTAAATTTGATTGAAATTATAGCTTGAAATAATGGAATTTGATGAATAAATAGGAATTAGTGGTTTTGGGTAGGACTAAAAGGTTTAGAAAATGGAAATAATAGAAGTTTAACCAAATGGGTTTGAAAAGAAATGGGTTTGGAGCATTTTTCCTACCTTAGCAATTTTGGGGACGAAATTCTTTTAAGGGGGAGGAATGTAACGACCCGGAATTTTGGTCATTTGGTTTTGAACGTTTAATTTATTTTTAAATGTTGAATTTGAAATATTAATTGATTTTGCATATGGAGATTTTGGTTAAATTAGTGGAATGGTTTAAAATTTCAAATATAGCGATTAATTGGATTGGGTAAATAGTAAATTTAATATTCAAAATTTGGGCAAATATGTGAATCTGGAGTTAAATGTGAATGGAAATGATTTCTAAAGTTGATTTAAACTCTATTTGAATTAGAGTGATGATAGTGGACCTTTGAATGGTAAAAATCGATAAATTAAAATTTGGAATTTTATATATTAATTTAATAGTGAAATTTAATATTTAGAATAGTGTAAATAATTGAACTTGTGATTTAATATGAATCAAAATGGATTCTAATATGAATATAAATTCTATTTGAATTATAATTGAGTTGGTAAGTTTTTAAAATTGGAATTTCAAGTAATTTCGTCGATTTTGAAAATCGCTCGATTTAATCGAAACGTTAAAATAGCCTTCCGGGGCACAGTCTCAGAATTCGACGAAACAAATTCCATTTGATCTTTAATAGTGTATTAATATCGGATTTCAAATTTCGTAGCATTTGGAGTTACCGTTAGGTCGTACGGGATATAAACGCATTGAATTAAATATCGAAAATTTAATATTTTAATTCGATTCGAAAAGCTATCTTCTACATACGATCGAATTAGGCCTCGAAATTTTTTCCATTATGTTCAGAATAGGGGTAAAATGTTATAAACGCCAAGCGGCACGCTTCGTTTAGAGTTCGTCTGGAAAAGTACGTGAATAGTGAAAAAATAATAAAATACTGTGTATACGCGTATATATACGCATATTCTCTCCAAAATCCTAACAAAATAGAATGCAGCCACCTCCACCTTTCAATGGCCGAAATGTTCCTGACTTCTCTCCCTATGATCTCTCCATCCATCGACTTTTAGACTTTTCCATCAACTGCAAAGTCGTAGAGTTCGTCGAGTACTACATATCCAATGGTAGGTTTTTGATATTGTCGACCGGAGGAGGAGCAAGGAGGCCGCATTCATCTTCGGTTCGAATGTCAAAATCACGGTGGCGGTAGCACGATCAGTCTGGGTCGTGGGGGAGTGGCGTGATGTTCTTCGAGGCGGTGGTCCTGGATCGCCTTCTAGGTGATCGATAGTGGCGCGATAATCAGGGATGGGGGCGCATATGGTTCGAACGTGCAAGCGAGAGTAATCTTGTATGGAGAAAGAAAGGGCGAACGGCCCTAATCTCATTCCAGAAATCAATGGCAAGATGGAGGTGTAATATAAAAAAAAGGAATTTGTAGATTTATTTATATTATAAATCGTGAATCTTTAAAAATGCATATCTTTCACATCCGAGGTCCGATTGAGAAAGCGGCGATGGAATCATAGAGATGAATACTACATTATGGAATCGATTTGGAGTTGACTGGAGCTAGCTAAAATGTTAGGTTAAATCGAACGTTGTTCGATTTGATTTGAAATTGGAACGTTTGGCAAATAGAAAACTCAAGGTGAGTTAAACTCACTCTTTTGGTTAATCAGTAATGTTTTACAGTGAATGATATTTATTTATGCTATTGGATTGTTGAAATTGGTGATTGTTGAAATTATTTTAGGATGACGATATAGCATCTTGAAATGCAATTAGATTGGTTGAACCAGATCTAGGGTCACGATATAACATCTCGAATTGCTATTAAATTGTTTATGTTTATTCCTAAACTTATTTCCAGTATTTGATCATGTATGTGTGAAATTGATAAATGAATTGCTTAAAAATTACGTTGTTAAATTATAACGTAAATTGAATTGAAATATATATTGGTGTGATATATTTGGCCAAATAAACACCGTTGGATAATGAATGAAGGAGTTCAATTTTGAATAATAATTGGTTAGCAAAATCAATTTTTATTCTGCTATCTGATTAATTTGGACACTGTTCAATGTAAATGGATTTATATTGAAAATTTGATGTGTTAACAACTCGTTGTTAAGTGTGGATTTGATTTACATATATGACTGTTATGTAAATGCGTGTAATTTAACTTTGATAGTTAATTTTTTTTTTTGGAAATGGTACTTAGATACAACATGTCACTGAGACAACAAACCACAAATCATGTGTCAATAAATATTTGAATCACGCTACGCAAGTTTCGAACTTGTGACCTCTCGCACTAAAGTCGAATCACTTAACCACTGCGACAATGGTGCCTGTCACTTTGATAGTTAAATTGAATTGAATGGTAGTTGATAAGTACTATCGGAATTTCCAAGCTTCAGTATAACATTGGAAAGGTTATGGTTTCTGTTTAACTTCAAATTTTATAATTTGAAGTAAAAGATTTTATTTAATAATTATTATACAAATTATTTTGTTTAAATTTTTATTTACAGTTGTTTTGAAAAAAAATCATTTATTTAGTAAGTTAATTATGTTCTAAAATTCATTGTTTAATTGATTTTGTTTAAAGATAATAAATTGTTTATTATTATTAGTTATTAAGAACTAGAAAATTATTTTAGTAATAATACAATTCAAAGGTTGATTGATTTTATTTAAATGTTGATTTAGCTTATTTTATTAAATTTTAAAATGTTAAAGGTTGAATGATTATATTATTAATAAAATGTTTTTAAAAGTATTTTTATATTATCAAAAATGCCTAAGATATTTTTGTGACGTTTAAAAGTCTTATTTATTATAATTGGAAAATAAATGGTTTATAAGTGAAATCCTTTATGTGAAGAATTGGTTAAAGAAGTTTATAAAGGTGAAGGTGGTTTGAAATTTGGAAAGGGAGTTTAAAAAATGTTTGAAATTTGTAAAAGAATATTCCTCTAAGTTAAACTTTGAAATTTATAAAGAAGTTTATAAATGGATTTGGAAATATTTGTGAAATAAAGAAATTTTTGGGAAGTAATGGTATATTTTCATAGCGTAATTCGAAGGTAGAGATTGCCTACAGTTTGGGATGTTTTCGCTGGGATAGTGAAGTAACCATTGTGCAAACTGCGGTCTATGATTGATTGCATGGCGGAAATCGGGAGGCAGAGATTGCCTAAGTTAAGTTTGGTTTTTCTGGGATAGAGACGCAACCATCGAGCTGCGATCCATGGTCGATACCGACTGGCACTTCCATATCTGCCTTTATAATATAGTTTGCAAGTATTTTTGAAAGAAAGAATTTTTTAATATACTTATTCCGATGAAAATAAGTATACGAATGTTTTAAATAAGAAGATTCGATTTATCAAAATCAAATTAAATGAGGCTTAGTGATTTCAGTGGGAAATGTGATTATGGTTGAATGTTTGTTTATTTGATAGTTAAATAACCGCCTATTAAATCTTGGCCCAATATGTAATCCTTCTTAATTTTGGTGGTAGGAAACGATTTCCTACTTAACACCAATGGATTTTAACTCTGGAAATATCTAGGGGAAACACGGGAATTATATGATACAGTTATCTTTCGAGGTGTTATACTATACGTATAAACTCGTTGTTCTTCTAGGATAAATAATAAGGAGATCCGTCCACTTAAACGGTTAGGGGGTGATCCTTGCTCTTAGGTATTCTCTGATTTTTTCCTAAAGAACCGGTATAGAGCATTCCGGAAATCGGTGAATGGTATTTGGAGCGCCCAGGAAATGGAGAGTGTACTTGTCAGAGATGACTCGGAACCTATGACCTACTTCGAAACCATATACGGTTAAATGGAGGAGATGCGTTATATTTTGGGATGTTAAAATCCATATGTGGTTCCGTGACTCGTTGGATTGTGGGAATCTGTGTAAGATTCCAAGATCTATTGAGATGTGGAATTCAGGTGTGATTCTGTGACGTGTTAAGGTGTGAGAGTCCATATGGGATTCCGTGATCTATTTTTGGACAGGTGCGTAAGTTGGAACGCCGGACGTTGCCTCATCAGCGGAATGACTAAAACCAGAGATAGGAGGCATGGCCTGTAGGGCTGGCAAACCCATAGGGTGTAATCAGCTCCTTTTCTAGCAATATGGATACCTTCGGTTATTTTTGGCATGCCGGAGTGATGCACTCGGTCTTAGCAAGATTGGTTATGTTTTTCCTATAATTCCTCGATTGGACGGGTATGATGCTTCGGAAGGATAACTCTGATCCTTGTGCAGGAGGACCGTTCTCGAAGTACTGAGGGCATCTCCGTGGAAATCCTACACAATTAACGAACGTGCCTTATTGAATTTTGATTTTATACTAGTATTGTTCTGATGTACACAGCACAAGCATCACAACTACTTGATTACTATTATTTTGACCCTTAGACATTATTATAATATCACCGGATTTTCTATAGAAATGGTTTGGTGATCGTAAGGTAAAAACCCATCCGTGTTTATGTGCGGCGTGGTCTTACGATAGCTTAATTTTGAAAAGGTTTTATAACTTAATGAATCAAATTGAGTGTGTTTTCTCACGCTAGTTTACCAGACTAATCCTTGTGTTATTATTTATAATAATGCTCGGGTCAGACCGAGCATATTACAGGTATAGATTTGGATTGCCTTGGAGCTCAGGAGACGAGCTGGAGACTGAGACGTATTCTCATACTTGTTTATTCCTCTGCAGTGTTTGTTGAAATTATCAGCAATTGTGAGGATAGGCTGTTATAACTGTCCCGGTTGGTAATTATTGATTTGTGTACTTTGATTTGAGATATGTATATTACAGTTTTCATTTGTGTAAAGAACTATTTATATTATATATTATTCGGTCCGCTGTGAGATCCTGTATTTGTTAGTTTCTTCTTTCTTCTACCTTCTTTCTTTTCCCTTAACAATCCGTCTTTCCGACACTCGATTTTTCGGCATGCTATACAGTGAACGTATTGATGTCGATTTTCGAGGGTCGAAAAGTCGGTTTGTCACAAATCCCAAGAGAATGAATTTAGTAAAAATATTTTTGAAAATTCCTTGAAATGTTTTAAATGGGATTTTTTAAAGGATTATTAAATGAAGATCTTGTGTATCATTAGTTGAAATTCATTTTTAAGAAAGGCGATTTTAGTCAGGTTCGAAAATATGCAATCAAATGTTTTATGAAAAGGATGTAATTTTAAAGAGTGTTGGAACAGAGGGTTTTCGTTTGTGAAAATTTAAAAATTAGTTTAGTTAAGCAGTTTTCAATTTCTGGATTCTTCGTTTTTGAAATAAATAGGGCGTATGATGGCCCCAATGATTTTTCTCACTTTATAAATTTGGAAGTTGGTATTTTGAAAAAGCAAGAAAATCTGGAAATTCATAATTTATAAAATATTTGAGTTAAAAAGTTCTAACTTAAAAGGATTTTGCATTCTTGAAATTCTTGGTTTAAAATTTATTGAGCCAAAAAAAATTTGGTTTAGAGATTTTTTTGATATAGGGATTTATAGTTTTAGAAATAAATGTAAAGTAGAACATAGGTTAGACTTAATAATTTTTTCTACTTTATAAAATTGAAAGTTCTTTTCTTTAAAATTCTTTTAAAAGAGGAGTATAAATGGAAATGACACCTGATTAAAATAAGATAGATAGAGTAGAAGGTTAAAAATGCTCGATAAGGTAAGTAGAAGGAACATTCCCATATAAGAGAATGCGGAAAATGATAGTTGAGATAGATAGTAATTACATTAGGAATTTATATAAAGAATGATTAGTAATCTAGCTAGATATAATATAAGAGGAAAATGATAGGATGGAAGTAATCATTGTCTACTCAATTTTCTTTATTTAAAGTTATACAAGATGTTTTTGAAAAAAGAAAAGAAAATGAAATGAATGATTACTCGGTATAATGATTGAGATTTTGAATGTTTTGGGTTAAAAATTCTACTTTCAAAAGAAGAAGGCCTTTGTTATAGGAAGTAATTAAAAAGTAAAACTTTTCATTGTTCCTTTTTGAAAATCAAGCAATTTTTGAATGTTATGAATGAAAAGTCCAACTTTTGAAAGAATAAGTCTTTGATGAAAAAAGTATTTGAGAAGGAAAATTATTTTACTCCTTTTTAGTAACTAAGCAATTTTTGAAATTGATAAAAAGGATTTCCAAGTTTATATTTTTAAAGATAAAGGTTTGTTGGGACATTCACAGTTTTGAGGAAAATAGGAAACTCGTGTATCGTGTGGAGCAATTGACTCGGAGTAATAAATGTATTTTGAAATTTGTAGAAAGATTAAAGAGATTTAGATGAGGATTGATTAGAGATGGTCCAATTTTGACAATTATGGGTATATCAAATAAAATAATGGATGGACCGGATTTATTAGAAACCAAGAAGGAAAATTAAGGAAAGTGGGTGACAGTGGAATGATATATTATGAATGTCTATCTTGATTTAGTAAGCAGTGATAGGACCTCAATACCATTTACACCAGTTGATGATAAATGGCAGCTTCCAGCAAAATTTTCTTTTAGAATTTTTAGGTTGTAATAGCTAGTTGGCTCCCTTAGTTAGTGGATAAGCGTAAGATATGGTATAAGATATATCCCAAGTTTATCGCTGTGATGGTTTTTGGATGGGATTGAACCGCCTAATAAATTTGTATATATTGAGAAGCAACGTAAAGAAGAAAATTTTATAGGGACACTTAACTAGCAATAGAATGCATGTAAGATCGGAAGTTAATGAGGAAATTAGGTTAAACAACTAGAAATAAAAGAATGCTTTAATCCTAGAAAGTTTAGGATTTCGGGAAAAATAAATTTTAGCTTGTAAAATGTCATAATTCAAGAAAGAGAAAGAATGAACAGGGATGTGAAGAGAATTTTCTATTGGACAAGGATGAAGAAGAAGGAAGCAGAATTTTCTATTAAGAGCAATAAGACCGTAGTGTCTCTAGCACAAATTTATATCAAGAAGGTGATTTGACTTCATGGAATTTTGGTTAGCATTGTTAGTGATATGAACCCATTATTTACTAGTGAATTTTAGAGGAGTTTGTAGACAGCTTTAGGAACTTCGTTGAACCTTAACACCGCTTACCACCCACAAATCGACAAACAAACTGGAAGGGTGAATAGGATCTTGGAGGACTTGTTGAGAGCATGCATCATGTACTTCGAAGGACATTGGGAGCAACACTTACCTTTAGTGGAATTCGCATATAATAATAGTTATTAGTCTACGAATGTTATGGCACCCTTTAAAGCATACTTTATGGAAGGCTATCCAAATGGCCAAATTATTGGTGAGAAACACTGACAAGATTTAACTCAAACCAGATTTGATTCGTGAAACTTCGATGAAGGTAGAGTTGATTAGGCAGCGAAATAAAGCAACGCAATATCTCCAAAAATCCTATACGGATAAGAGAAGGAAAGAATTAAAGTTTGATGTTGGAGACAAGGCGTTTATCAAAGTTTCCTCTCTTAGGAAATTTGTGAGATTTGGAAAATCAGGAAAATTGGCACCAAGATTCATTGGGCCTTTTCAAGTTGTGGATAGAATAGGAAGACTGGCTTACTGGGTGGAGCTACCCGATAAATTAGCAGGAGTCCACAACATTTTTCATGTTTGCACTTGAGGAAATGCCATAATGACATAATTATTGTAGTAGAGCCTGATCAATTAAGGATATTAAGACGGAGCCAATATCATCCTGTGCCACTACACGCATTATGGAGCACGGAACTAGGAAGCTCCGTAACAAAGAAATTAGGTTTGTTCGAGTACAATGGGGAGATAACCCAACGGAAAACACATGGGAGACCAAAAAAAAGATGAGGATCTCTCATCCTGAGCTTTTAACTGGTAAACTTTTCTCTTCAAAAATTAATTTTTGGTTACATCGTGGTTGCTAAATTGAAAGGTAGAAGATGGTTGCTACACTTTTCATCGTCACTTTAGACTTATGTATAAATTTTATGCATGTTTAAGGTGTTTTACATACATTCTTATATGTCATAGTCACACGCTCACTCTAGGATTGAGCTTACTTATAGTATGTCTGCAATACATAATCACATTGCACTTTTGGTTGAGTAGATAAATGTGTAGATAACTTGGTTGTATAACATGGATGTTTAGTGCGTGTTATGGTGTTCGCCACTTGGAAAAGATTTCGGAGACGAAATCCTTTTTAAAGGGGGAGAATGTAACACCCTGTAAAATTAACCATAAATAAATTGGATAAATCAAAATTAAATAAGGTAAGGGTAAAGTTTGAATTTGATCATGAAAGTTATGTCATTGTGTATGTGGCGAAATTCTAATTAATTTCCATATATAATACGAGTATAGATGCACGTCCATATGGATTTGCATCTGCTCACTTTGAGACATGTGAACTGCTTTGCACATGAACAATTTGGTTACTTATTTGTTTCGCCTAAAAACTACTATAGAATAGTAACCACCTAAAAAATTGTTATTTTTCTAATTTTGAATGTGAGAACAAATATTGTTGAGTGGTTGAAAAGTAGTTAAATTGTATTGCTTTTCTAGTTGAACATTTTCAATGTATATTACTATCGATATTTCTGTTACTAAACTTGTTTCATTCTAGGTAACTGTGCATTTAGCTGCCATACGTAATTTATTGTGGACATTTCTATAAAATGGGGCATTTTGTCCAAGATTTTACAATTTTCTATAAAATTGCTTCATAATTTTAAAATTTTAAATTTATATGCATGATAGTAATTAGTAATGTCTTAGAAGATTTAATTAAGATTGGATATCATTGTAGTTACCCATAAACTTGCGATTTGTTGTCATTTTCATCAATATGAGTATGATGTTTTATCCCTTAATTTATTATTATTATTGTGTATGCACATCAATTACTGAAAATTTCTTTACCCCTTAGTAACCGACATATTGAAGTATATGATTACATGTAATCACCATCGATGCTTTTTGGGTTAGCATGCAATTGCAGGTTAATCATAAAATGATAAAGTAAAATTAGTATTTCTATTTCTTTCGGTGTTATTTTTGCTCAAGAGGAAGACTTCATGTTTACAGCTATGATCATATATATATGAGGAAGGTTCAATGACACCCCAAATAGTGCAGCATCTTTACAGCCCCTGATTTCCACCCTATGTTCTGAATTAAATAATATTGCTTTCTCTTCGGAATGTATAGTGAAAATGGGCTTTTGGAATGCAGCAAAACAAATGTGCCATTGAACCTTCCTATACATGCGTGTGTATGGCAACAACATACAAAGTGAAAACTCAGATAACTGGTTTAGAATAACATTTGAACTGTTGTAAAATCAAACATAACTTAACTGAACCAAAAATGAATTCGTACTACATCAAAACAACATGAAATAAGTTATAAAAATTAGTGGACTACAAGATAAATAACTTCAAAAACAACATCAAAATATCGGTAGCATCACCAAATAAATAGTAGTATCGAACAACTTCAAAAGTTGTATGTCCAAGTCCGACAACAAAACATCACGAAACCGGCTACAAAACTGCATATGAATAACAACATACACAAAACATAGCAGACTTCAAACACAGTATATGAATAACAACATAATTAGTGTAGTTTCACAAAAATAGTTAATTGTATAACTGTCTTTTTTCAGTATGGATATTATACATGGTACAACTAACAGCTTTCGTATTGTTTCATATATTTTATAGCATAGGAAGGTTCTTCTTTATGTGTGTAAGTGGGTATATATGCACGTTCAGGTGGACCTGCATTTGATCGTTGAATCGTATTTTTACAATGTGGCTATTACAAAACAAAGATCATAAGTTGGTGCAGCAATCATTTTCACTATTTCAATTTTTCTTAAGTTCATAACACTAAAATACCAACTGCAATAACACTACAATAGTTTTTTGAGCTTTGATAACGACTACCATTGTCACAACAGTTGTAATAAATGATTGAGAACTTAACATCTCTAACTACATATGTTCACGTCGGTCAGATCCACATATCTTTTAGAATGTACCAATTTTGAAGTCCAAACGTATCATTTATAAAATTCACAAATCAACAGGCCTAACATGGGTCAATCAAATTTATACCTACAGATAAAGGACAAATTACGCATGAAACAAAAATAATTATAAAGGCACTACTTGCACTTAAATTAAACGTAAGTGCGAGCATGGCACGTCAATACACAAAAACATTAATCCAAAACCATATGTTAGAATGGAGTGCAAACCAATTCATAGATTTCAAGACATTAATTCCATGAATTTTAACATTATTTGTAGAATTATTCCATATTAATCATGCGTATCACATCAATATAAACCATGATCCATGTACGTGTAAATGAAAGTTTGCTAACATAAGAATAGTAAGAACTCAAGTCATATTGAATGCACATATATTCGGTATTATGTTAACAAAAATCATATGTAAAGAACAATTTAAATGTAAATGTTAAAAAAATAATATATATGTCACAATTTAATCACATTAAATGCAACGATTATTTAACATTTACCCTTTTCCTTGTAATTATGTTGACCACTTCTAAGCTTGCTCAAATCAAGGAGAAACAGAAATCATAGCTCAAATCAGGAAGAAACAGAAATTATAGCTTAAATCAATAAAGTGTGAATTAAATTTAGTACATAGTGCTTAGAAGCTTATAGCATTTGATCACTGAAGCTTGATAAAATTTGTATATTAACTGAATTCAACTCTATAGTGCTTTATGTCTTCCTGATTTTTCATATAGTTTTTGGAGAGTACCATGCTCCTTAAAATTGCAAGCAGGGGATCTAATTTAAACAGGCAGAAATGACTTGATGTAAACCTGCACATAATACCTTAAGCTACAACACAAACTCTATTTTTCGATGTATAAATTCATATGTAGGAAAACATATTATTAACTATAAGATAATCCCAATTAAGCAGTGCTATAAACCAATTCCACACATGCTTTGTTAATTAAGTTAGTTTATTATGCTTTATTGTAAAAAAATGTTGATCTCTTTAAATTAATTATACTTATATTACTTCTGACCAATTAAAGCTGAAGGAATTTTATTATAGAACATACATATATAAGTAGGTTACTACCATTCATTCATTTAGTTTAAAGAAATCATAACTACATACACGAACACATGCTTTATAAATCATAATCACATTGAATGCAATGATCAATTTGTAACATTTTCTTTATACAATATTATTGGTGTTCTTAGTATAATCTTACAATATTCTCTAACTAAATAATTGTAGATGTTGACATTCATTTTTTTGTAGTTATTGATTATTTGAATGTTCAGAATTAGATCCTCTCTTCCATTACAAAAATCCCAAGGGTCAAGGCCATTGGATTATAAATCTCATCGTGCATTCAGCATGAACTTTGGTTTATATAAAATAGAATACACTGTTCTTATGTAATATGCTTTTTTTAATAGTAAATGTTAGATTGTAGGTCAACTATATAGTATATATACTGATAATTGTAAAATGATTATCTATATTGAAGGTATCAAGATCCATTGGTGACATAAACTTGAAAAATCCAGAGTTTAGTAAGGTTGCTTCCGTTCCATTAAAGCAAACCATTATAACTGTTGAGCTTGTCAACACATACATACATTTTGTCGGTAACTGGCACTAACATTTCATTAAAATTTGACAGCTATACACATAACTGTAATAGCATCACATATCTGTATACTACTATTTCAAAGAACCCACAATATAAGATGCTAAACGCATAGAGGATGACTACTGCATTTTGCATGCATTCCATTTGACCATGTTAACCGCTGAGCCTATCAACACATACATACATTTTGTCAGTAACTGGCACTAACATTTCATTACAATTTGACAGCTATACACATAACTATAAAAGCATCACATATCTGTATACTACTATTTCAAAGCACCCATAATATAAGATGCTAAACGCATAGAGGATGACATGCATTTTGCATGCATGCCATTTTTTGAACTTATCCTGAAACCCAAAAGCAAAAAACTAAAATATGAATGATTCATTTGATCCTAAAGTCACGGAATATACACACACACACATACATACATACATACATACATACATATCTATGTGTGTGTGTAATGCTGACGACCACACAAAATTATACGCTGTAAATGGAACCTAACAAAGAGTAGTAATGACAGTGTGTAGATTATAAATGCATGCTAATACAACCTGCTTGCAGATAATAGTGTGTGTATTTATCATACTACTTTTTGGGCGGCTATATCAATTTTGTCCATTCAAATTTGAGGAGTGGAAAATAGGATGAAGGACAAACTTTGGAAAAAAATTAGACTGAAGGACAACAAGTTTCATTTTTAGGCTGAAGGACAAACTTTGAAAAAAATTAGACTAAATGAAAATGCTAAATACAGCTAGCATTTTGTAGACTGTAAAACTGAATATAATGCTATTTATAACTAGCATTTTGTATAATGTAAAAACTAAATATAATGCTAGTTAGAATTAGCATTGTCCTTCAGTCTAAATTTCTTTCTAAGTTTGTCCTTCAGTCCAAAAATGAAACTTGGTGTCCTTCAGCCTAATTTTTTTTTAAAGTTTGTCCTTGTGCCTAATTCCCTTATTTGAGGAAGCATACGAGTTTTCTCACAAATTGTCATTTTAATAATAAAATACTATAATAACATCATTTGAACTAATAAACCAATATACAAATAATGAGAGCAGACAATAATTGTTTAAGTATCCTAACATACTTGCATATTCAATTTTATAGACTGATTCAGTATAGTTATGAGATAGTATAAAAATACATGTTGGAACATCGAAGGAAAAGATTGCTAGCGAAAGGAGGCAGATAGAGGGCAAAGGCCAGCATAAATAAGTAATGAGCTAAAATTACTTGATTTGTGTATACAAATCAATCCCATTATACCTTGAACTATGTTAACATACATTATTTTATATGGGACTAAGCAATAAGCAAGTTTCTAATTAAAGCATTAGTTTTATGATGGGCTTTGAAGGTTAAATTTAAAGGTCGTGTAATAATAAAAAGTTATCAATTATTTACTTAAAAATTTGAAAGAAAGTTGAAAAACATAGGATTAAAGATTTCTAGGCACTTCATTGCTTAAAATTCATTGTACCGTGTCTAAGTTCACTGTTCGTATACAAATTAAATATCTTCTACCATGAGAACCATGACGTATCCCAGCCTGGAATCAAATGAATTTAACAAAAGGTAGTGGCATTATCATGCTTGAATATTTTAAGAGTTCTCGATGTTATATTAAAACACCATAATTTATTTGCCTTATGAGTCTTATGCATTGTACTTTTGAACTAATCTGGAACATAGAGACAGAATAATTTTACTGAAGAAAAAAACTTAAAATTTTCAATGGCTATAAAATAATTATGGCAAAAAATAAAGACATTATATGTCCATGGATCATGATAACCTTTTTTATTATCAAGAAACTGTTTTTAGAAAGATGCTATCATGTGCATATTGAGAGACTAAATTGCCACCTTCATTTAGTCAAAGCGGAGTTCTGTTATTTAAAATGATTGAAACCACTCAATTCCCTATAGAAAATGAAAATGGAGACAACTTGATCATGGTAATATGCATGCCATGAGAATAAAACATAATAAAAGGTTAATTCAATATAGAATCCAAATAATGAATTTCTGATCTGTAAAGTGTAAGGATATATATTAAGGTCATATTGATTACTTCCCTAGTCAATAATCAGTATTAGAAGATAAAATCAGTAAAGGCTATAGTAAATTCACATTTCACTGATAGTCTTTAGGTAAGCATGTAAAGTATACACATGAAAAGATGGAACGAATATAATTTGTGTTGTAAGATTCGATTACTTTTCCATTTTCCATATTAATTTTTTTACATTACACTTCAGAAATTACTATTTCTTGTTGGAAAACTAATACCTAATTCGTCATGAGTTCATTTTTAGCAATCCTTCCATCTCTTTCAAGAATAATATCTTTCGAGAACTTTATTGCAAAGTTATTGGCTTCACTACAGCAATGAAGTACTTTCCATCAAGATCACCATTCTTTTACAATAATCGTTCGGCTAAATAAACGCCATTGTTGTCAAAATTTATTCGCTTAGATCCACGTATTAATGTAAGCAAGTTTTTCATGGTTTATGATTTTCAGTCTGCATGTGTAGTCAAATTTACCAAAAACCGTAGAACAATATTAGAATGCTTCAAAGATATGTTTTCTTAGTACTTGTGTTAGCTTGGAGACATATGAAGATTGAGTTTGAGTTATAAGATCCAACTAATAACCAAATGTAAATAACAAATGAACATTAATTAAAATAAAATTATTTTTCTACTCTGAAATAAACTCTGAAGCAAAATTTGAAAACAGTAGACATGTCTCAAAATTTTGAGAAACAAATAAAACATTACCATATATATTCGTTTTCTTCTCGTATTTGGTGGTCACATATAACTCAAAATCCACATCTTTTCCAACATAAGTGATAACATATATTATATCCTTAACCTTTGTCTACTTTTTTGACATGAGTGATAGCATATATTATATTCTTAACCGTCATCTACGGTCGAAAATATATCTTATACTTCTAACCTGATTTTGATAAATTTTGGTATTTAGATATAAAAAATGAACATTGATTAAATAATTCCCTAAACATGTTTCCAAATTTAGAGAATATATCTTATACTTCTCAATATTTTCTTCTTTCCATTTGGCACCTCATAAATTCTAGCAGAAACTTAAAATTCCTAATCAATTCTAAATTGCAATATATATTATACTTGAAATAAACTTTGAATCAAAATTTGAAAACAGTTCGCATATCTCAAAATTTTATGAAACAGATAAAACAATACCAAAATTTATGTTTTCTTCTCATATTTGGTGGTCATATATAAATCAAATTCCACTTGTCTTTTTCGTGAAGACACAAGTGATAACATATTTTGCTACTCTGTCTACTTTCATTCATATAGAAAGCATAAATTTTGGACTTGCTGTGTCTTTTGTTTCCTTCCTTATATAAGTTTAAATTAATTAATACTTATATATATATATAAGGGTCGGCTATTTGGATACAAATTGATGACACAAAGGGTCTGGACCATTGTATTTTTTTGTCTTTATATTGAAGGTGGAATTCAGGTGGCAACTTAATGGTAGAGATCCATTTTGTCACCAAATTGTGTTCAAATAGACTTTCCCACACATACACACATATGCAAACACACACTCAAAGCAGCTTCAAGTCTTAGGAGATTAGAACCAATTTTGTGTATATCCTTTTGTTATCTACAAATAGTTTTTTTACATTTTTTAATGTTCATTAAATCCACTCTTCTTCTTTTCTTTACTACAATGGAGTTGATTTTTGATTACTATCACTTACTCGGTTTCTCCTTTCTATTTTTTGGATTTTGATGAATAGATACTAAAACTGATGAAAGTGAAGTGTTTAGAGATAAAAAAGTTGATACTGATATTATATTGTTGTTGAATTTTGTAAACTCCATTATCAACCTTAGTTATTGTGTTTTCAAAGTATCAAACTGAACACAATCAATCACAATAACTATTTTCAGTTTCTGCAGTAAAGAGAAAGTAGTAAAACAAAACAATAAAATGGTCTACTCTTCTTGTGAATCATCGAGGAACCCGATAATTACTCAAAGTCTGAAGTAAGTAATGAGAATCAGTGAATAGTTGCATGAGATTAAAGTCTAATGGATAACAGAGACTACTCAAAATCCTACGCAATTCGTGCTTAATCATAAATCGTCGTTGTAGATACTATTCGATGTTACAGATTCTACTCGATAATCGCACTAATCAAAATCATAAGCAGTTAATGAAAATTAGCAAATAATTACCCAAGTCTGGAGTCTAACAGATATCGAGTAGTGATGCTTGAGCTTAACTCTTTACGTGTTGGTCGATAATGGTAATTAGAGGCGAGAGAGCCGATTTAGGGTTTTTTATTTTTCCTCTAGCAAGGGGAAAAATCAAAAGAATATCATATCAGTACTATATTTGGATGAATACGTAGAAATAGAACGTAGAAGGGATACCAATCGAAATTGGAAACAATTATTGAAAATCGGTGAATAATTACCCGAGTGTGGAATCTTACAAATATCGATCAATGCCGCTTGAGCTGAATTGTTAATCGATAATTGCCATTAGAGGTGCGAGAATCGATTTTGGTTTTTTCTATAACAGGCAAGAGGAGACAACGCGTATAAATAGAACGTAAAAGTAAAGGGTATTTTGGGTATTTCCAAAAGACACGGTTGAATTCTTATTTATTTAATTATTATTAATAGTAAAGATGTTGAAAATGGAACTCAAGCGGAAAAGTTATGGACGTTTGAAGTTTTCGAGTTTAGAATAATTTAAATAGAATTCAAATTCAAATGAATAATTCATTTTAAATTTTGAAATTCAAAAGTTAACAGTAATTAGACTTGGGGATTAAGTAAACGTTAAAATCAACGTTAACGTTAAAGTATAATTAAGGAATATAATAAATAAAATTAACGACCCAAAAATCTTCCCAAAACAAACGTCACAGTCGACCGCTCCCTAGGATCAATCGACCGCGAACGACCGCTAGCGTTCGACCGGTAGAATAGGGCGATCGACCATTGACTGTCAAGTGGTGGCTAGGGTTTGTGAATTTGAACGTTCTGGATTTTATAATTTCCAGCCGACCTTACGGTTCTGGTGCCTTACAACCACTATAAATAAGACCCTAGACCTCTTACTTTAATTCACAAATATTTGGAATATTAGCGAAGCTTTATCGGTTCGTCTCTTCATAAATTCAAAAAAACTCCATTAGGATTTCAGGTAAGAAATCATATACATCTTCTTTTTATTGTTTATTTTCTCAATCTATTATCCTCCAATCCCTCAATTTCTGAATCTAATCTATATGTACAAATCACCTGTTGTATATATATATATATATCAAAAATAAGAGATCTGATAAAGATTGTCAAAGGCGTGTAAAATCCAAAGGAGCAAACCTAAGAATATATTGTGAGTGGAAATCTTAGCTTTTCTATTTTGGTAATTGATTAGTATAGTTTGGGTTTGAATAAGCATTGCGCAGTTTTGACTTGCGAAAACATCATATTTAAAACCCCCAAAATTCCTTCGGTGTGAAATGTCTTTTCTATGTTGGAATCTTAATTGTTTATGGCAAAATAATGGAAATAGTGTAGATTTGCAGTTTTGATAATTTTACCTTCTATTCCACTCCTTATTCTTTTTCTTTAAATTTGTTTAAAGGATTTTGATTAAGGAATATTATGTAAGGTACGAATTTTATTCGTAGTTTGCACTGCTCATTCCCATGATTAAATAGAAATTCTTTTATTTATTTTTATGTGAAAAAGGAGTTGAATGGAGCGTAAAAATTGGAATTATAATTTTCTAGTACCAATATATTCCGTTATTTTTTATGTAGTAAGTTAAGTTTAATTTTTGTTGCATACAAGTCTATTTATTGGAATTTTTTTATATGAATATTGAAATTTTGGTATTGTTGATAATATGAAATGAGATATGTATAATTATTTAAGGAGTTAACACTTAAATGCTAGTTTAGGGCATATATTCCGCACGCTTAGAAATTACTGGGCACACGCGCATGCGCGCGCGTGTGTATGTATATATGCATAATTAACGTATGATTGCATAGTTAAGCATAGTTAAATAGGGTATTAATTTGATTAAAATCCCCATTAGGAAGTTAATCAATGTTAAAGGCGAGATAAGAAAGATTTCTTATAAGGTCTTGGTTATGGAAACTGTGAGATGTGTGATAATATATGTAGAGATTGATATAGATTATGAGTAAGTTATAGGGATGTGAGGTCAGTCAAAAGCACATGGAATTCCGCCCAGCTAATCTGGCCACCAACAGTGTGAGTTTGGGGCTGATATAAGACATTGTCTATAATAATTAACTACAATAACACGAGGTTAGTCCTAAATTCTATAGGGTAAATCTGCCCAGCAAATCTGGCTACCAGTACCAACGAATAATCGGTCTAATGTAAGATGTCACCCTGGGGTACAGATCATAATACGAAGGACCTTCTTTAGAGATTGAAGATAATAAGTGGTTTTGTGAGGGACCGCCTCTTCTTTATGTAGGAAGTAGTAAATGGTTAGGATTATGGGTTAGGCGTGATAGAGGATATCTCAGGAAAAGGGCCCACTTAAATAGGATGTATAAGTGGCTGAAGAGATTCTGTGCAATGTCAACTAGATAGTTACTAGTGAGGAGTTCGCCTTAGGATTATAGGTAGTAAATGACGTCCATCTGCCTTAAATAAGGTATTAAATGGTTGGAATCTGCCTAATTCTGATTAAAATGTATTAAGTGACTTAAGTAACATCTCTTACATTGATAAGACATTATGGATGATATATATGAGTTATTGGGTTGATAGCAAGTTGGCTATAGGCGTAGTTGGAAATACTTTTTTATTTATGTTTGAGAAAAGCTTTCGAGCTTATATTTGGAAGACTTATGATGTAGGTAAAAAAAGTATGACATATTCCCTTTTGAATTATATTGCCCAAGTACTAATATAGTAAGGTTCGTGATTTTTATTCACCAAACATATGTCTTTCTGACTTCACCCTCATTACAAAATAGGTAGGAAGGGCGATGCTGAAGGCAGAGATGATGATGAGACTTGCGGCAGTAGTCTATATATTTACTTGTTATTTTCTACAGTTTTTGATGTACCCATGAAATAAAAACAGTGTTGTAATTTTGGAATATTGTATCACAAATATGTTATGACTGTTGTTGGGTTTGGTATTATGGATATTTTGTTATGGTTTTGAATGACATTTTGAAATTTGAATAAAATGAGTATTGTTGTTGTTATATTTTATTCTTCCCTTGTGAGATTCTGAATGTATAGATAAATAGATCTATATTGTTCTTTTTACCAACCAACAACCAGCTTTGAGATGGTTCTAAGTTTCGGTGTGCCTTTTCTAGGTTGGAATTTAGGCCCATTTCTGGGTAGGTTGTTATAATGTAAGAGATAAATTTGGCCATAATGTCACACTAGTAGCTAAGATGACATATGAACGTTAATATTCGAATAATTCAATATCAATCGCTGATCGAATTTACATCTAAAACTCACATAACCGAAATATTAAATACTCCCATGGGTTATGGAATAATGGATCTTAAGGCCAATTTTAACAAAAGAGGGAGATGAATAGTGTTTTCTAACTTATGTAAATCCTTTTAAAATTCCTCTAAGATTAATATCAATTCACAGATTAACAATATAGATTTATACTAACGATCAGTCATATATGCAATCACAGATAAATATAAAAGCAACAAAGTAAAGTAAGAGTAAGAGAGATGACACCAAGGATTTTATACTAGCTCGGATTTCTCCTACATCGAATCCCATACAATTTCTTGTACATATTTCTTTTTAAGTACCTACTTTGTACGGTAGTAAGCAAACCAATTACAATCTCGATTTGAAGGCTATGAGACACACCCTCATGTATTTTGAGTATGGGACAAACTCTCTTGATTTACTGGGCTACAAGATCACCCACTAGATTTGAACAGTCTATTAAAGACACCCCTTTGATTTGAATAGGCTACAAGCACACCAATACAAACAAGAATAGAGTTGATGATTTTCCAAAGACAAATAGTTGTACTTGGATATAATGGATCCCGTAGCCTCATCGATAGCACTTTGATCTTTGAAATTAGAGAGAGATGCTTTCAAAATAGTACGTAATTAGTAGTGAATCAATACAATGGTGTATGAATTGATTCTATATGATTTTGAAGAGAATAGAGTATATTTTTCAAGAGATTTTTCAAGAGATTAAGGAGTGAGAAGAAAATAAGTTATTAGTTAATTAAAAATTCGTTTGCACTCCCTTTTATATAGAGAATAAACAGATGTATCCATTCGTAAAGGGTTGTAGCCAAAAGATACTTCCATTAAAAATTTAAAAATAATTTAACGGCCTACATGTCGACATATGTTAGTTAAAATTGAAAAATGTTTGTGTAAATTTATACTTTGTAAAATAGTTTGAACATGGTTCTTAAATATTTTTGAACTCTTAAAAAAATTAATAAAATATCTAAAAATATATTTTGAAAATAATTTATTTTTGTTTTAAAACATCAAAGATCAGAAATTGGAGATAAAGATCAGAAATTACTATCAAAGACTTTAACAATATATTCTACTGACTCTAAGCACTAAATTATAATCTTGAGCTTTTCATACCTTTGTCTTTGAACTCATGAGTCTTCATAACTTTTAATCTTGAGTCTTTATATTGTACAGTCTTTGATTCAGCACCTGTGTAATATTCTGTGCTATATACTATATAACTTGGCTAAACATTAGTATCTATATTTTATATGGTTGTTTGCATTAATAACATATATATATTTTATATAGAATTTCAAAGTATTAATTTAATATGTATATAATATTATAGGCATATATATTTAAAAATTATTTGATATATATATATATATTTAAAAATTAACATAATGATTTGAATTTCAAATTAGTAGATATTTTATTATGCAGATCTAGATTTGAAATTTGAATTAAATTCTAAATTACTTATGTTAGTATTTACAATTAGTTTATATTATAACGTCACTTATATATATATATATATATATATATTAGAGAACACGTATGTAAATGGAGGGGCAAACATGTTTGTTGCGGTGTAAATCCCAACATTCATATACGGGCATGTTAAACTATGTGCATTGTATATGTTGCACGTGAACACAAATATGTATATAATACACATATTATATTATATAATATAAATATATAATTATAATAAACTTTATTTGAAAATAAAATAAAATATGGATTTTACTTAAAATGAATTTAGACTTCATATGCTCAGTAAGATCCAAAAATAGAATTATTTTTCTGAAATTTACCTATTTAACATGCTGCGTATTGGCTTAGATCTAATAGCAGTTATATAAAAGTATATGCTTTAGTTTTAAAGTATTCATAAAGCTTTATGCTTAAGTTTTCATTGATTTAAAAGTTAATTTGGCATCAGTTGGTAAGAGAAATTAATCAATATTGAATGAATGATAAAACCAAAAGTCAAATGTGAAAAATGGTAAGCATTTAAATTGGATTGTAGCTTAGTAAAATATATAGTGAATCATGTTATCTTAGCGAATATGTATATGAAGTTGAATTGAAGTAATATTGATAAAAATGTGAATTTAACAAAGTTAATAAGCATTAAAGAGTTAGTAATTTGAGATATGCACATAGATATGTTGGTAACTTGATTTGTGAAGTATGAAGTTAATAAAGCCGTTATTCAATGATAAATAAACCAGTTTTCTACTTTAAATCTACATGAATGTATTTTGAGGAAGCTAGTAAGCAATAAAAGATATTTGTAACTTGTTACGTACGTAAATAACTATTTTAATGATGGAGAACATATATACATAATTAGCTTGTTGATTTGAAGCTACAAACATGTATTTTAAGGAAGTTAGTAAGCAAAATAAGCATAACTTGTTCTGTATGTTGATGAATATGCTAATGGAACATATGTACATAAGAGCTTGGGTATCTGAACTTAAAAACACGTATTTTGAAAAGGTTAATAAGCAACAAAAATTGGTTTATAACTTGTTATGTGTAACTCTATCAATCTCCCACTTGTAGTTGATGCCAATTATGGAATCTCAAATCTAACCCTTCGATCAGCTTCTCGAGAATCGACCAAGCTAGACCCTTAGTGAATGGATATGTTATCCTTAGTATCTACCCATTGTTGAAAAATCTTGAGGATCGTATACTATCAAACTTGTGTATAATATGCAAGTATATAAATCAATGAAATAGTAGATAATAAATAGTAAAATATAAAAAGCATGCAAACTAGAGTTTTTATACTAGTTTGGACCTCCCGTCCTACCTCTAGTCCCGAGGCTCCCCTTCAGTATTTGCTTTAAACGAATTACCCTCACTTTGTCTGGAGGAATAGGCTAATACAAAAGTATCTCTGACAAACTTATGTTCCAATAACACAGTTTTTGACTTACAATACAAACCTTCTTATGATCTCCTTTGAGTATATGAATATGAATGCTTTGAGTTGTAGGAAGTGATTTAACCAAAATACTATTTTGGTTATAATAGATCGAGAGTATGTAAATAGTGTATATGCAAGAGAGTGCTTAGAAATCAAGAGAGTAAAGAATAGATTAATTCAAGTTCAGTGATATCTACTTCTCAATCAAAGTGGTATTTATAGGTTCAGAAAGTTGCAGATGAAGAGTTGTTACTCTTTGAGAAAGTCTCTTCATTTTAATGGCTGCAACTATTCGTTGAAGATGATTTCCTTTTGATTCAAAACAGAAACATCTTTTCAAATGTGACAGTTTTGCCCATAATAGATGTCTATGGTAAAATCATCAAACGTCTGTGACTTGTTTAATTTTTAATTCGAAAGTTGTCACAGATGTCTGTTGTTTTATCATAGATGTATGTGAGGAGTATAAACTGTTTTTCACCTTATTTTGATTTACATGAAATTTTGTATGCTCATGTATTTATATATACTCAAGGAGACCTTAACAATATTATATCTAGGACTCTTTTATAGTAGAATAACCTTTGTATGGTCAATGAATCTTAGTTTCTCTTTGAGTCTCGATATCTTCGAGCATGTTGTCTTCTTGAAGCATATACCTGCAATCTTGAGAAGGTCTATATATGTATATGATTGTATAGTTGTTATCATTGAAACATAAATTGGTGGTTCTAACAATCTCCCCATTTTTGTTGATGATAACTATACAATCAAATATCAACTATACAGTGAGATACTAACTATACGATCAAAATATCAGCTATAGAATGGAAATATTATTATCTTTGTGTACGTTTATCTCCCCCTACGTATATGCATCTCTCCTTACGTATATGCATAAATTTCTCCCCCTTTGTCATTATCAAAATGGAGGGAAACGATATACGATACATATATAAACAATATAAATGGTCATAACATGTCATCATTTCAGATTATGGAAAATCAAATTTGAAAATTCAAAGCAAAATTTAGAAGGAATTATAACAAAAGTTATACATAGGAAAACAAATTAGCATAAGAGTTTCAATATAAAAGAAAACAAAGTTTAATTATACTGATTTTGGGAATAAGATATGCCTCCATAGTTCTTTTAATACTCCCAGTATGCGGATGGATCCTACATATGTACCTAGCCATGGCATCTGATCATGGTACTCCTCATCTTCATTAATTGAAAGGCCTTAAAATGCCATGTAAGATGGTTGTTGAAAATGTGGAGTATTAGAGACGTACATTTCATCACTGTCTTCTTTTTCTTCCATGGCTTGTGTGTGCATTGGAGTCTTCCCTCGGTCACCTCTATCATGTGACGTTCCTTCAGGTGAGGCTTGAGAATGATAAACTGGTGTTTGAACCCGAGGTGGAGGTGTTGGGGAAGGCGAAGATGATGAGCGTGAGGAAGATCGTCCACGTACTTTTCACATCACTTTCCCTAAATTGGAGACCACTTTGTCCAGAGTCTTATCCATCTTTGTCATCCTAGTGGAGAAAAAGCATTCCAATCTAGTCATTCTTCTGTTTAAAGTTCGTTGATTGGCCGTAATTATTTTTTGGTTTTTGATTGGTAAATCACGAAGAGATTCATTTGGCGTTAGTTCAACCCGAGTTTCTTGAATTTGGAAGTTCGAATAATATTCGGTACCATGACTAAAGGAAGGTGGATATTAGGAAGGATGAGGGAAGCAGGTTTGTTGAGGAGCGCTAGTTTAAGAAGGACCATGATGTTCTTTTTCTTGTTGTTGTTGAGTCCATTGGTTGTAGGGAATGATACGAGGTGGACTCTTCGAAAGATGCATCAGTGAAAGATATCGTGGTCCACTATCTTTGGTTGGAATTTATTTGTATTATGAGATATACGAAGGAACTCCAAGATTTTGCAAGATGGATATTATATATGGAGCATAAACAATGGAACAACGATGCATAGACCAAAATCCTTTAATTTGGCCATGAATAAATATTTCCCAATTAACCGGTAGGCGAGCAAATATAGGATACAAAGCTCTATGGTCATTGGGATAAATTTGTTCATGACAACCTAGACGAGGAATGATGGTATTCATTATCATTCGATTTAATAGTCAAGCCCGTGGTCAAAGATAAATGAATTTTCATTGTGGCATCCTATCCTCACATATTTGATGGGTAACTTCATCCCTAGGTAGAAGACTGTGATCTGGTATATCGGTTAAATCAATCCCCTTATAAGAACATCCTAGAATACGACCAATCATATACGCATCAATTTTAACTTCTTTCCCATAAACACTTGACCATAACCAACCATCATCTTTCTTCGGATTCCGTATCTCTGAACTACATAGATTGGAGTAGAAGAGGTAAATAGCAAGAGGGTCAATGATTACCTTATTCGCATCATAGCTAATCAAATTGCCACAGCCGGCATCTGTAGTAATCCCTAAGATTTCATATTCCATAACATTGCCAAGGCGATAAAAAGGACCTGAGTGCATCTTCTTTTGGGAAAGAGCCTCGAATCTTTTGATTGCATTGGGATTATTATGGAGCCATTGGTTAATGTGAGCTTGTGTGACTGGTGCTTGAGAGGAGGATGAAGATTGGCCTTGCTTTTGCTTCTTGGAGACGGTAACCTTCTTAGGAACGATTGATTTAAGAATTTAAGTGTTTTGAGATCTAGGGTTTTAGGAATTTGGAGTTGAAATGAAGGTAAATTGAAGAGAAAGGGAAAGTTTTTTATATACAGTTGTTGGATAATTTTTGCCAGAGCAGCGACAGACGTCTATGAGAAAGTCACAGACGTCTATGTTGTCAATGAAAATGAGGCAGAGAGAGGCGACAGACGTCTGTGGCTACAGAAGATTTAAACAGAGAGTCTTTGCAGAAGTTTGTGAGTTTTCCACAGACGTCTTTGGTTACATGGAAAATTTTCCCATAACTGATGACATACGTCTGTTGTATATTCACAGACGTCTGTGATATGTAATTTCTGTCATCTAATGGAAAATTTTAATACGAATGAAAATATTTATTAAAATTTAAATATAACAAACAATATACATATCAAAAATAAATAAATATGATGTGTAACATAAATCTTAATTTTTATCGGAGAATTCTGAATTATTGTTCTGTTGTATATCCCACGAATTTGGTTCAACTTTTGTATCGTCAAGTAATGGCTTTAGTGGAGACCAACTTGGATGAGCTGGAGTGTCAATCCAAGCTTGGTTTGATGGTCTCGGTTTGCGCAAATTTCTCGGAGTAATGATACGTGCTTTTGGAGGAGTTTCTTGTAATCGAAGAGACTTTTGATGTATGTAATTTTTTGTTGGTGAATGACCACAAATTGCTAGAATACATTTTAAAGAAAACGTAGATGAGATCCTTGATGTCGTTGCTCATAATACATCTCACGTTGAATGCCGATCGTTTCTTGTTGATAGTGATATATCTCATTGACTTTGTCGGTAAGAGATGTTGATTTCAGATCAATTGATCGTTTAGCTTTCTTAAGAAAGCTGGTGTGGTATGTTAGTGATGCAATAATGTTTAGAGAGTCAGAATGAGTTGATGTCGATGTGGATTTAGTTGGAGATATGTAAGTGCTATTTGACGAGGGGGATTTATAGTCGATAGTTGAATAAGTGGAGTCGTGATCGGAAGACATTGTATTATTTGCTGTAGTAGTTTAGTTATGTTTATTTATTTTATTTTTAAGTGGTATATTTATAAGATAAAATGTAGCTATATTTAAAAAAAGTAGTTGAGAATAATGAGTTAACCCATAAGAAGTTAACAGATATTAGTTTGATTTAAATGGTTATTATTAAGAAAAATATGTGGTTGTTGTTAAGTCCAAGTTTTAAACTTAATTATTTAGTTGAAATTGCATATAAACTATTACAAATTTAAGTGATCAAAACATTATTTCTATAACTTTAGTTAACCAATTCTTTGAATGAACAAATTCCTAGATCCCATCTTAACTTAATAAAAGTTAGTTCACTTAATGGTTTTGTAAAAATATCAGCTATTTGATTTTCGGTAGTAACAAATTCTAGAGTTATTATTTCTTTTTCAACCTTAGCTCTTGGAAAATGGTGACAAATATCTATATGTTTTGTTCATGAGTGACTAATTGGATTTTTAGATAAATTTATAGCACTGGTATTATCGCAATATATTGGAGATTTGTTTATTATATTTTCATAGTCTTTAAGTGTTTGTTGCATATATATTATTTGAGTGCAAGCTAAGGCAGCAGAAATATATTTGGCCTCACATGCTGAAAGAAAAACACAATTTTGCTTTTTACTAAACCATGAAACTAATGATTGACTAATAAAGCGACATGTGCAACTTGTACTTTTTCTATCCGATTTACATCTACTAAAATCTACATCACTGTAAGACATAAGATCAAACATACTGCCTTTTGGATAAAATAGACCATAATTTTAGTGTTGGAAAAATATCGTAAAATCCATTTAACTGTCTGATGATGTGATTCTTTAGGTTGTGATTGAAATCTTGCACATAAACAAACACTCATGATAATACCTGGTCTATTAGTGGTTAAGTATAGTAAGGATCCTATCATGCTTCGATATAGTTTTTGATCGAACTCTTTTCTATGTTCATCTTTGTCTAGATGAGTAGTAGTACTCATTGGAGAGGGTTTACTTGATATATTATTCATTCCAAAACGTTTTAGTAATTCTTTACAATATTTTTCTTGATTTATAAAAATTCCATTATTTAATTGTTTTATTTGTAATCCTAAAAAGAAATTCAATTCATCTATATGAGACATTTCAAATTCATTTGTCATTATCGTAGAAAATTCATTACATATATTTTCGTCAGTAGATCCAACTATAATACCATCAACATAAATTTAAACAATTAATATATCCTTCTATTCTCTTTTAATAAATAATGATGTATCTGTTTTACCAATTTGAAAACCGAAATTAATTAAATGTGATTTTAATCGATCATACCAAGCTCGAGGTGCTTGTTTTAAACCATATAATGCTTTTTTAAGTTTAAAAACAAGATCTGGATATTTTTCATGAACAAATAGTGGTGGTTGTTCTACGTAAACATTTTCTTTTATAAAACTGTTTAAGAAAGCACTTTTAACATGCATTTGAAATAGCTTAAAATTATGATGACATGCAAAAGCAAGTAATATTCTTATGGCTTCAAGACGTGCCACAGGTGTAAAAGTTTCTTCATAATCAATTCCTTCTTCTTGATTGTAACCCTGTGCCATTAATCTTGCTTTATTACGTGTAATATTTCCATTTTCATCAGTTTTGTTTTTAAAAACCCATTTAGTTACAATTACTGACTGATTGTTTGGCCTTGGTACTAATTCCCAAACATTATTTCGTTCAAATTGATTAAGTTCTTCTTGCATTGCTAAAATCCAGAAATCATCGTTTGATGCATCCTTGTAATTTTTGGTTCAAAATTAGATATAAATGCTACATTACTCATTTAATTTATTTGTCTTCTAGTTGAAACTTTGTTATCAAGATTTCCAATTATGTTATCAATAGGATGGTCTTTTAAAATTCGGGGTGGTGATTTCAAATTACTATTATTTTGATTATCATCATTATTTTCAATTATAGTTTCAATGGCTTTATTTTGATTAGTTTCAAAAATTTCTTCGTCATCTTTATTTATATCTTTAAAGTTTTTATCAAACGAGACATGAAGACTTTCCTCTATAACATTTGTTCATTTGTCAAAAATTCTGTAAGTTTTACTTTGATCGGAATATCTAACAAAAATTCCTTCATCTACTTTTGACTCGAATTTACCAAGATTATCTTTTGTATTTAGAATAAAGCATTTTGATCCAAATATTCGAAAATATGATAGTTTCTTTTTGTAGAACATTTCGTAACATGTATTTTTACTCATAGGTCTAAGAGTTGCACGATTTAATACGTAACATGCAGTAGCAACTGCTTCGGCCCAAAAATCACTTGGTAAACTACTGCCGTTTAGGAGAGTTCGAGCACATTCTTGCAAGGTGCGAATTTGTTTTTCAACTACTCCATTTTGTTGTGGTGTTCATGGAAATGAAAAATTATGAGTAATTCCCATTTTATTACAAAAGTTTGTAAATAATTCATTTTCAATTTCTCCACCGTGATCACTTCTTATACCTTTTATTTTTAGATCCACTAGAGTATTTATTTGTTTAGCAAAAATTTTAAACATCTCGAATGTATCACTTTTATGCTTTAAAAATAGCGTCCAAGTATATCTTGAAAAATCATCTACAATTACAAAGACATATTTATTATGATTTATCGAACGTACTTGAGTTAGACCAAATAAGTCAAAATGAAGTAATTCAAGAGGTTGTTTAGTAGAGATTTCCTTTTTAGATTTAAATGAGCTTTTCTTTAATTTTCAAATTTGACATGCATCGCATATATTTTTAACTTTGAAATTTATTTTGGGTAATCCTCTTACTAAATTGTTTTTAGCCAATTTGTTTATATATTTGAAGTTTATGTGACAAAATCTTGTATGCCATATCCATGGATCATCATGATTTGCGATTAAGCATAAATCATTATTATGATTAATATTCATGTTTAGAATATAAATATTTCGATTTCTTGTTCCTTCAAAAGTTAAAGTTTTATTTTGATCATAGATATTGCATTTATCTTTTTCAAATTCGATTTTAAATCCCTTATCGCATAATTGACTTATACTAAGTAAATTGTGTTTTATATTCTTAACTAATAAAACATTTGAAATAATAGGAGAAGTAGATATACTGACATTGATGACGTTTCCAATTCTGATAACATACCCTTTGGAATTATCCCCAAAAGTAGCCGTGCCACCATCCACGTAAGTGATGTTTGATATCATGTGTGCATTTCCCGTCATATGTTTGGAGCATCCACTATTGAGTATGCATTTCTCCTTCTTATTGATTTTATTTTTAGGTACCAGCAAAATAATAAAAAGTTTTAATTGGTACCCAATTTCTTCGTTAGGGTCCTATGTGTTAGTAGGAGAAGGTAGCCATACCCATAAGGGTTTGGAACCTTTAGAGATGTAATTTTCATTATGAACTATATAATTTAGATATATATCTATGTGTTTTTGTCTAATCAATTTGTTATTTGTTTTAGGAATCCATATTTTAATCATTTTTGTTTCCTTATTTTCAAGTTTAGATTTTGTTTTTCTAAAATTTGCATATAATGTACTATACTTCTTGAATCTCTGATTATTATTAGAAACCGGATTATTTCTAGAATGTTTATGAATTTTTTCGTTAAATCCTAGTCCCTTCCTATTTCCTGATGGTTTTGAAATCTTTATCAAACTATCTAGATTTTTCTTTCCTTTATTAAATTTTGAAACATTATTAGTTATTTTATCTAATTTTTTTTGAGATCCAAAATTTCTAGATTAGCTAATTCTAAATTTTGTTTTAATTCATCCTTTTCTTTTTCAAGTTTATAATTCTCTATTTTGTTGTTCTCTATATCATATGTTAAAGTAAAATATGTTTTAAAATAGTTTTCTTGTCTTTTAACAATCCAATTTCTTATTCATTAATTTTCCCATATTTTCTTTACTTAAATTTTTAATTCTCTATACTTGTCATTAATTCTATACTAATTTCAAGAATTTCATCATATGTTAATTCAGGACGTACCTCATTTTGTGTTAGCCATGAAGCAAACATTTGCTTGTTTTGAGTCACTGCCACTATCGGATGATGAGGAAGAGTTGGAATCATCCCAAGTTACTTAAAATGCTCTTCTCTTTTTCTTGAAATTTTCAAATTTGTTTTTCTTTTAATCATTGTTGAGTAGTGGACAGTATTTCTTCACATGGCCAAATTTATCACACCCGAAGCACTTAATTGACGTTTGATTTGAGGAATTTGTGTTGCCGTTGATTTGAAATTTCATCATCTTTTTGAACTTCTTGAACTTGTTGTAATTTTCGGCTATGAAAAGAATCTCATCTTCTTCCAAGTCGAAGTTGTCATTACTTGCCTGAAATGCGATATTTTTCCCTTCTTGGTTTTGCTCTTTTCTTGAGTGTAAATTAGCTTCATACGACATCAGATTTCCTATTAACTCTTCAACTTTGAGTTGGGAAAGATCGTTAGCTTCATCGATGGCTAAAACTTTTCTTTCCCATTCGTTTGTTAGTGAGTTCAAAATTCGTGTGACTAAATCAAAATCAGTGAATTTTACTCCTAGTGCCATAAGATCATGTTGCATAGTTTGAAATCTAGTATACATGTCAATAATTGACTCATTTGATTTTGTTTTAAAAGATGAAAATTGATTTTGTAGAATAGAATTTTTGTTTGCTTAACCTTGTTTATGCCTTCATGGGTAATTTGTATTATATGCCATATATCATAAGCAGTAGTGTAAAGCATAACTCGTGAAAATTCATTTTTATCAAGTGAGCAAAATAAAACATTCATAGCTTTGGCATTGTTAGATACCTCTGCTTTTTTTGCATCAGTCCATGTGCTAATATCACTATCAGGTGCTTCATATTTATTTTGAGTTGCTAGCCATGTTTCTAATCCATTTGCTTCCATAAAAATTCTCATGGGTGTTGACCAATAAGCATAATTAGAACAAGTAAATAGTGGTGGACGAGCAGTTGATTGACCTTCTTAAAATGTACTTGCCATTTTTAATGATTTCAGTTACATGTTATTGTAGATTGAAATAACCTCGCTCTGATACCAATTGAAAAATCTTGAGGATCATAAACTATCTAAGTTGTGTATAATATGCAAGTATATAAATCATTGAAATAGTAGATAATAAATAGTAAAATATAAAAAGCGTGCAAACCAGAGTTTTTATACTGGTTCGGACCTCCCGTCCTACGTCCAGTCCCGAAGCTTCCCTTCGGTATTTCCCTTAAACGAATTACCCTCACTTCGCCTGGAGGAATATGTTAGTCCTTGAGATGATAGTTTTGATGACAACAACCTTAGGACTTGTTATAAAATATAAATACTAACGTTATGGTTTAGATATATATGTATATGAAGAATATAAACATGCAGGTACCAAGAATGAAGACTGTACAGTATAGAGATACAAGACTGATGAATTTAAAGATTGAAGATATCAAGATTGAAGACTCATGAGTATCAAGAAATCAAGTTATCAAGAGTTCAAGATTTCAAACAGTATAAGATAATGTAGTCAGCTTAGAATTATGTTAAAACTTCTTGAAAGCACTTACATCTTTATTCAAAATTTATTCGTGGAATGGAATCCACTTCGAGCCTGTTAAAGGGATTGAACCCTAGTGGGATGAAACCCACGACAATATCTAGTGGAACATATAGTGGTCCTATTTTGATGTCCACTAATTTTATAAAAAGGTTTTTCAAAAATATATCTCTTGTTTTTAAAAATGTTTTCAAAATTTTCTTTTCAAAAAGACATCTCTCTTGATTGAAATATTTTTGCCTCAAAACTATTTTTATCATTTTTAATATTTTGATTTCAAAATTGTCCTTGTTTTTTAAACCATCTCTTGTTTTAAATATCTAGCTTTAAAATATTTATATACTCAGATTTTAAATCACTTTATAGATTAAGATTATATATATTAAAAATTATTTTCTAAACTCTTTTGTATGTTTAAACTGTATTCAAATATATTTACAAAGTTTAGAAATTGTTTTGACAAATTATAGAAACCAATTTTAATAAGAAAATCAAAACATCAATTTTGCCTTGAGCATGTCGACATACATCAACCCCTCATGTCGACATGGTGTCCGTTATTTTCAATTTTCAAAAGAAGTGTCTATTCGCCGTATCCTTTCACGAATAGATATGGCTGTTGCTCTACTATAAATACTAGTAAGTTCTAAATGAATTTTTACTAGATTTTCATTTATTTTCTCTCCTCTTCATCTTCCACATTTATTCTAAAGAATCCTAAACTATACTCTACCAAAATGCCAAGTGAATCAAACTTGATTATCTCTTGTTTGATTCTCTACCACTCTCTCCATAAGGTCTCAGTGCTATTCAGAGTTATAGAATCTTTTTCTAATCAAACTGTTGAGTAAAAGGTGCGGTTGAGGCTTGAAATCAATTGGGTGTGATTGTAGCCCCGGAAATCAATTAGGTGATCTTGTAGCCTGGTTAAATCTAGGGAGTTGCCCTAAACTCGAATACAGGAGGGTGTACCTCGTAGCCTTGAAACCGTGGGTGTAATCTGGGAGATTATTTTGAAAAGAAATTTGTACGATTGTACGGGACTATATGTAGGGTAACTCCAAACCAATATAAAATCCTGGTGTGTTCTTTCCTTTACTGCTTTTATTTAGTATTTGCATCAGTATCTGATTCTGTGATTATATCTATGTTTGTGAATTGCATTTGTTAATGTTTAAATTGAACAAAATTCAAAAAGATTTAAAAAATACATAAAACACTATTCACCCCCCCCCTCTAGTGTTATTCCAGCCTTAAGATTCGTAATCCGCATTTCTCACATTTAGTATCAGAGCATTGGTTTTTAAAGTTTTTAAAATGGCTATTTTTGGGGATTTTGTTAAAACTAGTTTAAAACTGTTCAAATCATCATTGTCTCATAAGTCTGCATATAGTTATTATAGAAAATCAAGTTATCTACCGAGTTTGTATTCTGTGCAGAAGGAAAAATGTTATATGGCCTTTGAAGAATCAACACTCAATGGACAAATGGTGCAAATCAAGAAGAATAAGTGGATACTTGATAGTGGATGTTCAAGACACATGACTGGTAATCCAGATATGCTGAATGATATTATCTATAAAGATGGAAGATCGGTTAATTTTGGAGACAACTCAAAAGGATATGTGATTGGCATCGGCAATGTCGGTAACTCTAAAACTCCTACTATTTCTAATGTTTTATTAGTTAAGAATCTGAAACACAATCTGCTTAGCATTAGTCAACTTTGTGATAAAGGATACAAAATTAAATTTGAAAAAGATAAGTGTCACATCGAAGATAATAATTCAAATATTATATTTGAAGAAATTAGGAAGAAAAATATTTATATTCTTAGTATGAAAATCTCAAATGATAATCTATGTCTTTTGGCTAATACAAGTGACCCTTGGATTTGGCATAAAAGATTTAGGCATTTGAATTTTAAACTCTTATCTAGACTTTCTAAACTTGATCTAGTAAGAGGTCTCCCTAGAATGAATTTTAAAATAGATATTAAATGTGATGTTTGTCAATTAGGAAAACTTAGGAAGAGTTCTTTCAAATTAAAAGATATGATTTCAACTTCAAAACCCCTTGAGTTACTTCATCTAGATTTGTTTGGTCCATCTCAAATTCAATCAATAAATCACAATAAATATGTCTTTGTAATTGTAGATGATTATTCTAGGTTTACATGGACAATTTTTATGAAACATAAAAGTGATACTTTTGATTCATTTAAATTTTTTACAAAAAGACTCCAAAACCAACTTTCTTTAAAAATTATAACTATTCGTAGTGATCACAGTGGGGAATTTGAAAATGAAAATTTTGTGAGATTCTGCCATAAAAAGGGAATAACTCATAATTTCTCTTTTCCAGAACTCCACAACAAAACAGAGTGGTAGAACGTAAAAATAGGACGATTCAAGAGTGTGCTAGAATAATGCTTTCAGATAGTAATTTACCAAAACATTTTTGGGCTGAAGCAGTCGCTACGGCTTACTACATTTTGAATAGAATATTAATTAGACCGTTAACTGATAAAACATCTTATGAACTTCTTTACAAAAAGAAACCAAAGGTATCTTATTTTAGAATCTTTGGATGTAAATGTTTTATTCTAAATACAAAATACAATTTGGATAAATTTGATCCTAAATCTGACAAAGGAATCTTTATTGGATATTCTAATGGAAGTAAAGCATACAGAGTTTTCAACTTAAGAACTAATACCATTGAAGAAACAATGCATGTTTCGTTTGATGAAAATTTCAAAAATGTTGAACAAATTAATGATGAAGAAGAAATTGCTACCCCAAATAATGAATCAATTGAAACAAATAATGATCTTATTCATCCAAATAAAAAGGTTAAGCTTTTAAAAGATCATCCTATAGAAAATATACTAGGAAATATTGAATCTATTGTTGGAACTAGAAATCAACTAAATAACATGAGTAATGTAGCTTTTATATCATCTATTGAACCTAAAAATCCAAAGGAAGCATCGTCCGATGATTCATGGATTCTGGCTATGCAAGAAGAACTGAATCAATTCACCAGAAATGATGTTTGGGAACTTGTTCCTAGACCCGAAGATAAAACTATAATAGGAACTAAATGGGTTTATAAAAATAAAATGAATGAACTAGGTGAGGTCGTTAGAAATAAAGCTCGATTAGCCGCACAAGGTTATTGTCAAGAAGAAGGAATAGATTTTGATGAAACCTTTGCACCCATAGCAAGATTAGAAGCCATTGAATTCTACTTGCTTTCGCAAGCTATAATAATTTCAAATTATTTCAAATAGATGTTAAAAGTGCTTTTCTAAATGGATTTGTTAAAGAGGAAGTTTATGTTGAACAACCTCCACTCCTTGAAGATGAAAAATTTCCAAACCATGTTTTCAAACTTAAGAAAGCTCTATATGGTCAGAAACAAGCTCCTAGAGCATGGTATGACAGACTGAGATCTTTTTTATTACAATCAAATTTTGAAATTGGTAAAGTAGATAATACTCTTTTCATTAAAAGAAATAAAAATGATATCCAACTAGTACAATTTTATGTAGATGATATTATTTTTGGTTCAACTAATCATGAAATGAATAAAGAATTTTCTGAAATAATGACAAAAGAGTTTGAGATGAGTCATATGGGTGAACTTACTTTCTTCTTAGGTTTACAAATAAAACAATTAGATAATGGTATTTTTATTAGTCAAGAAAAATATGCTAGGGATCTAATTAGTAAATTTGGTATGACTACGGCGAGTGGAAAACCCACTCCCATGGCAACCAATGAAGTTTTAAATAAAGAAGGTCTTGCAAAAGATGTAAATCAAAAACTATATAGGGGAATGATTGGATCACTACTCTATATCACTGCGAGTAGACCTGATATCATGCATAGTGTTTGTCTCTGTGCAAGATACCAATCTCAACCCAAAGAGACTCACTTAAAAGCTGTGAAACATATCATAAGATATGTTAAACATACTTTTGACTATGGTTTATTTTACCCTAAAAATGATTCATTTGATTTAATTTCTTATTGTGATGCTGACTATGCTGGTTGCAAATCTGACCGAAAAAGTACAAGTGGAATTTGTCACTTTTTGGGGCATTCTCTTGTTTCATGGTTTAGTAAAAAGCAAAACACTGTTTCTTTATCAACAACTGAAGCATAATATATCTCTGCTGCTTTGGCTTGCTCTCAAGTCATTAATATGCAACAAACCCTAAAAGATTTTGGGTTAACAATTTCAAAATCACCAATTTATTATGATAATTCTAGTGCAATAAATTTATCTAAAAATCCTACTCATCATGCTAGGACTAAATATATTGATATCAGACATCATTTTCTCAGAGATAATATAAGTAAAGAGATTATTTCTCTTGAATTTATCAATTCCGAGAATCAAATTACTGACATTTTAACCAAACCCTTAAATCAACCTATATTTACTAAATTAAGAAGAGAACTAGGTATTTGTTCAATAACTGAGATATAGAATATAGATATAGTAACATATATTTTTAATAAACAAAAATATACAAGAAAACCAAATTTTCCATAGGGATGTCGACATACCCCTACCACCCATGTCAACATACAACCGTAAAATTTGAAAATTTGATTTTCCCTCTAAAATCAGTTTGGTAGTTATATAGACCTATGTATTTCGAATTTTTCTGTCTTCTCACTTCTCTTTCTCTGTAATAAACTTCTGAAAATAAACATTTATGGCCTCCTCCACTAAATCAAACCAAAATGACATCATTTCTTTCCATTCTCCTCATTCTGGTCCATTCTAACGCACTACACTAGCACGTGTGATAAAGATTGAAGAATCTATGAAGGATGCCATGCAAATGTTGACTGAACTTCAAGTTGTGCAAATAAGGATGGCAAAAGAACAAGAAAAGCAAGGCAAAATTCTTCGGAATTTGCAAAAATTTCTAATGGATAATCATGCAAATCCTGTTGTGATTGAAGAAGATTCTCCTAACATTCAAGTGCATAACCCCTTAGAGCACAGTGAAGATGAAGAAGAAGAAGAGGAAGAAGCACCTATGGAAGAAGACGACAACGTGGTCTGCGTAGGCGAAGTCTGTTTTGACAAAGATGGGAATTTGGTCGAACAACGTGGAAACTTTTGTTTTCATTATCCAAATTGTTCGATTCACAAATCTTCAATTGTCAAAAACTCTCGTTAGTAGTTTTATTCTATAATTTATATACTTGAATATATTTGTGTGTTTATGTTCCATATATATATGTAAATATAACATCGTATATAATAATAAAAAATTTGTTTCGCTTAGTATACTTCCTTATTAGCATTTAGTTTAGATAGTATTAGATTAAGGGGGAGTTATATAAGTTTAGAATTAGTTTTTGTTGATGACAAAGGGGGAGAAGTATAAAATAGAGTAGTTAGGCTTAGATTAAGGGGGAGTTATTAGTTTAGGGGGAGTTATAGTGAAGGTGAAGTATATTTTATAAACATAGATTGTCATCATCAAAAAGGGGGAGATTGTTAGTCCATGAGATGATAGTTTTGATGACAACAACCTTAGGACTTGTTATAAAATATAAATACTAACGTTATGGTTTAGATATATATGTATATGCAGAATATAAACATGCAGGTACCAAGAATGAAGACTGTACAGTATAGAGATACAAGATTGATGAATTTAAAGATCGAAGATATCAAGAAATCAAGTTATCAAGAGTTCAAGATTTCAAACAGTACAAGATAATGTAGTCAGTCTAGAATTATGTTAAAACTTCTTGAAAGCACTTACATCTTTATTCGAAATTTATTCATGGAATGGAATCCACTTCGAGCCTGTTAAAGGGATGGAACCCTAGTGGGATGGAACCCACGACAATATCTAGTGGAACATATAGTGGTCCTATTTTGATATCCACTAATTTTATAAAAATGTTTTTCAAAAACATATATCTTGTTTTTAAAAATGTTTTCAAAACTTTCTTTTCAAAAAGACATCTCCCTTGATTGAAATATTTTTGCCTCAAAACTATTTTTATCATTTTTAATATTTTGATTTCAAAATTGTCCTTGTTTTTAAACCATCTCTTGTTTTAAATATTTAGCTTTAAAATATTTATATACTCAGATTTTAAATCACTTTATAGATTAAGATTATATATATTAAAAATTATTTTCTAAACTCTTTTATATGTTTAAACTATATTCAAATATATTTACAAAGTTTAGAAATTGTTTTGACAAATTATAGAAACCAATTTTAATAAGAAAATCAAAACATCAATTTTGCCTTGAGCATGTCGACATACATCAACCCTCCATGTCGACATGATGTCCGTTATTTTCAAATTTCAATTTTAAAAAGAAGTGTCTATTCATCGTATCCTTTCACGAATAGATATGGTTGTTGCTCTACTATAAATACTAGTAAGTTCTAAACGAATTTTTACTAGATTTTCATTTATTTTCTCTCCTCTTCATCTTCCACATTTATTCTAAAGAATCCTAAACTATACTATGCCAAAATACCAAGTGAATCAACCTTTATTATCTCTTGTTTGATTCTCTGCCACTCCCTCCATAAGATCTTAGTGCTATTCAGAGTTATAGAATCTTTTGTAAATCAAACTGTTGAGTAAAAGGTGCGGTTGAGCCTTGAAATCAATTGGGTGTGATTGTAGCCCCGAAAATTAATTAGGTGATCTTGTAGCCTGGTTAAATCAAGAGAGTTGCCCTGAACTCGAATACAGGAGGGTGTACCTCGTAGCCTTGAAACCGAGGGTGTAATCTGGGAGATTATTTTGAAAAGGAATCCGTATGATTGTACGGGACTGGATGTAGGGTAACTCCGAACCACTATAAAATCCTGGTGTGTTCTTTCCTTTACTGCTTTTATTTAGTATTTGCATATGTGTCTGATTCTGTGATTATATCTGTAACAACCCGCAAATTCGTAGCAATTAATTATCGCCATTAGGTGATTATATCGTTCGTAAATTTTTATTGAAATTAAAAATCAATTTGAAATTCTTTTATAAACATGGTTAAAAGTATTTGGGCTTTAAATAAATATACCTTTTTATTTTTATAATGGCCCATTTGTTTTGATGAAGAGATGATACCAGTACCATTCTTTATCTGGCATTCATTCGAACCCGTTCCCCTTTCCCTTTGATTCCTTTCAATCGTAAACCCTAAATCATACGAGCGAAAGAAAAAGGAAATGGCGGCACGAATTCGTTCTCACTCGATCCTCTTTTCATTTCCATTAGCCAAACCCAAAAATTAGATAAAACGAAAGAAAGATTCATGGCGGACACAAATTTCTTTGTCCGTTCGTTCAAAAAACTAGGGCTTCGACTGTTTTGCTCGACTTCGATCCTCTGATAATCTGCGACTTTCTTCGACTTCGAATACTTCACATTGCCGAGTGCCTCCATTGGATTGAGTTCGACTTGATTAGGGATTCAAGACCCTTGATTCGCTCGTCTATGACATACTTCGGCTGCTTCAAATTGTCGTAAATAAGGTGAGTGATCATTTGTCACTCGCATTTAATTCAAACCCTATTGCTTTGAACTGTGATTTCGTGATTACTTGGTTCGTTGGGTTTTGAAGTTGATCTTCGTTCGTGGGAAATTGACAGTATACTTGTTGTTGCCTGGTGGTTTTCTAGTCTCTATAATATCTCGACTCATGTATTTTGGCACTGAATTTATTTTCGACAGTGTTAGGTTCATGGGCATTGTCACTGCGTATTTGGTCGCATCATTGACCTAGTTGTTCTACAGTTCATTGTTGCCAGTTTTCTTTGTTGTGCACTGAGTCTCGACTTGTATCACAGCAAATCGTATGCTAGATTTCTTGAGTTAAAATGAATTTAGTCTTGCATCTCCATTTGTACCCGAGTTTGAATCTAGTTTGTGTCGATATTTGCACTGTTGCACTTGTGCCCTCGACGTCTGGTCGAGTTTACACTACCCAGTTTCATGTTGTATTGAATACCACATTTGATCCACTGGCCTTGCTTCATGTGTACCCAATATCACTTGATGTTGTCGCTTCACCACTGAGCTTTATTCGTGTATGCTCATTTAGAATCTGCAGTGGTTTTGGGTGTGTATTATTTACTTGACCCTTGCATATGTGCCTCTGTCCACAGTGGCTTATACGTGACTGTCCATTTATATTATCAGACATATGGTATGCATTGTTCATGCGTATTGATGACACTGTCCAGTTTCATTTAGTGTTCACTATAGCATATGTACGCATTCACTTATCATGCTGACACGTGCATTGCCTTCACATTTTATAGTTGCCTTTGAGTATCTGGACTTGATTTTATTCATTCCTATATTGTGTAGTTGTGTTGTAGTTGCATGTTTGATCTTTGATCCCTGACTTCATGCATCCCTGACCTGTGACTTCTCGTGTGTTCACCCTTGACCTGTTTGTCTTCACTGCATAGCACAGTCCCTTTTGTATAACTTTGTTCCTCCCTGTAGCAGCTTTGTGCATTCCTCTGGTCATTTGTATTCATCTCTATGGTATACTCGAATTAACCTCAATATTGCATTTGGTTAGTGTACTTGGGTCAGTGGCATTGATATCTTTAGCTTGATCGACAGTTGCTGTTCACTGTTGTATACTTGCATGTACGTTGTCATTCTGTCTAGAGTAGGTTCTACATTCTGTAATCTTGAATCTCTTGACTTTGTTTGTTACTGTTTGTTATCCCTGAGTTGAACCCGATTTCGGGGTTTGACCTTGTGATCATTTGTGACTTTCACTGAGCTTTTGTGTATCTCTTGTGATAGTGGCGAGGCAGAACATGCGTGAGTGTACTGCAGCCCTATCAGATTTGACAGTTTCAAATTGACATTTCAATTGTTTAAACTGCTTTGGATTTCTGTTTTGTGGATTAATACTGTTTAGTGTTGTATCTGCCGTTATCCGGTTCTCTTATCGAGAAGTTGGGTATACGAGATTTCTGTGACTGTCGTCCATTTGATATTTGATTATTATTGCTTCCTTGCATTAATAACTGAGTTTGAATTAGACTGACCCGTGTATTATTTTCTTTTGAATTTAATACTCGGGTCAGACCGAGTATTTACAGGTTGTAGATTTTTAGCTTTGGGTTGCTGCTAGAGCTATGAAGACTTTTTATATCATTTGAAGTGGTCTTCGTCTTGTTGTAGTAGTCAGCGTGTCTGTTTTAAGATGATAATGTATTCATGTATATTAGTCGATAATGTACTTGTATATATAACTTCTTGAGTCGACAGTTGTAGTTGTATCATTTGTATTGTGTCAAATGTATTGTAACTGATATCAGTTATTATATATATGAGACTTTTCGTTCCATCTGTATTCCGCATTTATGTTATCTGTGTTATTTTTATATCTATTGTCCTAAACTATTATAGCCACTGTGTAGTAGCTTTGAGTTTGTATCGGTATGTCGGGTTTCCTCTAAAAATGAAATGCAATGTTTTATTATCTGACATATCGGTGCTCGCACAAAGCAATTACATAGATGGTCGCTCCTCAACAGCCTTATTCTCCATGCTAGTTGACAGCACTACACCGTAGTGTTCTTGGCTAGCGTGGGTATAGAGGTGGGGCGTCACAGCTTGGTATCAAAGCCTGGGGTTTAGGACAATTATAAAACATAACTTAGATGGAACATGTGTTACAACTATTTGTCGATGTTTTATCTCTCATCTTTACATATGACTATTTTTGACTGTTAGGTATGAATTCCTAACGCTTATTCTTGTGTTTTCGGCTTTGAATTGATTTAGTCGATGTTGATTTTGTTTTAATTTGGCAAATTAAAGCCATTTTGACTTTTGGACTTTGTTCCACTTTTGTTCTATGCTATGAGTGTCATTGTGTACCGGTTACACTATGATGAAAAATAGCTGGACCAGTTGCAAATTGAGTGATTTTGATTTCTCATTCACATCTAGTTTGAATCTCAGCGATTTTGAACTTGATATTTTGTGTTTTCCTCATCTTGAATTCCATTCGACTTCGGTCACTTTGTTTTTGAGAAATTGCTAATTTCTTGATTTTCAAGACTCTGATTTTATTTGCCGTTGGTTTCTTTGATAATGATGATTGATTCATTTTGTACTCGACTGCGGCTATTAATCGTTGGCTTCGACATTGACTTGATTCTTACTTTTGTTGAAGTCATTTATGCATTTCTGCTCGTTTTGCTTTGTTTTTCCAGTTGATAATCGATTCTTCTTTTCTAATTAGTTGTTATCACCTTTGTCGATTTTGATAACTTCTATTTCTGGAATTTTTGGTATTCCTACTTTGATGAATTTGGAATCGAATTCTTTGGATTTTATTCATGTCTTCGAATGTGAAATTTTAGTGAATTGACTTGGTTTCCAAATTTAATCGACTCTTGATTATTTCCCCGATTTGTTGCTATCATTTATTAGCAACTTTGATGACATTTTCTTCGGGATTTTTGTGAACATACTTTCTGATGGATTCAGTATCGATTTCTTTGGATTCCATTCACATCTTCGTATGTGAATTCTTGTGATTGATTGTTTCTACAATCATTTTTGTGATTTGTCACTTTAAAAATATAAAGGTTTTCTATACTAGTAGTAAATATTAAAATCCTTTTCTCCAAACGATTTCAAAACTATTTTACTATAAAGCTCTTTTTCTTAAACCGTTTTCCAATCTATTAGTATATACAAGCCTTTATTTCACTCGTATGAGAAATTGAATTAAACGGCCTAGTAAAACAAGTGGTATGAAACGCTTGCGTTTACTTCGTCGGTTAACTCCTGGACTTGTTCGATTGAACCTTTTGTGACAATTTTCTAGTGAAGATCTACAGTTTGTTCGTAAATATTTGAGTTAAGCAAGTGGTTATAGGACATGAAGCTAAACTTTTATATTTACTAGCTTAGTGTAATTGACACTTCTCGTTGATCATGACGATCATTTTATGATTTAGACTAGCAATTGTGCGATATCTCTTTGTTCGCAAGGTTAGTCTAGACCGCAGTAGTGTGATTCCGACTCACACATATCTTTTTGTTTGCAAGGTTAGACTAGACCACAGTGGTGTGATTCCGACTCACACATATCTCTTTGTTCGCAAGGTTAGTCTAGACCGCAGTAGTGTGATTCCGACTCACACATATCTTTTTATTTGCAAGGTTAGACTAGACCGCAGTGGTGTGATTCCGACTCACACATATCTCTTTGTTCGCAAGGTTAGTCTAGACCGCAGTAGTGTGATTCCGACTCACACATATCTTTTTGTTTGCAAGGTTAAACTAGACACCATTTGTGTGATTCCATTCACACATACCTTTTTGCTTTTTGGTTAGTCTAGATCTTAAATTTGTGTGATTCCACTCACACATGTCTTTTTGTTTGCGAGGTTAGACTAGACACCACTTGTGTGATTCCATTCACACATACCTTTTTGCTTTTTGGTTAGTCTAGACCTTAAATTTGTGTGATTCCACTCACACATGTCTTTTTGTTTGCGAGGTTAGACTAGACACCACTTGTGTGGTTCCATTCACACATACCTTTTTGCTTTTTGGTTAGTCTGGACCTTAATTTGTGTGATTCCACTCACACATATCTTTTTCTCTGCGAGGTTAGGCTAGACCTCAATCTGTGTGATTCCGACTCACACGTGTGGGATAGCGACCCACGGTCTTCAGACCATTCCTGTGTGAAAATTTAATGGATGGCTTCCATGAGATAGCGTCTCGTCTTGTGATACCGGTGTTTTGGAGTTTTCATGCTCCCATTTTGTGATAGGCATTTCCCTTTTCCTTTTTATGATTTAGACTAGCAAATGTGCGATGTCTCTTTCTCTGCGAGGTTAGCCTAGACCTCAATCTGTGTGATTCCGACTCACACGTGTGGGATAGCGACCCACGGTCTTCGGACCATTCCTGTGTGAAACTTTAATGGTTAGCCACCATGAGATAGCGTCTCGTCTTGTGATACGGGTGTTTTGGAGTTTTCATGCTCCCATTTTGTGATAGGCTTTCCCCCCTTCTTGTGATTTCTGGATTTCTTGTGATGATTTCTGGAATTTTGTGCTTCACCAATTTTCGTGATTTCTATTGATATGTTTATCAATTTTTGTGCATTGGTGAATTCATGTGTTATTGACTTGTTATGAATACAAGTTTAGGGTATGATATCCCTTTCTATCTTTGAGAAGATTCTTGTGACATTTTCTTATGAATGAAAATTCATTGGTATTATACTTTGATGCCGGTTATTTTGATGAAATTTTGACGTGTTAACTTCAGTAACCGTCAATTTTAAAATGGATTTACAAGCGGTTCTTCCGCAATGCTGAATTTGTTGTCCGTTTTACTGTACTTTGAGAAGTGCAACTTCCTTATCTAAGTTGCTACTGATATTGCTAATTTAATCACGTGTTTTCAAAATTCTTTATTTTTAAAAAGTTGTTTCAAAAATATAAATTAAAATTGTTTTCAAAATTTTCACAGTTTACAGTTTCAAAAGAACGAGGAAGCGATTTAAACGTTTCAGAAAAATCGAGGACTATGACCCCTTTCTTTTACTGATTCGCTTAATTCCGGACTTGTCCGTTTGAGTGTGTGAAATGTTATTTTTAAAACACACAATTCTGCACTTTCAAGGAAACGATAAAGAGATTTAAACGATTTAGCAAAAGTAAGGAGTATGGAACCATACTTTTACTACTTCGATTAATTCTGGACTCGTTAATTGAATATTTATGACTTCTGATTATCGTTTTTGATAATCAGATGTTTGTGTTTCTGATTATCGTTTTTGATAATCGGATATTTCTGATTTCTGATTATCGTTTTTGATAATCGGATATTTGTGTTTCTGATTATCGTTTTTGATAATCGGATATTTGTGTTTCTGATTATCGTTTTTGATAATCAGATATTTGTGAAATTTAATTATCGTTTGAGATAATTAAATATTTTTCGATTTGATTAATCGAATGTTTGTGTTTCTGATTATCGTTTTTGATAATCCGATATTTGTGAAATTTAATTATCGTTTGAGATAATTAAATATTTTTCGATTTGATTAATCGAATATTTGTGTTTCTGATTATCGTTTTTGATAATCAGATATTTGTGAAATTTAATTATCGTTTGAGATAATTAAATATTTTTCGATTTGATTAATCGAATGTTTGTGTTTCTGATTATCGTTTTTGATAATCAGATATTTGTGAAATTTGATTTTCATTTTTGATAGTTAAACCTATTTGCGATTTGAAAATTCGATTATCGTTTTTGATGATTGAATATTTGTGATTTTGAGATTTGAGCTTCGTCTTTTTCTCTGGCGATTCAGGTGAGTAATTTGATTTACTCACATTCAATTCGTGCAGTACGTGAATTCTGCTCTATTTCCTTTTTCTTTTAAATGCTGGAACTCGATTGATTCTTGCTTTTGATAGTCGTCTGATTTTGATTACTTGATCCCCACGATTGTTGATTCTTTTGAATTGAATCAGTCGAACCTTTGGATTCTATATCTGATACTTCCATAATTCCTATACTTCCCTGTTGACCTTTGCTTTGCATATGCATTCGACATTGTTATGTTCTTATGGTTGTTACCTTTTTCCCTCTTATCCCTTAGGATTGCGAGGACGCAATTTCTTTAAGGAGGGGAGTCTGTAACAACCCGCAAATTCGTAGCAATTAATTATCGCCATTAGGTGATTATATCGTTCGTAAATTTTTATTGAAATTAAAAATCAATTTGAAATTCTTTTATAAACATGGTTAAAAGTATTTGGGCTTTAAATAAATATACCTTTTTATTTTTATAATGGCCCATTTGTTTTGATGAAGAGATGATACCAGTACCATTCTTTATCTGGCATTCATTCGAACCCGTTCCCCTTTCCCTTTGATTCCTTTCAATCGTAAACCCTAAATCATACGAGCGAAAGAAAAAGGAAATGGCGGCACGAATTCGTTCTCGCTCGATCCTCTTTTCATTTCCATTAGCCAAACCTAAAAATTAGATAAAACGAAAGAAAGATTCATGGCAGACACAAATTTCTTTGTTCGTTCGTTCAAAAAACTAGGGCTTCGGCTGTTTTGCTCGACTTCGATCCTCTGATAATCTGCAACTTTCTTCGACTTCGAATACTTCACATTGCCGAGTGCCTCCATTGGATTGAGTTCGACTTGATTAGGGATTCAAGACCCTTGATTCGCTCGTCTATGACATACTTCGGCTGCTTCAAATTGTCGTAAATAAGGTGAGTGATTATTTGTCACTCACATTTAATTCAAACCCTATTGCTTTGAACTGTGATTTCGTGATTACTTGGTTCGTTGGGTTTTGAAGTTGATCTTCGTTCGTGGGAAATTGACAGTATACTTGTTGTTGCCTGGTGGTTTTCTAGTCTCTGTAATATCTCGACTCATGTATTTTGGCACTGAATTTATTTTCGACAGTGTTGGGTTCATGGGCATTGTCACTGCGTATTTGGTCGCATCATTGACCTAGTTTTTCTACAGTTCATTGTTGCCAGTTTTCTTTGTTGTGCACTGAGTCTCGACTTGTATCACATCAAACCGTATGCTAGATTTCTTGAGTTAAAATGAATTTAGTCTTGCATCTCCATTTGTACCCGAGTTTGAATCTAGTTTGTGTCGATATTTGCACTGTTGCACTTGTGCCCTCGACGTCTGGTCGAGTTTACACTATCCAGTTTCATGTTGTATTGAATACCACATTTGATCCACTGGCCTTGCTTCATGTGTACCCAATATCACTTGATGTTGTCGCTTCACCACTAAGCTTTATTCGTGTATGCTCATTTAGAATCTGCAGTGGTTTTGGGTGTGTATTATTTACTTGACCCTTGCATATGTGCCTCTGTCCACAGTGGCTTATACGTGACTGTCCATTTATATTATCAGACATATGGTATGCATTGTTCATGCGTATTGATGACACTGTCCAGTTTCATTTAGTGTTCACTATAGCATATGTACGCATTCACTTATCATGCTGACACGTGCATTGCCTTCACATTTTATAGTTGCCTTTGAGTATCTGGACTTGATTTTATTCATTCCTATATTGTGTAGTTGTGTTGTAGTTGCATGTTTGATCTTTGATCCCTGACTTCATGCATCCCTGACCTGTGACTTCTCGTGTGTTCACCCTTGACCTGTTTGTCTTCACTGCATAGCACAGTCCCTTTTGTATAACTTTGTTCCTCCCTGTAGCAGCTTTGTGCATTCCTCTGGTCATTTGTATTCATCTCTATGGTATACTCGAATTAACCTCAATATTGCATTTGGTTAGTGTACTTGGGTCAGTGGCATTGATATCTTTAGCTTTATCGACAGTTGCTGTTCACTGTTGTATACTTGCATGTACGTTGTCATTCTGTCTAGAGTAGGTTCTACATTCTGTAATCTTGAATCTCTTGACTTTGTTTGTTACTGTTTGTTATCCCTGAGTTGAACCCGATTTCGGGGTTTGACCTTGTAATCATTTGTGACTTTCACTGAGCTTTTGTGTATCTCTTGTGATAGTGGCGAGGCAGAACACGCGTGAGTGTACTGCAGCCCTATCAGATTTGACAGTTTCAAATTGACATTTCAATTGTTTAAACTGCTTTGGATTTCTGTTTTGTGGATTAATACTGTTTAGTGTTATATCTGCCGTTATCCGGTTCTCTTATCGAGAAGTTGGGTATACGAGATTTCTGTGACTGTCGTCCATTTGATATTTGATTATTATTGCTTCCGTGCATTAATAACTGAGTTTGAATTAGACTGACCCATGTATTATTTTCTTTTGAATTTAATACTCGGGTCAGACCGAGTATTTACAAGTTGTAGATTTTTAGCTTTGGGTTGCTGCTAGAGCTATGAAGACTTTTTATATCATTTGAAGTGGTCTTCGTCTTGTTGTAGTAGTCAGCGTGTCTGTTTTAAGATGATAATGTATTCATGTATATTAGTCGATAATGTACTTGTATATATAACTTCTTGAGTCGACAGTTGTAGTTGTATCATTTGTATTGTGTCAAATGTATTATAACTGATATCAGTTATTATATATATGAGACTTTTCGTTCCATTTGTATTCCGCATTTATGTTATCTGTGTTATTTTTATATCTATTGTCCTAAACTATTATAGCCATTGTGTAGTAGCTTTGAGTTTGTATCGGTATGTCGGGTTTCCTCTAAAAATGAAATGCAATGTTTTATTATCTGACATATCGGTGCTCGCACAAAGCAATTACATAGATGGTCGCTCCTCAACAGCCTTATTCTCCGTGCTAGTTGACAGCACTACACCGTAGTGTTCTTGGCTAGCGTGGGTATAGAGGTGGGGCGTCACAATATCTGTGTTTGTGAATTGCATTTGTTAATGTTTAAATTGAACAAAATTTAAAAAGATTTAAAAAATACATAAAACACTATTGACCCCTCCCCCTCTTGTGTTATTCCAGCCTTAAGATCCGTAATCTGCATTTCTCACAGAATAGGCTAATACAAAAGGATATCTGACAATCTTTTGTTCCAATAACACAGTGTTTGACTTACAGTACATATCGTTTTATGATCTCTTTTGAGTATATGAATATGAATGCTTTGAGTTGTAGGAAGTGATTTAGATTATAATGGATTGAGAGTATGTAAACAGTGTATATGCAAGAGAGTGCTTAGAAATCAAGAGATTAAAGAATAGATCAATTCAAGTTCAGTGATATCTACTTCTAAATCAAAGTGGTATTTATAGATTCAGAAAGTTGCAGATGAAGAGTTGTTACTCTTTGAGAAAGCCTCTTCATTTTAATGGCTGCAACTGTTCGTTGAAAGATGATATCCTTTTGATTCAAAACAGAAGTGTCTTTTCAAATGTGACTGTTTTGCCCATGACTGACGTCTGAGCTCAGATGTCTGTGACTTGTTTAATTTTTAATCCGACACTTTTCACAGATGTCTATTGTTTTATCACAGACGTCTGTGAGGTGTAAAAATTATTTTTCACCTTGTTTTGATGTACATGAAATTGTGTATGCTCGTGTATTCATATATACTCAAGGAGACCTTAACAATATTATAGCTTGGACTCTTTTATAGTAGAATAACCTTAGTATGGTCAATGAATCTTAGTTTCTCTTTGAGTCTCAGTATCTTCGAGCATGGTGTCTTCTTGAAGCATATACCTGCAATCTTGATAAGGTCTATATATGTATATGATTATATAGTTATTATCATTGAAACATAAATTGGAGGTTCTAACTACTGTATCATGACCTCTTTCTTCTCAGCGAATTCTTTAATGAGGTGGAACTTGCAAAGAATAAGTCGTGACTTCTTATCTACTCTAGACTCCATTGTGATCTATATCGCCGCATTGTTGTCACAAAACAATGCCATTGGATTCTCGGTATTGGGAATCACTCCGAGTTCACTTAAAAACTTGTACATCAAGACTGCCTCTTTAGCTGCTTCATTGAGGGCGATGTACTCGGCCTCCATCGTTGAATCAGCTACTGTTTCTTGCTTGAAAATTTTCCAGCTAATAGCCTCGTCGTTGAGTGTAAAAAATATAACCAGACATTGATTTACTATCATCAACATCACTGAAAGTTGGAGTCGGTATACCCCTTTATAAGGAGGACTACATTCCCGTATACGAGGAATAATCCCTGAATATTTCTTAAATACTTCAGTATACATTTTACAGCTATCCAATGCTTTTCTCCAAGATTGGGCTGGTATCAGCTTACACATCCTAATGTGTATGTCGCATATGATCTAGTACATAGCATAGCGTATATAATAGATCCTATGGCTAAAGTATTAGGGATCCTCTTTATACGCTCTTTCTCCTCATCAGTATGAGGAGTGTCCTTCTTAGAAAGGATGATTCCAGATTGTGTTGGAACATTTCCATGATTGGAATTCTCCATACTAAACCTTTTTAGCAAGGTGTCTATGTACATGGATTGGGACAATCACAACAATCTCTTAGATCTATCTCTATAGATCTTTATACCCAGTATATAAGCTACTTCTCCTAAATCCTTTATGGAGAAGTTCTTGGAAAGCCATGCTTTCACTGATTGCAATAACGAAACGTCATTGCCAGTTAACAGAAGATCATTAACGTATAGGAACAAAAATGCGATAGTAATTACTTTTTCCTTTTGGTATATGCACTCTTCCTTTGTGTTCTAATAGAAACCAAACAAATTGATTACCTTATCAAAATATGTTCCAACTTCCCAAAGCTTGTTTAAGCCAATAAATGGACTTTAACAACTTGTAAGCATTCCCCGCACTTCCACTGACCCCAAAACCCTCGAGCTGCGACATATAAACAATCTCTTCTAAATCAAAATGCTGTCTTTACATCCATTTTCCATATTTTGTGATCATGGAATGCAGCAAAGGCCAGCATAATCTGGATGGACTTAAGCATGGCTATAGGCAAAATGGTACCATCCTAACCAACACCTTGAATTTGATGAAATCCTTTCTTAACTAGACTAGCCTTATAAGTCTCTACTTGTCCATCTGCATTTAGCTTTTTCTTAAAGATCAATTTGCAGTCGATGGATTTTATCCCTTTGGGTACGTCTGATGAAGTCCTTACTCAGCTTTCATATATGGAATCCATCTCGGATTTCATCGCTCTAAGCCAGAGTGCAGAGTCTTTACTCTGCAGTGCTTATGGGAAAGATAAAGGAGTGTCATCATCTAAGACATGGTCCTCCTTCTCGCCATCTATGAGAAAACTGTAGTATCTCTCTGGTCATGAGATTCCTATTAGACCTTCTAATAGGTTGCATGTTTTTGTATACGGATAAACTCGATTCTCCTATTGGTTCGGTCTCGGTGTTAACTTCCTGGACCTCATCCAAGTTTACAACCTCATTATTAATTTCCTTTGACAGAAATTCATTTTTCTAAAATGACAGCGTGCCAAGAAACAGTAACGTTTTGTTTCGCGGTATTGTAGAAAATATATCCCATTGATTTTTTGAGATATCCTACAAATTTACACAATACCGATCTTGCCTCTAGTTTATTCGGACCAATGTTCTTAACGTAGACCGGACAACCCATACCTTCAAATACTTGAGTTGGTATGTCTTACCACAAAACATCTCGTATGGTGTCTTAGGCATAAATTTAGTGAACAATAAGTTCAACATATATGCCGCGGTTTTCAATTTATATCCCCAATATGACAGAGGTAACTCAACTTTACTAATCAAGGAATGACCACACCATTGTGTTGCGGAGTATATGGTGGAGTAACCTGAGATATAATCTCATTATCTTTTAAGTATTGTTGGAGTTCTTGTTTAAAGTACTCACCTTCTTGATCAGATCAAAGAATTTTTATCTTTCAGTTCGTCTAATTTTCAACTACATTCTTATACTCAATAAATTTCTCATAGATATAGAATTTGTTTTGATAAGATACACATATCCTAGTCTTGACAAAACATCAGTGAAGGTAACAAAGTAATAACTATTATCCTTAGCGATCACAGGCATCGAGCCACATACATCACTATGTAGTAACGTTCATCAACTCTTTCACTGCTTCCACTAAAGGGGTGCTTGGTCATTTTACTTTTAAGACATGACTTATACGTGTCAAATGATTTAGAATCAAGTGAAGGGAGAATACCTTATGTTTTCAGTTTGTATAATCGTTTCTCACTAATATGACATAGCCTACAATGTCAAAGATAATCATCATTATATTTGTTAGAAGAACTACTTACAGAACAAATATAATTAGTATTAATCACATATATGCCATTTTCAAGAATACCATCGTAGACTTTATTTCAATTCAAACTGATGTCCATAATATTATTAGCACAATGAAACACACACAATTCCACAAATAAAGTCTTTTACAAAATATCAATTATTTAATATCAATACTACTCCACTAAGCAAACATAAATGATAATCTCATGTTACCGTTGCATCTATAATAGATCCATCAGCATCCTGGAACCTCATGTTTTCTTTAGTCATGCTGCACCAGTTTTTAAGACCCTTTAACGTAATATATATCAGTTCTAGATCCAATATCTAAAACCTAAGACATTTTATTGATTGCAAAACAATTTCGAATCATAAATATACCTAACAGAGCTGTAGAACCTTTCTGTTTTCTTTCTTTAACGATCTTTAGGTACTCCGAAAAACCCCTTAATTCTTTGATTATGACTTAGCCGACCTCAACATATTGAGGAGCTCCACGAGATTCACATTCACTTGGTTTGTATTATAATTTAGTATGAGTGGTTCATACCGAGGGATAAGTGAACCAAGTATCCTACTGGCATTCATTGCTTATCTTCACAACCAATTGGGAAAGGGGGATTTTCACTATAAGGGCCTATTAACATCAACTAATTATTTTCCAGGACACGTGTTCAAAATAATTAGTTTCCAGGACATGGGTCGAAAATAAACCCACTACTTCTCGCTAATCCATATCTACCACCAATTCGAAACAAAACTAGGGCTTAGAAACAAAATCGATTTCTTTTATATCAATTTCCATTCCATTTTCTCTTCCCAATATTTTTGCTTTAGCATCATCGATTTCTGCTTCATCGATTTCAGCTTAAACTAAAATACTTTCATCGAGCAATTTCTGCAATCACCTTAAACTTAAATGCGAAACAAGTAAGCTATATTTTATTTTGATGTAAATGTTTTACTTAGATGATAAATCATAGTTAAATATTCATTCTTATCGATGCTGATAATAGCTCTTATAATAGATTTAAGGTATTTTAGTTATTGTTATAATTTAACATAATCGACATTTGTTTAATTAAGCATACCTAAATATTCAATGGCAGATGATACTAAACCCTAGGTGTTAAACTGAATAAGTTATTGTTTAGCTGTTAAAAAAGATAAAGGTATCTATCTATTAATGTAAAATATTTAGATTACATGCTAAACCCTAGTTGTGTTTGATAATTACAATTACTTATTAGATAGGATTTTGTTTTTATCATGATTTAAAGTTATTAGAAAAAATATACAACTAATTTAAACTCCAGTTGGAAAAGATAAAAGCATTTATCTTTTTATCTAAAACATTAAAATACAGAATAAATCCTATATAAATTTTTATATCAGCTACTACATATAACATAATAAATACTGAATTTAAGTCGATTGCAGTTTTCCTGAAGGATTTATGCAAAATAAACATACTTAATCAACTTTTAAGTACAAAAAAATTATTCTTCTCTCTTTCTAACATTTCATTATATATGACAAATTTTTATGCAGGGTAAAGATGAACACAAAGTCTTCTAAATCAAAGTTATTCATTCGAAAAACTACTTGCATATTCGTAAATGAAGGTGGAAATCAATGCATAAACATACGACCTATATCTAGTCCTTTCTGCAACGAACACAGCCAGAGAACATCATTATCTTCAACTTCATTGGTAATTGTTTTCCTACTTATGTTTCCTATAATATTTATTTGTACTCTTCAATTTGTATATACATATTAAATTGGAATCTAGATTCCATATTTTAAATTAAAAAATAGCTAAATTTTTTGAGCTTGCATTGTTTTCCTTTGTTAGTCTGCTATGCTGTCAGTACATGTATGTATACATGTGTATATACATATGTGTGTGTGTGTGTCTATATATATATATATATATATATATATATATATATGTTTGTGCATTCACTTCAAGTAGTTTGTATTGGATTGATGTGCACTGACTTCAGTTGTTGCTATATATGCAGTCAGTGATCATGTAGTTTGTCTGCACTTGCATTCTCGTCTTGTCGACATGTCTGCATTGGACTCTGGTTTCAATGAGTATGATGTTGCATATTCACTTGATGTTTCACACATGTATAAATGTAATGTCTGAACACTTCAGTCAGGTTTGGTTGCTTCATTTGCATTGATCTTGAGTTGTTTTCATGTTGCATTTTTTTATGTGTATGCTGTGCACTTTTTTGCACTGTCACTTTTGAATCTGACTATTCGTTCATGTTATAGCTTGATTCTCTGACCATATGAGTCTGCATTGTGCACTACATTCATACATATTGTACCTGTTATTACTTCAAGGCTATTGTGATGATGAAATTTTAATAACTGATCACCAATTTGTAATGGCTAATTTGTTTCTAATGCTCTATTAAAAAAGTTAAAAGCATTTGTCTTTTTTATACATAACATTCTGGTGGCTATTTTGTGTTTCATTCTCTTTAAGTTTTCAGATTTCTAAATGACCATTACTTAAACAACTAAAAAATATATATATATATCCTTTTATAGTTACTTATTTGTTATATACATTAACTATCAAAGCTTATTGGAAATGTAAATCCCTCTATAATCAATAGGGTTTAAGGGCACCATTGAATTTGCAGCATATTTTTTTATGGACCATATTTTTAGCATTTTATTCACTAGCTTCTACATTATTAACGCTACTATATACAAACTACTTAACAATTCTTCATTGACAAAGAATATCTTAATTCCAAGAAAATACAAAATAATTAAAAAGATAAACCATATTATCTTTTTATACCGACTATTGTGCAGTACGATATTTTTTGATAATATTACTTTGATTTATGTGCATTATGATTCTTGAGCAAAATGATATTATCTTCATGAATATGCAGAAATAAATGTAGGATCCTAATTAATGATATTATTTTCATGAATGTAGGATAAAGCTGAACCAACACAACAAATCTCACAAATGTCTGAAAAAGAACATCTAACAAACTCAGATGACGAGGGAACAATTTCAGAAAAACTAATTGAAGCAAATTTTGATTCTGAAGAAATAAATATTGAAACAGATGAGTCAGATGATGTTGACAAATATGAGATTCAAAAAAGACTGAAAAGACAGAAAAAACATCTGTATAGTGGAACATATAGATGTAATTTAGATGCTGTGTACAAAGTTATGATGACGGTTAAGGAAGAAACATTCTATCTTCTAAAGCAAAAAGTTATATCAACAGAACGCCATTCAAAAACTTTTTTAATATGTTTCTCACCAATGGCGTAGAACGGCAAAGCATACGGAAAAGCGCTTCAAATTTAGACCAAATAATTACTTCTTTCAGTATTAAAGAAAAAGCTTTCAAAATTAGAAACAAACTGCTGAAAATCACACCTGAAGAAGTTAGCCTTATATTTGGAATGCATTTATCTGGAGAGGACTTGTTTCCGATACCAACTTCAAATAAGACCACAACAATGGAAAGTTTTTCAGAGTTTCTGACTACAAATTTCGAAGAAAATGACATAATTAGCCAGAAGACAGTCACAAGAAGGTTGAAAAAATGATAGAGGAAGAAAACGGGAATGAAGATTTAGTCAAATTGTTGTTGCTCTTGTTGATTATTACTTTTTTCTTTCCTAACAATCAGAACTACATGCAGTGGGGCTTCTTATCAAAGCTGTTAAACTTAAAAAAAATTGAACTCAATCTCTTGGCCGAGAGCAATATGTGAAAATGTCATGAAAAATGTTCAAAAATACTATGCTAATCCAAGAAGCACACCTGGATGTACTATGGTCTTATTGGTATGATTTAAAAACTTTAAGTAAATATAAATATATTTATACTAATGCTTTTTACAAAAATGTTAAATGTTAATGCTTATTTGTATGGTCTTATTGGCAGTATTAGTTTTGTGAAAGGACACAAATCATCGATGAAAAAAATTTTGGAAAGCAAAATCCCGAGGATGAGAAAATGGGACTTGTCAAAATTAAAAGATTTGGACCTCGACGAAATAGACAATGATAAGGTACGCTACTTTTATATACATAAGTACATAATGATTTAAGTACAATTCAGTTTCTGCCCAACTCCACAGTTCATAATTAATTTAGCATCACTACCAAACCACCAGAAAATCACCACGAACACCCCACATTCAATTTCTGCCAAACTCCACAGTTCGGTACAATTCAAACTTGTTGAATAATGCTATTCAAACTTTGTAATGGTGCAATATATCAACCCCACATTCAACCACAAACTACTCTTCTTCACCACCTAATTTCATATTTGTCTACAACCTGACTGAATGAACAACAAACTGCTGCACCAGCCACATGCTACTTGAAACACCTAAATAAATTCAAGAACTCAACCAAATTCAACCAAACAACCTTGTCCTGCAAACCCATTACTGCTTACATCACTAAATGTGGTTTTCCAATGATGTTATGTATTATGTTAACAGATTTAAGCTTTAATTTTACCATGCTTAAAAGCTATAAAAGATAAAAACATTTATCTGTTAATGTAAATGATTTAATAACAAGTTAGGCCTTACTTATATTTGATATATAGTTATGCATATTAAACATTTTTCTTGATTTACTCATATTTTAAATTTATTACAGAAAATATACAACTAAATTAAACCCTAGTTAAAAAAGATAAAAGCATATATGTTTTTACAGAAAATGATTTAAGTACATAATGAACTATATATATATTTGTTGATAAACAAAATTATATGAGTACATATGTTTATATGTGTGTTATTTAATAGGGATAGTGTTCTAAATTTATGTAGTTTGTAGGGTAGTTAATTACATATCTATATTTATACGTAACGACTATTGTGTGTGCATTATAGATTTTCCTGGTCTTCTCTCCTTCCCATATGAATGTGCTTACATGTTGTATCCATTTATCAAGTGTTTGAAATTTTCTTACCTGTATATTTTTAATAATTTCTGATTTCTAACTTCATAGTAATTCAATGATATTACATGTCCAAATTTAATTTCAAATACCTTCCATGCAGATTTTAAAGAAATTTTCAAATGTAACTAAAGAGGAAAAAGACTTTTTTTCAAAAAATATATATACTGGGTTGGAAGATGACAAATATGCTACGGACTGCTCTAGTAGCATAAAAGAGTTAGAGAGGAAAGTGAACTTTTTATCTGCTGAGATGAAAAGTATGGTAGAACAACTGAATGAGGAACAACATTCAAGACAACTGGCTGAACAAAGACTCCACAATCTTGAAATGAAACTTCAAAAGCTGGAAAATTTTGAAGAGCATAATGTGGAGAAAAAAAACGATTTCAAAGAAAAAAGTGAAGTTGAAAAAGGTACGAATAAAAGAAAGATAATTGGTATGATGCACATAAATAGTTCTGCTAACTTTCCATGTTTTGATTTGATGGAAACTCAAGATTGCATTCTAGAAACCGAAGACGGTTTAAGATCTGAAAATATCAAACAAGATAGTGAAGAAATTGCTGCAGAAAAACCAATTGTTGTTGAAGATGTCAGTCCTAAAGAACAAAAAAAGAAGAAGCAAAAGAATGTTGAAAAGTGTCCACTCATGAAGCATCTAACTGAAGAACAACAACAAAATGTAAAACTTTTTTTCAAAGTTTTGGGAGGAAACAAGTAAGTAATTAAACTACTTTTCACTCACACAAACTATATATCAACAATCTGTTAAATTAATTATTAGTACTATTTTGGTTCTGTTTTAGTTTGGTCAACTATCAGTATATCTGTCAAGTACTGTACACTCACACACTTGCTCAAAAATAAACAAAAACTAAACAAAACTAAAAAAGATAAATTAATTTATCTTTAAATTTTAATAAATACTTCCATAAAGGCTTCTATTTTGTTTTACTACCAAATGCAAACAACATAGTACGTACTAAACTTAATTTCTTTTATTAACAACCGTCCAATTTTCCAGCGACGAAGCATTTAGTTGTGATGATGAAAACTTCATCACCATAACAAAATTCATGATAGAAGACCTCCTCTATCAACAAAGTATTTGTGGTCAAGTAAGTACAACAAACTAAACTTTCCTTCATTATAAATTATATACTTTATCCATATTATTTTTCAAATGTAGATCATTGATTGGTTTTGGTTCCGAAAAACAAAGCAACTAGAAAAAAGCAATAGCATTATTTATGTTAACACAACTATGACAGTAAGTGAACTATATTCTCAAATTAACATTTTTTTATACAACATAAATTTTCTAAAATAATTTTTTTACAGAAAAGCGCAACGGATGGAAGCTTGGAAAATATCAAGAAAAAAATGTTCAATCCTTTTATGAAAAAAAACACTTTTAGATCCATTATGTTGCAACATATTATTCCCAATACATGGCAATGAACATTGGAGCCTGCTTGAACTAGTTGTTAGAGAATGCACTTGGAACCACTACGACTCTCTGCACTTGACCACGAGATCAAAAACCTATAGAAGTGGACATACAAAATTTGTCATTAATGTGATAAGTAAAAATACACAAAAAGTAAAAATGATAAATGTGTTTATATTTATTCTAATTTTCCTTCACTGTTTGCAGAAATCAGCAGTAAACTACCTAAACAAAGAGCTACAAGAAGAAGGGCACAAAACAATTCTGAGGAAAAATTCAGTGCTTAAACATGTTGACTGTGCTCAACAAAGCAATGGGTAATTTTGAAGATAGTTCAGAATTTGATATAAAAATTCACGACACACAATAACTACCTACACACATATTACCAATCAGATAATATTATTTACTCACATACAATTACTTAGATAAACATAATACTAATTACAATTCATTATTAAAATAAAGAAAAGATAATCTGTTTTATCATTATATTCAAAGTACTAAACTTCAGAAATAAAGGTACGACTGTGGAATTTTTGTGATGATGTTTATGCAAAAAATAGCAAAAGGAATTCAAACTACAGAAAAAATTAGTCTTGAACAAGTTAATGCATTCAGAGCACAGATAGCTGCACAAATACTATCCGACGAACCATACTGCTGGCTTGACAAGTTTTGCAGCTCTTCTTCAGCCCATAAAAATGTAATGGCTGATGAATGAGATGATGAATTTGTAATGGGTGATGTTAAAAATTAGATAATGAATTTGGTGATGAATTTATAATGGCTGATACTAAATTGATCATAGATTTTTAGGGAGTATATTTGAATTTACTGATGAATTACATGATGAATTTGTAGTAACTGGTATTGAAAATTTGATGATGAATTTGATAATGAATTTCTAATGGCTTTGTTGATTTGATGATGTTATTCAGATAAATATGGATCATTTATTTCTAATCCAAAATATGATTCTACTGCTCTTTTAAGGAATATAAATCCTTTTATCTTTTATTGATAATTTATAGTTTTATATTTATTATTATGTTTTCTAATTTCGTTGTTCTACACAGCAAAAGGATGTAGTATGGGCTACTTTTCCTAGACAAGAAGAAGCTTTAAGATTTGTCCAAACACATGCAAACACTTACGTTTTTTGCTACCAAGATCATTTGACTGCACAAAGAAGGTTCCTTGTTTCTACATATGATGAGTTCTGGAGAAGGTACAAAACCATGAATCCTAAGTTACGCCACCATTATGAGGTTATTCAAGTCGGACTGCCTTGCCACTTGTATTATGATCTGGAGTTCAATAAAAAGATTAACACTGGAAAAAATGCCGATGAAATGGTAGATATTCTGATATCTATCACCTTCAAAGTGCTAAATGACAAATACAAAATCCAGGGAAATCAAGATTAGGTTATAGAGTTTGATTCATCTACTGAAGAAAAGTTCTCTCGACATGTGATCATTCATATCCCAAATATTGCCTTCAAAGACAACTCGCATGTTGGAGCATTCATCTCTGAGGTATGCTCATGTATAATAAATTTAAGAGTAAGCGATCCACAGTTTGAAAAACTGTACATCAACAAAGATTCAAGTTCATCCGACAATACGGAGCTTCTTTTTGTTGACACTGGAGTTTATACCCGTAATCGTTGTTTTCGTCTTCCTTTCTCATCAAAAGCAGGGAAGAATGCTTTACTCCTGCTAAGCGGACACTTTGGATGTAAGAATCTGAATGAGGAACAAGTGTTTATCAAATCACTTATTTGCAGAATAGATGCTGATTTTGATAAGCTATTAGAGCGCAAAATGGATCTGGACTGTTTCAAAATTCTTCATTTTAAATCCGAGGTCAATGATAATAGCACCTACACCGAGGGAGATAAGTCATTACATGATTATGGAAGCAATATACCTAAGTCCTATTGTTCAGGAAAATCTCCCTTTCCAGCTTTAGATGATAAAATTTCATCTTTTGCCTCTCATGTAAATGTTTCGGGTAAAATCAGAAGGTGGTACTGGTTTTCTGAACATGGTTACATAATTTATAGCATGTCCACAAGTCGATATTGTGAATGAATTGGAAGTGAACATAAAAGTAATCATGTTATGTACATTGTTGATTTCCAAAGGGGTGGCTACTATCAGAAATGCTATGACCCTATCGATCTCCAGTCCGCCAAGTACCATGGGATGTATTTTCAAACTGTTATGATAATGTGAACCAAGAAGGCAAGACTGTCTAGAACCAATGCATCTGTCAAATGAAATATTAAGTACATAATCACTTCAGTCTATGTTGCTTTTGTATATTGTTAACTAGCAAGTACTTACACAACTAATTTTAAATTTGATAAGGAAATTATGGTAATTGATAGTGAATTTGTAATGGCTAATGTTTTTAATGCTCTGTTAAAAAGATAAACGCATTCATGTTTTATTAACAGTATGTTCTATCACTTTTATTGACAATTCTGCGTATGCTCTTTTAAAAAGTCTATACATAAGAACATCACTTTTATTGATAGTATGTTTCGGGTAGCAATATACTAGTCATACTTATCTCCAGTTGTTCTGTTTGATTTGTATTCCTACTGCTGTGCGTGAAACTCGTGGATATACAGATGATTTGGTTCGAATATCCGTTGGCATTGAGGATATAGAATATCTCATTGCAGATTTGGATTATGCTATTAAAATTGGTCCTATTTGATACCACTTTGATTTTCTTGTAGTGACCAGCGTCAGGGCTGGAGTTCATGAATAGAAAAGACTATATTTTAAGAATAGACATAATAACTACAGTAACATATAATAACAAAAAACAGACTATACATAAGAATTAAAAAGAAATATCAATTTATCTTTTTTAACAGAACTAACAACATTGTATTCCAAATAACAGTTAAACATAAATAATTACATACAACCAAAAATAATCAAAATCAGATCATAACCAATTCAACATATGCAATTATTCAAATATTCAACTCAAAGTATTCATACAACAACCAAGTATTCATAGAACAACCAATCAAATACTTTGGACTAAAATAATCAACTCAATTATTCAACTCAAAGTATTCATAGAACAACCAATCAAATACAGTGAACTAAAACAATCGACTCAATTATTTAAAGAACACCTCCTTTTATTTTGTCCTAGTTTTTTACACTTTCCACATCTGTTTTGCTTAGCATGAAAATCAGCCCCTTCAATCCTATTCATCCAAGGCCTACCAGCTCCACAAACAGGCTTAGGAGGAAGAACAATAGATGATCCTTCAGCTTCAATTGCTTCCTTATCAAAAGTTGGAATATGATTGATCAAATGTGAATACGAAGCTCGATAATACTCAATAGTAAAGTAATTCTCAATATATTCATAAACAGAATTTCTGGTTAAAGAAATACACTTCAAAACATGCACACAAGGAAAACCTGTCACTTTCCATTGATTGCAACTGCAAATGCGATTTTTAAGATCAACCTTTTGAGATGTTGGAGAATGAACTTCAAAAATATACCTACAAAATGTAAAATTAAAAACAGGTAAAATATATAAACAGATTGCATTTCCAAAAAAGGATTATTAGCACTATATATATTCTCTCTAATCTAACTAATAAATAAGACCCAATTCATGTGCAGTGAACTAATAGTGAAAAATAAGACTCATAAACCCAAAAAATTAACAACAGTCATACTGTTCATATTCTTAAAGATCACAGAAGCTATGCTATAAGGGAAGAAAAAAAAGATAATGCATGTTTGCTCATGAATTCTGCATGTGAGCATTGCTCAATATTTCCATTATATATTTACTGTTAAGGTTTAAATTTATAAACTTGAAAATATCTTGTCACGGCTTTCAGTTATACCAAAAACCATAAATACTATCAAAAATAAAATACTCATGCATGTGAATAAACCCTAAGCAGACACACTAATGCATCATACTCCTATGCACAACATTAGTTTTTACCATAACAATATCTCAAAAATAAAACACCACAATGATACTTGCTTTATATTACTTGGTCCCTACATTATTCATATTATCATAAGCCTCAATGCAGACAAAGAGAAAATATGTAGCAAGCGACACCAACAAAATGAAATCATAACACAAGCTACATAGCAGGTTGAAAAAAGATAAATGCATTTATCATTTTTCAGAAACTGTGAACATCATGTAAAAAATATAAATACATACCTAGATGATTTAGAAACACTCCACCCAAATCCTTCTTCCTTCAATTTTAACAAATGAGCTTCCATTTTTGGACATAGCACGCTAGTCCACTTTAATGCCTCTTCTCTACGATTATACATTTGCATCATAAGTTTTACCCTAATTCCATCAAGACAAGCAGTAACAGGCAAACTTCTTTCATCCAAAATCTAAGAATTAAAACTCTCAGCTACATTGGACTTATTTTCACCATATCGCTTCCCCAGAAAAAACAAATCGGCCCAATGATCATATGGTTTATCATTCAAGTACTCTATAGCTTTGGCACCTCCAATTTCTTTGTACTTGGGCATGGCTTTTTCAAACTCATGATGAATAGAAGCTATAGCACAACGCTCAAGTAAATGAGCTACCCAAACACCCCTTCCACTTTTCACAATGCTAGCAATATTATTTTGCATATGATGCAAACAATAAGAATGATGACTATTTGGAATTTTTTTTTGGAATACTTAACAATAATCCCCAGTGTCTATCACTTAAAAAAGTTAATGTTCTATCACAACTAAGAGCATTCTTTAGGTGTTTCAAAAACCAACTCCAACACTCTTCATTTTCTTTGGGAACAAGAGCCATTGCTAATGGGAAAAAACCTGGAAAAAAAACAAAAAATAATAATTCACTGTTTATTCATGTACATTTGGAAACAACAAAATGCACTATGTTTGAAACAGTATTATCTAATAGTAGACAATCACATGAACACTATGCCCTTAGCCCAAATAAAAAAGGAAAAAAAAATTTGCTAGAGGCAATTCATCCTTTTATTCTTTTGTTTTTTAAATTTTGCTACTTGAATGTGTAGTCTATGCAGGAAGGGTAGAAATTGCAAAGATATGATACATAATTCATGCATACAATACAAAGACTTATATTCGAACTTCTAAAAGATATATGCTTTTATCTTTTCTATATGCTATTTAAATCATTTGTATACGTTATGTAAGAACTTCAAATGATGAGAAAAATGATAAATATGTTTAACATGTAGTAGTAACTATGATATATAAGTACGGCTTAATATGTTATTTAATTCTTTATCTTAAAAGATAAATGCATTTATCTTTTTTAACTCCTGTATACACACTACAACAAAAACACCCTATTACAACGTCCTTTTTACAATGGGCATATATTGCCCGTTGTAATAGACATATATTACAACGGTCGTCTTATGACCGTTGTAATAGATGCTCTGTCCAACGCTCTTCTTACAACTTGCATCATTTGCCCGTTGTAATAGAGCAATATTACAACGGTCAGCTTCTGCCCGTTGTAATAGAGGTATATTTTACAACATTCTCCCTATGGCCGTTGTAATAAATGGAGTACGAAATCTCACGTGGTTTATCACATGTTTATCGACAACGTGATTAGGGCACTAGCTTCTCTCCCCAGACTCAAATTTTTATTGAGATAAAAACACCATTGTAAGTAATTTTGCAATTTTATGAGGAAGGCACTAGCTCCGCCACCTCTCTCTCTCGTCGCCGCGTGCTTTCCTTCCACTGCCTCGCGTCTCACTGCCCCAGCAGACTCCATCCCCTCAAAATCATAAGATCGACCTCAAATCCTCAACAAAATCAGCAGACTACATCCTCTCTCCCTCTCGTATATTATCGTAGTTCTTGTTCCATGTCGTTCCAAAAGAATCAGGGCAACAAAGTTAAAAGTAAGAAGAAGGGAAAAAAACTTCACTGGTTAAGCTTCCGTCGATTCGATAATTATAAGGAGGGAGTCGTATTTGGTTGAAATTTGAAAGAGATTCGAATTTGCTTGAGGTAAGTCTTCCGTTTTCGTCGTCTATTCATAAGCTTTCAAAGCAATTACTTCGTTCATATTTACCATTTCTTCACATTTAAAATTATTTAGATGTAAGTGACGATTCGAATTTGTTTGGAGTTTAGTTACTTTTCCTTTTGAGAAGTTATTTCATTTATTGAAAAATCGTGGAAGAACAAAACTATAAAAAAATTGTTATTCAGCTTGGTCAATCAAAACCTTTCGGCCGGCCCTAGCAGGTTGCCAAATAGTGATAACTTCATTGAGGCATTGTAAAAATATTCCAATCCAAATGGATTATACTGTCAATTTACAACATACTTTTCCTTATTTTACTTTATATCCTGTTTATTCACCATCCTAAGAGCCTTACAAGTCTGACATTTCCTACCTGAAAGTTTCCCGTACATTATTACATTTAGGTGGGGATATTACTTGGATATCCTATATACAAGTAGGAGGTAAAGTTGAAATGTAAAAAGAACATTTAAGTGAAATGTAAAGGGCGGCCGATGTAACTTTTGTTTATATAGTATTTTGTAATCATGCTTCAAAAGTATATTTACTTTGTTTTTGTTATGTGCTCCACCTTGTTTCTATAATATGATTCAGGAGTATGTCTGTAATTGATTTTGTAACATGCTTCTAGACTTTTAGTGCATTCCTATGTGATCATCACATTTAAACCATGCTTTAGTTTGTACTACTTTTAATACAGAAGTGCATCGGTACAGAACTAACATCCCATCGTAGGGGAAAGAGTCAAGTGTGCGTGGGCAGAAGGCAGTAAATAAAGATAATAGAAATTTTGAATGAAGGAATGCTACGGAAGGAGAACAATTCTGAAAAGGTTTTAAAATTTTTAACATACAGAATAATATTAATAAGAGCGTCTTTATCTCACTAGGAAGGTGACATGGTGAAACATAGAAAAAGAGATAATTAGCGAAAATCAACAAGCTACATAGTATAAAGGAGGAAGGAAACTTACATATATTAAACCTTCACTTAATTAATAAAATGTACGGAAACCCTTAATCCCTGAGAGAATTTTCTAACAAGTTGAACCAAAATGGGGTAACTCAATAGCTGCCTTAATCCAGGGTAGACCGGACCAAGTGATTTCAACCTGCCCTGTATAAGCGTGAGCTGCCTTGAATGAATGAATTCATGCTTTTGTTTGTCGGTCACATTTGTTTGTCAAACAACATACTTTTCAACTTGCACTATGGTATTGAAACATGGCCACACAATTTTTTTTTGTAAATGAATTAATAAATTGATTTATATATGACGGTGCTTTCTATTTGTGTCTATTTTATTGCCTTGAAAAGTCATTCATTCAAGTAAGCATTTTTCTTTTATTTCTTGCATTGCTATGTACATCCTTGCTTGAGCTTATGCATATTTTTAGAAATCTATACATCACTTTCTAACTTTACAGAAGATTTGTATGTTTCTAATCTTACCTATACATACTTTAATAAATATATATACATGTTTCGAAAATTTTCTTATAGCTTAACTTGCCATTTGGTCCTTGTCAGTTCAATTTCGTTCTTGCCTTGACTAGTTCATTTTAGATTATACAATGGCTTTGAAATGTAATGTCAGTTTGTTCATTTTTAAATATGTTAATGCCTAAAAAAATTCGTTCCTGTCATGTAAAAGTACTGCACACATTGCATTAATACTTCCCTGTTCCTTTTAGTTTGCTCTGAATATGTTAGTTGCATTTTGTTCTTTTGAATGGTGTCCCTGTTAATGTAAAAGTTGTGAATGTTTTTATTTTAAAGTATTTTTATTACTTTGACTTTCTGCAAATTAAGCCGAATGCAGACATAAGCTGGAAATTAAGCGGCAAGTGAACATGTAAATTGTATTTATGTGCTCTCTTACATAATTCTCTACTTTTGTTAGTGCGTATGCAGTGTTGAATAATAATAATTATTATTATTTTGTTATTCCTGCACGAAACAACATTCGTGCCTTAAAGGTTTAAAAGGCTGACATCGGTTCGAAAGCAACTGAATTCATATTTTAAAATTGATAGCTGGTTAGCAATGAAGTAATTAAATATCCACAATATGTTTAATGTCTTATTTTCCCAATTGAGCTACTGTTAAGTGACTCCAAAATTTCGATAATGATATAGACATTAATGTTCTTCCATGCAACTTTTTTTTAGAACAGTGTGATACAAGAAATAGAAATATGCAAAACCGACGATTTTATTTTGCTAGTATGAATCATATGTCCCGAAAATATTCAGATTATTTCACTTAATATGGTGATCGTTTGATATCACAGATCCAAAATGCAAATGAAACAAGCACTAACCTGTCAAAAAGCCCAAGTTTGACAGTCACATCAGCAAGATTTGAGTTTGTCTTCCCCACAAGTTGGAACAACTTCTTTCTTTTCAAGTTGAAATTTCCAGTCTTTTCCATACCTTGATCTATACCTGTAAATACTTCTATCGTATCGTCAACCTATTAGACTAGAAAATCAGCTGTAATAACATTATTAGGTGTGAATCCCATATGTTGCATGGCATCACATAAATTTTCTATGTCCACATTAAAAAAAATGTGATCAAATAGAAGAAACCTTTCTGTAGTGATTACCTTTATTCCTAGACCCTCAAACCTTTTTGTGACTTGTCATTGTTATGCTTACAGTATCACCTTTTTATGTGTAGTGATGCACCAGCTTTCATATTTCTATTAGAACCTGCTCTTTTGTAGAATACTTGTTGGATATGAAACCAATAAAGATGATATATCTCAAGTAAATTCTAGATTTATTGATCATGTGAACGATTACATTTTGGTTGAAGTAGGTTGGGGACTAGAGTTAGAATATTGCTAAGGCACACTATCAAACTGTCATCTTTTAAGAATGTTTTAGTTTGGTTTGAATGAAAATATTTTCTCAAGAAAAAATGTAAATTGTATATAAAAGTTACATTCTTCGTACAGGGAGAACTAAAACACTTGTTTCTAGAATAGATGATTCATTTACCAGAATAAAAATAATAATTAATTGTACGCATAACAATGATTGAGATAAAAACACCATTGTAAGTAATTATCATATGCACTAAAAGTATAAATGATCTGCGTCTTCCTCATGTTGATTACATAGTACGCATGATGTTTCAATGTTTAGACCCCCTTTGTTTTAATCTAATTCCAGTGGATAGATAGTTGTTGATGCATTTGTACATGCAAATAGTCATTTTGGGTATGTGGATTTTTTGCCAAATAAAGTTTTCCCATTTAACATGATTATATCACTACAACAAAAATACTCTATTACAACATTATTTTTACAACGGGCAATGATTATATCATTGATTCGCAGGTTTATTACAATGCTTAATTTTACATAACTCTCTAATTTTAGTTTGATAATCGATAAATTTTTTGTGTTTGAGATGCGATAGTTAGAATATTAACGATTGTTACCGTTTGCAACATCTGAAATTAGACTAAATAGTGGTAAAATGAGGAAAATGAAATTTCTATGCTTTATGTATTCCAGCTCAGAACACGAATTCTATTCATATACCAAAAATGCCAAACGAACACCATTGAGAAAATCTATGACTAAGTTACCCTTCTTCTTAATTATAATTTTTAGTCTTTCTTATAACCATCAAATTAAAACATTAAAATTAATGATATTTGATCAAATTTTTACATTTTTAATGAAGTTAATGAAGAATAACAGATAAATTAAGACAACTTTCACAACTTTTTACTCTAATTTTAAATTTGTTTTTCTAAAATTAAAATTGATTTTGATGAAACTAAGAATTTAATTTTTTATATAATGAAGTTACAATATAAGTTGCAAAAATTAAAATTCGTTTTTTTATTTTAATTAATTTAGTGCTAGGGATTTCAGTCTATATAATTTCTTTTGCAGGTGCGAGAAAAAATTGAGAATATATTTCTTCAAATGGGGTATGTGATATTAGACAATTCTGCTCAGCTTAAAGGTACATTTTAAGATCATAGTCTTAATAACAATTTGCTTAATGCAGTTTTGAGGAGATGCCTACAAACCATTTTGTTGAAAGCAGGTACAGATGTTTTCTATCATGTAAATTTATATTTATGCCAAAGTGCTTGAGCTTTGTTAAGCTATTTCTGGGTAGCTTTAGGAATAAGTTCACTAGCAAGTGAGCCTTAGCTCCCAGATCAGGTGATACCTTGTCATTAAGTGGAGATCCTAGGTTTAAATCTTGTAAGTGGTTGGCACGGGTCATTATTCAAATTTGTATTTCCTTTTTGAGCTTATACAAGAAATAGTAGCCCACAAAGTAATACATTTAAGGAATTTTGATGCCCTGTTTGCTGCTTTTTGCAGTTTCTGGAATTTTGATGCCCTGTTTCAGCCACAACAACACCCTGCTCGTGATTCACATGATACCTTCTTTCTTAAAAGTTTGTAGATTAACCTTAAAAAGTTGACATTTGGGTCAATTCGTCGCTATCTTTTACTCATGGTATTTGACCATTTATTTCTTCTTATTTGTTTGCAGACCCTTAAACTACCAGACAACTACCTGGTGAGTATGTGCAGAAAGTAAAACAAGTTCACGAGTCTGGAGGTTATGGTTCAATTGGGTAAGTCATCTCCCTCCCTTCCTCCCTCCCTCCCCCCCTTATTTTCTCATGATATTTTTCCAAAGTTGGTTTACCGATATTTTTTTTACTGGTAGGATCATGACAACCTTTAAATGAAACAAATAAAAGCACCTAAGTTTGTATCTAATAAAGCCTTTGCTCTGTGCAGATATCGGTATAAGTGGAAAAGGGATGAAGCAGAAAAAAATCTGCTCCGAACTCACACTACTGCAGTTTCTACAAAAATGCTTTACCAACTTGCGCAGAAGGTATTAGTCGGATGCCATTATATCATTACACATTTCTCTATAGCAGACAACTCTGTCTATACCTCTGAGAACTAAGATATTATATGTCTACACTTGCAAATTTTTGTTGTTGGTCAAATTGAATCAGAGATCAAATTGAATCACTACAACAAAAATATCCTTAGTCTAGTATGATTGTACTTAGAACTTGATATTTATAGCCGACTGTTATGTATTAATGCTTTATGAATTTGGGAGGTAAACTTATTTGACTTTTTGGAGTGTTGGAATTTTATGACTATCTTTTAGTCTTTTCGCATGTGATTTTGGTTGTTTGTGCGTAATATTTATTACTGTTAAATTATTCATTATTTGTATGGATGTGCTACCTATACGTTGCTGTAATTTTTTTTAATTTGCATTTTTTCTGCAACGGTCAAAGCGCGTTGTATTATACTCTATTAGAACGGTCAAAGCGCGTTGTATTATACTCTATTACAACAGTCGAAAACCGTTGTCAAAATGTTTTTTACAACGGTCAGGGAATGTTGTAAAACATGCTATCCATCTTGTATGATAGTATTTTGCAACGGGCAAAGAAGCTTGTATTACAGTCTATTACAACGGTCGGCGACCGTTGTAAAAAAGTTTACTACAACGGTCTTTACAACATTAACTGCTCGTTGTAAAATATGGGTGACCTATTACAACATCGCCTATTACAACGGTCCGCTGCCCGTTGTGGAACACATATTACAACGGGCATTGCCCGTTGTAAAAAGCCTGTTTTGTTGTAGTGACAGTAACATTTTGTACATCAAATTAAATAACATTAAATCTTTTACAGTGTTTGTTTTGGATCAAATTTACAATAAGAAGGAGCATGGCTGTACATTGAACAATTGTACCTACTTTGTAACTACTGTAACTAGATTGCAGATGTTAGAGATAGAACTAAATTGTGACTCTAAATTCATTTCTACAATAATTTCACATGCTAATCCCTAACGCAAAAGAAACTATAATGAATTGAACTGGATATTACTACATTTGAAACAACCAAATGCACTATATTTGAATCAGTACTATATAACAGTAGACTAATCACTTAACCAAAATGCAGTATGTACATAACAAAATTCACTAGAACAATCACTTAAAGAACCAGTACTATGTTACATAAATTTATAACAAGGAACTAATGCACACAGTACAAAGTAAATACAACAGCAAAAAAAAAAGATCAAAATCAGTACCTTGATTCCCATTTTTTGCAGTGGCAACCATCAAAATTCCACTTCGCCCTTTCAAAAAGGTAGCATCTAAAAACACCATAGGATGACAATAGCTGAATCCAAATATGCATGCCTCATAACATACAAAAACTCTCTCAAATTGATTAGTGTCAGAATCCACATCCATACTTGAATAATTATTCGGGTTATTTCTTTCCAATGCCTTCAAATACCAAACTATTTCAATGTAAGATTTCTTTTCATCACCGTAAATATCATTCATAGCCAATTTCTTACCCTTATAAGCAAAATAATAGCTCAGCTCCACATCATAATCTCTTCTAAAACTTTTAATGATATCCTTGGTTTTTCTTTTTAGCTCATCACGAATTTGATTGAGATTAGACTTTTCGCAAGATCACTATTAATAGTTGGACTACCAAGTGAATGAAATCCACCACCACAAGTATGAATTAGCTGAATGTTTTTAACAAACAGTTGGTCCAATTGCTTCAGTTTGCAAGAAGCATGAATCCTAAAAGGACAACTATCTATAGCACATCAAACTGTCAATTGTTCTTTACAATTCTTAATATATTGTACTTTAAACCCATTCTTCAAACAATAAGCACTAACCGTTCTACAGAATCCAATTGCAGAATAAAACTGTTGACCAACCCCAGTAAAAAATTCCATATTTGAATTCTTCTTCAACAACTCATGTAAATCCTTTTGTTGAGTAAAACCAGAATCTAAATCATCATCATAACCTAACATATTATTACTTGACTCACCACCAACTACTGAACCAGACTTGCTACTTTCACCAACAAAATTATCCATTGAATCAATCTTCAACCGTAGAAAAAATACCAAAAATTCTTCCTTTTTAAACCAATACAAACACAATACAGCTTGAAGATCACTATCCGTTTCAACAAAGGTATTCTTTGATTCTCGAATATAAAAAATATCAAAGCATAATGGACTAAAATTAATCCACTCCTCGCAAATCCTATTCCTAACAGAAGAAATAGAAGCATCCAATCCAAAACGAGGACTAAAACAATTGTTATTGAAATCAAACACAACTATAACAGTTGAATCACACCTGCAAAAAAAATGTAAACAAAAAATAAGTTTGTGAAATTGATCTGAATTAGAAACTAATAGCAAAAAATACTACATAACAAATCATTTTCTATCCCACTTTTCGAAAAACGATAAAACAATTTATCTTTTAAAGATCACAAATCAACAAGAACTAAAGAATAAACAACTTCAACTAATATTATTTCAGATCCAATTTCATACCCAAAGTGAGTACAAACAGAATTGACTGACAATAATAAATACTTTGATTGCTTAAATCAAATCTGAAGTGATACTCTAAATACTAAAATCATAATCTAAAGTGAATGATGCAACCAGGCTAAATACACAATTCTTGTGTTATCAGAATAAAAGAATACCATTCAGAGGCCATTATTCCAACTACATCAAACAAAACCTTCCTCCAATAGATCAAAACCACCTCCCCTGATAAGAAAAATAGAATAACATCATGAGCATCAGAAAACATCGAATTGAAAATGAAAACCACCAAATAAAATCGAGACTCACCAAAGAACAAGCAATCCAATAGAGAAAAACGATTAGCCTATCCAAATGAAGAAAATCGCCTCACGATTTCCCACAATTAAAGTCGAATTTGATTTCAGAAGAAACTAACGCCTAATTTTTTCCAAAAAAAGCAACGAGCGCTTTGATTTCACAAGAAAAGATGGCCTAATTTTGCCTAATTTCCACGAGCACTAGATTTTAGAAGATATGATTGGTTTGAGAAGATGAAGACGCACGCCGCATAGATATTTGTCCTGGAAAAAAATAATTTCAAACCCGTGTCCTAGAAAAAAATTGGGCCGTATAATTAGGCCCTTCTCACCAATTTCCACTTGGGAAAGCCTATCAATATAGCCCTTCAACATTAGGACATAATCGTCATCTTCTGTCCTATTTGCATTTGGTGTTGAACAATTTCTTAGTAATGTCGTATGTCGTAGAATGAGATTTCTTGCTAGACTATCAAATATCTGATGGACATACATGCTTTCATGCTGCCTTTGCAACGACTTACCTAATGTAGATAGCAAGAAAACTTAGGTGATTTCGAGGTCAGCGATCCACTTGTTATAAACAACATGCAGTTCAGGGTCAGCGTTTTTAGCGGGTCTCGTCATAGGAATCCAGTAACAAACGACCAAAGACACGTGTATGTCAATGCTATCTTGATAGCTCTTAGCTAATTGACAAGTTATTTGATCCAGTTAGATTTTTGTTTTTACTAAACAGTTTTGGAGTTGACATTTTCTATAAGTTTTAATTGGTAGATTATTAAGACAATATTATAGTAGACATTCTTATAATATTAGTAAGGTTAAACATTATGTTTTGTTTTACGAATAAGCTCACACTAGTCTATTATATTTCGCCAAATCCTAAGTCGAAACATAGAAGTTTTTCGACTTCACTAGTAGGTGTTAGGACTCGTCTGTCTTGGAATTTTGACATTAAGTTTGCTCAAAAAATCATGGCTCCATAGACGATAGATAACTCCTTATCCGTTGTATCATATACAACTCCTTACCAATGGTACTTTGTTATAATTTCACTTCGACATTGAGTTTGATCAATAAATTGAAATGAAATTATTCACTTATACCTATCATACCCGACAACCTAAGTATAGTATATGTACCTTGAGTTTACTCAAAAAATACATATAATTATCATACCTCATCTATTCAATATATTAATAATACTACACATTGTATCCCTAGCTTTAGTTTTCTCAACAAATAAGAAGTATGCAAGTAATATATATATATATATATATATGTATATATATATATATGTATGTATGTATATATGTATATATATATTAGAGGGCAACATTATATTAAAGGTTCATGTTAACCCAAAAAATGGATCAACACCCTGGATCAAGTGTGAAGCACTAGTATATATAATCAGCAGCACAAATCTCAGATGAACAACAAATAAAGAGCAGAAGTAAGAAAAGAGACATAGAATTTTTATAGTGGATCGGCTGACTCTGGCCTACGTCCACTTTAATCAATCTTTATTATGATTATACTAGTTGAATCTCTTTGAATATCAACTAGTTAGTCCTTAGATCTAAGTTACAATAAGTCACAAGTTCAAGGGTTGACTGGAGAATCACAGTAACCCCCTTGATGACTGTTGTGAGTGAGAAGAAAGTTGAAGAAGTGAACGAATTCCAGTCGAGTAATGGTAGGTCTTTCTCTGGAAAAGATCCATCTCTAGTTGCAGGTAGATGAGTATTTATAGGGAAGTTTAGTGAGTATTGGGCCAGAAGTCCAGGTGCAGAAGAGTCCAGTTGATTATGCCAAGTCATTACCAAAAATCTCAAATCAATCTGAGTCATTTCTATGGATCGCTAGCTATCCATAGGGGATGGACCATTAGCTATCCATCAACTTAGCATATTTTTCTACCAGAATCCTTTACTTAGGCTATGAAGGAGCTCGGAAAGTTTGAGGGCGATCTGTCCTATCTTGATGGATCGTTAGCTATCCATAGGGGATGGATCGCTTGGAGTTAGTTTGATCAAATATCAAGTCGTTTGGAGTTAGTTTGATCATCCGTATTCATGGGTCATCTGGTCCAGAAGAATCATCCATATCTCGCTCAAATCTTAATGAAATCGAACACAACTTTGTAGGAACACTCTAGACGGTGTTAGGGACCTACCATAAAAATTTGAGTTGGTGGGACTCAATCTAGATGGGTCGCTAGCGATCCATAGGTGATGAATCGCTAGCGATCCATCATCTTAGCTTATTTTGGCATATTTCCACTTAGGTCTTTCTCTTCTTCTTTTTCTGGTCCTTTTGGTTGATTCTTGAGTTATTCTAGCATAGTCTCTTATTGATTTTTGATGGATTAAAAACCCAGTTAACAATTGCCCCCCAAAGTACGCCTTTTGAATGAAAGGTGTACTTTTTTTAAGAACAAGTTCCTTTCTCCAGTCTTCGATAATTGAGCTTTTTAGCTGCTTTAGCCTTGGTGAATCGTCCAGTTCCTTCGTATTATCTTGCCAATCACAAGTTGTTCCAAACCAGTTACATCCTAAGACTCTAGACTCTACCCTAGTGTAATCTATACATCATAATTATTCCGATTTCATTTGGAGTTATTACATCACATATCACTAATTAAAAAAAATGCTTCCAATTACATCGCATATTTCCAATTACATCACATATCTCCATTTACATCACATATCTCTAATTGTCCCATGTTCATTCGAAATTTACATCATTATCATTTTGCTTCTCATTCAGAGTTTTCATATCATATATCAAAATCACATTATATATCAAAAATCAGATCATATATCGAGAACATCCCATGCTCATCCAGGATTTATCAGTTTTATTCTATTTATAAGTCATTCAAATCCTTTTATTAAATCAAATTTGTTTTAAGGCTCAATCTATCCTGATTGTTTAAGTTTAATGCGTGATCTCTCAGGATCGTTTAATGTTTTATGTTAAGGGGATGATCTCTCCGGATCGTTTAATGTTTTATGTTAAGGGGATGATCTCTCCGGATTGTTTATTTGTTAAGCTAAAGGGGACTAAGTAAGCCCATCTGTTCACTCTCCGGTCGGGACTCTAAGGCGATCAATATTGTACAAGTCCATCTGCTCGCTCTCTAGCAAGGGGACTTGCACCTTGCACTCCGGTCCCGTGGCGGGACTCTAAGACGATCAATATCGGTCATCATAATCAATGTGGATTTTTCAATATTCAAATATTCAAATCAAAACAAACAAGAAGAAATCAAATAAGCAGGAATCAAAACAAGTAAAAATCATAAATTTTCACCTCGGAGATCCGACTCAGAGCGTGCCTAGAGACCAATCTAGGTCTCGTACATGTGGAAGCGATCCGAGGTCATTATTGTCCTAAATAGTCATCTCATTCATCCGACTCAATGCGCCCCTAGGGACTGTTCAGGATCCCATACACGTGTAAGCGGCCTGAGGTTATTATTGTCCAAATACCAAAATAAAAGCGTGGAAAATAAACAAAAAAGCAAAGCATAGAAGCCGGATCTGATTCCCATCTACCTCGATTATGGGATAATTTGTCTTGGCTCAAATCCCTGGGCGTTTCTTGATGCATTTGCCGCTGATGGTGGTTGTTCTTGCAATTCTACCATAGTTTTGTTCCTTACGTACTATGGCAGCTGGTTGTTCCGAACCAATTCTTTTATCATATCACGAAGGTGTCAGCACTCGTTCGTTTCAAGCCCATTCAGCTCATGGAAGATGGAAAACTTTCCAGATCTTTTCTCTCGATCAGTGGGCTCCCTCCTAGGTGGCCTCTGGTAGAGGTTCTGCTCCCTAGTATCCAAGTATATCCTCTTTGGGGTTTCAGTCAAGTTAGTTTATGAAGAGAATCTCGACTCCTTCCTTTGTCGTTTCGGCTTCCCTAAGTCATCGTCGGTTTTCCTTTTCCCTTTGTCTTTTCCAATTCTAGCTCTGGATGGTCCCCTGTCCTCCATGGCATTTATTTCAGCATCAACATCCTCATCTTCTGCTTCAACGTCTTCCTGACGCAAATATCTCTCGGCTTCGTAGTAGAATTCTGCAATATCTCTCAGTGGATCCCTTTCCAATGCAGCTTTGAAATCAGTCTTACTCACGACCCCAGATACTACTGCCATTAGGATAAATGATGGATCCGGCTTGTCAACCGCAGCTACCACCATATTGAATTTTGTTAAATTACTTCTTAAGGACTCTTTAGGATTTTGTTTTACGTTTGAGAGCATAAGTACATTCCTTGGTTGTGAGACATGAACTCTGAACTGTCTCAAGAACTTGCTCACCAAGTTGGTCCATGTGCTTATGGACTCATTCTCCAACTGTCTGAACCACATTACAGCTAAATCCGTTAAGTATAATGGGAAGCAATGCCCATTACCTCCTTAGAAGCACCCAACACCTCCATATGTATGATGTATCTCATCATATGAATCGTCAGATCTGTCTTCCGTCGTACATTTCCAATGTCGAAAGCTTGAAATCTGGAGGATTTCTTGCATTTTGGATATTAGCAGTAAACGGATGCCTATTCATGTCTTCCAAACCCTGATCTGGGGGTCCTCCTCTAATGAACCTTCGTACCAATTCAGCAATTCGGTTCTCACCATCCAATGAAGGTCTCCGTCCTAAAGCAATACTTTACCCCTATTATGGTAGGGGTATCCCGTGAGGCATTCTTCCGAACGCATGCCTGTGTTCTGATTCATAACTCTAGCTTCATTTAGACCTATGTTCCTTCAAGGAAGTTTTGGTACATATTCTTTAGTCGGTTGCATCCTAGTATTTGGATTAGCTCCAGTACCACCAGTTCCTGGTGTTCCAACAGTAGCTCTGGCATTGGGATTGATTCCTATGTTGATTCCAACGTTTCCCTTTGAAGTTTGATTCATATTCCTTGTAGATCTAGCATTCCCTTGCTGCTCCAACCTCTAGAAGAAGCCGTCCATCATCTCCTGTTGTCTAGCTAAGATTCCATCCTGCATCTCTTTCATCATCTTTTCCATCTCCACTCTAATCACATAGTTGGGTTGATGAGAATTTGAGGACACCTCCTGGCTTCCCCAGGCTCCGGTTGACTTGCTACAGCTCCAGATCTCGTATTAGGCCTACTCATCTTCTCTAAATCTTAGACTCAAACTTCAAATCTTCAAACCTCGTTCAAGGCTTTCAATGAAAGCACCAAAATGTCAACTCAAAAAATGGATCAACACCCTGGATCTAGTGTGAAAGCTCCAATGTAGATTATCAGCAACACAAATCTCAGATAAACAACAAATAAAGAACAGAAGTAAGAAAAGAGACACAAAATTTTTATAGTGGTTTGGCTGACTTTGGCCTATGTCCACTTTAATCAATCTTTATTATGATTATACTAGTTGAATCTCTCTGAATATCAACTAGTTATTCCTTAGATCTAAGTTACAATAAGTCACAATTCAAGGGTTGGCTGGAGAATCACAGTAACCCCTTTAATTGATGACTGTTGTGAGGGAGAAGAAAGTTGAAGAAGTGAAGGAATTCCAATTGAGTTATGCCAGCTCTCTCTTCGGAAAAGATCCATCTTTAGTTGTAGGTGGGTGAGTATTTATAGGGAAGTTCAGTGAGTATTGGGCCAGAAGTCTAGGTGCAGAAGAGTACAGTTGTTATTTCATGTCATCACCAAAAATCTCAAATCAATCCGAGTCATTTCTATAGATCGCTAGTTATCCATAGAGGATGGATCGCTAGCTATCCATAGGAGGTGGATCGCTAGCTATCCATCAACTTAGCATATTTTTCTATCAGAAGCCTTTACTTAGTGCTACGAAGGAGCTCAGAAAGTTTGAGGGTGATCCGACGTTTCTTGATGGATCGCTAGCTATCCATAAGGGATGGATCGCTAGTCATCCATAGAGAATGGATCGCTAGTTATCCATCCACTTAGCATATTTTTGAGTGACCTTTGTTTGGTTGTCTTCCTATCTTCTATTTAAGTGTCATGTCCAAATATCAAGTCGTTTGGAGTTAGTTTGATCATCCATTTTCATGGGTCATCTAATCCAGAAGAATCATCCATATCTCGCTCAAATCTTAACAAAATCAAATGAAACTTTGTAGAAACACTCTAGAGGGTGTTATGGACCAACCATAAAAATTTGAGGTGGTGGGGCCTACTCTAGATGGGTCGCTAGCGATCCACCAAATCAACTCTAAATGACTTCGATTTTTTTAGCCTTCTCCTATGTCTTCTAAATGTTATCCCAAAATTTCAAGTCAATCTGACTTCGTATGAGTTCTGTAGGTCCATTTTAAGTTGGCTAATTCTGGCCAAACAGCTTGAATCAGATGAGTCTTCTCTCGAGCTAGATTGTTTGGCATGCTATGAAACTTGACAAGCATGCTTAGAATGGTAATGAATCATGATGCAAGAGGTTTGGAGGGTCCATGAGCAAGCCTTATGGATCGCTAGCGATCCATAGGTGATAGATCGCTAGTGATCCATCACCTTAGCTTATTTTAGCATCTTTCCTCTTGGGTCTTTCTCTTCTTCTTTTTCTGGTCCTTTTGGTTGATTCTTGAGTTATTCTGGAATAGTCTCTTATTGAATTTTGATGAGTTAAAAACGTAATTAACAGTTCATAATCTTTAATATATTATATTGAGTGATATTGACTTATGCAATAATGTATTTCTTATGAAATACCCTCGTGATCAAGTGTTGGATACATCAGAAATAATGGTATACGTACATTTACATATGTATTTATTCCTTTAGTCTATTTAAGGTATCTTTAATGTTCCACCTTTAGTTTATACATTCATATTATATACGTTTTATTATTATTTAATTTTTATATTTTAACCGACTTATACAATAATCTTATGTATACATTATATTAGTTAAATCATATTTAATTAATTTTAATTAATTGTTTATTATTCAATTTTAGCATATTACATTGAATATTTATATACTATAACCATTATAAAACTACACGTATATCATATATGTATGTATGTATTTTAATTTATTAATTAGTTATTAATTAATTAATTTAGTTAAACAATTTTAAATAAATTTTATTGATTTCAAAAATCATTTACTATACATATATGTATATTTATATTATCTTAAACATTTCAAGACAACATAACATATATCATTATATATAATACATGCATATATATATATATATATTTAATTAACTTATTTAATTAATTTATTTCTTTTATTAATCTTCTTATTAATAAAATTAATTTCGAAATTAACTTATATTTATTGTCAAGCACTTCAAAAAATTTACATTATAAACTTTATAATATATATCTCTTATTTTAAATTTAACTTTTAAATTTGAAATCCATGTTTTTAATTTTCAAAACAATTCTAAAATTTAATCCAAGTCCTAATTCAAATTGGGTCAATTTCTAGTAGGGGCAACCTTTGGACTCACATATATGTTCGAACTAAGCTGGTAGCCAGGTATAGCAGAGTATTCGATTACCCAAAAACATTCCTTTGACACTACCATTCTCGATTCCCTACTGTTTGGGCTTTGAGTTTAATTAGTTAAACCTAACATGACCAATTTAGGCTGCTTAGGTTATTAAGCTCTGATACCATTGTTGGAACTGGGCTAGCCTGCAGCGAAGTAATTGGGTAAATTTTAATTTTTATAACTATTTGGATCTTTAATGAGCCTGTGTATTCTAAATTCATTTAGAACTTCTCTAAATTTCTTTTAAAATAAAATCAATATTTTAATTTATAAATAAATTTTTATTTTAATAATTTGTATTATATTATATATGCGTATTATATACGCACGTGTGCGTGCGTGCACATGCAACATGATAATATGCACATGATTTGATATTCCCGTTTATAGATGTTGGGATTTATACCGCAATGGACATGTCCCTTCGTGTATACAAATGAATTGTCTAAATGTGTGTGCATCAAAATATTATATAAGTAAATATATATATGTAAGCATATAATTATATATTTATTATAAAATATTGATTATGCATTATTTTTACAAAGCATTTATAAAATATACATATAGTTTGTGTGTGTACATATAAATTAAGTCATAAACTTTTTTTCAAAATTATTATATTTTTATATGAAAATCGAACTGGAATTATATATATATATATATATATTATTCTACATATTTCAACACTCTAGGTTAGTATAATATATCATCAAAATCATATTTTTATTAAATTCACCTTCATCTAATAATCTACCTCGACCAAGAGAGTAAAACACTTCTCTAACGACCTTTGACAAGACCATTATCCATTGCACTTAACCAAAGATCTTTGTAAGGGCCATCACCAATTAATGAAGTATCAGAAGTAACAAAAGTGGAATAATAACTCAATCTAAAATACATAAAACCAAAACTCTCATAGTCATCGATAAAAAAAACTATTTTATGCAATTATGGCACCCCGTAGCATTAGCACTCCAATACGTAAATCAAGTTTGAGAAATGCTCAAAATTCCCCATATGAAACAACATAATAAACAAATTCATTACATTATCCTTCGTGTGAATCTTCCTAATGCAGGCTAACATTGCTTCATTCATACAAGCCAAGAATGACCCTCTCATTTCAATATGTTTTATCCAAGAAATGAAAACTAGATTTTTAGCAAGATGAGATAATCAGTAGATGTGATGCAAGTTTGCATATTCAGCCAAATTTGATGGTGATACATGTTTGTAGAGTCCTATGAGAACCATTGAAGTGCAACATGGCTTTATTAGAAGACGTAAACTTCACCCTAAGAATTTTGGATGATTTTCTAATATCTTTGTATGATTTCACTATCTATTTATAAGGTAAATTTTGTTCATACACCGTAAATTACTATACATACACTGAAAATTTTCGCTAAAATCATATGCACCATTTTTTCCTTAATGTACACCATCTATATTACAAAACTACCTTCGTTTTGAATTAAAACAAAACACTTATCTCATTTCACACCGTCCTTTTCTCATGCATTAATCAAAGCAATATTCCTATATTCTCCAAATTCACTTTTTCAAATTTGAAATTTGAAATTCAAATACTTTAAATAAAATTTAAATTTTTTTAATTACTTTTATATAGCAATCCAAATTTAATTTTTGAATACAGCAATGTTAAACTGTTTAAATTTTGCTGTTAAATTTAAACGTTAATTAGAAGATAGTGAAGAATTTAGTACTTTATGAATCATATTAACTTTAATACTGAATTTTAAAATTTAATTTTATGTTTAATTTAAAGTGAAAAAATGTTAAAATTAACTACATATGAATACAACTTGAAACTATATGAATAGAATTTGATACTTGAAATGATTTCTTTTATTATAAAAGGATATTTTATTTAAGTAGAGCACTCATTTTAGATGTCTTGAAGGTTCGAACATATGACCTCTAGGGCTTTAAACTACAACGTCATAGCATTGTCACTTGAGCTTGTAGTTCTTAATTTGAAAAGGATTTTAAATTTAATTCAATTGATGATGTATATAAATTCCAGTTATTTTATGAAAGAATTTATGTTGTATATATTATGATATTGTGATTGTTTAATATTTGATTTTAATTAAGCATGTAGAAGAAATACTTATATGGTCAACTCTCAACGCTTTTTAAGGAGATAGGAACGACATACGGAGTAAAGGTTGCAAGAGTGAGGAACAACAGGTGTTATGCATTATTGGGGAATGAAAGTTATCATTTAGTGTTATGTATTTAATATATGAAATTTCTACCTAAGACGTTGAGGTTTCGTGGTGTAGTCGGTTATCACGTCAGTCTAACACACTGAAGGTCCCCAGTTCGAGCCTGGGCGAAGCCAATTTTAATTTTGCCCCTCTTTATCTTTCTGCTGCTGCGCTCTACTGACACTTTATTGTGTAACCTCAGCAAACAAAGACTTTAGACATTGTCCTTTCACATAAAAAATAGCCTTGCTTTCTCTGCATAATGCATACATTCTTGATCAACAACACTGTAAATATGACCAGAGCATCCATGCATTTCATTTATTGCTTTGTTCCTTCTACCTCTCATCAACAACATCGTAAATAAGAAGAAGGATGTCAAAAAAACAAAGAGAGGCGAAAAGAGAATTCTTTCATTAATCAAAAGTCTTCCTACTGTCAATTTAAAGAAAATAACAGAATGCTCATTTGACTCCCACATTTCATGAACCATTATTAGGTTTATAACGAAATTGCATCTGTAGATAACTAGATAACTAAGTAATAGTAGAAATATTTCTGACAAGGTTGTGCATTTCTTCATATTTCTTCTAGGTTCCTCACTCTTCTAGGATGTTGCTCTTTCATTTCTCCTATATTGTCTCCTATCTCTATTGGCTTTTTCATACTGATCTTCAACTTGTTGGTGATGAATACCGAGCCTTCTAATCCCACTCTGATCAACTTGGTTCACTGCATGCATTAACTAACTTGTGGCACACTTCGTATGTAATGGAGAGCTTCTATTTTGTTTAAGCTTCCAAGGATAATATGTACCCTTTTAAAGATGGAGTCAATGAACGAAGTGGTGTTTAGAGCATCCAACCTCTGTTCAGTTTGAATTTTTATTTTTGTTGTATTAATACGTATCTAGGATGGTTTTAATTTTTTATTTTGACTGGATATTCTATATGGTGCGAGGCAAATGCAGAGAATGATGATATAATTTGGAATATGAGAATCAAAAGGGTTGGCTTGAGAACAGTTATGCTTATATGGTATCGCAGGAAGTTGTATTTGTGTATATAGTTCTATCTGTTTCCATATTGTAGTTTTTTTATTTAAACAATTACTTAAGCTATACAGTTGGATATTGTTATTCATGTTATATTTCGTTTGTGTATCCAATGATACTTCTTTTGAATGCTAGTTGTATTTTGCATTTATGCATACCACTTGAAATTAGCTTTCTCGACTGTCATATTTTTAAAAGCTAATTTTACACTTATAACTATTATTTAGTGTAAAGCTAATTTCACAAATCTTCATACGGTTGTCCTTGAGAAATCAACTTCAAAATTAAAAAATGTTTGTACAGTTGTCCTTTAGAAACTGGGAAGTTCATAATTTAACACTTATAATTTACCTTTTTAAACAATCGGTTAACGTTTTAAAGTAAAGTCGGTATACCAGTATAATCGGTACGGTAACGGAAAATTTACCATTTTTAGGGTAAAACACTAGTAATATTTTTTTCAAAGCCAGCGATAACGGTAATTTACCAGTCCATTCGTAATACATTGATATTCATGTAAGATGTTATATTACGGGCATTTAGAAATAAGAAAATAGTTCAACTTATTTCAGTAATTCAACTCAAATGATGATAAATACACTTATTTTCTATGTCCTTTATTAAATGATCCAATAAGATATATGATGCAGCGCAAGCTAAGAGTTCACAAGTCTTAGATCACTCACGACCTAACAATCCAAAACTGGAAAATAAGTCGTTCAAAATTGAAGTCTTAGGTCGCTCACGACCTAATGGGTTCTTAGGTCGCTCACGACCTAAGGAAGATGGGCTACGAGCTAACGGAACCAATGCTCAGGAAAACAGCTCACGACCTAGCGAGATAGAGGAGGGAGCAAGTAATGCTGGGAAAAGTGGCAGGGTCCAAATTGGTGAAGTATTAGGTCGCATACGACCTAACGAGGCTTCTAGATCGCTCCAACGACCTACCGGTTTCAAAGATCACATGCTACGACCTAACAGTCTGAAGGGAAAGGTGATTCGACCTAACGAGTTACGAGCTAAGTTAGGTCGCGAAGGCTTAGGTCGCAAAGTCTTAGGTCGAAGGCTTAGGTCGCAAAGTCTTAGGTCGTGGAGGCTTAGGTCGCAAACAATTTCTGAAGCCGCTTCTGTTAGGTCGCAAACGAAGGGATGCCGTTCATTCTTAGGTCGCAAAGCTCTGGATACCATGGATTTCCTTAACTCGCTGATCTGGAATGCTGTAGGGTCTTAAGTCGCGGAAGATTGTAGCCGTAGATTGTTATGCCGCTTTATCAGATGCCGTTCATTTGTTAAGTCGTTGAATAATGTAATTAGGTCGTTACCGACCTAAGTGAGTCGTTTATCTTTAAGCCTGTTTGTTTTTAGGTCGTTGTGTTGTATTTTAATGTGATAAGTCGCTGTGTTGTACATAGGTCGTTTCCGACCTAGGAGTTGTGAAGTTTTCTGCACTGCGTGAGTTGTAGCCTATAAATAGGCATGTATGGTCATTTGTAAAGGGGGTTGAATATTGAATAAAATTCTCTTTTGTTAGCTTGTTGCTTTCAATTTCAATTGGTAGTCGAGTGTATCTCCTATCTCCACTTACGTCATTCGAGTGCGCTCGAATCATCGTTTGCTGAAGCCGATTCACGGAATCTTGTGCGCAAGATCAACGTTGAAGAATCGTAGATCTCTTTCCCGGTATCTTCGGATCAACGAGTCAGAGATAGCTAGAGTTCGGTATCTTCGGATCAACGCATTCGGGCATTTCAGTATCCATCAATCCACAGATTGCTATTTTCATCGATTGAAGATCATCTAGAATTATCCGCTGCGTCAGTTTTGGTATCAGAGCTTGTTCTAGCCAATCATAGCTAGATCGAGACTTGGAGCCTAATCATTTGAAGAGATTTGAAGTTTGAGGAGAAGCCGAGTGCTTGAAGTATAAAGCCGTGGCCGAGAGGAAGAAGTTGTTCGCATTTGTTTGAAGATTGAAGTTCGGATTTGCATTGGAGGCCAAAACTTTGTCCATCGTGTTCATCGCGATTTGCTACAAAGTGGAAGTTTTCGATCCGTTTCATTTTGGATCAAAATCCGGAAAGTGTTTGAATTTGAAGTGTTGAAGAATTTGGGAAGTTTTCAAGTATGCCGCCAAGAAGAGCTAATCGCCACCAAAACATAGAAGCTTTATATCGAAGAGAAGAAGCTGATGAGATGGAGCAAAGAATCAATGAGAATTTTAGTGAAAAGCTTAACGAAGGAATTGGCCGGTTAGAGAGGCTTATGACGGAGATGAATCAAAATCGGAGAAGGGTTTCACCTGAATCTAACCATGGGGGTAGTAGAGTCTCACCGCATTCTAATCGAGACCGAAGTGTAGAAAATGATCAAGGGCGTGGAAGGAACGTGAATGATCATGCACGGAGGAACGTTGATAGAAGGGATGATGGTGGAAGGCGCAATGGTAGTAGAGATGTTGGTGGTCAGAATCGACATCGTTATACATCTGATTTTGAAGAGGAGTATGATGGTGGTAGTATTCAAGGAAGAGGTCAAGGAAGAAACTATTCTGAGTATGATCACAAATGGGAGTCGGGGATGAAGACAGAAATTCCTGAATTCAAGGGTGGTATGCAAGCGGAAGAGTTTCTAGATTGGGTAGCTAATGTTGAGGAAATTTTTGACTTTAAAGAAGTTCCCGAGCATCGTAGAGTGAAGTTGGTTGCTACAAGGCTGAGGGGTAGAGCTTTGGCATGGTGGCAGCAAACCAAGCTTACACGTGAACGTATGGGGAAGTCAAAAGTTGAATCTTGGGAGAAGATGAAGAAATTAATGAAAGCGACATTCTTACCTTATAATTATCAATCGCTTATGTATCAAAGGTTGCAGAACTTGAGACAAGGAACGAAGTCTGCGAATGACTATGCTGATGAATTTTATCAACTCATTGCAAGGAATGATATTATGGAAACAGAAGAACAGCTGACATCTAGGTTCATTGGAGGATTGAGAATGCAGATTCAGGATATGGTCAATATGTTCGATCCAAGATCTGTAGCGGAAGCACATCAGAAAGCGTTGGCTTGGGAAAAACAAGGGAGACGAGGAGGTGGTGTGTTTACTAATTCTAACAATCAAGCGAAGGGTGCTGGAGGAAGTTCTAATGTTTCTAAACCTATCAGTAGACCAGTGGTGAAGGAGGTTGAGAAGACAAGGGTTAACAATGGGTTCAAATGTTACAATTGTCAGGAATTGGGTCATAAAAGCAGTGAGTGTCCAAAGCCAAAGAAGAGAACCATGATTGTGGAAGTTGATAATGAGGATGTTGGTGAGGAGTGTTCTAGTCCAGTTGAGGAGGATAAGCAGGATATTGCGTCAGGAGACGAAGGTTGTAACCTAATGCTGAGGAGATCGTGTTTAACACCGAAGCAGGAGGAAGCTAGTTGGTTGAGGAGTCATATCTTTCAGTCAACATGTACTATTCTGGGGAAGGTGTGTAAGTTTGTGATCGACGCAGGAAGCTGTGATAATATTATTTCAACCGAAGCTGTGATAAAGTTGAAATTGAAAACAGAGAAACATCCGAGTCCATACAAGTTAGCATGGTTGAGAAAAGGAGGAGAAGTGAAAGTGGATAGACGAGTTCGAGTTCCATTCTCTATTGGGAAGAAATACAAAGATGAAATATGGTGTGATGTAGTAGAGATGGATGTATGCCACTTATTATTGGGAAGACCATGGCAATATGATCGAGCAGTACTACATGACGGTCGGACCAATAGTTACAGTTTTATGTTTAAAGGCACGAAGATTATCTTAGTTCCGAAGAAGAGATCACAAGAAGAAAGTAAGTCAGAAGAAATTGAAGAGCTGAAAACTTTATTGACTTTAAAAGAGTTTGTTAAAGAAGTTGAGGAAGAACCAGAGGTATTCTTGTTGATTGGGCGTGAGAGCAGTGAAGAAGTTGAAATTCCTGAAGAAGTTAAACCAGTTTTGAAAGAATTTGACGATGTATTTCCAAAGGAATTACCAACGGAGTTGCCACCGTTGAGGGACATACAACATCAGATAGATCTTGTTCCAGATGCTGTATTGCCACACCGACCACATTATCGAATGAGTCCGAAGGAACATGAAGAGTTGCGAAGGCAGGTAGAAGAATTGCTTGAGCAGGGGCGTGTGCAGGAGAGTCTGAGTCCTTGTGCTGTACCAGCTTTATTGGTACCCAAGAAGGATGGAACGTGGAGGATGTGCACTGACAGTCGAGCATTGAATAAGATCACTGTGAGATATAGATTTCCAATGCCGAGGTTGGATGACTTGTTGGATCAGATAAGCGGAGCTACTATCTTTTCGAAGATTGATTTGAAGAGCGGATATCATCAAATTCGTATCAGACCAGGCGATGAGTGGAAGACTGCTTTTAAAACCAGGGAGGGTCTATACGAATGGTTAGTCATGCCATTTGGTTTATCCAATGCACCAAGTACTTTCATGAGGGTGATGAATCAGATTTTTCGACCGTTCATTGGGAAATTCGTGGTGGTGTATTTCGATGATATTCTGATTTACAGTGGGAGTTCAGAGGAACATCTGAATCATCTTAGAGAAGTGCTTATGGTGTTACGACAAGAACAGTTTTATGCTGCAACGAAGAAATGCGTGTTCATGACGCATAGTGTTTTATTTCTGGGGTATGTTGTTTCAGAGAAAGGAATACAGGTTGACCAAAGTAAAGTTGAGGCGATCAGAAATTGGCCGCAGCCCAAGACGATAACGGAAGTTCGTAGTTTTCACGGGTTGGCTTCATTCTATCGAAGGTTTATACCACACTTCAGTAGTGTGATGGCACCTGTTACAGATTGCATGAAAGGTAAACAGTTTGCATGGACAGAGGAAGCAGAGAGTGCTTTTGGGAAGATCAAGGAATTGCTGACGTCTGCACCAATTCTAGTGCTACCTGATTTTCAGTTGGTGTTTGAACTACATACTGATGCATCCAAGGTTGGGATTGGAGGGGTGTTGAGTCAGAAGGGGCGTCCTATTGCATATTTCAGTGAGAAGTTGTCAGGAGCGAAGATGCGATACAGTACATATGATGTGGAGTTTTATGCTGTTGTGCAATCTATTAAACACTGGAGACACTATCTATTTCAGAAGGAGTTTGTTCTTTACACTGATCATGAAGCATTGAAGCATTTGCAAGGGCAAGACAAGATTTCAGCGAGACATGCATCGTGGATTGCATATCTGCAACAGTTTACTTTTGTTGTGAAACACAAGTCAGGGGTGACAAATCGTGTGGCTGATGCTTTGAGTAGGAGGAGTCATTTGTTGACTACGCTGAAAGTTGAAGTGACGGGGTTTGAAATGTTGCCGGAATTATTTGTTGAAGATCCTTACTTCATGAAGTTTGTCGATAAAGTTAAGGAGGGAAAGACAGATAAGTTTTTGATGGTAGATAGTTTTCTTTTCAAAGGGAATCGATTGTGCATACCGGAGGGTAGTTTGAGAATGAAAATTATCAAGGAATTACATGAAGAAGGGCATGTTGGAAGGGACCGTACCTTACAGTTAATTTCACAATCCTACTTTTGGCCATCGATGAGGAAAGAAGTGGAGAGGTTTGTGGAGCGTTGTCATATTTGTCAGGTTTCGAAAGGAACTGCGACTAATGCTGGTTTATATATGCCATTACCTGTACCAAGTAAACCATGGGTTGATGTGAGTATGGACTTCGTGTTGGGATTACCGAGGACACAGCGTGGTAACGATTCCATATATGTGGTGGTGGACAGATTTTCGAAAATGGTGCACTTTATTGCTTGTAAGAAAACGGCAGATGCTGTTCATGTTGCTCAGTTGTTTTTCAAGGAGATCTATCGACTTCATGGGTTGCCAGACTCTATTGTGTCCGATAGAGATACTCGATTTCTGAGTCATTTTTGGTTGAGTTTGTGGAAAATGGTCGGGACAAAGTTGAAGTTTAGTAGTGCTTATCATCCACAAACGGATGGACAAACTGAGGTGGTTAACAGATCATTGGGAAACTTGTTGAGGTGTCTTGTTCAAGATAATCTGAAGAGTTGGGATGTGAAGTTATGCCAGGCAGAGTTTGCCCATAATCATGCTGTAAATCGAAGTACGGGGTTCAGTCCATTCCAGATTGTCTATTCGAGCTTACCAAAAGGACCGTTGGATCTAACGGTAGTACCTCAATCAAAGAAAACTGTTAAGAAGGCTGCTGATTTTGTTGAAGGGTTAGCAGAATGTCATCAAATCGTTCAGGAACGATTAGAAAAGGCAAATGCAAAATATAAACAATCTGCAGATTTGAAACGACGAAATGTTGAGTTTAATGAAGGAGATTTGGTTTATGCAGTGTTAACAAAAGATCGTTTTCAAATGGGCGCTTACAACAAATTGAAAGCACGGAAAATTGGTCCGGTGGAAGTTATGAAACGAATCAATGAAAATGCTTATAAACTGAAGCTACCAGATGATGTGTATACATCTGACGTGTTCAATGTTAAGCATCTCGTACCATATCATGGGGATGAACGAACTGATGGAGATGAATTTACAAATTCGAGGTCGAATTTTTCTCAACCTGGGGAGGATGATGCAGCGCAAGCTAAGAGTTCACAAGTCTTAGATCACTCACGACCTAACAATCCAAAACTGGAAAATAAGTCGTTCAAAATTGAAGTCTTAGGTCGCTCACGACCTAATGGGTTCTTAGGTCGCTCACGACCTAAGGAAGATGGGCTACGAGCTAACGGAACCAATGCTCAGGAAAACAGCTCACGACCTAGCGAGATAGAGGAGGGAGCAAGTAATGCTGGGAAAAGTGGCAGGGTCCAAATTGGTGAAGTATTAGGTCGCATACGACCTAACGAGGCTTCTAGATCGCTCCAACGACCTACCGGTTTCAAAGATCACATGCTACGACCTAACAGTCTGAAGGGAAAGGTGATTCGACCTAACGAGTTACGAGCTAAGTTAGGTCGCGAAGGCTTAGGTCGCAAAGTCTTAGGTCGAAGGCTTAGGTCGCAAAGTCTTAGGTCGTGGAGGCTTAGGTCGCAAACAATTTCTGAAGCCGCTTCTGTTAGGTCGCAAACGAAGGGATGTCGTTCATTCTTAGGTCGCAAAGCTCTGGATACCATGGATTTCCTTAACTCGCTGATCTGGAATGCTGTAGGGTCTTAAGTCGCGGAAGATTGTAGCCGTAGATTGTTATGCCGCTTTATCAGATGCCGTTCATTTGTTAAGTCGTTGAATAATGTAATTAGGTCGTTACCGACCTAAGTGAGTCGTTTATCTTTAAGCCTGTTTGTTTTTAGGTCGTTGTGTTGTATTTTAATGTGATAAGTCGCTGTGTTGTACATAGGTCGTTTCCGACCTAGGAGTTGTGAAGTTTCTGCACTGCGTGAGTTGTAGCCTATAAATAGGCATGTATGGTCATTTGTAAAGGGGGTTGAATATTGAATAAAATTCTCTTTTGTTAGCTTGTTGCTTTCAATTTCAATTGGTAGTCGAGTGTATCTCCTATCTCCACTTACGTCATTCGAGTGCGCTCGAATCATCGTTTGCTGAAGCCGATTCACGGAATCTTGTGCGCAAGATCAACGTTGAAGAATCGTAGATCTCTTTCCCGGTATCTTCGGATCAACGAGTCAGAGATAGCTAGAGTTCGGTATCTTCGGATCAACGCATTCGGGCATTTCAGTATCCATCAATCCACAGATTGCTATTTTCATCGATTGAAGATCGTCTAGAATTATCCGCTGCGTCAATATATAATGAAGCATCATTCAGTGTAAAAATATATCAACTTATTATTTTGCTAGACAAACGGTAATTTACCATTACCGGTGTAACGGTTACCAGTTTATCGGTATACCAGTCATCGGTATACCAATCAATCGGTAACGGTAACGGTAACGATAAACAATTTTAGTTTACCAGTAGTAACGGTATTTACAAAATGGTAACAGTAACCATTACCATAACAGCCCTAGAACAGCCTTAGTTTTCAATGGGCATGATACACAAAAGCGCGCGCACACATCAATATCAATTGAATCTGGGACAAAGATACAAATCTTGAACGTGCAACAATATATTATATATACATCCTAAGGCTACAGTCATACTCTTGTAGCTCGTTGTCACTATAAACATAAGGCAGTGGTTGCCAACTGGACATCACCTTCAACATCTATATCAGTCAAATTCGACACAAGAGAATATCACTACTACAAATAAGAAAAAAGAACATAATCATCAAGTGGAACCAAATAGATAAGGTGTGCACCTAACAACCAAGTGGTCTCAGAAAGAGCATGGCCAAAACAACAATATAATACACATATATATAACCATATTAAATTAACCTTCTATCCGGTTCCATATATATAACCTAACAACCAAGGAACACACCACCTATTCATTTCTTTCTCCAGCCTCTTCGTTTCTTTTGTTTTCACATACATTTTATTTGCATTTTCAGCGGCATCGATACGCTCAATAATAGATTCATAGTGTTTAGTCTAATCGGTAGTAGTTTTCTTCTTCTCCTTGTATTTCCCCAGAAGCCTAACCTCCGTACTAATATTGAAACCTCCTTTCGAAACCTCAAAATAAGGTTTGATAGCGGCATCAACACCTCAAAATAAGATTTGATATATGGAAGATACTTCCGAAACCTCCTTTCGATGTAGATGAAGGTAGCTTATACTCTTCGATTAGGTAAAGATGGTAGAAAACACTTCTGTGATACCTTTCGACTCTGCTAAAGGCCAATTTATATTCAGGAAATCCTTTCGACTCGGTTGGTTTGCGACTCAGTCGAAGCCTCCTATCGACACTACAGAGATGGTTTAAGTAGGAGACTTAATGATTCTGGAAATAGTTGCGCAGGAAGGGTTTCGACTTGGTCGAAGGGGTAAGCACTTGTAATCATGTAGATCTAGGCTAAAAGTCTTATGTATACAGGGGGTTTCGACTCAGTCGAAGGGTAACCTTCCGACTAGATCGAGACATTAAATGATAGTAATTGTGTGAAACAAGATCTTCATAGTCACAACATAATCAAAATTATCATAATCTCTCTTTTATTTAACTCAGTTGTACAAATCGACCGAATCCCCAATTTGATTTAGAAATTAGGGTTTACAGACTCTTTAAGAATACAATTGAGAAGTGAAAGAAGTCGGCCCCTAAAACATGACCCCTAGGGTCTTATTTATAGGTGCGGGTTAGTAAATTTCGACCAAGTGCTTTCGAAATGGTCGGAAGGTTTGCTTCCCTGCTTTGCGCATCTCTTGAGTCATAGCTTTCGACTTAGTCGAAAGATTGAAAGGGTTGTATAGCCGTCCTTTCATTGCCGCTGAAGACTGGGCTTCCTCCAGTTTTGTTTTATTCCTTTCGACTTCGTGAGAAGGCTTATTGCTTTACTGATTCCGACTTCATCGAAAGGCATTGCTTGGCCACTCTCGACTCCGTCGAAAGGTGTATAACTGCGCTCTTCCTTTAGCTATTTGTATGCTATGTAAGTTATCATGGGTGTTGGCCTTCATTGCTGTCGAAACATGTGCTTTGTGGGTTTCGAATGAGTCGAAACATTGTTGAGAGATTAGCTTCCGGTGACTCCATTCGAAAGCTTTCCATCCGATTGGTGCGGAACCTTATCTCTTTCTTCATAAGTGAGAATGACTTTAACCAATTCGAAAGGCTTATATATGATTTCGAAAGGGTTGATTTGGCTGTTCATTCTTATGGTGGAGGTAAATGTAGATGAAACCAATCGCTACGAATGGTTTGGCGCGAAATGCTAAAAGTATGCTAAGTTTTGCTTTCGAAAAGTATCTTTCGACCCTGTCGAAAGCTCTTTGCTTATCCAAAACTTTGTCGAAACATCCTTTTGACCCCATCGAAAGGTGCTGACCCCCCTAGTATTAAAGAAGCTTTTTTTCTTTAGGATAAATACTCCAAAGAATTTCATTCTTTGTTTTCTGTAAAACATATATTGACTATTATTAGGATCATAACCTTGTTATAAGACCAGGATGGGTAACTTTATAATTCCAAATATCATCTGGCTATTTTGTTGGACAGAACATTCAAGTAATTATATGACCAAATTCATTTAATACTAATAATAAATATATGAAATGATATCACCTGGTCTGTTGTCGTTAATTTAAGTAAATAGACCTTTCCCAAAAGGCCATTGTATACGCCTAATCCTTTGTTCTCAGGTTATATTTTCTTCATCCATCGAGGATTAATTCTTCGCTTTTGGCAGTTGTATCTTGTTCCTTTGCTATGACTTTACTTTTATCCCTGCGCTTTGACGAAAGTACAACTGGTATTGAGAAAGTCTTGTATAGAATTCAAATTCAGAAATTCACTAAAAAGTTCATAACTTCATGAAAATTCAATGACGATATCTAGAATTCACAAAATCAGAAATCTGATAAGAGATCATCAAAAATCCAACAAGGAAATCTGAAATATGAAATCCATAAATCATCATAAAAATTTAAAAAGAAACTTCTAAATTCTCAAATACATAAGATCATTGTGAAGAGAAGCCAAAAATTCAGGAATCCAGGAAAGTAATCAGAGAATTGTCAGGACCTCATCGGCTAAACAATTTACCCAAAACTCTTTTCAATACAAAGTCAGAAATTAAACAAGAAATCTATAGATTATTATGGAAATTCAACAAAGAAGTTACGAAATCAAGAATTCATGAAAACAAGAAATCAACAAGAAACCATTACGAAAATCCAATGGGGTAATCAAGTGTATAACATCCACAAATCACCTTAAAAGTCAACATGGAAATTTTGAATTCCCAAGACCAGAAACTCAATAAGAAATCATTATGAAATCTCAATAAAGAAATTAGGAATCTAAAATCCACAAATCATCATAGAAGTCAATGCAGAAATTCAGAATTCTCAAAATCAGAAATTCAATAAGAAATCATTATGAAATCTCAATAAGGAAATTAAGAATATAAAATCCAAAAATCATCATAGAAGTTAACATGGAAATTCAGAAATTCACAAAACCTAATATGAAAACTTCATGTGAAGAAACAAGGAAATTGTAAGTTCATGAAATCAGAAATCCACCCAAAATCTTGTCAGGATCTCATCTGACAAATAGACTACTCAAAATCTCATTCAATATAGACACAAAATCAGAAACCTATCCATTAATGATAAGCCTAATATATTCAAGCAAAAGATTCCTAGGCCTATCTGGCCCTAATTCAAATACTATGCCATAGATTTATCTTAAACTAATACCTTGAATAGTGATGAGGACCCTTGTTATTCAAAGTAAAGTATCCTATCAATAGATGTGTGATTCCTAAAGTGCCTATAAGTTAGTAGTATTATTGTTATGTTGGAACCGAGTAGTTCCGTAAAGCCATGCAGTCATTCATAATAGTAGTTCCGTAGTTCCAGTCAGTCATTCAGAGTAGTAGTTCCGTAGTACCAGTCAATCAGTCGGAGTAGTAGTTCCATAGGACCAGCCAACCATTCAGCAGGTAATTTCGTTTGGTTGTTCAGCTTCTCAGCCATCCAATAAGTAGTTCTGTTCAATTGTTTGGCCGTTCAGTAGTGCAAGCTCCGTTTGACTAGTCGGTCGTTCAGTAGTGCAAGCTCCGTTTGACTAGTTGGTCGTTCAGCAGAGCAAGCTCCGTTTGACTAGTCGGTCATTCAGCAGTGCAAATTCCATCCTACTGCTTGACCGTTCAGAAGTGTAATGGTCCAAATAACATATTAACATATATATATATATATGTATATATAGGCTTTTCTATCTTAAAGGGTCACCTTATTTCTAAGTGTTTGGAAGTGGTTTACTTACTCTATTCTCCAGATAAAGTTACTCTTATCTTTGTAGCCAAATATTTGTTATCTATTCCATTCCTTTAGCTTTTGTATAAATCATTGCTTTTGATATCATATTACAGATTTCTTTACCCATTTTCTTGTCTTGTGTCTCCTTTCTAAATGTAAATTCCTAATTCTTTGTTGTGAGAGCCACCTTTCAGGTTTTGGACGTACTGAAATTTGCTATCTCATATATTGTCCTTTTTTATTATGATTTTGACTCTGTCTGTTTCCGATTATGGCGTGGACATCTGTATCCATTTGCCTTTGTCTACATCCCTCTCCTGGGTTTCATATTTGTCTTAGATGGTGGATAGATTTCTTTCTTTAACCCCTTGTTCTTTTGGGTTTTGACTTCTATTTTGAGTTGTAGACATATTTGTCTTTCTTTATTTGTTTGGTTCCTCTTCCGTGCTTCTTTGACTTCGAGGGATGAGTGTATGTTATGTTGACCTTCTTCTAAAGGTTGCTTATGTGTGCTTGACCTGACCCTTTCATTAAGAGGTGAATTGAACGTTAGGGGTTTTTCGGTGAGTTCTTATCTTGACCCTCCCCCTAAGAGGTAAGTTGAACGTCAGGGTTTTTTGGTGGGTACTTATCTTGACCCACCCCTAAAGAGGTAAGTTGAACGTTAGGAGTTTTTTGGTAGGTGCTTATCTTGACCCTCCCCCTAAGAGGTAAGTTGAACGTTAGGGGTTTTTTGGAGGGTACTTATCTTGACCCTCCCTCTAAGAGGTAAGTTGAACGTTAGGGGTTTTTTGGTGGGTGCTTAACTTGACCCTCCCTCTAAGAGGTAAGTTGAACGTGAGAGGTTTTATGGTGCGTACTTATCTTGACCCTCCCACTAAGAGGTAAGTTGAACGTTAGGGGTTTTTTGGTGGGTACTTATCTTGACCTTCCTTCTAAGAGGTAAGTTGAACGTTGGGGGTTTTGATCCTCCCTCCAAGAGATGCTACGGATCGGCCGTAGGCTTTTGTCCCTCCCTCTAAGAGGTGCTACGGAAGACTGTCATAGGCTTTTGTCCCTCCCTCTAAGAGGTGCTATGGAACACCATTGTGGACTTATTGGTGAGTGCAGGACCCTCCGCCTTTTAGGAGATGCTACGGATTGGCCGTAGGCTAAATCTTGTATTAAAAAATCATTTTTGGCCAATTGAAATGAATATGAACATCCTTTTGAATATCAAAGAATTTTTGTAAATGAACATTTCTAAAATTCTTTTTGCAGCGCTGCCCCCTGCAAAGATTTTTAAACCATTCTTATAGTAGAGACCCGGATCTTAAGTAGGAGACTGAGAGGTCTTGATTCATGACTTATAGTGTTTTAATTAAGAATACGATCCTAATCTGAATTTATGTTGATGAACTTTTGATAGCTTTAAAACTTTTTCTTGAAAAATATGAATAGGCTTTTCCTTGCCAATGGTTTTAGAAAGATTTGAAATATTGAGATTATTATTTAGAAATCCTTTGTGTGCATTCATTAATGGTATATACTATCTTTGGAAGATTACATAAATCAGTTCTTGAAATAGATACACTTGTCTTCCCCAGATCATAGGGTAATTGAAAATAGTCTTTCTCTAAAGATACGTTAGGGAAATTTCTTTTAGTAAAATAATTTGCCAAGAATAGAGATTTGTAACCACATCTTGGTGATGATTTCTTTGTAACGGAATGATCCATCTATAAGCTTTTCTCAGAGACTAGTGAAGGATTAATAGCGACCCGAGCTTTCATGAAAGTTAATCTTTTCATTGTGTTGATTGAAACATCGATAGCGATTTTGTAATTAGGCATCCGAGCTGTCTTTCCCAGATAGTTAGAAATTTGTCGTGCTTCAAGGGTGTATTGAATGCCATGGACTGGTTTTGTTTTTACCTGTAATGACACTAGAATTTTGTATTAATATTTGATCAACTCAAAATAAAATTCAAATTACAAATCAAAGTACAAATCAAGTTAAAAAAAGAGAGTTCATATTTGAACTAAAGCTGCAAGACTTCAAGACTTGATAGGATCTGCATTTTGAGATTGCTAAGTTGCTTTCTTCTTAGCTTGTAATAGAAGTTTTCTTTAAGTTTCTTTAATGAACTCCTTTAGGAATCCTGACTTAATCATGCCTTGAATTGCTTTTGCTAGAGTGCGGCATTTATCGGTCTCGTGTCCGTTCACTTTATGGTAATCACAACAACTGCCTCCCTTATTCGGTTCGAGGGATTTCCGAACCATATAAGGAATAGGAAAGTTTTCCTTGTCTTTCGCCCTGGTGAATATGTAGGAGAGTGGTTGGTTTAGAATTACATAATTTGATTCAGAAATCTCGACTTCTCTTCTGGTTTCCACTTTTCCTTGATTTCTTGTCGGGATGCTTAAAGTCAGATTTCACTTCTCTACGTTCTCGATGAATTTCTCATAACACAATGCATCTCATCCACTTGAAAAAACTTTTCAGCTCAGTGATAGAAATATTGTAGATCTTTGCATCCATTAACATAAAGGTCCTTCCAGAAAGGGGTTTGTTCGATCAATCCTGATTGAACTGCCAGAAGCTTTTCTTTGTCAGTTGCACTCTCTGCCTTTAATCCTTCTGTATTGAATTTGTCCAAGTATTCGCTAAGCAGTTCTCCTTGTTTTTGTTTGATAGTAGCCAACACGCTAAAGTCCATAGTTGAATATCTGAGTAGAGTGAATTGTGTCATGAAGTCATAAATAAATTGCTCCCAAGAATAGATAGCTCCCACTTGGTAATTCCTGTACCATTTTATAACCGCTCTTTGAAAAGTAACCGGGAAAAGTTTGCAACGAAGTGGTCCAGGAGCATCATATAAGTTCATCCAGTTTTCAAAAGCTGCAAGGTGGTCATTTGGATCAGTTGTTCCATCATACTTCAATGAGGGAATTTGAATATGAGAAGGGATGTTGGTTGCCATTATTTCTTCTAAAATAGGAGTCTTCTGAAGAATAACATATTTCTCTAGGTCAGAAATTCTCTTATTCCTTAAGCATATCCAATATTATTCAGTGAAGAATGTCTTTTTGGTCAGCTTCATTTTTGTGGCAACCTTCGTTGTCTCTTTGGATCAAACTATTTGATTGCTCAAGGGGCCTTATAACTCGATTTTCTTAGTTTTCATATTGGCTTTTATTTAGTGACTGTGCTTCATCCTCACCTTCCGTTATTTTTAAAGATCCTTGAGGTGGTACCTCTTCAAAAAGTTCTTGCATAACCAGTGTTTGTTGTTGTAGATTGTGGACTTTGATCTCATTGCTTTCCAATCTTATTAGGGTTGAAGGGTGCCCAATTTCCATATTCTCAAAGTTAAAGTTTAGGACGATATTATTTTCCAAAGTTGATTGTGATGCAGCTTCACCATTTGGTATGTTGTTATCATTCCTCGCTCTTACCATCTTCTCCTTTCGAATGAAGAACTCTTTGCAATCAATCGGCGATGAAAGTTATTGAGAATCGGAGGTTCAAGCCCTCCTTCAAGCGCCAAAAATGTTGACAAGAAAACTTGTCAACACCTCAAAATAAGGTTTGATATATGGGTGATACTTTCGAAATCTCTTTTCGATGTAGATGAAGGTAGCTTATACACTTTGATTAGTAAAGTTTGTAGAAAACACTTCTGTGACACCTTTCGACTCTGCCAAAGGCCAATTTATCTTTAGGATATCCTTTCGAGCTGGTTGGTTTGCGACTCAGTCGAAGCCTCCTATCGACACTACCGAGATGGTTTAAGTAGGAGACTTAATGATTCTGGAAATAGTTGTGCAGGAAGGGTTTCGACTAGGTCGAAGGGGTTAGCACTTGTAATCTTATAGATCTAGGCTAAAACTCTTATGTATACAAGGGGTTTCGATTCAGTCGAAGGGTAACCTTCCGACTAGATCGAGACATTGAATGATAGTAATTGTTTGAAACAAGAATTTCATAGTCACGGTATAATCAAAATTATCATAATCTCTCTTTTATTTAACTCAGTTGTACAAATTGACCGAATCCCTAATTTGATTTAGAAATTAGGGTTTATAGACTTTCTAAGAATACAAGTGAAAAGTGAAAGAAGTCGCCCCCCAAAACATGACCCATGTGGTCTTATTTATAGGTGTGGGTCAGCACCTTTCGACCAAGTGCTTTCGAAACGGTCGAAAGGTTTACTTCCCTACTTTCGTGCGCATCTCTAGAGTCATAGCTTTCGACCTAGTTAAAAGGTTGAAAGGGTTGTATGGACGTCCTTTCGCTGCCGCTGAAGACTGGGCTTCCTCCTGTTTTGTTTTATTCCTTTCGACTTCATCAGAAGGCTTATTGCTTTATTGCTTCTGACTTCATCGAAAGGCACTGCTTGGCCACTCTCACTACAACAAACTAGACCTTTAATAGCCTTTAAAAAATGCTATAATAACATTTAACAGCGTTTTTAACTACGCTGTGGAATGACATGTCCTTATAGGTCAGAAACATACAATAGCAATACAAAAACGCTTAGAAAGTAAGTTTTGATAGCGTTTGACTGATGCTATTAATACATTTTATAGCGTTTGTGTTGATGAGCTAAATTTCTTTTCTTAGCGTTCGTCTTCTCTTATCAAATATATTTAATAGTGGTAATCACATGCAATAATAAACTTTTAATAGCGCTCTTTCCATTGTTGTGACTTCGTTTTACAACGTTTCAGTTGTTGCGATAATATTTTTTATAGCGTTTATTGTGATGCCCTGAGTGTTTTTTATATTGGTTCTATATATTGCTGTAAAAGCTTCTTCATGTAAGAACCCTTTTCATAGCATTGTTTAAATGCTATTGAATTTTTACACAGCGTTTTGTGAATGCTGTTGAATGTTTTCACAGCGTTTCAAAAACACTGTTGTCTAGTGTCCAATATAATCAACATATATAGCAGGTTGCAGCCCCATTTTATATATAGCACAATAATTAATTTAAACACATACATTTCATAATCAACATATTATACTAGTCATACATTTTATAATCAACATATTATATTAATCATAGCTAATAATCAATATGTAACATTATATAATAAACATATGCAATATTCTTACATCAAAACATATAATACGTCCATAATATTTCACAATGTAGAACAAGCAGCAGCTAATGGCCAAAAGTAGTAATACATATGAGCATACAAACCAAAATGTAGTTCTGGCATCAAAAGTCACTTCGAATCCATAACTTGTTGCAGGATGTTAATACTTTTTTGCATCAAATACATCTATCCACCTGTAAAGTAAAAGTTCTTTAGTTATGCATACTTAATTAGAATTTAAAGACTGAAACATTGAGTAGCTAGTTCTCAAGTTATATTAAGCTTTAAAATAACTCATTATCATATAGATGATTATATACCTTTAAAGTCTAGCAAATCTTTAATCAACGATACATGTTTATGTATATTAACTTAAAAAATATATGGGCAAAATAAGAGCGTGCAAGAAGAAAAGAACTTCCATGGACCTATCAACTATTTGCAAGTTAATTTCATAGATAGAAAAGGACACATGATATAAAGTATAAAAGTTCAAAGAAGCAATTAATTTGTGTAGCCCTATTATGGTGTTTAACTATTGCTAACCGCATGCACAGAGTTTCAATTTAAATAAGAGCTTCAAATTATAACTCTGCATCACAAATTTGCAACTATTCAGCTGTATTATACTAGCTTTTGTTTTCTTCTCATGTATCATATATTTTTGTCCGATCAAATTTTGAAAATCAGTTCTCGTTCAAAGATAGTTGATTAAACGTAGTGGAACTGGAACCAAACTAAAAAAACAATGAAAGGGACGCGGAAGATGATCTTAAGGCTATTTAACACTAGAGGGGGGGGGTGAATAGTGTTTTAAGAATTTCTTTAAAACTTCTTTGATTTAAATTGAATTAACTAACTTAATGCAAATACACAATCACAGATCAAATCACAGAATCACAAACAAATGCAAATATAAATAAAAAGCAAGTAAAGGAAAGAACACACCAGGAATTTTATACTGGTTCGGTGTTACCCTACATCTAGTCCCGCACAACCCGTACGGCTTTCTATTCAACAATAATCTAGATTACAATCCCTCGATTCCAAGGCAACGAGGTACACCCTCCAGATTCTCAGGTCTCTGGGTAGAACCACTTGATTCACAGGACACAAGTTCACCCGATCGATTTCCAAGGACACGATCACACCTTTATAACCCCACACAAGTTTCTTTGAGTACAAATGTATCTATAACTCAGATAAGCACTGAGATTCTTTGGAGAGAGTGGCAGAGAATCAAACTAGAGATATTCTGGTTTGATTCACTTAAGATTTCGGCAAAATATGGATAGGATGATTAGAAAATAAGATAAGAGAGTAAAGAGGAGAGAAAATAAAGAAAGTAGTTACTGGAAAATGTCCATAACAGTCTCTATTTATAGAGAATGAATGGATGTGTCCATTCGAAGAGGTTTAAACGAATAGACACTTCTTTTGAAAACAACCTTTGCTGTAACGGGAAGCATGTCGACATGACAGGTAAATAGGATGTCGACATGGTCTAGTAAAAAGTGATGATTTGCTTTACTTTGAAAATGATGATTTAAAACATATGCAACTTTATTCAAATGGACTCTATGTATTTGTAGAAGGTATTTAGAAGTAGAAATACTTATGAATGTATATATGTATATATACTAAAATATATTTAAAATCAAAGTAAATAAACTAAAGTAAATATAATATTAAAATAGATTTTGAGGCTAAAATATCAAGGACAATTTTGAAATCAAAATATAACAAAATGATAAATATGATTTTGAGGCTAAAACATTTTTGGAAATGTGAACGAAGGTTTTTCTTTTGAAAAGGAATATTTGAAAATCATTTTATAAAACAAGAGATAATTTTGAAAATCATTTTGAATCAAAATTAGTGAATAACAAAATAGGGCTACTATCCGTTCCACTAGATATTTCGTGAGTTCCATCTCACTAGGGTTCCATCCCTTTAACAAGAACGAAGTGGATTCCATTCCACGAGTAAATTGGATAAAAAAGAATGATAGTGCTTTCAAGGAGTTTTAACAAATATCTAACCTAACTATATTATTTGTCTTGAACTCTTGAATATCTTGAATCTCATGAGTCTTCAATCTTGAACTCTTGATCTTTGTCTTCATCAATTTTGTTTTCTTTACTGTACAGTCTTCTTTTATTGATACCTGCATATAGATTTCCTGCACATATATATTTTATAACACTTCTATAGTTGTTGTCATCAAAACCACTATCCTATGGACTAACAAACAAGACCGGACTTAACTTACACCTGCATAAGGATATTCATGTACTGTAGCAAAACTATGAATTTTGGTAAATTGAATTAACAAATATAACAGAAACCCAGCACATGGGGTTGAATAATATTTCTAGATACAAAGTAATCTGAATCATATTAACATTACAATGACAGAAGGCCACATTTAATGATATTTTTCCATATAAAAACTGTTTGAATTCAACCAAGAAATCACCAACTATTTTTCCATAGGATAGACAAATTGTGTGCATAAAGTTTATCCAAAAAATTAATTCAAGTCTTATCCAAAAGTTTAAAATAGCAAGAGCTACCATCTAGAAGTCCACATTTATTATCGAAACAAATTACTTCCACTTACCACTGGAACAAAGCTTATATAAGTTGTGGTCCTTTTAATAAGAATATCTGTTTTATAAATTGCTTTGCAAAATTATCATCGGAAAGAGAATTTTGCTTAGATCTCGTGAAGAATTATGTCAAAATTATCTTACGAGATTTTCCTTTCAAGACCTCAAGCTTGTTGTTATATACTTATATATGTTCTTAGATCTTGTTTTACCTTTTTCTGCTTCAGGTTTCTATTGTTTGTTATTATCCCAAGTTCCCAACCTGCTAGCAACATGAACAAGTTTGATGATCCAAAGAGCATTTATTAAAACGATATGCTTCTTAATTCAGTTTAACATCTTCAGTCTATTTTATTCTATGCACCATGAATATAATAATCCATTATATTTTTACAAATTTATTTCATCCATTACGATGGCATCAAGGTGCGCCAAGGATAACAAAATTTTGACTGGATGATGTTTTTTGACCCGCTTACATATTAAAAAACCAATTCATAAAGATATTGGAAGCAAACTATTCGAAAAAAGCATGATACTTGCTATTTTCTTACTGCGACCCTATGATATATCTTATTTCATTGTCTGATGTACATATAAAAAGAAAAAAAATCATTTATATTTTATCAGTAGCATTTGCTGAGGGACGTTTTTAATCCGAACACTGCCCAGATTCAAATGGAATACTAGGAAATTTTGATCACGAGACCTAAAATGTTTTTTCATTAAAAAAGTTTGTTATTGGTTACCATCTCCTGCCCTTATGGGCCTCTAGGAACCAATAGACTTTGTAATCAGAGTCTTTTAGCCCCTTTAGAGCTTTTTAGCTTGAAAAACACTATATAGTTAAATTTAGTCTCAGGAAATTTGGGTATTTTTGTCACCACCATTTTAACCTCAGGAAATTTAGTAAAACAGTATGCTTTTTAGCCTCAGGAAATTTAGTAAAACGGTATGCTTTTTAGCCTCAGGAAATTTAGTCTCCATCATTTCTACATTTCTCTTAGTTTTGTTAAAAATGTTGTTACAAACAAATCAGCTGGAATATTTTTATATGGTTCAGTTTAGCGAGTCATTCAACCAAATATCCTGAGAAATACAACGTGCTCAATGCACAACACAAAATTATGACTTTGAATCAGTTTCTTTATAAGAAAACAGTAAGTCATAATTTAATTTATTTTGGCATTGACTCGGTTTTTGCTGCGTCAATCAATCGAACGCAGTTTACGTCTTGACAACCAAAACATATAGGTTAAATGCTAATTTCCACTGAATAGCAGACTGTCCTTAACTACGTAAGCTCTCAACTGGGTTGTATTTAATAATTGATGAATTAAACGAAGATTTTTAAAAGACTAGCTTGACTAATTGTATACATCTTTATTTTCACATTAATGTGTTTCCCTTTGATATAAGTTATGCATCATACACTAACACGTAATATACAAGTTGGCATATTATTATTTATTACGGTACAATTCAAGATTTGAAGTCTTGAACTGCTTTGAGAGATATTTAAACAAAATAAGTACAAAAATAATATGAGATTGATTAAACATAATAAAATTAACAAATAGGCATAACAAATTAAGTGTAAAAAAGCGTAAGATTGACTTACGTCTTGCTGCATTTTTTTAAATTAACTACCTTGCCCACTGTAAAAGATTTTTTGATATATGCAACTATGCTAGAGTCTATGAAATGGCTTAATTGAAAACTAGTCTAGCCTATAAATAATATTTCAAGAGGCTGTTATTATAAATCAACCATGTAGGCAGCCAAACATACTATCTGCATTACCATAAAACCAAGCCTCAAAGACAATAATATTTGAAGAAAATGCCTGCAGGGTTTTAATTTAAGTGCAGGCTACAAAAATAATATTTTAAAAGGTTTGTTTGTTTAAAATTCCTATTAGCTGGATGGTTTAAAGGCTTTTCAATTAGATGGTAAGAAAGTTAAGGAAACCAACCATCGAAATTAGATCCCTTAAGACTTGGCACTATATATACTATGTTTGTTGTCCTTCTTAGCAAACTTGGTGTTTTAATTAAAGTGATTGCAATTGTGTTTTGCAAAGGTTCTTCCTATATTGATGGGTAACTCCTAATATCCTATCTGATTGACTCGGCTACTTATATTTAACACTTTTTATTAAGAAGAATTCTATATATAACAATTTAGAAGTGTCAAAAGAAGAAAATGTAGCAATTTATGCAGCTTATTTTTGTGATTTCAACTGAATGAGATTTAGCTCTATCAAGATTAATTGACAAATACAAAAGCTGATAGCATGCATACATACTCAGTATAGAGGTTCTTGAAATGGAAGTATTGATGAAGGGTTATAGAGAAGCCCCGTATTCAGGTGAGTTTTTTTATTAATACCCTGATAAAATTATTATATTATCATAATGATGGTACCAATTTTTTATATATAAGCGTTAAATTTAGCATTAGACATAAATTTAGTCACATGTTAAACTAAGACTACAAAAACTGAAATATGTATGTTTAACTATTCCAATATGATATAAGGGAAAATTAAGAAATAGAAGAAAAGTTGCACATCGGGTGTACACATGTTGAATCACCTCAGGTGTGCATGTAGACGCATGTAGACAAAAAAAGGCAGGGAAAAGGACTTTTGAAGCTCAATAGTAAAATTGATAATCGATCACTGCTACATTCACCTCCAACCAATTAATGAATTGGAAACAAATGCACATCAAAGGTTACCTACCTTGTGTTTGATGTTTTTTAGTTTGGTCTTCTTCGTCAAATTCAGTTACATTATCCTTGCTAGAAATATCCTTCTTGTCTACCTCAACTACAATGAATGTTAATTTGTTATGCCTATTTGTTAATATTATTATACTTAATCAAATTCATAATATATTTTTTCTACCTATTTTGTTTAGTGGAAATTAGCCACAAGTGCCTCTTTAGCAAGTGGAATTAGTTTCTAGGACACACAACTGAAATAATTATTTTCAAGGACAAAACATAAAATAATTAGTTTCTAGAGCCTAAAAACCTATGAAATTATTTCCTTCAAAGTAATTGGACTGCTGACTTTGTCCTTGAAAGTAATTATTCTGCTGATTTTGGCCTTGAAAGTAATTTCTTTGAATGTGTGTCCTAGAAACTAATTGGGCTACAAAGTTTGTCCTTCTGGTGAAATGCCCCGTTAGTTTAAATATCTCTCAAAGTAATTCAAGAATGTGATCCATCATCAATGGTTTTTTTACCTTTTCCTATAGAGGTTAAACATTGATATTATACGTTAGTGTCACACTATCACATTATCAAACAAATTCCAGCATAATAAAAATTTAGAAGTACTTACAATAGTATCTATAGCAGCGATGTTCACTGGTTTGCTATCTTTTCTAGTGCAAGATTTGATCCAAACTTCAACTCTAGTGATGGGATATGGATCATTACTCTTCTCTTTCTACATTCAAAATATCATTAAAACAACAAATCATATTAGCTAACTAGTTAATAAACATTATGGTAAATAAATTAACTTTTCTTACTAAATCTTCAGCCAATCGAGCCATTCCTCTATGACTGCATGTGTGTGGCATCTGATTGCATCTAATAGCTTTGAATTTATCACTGACCATCTGAATTGTTCAAAAACACACAAAAGATTCTTTAGAAAATTAACATCACAATTCACAGTAGATAAGCACAAACCATTATGAAGAAGGCTGCTTCAGTTGTAAGTTTATGAAGTTTTATTTACTATTGATGAGTTTGTATACATCTCATATTGATTTGGTTAAAAGTGTAATTTGTTTTGCTTTCTTGATGTTTTGAATAATAAGTTTTTGTATTGTTGAGAAATTTTGTATGATTATTCTGGAGTAGAACAAAAAACTAGTTGATCTACTTACATATGTAATGAATTTGTTATTTGCAAAAAATATATGAGATGCTCTCTATTGTATTTAGTTTGAAAGTATTCTCTTTACATTCGTACTTGTATCTACATGCTTTTATATGCATGCATATATGAGTAAAACCGAAACAATGAATCTGTTTGATCTACGTAACTAATCACATACATTTATATGCATGCTTGTGTCTACCTACATGCTTTTACATGTAGAGTAAATGCAGGTTTAGTTTGCTAGAAATGAATTTAGATTAAGCAATGTAATTTTACATTGCTAGAAACTTGCACTATGCAACTCCCAACTAAGACAAACGATTAATGACAACGCCGTTAAATATTCTAACGATTTTAATGCATGACTGGAAACTCATATAGTGTTCTTTATGTAAAAAATGTAGAAGGTGAGAAGTAATAGGAACATTTATTTATCTATATAAGTCACATCTCAAGTTTAAAACTAGCTATCAATCAAATTATTTCTTTAAATTATCTTCGTTGTTTTGTCTTCGAGCTTCCATGGAACAAATGATAAATGGGTAAAAATAGTATACCCATTGGCATAACTGTATATTGTATACGTATATCTTTTACCAAGACAGATGATAGAATTAAAAAACCAGTGACAGATGATGGGAAAATAAATCAGATGAGAATGGGTAAACATAGAATAAACAGAACGTATGAGTTTGAAGAAAAAGAATTCGTTTTTCTATCTAGTGGGCCAAGTTAAGTGAGTAAATTGTCAGATAAGAAAAACTAACGGAAAGACTGAACTTGTACGATCTCACATGATGTGTTTAACATGTATTGAATTTGTGGAAAATTGAAAATTAAAATTTGATCATCATGAAAAAAAAACAGTCACAGAATAGGTTAACACGTGCATTGCAGACAGTGTAATATATGTTCCCAATCCAGCAGCCAATGTGATGTGGAAAGAGTAAAAGCCATGAAAAAAGCAACAAAATGCACTTGATCATCAATTGCCATCAATGGGATTTATTTGTGGAACAAACTAAGCACATCCTAATTTAAGCCACCGTTCCTCATCAATTAATTAACGGGTATACATTTTACCATCGATTGGAGTATGCAGTGGTAAAATATAGTATAAAAAATTCTTTCTTAAATGCACATCATATGTGAGAGGATAAACATATTGAACCAGGAAAAAAATTACATTAAATTAGGATGCTCAGCAACCAAGTTGTAAGCTAATACGGTAGTGAGGATAAAACATGCTACACTAATGGGGAAAGTAAGCGTTTGTACTTGCAATATTACAACAAGTCAACCATAGTTGCCGAATTTTGTAGCAAGAATGAGTAGTAAGACAGAAAAAATAATGTTTTAGTACCAAAAGGGCATCTCTTAGGATTGCAAATCACCTGCTCATAAATGATGTACAACCGATCTGGTACTTATGCTCTGTAAGTAAAATATGAAATAAACATTAAAATACTATGACATATAGAAACATTTGCAAACAAAATAGGAAACAACAAACATACGAACGATCGAATTACCATAAACCAAAGTCGAAGTAGGTACAATACTTTGTCTACTAAAACCAATAATTAATAGTTGTAATTGGCTCAAATAAAGAAAACGATGTAACAATTTTTCCCCTTAACACTTAATGTTAATTAAGATTTAGTATGTTCATGTTCAATAGCTACAGATGCGGACAGTACTAGTACTATAATTTCAACTACTACACATGTAGATTATTAAGTTTTAAGTAAGGTAAACTTAGTCCTAACCACAACCCACTAACATATAATTGATTTGAACTAACTGTAATTTATGAAACGGTAGAGACAACTAAAACAAAAAGTGACAAAGGGACTGATTAGAAAAGGGGGACAGATTTGGACGTAAATACATGATTAATTATTGTCAAATGACAGTACAATTTGAAAATCATTATCTACCTGTTCTAATGTAGGCATAGCATCATTTGAACCAATGTTAAAGGAATAGACGGTAATAACCGTAAAAGGGTGATGAAGTTACAAAAAATAGCAATTGAGTAAAACGACTGTGTATAGGTGTTTTAGTTAAGATTTAGTATGTATATGGTAAAAAGCTATGGATGCTGACGGAACCACTACTACAATTCCAACTACTGCACATTTAGATCATTATGTAACCTATTCTACTTCAAGCATAACAACATTTGAATTGATGTTGAAGGAATAGATAATACAAACTGTACCAGAGGTTTGCTCTCATTAAATACTGGCAGTACAAATGTTATGGAGGAAAGGTGCGTTTGTTTATTAAGTGAAATAAATCAAAATACAACTAGTTGATTAACATACCATAACACAAACAAAGCTTACAATCCCTCTAGTGAACAATTGGACATAAATAAGGAATACAAACACATAACTACAAGCATGACCGGACATAAACACCACAAACGTACATGGTTTCTATTAGAAATTGATACCGAGATTCCCAAATTGGGTGAAACCCTAACCGAGGAGGAGCATCTGATTCAGCAAAAAGGAGGCGAAGTCGCAGTGCTTTGTGGCTTCGTTCGGTAGAGGCATCACTTGCATCAATGCTGAGAAGAAGATGCCGGACCAAAGATTTGGTCCGGTGGAGTTTTTCCGGTGGAGGTGAGTGACTTTGGTGAAGAGAAGATAGTTGTCTCGTTCGATGGTATTTCGTTCGGTGGAATGGTTTTACCGGACGAGAAATTTAGTTCGGTGATTTGGTGAAGGAGAAGTGACGCCGAACGAAATATTTCATTCGGTATTTAAGCATGCCACTCCAATAAGGGAGATGCCGGTCCAGATGCGTCGAACCAAATGCCAAGTGGTGTATGCCAGACCAAACCATGTGTGCTCTTTGCCAAACCAGATTTTCCAAACCAAACCTTAGGGCTGCTATATAGCGGCTATCAATCCTCATTTCTTCAATCTATAAATAGAGGAACTTCTAAACAACAATGGCAGTCAAAATTGAGAGCTAATTTCAGCCAATTTCAGAGCCATCCTAGAGAGTTGAAACTCTGTATAATTTTGTCTATATAGTAAATTCTTCTTATGTATAGCCTCCAAAAGTGAATCAATCTTGTAACTCTAATCTTTTAGTGATTAATAAAATCTCCTCTCCCCAAGTGGACGTACACTACCTCGTGGTAGTGTAATCACTATAAATACTGGTGTTATTTATTTTTCTGCATTACATTGATCTACAACTGTCTGTTCTGGTGTTTATCTTTGTTTGTTCTGTCTCACTACAATCACGATCAGTTTGTTGTTTTACCGCTGCATTGGGTTTTTATTCCCTTAGATAGATCATCTGAAGGGATTTCCCCCCAACAGTCTAGTATCAGAGCTGCAAGGTTGATTGAGGAGAGTTAGACGCTATGGCAGGAGATGAAACGACTCTAGTTGTTACAAGACCCTATACTAGAGGTATGTATATCGTGTTAGGATCACAGTTGGCAATTGAGAAACAGAATGGGGATAAAGACTTCGAGAAGTGGCAATGGAGGATGAAGGCTGTTCTAATGAGGAATGAAGTCCATCCAGTAGTGTTTGCCCCTAAGGAGTTGACGGCTGGCATCTTTGTCGCGGAAAGGAAGGAGATGGAGAAATGGGCGTTTACTACTTTACAACTAGCTATGGGAGAGAATGTTATCTCAGATATTAGCAGTGAGACCACTGCTAGGGGCATTTGGACCAAGCTAGAAAATCTCTACTTGAAGAAATTTCCGACTAACCGTTTGATATTGCTGAAGATAATTTTCACAATGAGGAGAGAGAGGGTACTTCAGTGAAGGAACATCTTAATTTCTTTGAAGATCTCGTGATGAAGATGAAGACTGTTGATTAAAAGATGGATGAGGAGCAAATGGCAATGATTCTTTTATGTTCTCTTCCAGAGCGATACACAGGTTTCGGTAATAGCCTTATCTTCGCTAGAGACACATTGACAGTGGAAGATGTGAAGTCAGACCTTCTATCTAAAGGCTTGAGAGATTAGATGAAGGAGAAGTGAAGGAAGTAGAGGTGGAAGTAGTAGTCACGGCTTGTTTGTTGAAAGAGATAGAGAAGATAAGAAGAATTGGCACTCTAGAGGGCGTTCCAAGTCTAGGAAGCCCGGTAATGGTAGAAGAGGAAAGTCTAAGGATGGGAAGTGCTTTATCTGCAAGAAACCTGGTCATTGAAAAAAGGATTGTCCAGATTTGAAGAAGAAGGAAGAAGATGGATCTTCATCTTTTGCGGTGGAGAAGTCTGTATATGATGATGTGTTGTCTGCAGCAGTGTCGGATGTCTCAGACCATTGGGTGCTGGACTCGGGGGTGTCTTTCCATATGACGCCTAATAAGGATTACTTCAGTTCTTTCTTTCGACAAGAGGGAAGCTTTATTCCTACGGGTAATAATGCTAGCTGTAGAGCAATGGGTGAAGGTACAGTGAGGATCAGGATGTTTGACGGAGTGGTACGCACTTTGAAAGGTATCCAGTATGTTCCAGGTCTTCGGAAGTCCTTAATTTCTTTAGGACAATTGGCATCTTTGGGATGCAAGGTAACTATCGAGAAGGATAGTCTGAATGTTTCGAGAGGTGCAATGGTTCTTATGAAAGGAGATGTGTTTCGAAATATGTATTTGCTGAAAGGAACCACATTTCTTAGAGAGTTGTGTGTTGGAGTAGAAAGTTCTCGTGCATTGGATGCCATAAGGCTTTAGCATCTCAGGTTGGGTCATATTTCAGAGAAGAGCTTAGATTTGCTTCGGAGACGGAAGATGATCAAAGGAGAAAACTTCGACAAGATGGACTTTTGCCAGGAGTGTGTGTTAAGCAAGCAAACTAAAGTATCTTTTGGAGTTGGACTCCATAGATCAAGGCAAGTACTTGAGTACGTGCATACAGATGTTTGGGGACCAGTTGCTACTTCTTCTATTGGAGGAGCAAAGTATTTTATCTCTTTCATTGATGACTTTTCTCGGAAAGTATGGGTGTATGTGATGAAGGCCAAATCAGAGAGTTTTGAGAAGTTCAAAGGCTGGAAAGCGCTTGTTGAGAACCAGTTTGGTTCTAGGTTGAAGGTGCTGAGATCTAATAATGGTGGTGAATTTGTCTCTAGGGAGTTCCTCGACTTTTGTAAACAGCATGGCATTCAGAGACATTTCACTACACCTGGAGATCCACAATCCAATAGGGTTGCAGAAAGGATGAACATGACTCTACTGGAGAAGACTCGTTGCTTGAGATTGACGGTGGGCATGTCTAGAGGCTTCTGGGCTGAGGCATTATCAACTGTGGCGCATATCATAAATCGAATTCCATGCTCAGCCATAGATGAGAATATTCCAGAGGAAAAGTGGAGAGGTAAAGCAGTGTATCTTGGTTACTTTCAATTTTTTTGTTATCATGTGTACGTTCACCATACAGGTGATGACAAGTTGGAGGCTAGAGCATACAAGGGCATACTAATGGGATACACCGATGGTATCAAAGGGTATCGAATTTGGAACCCTATTGATCAGAAGATTGTTCATTCTAGACATGTTACTTTTGATGAGTCTGCTATGTTCAATCCGAAGGAGAAGCTACCTACAACATTAGAAGATTCTGATAGGCCTAAGGAGATGGAAGAAATTCCCGTGTTCCAGCCAAATAGTAGAGTTGTTGTTGATGCTGTCAAGGAAAATACAGTTGATGAAACATCATAGGATAGTCCACAGGTACCTTCTAGTAGTGCTGGTGATGTGCATGAATCTAGAGGAAGTTCAGTTCAAGGTGGAACTGAAAGGAGTTTCGACGAAGCAGTACCTACCCGAGTCAGTTGTAGGACTATTAGGTCGCCTGAAAGGTAGGGTGATTGGCAGTTTGCGAACCTTTGCCTTGGTGATCAGTTTGACTATGCCCTACATGTGGTTCATGAGGAGCCGCTTGACCTTGATGAAGCTTTGAAGTCATGTGACAGTCCGAAGTGGATGTGCGCTATGGAAGAGGAGTTAGAGTCGTTGAAGAAGAACCAGACTTGGGATTTGGTACCACCTCCTTAAGGAAGCCGAGCCATAGGTTGCAAATGGGTGTTCAAGGTGAAGGATGATGGGAGATACAAGGCTAGACTAGTTGCTAAAGGGCTTTCACAAAGAAAGGGATTGGAGTATAATGAGATATTCTCTCCAGTAGTGAGGCATACGTCCATCCTCATTTTGCTCGCTATCGTCGTAGCTCATGACTTGGAGCTGGAGCAATTGGACGTGAAAACCGCTTTCTTGCACGTAGACTTGGATGAGACCATCTACATGAAGTAGCCAGAAGGATTTGCTGTAGATGGGAAAGAAAATTGGGTTTGCAAATTAAAGAAGTCATGTATGGACTTAAGCAGTCTCCTAGACAATGGTACAAGAGGTTTGACTCTTTTATGCTTTCACTTGGTTTTGATCGAAGCATCAAAGACGCTTCTGTGCACTTCAAGCATTTAAAGAATGGTAGATGGGTGTACCTACTCTTGTACGTGGATGATATGTTGATTGCTTCCAAGGATAAGGTTGAAATTGATAGTTTAAAGCGAAAGCTAAAAGCGGAATTCGAAATGAAGGACCTTGGAGAAGCAAAGAAAATTTTGGGTATGGAAATCCAAAGGGATAGAAAGCTAGGACTTTTGAGCCTCACTCAAAAGGAGTACATTTGAAAGGTGCTTGCTCGGTTTAGCATGGAAGGGGCAAAGGCAATCAGCACACCCATGCCTTTGCACATACAACTTTCTAGTAAAGGCTCTCCGATCTCGGAAAAGGACAAGGCTTATATGATGAAGGTCCCATATTCAAGTGCAGTTGGCAGCTTGATGTATGTCATGTTCTGCACTAGGCCTGACATTGCACAAGCGGTTGGATTGGTGAGTAGGTTCATGGAAAATCCAAGAAAGACGCATTAGGAAGTAGTGAAGTGTACCTTCAGATACCGTAGAGGAACTCCAAACCATGAACTTGTCTTTGGCGGCAGAGGAAGAGATTTCAGCTTGGTTGAATTTTGCAATTCCGACTATGCCGGTGATAGTGATCGAAGGAAGTAAACCTCCGGATATGTGTTCACCATTGGTGGGACATCGATCAGTTGGAGTGCGAGGTTGCAGACGATCGTGGCTTTGTCTACTACAGAGGCAGAGCTCATAGCTGTGGTTGAAGCAGCAAAGGAGGCGCTTTATTTGAGGCGACTGTTGTGTGATTTGGGCTTCGTATATGAAGGCGTGGATGTGTACTGTGACAATCAGAGTGCAATTCACTTAGCTAAAAATCTGGCATTCAGCTCGAGGGCGAAGCATATTGAGGTAAGAGAGTCGTTCCTTGTCTCGATGAGTGAAGAGAAGCTAGTTCGTCTTCAGAAAGTTCGCACAAAGGAGAACGCAGCAGACATGTTTACCAAGTAATTGCCTGTTGCTAAGTTCGAGCACTGCTCGGACTTGATTCGCTAAATGAAGTGCTAGGTGCCACGAGGTGGCATGGGGGGAGAGTTGAGATGGTTCATGGAGACGTTTGTTTTCATGGTGGAGATTGATAGATTCTACACGGACTGGGTACTTCGAACAATTTGTTGACGGGCGGTGGCCTTGCCAGAGTTCGTTAACAGAGTGTAATGGGTGATGGCATTGCCGAAGCTCATTGGGTAAGTATCCATTGCTTGGATCATAAAGGTGTAGAAGAAGTTGGAAGACTTGTATGGAATTCGGTATCATGGTGGAGATTGTTAGAAATTGATACCGAGATTCCCAAATCGGATGAAACCTTAACCGAGTAGGAGCATCTAATTCGGCAAAAAGGAGGCGAAGTCACAGTGCTTTGTGGCTTCGTTCGGTGGAGGCATCACTCGCATCAATGCTGAGAAGAAGATGCTGAACCAAATATTTGGTTCGGTGGAGGAGATGCTGGACCAAAGATTTGGTCCGGTGGAGTTCGTCCGGTGGAGGTGAGTGACTTCGGTAAGGAGAAGAAAGTTGTCTCATTCGGTGGTATTTCCTTCAGTGGAATGGTTTTGCCGGACGAGAAATTTGGTTCAGTGATTTGGTAAAGGAGAAGTGATGCCGAACGGAATATTTCTTTCGGTATTTGAGCATGCCGCTCCAATAAGGGAGATGCCGGTCCAGATGTGTCGAACCAGATTTGCCGAACCAAACCTCAGGGCTGCTATATAGCGGCTACCCCTCCTCATTTCTTCACTCTATAAATAGAGGAGCTTCTGGACAACAATGACAGCCGAAATTGAGAGCCAATTTCAGAGCTATCCTAGAGAGCTAAAACTCTGCATAATTTTGTTTGCATAGTAAATTCTTCTTATGTATAGCCTCCAAAAGTGAATCAATCTTGTAACTTTAATCTTTTAGTGATTAATAAAATCTCCTCTCCCCAAGTGGACGTACACTGCCTCACGGTAGTGGAACCACTATAAATACCGGTGTTATTTATTTTTCTGCATTGCATTGATCTGTGACTGTTTGTTCTGGTGTTTATCTCTGTTTGTTCCGTCTCACTACAATCACGATCCAGTTTGTTGTTTTTCCGCTGTGTTGGGTTTTTTATTCCCTTGGACTGATCATCTAAAAGGATTTTCCCCAACAGTTGTTAGGTGTGGCTCGCATTGTAAATGGAGTGGGTGCGTGGATTGAACGGTTAAAGTCCCACATCACAGGATATTCAGAATAATCGTGGTATATATATAGGATTGGTGGCACGTAACATTGGGGATTCCTTTTGTTACAATGTGTTGCCAAGACCAGATTATATGCCCGATGGGAGGCGATGGAGGGATGTTCAATCGAGACGTCGGCATGGGAGACTTCGACTTTTGATGATGCTAAACACAGTGAAGCGAACGCGGGAATGCCGAAACTCAACATGGTATCGGAGCTCCATGGTTCGAGGGACCGATATGATGCAGCGTGACCGAAGCATGGCTCCAAAGGGGCTTGAGCATGGGGTGCTCATCAAGGTGGAGATACGATTAAGCAGCCGCCTCCTTGCTTATGAGAACTCGGAATAGCAGCCTGATCTCACTGCAAAGAGGACTCGGTATAACTCCAAGGTGACTCGAGCAATGCTCGCCAAGATGGAGATTGTCAGGTGTGGCTCGCATTGTAAATGGAGTGGGTGCATGGATTGAACGGTTAAAGTCCCACATCGCACGATATTCAGAATAATCGTGGTATATATATGGGATTGGTGGCATGTAACATTGGGGATTTCTTTTGTTACAATGTGTTGCCAAGACCAGATTATATGCCCGATGGGAGGCGATGGAGGGATGTTCAATCGGGGCGCTGGTATGGGAGACTTCGACCGTTGATGAAGCTAAACACGGTGAAGTGAACACGTTTGGAACCTGGGAATGCCGAAACTCAACAGTTTCATGTTTTCAGCAAATGAGAGGTTCACTTATTGAATGTTTTGCCTCATAAAATCATATCATTGATTTATGATAAAACACAACTCACGGATTGTACTTAAAGATAAAAGCAAGGATAACTTTGAGATAAAAGCGCAGTAAAACATTATTTTACACTATAATTACTTGCACACATCCTATTAATTTATTTCATATAAGTTTCTTAAACTCATAATTTACATATTTTTCATAGTTAAAGTTGGGGTATAATGAAAAATCTTATTATATTTTACTCAAGTAATCTTGGAAAGCTAATATAGTAAAACTCTTAAAAGTATTTTGTAAGAAGGAATAAGAAAACGATGACCATCTTACTACAAATGACAGTTAAATATATAATTTCCATAAACTATTTTTGTGTTCAAAAATTTCGGTTCCAAATATATAGGAAAAAAAATCCCGACGATCCACTAATAGTCTTCCACAATCTTGGTTTAATAGTCTCTATTTCATGTAACCACCTAAAAAAGAAGGGAATGAAAATGTAGCAAAATATATACATGGTCTCTCGTATTTCCTTTTAAGGTAGAAAGGCATGCAAAGGAAAAAGTGGACATAAAGATCCTGACTTTTTTGCAACTCAAAATGTAGTTTCAAAGTAATGAAAGCTATAACAATGTAGAGTGAAATAAACCTGAATTAAAGTAATCTACGATTGATGTTCAAATATTTTGGACCATTTCAGGGACTCAAATTCATATTTACACGTAAAACTATAGATATGAATAATGTAGAAACAAATATAATTGCATTTATTTCAAATTTCAAACTCCAAAGCATAAAATGAAATCCAACCACAGTAGAAAAAAATATCATATAATATGTATTGAAGTATATACCTAACTGTTTAAAAATAAAACAATATTTAAGAATCCTATAAATACTGATCATGTCTTGTATTAAGTAAATCGTTTCTTAAAATGTTTCATTGAAAAATATCATCGAGTACCTACTCAGTTACAATCAGTGATGGTTGTTCGAATGCAAACATAACAGGATAAAAAATTCTTGCTAATTTTTTTCAAACTGAAAAACATGACAGCATAAGTAAAATCAACTATCCAATATATTTCCAAATTTAGTATAATCTCACCTAGATCTGCTAGTATAGCTATTTCGCATGCCTGCTCTATGAAATCAACTAGGCAATATAGTAAATGATTTTTGTCCTTTGGCTTAAGAAATATATGCAATTTATTTTGTCCTACTTTTGAAATCAAATTGTAAATTCTAATCACTCAACAACATGGTTATTTTCCTTTTTTAATTTTAGAGTATCTTATATCCAATAAGCAGTGACCCTATTCTTTAAGTTCACTATATCAAGTACACTATATCATCTTCAACATTATGCACTCAGCTATATCATCTTATGGCTTGTTAATCCTCATTTGAAATCCAGGAATAGTACTATAGTCCCAAGTTAACAGAAAAATGGCTAGAGGTAGATAATTTTGCTCTTGATAGATGATGACTTTGGTTTACACTTCTAGAAAGCATGCTTGTTTGTAATTAAAATATATCGGTCATTAACTTAAAACTCCGGTAAAGTAAGTTACAAGTACATATTATATACCATTGGCATAACTGTATATTCTACTTCCATCATCCAAAACATACAAATACATATTATTATAAAGGGGACTTGATATGAGGTAGACGACACAGAACCTCCATAACTATTATAAGGCACCAAAATAGGTATAACTTGATAAAAAAAACTGAAGTTTTTAATTTTGCAAATTTTCTCAATTAAAACTGGTTTAATTTTGCAAGAAACTATTTCCAACCATTTATTAGATAATTTAATTCTATAGGAAACTCAATATAGATAAAACAGTATGTAGAGAATCAGCTAGTTATAAAAAATAAAGGCAAGGCTGCAACTTACTCTGAGACTTGGAGGACGAAGGAATTGGCTGCTGACGATGATGGCTACTGATTCGCCTCCGTCGACAAGCCAATCGACTGCAGTGGGAACTAGGGTTAACAACGATGAAGGCCGCCGATCCATTTCCACTAACGAGCCTGCAACGAGGACGACTGCGATGTGGACGATGTCAAATGGCGATTAAAGTTACTGGCGAACGATGAGGAAAGCTACTGGCGATGAAATTTTATTTCGGAGGAGCAAACTCTGTAAGTAAATTTGGAGCAGGGAACTAAAATTTTGCGGAAGTTTTATCTTTTAAGGAGTACGTAGAAATCGAATGGAGGGAAAGGAAAGAAATTTAGTAGACAACGTGCACAACATTAGGTTTTACCGATTTACCGCCTAATTATTATTTTTGATGGCAAATCACTCAAGAACGCCGTTAGTTCATGCTAAGAAAAGAAACTTTTCTTGTAGTGTCTTGACTCCGTCGAAAGTTGTATAACTGTGCTCTTCCTTTAGCTGTTCGTATGCTATGTAAGTTAGCATGGGTTTTGGCCTTCATTGCTGTCGAAACATGTGCTTTGTAGGTTTTGAATGAGTCGAAACATTGTTGAGAAATTAGCTTCCGATGACTCCATTCGAAATATTTTCATCTGACTGGTGCAGAACCTTATCTCTTCCTTCATAAGTGAGAATGACTTTAACCAATTCAAAAGGCTTATATATGCTTCCAAAAGGGTTGACTTGGCTATTCATTCTTCTGGTGGAGGTAAATGTAGATGAAACCAATTGCTAGGAATGGTTTGGTACGAAATGCTGAATGTATGCTAAGTTTTTCCTTCGAAAGGTATCTTTCGACCCCGTTGAAAGCTCTTTGCTTATCCAAAACTTTGTTGAGACACCCTTTTGACCCCTTTGAAAGGTGCTGCTAGCGCCACTGTCTTCTTGTCGTAAGCTCTATTTAATGTTTAGATAGAGCACTTTAATGTCTTCTGATCTTCGTCAATTCTCTTTCCTCTTCTTTCATACTTTTATTCTTGAGAATATTTTATGGATAACAAAGGGTGTGTCAGCATGTGCATCGGAACTTCCAGGACTAGATTTATCACTCATCCTTAAAGAAACCGAAATACTGAGTGTTCTTGTCGCACTCGACACCATTTGGCCTCGGTTGAGAGTAAGTCGTAACATTATTGTAGGTTGAATGGTTGATTATTATGTTTAGCCATTTACAACGCAATAGCTTGATTAAGTTGTAGATGATGAAATACTATTAAAACATGAAAATGTAGAAGTAGCTAAGAATTTGAATTAAAAACTTAAAATCATTACTAAATCCATTCACTATTGGAAACAGTATTTATTGTGACGTCAATTTCCGATGGTTGCCGACGGCTAGTCGTTATTTTTGCGACGACTGCTGACGGCAAGTAATTGCCGTGACATTACTGAAAATAAAATAAACTAGCTGCCAATAACCATCAAAAGTCATCATAAATGTAGCCGTCGGCGACCGTTGGAAGCCGTCGAAAAGTCGTGAATAACCTAGTACAAGCCGACAGTTCTCCTTCATTATTTACCTTCCCAAATCTCTCCTCCACTACCTACTTCAACTCCTCCACGCCGTCAGCAAGCCTTCATGCCTCCAAGACTATCTCCGTCTTTAATTTTCAAGTCTCTCCATTACCTATTGATCTTCAAGAAGGTTTAATTTTTAAACCCTATTTAATTTTAATTTGGTAAATTAGAGTTAATTTATTGTTATAGTTGTTTATAATATTGCATTGATTGTTTGTTATACACTATTGAATGTTAATTATGTTATTATTATAATTGTTTATAATTTGAATGTTGAGAAAAATAATTTTTTAGCGTATATGTGCGTTAATTGGTGTATATGTGTTGATTAATTAGTGCATACACGCATTAGGCTAGTTTGGATTAATTAGAGTCGATGCTCAGGATTTAGTGTATGTATTTTTAAGATGACGAAAACGACGATTTAGTATATGCGTTTCTTAGAATGTAAATAAATTATTGTAAAAATTGTTGTATAATACGCTTTACCTTTTATAAATCCCTTAGATAGTTTTTGGCCCTATCTGACAAGTACTGTATATGATCGTTATATGGATATCCGTTTTTATCACAGAATAGACATTTATATTCATCTGATACAATATTTGTTGGATTTGGCCCTGTATTGGATAAGTTACAAACACAATAAAGTAATTATATTTTGCAAATCATTTCATTTTAAATGGCTTATAAAATTTCGATAACACTTTTTTTTGTTCCCTATGTATACGCATATGTGTACGATATAGGGAACAAAGGGGAAGTGCTGCCGAAATTTTGTTGAATCATTTAAAATGAAATGATGTGAAAAATATAATTACTACTGTGTTTGTAACGGGAAGTAGGATGACCAACCATCAAAGTGTAAAACAATAACCTAAAAATTGTAGATTATATTCATGTAGTTTGTGTAAATCCGTTTGAAAATAAAATTTAATAATATTATATATTTGCGAAAATTTAAATGTATGATTTATTTGAAAAATAATATGTCAACACGTAAATGATTAATACATTTTTATATTTTAAAGTAGGAAAAATGGTCAATTATTTTATCGATCGGAGCTGGATGTACTAACAAAAAGACAAATTAGAGGCTCAATAAGTGAACATTTTCAAAATGGTGTACACTTCTTTATTGAATTCGCTTTAAGTAATAATGGAAACGATGAAGAAATTAATTTCCATGTAGAAGATGCAAATTATTGAAGCATTTGATATCAGATATGGTAATAGTTCATTTGCGCCAATATGGTTTCATGCCAAATTGTTTGGTGTGGGATCGTCATGCAGAACTTATAGCACCTAATCCCGTACATTCGGAGGAGGAGGTGGATAATAACAATTTTCCAATGAATCTCATAGAAGATATGGTTGAAGATGCAGCACGTTCAATGTTCCCTACTGTTAAAGTTGATGGTAACGATGTTAATGTCGAAGAAGAACCAAGTATTGGAGAAAAATTGTTTTATGATTTATTGGATGTTGCTAAGAAACCCCATTGGGATGGTTGTACAAGCGGTACTCAACTATCATTAATTGCAGAATACATTGCGATGAAATCCAAATACAACTTCACAGAAGCTGGGTTTACAGCTATAGTACAAGCTGCAAAATGGCATATGCCACCCGATAATTTAATGTGCGAAAATCATTATGAAGTGAAAAAACTTATGTCTGCTTTTGGTTTTCCATATCAAAAAATAGATACATGTTTAAATGGTTGCATGTTGTTTTGGAAAGAAGACATCAATCTTAGGAATTGTAAAATATGTAATCAAGAAAGATACAAAGCAAGAAAAAAGAAGGGAAATGAAGTTTCGTACAAGCATACGCATTACTTACCCATCACTCCTAGGCTTCAAAGGTTATATGCATCTTCTGTAATCGCGCATCATATGAGATGGTACTTTGTGAGAACACAGGAAGAAGGTACGTTAACACATCCAGCTGTTGGAGAAGCATGGAAGCATTTTCGCAGTAGAGAGCCGTAATGTTAGACTTAGTTTATGTACGGATGGATTTTCACCGTTCTCTCAATTTGGTTCAAAATATTCATCTTGGCCTATAATCGTTACACCTTAAAATTTACCTTCGTGGATGTGTATGAAAACTCTGTATATGTTTCTCACTATTGTCATCCCTGGCCCTGATGATCCGACACAGATAATCGACATATATTTACAATCGTTGATTGAAGAGTTGAAAACATTGTGGTATGAAGGTGTTGAAACATATGACATTTCAAAAAAAAAGAATTTTTGTATGTTCGTTTCTCTGCGGTGGAATATAAGTGATTTTCCTGCGTATGCAATGCTTTCGGGTTAGAGTACGGCTGATCGTCTAGCTTGTCCTTATTGTATGGAAGAAACACAGTCATTTTCTTTACCGAATGGGAAGAAAATTCATGATTTGACTGTCATCGGTACATTCTCCATATTAATCATCCTTTTAGAAAAGATAAAAAAAACTTTACAAGTAATAGACTTGAGACCTTGCGACCACCAATGATTTGGTCAAGCGAAGATATCTATGATCTTGTAAAGGATTATCCAAAGATACATGAAACTGGTGAACAAATTGAAATTCAAGTTAAATTGATGATTCAAAATTGGTGTAAACAAAGTATATATTGGGAGGTTCCTTATTGAAAAAATCTCCTAATTCGTCATAATATCGACGTGACGCATAATGAGAAAATGTGTTCAATAATGTATTTAGCATAGTTTTAAATGGTAAAGGAAAGACTAAGGATGATTTGAAATCAAGACGTGATATAGAGGCAATATGCAATCGTCCCGAGCTTCATATGAAGCCAAATGACACCAAAAAAACCCAAAGCATGCTATGAGCTAGACAATAACCAAGTTAAAGTACTGTTAAAGTGGGTGGAAGAATTAAGATTTCCTGATGGGATTTCCTCTAATCTTCGTAGTTGTTTTGAATATAAGAACGGTAAACTGAGTGGGATGAAAAGTCATGATTGTCATGTAATGATGGAATATTTGTTACCCGTCGCTTTCAAAGAAATGTTGCCCGCAAAAGTTTGGACGGTTGTAACAGAACTTAGTTTGTTTTATAAGGAGCTTTGTTCAACTACGTAATCATCTACGTAAACTTGAGGAAGGAATTCCTATACTGCTCGACAAATTGGAGAAAATATTTTCTCCAGGTTTCTTTAATGTAATGGAGCATTTACCTGTTCATTTTCCGTTTGAAGCACGTCTTCGAGGCCCTGTGCAATATGGATGAATGTATCCATTTGAAAGGTATTAATATTGAGTATGTTAAATTTTAGTTTAATTACATGTAATAAAATTAGTTACAATTATTCTTAACAGGTACTTAAATAATCTAAAGAAAAAAGTGGGACAAAAGGCACGAGTTGAAAGTTCGAATGCAAATCATATATCGAAGAAGAAGCTTCGTTCTTTCTCTCTTATTATTTCAATGACCATGTGAACTTATCTTTTGAATATGCTATGTGAAATGATGAGGGCATTGAACAAGATTCTTCTGAATCAATGCCATCTACTTTTAGATAGCAGGAACGCCCTACTGAGAAATGTGTGAAAGTATGGTTAGACGACAGAGATTACCATGTGGCCCACACATATGTTCTTTCTTAACTGTACAGAAGTTGCGCCGTTTGTTAGGCATTATTAAATAACACATCTAAAATTATTTACTTGAATAATACACATGTATAAATTATAATGTAATATATTATCTATATATGTAGTATTTACGAATCACAGCATCCAAGCGGCAATATCAGCAAAAATTTAGCTACTTGGTTTTCAAACCACATATATGATCCGACAAATTGTGTGGTCGACGAAGGATTGAAACATCTTGCAATGGGACCAAAAAGAAAAGTCAAGACATATCCAATATTCTTTTTTAATGGATACAAATTCAACACTAAAGAACATGGGGCTGAAAAATTAACCAACAATTTCAGTGTATATGTTAAAGGTAGTGATGATCCAAACAATCACATAAATGATTTTTATGGCGTATTAACTCAGGTTTTGCAATTAACATATTTCACCAGACCTGTGGAAGAAGCTTATTTTTTAGATGCAACTGGTTCAGTAATGTTCCAGGTTCTAGAATCAACGTGCACCAAAATATAATATTATTAAAATAAAGCATACATCACGTTATCATAAGTACGATCCGTTTATACTAGCAAAACAAGCCCTACAAGTTCATTATGCTCCTTATCCATCTGTAAAAAGAGATAAAGTGGATTGGCCGGCAGTTTTTAAAACGAAAGCAAGGTTTTATGTTTGATGGAAAGAATATTCCAGATGAACAAGCGTACTAAGCGGATATCGAGGAAAATGGCGAAATTACAATTACTGATGAACAAACCGATTTTGGACCTCTAAATGATGAATCAAATTTATTAGGAAAATATTTTATGTTTGATGGAAAGATATTCTAGATGAACAAGCGTACTAAGCGGATATCGAGGAAAATGGAGAAATTACAATTACTGATGAACAAACCGATTTTGGACCTCTAAATGATGAATACAGACGAAAGATTGATACATTGCTTCCCTAGGTTAAAAGCATTTTCAAAACCTCCAAAAGAAAGTGCAAAGTCCAACAACTTTTATATATTTGATAGTAGGAAAATATTATTTCATGCATTGTTTTAATTGAATTATCAAATTTGATAATGTATAATGTTACTCTAACAAAGAAATATACATTGCAAGATGATTAATGCATATCCATTTTCAAAACAGTAACAATTTCAATCAAGTTTCACAATAGTGAAATAACTGATGATAGTTAATAACCTGAATTCATAAGGCTTCAAAGGATAAAATTATCATTCATAATGAGTAAAAAAGTTTGCATGATAAGAGAAGCACTCAAATGATTATAAAGTAGCCAAATTTTCTAACCAAAAAATGAAACTATCGGACTTTTAATATGTTATTACTGAGATGGTGAACATCCATAGCAAAATCTAGGCAATACTGATAACCAAACGGATAAAATTACATTGATTGGCTTCTTTGTTGTCAATGCTCCAAAATGATCTGTTATTACTAATAAAAATAAATATTTACCACTGAAAATGATGATCCATCGTAATGGGCAGGCCGCTATGATGAATCTCTCATATTCATTGTGTCTGAAATGTTGCACTGGGATCTACAAAAGGTGCATTTTGAATAATATAAAAACAATAAAACAAGAGTGCTTTTGTTTCAGTTAACCAACACAACACAATATTTACAGCAGGCTGATTTCCAGGAATAGCAAAACATAAGCATTCACAATAGAAATTTCATGCAAGCTAATATAAAGTTGTATTTTATAGACCTAATTTAGTCTGCTTCCAATGTTTAATTTATCATGTCCCTACTAGAAATCCAAAGCATGATTGATCGCGCAGCTGAGATAGGGAGATGTGATCAGATCACATGTTCTTCATTGGCAAACATGAATTAAGAAACTATAGGTTTTAATGGCTCCAGTTTAATATATGCTTACGACTATTGGTTTTATTTTACAATAAAAGGCACATAACAATGATACAGTAAAATTTTGAAAATATTACTTTATAAAAAAAGACAATTTTGGTTGCATAGAGAGTAGCCAAAGAAATGTTGGATGGAAAACAAAAATTAAGGATGAAGTTCACTATGAACATGCGCTATTAATCAACAGTGACCAACTGACTTTCGAAAGAGAATATATCCTATTAGTATATTATTATAATTGGCATACTTGCATAAAGAAAATTACATATCACTTCAAATTACTATTATTCTTCATTCATCCAATATCACCACAGTTTAAAAGGTTTCAAAATAATATATTTTGTTCATGTTTTTTTCAAATATAAAATCATAAGGTAGTCACTTGGCCACCTCAGGTACAAGTTGGGTCCATCACTACATGCATACAACATACTCCATTTAATGAGTGCTGCATGGTTAGGTTAACAAGAAGTATCACTGACCATGGCTTCAAACTACACAGTTAAGTTACATGTGTATATTAGTTGCATAATTCATATTGTTCCTTTAAACAGTTTGAAAGAGATCCTGCACCCTTGCATCGAGCAGCAAAATATTTAATAAATACACAAGAAGAAAACGGGGACTTTCCTCAACAGCTTAATTTTATGATTCATTTATTAGTACTTGTAACTTTAGAATATTAGTATGTACCACTTTACCAACATCATACAAAATAGTAGTATTCAGTTGTGTCATAGTTTTGGCATACTACATGTACCACTATTTGATTCAGCGTACTCAACTCTCATCCATTTTACCTTGCACAAAATTTTCACAAGGAGAGAAATGTAAGATTCACCTAAGGGTAACATCGGTGAAAGAAAAGACTACTGTGGGGTTAAGAGGTCTTTGACACACATGTTAGTTTTATTCTATTCAACTAGATTTTTTAGTTAACCGATTAGAGATGGAGTATGTAACTTCCAGTTACATGCATCTTTAAGTTATTCTTATTACTAGTGGGTTAATGAAAGAAAAATGTGGAATTACAAACTGGAAAAGAACAATCGATCGATCAGTGACAATAGTAAGATATACAATCAATAGATGCATCTTTAAGTTATTTTTATGGAATAGAATCTGTATATAATTTTTTTACAAAACAAACAATACAAATACCCTGAAACTGTGAGAAAGAACTTCACGACCAAGCAAGGTATACAGTAAGCAACTAATTCACCAAAAATCTACTTATCAGACATTACATGTTTACTTGTTGGAACAACAGAAAAGATAATCATATGAAATACTGTAATAGAGCAATAAGAAACATAGACTGACAACAATTAGTTGCTTCCATTAACATTGCATTTTTGAGTGATGGTCTAATGGTTCATTATCAAAAGTTCAGAAAAGCAATAGACTCTGAATATAGCAGAAAATTGCAAAAAAACACACAATAAAATATATAAAATAGGGATGTACATCTGTCACTTTAACATACTGCCCCAACCCCCCATCCTCAATCCACCCATGACAAAAAAAATCTATTTCACTTTACAGCTTTCTCGTTTTTAAAGAGATTAACCATTGGAGTCCTAAAACCTTAAAAGAGAACAGTTGCAAATTACAAAGAATGGCCGGACTCAAAGTGATTGGTAACTAATATATAAAACAAAAAACATTTGGTAAACAGTTTAGAGATAGGAAATCATATATTTTGCAAATGTTTGTTTGTTGATACATTGCTTATGTACTATAATATGAAAAAATGAAAATAAAGGTATTGGTATGAACCTTTTAGCCTTTGTTGCATTGGTCTAACATTGTTTCTTAGTTTATTTGTAAAGTCTCACACCGTCGTTTGACGTAATCGATACATAAGACCATACTTTACCATTTAACTCACAAGAATTCCTTCAACATCTATTCTTGCTTTCCAGTTTTCACACAATGCTAAGCCCAGAAAATCAAAATAAAAGAACTAGGATTATGGAATTAATGCCAAGTCAATGAATATTAAAAATAAAATAATAATAATATAAAACAAAGCAGAGAATTATAGTGGTTGATGATGCATCACAAACGAATAAATTATAGCATATAATTTTTTCATTAAAAAAATTACCCGGTCAATCAATAGCTTTCAATCTAAGGAAGCTTTTGATCAATAGCTTTCGATCTAATAAAGCTTTCAATCTACAAAAAATACGATGAAAGGAAATACGATGAAAGGGTAGCGATAAACAGAATAAATTGATGCGAATCGAAATTTGGAGCGATAAACAGAATATATACCTACGACGAAAGGAATAGTCACCCAATAATTTGGAGCGGCGATCGGCGACTTGCAATGTCAAACGATGAGGGTAGGGTTTTTTTAGATCGAAAATGAAATAAGAAGAGGGAAATGAAAAAAAGCGGAAAGAAACTGCATAGAAAGAAAAAGAAAAGCGGCCGCGAAATCAAGCAGTAGCCCACGAACATATTTGCTATTAGGCAGTGGTTTTATTTTTTATATTTTCTTATGTAAGAGTATAATCGAACCAAAAACTGCACTTCTCATAAAACGCCGCTGCCTATTGCTGCAAAACCCTTTTCTTGTAGTGATGGATGCCAGCGTATGGGATGCTTGGGTCGCATGGTGGAGAAGCGATGAATTCAGGGTAAGTCTAATAGATATCACCTTAATCTGTTTAGTAGAGAATATATAATTTATACCTGTAAAATATAATCTTAATTTTTAATTTGCAGGCGGAGTCAGACAGGGACTCGGCGAATAGGTAGAAAAATCAAGTCACACACCGTGGTGGTTCGAAATCTTTTCAGCATCATCGCGGGAAACTGGTAAATTGATTAATTGCAATTACGAACAGTTATTATATTTTTTGTATAAATTTGTATGAACAACAATAGTTTACACCAATTATTGCAGGAAAGAGCGCGTGTGACTCATGTCTCGTATATGGACGTATTTGCAAATACCCATGCCATTGGTAGACCGACGACGAAGGATCAGTGACGTATATCTGGCATGAGGATAATAAAGCATACGCCGCACATGTAAGTATATTTTAAGTTATAGGTTATTAATAATGGTCATTTTAATTAATTAGTTATAAAATATTATAATAATGTCATGTAATATTTAATTGTATTTAATTTTGCGTTGCGGGAAAGATTTATGCAAGCACGTGCGTAGATGCTCGAGCAATCGGGACGGGAGCAATTGACAATTGATGAGGAGGACGCTATCTTCGACTCCGTTATGGACCCAACACAGCGAAATAGGTGCTATGGCTACGGCAATCAAGCAGTGATTTATAAAAATTAACTAAGTTGTAAAAGTTTTATAAAAGTTACGTAATAACTTAAACATATTTCGACTTGTTTTATAGGCTCGGGCCTCACAAAAGGCTTATCAAAAGGCTCAGGGCAATGCTGAGATTAATGAGCTTCTACAGCAGATTGCACAGCCGCAGGAGCGCCTCCGAGTAGCGCAAATGGAGCAACTTAACCAGCGTTTGGCCGAGTACGTGGAGCGTCATGGAGCACTCCCTTCGTCTGGTGGTTCCGGAGCCGACGACGAGTCATGAGGTACGTTTTGTAGTTTTACTTTTTGAAACTTGTGTATATATACAATGAGAGATGGTGAGGTTGATTTGTGGACATGTGGTGTTTGATGTTGATTTGTGGGATTAATTTGTTGGACGGATGTGTTTGGTTGGCATTTTAGACGTTGTATATGTTGTACATAGATGTTGGATGTACATATTGCAATTGGCTGTGTGAGATTGATGATGGACGGTTTGTTTTGTATTGATGGTAATGTTTGAGATTGAGATGGTAATGTTTTAGTTTTATATTATTATTGATATTGATATTGATTTTAGCTTATATATCTTATATATATTGATTTTGATGTGTTGTGCTATATATATTGATATTGATGTGCTGTTTGGCCGCTGAAATAAATAACAATTCACCCAGATTTCTAACGGCTCCCAATGGCCTATCGGTCGAAATTCAGTGACGATTTCCGACGGCTCCCAACGGTCTATCGATCGAATATCAGCAACAGCTTCCGATGGTTTTCCTGTGAGTTTTCAAGCCACGTGGATGTCTATACCATCGGAAAAAACATTGGAACTGCCGTCGAAAAATTCATCGAAACGACGTCGTCGTTTCCGTCAAAAATAGATGAAATCCGTATTCTATATTCCAATGGGGTTTCCGACGGCTCCCGATGGCTGGGAACCGTCGAAAATCACTATATTCCTTGTAGTGACTTCGTTTGCCCCACTTTGTTTTCTTGTATGCAACCCGGTCATTATTTCTTTCCAACATTGATAAATGAAATTTATTCTTTTTCAATGAGTTTTCAATAAATCAACGGTTCTTGGTATATTATTAGGACGTCGAAAGTTGGACAAATTGCAAACAGAATTCAAAAAGGAACTTTTAGATTGGATCATACCTTTCTTGTTGTCTCTAGAACATTCAACCCAACATAATGCTAACTAAGATTGCTCTTCCGCTAACCATTTCCTTGGTTTAGGGCCATTTGGTAGTGGATCTATTCTTTTTGCATCAGGGGATTCATTAATATTGATTCCCATCGGTTGTTTTCTCCTTCCTTAAGCTGTCATTGCAAGAAAGATGGTCATTCCCGATGGCTGAAAACCATCGACGACCGTCAATAGCCAATGGAAAGCCATCGTAATTGCCGTCGGAACAACATCCGCTCTTTTTGATGACCGACGATAGCTTCGATGAAGACTTGACGACGGCTCTCAACGGTTGCTATCGACGGTTTTCTGACGGCCGTCTTGTACACATGGCCAACCGTTATTCATTTGGACTGTTATCGAAAGCCGTTGGAAATTATTACTCTTTTGCCATCGGAAGCCGTTACAAGCCGTCAAATAGTATTTTCCAATACATTGTCCTGAGTCGTAGGTAACCATTGGATAATGATGACCTAAAAGCTGTCGGTAGCCGTTGCAAATCTGGGATGTTTTTTTTGTTTCTACTGTCTTTCGTCCCCCGTACAACACATACATATCAATATATATCACAGCTCAATTTCACGAATATAAATCATATAAATATAAGTCCAAATCACATATAAAACAACAATATTAAAAAAATATCAATATTTACAATAAACCAAACTCAAACAATACACCATACAAAAAAATAGTCCAACAACACATACCAAACCAACCTCTAACATCTCAAACTTTATCAATCATGTCAACACAAACAAACAAATTTTCCAACATCTCCTCAAAATGTATCAAACAAACTAAAATACATCATCATTGCCATCTCCAAGTGCATAATGTCCAAACATAAATGCAAAATTCATACTTATCAAGACTCATCATCGCCTCTAAACCCACCCGACAAAGAGAACGCTCCATGCTGCTGCATATGCTCAGCCAAGCACTGGTCCAACTACGCCATCTTAGCAGCGCAAAGGCAATCTCGCTCCTAATAGCTCTGCAATCATGGCTTTCAGCCCTTTAATCTCTTCTTTGTCCTAAGCTTTTTTGTATGCCTTGTACGAGCTCCTAGCCTGCAACACATGATCTAGTACGAGATTTGTGTCTAATGGCCAACAAAAAATGTGGGCTCAGCAACCGCTATAACAGTGTGATATATTGTTATAATCAATGTTACTGTTATAAACTAAGTTATTTCTTTAAAAACCAAATTTTATTAACTTAGTTAATTTTACAAACTAAGTTATTTCTTTAAAAACTTAATTGTTTTTTACTAAATTATTTATTCTTATAAACTTATTTAACTATTATAAAACTACTTAACTTTTATATAAATTAGATAATTTTATAAATTAGGTTACATTTTATAAATTTAGTTAATCTTTGTAAAACATAATGTTTACAAATTTATTTAATTTTAATCAGACTTGCTTAACATAGTTTTTATAAAAGTTAGTTAATTGTAAACTTAGTTTTTGTTAACTTATTTATTATTATAAACTTATTTAATTGTTGACTTATTTATTGTTATAAAACATATTTTTTGTTAACTTAATTATACCCAAACATAAGTTATAATGTAAGCAAAATATGTTATGACTTGCACTAGGCTAAATATGATTATCAAGTAGGTAAGGTTAGTAGAAATATTGTTCATTACTCTTAGTTGTCATAACCATAACGCCTATTCCGCGATGTCGGATCCATGATAGCTTCAAAAATAGCGTCTGCCTCGTCAGTGGTCAACTGATCACGTCTCATTCCCTCCAGCAGCTGTGTTCATTGTAGCATAAATTTTTTCTGCAATGCAAAATAAAAATACAATTGAAATTTATACTACATTATTTTAATCATTTATAACTAATTAATTAAACTGATTATTAATAACTTATAACTTAAAATATGCTTACATAGGCTTTGGTTGATTTATCGTCAGTCCATGTGTATGAGAGTGTGTCGTCTTCATTTTGATGCTCGATGACATGAGTATGAGCAAATACGTCCATGTAGGAGATGAGACTCATGTGCTCTCTTTCCTAAAATAATTATTATGTATTATTATGAGGGAATTAGGCACAATGACAAACTTTGAAAAAAATTTAGGCTGAAGGACACAAAGTTTCATTTTTGGGCTGAAGGACAAACTTTGAAAGAAAATTAGATTGAAGGAAAATGCTAAATATAGTTAGCATTTTGTACAGTGCAAACATTGTACAAAATGCTAATTATAACTAGCATTATATCCAGTTTTACATTGTACAAAATGCTAGTTGTATTAGCATTGTCCTTCAGACTAATTATCTTTCAAAGTTTGTCCTTCAGCCTAAAAAAAAAACTTGTTGTCCTTCAGCCAAAAATTTTATGAAAATTTGTCCTTATGCCTATTTTCCACTATTATTATTGTATATACAAAATTATACAATGTAATAATTGTTTATAATCTCAGTTAATGAGTTTACTCGGTCTTGACGATAACGTTGGAATGACCTGCAACCACCGAGATGTGTGAATGGATTCTTATTTCTATTTGCAGAGTTCCTCTTCGACTCTGCCTGCAAATTTAAATTGAACATTATATTTTACATTTGTAAATTATGTATTATAAATGGAACAAATTAAAGTGATATATGGTAAACTTATTTTTTCTTCATCGCTATTCCACCAAGCATCCCACATACTGGTGCTCATCCAATTAGGCTTCTTCCTCGCTTTTTTTATACCCGACATTGTGCCCCCAAAGTTTTTACTTATTTTTTGCATCCAATAGGTCTTGCAAAGGATGTTGTCAACTTTCTGCAACTCTATCGACCCCTGCACGTTGAAAAAAATATAAGCTATGCATTCATACTTAGTCAGCAAATTGTAAAGTGGTAATCCATAATGATATATAAATTTACACTTACGAGGAATCCTGCCAGATACTCTTCAAGACGGTGGCTAGGATCTTATCCTGCTTAGGTCAGCAGGCGGTCATCCTTCTCATGTAAGCTTGCTTCGAAATATGAAAAACAAGCTCTGAAGGCTCCAACTCAAATCCCTTGTGTTAAATATGATATAGACATTTAATATATCATACATAAAATATTTATAATGTTGAAATAAATTTAATACTTACGACTCATCCGCTTTGAAGCGTAACGACACTACAAGAAGCTGCGGCTGCTCTGATAGGCCACTGCCATCGCCTCCCGGGGCGGTTCCTCTCTGAGAAGAGGGAGAACTTGAATGGGAAGAACTCCAACGTCGGAAAAAAGACATAATACCTATCACAGACATATCATTTTATTATGAAAGAACATATCGTTTAATTATGAAAGAGGGGGAGCTTGAATGGAAACATGTCTAGCTGGATACGAATAAAGTTAAGTAGAAATGCTAAGCACCCCCCCCTTTGAAAGAGAATGTGCTTAGGCATATCAACGGATACTTTCAGATGTGGATAGCGCCACATCCGCATACGCATCCGAAATCATTTTCTAAAATTGGATATCCGCATCGGCGGATACGGAAGGATATCGGATAATTATCATATTCGTTAATGTCCGATAAATTAAGAAACATGAATAAACAATTTCAGTTTAATATAAACTTTTTCAATCTCATTAATTATTAAAGTGTTAAAAGTAAACAAATATGATAATAATAAATAGTTTTGAGTTAGTTAATATGCATTAAGTGCGTATAATATAAACTTCTAACTTAATAAAACAGTAAAAAAATATCTTTCATTGTACTAAAATACACGTAATTTAAACTATAATCTAAAGAAAAAACGGAGGGAACCAAAATATCAATGGATAATGTAGTAATTGAAGTTAAACTCCGGCGAGTATACTTACCTAGCATTCCTCCAAAACAAAGAATCACGACATTTATGAAAAAAAACAAAGATGAAGCTAGGATAGGGTTTAAGGTGCGCAACAGCTATGATTATAATATGTTGTTGTGGTTAAATTAAGCTCCAGCAACCAGGTCCACATGTACTATATTTTTGTTCGAAAGGTAAAATGTCCCTACCTCCATTAATTATTTATACGTCATGTTAACTTGTTATGTCAATTTTAAATTAGATAATGTTACAGGATAATATAATTGCACCAAAGATGCTAAACACATCACATAACATAACTAGACCCACTCATTTGTATAAAGAAAAAGCGAGAATAAAATGTTAAAATAAATTAAGAAAGTAAAATGCACATATGCAGTAGATGAAAGTTGAAAGATAGTAACATGGAGGGCATATATTATGCTCTTAATTCTGTAGGCAGTAACATGGTATTAGAATTTATTTTCTACTTTTAAAGTCAGCTGTTAAGACAATGATCACAAAAACAAAATCCCACAGGTAGAATTCCATTTAGATCGGATTTTCATATGTTATTCAACACTTGAAGTACCAACTGATAATTAAAACCATTCAGTCCATGCCGAAATAAAATTAATACCCAGATACTTACTTGAAACCTACAATTCAAACTAAGGTTTTCAAAACAAATAGACTTTTTTTTTGAAAGAAGGTATAAGGGCCCGGCCCAAAACAATCAAAACAAAGAAATGGAACGGGCATAAAACAACCAAACCCGAAAGCACAAAACAAATAAACCCTAACTAGGGTTGCCGACTCAAAACAACCATCAGCTACAAAGCACTAAAAAATGGCGACAGAAAATCTCGAACGCGAGAGCTTAAATCTCCTCGGTCTTCTCCTTCCCACTACTCTCTCCCCTTTCCCAATAAGAAAGCCCTTGATTGAGCTTGCTTCTCATGCTACTGTCATCTTTGCTAGAGTTGGCGTAATTATTCATACCAGCGATTTGATTATTCAAGCTAAGATTTACAGATCTGGTGTCATCGCGACCCAGATCTGTAGATCTGTAGCTATAATCTCCAGCTCTACGATGCCTAAAGATTTGAAGCTCATTGTCTCTCTGAGTAGATTGCTGATGAGAGCTTAAGTCGTTAAGATGATCCTTCGGATTGAGGAGATAACTTTCTGTATGCTTGCAACCAGCATCTTTGCTCCACAGATCCGCTAGGAAGTCAAAATTGGTTTGGTCTTTAACTTTTTTCTTTGATTTCTGAAGAATGATTCTGCTATCATTATCAATAATCAGCCATCTTTGTTCTTTGGACATCTTAAGCTTGTTATGAGTACGATTATTTCTCTCTTTCCAAATATGATAAACAGCTGTGGTTATCAGAACATGAGCAAGATCTTTTTCGAGAGATTTTCCTTTGAAATGTTTGGAGATGTCCATGATAATCTGCTTTAAGTCCATGCTGCTAACATTGTTTATATTCATCTTAGCTTTTATCTGGCTCCATATGTAATAACTGAAATTGCATTCAAAAAATAAGTGAGAGACAGTTTCATTTTCTAAGTTGCATAAGGAACAAAGTGAAAGATTATTCCTCCCCCATTTATTGATTAAATCCAGAGTTGGCAATCTATTTTTAATAGCAAAATAAGTACAGATAGCCATCTTAGGATTGTTCACTTTGTTCCATATGCACTTGTACCACTCTACAGTAGGCTGCTTGTTTCTAATATGCTCCCAAGTTTTCTTAAAGGAAAACTTACCATTGATGCTAGCTAACCAATCCCAATGATCACTATCTGCATTAGGGTCTAAAGGGATATTAGCAATAAAGTTTTTATGAGGATTAGTAATAGGGTGCAGGTGAGGCTGCCATTGATTGTTTTTGATTATAACATTAACATTAGCTTTAGCTTCACCACAAATAACAAGATTATCCCAACCCACTCTATTAATAAAAGAGTCATTTTGAAACCACGGATCAAACCAAAGACTAGTTTCACAACCAGATTTGAAATTTCTTTGAATAAGAGATTTACCCAAGTCTCTGCATTTTAAAATTTGATTCCAAGTATTTGATTGATTATTTTTTGGTAAAATTGTCCAAAAGTTACCATTTTTGAGATATTTACAAGTCATCCATTTGGTCCATAAAGAATCTCCACTAATAAATCTCCAAAAAAGCTTTAATTTGCAAGTAAGACTGAGATCATTAAGATTTCTGATACCAAGACCACCTTCATTTTTAGGTTTGCAAACATTGTCCCAACTAATTTTATGGTATTTACCACCCCAAAGAAATTCAGCACATCTGCTCTCAATTTTTTTAATTGTAGCAATAGGGATGTGGTGAGTTTGAAACCAATATAAAATGATAGCATAGACAACAGTTTTGATTAATTCAATTCTGCCAGCAATGGATAGAAGCTTGCATGACCAAGTTTCCATTTTGCTTTGAATATTATCAATCAGAAAAGCACAATCACTATCTTTGATTTGATTGGCAGATAAAGGAAGTCCTAGATATTTGATAGGAAGATTACCTTCATTGACTTTCAGAACCTCTAGAACATCATTTTTATGTCTGCAGTATTTACTAAAGTAAGCTTTTGTTTTAAATTCATTAATTTTAAGCCCAGCAAAATTATACATTTTTTCAAAAATCTCACTAATGGCCTCTGCATTATCTTTGTTAGCTTTAGAGAATAACATAAGATCATCGGCATAAATCAGGTGAGTAATGGAAGGCTGAACTTTATTAATAGGAGATATATTGTTTTTAATAGTTTCAATATCAATAAGAATAGAGAAATATTCCATGGCTAAAGTAAAAAGATAGGGAGAAAGGGGGTCTCCCTGTCTAATACCCCTATAGCTCTTAATAAAACCCTCAGGTTTACCCTGAAATAAAATCGAGAAAGTGGGGGAATTTATGCATTCAAAAATTAACTTACAAAATTTATCAGGAAAATTCATGCATCTCATGATATGGATAATAAAATTTCTATTCACTTTATCATAAGCTTTTTGAAGATCCACTTTAAGACACATATTATCCCCCTTTTTAGAATTGAAATTCCTGACCATTTCATGAGCAAGCAAAGAGTTTTCATATATTAATCTGCCAGGAATAAAAGCACATTGATTTTCAGAAATTAAAAAGGGGAGAAAAAGCTTAATTCTATTACTTAAAATAGTAGCAATGATTTTGTAAATGAAATTGCAACAAGAAATAGGTCTGTAATCTTCAATGCAAGATGGATTTTTATTTTTAGGAATTAAGGTAATGAAAGTATGATTAAAACTTTTGAGCAACTTACCATCATTCATAAATTCATTAACAACATTATAAATAGAATCTTTGATATTATCCCAGTGAGCTTTATAAAATTTAGCATTGAACCCATCTGGACCAGGGCTTTTATTGTCTCCAGCATTAAAAATGATAGTTTTAATCTCATCAATGTTAACAGGAGCAAGCAGAATGTCAGAAGCATTATCCTTTAACACATTTTTACAGACAATATTGGGAAAGCTGGTTTCAATATGGTCAGAGGAAAATAACTGTGAATAATAATTAATAGCTTCTTTGACAATTTTTTCAATGCTATTAATGCATTCCCCTTTACTGTCAATGATTTTACCAATATTGTTGACATGTTTTCTGCAACTCATTTTAGCATGAAAAAATTTGGTACATTCATCCCCCTTAGTAAGCCAATCAACTTTAGCTTTCTGTTTGTGATTAATAGTGTTAATATAAAGTTCATGAGACAGTTTAGCTTGATTAAAAAAGAATTTGTCAATAATTTCAGTGCTACCAGGGTTATCATCAGCAAGCTTTTGTAAAATTTTCCCATCTTCCCTTAAATTCTTTAAACAGTCATTATTATTAGAGTTAGCCTTATTCCAATTTTTAATAGTGGTTTTAGTATTTTTAAGAAATTTGCTAAACTGGGCCTGATAGGAACCAGTATTAGAAAAAGCAAAACAATCTTTTACAATATCATTATATTCACTGTTTAAGACCCAACCATTTTTAAATCTGAAAGGAGCAGCCTTAGGATTATTATAAGTAATAGATTGGTTTTGGAAAAAATTTATCAATAAAGGAGTATGATCACTAGTATTTTGCTCAATAGAGTAACAACAGAAATTTGGAAAAGAATTACAAAATTTGTCATTGATTAACACTCTATCAAGCTTACAATGAATATTTTTCTCCTTCCCAGATTTCCAAGTATATTTATTGCCAATCACATTGGGCTCAATAAGCCCAGATTCAAGTAAAAATTTATTAATTTTATCAAGCTTACTGAGGGGAATTTTATTACCACCAAATTTTTCCTTAACATGAAAAACAGTATTAAAATCACCCAAGATAATCCAAGGGAAATCATAGCTATGACTTAGGGCTTTTAATCTATACCAAAGACTGTTTCTTTCATTTTCGAAATTACTACCATAAATATTGGTAATCTGCAGGGAAAACCCACCAACATTTTTGAAATTGCAATCAATAAATTGAGTATCTTTATTAACATTAACTAAATTCCAGATATTAGAATCCCAAATTACAAGGATTCTACCTTTACTGCCACAGTCATTATTGTTAACAGATTTCCAATTATTAGAAAGCTTGAAACAGAATTTCTCTGTGTTGTTGTTATCCATTTTGTTTTCAATAAGGGCAACTACAGAAGGTTTGTAAATACTAACCATATTTAAAATATCAGTTTGTTTAGCAGGGGAATTCATCCCCCTAACATTCCAGGCTATGATAGTCATAAAAAATAATAAAAGGTAGAACAAAATGAAACAGAGTTTCAGATCGAACCTGAGACACTGCTACCCTTACCTTTCCTCTTTTTGTCTGATCTCTTAGCTTTTAGCCTTGTGGTCATTTCATTCCAGTCAGGATTGATTGATATGTATTTCTGCCCAAAAGCTTTCTTCTCTTTACCCATGCTTTTGTATTTTCCTATAGCTTTAGTCTTATGAATATGAAGTTCTGATATATCGAATTGCTTCTCAGGTTCCTCCATAACATTATCAGAGGAAGTTGCAATGTAACTTTCTGGGATTATAATACGAGAGATGTCAAACTCCTCAGTATTGCGAGGCAAGGTTGAGTGGATGCCACCATTGTCCTCAACTTCTGCAGCTATAACTGGTGGTGGTTCGCTCTCCATAGTGACTTCAGGACTTTGATTGGCGTACAGAGGCTGAACATTGATAGTGATATTCTCATGATTGTTTGTAATTAAACATGACTCTGAAATTGGGGGGATTTCGGAGTTAAAGACCTCTTTACTATATATTCCCTCCTCAGATCTGCATTGAGAATTGTCTTTTAAATTTTCTATTATTTTTCCAGTATGATGAACTTCCTCAGCAAGGATCTGATCATCTTGATCAGTGAGCAAAAGAGATGATGTTTTTTGATCGAGAATGATACCATTCTGGTTGATTCGATTTTTATTTTTTTGAATATTGGATTCTTCCGGTATCTCTTTGTTGAGATGCGAATTTAGAAGAGTTGTATCAGCATCATTTTCTTGGTCAATAACTATTTCTTTATTTTGATTGAGAGCTTTGGGTATCCATCTTTGTTCAGTGACACATTGCTCTCTGATGTGTCCAAAACATTTACAGATACTACACTTCGGTGGAACCCATTCATACTCAATCTTTTGGGTGATGTTTTCTCCATTATATAACGTAAGATTTATTTCTTGAGGAAGTTCATCATTTGCAGATACCTCCACCAGAAGACGAGCATAATTCAATCTTGTTTTCAAGGTTGTAGCTGCATCCATCTTAATGGGTTTTCCAATAATGCTAGCCATTACGCTGAAGGCTTCGCGATCCCAAAGTTTGAGATTAACATTGGGTAGCTTAACCCATATCGGCATCGTACTAAGGAGATCCCTATCCATATTAAGGGACTCAGACCATCTTCTCATTATGATGAGCTTTCCATTATAAAAGTATGGGCCATTCTGAATGATCGAATCGCAATCTTGAACTTCTTTGAATTTAACAATAAAAAATCCGTTTTCTCTGGTGAAAATTTCGAATTCTCCAACAGGTTTCCAAACACGTTGAATGTAAGCTTTGAAATATGTATAATACGGTTTGGTTCCAACAACATAAACTAAGATCGAATTACTCCAACAATCTATTGCTCTTTTGCAAACAGATTCTTTAATCAAACCGAATTTTTTACTGTTGATTTTGATCGGAGCAATAGTTTCAAGATTGCATTCATCATTGTTAGGTTCTTTAGATTGCTCAGAAACGATTTCAGCCCAAGATCTTTGCCCTTGTGTCTTATTCAGAGAAAAATTTGTGGGTTTCTTTGGTGGGTACGATTGATTTCTTGAATTCAGAGGAGGAATGGTTGAATTCTGACCATTTGTCTTCTTTGTTTGAGAATAACTGCCCCGCGAATTTCTCTGATACTCATTCAACATAGGCTGACGTTTCTTCTGTGATCTAGACTGAACCAACTGAAACCCATCTTTATCTATGATGATTCCATTGTTTGATTCTCTGATGTGAGATTCAGGAGGTCTGTTTAGAAGGTTAGAGGAAGAAAGATGAGGGAGATTTCTGTGAGGAGATAGATTTTCCCCCATGGCTGAGGAAAACCCTAAATTTCTTTTTTGCTATGCAGATTATATAATCACTAGACTTGGAACTAAAGAAGGAAAGAAAAATAAGTTTTGGATTAAGGTGCAAAATCTCAAGCATCAAAGTTATTTTTAAAATATAGATTTCTCATCACTTTGATCATCATTTTACTTGTCATTTTTAATTTGAAATAAATATGAAGCTTGGGAATGGATATTTTTCAAATTGAGGCTGAAGTAAAAAATGTTGTTGATATATTTGGTAATAAAATTATCCATAAGGAATTTTAATGGCATATTTTAAAGCTGATGCTATCTTGATAGCTCACGACGACAAAACAGATTTGATCTTGATCTGGTGATCAACTTGTCTTAACTGATAAGTGCATGAGGTACAGTTCTCTATGTATACATGAACATGGAACTGAGTATCATTTTAATCATGCTATCATTCTTTATATAAACATTTAAAGTATTAAAATGTATGGTAAGTTTGGCATCTGCTTACGTCCAAAGCCAATTATTATAATAATCTATGCCCTCCTTTTTATGTGTGTATTTTTTATTCTGTCTTTTTAAAGCAAGCGCTGTATAGCAACTTGCAATAAAATTTATTATTTTGTCTAAACTGTCCTAATGATATCGATTTTACATCTCCTTTTCAATATTATTTGTAATGTATATATGAAATGGCTTTAAAATGTCAAACATCGTATATTCTATGTCAACATTTTCAGGCATGATCAACTTTACGTATACTCATCCGAATCTGGTATAGAATGAGATGCATGAAAAAAAGTCATAGAACGTGGGCAAAATTTGTAGTTTATTGAAGCATGCATGGACTATTACAAAATAATATTGAATTGCAATATTTTCAGTTACAAGAAAAATGGCTATTACAAGTACTTATATACATGAGTAAACTGGGCCCTGATGTAGCAGCCCAAACAAGTGGTAATCCTCACTAATAATAATAGTTAATCTCAGGATTTGAAGCGGATGGCTATGATTGAGTCCATATAGCATCATGAATTGATAAAAAATGAAAGCACACCAGGGACGTATTCACAATACCCACCCTCAATTAAAGTTAGGGTTTCCATCTCCTTTCCTCTCGCCGCCATGAAATCTGCTGCCATCGATAATATTCATTTCCTTTTTTAATCTTGCAAAGTTTTTAAAAGAAAGCGGCTTTGTAAGAATGTAGGCACGTTGGTAAAAGGAAGGAACATGCCTAATCTCTAGTTTTCCCGTTGATGTCCTTTCACGAACGAAGAACAAGTCAATTTCTATGTGTTTAGTGCGAGAGTGCTGGATCGGGTTCAAAGATAAGGAGATGGTGCTCAGATTATCGCATCAAATCAGCGGTTTTCCTTTTAGCTCGAGCCCTAATTCATGAATTAGGGTTTCTATCCATATTATCTCGGCTGCTGTGCTTGCTACTGATCTGTATTCAGCTTCAGTGCTTGAACATGATACAGTTGATTGCTTTTTGGTGCACCAAGAGACTGGGTTGCCACCTATATAAATACAGTAGCCTGAAGTGGATCGTCTATCATCAGCGTCGCTAGCCCAATCAGCATCGTTGTAAGCTTGTATATTTACCTCTTTATTTTGATTTAACAGCACACCATAGTCTTGAGTACCTTTTACATATCTTAAAATACGCTTAACCACCCTCCAGTGGCTATCTAGAGGGTTTTGCATAAATTGGCAAACTTTATTTACACTGTAGCATAAATCTGGTCTAGTAATGGTTAAGTACTGTAGTGCTCCTACGATGCTTCGATACTGTTTAACATTATCAATGGGTTCTCCCTTGTTTTTGGATAATTGTAAATTAGTGATCATGGGTGTGGGTAGAGGCTTGGCTTGATCCATGTTAGCACGAACCAAAATTTCTAAAGCATATTGTCTTTGAGATAAAAACATTTCTGTTTGTGATGGTCTACTAATTTTAATTCCAAGAAAATAATCAAGTGTCCCCAAGTCTTTGATTGCAAAGTTTTGATCCAACAATTGTATGACTTTTATGATGTCACTCTCATTACTCCCAGTGATGAGGATGTCATCAACATATACTAATATATATGTGACTGATCATGGTTAATGGTTTTGGTATATAATGAGTTGTCTGCCTTGGTTGGATTGAATCCCAATTTTCTTAATGTCATTTTGAGCTTCTCGTACCAAGCTCTTGATGCTTGTTTGAGGCCATAAATAGCTTTACGTAACTTGCAGACTTTATCTTCATTTCCTTCTGTTATGTATCCTTTTGGTTGATGCATGTATACTTCTTCTTGTAAGTCTCCATTGAGAAAAGCATTGTGTACATCCAACTGTCTAATTTTCCATTGATTGTTTAATGCTATGGTGAGTACAATTCTGATGGTAGTGGGTTTAACTACAGGAGAAAAAACTTCATTAAAATCAAAACCAAATTGTTGGGAGTAGCCTTTAGCAACTAGCCTTGCTTTCAACCTTGCTATTTTTCCACTAGCATCCTTTTTGACTCTATAGGTCCATTTGCATCCAACGATGTTTTTATCCTTTGGAGGTGACACTAGATCCCATGTTTGATTTTTTATTAATGCTTCATATTCATCTTTCATGGCATTTCTCCATTATATTTTTAACTGCCTGCTCATATGTGACTGGTTCCATGATTTCAGCACTTGCATTGTATATTTTAGGCTTGAAAATGTCACTTTTCGACCTTGTCATCATATGATGCCCAGTTTCTTACACATTTTGTGTAATCTCTGTGACTACTCACTACACCAAAACAGGCAAATTCTAACATTTATAAGTGTTACAAATAATTTCAGTAACACTTTTTAAGTGTTACTAATGGACTGTGAGGAATGGAGCGGTCAAATTTGTAACACTTATAAGTGTTACAAACATACGTATTACTAACACTTATAAGTGTTGGTACCTAAATATACGGTAACGCTTATAAGTGTTGGTAACGAAATATACGATAACATTTATAAGTGTTGGTACAGAAATATACGGTAACGCTTATAAGTGTTGGTACAGAAATATACGGTAACGCTTATAAGTGTTGGTAACGAAATATACGATAACACTTACAAGTGTTGGTATAAAAATATACGGTAACGCTTATAAGTGTTGGAAAATGATTATTTAATAACACATATATATATACCAAAACTTAAACGCAAAGTTTAAATATAAACACGCTGCAAATAATGGTTTTCATATCACAAATAATTCATCATATATATTCAATGCAAAGTTTAAACGCTCTGCAAATGTAGTATAATATATCATAAAATTTGTAGCACTCAACCTTTAATTATACAACAGAAAACAAATACGACAATTACATCTAAAGCGTTTTTTTTCATATATTTTATCATTAGCAAACCAAAATGAGAAACATTTGGTCTTACAGTGTCCACTAGTTTTCCATAGTTGGTGCCACCAATAGCATACACGATATTTTCAAGCACAGCAGTCCCTGCATACCCTCTGTCAAATTTCATACATTCATTCATTATCCATGAGTCTGTACGAAGCTCGTATGTTTCCGTGCTCGAAGTCATTCTTTCTCCACCGAATCCACCAAAACAGCACCTGTGCATATACACATGTATATTATGATATAACACCAAGTGCAAGTTGACATAGGAGAGCACTCATAAATTTCAAGTGACTTACAGCTTTTCATTCAGTACTACCATAGAATGACTACCCCTTCTAACATTCATGTCCGAAATACTCCTCCAAATACCTTCACGTGGATCAAGTTTTTCCACGGATCTAGAATACAGTGCATTAGCCATATGCACATAAGTAGCATTAACAAAACATAAGCAACACAGTGACATCAATGTTAATTTACTGATCGCAAACTGAAATCAGGGCAATGTTAATTGTACTTGCGAACTTTATCAAGTTTATCCTAAACCATTCATTGACTAATCGCAAACTGAAATCAGGGCAATCACTAATTAAATAATGGAGGAATAACCAGAGATTGAAAAGGGTGTGTGTGTGTGTAAAGTATGACAGTTTTCATATAACAACACAAAAATCGAACTGTGAAAATTTTAGATCTAAATCTAATAAATGAAACATAAGAAAAAAAGCCTACGGAGATGGAACCTCAAGTATTCATGACCATTGTAGCCACCCGCAGCATATACTACACCATTGAGTTCTGCAGCAGCTGAAGCAAACCTCTGAACCAACAAATATATAGATGCACAATAAGATTCTTAAAAAAAGACTTTTACCACTTAAAGATCGTGAAACGAGTAACTAGACAAACTTGCAAGAAACATCAATCATATTTAACTATTCTGATATATGTTCTTGAACAATAAAGTGAGAGATATCTAATGGCTAACTTCTATTCTGAGACCTTTTAAGTTTTATACAGAATCGTTTCAGGGTTAGCATCCCAAGTGAAAACTTTTGTACTTTTATGAAAAATGATAATTGAACATTTCAATTTGCTTCATTAGAAGGACATCCACCGTAACTAACAGAACAATATTAAACATCAAACCTTGTTGAGCATTGGCCTACTTGCAGACCACTTCCCATATTTATGATCAAGCATCTCAACATCAGATAACTATTCTCTGTCATCTCCTCCACCAATAGCATATATTTTTCCATTATAGGTTGCTCCAGATAGACTCGCTTTCTTATTAAGCATAGAAGGACACGTGATCCACTCATCATCCCTTCGATTATAATATTCAACTACAGAGAAGTTCAGATTTTTGTTAATAAAACAAAGTCATAATATAGAGACACCGATAGGCTGATAATTGTGTTGGCAATAGTATTCAACAGAAACACATTTCATGGACTAGGTTAAAATATCAGTATTATCCATCCAACCCCAATATTTTTTATTTTAAGACTACACGATCAAGATGATTAGCATATTATGCTTGCAATAAGATAAAAAATTAATAAGAGTTGTTTACATAACCATATACAGATCATGTTATGATTTATAGGGGTTATGGTGGGAGACAATAATACCTGTATCAGAACAAGACTTTCCATTTCCGCCTCTAAATACAGATATATTGCCTTCCAAGGAAACAGCAGATGCATATGAACGAGCATATCTCATTGGCGTCAATGATGTGATTATGCCAAGTGAAGGTGAAAAATAAAGACATTAGAATTGGCATAAATAAACAGTGGAACAAGTAAATAATAAGATAAGTAAACAAAGCAACAGACCTTGCTAAACAATAGAAAAAAAAGCAAACCATATGACAACTAAATAAAGCTACATGACAACTAAATAAAGCTACAGACTTTAACTAAACAAAATAACGAAAGTTAAGCATACGGATTGTGTGACTCACCTAAGAAACATGACAAAAAAATAACAAAGTCTAAGGCAAACTTACTTTCAGCATCAGGGAAGAAATTAATTCACGCAAAATGCTTTCAGTGGATAACCCTTTTTCAAGACAAGTACGTACAAAGGACATGCAAATTAAAACAAAGTTCAACAAGTCAATATTACCAAGCTATAAACTTTTAGCATCAAGTACATATGAAAAAAAAAGAGCAAGTCCATATTTTAAGGGCAACGTTACTTTTTAAAATCAAAGTATGAGGATAAGTAAAAAGGATGAAAACTTATAAGCAAGTATGCTTTCTTATATGATCATTTTTTTCCAAAGCAAGGACAATTAAAGGGCCTGACATGATATAATTAAGTAGACAAGGCAACATACAAAAAGAAAAGTGTCACGAACATTTTTTTTCTTTAGCATGCAGTGAACCGAAACTAATAATAAAATGTGTACCAATTTCAAGGTAAAGTTTGGGATGCATTCAATTCAAGGCTACAAAATCTTCAAACAACACACATAATTTAACAATCAAATCCAAGCAATTACAGTAAGAATTCACATAGAAACCATATTCACAAATTTAGAGATAGATTTGTGAGAAAATACTCACCTTAATTTTTCAGTACACCTCCATTCCATTCTGATTTTAACCATACATTTTGATTTAAATAATTTGCTTTCTCTTAGATGTTTAGAATGTCGAAAGTGGTTACTGAGAGTTCTTCTTTAACTGGGTCTGATGCGAAGAAAGCCGAGAGTGTTTTACCGCATACCACGATTCATCAAAGCATACCATCCACCAGTCCATTCCAAAAGAAAAAAAAAAGAAAAAAAACCCAGATTGACCATAAATTCGAACTATCCCAAAGCCTCCTCATACCCAAAATCGTCGGCTTCAATCTAACCTCGCAAGTCAAACGCTCAATCTGCAATCCACTCAAAGTCACCTCTGGCCTCATCGACCCCACAGCAACTCGCAGTAGCCACATCATTCGAATTCCACAACCACTTCAATCACTTGACAAAATCACGAATTGACATGACCCAAATTGCAACAGTTAACCACCATAAACGAAATCACCCAGAGCTCGAACCACAAAAAAGGAGACAGGTTTTTGAATTGCGGAAATAAACTCGATTCGAGATATAGGAGATTCAAAAAATTTGAGAAATAAAAATTGCGATTGAGGGAGAAGAAGGACGTTGGTTTTTTTGTGAGGAAGAGCAAACCCTAAATTAAATTTTAGGCGGCCAAAATCTGTTTAGGAATGGGCAAGCGTGGGAAAAGGGACTATATTTACAAATTACAAAAGACTCCTTTTGTTATTAAATTATTTACATTTTTATCGATTGTTGTAACACTTATGTGCGTTAGCAAAATTAATGCTGAAGACTATTTATTTTTACCAACACTTTTTAGGTATCCTAACACTTTTTTACTGTTAGCGGTCTGTGACATTTATAAGTGTTAGCAATTGACAGATATAAAATGTTGCAAAATCACTTATTTGGTGTAGTGACTGGTGTATTATTGCTAGATGTTGATTTATCAGATGTTTGTGCTTCATCATTTTCTTCAAGCTGTTGTGTTGGCCACTCATGTGTATCACTTGTACTGTAATCAGATTTTGTTTCTGCAATAGATTGTGATCTTTCAAGTCTTCTATTGTTTTTCTATTCTTCCTGAATAGTTAATTCTGGTATAGTGGGCAAGCATACTTTGACATAATCAGTGCATTGATTTGCTGTGTCTTTACTGTCTGCCAGTCTTTTATCTGCAAAAGGAAAATTATTTTCATTAAACATAATATGTCTTGATATGTAAATCCTACCACTTTTGTTAAGACATTTGTATCCCTTTTGGTTTGTAGCATATCCTAAAAATGTACATGGACTTGACCTTAAACTCAATTTATTTTTGTTGTAAGGCCTAAGACAGGGGAAACATAAGCATCCAAATGTTTTTAGAACATCATAATCAGGTTTAATACAAAATAATTTTTCATATGGACATTTATAATCAAGCACTTTACTTGGCATCCTGTTTATAAGATAAACACCCGTGGTGAATGCCTCCTGCCAATATTTTAATGGTAAAGACCCTTGAGATAATAGTGTTAGGCCTGTGTCAACTATGTGCCTATGTTTTCTTTCGACAAGCCCATTTTGCTCAGATGTGTAAGGGCAAGTGATTCTATGTAATATACCCTTGTTTTGAAAATATCCTTTAAGTGGGTAAAATTCAGCCCCTCCATCAGTTTGCATAATTTTCACCTTATAATTAAACTGTTTCTCAACCAATGAAATAATCTGAATTAAAGCATCATGAGTTTCAGATTTTGATTTGAGAAAAAATATCCATGTGTATCTACTATATGCATCAACAAAAGATAAGTAGTACTTGTACCCTTGTGTGGAATTCAATGGGGCTGGTCCCCATAGATCTGCAGCTATTAATTCAAAAGGATTTTTATATGTAGTTTTAGAGTTGCTGAAAGGCAATTTGTGGCTTTTTCCTAATTGACAGTGTGTGCATATATCAGAAAAGTCATTGTTTTGAAAAGAAATTTTATTATCCATCAGAAATCTTTTTACAATTTTCATACTAGGATGCCCTAGTTTACAATGCCAATGATCTAAAATATTTATTTTATTTTGAACATTGGTGTGAACACTATTGCACCAATATTTCTTCACTGTAGATTCAGATTTCTTCACAGCATTAAATTTGTACAGTCCCTTACTCAAACTACCCTGCAACAATATATCTTTGCTTAGCAAATCTCTAACCAAACAAAAAGTTGGGTGAAACTCAAAGTATACTTTGTTGTCATTAGCAAATTGAGATACGCTAATTAAATTCTTTTTTATCTCAAGAACTCTCAATAAATTGTTTAAATATAATTCTCTTTTACCTTGAATAGTTCCTATGCCAACATGTGATATACTTGTTGTTTCACCATTACCCAAATGTATAGCTTGCATACCTGTGTAACTTTTGTTGCCTAAATTGAGGTTTTGAAGGTTACTTGTCACATGATTAGTTGCTTCCGAGTCTGGGTACTAATCATCCAGGTTTGTGTTGTCTAATTTGGCTTCATCTGAATTGATTGATTGAGTTCTTGAACCTTCATTCTTGCTTTTCTGTTGTTGATCCAGTCGTGTCATATTAATATTGGGATTTCCTTGAGTTTGTTGTGTAACAGTGAAGTCTTTATTAAATCTGAAGTAGCACTTGCTAGCTATATGACCAAACTTTTCACATATTTGGCATTATACTCTATTGTTGTTGCTCCATCTTCCTCTTCCCCTTCCTCTTTGTGTGTAATTATTTCTTTGACCATTTTGTTTGCTTTCTTGATTTGTTGTGTTGCCCTGTTGCACTTTGTTTCTTGAACTGCTAGCATAGTTTATTGAGAATTCACTTTGCATAACCTTTCTTTGTTCAATTCTGCCCTCATGAGCAAGTAAAGCAGACTGGACAGACTATAAATTTGGTAGAATTTGTTGCGATGCTATAAAAGTTACCATCGATTCATATTCATCATCAAGTCCATTTGTTATGGTGAGGATTTGCTCGCTTTCAGAAACTTTGTGACCAATTGCATTGAGTCTATCACATAAATTTTTGATCTTTGCAAGATATTCTCTCATTGGTATATCACTTTTTCTTGAATTTTGCAACTGTCTTTTAAAATGCATAATTCTTGCGGCTAATTGTGAGCTGAATATCTGTTCTATTGATGACCAAATTTCATACGAGGAGTTGCATCCAACAATTTGTGATAATAGACATGAGCTGATGGATGATAGTAACCATGACGATAGTAAGTTATCTTGCTTTAGATATCTTGAGTATTCTGGGTTACTAATTGTTGTTCCATTGTCTTCTTCTATGACTGCAGGTGGTACAACTATTTTCCCTTTGATATAGTCTTGGAGGCCATATCCTTTCAAGGCTGTTTCAATCTGGTATTTCCAGAGTATATAGTTGTCTTCATCAAGCGGGATGGTGATAATCTGACTTTTGGGTTTGATTAATCCTGTGTCTAATACAGCAGTTTGCCTTTTATCATTTCTTAAAGTGGTTGATGATCTTTCATCTCCTGTTTCTTTGTCTGACATCTTTGCGATTGACTAATCTGGTTTCTTGAATATGTAATGCAGCCAATTAGTATTGGCGAGGCACTGCAGGTTCAAGAATGTGGGAGAGGAAAGAACTTCGATGATGATTCTAATCTGAGGGGAATCACCAAGAATTGTTACAGCCAGTCAAGAATCTGAAGTTGTTCAGATTCTTGCTAGGCGTGGCACAATGAATTGGTAATGAGGATACTGGTGGTGCTGGAATCGGGAAGTGTATAATTCTCCGATGATGAAATTTAACTGAGGAGAGAGTGAAGAGCAATCTTGAAATGAGAGAAAAGATGCAAAAAATTGCTGATCTCAAAATTTATGCCGTTAGGCACTTAAGATGCTCTGATACCATATTACAAAATAATATTGAATTGCAATATTTTCAGTTACAAGAAAAATGGCTATTACAAGTACTTATATACATGAGTAAAATGGGCCCTGATGTAGCAGCCCAAGCAAGTGGTAATCCTCACTAATAATAAGAGTTAATCTCAGGCGTTGAAGCGGATGGCTATGATTGAGTCCATATAGCATCATGGATTGATAAAAAATGAAAGCACACCAGGGACGTATTCACAATATGGACAAAACAACAATAACAAAGGCAAGAAGAATGGACAAAGAAGAAGAGATAGGCACATCAGTACTGTATCAGTAATTCTACTTTATCCGAATCAGCACCCGAAATCCAATGCAGCAGAGATCATGGCCGTTGAATCATATTGGACCCCCAGATATCCGTCTTCAGTTTTACTTTCGGGTGTTTCGAATGCTTTTATCTTCGGGAAGAGTAGCAGCTCCCATACTGTAGTTATGACTATAAGGAGTTCAAATACCCTATACCCAAACACTCATGTCCCTCTGTATCCAATTAATCGGGAATGACGATTTTCAAACATTTTGCAATTAAACTCCCAACAGAAAGAGAGAGAAAGATGGTTTAATTGCAAAATAGCTAAAAATCGACGTTTTCAATTCGTTGGGGATAGAGGGGACAAGGGTTTTGGGTAGAGAGGATTTGCTCTCGACTATAAGTGTGCAATTTCTAAATTGTCGGCCTACTTGGTCTTCCAGAATGGTTGTAACGTACAAAGATAATGCTACACGTATAAATGAACAGTCTTATCTACTAAGCTGTAGAACAACGAAAAGGAACACTGGATAATACAATACGGGTGTACTGTGTAGCAAAAGCAAAATAACATTGTCAATATAAACATAAGGCGGTGGTTGCCAACAGGACATCACCTACAACATCTACATCAGTCAAATTCGACCCAAGAGAACATTTCCATACCATAAATAAGAAAAAAAAGAACATAATCAGCAAGTGGACTCAAAAAGAGCATGGCCAAAACAACAATATAATACACATTTATAACCATATTAAATCAACGTTCAACAAGCATCCAAGTTTAAACCAAACTCTGCAGTCATTCCATCTATATAAACCCACCTACACCTACCAAAAATCAGCAATCCTTTCACTTCAAAATGTCCGATTCAGAAAATTTCACACAGGCAAACTCTGGCCTTTCAGCGAGTTTAACAGGAGAAATCACCGTAGCTTCAGTGGTCGCAATCTTCTTCCTCTTTGTAGTCGCATTGATTCTTTACCTTCGTGCAAAGAGATATTCAGGCACTATGGGAACGTTGAGGTCTTCTCATCACCAACTTGTTTTTGCTCGGTATGTGACTAATGTTACGAAGAAACCCCTTGATTCAAGCATTTTGAAATCGATACCGGTCATTGCGTTCTGTTCTGAAGATTTTAACGGAGAAGATAGAGTTGATCAATGTGCGGTTTGTATATCGGATATAAAAGATGGAGAGAAGGTAAGAGTGTTGCCTAAATGCAAGCATGGGTTTCATGTCCAATGCATTGATATGTGGTTTATGTCTAATTCGACATGCCCACTTTGTCGTGATGTTGTTATGGCTGATAGCAGCATAACAATTGACATAAAAAGGCAACAAACAACTGAGATAGAAGTGCTTAAGTCGCCTATGTTAGGCAAATTGAGATCTTTGAGAAGAATATGTTGGAATTCCTAAAGAACAAAATGAATGAAACATACATAAAGTCCCACATCGCCAAAATTGCTAAGCCATACTAGTTTATATATGGCTTTGCAATGAAGATGTTGGGGCCTAGGGGCACCCAAATGTATGCTTCGTTGTGAGGAGGGAGATCATGCATCTCCACCACACACGCGCGCGCGCCGCCGCCGTCCGTCCGACCGAACCGAACCGGGCCGGGCTCGGGTTTGGGTTTGGGTCTAATATGATCCTAATTTTGCTGCAAAACTGGGCCGGGTTTTTTAACAGTTGCAGGCTATGTGAACAGACACGACTGTTCATAAGCGGACGCGGCGAGCGAGTGCAACCTGACTGAAGAAGCATGGGCGAACAGAAGCGGGTGCGACCCGTTAGAGGCGAACAGGTGCGGCCCGACTGAAGAGACGCGGCCGAACATAGGCAGTAGCGAACGGGTGCGGCCCGTTAAACGAACAGCAGCAATGAAAGGAAACAGGTGCAACCTTTCAGGCAGACGCGACTGTTCGAAGGGGTGCGGACGAAATTATAAATAGGAGAGAATACTGATCACATTCTCATCCCATTCCAATCTAATTTCTTCTGCTTCTTTGCTCTACTGCTCAACATTCCATATATATCACAGAATAGACATACTCATTACAATCTCGTGCAGATTACGTCTGTTGTATCTTGGGAGAATTTTGAAATAAAATTCTTAAGGAAATCGTTACGACGAGCCTCAGACATATTCCGGTTAGAATTCTATATTCTATCCTTTATTTTGGTTGTACTATTTATTCAAAATAGTATAACGCTGTTGTTGTAATTTATTTACAACAATCATATTGTTATAATAATTAACACAGAATTCCAGTGTAGTGGAAATCTGAGTTATAAACTTGTGCGACGAGTTTATAATTGATTATTCTCTGTTTTGGTATACTAGACGTATAACATCTTAAGAATTTTACTGTTTTCTTACTAAAACAGAGATGGCAACAGTAGAATTTTCAAAAACTACTACTCACAACAGACCTGAACCGTTCAAGGGAGATGGTGACGATTTTTTAACATGGCAGAATCAGATGTTATTCTACCTCACCACACTCGGTCTGCAACGGTATCTCGAGGAGGAGGAACCGGTTTCTTCACCAGGCAAGGAAGCAGATGTTGCTACATGGAAACATTCCGATTTTCTATGCAGAAACTATATTCTGAATTGTCTCGACAAGGTGCTATACAAAGTATATCAACCTCTAAAGACAGCAAAAGCACTCTGGAATGCACTTGCTACGAAGTATAAGACGCAGAATATCAGTCTTAAGAAATTCATTGTAGACAAATTCATGGACTACAAGATGATCGACTCCAAACCGGTGACTGCTCAACTGCATGAACTACAAATCATTATTCATGAACTCGAGGCGGAAGGTCATAAGGTTGGAGAATCGTTTTTGGTTGAAGCCATCACGGGAAAACTGCCACCGTCGTGGAGAGATTACCGCAATTATCTGAAGCATAAAAAGAAGGAAATTTCTTTACAGGATCTCATAGTCCGATTGAAAATTGAGGCAGATAACCGTGGAATTACAAAACAAAGCGAGGAGGCATTTGTGGCTGAAGATTCAAAGACCAAAAACAAAAAGAAGAATTTCCAGAAGAAAAGGAAAGCTCCAGACAACAAACCAAAAGACAACAAACGAACCAAAAAATTTAATGGTGAATGTTGGGTTTGTGGAAAAGTTGGACATGCCGCTAGAGATTGCAGACTCAAAAAGGACCGCAACAAAGAGGCAAATTTAGTAGACAACATGGAAGTGGATGAGTCCAACTTCTCGGCAGTTGTATCTGAATGCAATATGGTTCAGAATCCTAACCAATGGTGGGTGGACACAGGCGCTACTCGTCATGTCTGCTCTGACAAATCCATGTTTTCTACATACAAGAAATTCGATCATGAAGAGAAACTCTATATGGGTAATTCTGCAGTATCTATGATCGAAGGCAGTGGCACAGTTATCCTCAAGTTTACTTCTGGAAAAACTGTCAAGTTGAATGACGTGCTCCACGTTCCAGACATACGCAAGAATCTCATCTCTGGTGCAGTATTATCAAAGAAAGGATTCAGAATGGTGTTCGAGTTAGACAAGATGGTTCTGTCCAAAGCTAGAATGTATATCGGAAGGGGATATTTATGTGATGGCCTATTTAAGGCAAATGTAGCCGTTATCGGCAATAAAACTATGTATTCTGATTGTGCTATTAATAAAATTGAAGTTTCTTACTTGCTTGAGCACGAAATTTTACTATGGCATGATAGATTAGGACACATAAATTTCCGAAAAATGAAAATATTATCAAACTTGGGATTAATTCCAAAATTCCAAGTAGATAAGAACTACAAATGTGAGACATGTGTAGAAGCAAAAATGGTTAAAAAATCATTTCAATCTGTTGATAGAAGCACCGAACCACTAGGTTTGGTTCATACAGATTTATGTGACTTTAAATCATTACCTACAAGAGGTGGAAAAAAGTACTTTATCACGTTTATTGATGATTATACGCGATATTGTTATGTATATCTTTTGAATAGTAAAGATGAAGCAATTACATCATTTATAAAGTACAAAGCTGAGGTAGAAAATCAGTTAAATAAAAAGATCAAGATATTGAGATCTGATCGAGGTGGAGAATATGAATCACCATTTGAACAGTTCTGTGCCGAAAATGGTATAATTCATCAAACAACAGCTCCATATTCACCACAACAAAATGGTGTAGCCGAGAGGAAGAACAGAACGTTAAAAGACATGATTAATGCCATGCTTTTAACCTCTGGTCTACCGACAAACTTGTGGGGGGAAGCCTTAAATATGTCTAATCACATATTAAACAAAGTCCCTCATAATAAAACAGGAACAATTCCATATGAGATATGGAAAGGACACAAACCAAGTTTTAAATACCTCAAAGTGTGGGGGTGCTTGGCAAAAGTTCCAGTTCCGCCTCCCAAGAAAGTCAAACTTGGACCAAAAACAGTAGATTGTTACTATTTAGGGCCAGCCCAAAATAGTAGTGCCTATAGATTTTTTGTATTCAAGTCTGATATAGCTGATATTCATGTAAATACAATCATGGAATCTAGAGATGCCTTATTCTTTGAAGACGTGTTTCCGCACAAAAGGAATGAAGGGAATAATGTCCCTAAAAGGACAAGAGAAGAATCAAGCAATTCACATGAAGATGAACCCCATCATGAGATTGAGGAAGTTGAACCAAGAAGAAGCGTAAGGGCTAGAATTTCCAAGACATTTGGTTCGGATTTTTTCACATATGTGTTAGAACATGAACCTCAAACGTACAAGGAAGCAATGTCATCTTCTGAATCTTCATGTTGGAAAGAAGCAATCCAAAGTGAGATTGATTCAATTCTAAGTAATAAAACTTGGGAAATTGTTGATATTCCACCAGGAATAAAACCTATTGGCTGCAAATGGATTTTCAAGAAGAAAATGAAAGCAGATGGCTCTATCGACAAGTATAAAGCCAGATTAGTAGCCAAAGGATATCGTCAAAAAGAAGGAGTAGACTTCTTTGATACATATTCGCCAGTAACACGAATAACCTCTATAAGAATGCTAATAGCAATTGCATCAATTTATGGTCTAGAAATTCATCAAATGGATGTAAAGACAGCATTCTTAAATGGAGATCTCGATGAGGAGATCTACATGGAGCAACCTGAAGGTTTTATTTCCAAAGGAAATGAAAACAAAGTCTGTAGATTAGTAAAATCATTATACGGACTAAAACAAGCTCCAAAACAATGGCACGCAAAATTTGATAGTGTCATGATGAGAAATGGTTTTCGTATAAATGAATGCGATAAATGTGTTTATTATAAACAAATTGGACAATCATATGTGATGATTTGTTTATATGTAGACGATATGTTAATATTTGGTCCAAATACTCAGGTAATAGAGACCATAAAGAAGATGTTAACTAACAATTTCGATATGAAAGATTTAGGAGTTGCAGACGTTATTTTGGGAATCAAAATAATAAGAACTCCTAATGGAATTGAATTGTCTCAGTCACACTATGTACACAAAGTGATTGAAAAATTCCAAGACTATGGAATTAAAGGAGTGAGAACACCTTTTAATCCATCAGAAGTACTGCATAAAAACACTAATGAGAGTGTAATGCAACTGGAATACTCTCGTGTAATAGGATGTCTCATGTATCTCATGAATTGCACAAGACCAGATATAGCTTATGCAGTAAGTCGACTGTGCAGGTATACAAGCAATCCAGGAAAGGAACACTGGAAAGCACTAATGAGAGTGCTTGGATATTTAAAAAATACCGCTAACTATTCCTTACACTATGGAAAATATCCTGCCGTCTTAGAAGGATATAGTGATGCAAACTGGATTGCAGATTCAGAGGAATCAAAATCGACAAGTGGTTATGTCTTTACCTTAGCAGGGGCAGCAGTGTCATGGAAATCTACCAAACAAACATGCATAGCTCGATCCACTATGGAATCAGAGTTCATCGCTTTAGATAAAGCAGGCGAAGAAGCAGAATGGCTTCGTCACTTTTTGGAAGATATTCCATTCTGGCCTAAACCTGTACCGGCCATATGCATACACTGCGATAACCAAGCAGCGCTAAGCAGAGCGCACAACTTTGTGTATAATGGAAAGTCACGACATATTCGACGACGCCATAACACAGTTAGGCAGTTACTCTCTAATGGAACTATTTCCATAGATTATGTGAGAACAAATGATAACCTAGCGGATCCGTTTACTAAAGGTTTATCAAGAGAGAAAATTGACTGCGCATCGAGGGGAATGGGTTTAAAAGCCTAAACCACCAAGAGTTATCTTATACGGAAACCTATCCTAGCGACTGGAGATCCCACGGACTAGGATCAATAGGCAAACCAGTTCTGAATAACTCAAGACGTAATGCATTTGCGTGGACATAGTCCAACTCCATTCCTATGGTGCACAATATAAATGCATGCCTACAGAAGTATTTAAAGGTTAAAACTATGTTTTTTAATGATGACCATATCTTGGAAATAACAAGTGGGGTATATGTAGGATACTCTTAATGGTTGCGATCACCTATGTTAGTGTGAGCTGGGTCGGCTCTATGAGAATAATAAAAGGCTTTTATTCTCTAAAAACACTCGCAGAACCAAAAATTGTTCAGGACCAAAATGAACACAACCAAGAGATTGGATGAGAAGGGAATCAATGCTTCGTAAAGCTTATTGTCTGGATATACAATAAAGGCCGACGGTTCAAGATGAAATAATTCACCGATTAGCCAAGTAGATCCGATAAGTTTTAACTAGGGAAAGTTCAAAGTGAAATATCTACTTATCCACGATAAAGCATTATTCCATATGTACTCTGTGATATTTCGCTTTGTGTGGGGGATATGTATATTATCATTCATGTGGGGGATTGTTGGAATTCCTAAAGAACAAAATGAATGAAACATACATAAAGTCCCACATCGCCAAAATTGCTAAGCCATACTAGTTTATATATGGCTTTGCAATGAAGATGTTGGGGCCTAGGGGCACCCAAATGTATGCTTCGTTGTGAGGAGGGAGATCATGCATCTCCACCACACACGCGCGCGCGCCGCCGCCGTCCGTCCGACCGAACCGAACCGGGCCGGGCTCGGGTTTGGGTTTGGGTCTAATATGATCCTAATTTTGCTGCAAAACTGGGCCGGGTTTTTTAACAGTTGCAGGCTATGTGAACAGACACGACTGTTCATAAGCGGACGCGGCGAGCGAGTGCAACCTGACTGAAGAAGCATGGGCGAACAGAAGCGGGTGCGACCCGTTAGAGGCGAACAGGTGCGGCCCGACTGAAGAGACGCGGCCGAACATAGACAGTAGCGAACGGGTGCGGCCCGTTAAACGAACAGCAGCAATGAAAGGAAACAGGTGCAACCTTTCAGGCAGACGCGACTGTTCGAAGGGGTGCGGACGAAATTATAAATAGGAGAGAATACTGATCACATTCTCATCCCATTCCAATCTAATTTCTTCTGCTTCTTTGCTCTACTGCTCAACATTCCATATATATCACAGAATAGACATACTCATTACAATCTCGTGCAGATTACGTCTGTTGTATCTTGGGAGAATTTTGAAATAAAATTCTTAAGGAAATCGTTACGACGAGCCTCAGACATATTCCGGTTAGAATTCTATATTCTATCCTTTATTTTGGTTGTACTATTTATTCAAAATAGTATAACGCTGTTGTTGTAATTTATTTACAACAATCATATTGTTATAATAATTAACACAGAATTCCAGTGTAGTGGAAATCTGAGTTATAAACTTGTGCGACGAGTTTATAATTGATTATTCTCTGTTTTGGTATACTAGACGTATAACAGAATAATGAGTAGTGGAAGCTTGAATTGCACTTGTAATGATATCGAGAAAGGAGAAATAAAGAAGAGCTGCTCAGTTTCAGAATTTCTTTGTTAGATTGTTTTTTTTTTAAAAAAAGAAGTTAAATTCATTTGTTGAGATTCTTGATGTGTGCAAGTAGCTTATTCAGTTCATAATATACCGAATTTGTTGGATAGATTGAGATCTTTGAGAAGAGTAATGAGCGGTGGAAGCTTGGTTGCACTAGTAATGATATCGAGCAAGGAGGAATGAAGAAGAGTTGTTCAGTTTCAGGATTTCTTTGTTAGATTAAAAGATTTTTTTATAGTTAAATTCATTTGTTGAGATTCTTGTTGTATGCAATTAGCTTATTCAGTTCATAATTAGATACAGAATTTATTGTTGGTCTAGCTTGCAACTTTTACAAGAATTGTACATTCAGAACAATATCAAACTAGTAACAGACAGAATTGGTGTGGTACAAAAATGCATAAAATGGGCCACCGTAGTTTTAGCTTGTTTTTTTAAAATATTATAATTGTTGGAAAGATGCTAAATATATCACATCATACAACCAGAAGTTTGGACCCTGTCATTTGTATAAAGGAAATGTAAATGAAATATTGGAGTACATGAACAATATTTGAGTGCATGAAAGTTGAGAGTCTACATTATTAAGAACTTATGCTGTACTCTTCATTTGGACAGTGACATGACAAACTTATTCATTTACTTTTGAAATCTGTTGCGTAGCTCAGATTATATTTTATTTTGCAGGGATAAAGATCGTTGTACGGTCTCCAAAGTTCAGTGTAAGTTTATTTTTAGTTTCTAGTATGAAATAGGACATGTACGAAAACTGACATGTATGAATAACTTTGGATATATGTTTTTAAATGATTCAAGTAGATAATTTCATTGGTGAAAATTAAGCACCCACCCTTCTTTTCAACTTTATTAGACAGCAGCCTGTCTTCGAAACTTAATTTCACCAAACACCATTCGGTTTCTTCTTGAAAGGCAAGGATTTGCTTCTCCATTGATTTCCTTCTTCTCGGATTAATAATTTCCCAATGGCAATCTCAAAAGGTTAGAAACTTAGAGATTTTCTATTTATTTTAATTAAGTTGATATTTGATTTCATGTTATGATTTATGAATTCCATAATACTATTATCAGTTTGATTTTGAATGCTAAATTTTGTTTAAATAAGTTTCTCTTTACCTAAAACTCAATGATTAGCGTTTTTTTAACTCAAATCTACTGATAAAATGTAATTACTGCTTCAAATTATTTTGCTGATAATTTTGATAAATTATGGTACATAACTAATATTTTAGATAATTGTTAAGGTTAGTTCAATGATAAATGACATGACGCTCCATGTGATTCTAAGAGTCATGTATTCGAACTCTCTAAATATCAAAATGAGTTTTCATTAAATAAATTAGAACTCATATTCTAAAAATAAAAAATTAGATAATTAATTCAGTTTATTCCTTTCAAATATTAACTTTAAACTCATTAAATAAATTAGCACTCATATTCTAAAAATAAAAAATTAGATAATTAATTCAGTTTATTCCTTTCAAATATTAACTTTTGGTGTTCGGATGATTTTAATAATTTCAATTTTGTTCTATGTAGACACTACAAGGATATTTCTGTTTAGCGTCGGCATATAGCCGACTCCGGCCGACTCCGGCCGAATCGGACCGTCGCTAAATGTCGACGCTAAACAGGTCGTCGCCAAGTGAAATGGCGACGGCAAAAGCGACGGCAACGTCTCTATATTTAGCGTCGGTCGGCTAGCCGACTCCGGCCGACACTAAATATAGTCCACGTGTAAAAAAACTGGGTGACCAATAGGTCGTCCTTAGCCGACGCTAGCCGACTCAATCTGGGTAAAATTTTCCTGCATTTCCAGCACCCCTTTCTCTCATCCATCCACACAATCATATATATTCCACAAATATACTACACCAAACAACAATATACATCAAAAATATGTCCAACCAAGAACCACAAAACATCAATATACATCTCCAAACGTCCATACATCTCCCAACGTTCATCATCACAAAAATCCATAATATTTACAAAATTCAACCAAATGTTCATAAAAAAACATATATAAAAACATGCTACCACTCACCCCAACCATCATCAGCGCCAGATCCCTGTGATGGCGGCATATTCGTCCCGTGCTCTACCAAGTAAGCAGCAATCGCCTCGTCTAGTTGCTGCTTCAATCCAGTCTTCCTCCAATCGTTCAACTCGACGACTTGTGCTTGCAAGGCCGCTATTGTTTCTTCAGCCTGTTGCTTATTGTACGCGGCTTGCGTCGCGGCCTGTATATTAATAAATTCATAGTTATAGTTTATACGTAATATTTATTAAAATTTATAAACTGGTTAATGAATTAATTAAATTCAATAAATATTACCGCTTGATTGCCATATCCATACTGTCTATTTCTGGTCGGCGGGTCGGTAATACGAGCGAATATCTTGTCTGTCTCCTCAACGGTCAACTGCTCCCTGCCAGACTCTGCAAGCACGCGAGCAATCTTCTGATCGCATCTGTCATGTGTTTAGAAATATAATTTTGAGAAGATGAATATTAAATTTAATGTACTGTTAAATAAGAGGAAAAATTTATAGTCTTTACCCGAATATTCGCTGATTTGGAGTCTGACCATTCATATGTTACGTTGCCATGTTCATCTGTATGCTCGACGGCGTGTGTTCGGGTGAAGACGTCCAAATGAGACGGTGCAACACCACCTCTCTCCCTCGTCTGAAATTAAATATGATTAAAGAATCTATATAAGTAAATTACAAATAACAATTTTTATATTTACCATTTCTTCTCTATATTGCTGAAAAGACTTGGATCCATCGCGGTGTGTTGCAGGATTCCTAATCCTGTTTGCGGAGTTCCTCGATGCTACCGCCTGTATAATTTAACTATTATATAAATATTTAAACGAATTATAATTACAGACATATGGAAGTAGAAAATTTACCTTCGCGGCTTCGCTTTCCCAATATTACAGAAACCGCGCATACAGATTTTCACTCATCCAGTTTGGCTTTTAACCGGCTTCTTTTATCTTGGAGAGCGTACCTCTATAGTTTTTCCTCATCTTTCTCTCCAAGTGCGTCCTGAACGTCCCGAGATCTTCGGGATCCACAATAAGACGCCTGCATGTTGAAATTTAAATGAATTATATAAATTGCATATTAATTTTCAAAGATCAAATATGTCAATCTCAAATTAATTAGAATTTTGTACTTACCTGGAGGTCAGCCCATATGGCATCTTTGATATAAAGTGGGATACTATTCCAGTGCTCCCACAAGTCTGTCATCCTACTACGGTAGCTATTTCGAGACACAGCTAGAATGGGCTCGGATGGCTGTAAATCAAAACCCCTGAATACATTTTGATATTGTCAGTTAATAAATCATAAATATACTAGTAGCATGCACTAAATAATATAATGAAGTTGCAGTAAATTAAATACTTACCCTTCATCGGTCTTCGACACTAGGTATGCTCTCTGGCGATGATCGGCCATACCACTACTACCCTCCCAATGATCATGGCCTCGTGAACCTTGGGACCGCCTGCTGTGTGATATAATATCTTCTTGAAACATGCATATATATATATATATATCATTTCATATAATGAAAAAACATATATCATTTCATAATTAGAAAACATGCCTGATTAATAATCACATACATATAGCTCATAGCAGAATAATAAAAGAATAATACAACAAATGATATGAATTTTCATTACATTAACATAGGTTCTAGAATTAACATAATATAACAAACGATACAAATTTCCATCTTATATACATTACATCATCACTAATTAATAATCAATCTTCGTCGTTTTCTGATTCTGACTCGGTCTCGCACTCTATATCGTCATTTCCCTCTAAAGTCTCAAATGCTTCTATTAGAATATTTGATTCATCGTTCAAAGGCCCTATATCAGCATGATCATCAGTTATTATTAATTCATTATTTGGCTCAAGATCTGCTTGATAAGTTGCTTCGTCTGGAATATTATTTCCGTCAAGTGTAAATCTTGCCTTTGTTTTAAAAACAGCCGACCAGACTGCTTTATCTCATTTTAGTGATGGATAGGGAGCAAAATAAACCTGTAATGCTTGTTTGGCTAACACGAAAGGATCATACTTTGAGTAACGTGAGTTATGGTTTATTTCAATAAGTTTATAGTCTTTGTGCACGTTGATACCAAAGCCCGGAACATTGCTAAACCAACTGCATCTGAATAAAATACTTTTTCTACAGATTGGACAGAATATGTCAATTCCAAAATCTGTGTTAAGACGCCGTAAAAATCTTTTATATGTTCATCTGGATCATCAGTCCTTTTGACAAATACACCGCTGTTATAAGTCATTTTTTCAGCACCGTATTCCTTGGTGTTGAATTTAAATCCATTCACGAAGAATATTGGATAAGTGTTGACATTTCTTTTTAGTCCTATCGCAAGACGTTTCAATCCTTCATCACCGACACAATTTCTTTGATCATAAACGTACTTCGTAAACCAGTTAGCAAATTCTTTGCTGAGATCACCAAGTGGATGTTCTGATTCGTAAATACTGCAAATAAATGTATACGTATATTAAGTGCAAATTCAATTTAAATTGGGTAACTCATAAATAATGCAAATATGTACTATTATAGAGAATTATCATTCAATATTTACCTAATAAATGGTGCAACTTCCGCACAATTAAGAAGAACGTATGTGTGTGCTATATGGTAATCTCTATCGTCTAACCATATTTCCACACATTTTCCAGCAGCTCGGCCATTCTGTCTAAAAATAGAAAACATTGATTCAGAACAATCTTGTTCAACGGCTTCATCATTACGCGAAACACTTGCAAATGATAAGTTCACATGGTCACTGAAATAGTGAGAGAAAAAGAATGAAGCTTCTTCTTTGATATATGATTTGCAAATCGAACCTTCAACTCGTGCTTTTTGTCTAACTTTTTTTTGGAGATGATTCAAGTACCTATTACAAAATTTATTCGATTAAAATTTACTTACATCAAATTCAAATTTTAATTATTATTTCAAATATTCATAATTACCTCTCGAATGGATACATCCATCCATATTGTACAGGACCTCGAAGAAGTGCTTCATATGGAAGATGAACAGGTAAATGCTCCATTACATTAAATAATCCTGGAGGAAATATTTTCTCAAGTTTGCAGAGCAGTATAGGGATGTCATTTTCAAGTTTACGAATACGCTCAACTTTTAACGTGGTCGAACAAAGCTCTTTATAAAACAGACTTAATTCTGTTATAGCACTCCACACTTTTACGAGCAATAGTTCTTTGAAAACAACGGGTAAGAAATTTTCCATCATGACATGGCATTCGTGACTTTTCATCCCACTCAATTTATTGTTTTTTAAGTCAACACATCTACGGAGATTTGAAGAAATCCCATCAGGACATCTCAGCCCTTCAATCCACTTCAACACAAGTTTTACTTGATTGTTGTCTAGCTCATAGCATGCTTTGGGGTTTTTTACTATCGTTAGGGTTTATATGAAGTTCGGGACGTTTACAATATTGTTCTATATCACGTCTTGAATTGAGATCGTCCTTAGTTTTACCCTTGACATTCAAAACTGTATTAAACACATTATCAAACACGTTTTTCTCATTGTGCATCACATCAATATTATGTCGTAGTAAGAGATGCTTCCAATAAGGTAACTCCCAAAATATACTTTGTTTGCACCAATTATGCCAGTTCGATTTACCTGGAATTTCAGTCTGTACTCCAGTTTCATGTATCTTCGGATATTCTTTAACTAGTTCATATAATTCTTCACCTGATAAAGTCGTTGGTCGTTGTCTGTTATCTTCTCTATTTACTACAAAGTTTTTCTTATCTCTTCTAAAAGTATGATTAACATGGAGAAAACATCGATGACAATCAAACCATGAAATTTTCCTTCCATGCGTAATGAAAATGCCCGTGTATCTTCCATGCAGTAAGGACAAGCCAGACGACTGGCCGTACTCCAGCCTGAAAGCATTGCGTAAGCTGGAAAATCACCAATAGTCCATAACAAATATGCAAACATACGAAAATTCTTTTTTTTGACACGTCGTATGTATCCACCCCTTCATACCATAATGTTTTCAACTCTTCGATCAATGGCTCTTGATAAACATCGATTCCTTGTGTCGGATCATCAGGACCAGAGACGACAATCGTAAGAAACATATATGGAGTTTTCATACACATCCACGACGGTAAATTATAAGGTGTAACGATAATAGGCCAAGACGAATATTTACTACCAAATTGAGAGAATGGTGAAAATCCATCTGTACATAAACCAAGTCTCACATTACGACTCTCTGCGGCAAACGCAGGATAAGTCTTATCGAAATATTTCCATGCCTCTCCGTCCGATGGATGTATCAAAGTCCCCTCTTCCTGCATTCTCACACTGTGCCATCTCATATGTGATGCTATCGCAGACGACGCATATAACCTTTGAAGTCTGGGAGTGATGGGTAAATAATGCATTCTCTTGTATGGAACTTCCTTTCCTTTTTTTTCTTGGTTTGTATCTTTCCTCATTACATATTCTGCATTTCTTAAGATTAATGTCATCTTTCCAATACAACATACAACCTTTTATACATGTATCTATCTTCTGGTAGGGCAAACCGAAAGCAGACATTAGTTTTTTCACTTTATAATGACTATCACACATCAGATTATTGGGTGGTATATGTCGTTTTGCAGCTTGTACAACTGCTATAAATCCAGCTTCTGTAAAATTGAATTTTGATTTCATAGTAATGTATTCGGCAGTAACTGACAATTATGTTCCGCTACTACAACCTTCCCACAACGGTCTTTTCGCAGAATCCAGTAAATCATAAATTCTTTTCACCCTCTCGATCGGTTCTTCTTCGACATTTACATCATTAACTTGAACAGTAGGGAACATTGACTGTGCTGCATCTTCCACCATATCTACTATTGGATTCGTCGTAACATTATTGTTATTCACCTCAACCTCGAGCACTTTAGAATTAGATGCACCAATTTTTTCTCCATGACGATCCCAGAAAAAATAGTTTGGCACAAAACCGGATTTACACAAATGTACAATAACTAAATCTGGTTCCCGATAATGCAAATGTCGACATTTACGACACGGACAATGAATTTGTGTGCCGCCTTCTTCATTATTAGCTTTAGCGAATTTAACAAATTCATGTACACCATCCTTAAAATGTTTTTTCGTAGAACCTTTCATTCATGTTCGACTTTCATACATTCAGGAACGGTCGAGAAGATAGTTGAACATTTTTCCTAATTTAAAAACATATATATATTAGAAATTTCGACAGCATTTCTTTTCTATTCCTATACGCATATATACTTTGCATCTGAAGTTTTATGTGATTATTATCGTATTTTCTAATCTACCAAAGCCTTTTGGGACTAAAGGCTTTGTTGCTGTCTTACTTTCGTTTAAATTATTTATATTAACTAGAGATAGACTAAAATACCTACATCCAATTATTCCCGACTCACACTTTCATATTTTCAAATTCACACTTTCACACTTTCACACTTTCAAATTCCCAATTCCCAATTCACACTTTCAAATTCTAAATACCTACACCCCAATTATTTCCAATTCACACTTTCAAATTCAACGATTTCATACTAATTAAAAATAACCTAATACACTAAATTAGTAGTGCCTACACCCAATTATCATCACAATAATGTACATTTAAACCTAATTAAACAATTTAATTCGAAATTAGGGTTTAGAAAATTACCAAATTCAAGAAGAAGAAGAGATTCCAGCGAGTTCTAGGCGTCTACGGCGACAACGACGGAGGGTGACGGCTGGAGAGGGTCGGAATCGGTGATAGGGAGGAGTAAAAATCTTTTTTTTTTGGTGAGAAAAGAAAGTGAGGAAGAAGGGTTCGGCTGAGACCTGTATTCGCGACATGGCGTCGGCCTGCATCGGCACATAGGGCGTCGGCTTGCATCGGCCATACATATTTTTTTTTAAATTCTTTTTTTACAACTATTTCGTTTAAAAAATAAAAAACACTACTATATTATAAAATAAAATAAATTTGACATTTATGATTATTAATATTCACCCAATGGCGGGTCGTGATAGGTTAGATTGGTATTTTCAATGATATATGTTCGTGTAATTCGAAAAGTTATCGTTGTTGAAAATCTAACTCGCACGACCAATCGATGCAACTTTTAGTCGATCCGCTATACAAATTCGATAAAGGTGGTTATATGTAACATTTTAAAGAATTAAAATAATTTTTTAAACCGTTGGGTAATCAATTATGAATTTTTAAATGTATTTGGTATAATAAAATTATATAAAATAAATTATGCGGCGTAAAAATAAATACTTTAGATCTTATGTCGATCTAAGGTATTTTGGAGATGTCTCCTGAATATGGTTAAAAAATACACGAATCTGGAGTGTCGATCTTGAATTTCAAATTTATGGCCGTTCGTGGACTTTCGGACAAAAAACCCTTCGTTTGAAGGCCGAACGACCATCAAACGAGACCAAATTTGAACCAGCGATGCTTTGTAGTGTTTTAATCGAATCCGTATGGTTGGATTCGCAAAAAAATCATCAAAAATAAAATTATCCCAGAAATATGTCATTTTGTAGGAGTTAGCTAGTTGACTTATATTATAAGTGTTATACACATCATATCACATAATCAAACCCACTCATTTATATAAAGAAAAAGTATGAATAAAACATTACAATCAATTAAGAAAGTAGAATGCATATGGAGTATATGAAAGTTGAAAGATAGTAAAATGGAATTGGAATTTATTTTCTACTTTTAAAGTCAGTTGCAGGCTTAAGACAATAATCACAAAAATGAAATCTCACAGGTTGAATTCCATTTTAGATCGGATTACCCATATGTTATTCAAAAGTCACTTGAAGTTGCAATTGATAAAATCATTCAATCCATGCTAAAATAAAAATAATACTAAGAAACTTATTTGAAACTTACAATTCAAACTTACTGTTTTCAAAACAAATAGAATTGGAACTAAAGAAGGAAAATAAAAGTTTTGGGGAATTGGAACCAAAGAAGGGAAAAAAAAGTTTTGGGTTAAGATGTAGAATCTCAAGCATCAAAGTTATTTTTAAAATATAGAATCACATATTTAAAATGTTAGTAAAGAGAATTTCTAGCCTTCACCCGACGCTAGATTGGGAATAGGTTGATCATCGTGACCGAGCGTTGGCCTTCACCCGACGCTCACTTCCCCTCCCCCCTTTTTTGTGTTTAATGTGGTTGTTAGTTTCCCAGATTCAGGTTTCTTTGGCTTCTTCATTGATCCGGTTTGTGATCTGGTTGTCTAGTTTCGGGGGCCGGCTTTCTTTTCTTCGCTGGTTCTTTGGTGGTTCTACTTAATTGGTAGTTTGGCTGATTCGGATGGTCTTGCTCTATATTTTTGCTGCTGGATTTTCGATGGTAGCGTCTTTGTTGCTATGCTTGCCACCAACCCCTATCGGTTTCGTCTGTGCAACCAAGATGGGCATCTTATCTACGTCGCATCTTGCTCTCTATCTAGGAGAGAGCTATCTTTGGTTGCGCCTTACAGATTGCTCTCTTTATGATTTGGCTTGGTGGTCTGGCCTTTTCCTTTGGGTCAAGGCGGGTTTGTGATTGTTGGTGGATCGATTGTCCCTTCTCCTACACTTTTTTCGGGTCGATTTGTTGCTGACTGCTATGGTTTTATCTCCTGTATTTTTTGTTTTTTTCTGTTCCGTTGTTGGCTTTCAGCTATTTTTGAGAGGCTTTCTTCCTTCTTTGTTTCTTGTTATTTTGTGAGCACTCGGAGAAAGGCGTTTTTTCTCCTCTTATTTATATATTGTTTTCTTTGGAAAAAAAGGAGAATTTCTAGCCTATATTACCAGAAAGGCTGTAAAACTCGCTAGTTGAAAGCTAGGCAGTCCTAAATTCAAATATTGCTGCACTGGGCCTTGGGCCGAAACTATTGCTATAAATACTTAGTAATCTCTATTGTACAATGTAGCTAATCATTTTCTGTGCAATACAATATCTTTTTCTAATATGGTATCAGAGCAATCTTAAAGCCAAACGGCAAAAAAATAATATAAGATTAGCAATTTCTCCTCAGTTAAATTTCATCATCGGAGAGTCATATCTTTTCCGATTCCAACATCATCACCAACTTAGCCAATTCATTGTGCCACGCCTAGCAAGAATCTGAACAACTTCAGATTCTTAACTGGCTGCAACAATTCTTGGTCATTCTCTCAGATCTGAATCATCATTGAGTTCCTATCCCTCATTCCTGAATCAGTGCCTCGCCAATATCATTTGGCTGCATCACACATTCAAGAAAACCAGATTAGCAAATCGCCAAGATGTCTGATAAAGAAACAGGAGATGAAAGATCATCAACCACTTCAAGAAATGATAAAAGCCAAACAGTTGCATCAGATACTGGACTGATCAAACCCAAGAGTCAGATCATCAGCATCCCACTTGATGAAGACAATTACATACTCTGGAAATACCAGATCGAAACAGCCCTGAAGGGATATGGTCTCCAAGACTATGTCAAAGGGAAGATAGCCGTACCACCTGCTGTCATAGAGGAAGATAATGGAACGACTGTTAGCAACCCAGAATACTTGAAACATTTAAAACAAGACAACTTACTGTCGTCATGGTTACTGTCATCCATCAGCTCAAGTCTATTGTCACAAATTGTTGGATGCAACTCCTCACATGAAATTTGGTCATCAATAGAACAGATATTCAGTTCACAGTCAGCCGCAAGAATCATGCATTTTAAAAGACAATTACAAAATTCAAGAAAAGGAGACATGCCTATGAGAGAATATCTTGCAAAGATCAAAAATTTGTGTGACAGACTTAATGCAATTGGTCACAAAGTCTCTGAAAACGAGCAAGTTCTCACCATAACTAATGGACTTGATGATGAATATGAATCAGTGGTCACTTTCATAGCATCACAACAAACTCTACCAAATTTACAGTTTGTTCAATCTGCTTTGCTTGCTCATGAAGGCAGAATTGAACAAAGAAAGGCCATACAGAATGAACTCTCAATAAACTATGCCAGCAGTTCAAGAAACAAAGCACAACAGGGCAACACAGCAAATCAAGAAAACAAACAAAATGGTCAGAGAAATAATTACACACAAAGAGGAAGGGGTAGAGGAAGATGGAACAACAACAACAGAGTAAAATGCCAAATATGTGAAAGATTTGGTCATATAGCTAGCAAGTGTTACTTCAGGTTCAATAAAGAATTCACTGTTACGCAGCAAAGTCAAGGAAATCCCAACATCAATGTGACTCAACTGGAACAACAGCAAAGAAACAAGAATGAAGATTCAAGAACTCAGTCAACCATCTCAGATGAAACCAGACTAGACAACACAAACCTGGATGACTGGTACCCAGACTCAGGTGCAACCAATCATGTGACAAGTAACCTTCAAAATCTCAATTTAGGCAACAAAAGCTACACAGGTATGCAATCTATATATTTAGGTAATGGTGAAACTACAAGTATATCTCATGTTGGCACAGGAACCATCCAAGGTAAAAGAGAATTATACTTAAACAATTTACTGAGAGTTCCTGAGATTAAGAAAAATCTAATCAGTGTATCTCAATTTGCTAATGACAATAAAGTATACTTTGAGTTTCACCCAACCTTCTGTCTAGTTAGAGATTTACTAAGTAAAGATATATTGTTGCAGGGTAGTTTGAGTAAGGGGCTATACAAATTTAGTGCTGTGAAGAAATCTGAATCCTCAGTGAAGAAATATTGGTGCAACACTGTTCACACCAGTATTCAAAATGACAGAAATATTTTAGATCATTGGCATTGTAAACTAGGGCATCCTAGTATGAAAATTGTAAAAAGATTTCTGATGGATAATAAAATTTCTTTTCAAAATAGTAGCTCTTATGATATATGCACACACTGTCAATTAGGAAAAAGCCACAAATTACCTTTTGGCAATTCTGAAACTACATATAAAAATCCTCTTGAGTTAATTGCTGCAGATCTATGGGGACCAGCCCCACTAAATTCCACACAAGGATACAGGTACTACTTATCTTTTGTTGATGCATATAGTAGATACACATGGATATTCTTTTTGAAATCAAAATCTGAAACTTATGATGTTCTAATCCAATTCATTTCTTTAGCTGAAAAACAGTTTAATTATAAGGTAAAGATTATACAAACTGATGGAGGGGCTGAATTTTATCCACTTAAAAAATATTTTCAAAACAGGGGTATATTACACAGGATAACTTGTCCTTATACATCTGAGCAAAATGGACTTGTTAAAAGGAAACATAGACACATAGTCGACACTGGCCTAACACTATTATCTCAAGGGTCTTTACCACTAAAATATTGGCAAGATGCATTCACAACAGTTGTTTATCTTATAAACAGGATGCCAAGTAAAGTGATCAACTATAAATGTCCATATGAAAAATTATTTAGTGTTAAACCTGACTATGATACATTAAAAACATTTGGATGCTTATGCTTCTCCTGTCTCAGGCCTTACAACAAAAACAAACTGAATCTAAGATCAAGTCCTTGTACATTCTTAGGGTATGCTACAAATCAAAAAGGATACAAATGTCTTGACAAAAGTGGTAGGATCTACACATCAAGACATGTCATGTTTAATGAAAATAATTTTCCTTTTGCAGTCAAAAATCTGACAAATGGCAACACTACAACAAGTCAATGCACCAGTCATACCAGAATCCACTTACCAACTATACCAGAATTGACCATTCACAAAGAACAGAAAAGCAATGGAAAACCTGAAAGTTTACAATCTACTGCAGAAACAGAATCTGATTGCAATACTAACAACACACATGAATGGCCAACACAAGAGCTTGAAGAAAACAATGAAGCACAAACATCTGATGTGCCAACATCTAGTAATAATGTACCAATAGGTACAGAAAGTACAGAAGAAACTGGACATCATATGGTGACAAGGTCGAAAAGTGGAATATTTAAACCGAAAATATACAATACAAGTACTGAAATCATAGAACCAGTCTCATATGAACAAGCAGTTAAAGACAAAGGATGGAGAGATGCCATGAAGGATGAATATGAAGCATTAATTAAAAATCAAACATGGGACCTTGTGTCAACTCCAAAGGACAAAAACATAGTTGGATGTAAATGGACCTATAGGATCAAAAAAGATGCAAGTGGAAAAATAACCAGGCTAAAAGCAAGGTTGGTCGCAAAAGGCTACTCCCAACAATTTGGTTTTGATTTTAATGAAGTGTTTTCTCCTGTTGTTAAACCTACTACCATCAGAATTATACTTAACATAGCATTAAACAATCAGTGGAAAATTAGACAGCTGGATGTTCACAATGCTTTTCTTAATGGAGACTTACAGGAAGAAGTATATATGCATCAACCAAAAGGTTTTATAACAGAAGGAAATGAAGATAAAGTCTGCAGATTACATAAAGCCATTTATGGTCTCAAGCAAGCATCACGAGCTTGGTATGAGAAGCTCAAGGCGACACTAAGCAAATTGGGGTTCAATCCAACTAAGACAGACAACTCATTATACATCAAAATCATCAATCATGAAGCCATATATATATTGGTGTATGTTGATGACATTCTCATCACTAGGAGCAATGAGAATGACATCATTAAGGTCATACAGTTATTAGACCAAAATTTTGCTATCAAAGATCTGGGAGCACTCGATTATTTCCTTGGGATTAAAATCAGAAGACCATCACAAACAGAAATGTTTTTATCTCAAAGACAATATGCCTCAGAAATACTGGTTCGTGCTAACATGGATCAGGCCAAGCCTCTACCCACACCTATGGTCAGTAACCTACAACTATCCAAGGACAAAGGGGAACCTATCAACAATGTCAAGCAATATTGAAGCATAGTTGGAGCTCTACAATACTTGACTATTACCAGACCAGATTTATGCTTCAGCGTGAACAAGGTTTGCCAATTTATGCAAAATCCCCTAGACAGCCACTGGAGGGCCGTTAAGCGAATCTTAAGGTATATAAAAGGGACACAAGACTATGGTATACTTTTAACCCAAAATAAGGAGGTAAATATACAAGCTTACAGCGATGCCGACTGGGCCAGTGACGCAGATGACAGACGATCCACTTCAGGCTACTGCATCTATGTAGGTGGCAACCCAGTCTCCTGGTGCACCAAAAAGCAATCAACCATATCTCGTTCAAGCACTGAAGCCGAATACAGATCAGTGGCAAGCACAGCTGCAGAAATAACATGGCTTGAAGCCCTAATTCATGAATTAGGGCTCGAACAAAAAGAGAAGCCACTGATTTGGTGTGATAATATGAGCACCATCTCCCTATCACTGAATCCGATCCAACACTCTCGCACCAAACACATGGAAATTGATTTATTCTTTGTTCGTGAAAGAACAGCAACGAGAAGACTAGAGATTAGGCATGTTTCCTCTTTTTATCAACGCGCTGATATTCTCACAAAGCCATTATCTTTTAAGAACTTTGCGAGATTAAGAGGAGATGAAAATTATTGATGGAAGCAGACTCCATGGCGGCGAGAGCAAGAGAAGTGAAAACCCTAGCTCAAATTGAGACCGGGTATTGTGAATAAGGGTTAAGTGTGTTTCTTATTTATCCATCACCAAGATATCTCTCAATCTCAGCCATCAGATCCAACGGTCAAGATTATATGTTATCACTTAGAGAGGATTGCTGCACTGGGCCTTGGGCCGAAACTATTGCTATAAATACTTTGTAATCTCTATTGTACAATGTAGCTAATCATTTTCTGTGCAATACAATATCTTTTTCTAATAATAGGCGTTCATGACAAAACAAATCAATTTTGATAAATTTTTAGATATCATACCGACATAAATTCTATCCTAAATTCTAAAATGTTCAGTTGGATTTTTTTAATCTTAGTTATAAGCATATATTTTTTGCATGGTTGTGAATTGTAAAATATAATTTATCAAAAATAACATGATACACAAATTAATGACTGAAATTAGCTTAACACATGAGAACAAGGAAAATGGGACAAAGGAAGTGATAGATATAGTTTGTCTAACATAAAAACAAATCCACAGTAATAATATGTCTCTTCCTTTTCAAAAAATAGTTAAATAAAGTGGACAAAGAAAAATTCGGGCTTTTCTTTGACGTAAGTACATGCGAAATCATGGAATATATGACTGCTATCTATGGGTGAGCAACAATGACAAGCAATTTGAGCCAACTAACCAGTGACGAAGAAAAGAGCATTGAATTTGCATAGTAAAATCAAAATATTGAAACTGGAACAACAAGAGTCATAATATTTAAAAACAGTGCCCAAGTTTCTTCCCATACAAAAGCCATATAAATAAGATGGTTGCAGAACAGATTCTTAATCAAAATGCGCAACGCAAATTGCAAAGTGTTAGAATCAATTTGACTAGTGATTTGTCATTTTTGAAATAAATACGTAGCTTGGGAATGAATATTTTTCAAATTGAGACTAAATTCAAGAATGTTGTTGATATATTTGGTAATAAAATTATCCATACGGAATTTAATTGGCACATTTATTTAAAGCTGATGCTATATCTAGATAGCTCATGACAACAAAAGAGGTTTGATCCTGATCTGGTGATCAACTTGTCTTGACTGATAAGTGAATGTGGTGGACTTGCAGTTGTCAACGTATACATGCACATGTAACTTTTAATCATGCTACATTAATTCTTTATATAAACATTTAAAGTAATAGATGTAAGGTAAATTTAGCATCTGCAAACGTCCAAACCCAATTATTGTAATGATCTATGCTCTCTTTGTATGTGCGTATTTTTTATTCTGTCTTTTTAAAGTAAGCATTGTATAGCAGCTTGCAATAAACTTTGTTATTTTGCTCAAACTATCCTAAAAATATCGATTTCACATCTCCTTTTCAAGATTACTTGTAATATATGAAATGGCTTCAAAATGCCAAACATCGTACATACTGTGTCAAGATTTTCAACGCATGATCAACGTTACATATACTCATCCGAATCTGGTATAGATTGAGATGCATGAAATAAGTCATAGAATGTGGGCAAGATTTGTAGTTTATTGAAGCATGCATGCATGCATGACAAAACAACGATAACAAAGGCAAGGAGAATGGACAAGAAGAAGAGATATAGACACATCAATACTGTACTTATGACCATAAGCGCACAATTTCTAAATTGTCGACCTACTTGGTCTTCCACCAAGGTAGTAACGTACAAAAACAATGTTACACATATACATGAACAGCCTTATCCTGTTGAAAAACGAAAAGGAATCCTGGAAAACACAGGAGAGGTGTACTCTGTAGCAAAAGAAAACCAACATTTTTATGAATTATAGGAGTACTACGCTTCTCAAATGGTTACTTCAAAGGTTAGTTCAGTTGTAAAAGCTACGCAGTCTGAGAAAAAATATATATAAAAACTAAGCAGCCATATTGGACCTAAATTTAGGTACCGTTCGGCAAAAGAAAATGGCCCATTACCGTTTCCCATGCGTTGGACTCGTCCGATGCATCGGATGGGTCGGACCAAATGGCCCGTTTTGTAAACGCTTAAATTTAGCGTGTTGGTTGTTTAAATGACGTCCGTTTGAAACGCGGTTTTTTGTTTTACGGTCTATCAAAATGCTATATATTATGAAATTGGTTTGAATTAAAACTAAGCAATTCCAAATTTTACAATTTAATTAATTAATTAATTAATTTTTGCTCATTATAGATACATATTATTCATTAAAAAACAAACAAATAATTAACTATAAATCTTTATTTTAAAGTATACATTTTAAATATTCCACTTAGATTCTCCGCTAGCAGCACACAAAAGTATCATTCATTCAACCAACTTCTCATTCAAATACTCCGCATAAATGCACTGTTATTATTCGCTGACAACGAACCCTTATTATTTACAGGTTACGGTCCAAGAAATGCTTTTGGTGTAATATAGAAGGAAATGTTGGTAATAAATTTTGTCATGTATTTTATCAAATATAATATTTCAATATCAAAACGAATATTTTAGATATTTTTCTATATGGAGAAATCTAGATTAATAAACTAAAAAATACAATTGTGAATTATTATTATTATTATTATTTTGAAGGTGATATTCTTTTTGAACTTCAACTTTCTTTAAAATAAAAAAAATAAAAATAAAAATAAAGATACTTGATTATGCATAATTAGGAAGTTTTAAAAGCATTTCAACATTTCGCAAGTTTAAAGATACGAATTTAAATTTTATTTTTATCTATTGACGACGTTTAAAAATACCGTGATTTAAAAGTGAAAATGGATCTATAAACGCATTTCTGAAAGAAAAAAAATTGTTAGTTTGTTTTCAGGTTTCCTGACATATAAAATGTATTAAATGGGTGTGCATATTTCCATATTAATTAGTGTGGTGGAGACTCGCTTTATGATTAATTAGAACGATAAGGACCTGTTGAATGTATATATTGACATGGGCTTTCAATGCATTCAAAATATTATTAGGAATATATTGTTCAATCTCAGTCTCTAGTATCTTCTAATTCTAATGCATTTTACACAAGCCAGAACTATCCTTCAAACCTATCTTTAACTGCACATTTGTGGAGACGGACGATTTCATACAGCTCCAATTGTTATGCATAATTACGCACAAACGGGCAAGGTTTGGCTTGGGTATTTTACAGTCAGGACCCTGGCCCGGTTACCATAATCAAAACCTGAACCCAACCCAAATTTGCTGGACATTTCAAATCCAATACCAAAAGCAAGGCCCACTGCGGGCTTTCAACCTCTCTAGGTAATGCATGTATACCTAACACATAGTATTTATATTAAAATCATACTGTAAACTCTCAATTTTTGTAAGAAATTATAAACAAACAATTTTAAGATACAAATTGGCGAGGGATGAAACCAATGTCACAATAAAAGTATGTAAAATATCTAAATACAAACAAACAAAATGGTAACAAATAACAAACGCACTCGTGTTTTGGTACTATGGAGAATTAATAATCAGGTCGTATCGAAACTGTTTCGAATTTGATGATACCGTACCCGACCGTAATAGTAATTGGATAGGGCACGGATCGGATCGAGGTAGTTAAAACTAAAGGAAAATTTTAACATACATCTTTACAATTATAAAAAAATAGCATTATGCCTCTTTCAATTTTCTTTTATAAATTACATCATTTCTTTAAAAAAACGTGAAATTTACGGAGATATTTGAGTACTTTTACTAATTTTAACATGCGCTCTTAGGATATACGTTCATAACTCATAACCGACGTAATACACGTCGAAACGGACGCTTTTAAATTTGAAAACAAGAGAAATTAAAAGGAAGAAAATTATAAAAAGATGGATGTAAAAAAAGAGTACGTGTCCCAAATTTCCACTAAACTATATCGTATCCGCATTAACAATAAGGTTAAGGGTCAAAATCTGTAACACTGACATGCCTATACACAATGTTTACCTTAAGTGTAGTTACATAATATTTATACTTTACCTCTACGAAAAGCAAAACATACAAAATAATTAATATGCTCCTATAAACCGAGTGACTGCAAGTAAGAAAACCATTTGTGGACTTTGTACAGTCTACTATACGATAATTTTCAGCAATGAAAAGCAGCGTGCAATTATAATTTCAGACTCAAACTACAATGTACCTAAGCACAATATTCTGCCCAGACGCTTCCTTCTCCTCTTTCACCTTTTATATATATTTTAGAAACAGTTCCTTTGCATCGCGATATTGTTTCTCCCTGTTTTTTTCCACTTTTCTCGACATTAGTTATTCTATCACAAACAAATAATTTTTTTTTTACAAATAACCAGGTTTTTTAGCAACGGGATATGAGATTGAAAATTTATTGGTTGGGAAGACATGCACCACAAGATACTAGAAATTACCGAAAAACATTAGAAAGTTCATTCGGTAGAAAAAACTGAAGTATATTCTCTCTACTGTTCTACACGACGTGGTAATGGCGAAATCAAAATTGACCAAGGATGCTCCCTCCGAATCGCAAGGCCCAACACATCAAACACACGACCAAAGTAAGCTTCTGTAATCCTTGAATTGACTAATTCTCCTTCCTTATTGTTTGATTAAACACGATTGCTCGAATTCGATTAGAATGATTTTCTGTTTAGTTGATTTAGGGTTAACTAGTACAACCGCACAACGGTGGAGAAACCGACCGTAGGTTGTATAATATTCAAAAAATAGATATGTTGTAATTTTCATTAATTTTGATTAAACATAAACTAATAATCTATATAATAAAATTCCTCTTACTTAACGAAAAGACAAAGAATGGATCAGATTTAATTAGACAAAAGATATCAGACGGTTGTCCGTAGTCCACCTATTCAGAATTAACTTTTGTAATCGTTTTCTCACGTCGTTAATTCCCTCACCTTCTTCAGTTTTAACTGCCAACTCCACACTTTACCCACTTACCCAACTTCATTCAAACGCACTTCACGTTCGTTAGGTGGTCTCCCACTTATCCATCCCCTACTTATGATTGATATTCACCAACTCAATCGGGAACCTATACCTCGAATTCACTTCTTCTTATCAAATTGGAGTCTACGATCGATGTACAATTACTTTCTTCTGCTCAAACAAATTCAGTTCTTCCTCTATTGAGATTCCTTCGTAAAATCTTCCACTAGATGTTATGTGCTCAACATCGCACTAAACCAGAGAACTCCCGCTTGAACTTGCTTTTTCGTAGGATTTTTCAACTGCTAAGATACTTGCGTAAGGAATATCCATGCTGTCAATAGATGATGTGATGAATTAGACCTAATGATTTTTAATCTGCTCAATTCTTACTTGGTAGTTGTGATCCTTATTCTTTGTGTGTGGATGTTAGCTGCCTTGATTGAGATGCACTGAAATGTTGTTTGTTTAATCAGATTTGCTATGAATTAGTGACCACGGAATTTTAATATCCATTCTTCCATTAAAAGAAGATTCTATGAGTAGTTGAAGTGAGATTCATGAATTGTGTTCTATCTTTGTTTTGATCGAAAAGTGAAAAGTTACTATCGTTCATCTTTGTTTAGGTTCTCTTTTTAAAAAAAGTGGACATGCACAAAAGCTGTTTGCAAAAATGGAACTTTAACCTTTAGATTCCATACCATTGTAACTGATTATCCATGTATCACGTATATTCTGCTTTGTTATTTCTTAAACATTATTATATTTTGATTTTGTAATCTACAATGAAAAAGTTCAGTCAATCTGTGTGTGTGTATTCTATATTACTGTCATTTTGGAGAACATAACAGTTGTTACTAACTAGCCAGTTATTTATAATATTGAAAATCGAATCTGACATGTTTGACAATTAAATGCCTTAGCGAGATGACCTTTTATTATTTTTTCGTATGACCTATGAATATACAATGATACATTTTCTAATGAAAAATCTGAATTGTTTCGACAACCAGACATGCTAGATAAATTGGTAAGAATAAGAGCTTTAGATGGTCGGGTGATTAACGTGCATGGCACCAGGGTTAATGGCATCTTAGCAATGTCTCTGAGCTTTAGGTTAGTTACTTCTAACCTGCTAAACTTTTTGTCTTTTTATCCTGTTTACATTAATGCATTATATTGCTTTGTGTTTATTGTTATAACTAATCGTATTCTATTTATTTATTTATTTGCTATGTAAGTAGGAGCAACCAATAAATTTTCATTTGTTCTGGTGTACTTTCTTTCATTTACCTTTTATTTTGTGATTATATTTTATAAAGCATGGTTGTTATTACTGCTAAGTTAATAATTTAATTTCTTTATTGTTGTCAATTTTCACTCCTTTGATTGATACTTTCTGTTTGGGTGTTCTACCGTGTTGGTGTTTGTGCATTATGGACGGTGAACATTTTTATGGTTTGCAAACTAAGGTAGTTTGTAGTTATCTTTTATATGTTCACTATTGAAATTGAGGAGGGTAAAGTATACAAACATATAACATGAATTCAATTAATAGTTCACAAAAGTGCATCTTAAAATGATTTTCATTTGGTATTTCTTACCCTTATTGCGTACTAATCTACAGATTTCTGAATAGAAGATTAATTTTCTAAAAGCGAAAGATTCAAACGTTCAACCAACCAATATATTAATCACTTCCAGCACACAAGATAAGTAGACTTGGGTAACATTGATATCCAACATCTTATATTACAACACAAACATCAACTTTGATGGTATAAAACCACGTAGAGAATGAAATAGAAATATGCTCAACCCTAATGATGTTTGACTTTAAAGTAAAATGTGAATTGCCTGCTAAGAGCAACTTCAATCCAAAACATTAAAATGAAACATCAAAACACTCATTTGGTTACTCCTATACTGCTTTGATTATTAAAATGATTTCTCAAATATGAATATGTTTCAACCTAAATAATCAAAAAAGTTAACGTCTAAACCAACAAAACCTATACCCTTCCTGGGCTTTCGGTCGGTTCACGTTTGATTGGAAAATAACGCTTAACTTACATATATCTTTGTGTTATAAGTTATGAGCGGAAGCAGGGGATTTGTAACAATTGTTTTTAAAGTTTAAATTAATTATCCAACCATTTTGAAAACTTATTTCAATATATTATATTCTATAGCCTGAAAGAAATTTAGGCATTTCAATATATTGTTATATTCTATAATTAAGGTATTTTTCCTCCTTTTTAGCCTAATTAAATTTTTGTCTCTATTTGTCATTTCTGACCTCCTTTCTTTTGGCCCAGTAGCACATTTCTATTTCTTTACATTTTTGGTATTAATCAATTTAAGCACCTACTTGATGCTTCATTTGTTGATTCCGTTGGAGTTACTCTAATACATGGTTTTCATTTTAAACTAATTTTTCATAATATTTAATGGTAGATGATAAAGTTGACTTACACATTTTAACAGATAATGAATTCGAAAAACTGTACTCTATCAATTTCACTCAAAATGTAACTTTGAAAGAATGTTCAAAATGAGCAGATTAGTGTATATATTAGTTTGTGTGTGTATGCGTGTATGTGTATATGCACGCGCATTAGGTTCGTAGATAATATTTTCTTTTAATTATTAACATTTATGACTGATTTATATTCTAATTTATGTCTTTATTTTTTTACAAATAAAAATTTCATAACAACGAACAAACTCTGCATTTGTGCAACATATAAATAAATTGTATAATAACAAGATAATCACATCCGTGCCATCGGCACGGGCTTTGTACTAGTAATATTGAACAAAAAATTATTGGTGTTATCGAAAAAAGGTTTAAATACAACCAAGACAATGTAAGTTAGAAAACATACTAACACCACGAAAAGAGGAAAAAAGTGCAAATGGTACATACTAACAAGGCTATTCAGCGTCAAACTTTGTACTAACAATAAAGTTTGTTAATGATCTCGAAAGTTGTTAAATTTTGACGACACTATATGGAGAATTATAGAAGTCGGAAGTAGCTTCGTAACGGAGAAAACGGTTCGCAAATCGGGGTTCGGATGTGGAAGTTATAAGGGAAAAGGTGAAGTGGGCTGAATTGATAGGGTCAGATGTCTGAGGAAAATGGTCATACATCTGGCACTTCAGCAAATCTGCATCAGACCTGTTCCAGAGAATAAGATCAGACGTCTGAGTCAGTGTAGAATTGATTCCATAGGCTTTAGTCAGACGTTTGACCAAATGGTCAGACGTCTGAGCTGAAGCGAAACTTTTCAGTAACTAAAGTCAGACGTCTGACCACTTTGGTCAGACGTCTGAGGCGACTTCCGTCTGTTTTTCACATGTGGACTTGGCGTGAAGATTTGTGATATCTACTGGGGCAATTTCGAAACATTGCCTAGGGTTTCTATTCTCCTATATAAGCTAGCTTCCGGTTCCAAATCTGGTGTGTGTGCAAGTGACTGCAAGAGATTTGCCTCTACAAATTAGGGTTTATCAAAACCTAATTTTCTTCAATTCTCTTCTCCACAAATGAATTTCTAATTAGAACTTTGATCATTGTAATCAATCTCTTGTACTCTTCTCATCAATATTAATAAAAGCTCTCTCTTAAAGTGGATGTATACTAACACAACGTTGGTGGAACCACTATAAATCTCTGTGTGATTTATTTTTCATTATTACTTTGATTTCTGAATTGCTCGTTTCAGATTGTGACTGTTTTTGGATTGATTGAGATTGGAATTGAGTTATTGATTGGTTGTTTTTACACTTCTTACACTACGCCATAGATGGCCTATTGCAACGAAAATACAAGATGTTGCTAGCTACAATGTAACGATAGCTATGCTGATTTTTGTCTATTACAACATTAGCTTCGGGATGTTAGCATAGATATCAACACTATGTTGCAGTAGCTATAGACTTATAAAAATATTATAAAAAATGAGTGCGGGCTAAAAAAATGCGGGCTGAAATAATTTTTAACGCGGGAAGCAAAAACAAAGCGGTAAAAGTTTACAAAATATTCTAGGGTTTCCCTCAAACACTTAACAAAATACGTACTCCCAAAATCCAATGCCAACCCAAAATCAACTGCCGACCTCAATGCTCCCAAACATAAAAAGCCATGGCGACCAGAGCAACGACCTACGGCACGATTCCGACCTCAACCCCATCCACCGATAACTCCCCACTCCCCTTCCTCACCACCGCCAAATCCCATGCCGCCGCCTCCCTCACCACCCGGCGGCCATGGAACCACCTCTTCAACCCTCACTCCTTCTCCCTTCTCCGCTCGATTTCCTGCGGGATGATCCTCTGGTGATCGTTGGGAGGCAGATCGGGGACGGGGTTGTGGTGATTGTGCTTTCGGTGCTGACTTTAGGGTTTTTGATTTTGACGGGGGTGTTGATTAATGTGATTTCGGTGGTTTTGATTGGGGTTGGATTGGTGCTAATTCATGCTGCGGTTAGGGACCTGTATGATTTGGATGGTGTCGAGGGAAGTATAGAAGAAGGTGAGTAGTATAAGGCGGCTGTTGGTGAGGTGGTCCTTATTGATTTTGGTTACTGATTTGGGTGATCTGAGGTACTTATTTCCTCTTGCGTTTTGTGATGTATTTTGTGTTAATGCATGGTGTATGTTTTAGTTGTTTGTTATATTCATTCTGTAAAATTGGGTTTTCCGTGAATGAATCAAAGGTATTTGATTGAATTGAATTTTGGAGATATAGTTTCTCAACTATTGTTGTGCACTGGCAAAATATAAAATCTACTAAATGATTATATATAGTTTCTATTTCAACAGTGGACTCTTCCTTGTCATAACCATCGACTATCATTTCAAACTAAACTCTGATCCGTTCCCTAATTTCATGTTGTCGTTTCACTCAGATCTGCTTACTTGCCTTTGAAAATGACGTTGAACATATCCACATCTCAACCTAGTTCAGTACTAAGGGATAGCAATTTGTACGATCGCTTTCATTGATTTAGGCCCCAACAATTACCATATTCGCCTTTGTAACCACAAACTCCGATTCACCTTAAGGGAGCTAAACATATACCTAGGTTTTGGCATCATGTTCAGAAGGAAAAACAAATTTTGCTTCGCAACCCATTATTTTAGACATTTCTTATGTCTTTTGAAAGTGAGGTCGCATAGGAGATCTGTTTGCCTTCTTTGTCTTGTATTATATAACGTGGGATCCAAAGTTAAAAATAGATTGTTCCATCCCTTCTTCCATTATTGTGGAGTTCCTTTTTACAAGAGAGTTCAACCCAAATATATAATGCTATATTCATGTAGTATTACACGTGTATTTATATAGCATTATATCTAGGTAATGTTATAAGAATATATGCAATTTTGTTGTAAAATGTGTCCTTCAAACTAAAATTGATTTCATGTTTTTCCTTTTGACTAGTTCCCTATTGTTGTAATATATATAACGTTAGGACGATAATTTGAACATGAAACAAAACACAAAATATAATACAATAGTTATTGATCATTGAATCTCATTGTACATGTATTCATATGTGGAGTTGAAAACAATTACCAATCTACCTTGTGTCATCAATTATATCCACCTTCACTTTCAGATCAATTTCGAATTTTCCATGAATGGGAATATCCAATATTAAAAAAATATTTGGAATAGAGAACATAACAACCATACGTGTGTCTGTCCATATAATACACCTAAACTTTCAATAATCGTCTTCTATGTCAAAGTTGCTCTGATACCCATTACTATTTTTGAGGATAAGATGTATTATCCTGAACATAAGGTTGCTACCTGTTATCAAGTGGACATCTAATACTTCTAGTTGAAACTCAGCAAATCCAATAAAAGGAGAAGAAAAGGAAGAAACATGCTGGAAATATTCAACGTGGAACCATGCAAAGATCATTTCCAGTTGGGTTTCCTTATCGGACAGATATTCTCCGATCTAATAAGGAGCAGAGTTGCAACATACCTCATTCTTCAACACCAGCTCATTCCATTTGCTCATACCCTTCAAGGCAAACATCTAGTTGTCCCTCAACTCCAGGTATTGTGACAGGTTACATTGATTCTAATTTCTGAGTACATTCTTATTTCTAATGAACATTAAGGCAATTAAGTTATTCAAAATAACAATATTACTGGTGTAAAATGAACTTAAATTGAAGTCATGAAATATTGACCTGTCAGATAAGTAGTTTTAGTGGATCGACTCATTTTAAATCTTTGATCTTGCTTTAATATTCGTAGTAAACTCATAGAATGGAAATTTCAGTGATATTTGGTAGTTTCTTTATTGGTAAATTCTAGCGGTACACCAATGATCACCTAAGGTAAGCAAACTTTGGTGTGTTAGTAGAATTTGCCTTCTCTATTTTGGTCAAGAGTTTGGATATAATTCACTCCTTTTTTACCTTCAGGTTTCTGTCAATGAGCACTACGGGGGACAACTGCAGCTGGATTGAAACAAGTGAAATAACTTAGGATTAAAACTAGTTTAATATTTTATGGGTGTTTTTGTCTGTAAATTTCCTTACTGTGTCACCTACATATTTGTTTGAGATTATTCGTCATCCTTACACTGGGATAAACTCTTGGGCACAGCCGAAGGCAGTGGCATCCCCTTTCTTCAGGTATTATACGTCCATTTTTTTCCCCTTTGAAATATTGATTTCTCATTATTATATACTATTTTAAGGCTCAAGGCAAGCTTACATTATTGAACTTTAGAGAAATTCACACTTGATTCAATGATTTTCTTCAACTCTGTAATGTTGTTGAACCTATGCATATTAAAGTATATGAACAGTGTCAGCTTGGATTAGGATCATATGGTCTTGTCATTTGTCATAACAGGACACCACATATGTGTACTCAGAATGTGCATATTTGATAACAAGCATTTACGTACAGCTTTTCAAATAGAGTAGAGTACCGATGCTCTGGTAAATTAACAGAACAGATGAACCCACTCCCTGCTTTATTTAGATATTAATTTTTTTTTGCAAAAGGACAGGCTTTGTTGTGGTAACTGATCTCTTTGAGCAGATAATTTTGATGAACTTCAGAAAAGAGATACTTCCATTTATACCTGAAAATGCCATATCAGACACAGCAAGTGAAGACTGTTCAGATGTTATAGTAGTTAATGATTCAGTGGCGATACTTGGACATAATGAAGATGGAAATATTGCACTAGTTGGACACACGTAAGTTCTGACTAGAAACGAATTTATGTATCTTAATTAAAGCAGAAAAAATGGTCATTATATAACACTTTTGACATTTTGAAACTGCTTCAGATGTTATATTTGTTAATTTTATTTAATGTCACATTTTGAAACTCCTTTATTTTGCAGGATAAGATTCAAAAAGCAATAGGTGAAGGAGGAAGTGATGAAGTTGTTCAAGAACTGATTTCTGATGGAAAGCGGCACGGTCCAACTTGGCTTATAGGACGGCACACAAAGTCTGCAGAAGTTTCAAAAGATGCCCCAACAACAAGCACATACATACAGGAGCTGGCAGCGAAGATAAAAGAAAATATAGTTGAAGAAGTCGAAGCAAAGGTGAACAAGAGGGTCAAAGATGAATTTGATGCAACGGTGAACCGAAAAGTTCAGGAGAACTTGTCATGGGTGCTTAAGAAATTAGGCGAAGCTAACCCTGACATGCAAATTGATGTTGCGGGTCTTTGTGCGATCGTCTACAGTGACGAAACTGGCACTGGAGCCACTAGAGGCACTGATGGTACTGGTGGCTCGGAAGCATGAAATTTGGAGGCTCGCAAAGATGAATTCACGTGTAGTATGTAGAATTTAATTAGTATGTACTGGCTGTTAATATGAATGCACTGGCTATGTTTGTTATTTTGTACTTGACTAAAACTTGTGTTGATGGCTGTTATGTTTTAAGTATGTTTGTTATTTTGTACTTGACTAAAACTTGTGTTGCTGGCTGTTATGAAACGACTTGTTGTTTGGCTGTTATGAAATGAATAGCTCTTTGGCTACTATGAAATGCAGTGTAATGTTGCAGTAGTATGATGTTGCAGTACATTTCCAATTTAAATTGCAAAAAGTGTTGCCGTAGATATGATATAATGTTGCAGTACGTGATGTTAAATGTGGTAATAAACTGGAAAAGTGTTGCCATTTTATTGGTAAAAGTGTTACCATAGATTAATGAATGTGGGCCCCACAAAACGGTTCCGTTAAGTTGGTTAACAGAATTAGTGGGCCCCACATGTTGGGGCCCAGATTGTGGGACCCACTTTTTAGTAAATTTAGTACCTGTGGCAACAACAGAACCGATGTTGCCTTAGGGTCACAAAGATGTTGCATTTGAGTCTGCGGCAACACGGCAAAATGCAACACCGAGAAAGTGTTGCCTTAGCTCGTTTTTGGCCTCCAGCAACATTATTTGGCACTTTCTGCATCACTTCTTGTGTGTTGCAGTATGCAATCTATGGCGTAGTGTTATTACGATCACGTCTTCCGCTGTGCTTGTGGGGTTTCAATTTGAGTGGTCTCCAGTTGGAATCCCGAACCAACATTTAGTATCAGAGCATTGGTGTTGGTAGGTGGTTGTAGAAATGCCTGAATCAAGTAGTAACTCAAGTAGTTCCTCAATGGATACTCCAAGTGGTGTAACTCCTTATGTACGTGGTTCGTACGCAGCTTCAGGATCACAATAGGTTATAGACAAGTGGAATGATGATAATGATTGAAAAATGGCAATGGAAAATGAAAGTGGTTCTAAGGAGGAATCGGGTATATCGGGTAGTGTTTGACACACATTTATTGCCAGCGGACATCTCGGATGTTGAGAGAGGAGATGGAAGAGTGGGCATTCATTACACTTCAATTTGCTATGAGAAAGAATGTTATCTCTGAAATTAGTGGTGAGACAACCGCTAATAGTATTTGGGACAAGTTGGAGGAGTTGTATATGAAGAAGTCACTGACAAATCTTTTTATCTTATTGCGAACGTTCTTCACCTATAAGATGAAGGAAGGTACTTCGCTAAAGGCGCACTTGAATATTTTTGATGATTTGCTAATGAACATGAAGGCGGTAGATTTGAAGATTAAGGAAGAGCAAAAGGCGATGATATTGTTATGTTCGTTGCCAGATCGCTATACAGGTTTCTCAAACAGTTTGATCTATAGCCGGGATACATTAACTCTTGATGATGTTAAGACGGGTCTTCTTAGCGAGAAGTTGCGGGATCAAATGAAGGAGTTAGGTAATGGAAGTAGTGGTGCTAGTAATGGTCATGGTTTGTTTGTGGAGAAGGAGAGGTATGTGAAGAAGGAGAATCGTGGGCGTTCTAAATCAAGGAACCCCGGTTGGAGAGGAAAGTTAAAGGAAAGAAAAGGCAAATGCTATATTTGTAAGAAGCCCGGTCATTGGAAGAATGAGTGTTCAGAAAAGGAGAAGGCAAAGAAGGAAGTAGCATCTTCATCGGTAGCGGTGGAGAGTGGAGTTGGTGAGGGAGATGTAGATGTTTTGTTGGCGGTAACATCGGATGTTTCGGGTAGCGAATGGGTGCTCGATTTAGGGGCGTCTTATCATATGACGCCAAATAGGAATTGTTTTTTTTCTTACATCGACAAAGAAGGAAATTCAATTGTTATGGGAAATGGTGCTATTTGTAAGTCGAAAGGCATTGGTTTCGTGTAAATTCGAATGTTTGACGGAGTGGTTCGTACTCTCACTAATGTACGTTATGTTCCGGGACTTCGGAAGTCTCTTATCTCTTTGGGGCAGCTGGATTCTTTAGGTTGTAAGATCACTATTGAGAGTGATAGCTTGCAAGTTTCAAAGGGGGCGCTTGTGGTGATGAAGGATGCTAGGACTCATGGTATTTATTTGCTTCAAGGAGTGACTATAGAAGGTGAAACTTGTATAGGAGTTGATAGTTCTCGTGGTTTGGATGCGACTAGGTTGTGGCATTTGAGGTTAGGTCATGTCTCGGAGAGGAGTTTGGACGTTCTTTGAAAGAGAAAGATGATCGATGGAGAAAGTTTCAACAAGTTAGAGTTTTGCGAAGAATGCGTCATGGGGAAGCAAACTAAAGTTTCATTCGGTGAGGGAAAGCATGATTCGAGAAGGGTTCTTGAGTATGTTCACATGGATGTTTGGGGACCGGCACATGTAGCTTCTTTAGGTGGAGCTCGCTATTATATTTCCTTTATAGATGACTTTTCACGGAAAGTTTGGGTGTATGTAATGAAGGCCAAGTCGGAGGCATTTGCAAAGTTCAAAGCATGGAATGCTCTTATTGAGAATGAGAGTGGCAAGTCTTTGAAGGTTCTAAGGTCTGACAATGGCGTAGAGTATGTTTCCGGATAATTTTTGGAGTTTTGCCAGCATCATGGTATTTGGAGGCATTTTACTACACTTGGAGATCCGCAGTCGAATGGTGTTGCGGAAAGGATGAATCGTACTCTACTTGAGAAAACTAAGTGCTTGAGATTGACATCGGGTTTGACTAATGGATTTTGGGCTGAAGCTTTGTCAACCGCAGTGCATATTATTAATCGAATTCCGTGCTCAGCTATTGGTAACAAAATTCCAGAGGAAGTGTGAAAGGGAAAGAGCATTGACTTGAGTTATCTTTGTGTGTTTGGTAGTCCTGTTTATGTGCATGATCCAGGAAATGATAAGATTGAACCTAGAGCTTTCAAGGGGATTTTGCTTGGCTATACGGATGGAGTAAAAGGCTATCGGATTTGGAATTCGAAAACAAAGAAGGTAGTGAATTCTCGTCATGTTACTTTTGATGAGTCAACGATGTTCAAGGAGAATGTGAGCTCATCGGATGTTCCGGAATGGTGAATCAAAGGAGAATGTGAGCTCATCGGATTTGGTTCATTCCATTCCATTTTACATTTGCATTTGAATTTATTTCTACATTTTACATTTTTTACATTGTGCATTTCTTTTCTTTTACTGTTCCATTACAAACTGTTAACAAGCTTCTGTCTCAAAACAACATTCACTACCACTGCTTTCCTCTGAAGCACTGCTGCCAAACTCTACCTTACTTCAACAAAACCTTCCACAAGATACAACTCACCACCTCCTTCTTCATCATCATAAACTACTCCCCACTGTCATCATTTCTACCTGACCACATTAGCACTTGTTCATCACCACATACTCCAACCATCTACTCCAATTCCAGCAACATACCCTTCCTCATACTTCCTACTCTACCAAAACTGCTGCCACAAGCATTTCTACCAGCAACATAACAACACTTCCATATCACTCCACTGCACCATCATTCAAAACTTCACAACACTCCAAACTGCTCATCGAACCAAGCCATTGCATGTGCCACCACTATGCTTTCACTAACAAACATCCTTGTCTTTTCATACCACTCTCAACCTATACATACGATCCCACTATAACCACAAGACGGCTATCAACCCACTCAAAACTGCACTTCTACGGCCATCTAACATCACCAACTTACAACAACAGGCACTCGACAGCAGCAGACCAACCTTCACACAAACCACCATATACAAACTACCTCCTCGCTTCAAACTACCACAGCGTGACCACATCTTCCCATCGAAAACCACTGCTTCATAGCCAAAATTTCACTTCTCCTTTACATACAAACAACCCATTTCAATTTTCGTCTTCCCCCAACATATCATCACTGACATATCACCTCTATCCCACTTTCCTCCAATCGAACGTGCATGCTACCCCATACAACAGTCTCCCCATAACACATCATTTCACAATACAGCATCACATTGAATAAAAGTGCCTCACATACACTCTGTGAAACTTTGCCACATTCAAACATTCCATTCAACATCACTTACTTCTCTGCTAACATCACCTTTGTGCATGTACAAACATCCGCTACCCTATCAACATTATATCACTCACAGCCATCAAATTTCTATACTAACATCACTGCCCCTCTACTGTCTGTCGAACCAAAATCACAATCCACTTTGACGGACTATACCATATCACTTTCTCCTGCCAACATCCTTTTACCACGTCAATACTGCACTGTGTCAATCTAACCACAGACTTCAAACAGACAGTTGCATATTTCTACCTTCCAGTCTCCCACCGAAAATTTCCTTTAAACCACCCATTTAAAACCCTGCCAACCATCACCACATTACTTTGCATACTGCACATTCTTCCGACAACAACAACCTAACTACATACAACAGTTGGCACAAACCACCAACCACAGCATAGTGGTGAATTGCTTCACACTCCATCATCAAACCTTGCTTCACATCACACTGACAGTTCCAGCTCACAACAACTACCTCAGACCATTGCACTACATGTTGAAGTTTAATTCAGACTCACATTATGCATGTGGAAGTCAGCTTCAGTTAGCTGTTTTTTAGGAAGAATAAGTCAGCATCTAGTTACTTGTTTTAGCTACTTGTTAGGATTGTTTTGCATTTCCGTTAGATTCAAAATTGATGCCACATTAGTAGGCTTTGTTAGACGTGTGGCTAGTGGACTTAGTTGATTTGTTTTTTCAAGTCTTATTTAAAGCATTGTAATGTTCTGATTCCAGTATGAAGAATTTGCATTCTCTCAGAAAAGGTTAGTTCCATATTTTATGATCTTCTTCCTCTGAATTACAACATTTGGTATCAGAGCTAAACTAAACAAAAAAAACAAAAAACAAAAATTTCTGGGTTTCAATCCAGGGAGTGTGTGAGATAAGAAAGAAAACTCAAATACAGGGAAACACGGGTGTGAGTTAAGAAATTGTTCAAGATGATGAACAATGGAACTGGAAACAGTAGCAATCCTCAATTGCCAATCTTCAAAGGGGTCAATTACCATTTTTGGAGTCTTAAGATGACCACTTTGTTCAAATCACAAGAGCTGTGGGGATTCGTTGAAGATGGATTTGAGGATTCACAACCTGCAGAACCTGATCAACAGTTGAGAGAGAAAAGGAAGAAAGACTCCAAGGCCTTGTTCCTAATTCAACAAGCTTTGGATGATGAAATATTCCCCAGAATTGCTTCTGCAACCACATCAAAGAAGGCGTGGGATACTCTAAAACTGGAGTATCTTGGAGATAAGAAAGTGATTGCTGTGAGATTGCAATCACTAAGGAGAGAGTTTGAAACTGCTCTCATGAAGGACAAGGAATCAGTGCAGGAGTACTTGTCAAGAATCTCTGGTGTGGTGCAGCAGATGAGATCATATGGAGAAGACATGAAGAATGAGCACGTTGTAGGCAAGGTGCTAAGGAGTCTCACCAGTAAATTTGATCATGTTGTCGCATCCATTGAAGAATCAAAAGATATGGCTAAATACACCTTCGATGAACTCATGGGCTCTCTGCAAGCTCATGAAGAAAGGCTCACCAGATCAAGTGAGAAGAAAGAAGAGAAGGCATTTCAAGTTAAGGGAGACTCCTCAAACAATGAAAGATCAGGACAGTCAAATGGAAGAGGCAGAGGAAGAGGTGGATCAAGAGGAAGGGGGCGTGGAAGAGGACAAAGCAATGAGGGAAAAGAGCAGTTTTCTCAGTCCTATAAAAGCCCCATTAAGTGTTACTATTGCAAGAAGCCAGGCCACAAAGAGGCCAGTTGCTGGAAGAAGAAGGAGGATGAGCAGAAAACTGACCACAAATCAAACTTTGTGGAACAGGAGCAGAAGCTGTTCTTGGCACAACATGCATCAAGCAATGATGTAGGAGGATTATGGTACATTGACAGTGGGTGCTCCAACCACATGTCAAGTGCCAAATCCTTATTCAGAGACTTGGACGAATCTGTGAAGAGTAAAGTGAGGCTTGGTGATGGCAAGCAGCTTGAAGTCCAAGGAAAAGGTACCATTGCAGTTAAGAGTGAGCAAGGTAACATCAAACTCTTGTGTGATGTTCAATATGTTCCAAACTTAGCCCATAACTTGCTAAGTGTGGGACAGTTGCTGAATTCTGGCTATTCAGTCTTATTTGAGAATGAGTCTTGTGTAATTCATGACAAGAAGTCCAAGGAGATTGTGATGAAGATCTCTATGGGACGCAACAGAATGTTTCCACTTGATCTGTCAGATAATGTGTGCAGGGTTTTGACAGTAAAAGGGGATGATGATGCTAAGTTGTGGCATTTAAGGTATGGTCACTTGAATATGCAGGGACTAAGGTTGCTGAATTCCAAGGAAATGGTGCAGGGATTGCCTAAAGTAGGTGAATTGGAGCTTTGTGAAGGCTGTATCTATGGGAAGCAGTCAAGAGGTGCATTCCCATTTGGCAAAGCATGGAGAGCAAGTGAGTGTCTTGAATTGCTCCATGCAGATTTGTGTGGGCCAATGCAAATAGAATCACTAGGTGGAAGTAAGTACTTCTTTCTCATCACAGATGACTTTAGCAGAATGAGTTGGGTTTATTTTTTGACAGCTAAGTCTGAGGCATTTGAAAACTTTAAGTGTTTCAAAGCCATGGTTGAGAAACAGTCAGGTTTATCTATGAAGGCACTAAGAACAGATCGTGGTGGTGAGTTTCTGTCACATGAATTCAGCAAGTTTTGTGATGAGCATGGAATCAGGAGGGAATTGACAGCTCCATACACACCAGAGCAGAATGGAGTTGCTGAACGTAAGAATAGGACTGTAGTTGAAATGGCCAGAAGTATGCTTAAGGCAAGGGGAGTGCCAAACAGTCTCTGGAGTGAAGCAGTAGCAACTGCAGTGTACATTCTCAATGTTTCTCCTACCAAAGCTGTCATGAATATGACACCATTGCAGGCATGGAGAGGAAAGAAGCCCTCTGTAAGTCATTTGAGAACTTTTGGTTGCATATCATATGCCTTAGTCGATTTAAGATCCAAGCTTGATGATAAGTCTGTGAAATGTGTGTTTATTGGCTATGCTCCTCAATCTAAGGCATATAAACTGTATAACCCTCTTACTGGCAAGATAATTATTAGTAGGAATGTTGTGTTTGATGAAGATGCAAGTTGGAATTGGGAGCAAAGTGAGAACAGCAGTAGCATTCAGCAGAAAGTGGTTAGTATTGATGATTCAGGGGAGGAACTGAATGTGCCAGAAAATGATTATCACTCACCTAGTCCTCTTACAACACCAGCATCTTCAAATCAGGGTTCTTTGTCTCCTTCAAGCTCTTCATCAAGCTCATCTGGTGGATCAACTCCAAGAAGATACAGGTCACTAGCTGATGTGTATGAAAACTGTGACTTTGCATTGCTGTCTGCAGATCCAACTAGTTTTGATGAGGCCCAGGGTGAATCTAAATGACAATGTGCAATGGAGGAGGAGATTAAAGCCATTCAGAAGAACCACACTTGGAATTTAGTAGAACTTCCTGAAGGGAAGAATGTGATTGGTCTTAAGTGGGTCTTTAGAACAAAGTTCAACACAGATGGGAGCATTCTGAAGCATAAAGCTCGACTAGTTGCCAAGGGATATGCTCAGCAAGAAGGAGTGGACTTTGAAGAGACGTTTTCACCTGTGGCAAGGTTTGAAACTGTGAGAATCATTCTTGCCTTGGCTGCTCAATGGAAACTTGAAGTGTTTCAGTTGGATGTAAAGTCTGCATTTTTAAATGGAGACTTGCAAGAAGAAGTGTTTGTGGAGCAACCTGTTGGTTTTGTCAGAGAAAGGGAGGAACATAAGGTGTACAAGCTGCAGAAGGCACTTTATGGGTTAAAACAGGCTCCAAGAGCCTGGTATAGCAAGATTGATTCATTCTTCCTTCAAAATGGCTTTGAAAGAAGTGAGAATGAACCAACTCTTTATGTGAAGAAGGAAGGTATGTCTGAATTCTTAGTTGTATGTCTTTATGTCGATGACATAATTTACTTTAGTTCCTCTTAGAAGATGCTTGATGTGTTTAAAGTGGCTATGATGAAGCAATTTGAGATGACAGACTTGGGAACTCTTAAGTATTTCCTGGGTTTGGAAGTTCAGCAAGGAGAAAATGGCATTTTTGTGTGCCAAAGGAAGTATGCAGCTGACTTGCTCAAGAAATTTCATGTGGAGAAAGGTGACACTGCTAAAACTCCCATGAATACCAATGAGAAGCTGCAAAGGGAGGATGGCACGGAGAAAGCTAATGAAAAGACATTCAGGAGTCTAGTTGGTGGCATGAATTATCTCACTCACACACGTCCTGACATTGCTCACAGTGTGAGTGTGGTATCCAGATATATGCATTCTCCAACAAAGCAACAACTTGGTGCGGCAAAGAGAATATTGAAATATGTTGCAGGATCAATTGGTTTTGGAATTCTGTATGAGCATGTTAGTGAGTTCAAGTTAGTTGGCTATACTGACAGTGATTGGGCTGGTTGTTTAGATGACAGGAAGAGTACATCTGGGTCAGTGTTCAGTCTCGGTTCTGGAGCCATTACTTGGAGCTCAAAGAAACAAGACACTATGGCACTATCATCATCTGAAGCAGAATATGTGGCTGCTGGTGTAGCAGCAAGACAAGCAATTTGGTTGAGAAAGCTGTTGAAAGATTTGTGTTGTGAGCAAAAAGGTGCAATAGAGATATGGTGTGACAATAGGTCTGCAATTGCCATGACAATAAACCCAGCGTTTCATGCTAGGACCAAGCACATTGAAGTACAGCATCACTTCATTAGAAAGCTTGTGTTAGAAGAAAAGGTGGTTCTGAAATTCTGCAGTACAAATGTCCAAAACGCAGATCTGTTTACAAAGTCTCTTGGTCAAGCCAAACATCAGTTCTTTCTTGAGAAGATTGGAGTATGTGAGTATGAATTAAGGGAAGGTGTTGAAGTTTAATTCAGACTCACATTATGCATGTGGAAGTCAGCTTCAGTTAGCTGTTTTTTAGGAAGAATAAGTCAGCATCTAGTTACTTGTTTTAGCTACTTGTTAGGATTGTTTTGCATTTCCGTTAGATTCAAAATTGATGCCACATTAGTAGGCTTTGTTAGACGTGTGGCTAGTGGACTTAGTTGATTTGTTTTTTCAAGTCTTATTTAAAGCATTGTAATGTTCTGATTCCAGTATGAAGAATTTGCATTCTCTCAGAAAAGGTTAGTTCCATATTTTATGATCTTCTTCCTCTGAATTACAACACTACAATATTGTCCTGCCTCTCATCATCATCTTGACCTGACTGACACCCACTTTCCCTCACCGCTTACTGTCACTCAACCATCTCTACACAACTATCATCACTGCAAACCCAAAAAAACCTACTACCTAAATCGTGAGCACCACTGACCAGAGCAGCAGCTCGAAAACCGTATCGACAGTGACCGCATACCCTCTAATCGCCGCTTGATCGAATTTTAGCTCTGACCAGTCGCCTTCAACCCCTCGGCGAACATGCGACTCGCCCTGACCAGTCACCGCTAAACCCTTCGTTGTCACCCAAACCAAATTCAACAACCAAGTCGATTCGAAACTCACAACACAAACTAAAATTCTTGGTTTCGATTTGTAATTTTTTTTATTATGATTTCTGGAGTGAAGGATTCTTAGTTGATAAGCTGAAGTAATTTCGGTGCATGGTGAAGTTAAAGGAATTAAAGTGATTTGTATAATTTAGATAGTGGAGTGGGGAAGAGAATTAGGTCGGGCCTTGTTTTGGTTTTTCCTTTAAAAAAAGCATTTGTTTTGGTTCTCCTTAGTTTTTTTTTTAATTTGTTTAGTTTTTTTTCCGAATTTGTTTTGTTTTTCCTTTAAAAAAAGTGGTTTTCAAGTTTTTTTTTGTTTAATTTGTTTCGTTTTTGTTTTAGTTTCATCTTTCATATTTATATATATATATATAAACCTGTATATATCTTGTTTTTAATTTCAGGTTGTCAAAGCAGATTAGGAGAAGGAGACGTTTGCCAAAAATAATTGCTTCGCTTTGCTTTATAAAAAAAAACTACTTGCTTAATATATCTATCGTTTTTATTTGCCTTGCATTGTATATATATCTTGTTTTTATTTTAGTTGCATTGTTGATTGCTTGCATTGCATTTATATATTTTAAAAAAAAATTCAAAAATTAAAAAAACAAAAATCCATTCGTAGTTGCATTGTTAATACACGTTTAATTTCTGTTTTGCATTTCATCCTAGAATTGTGATTAATAATAACGGTTAGACATCGATAACACTTAATTGTATATTGACAAGTTGTCTTCTTTGAATAATTTAATTTCTCTGTGTCTAGGTTACGGCAGAGCAATAATCAGTTATAAATATTACGGTGATTCGTAAATATTATACTGAATTGTTTCTCTGAAGGTACTTAAACCTTTGGCTGCATTGCTACGGTGATTCGTGGTGCACCGATAACCCCTACCCATTACCTGGCTGAGAATTATCTTGTTGATTTAAGACAAAGTGTGGTTATACAATTTTGGGTTAACTTAGGATAAATAATTTGTAATTAGACCCTTGCATTCATATAGTTGCATTAGTTCATGCATATTTTAAAAAAAAATAAATCCAAAAGTAAAAAATTTTGTAAATATTCTTTTTCCCTTTGAAATTTTTAAATCCTTTTTCTTTGAAATTTCAAAAATCCAAAATAATTTAGAAAAAAAAATTATAAAACTTTTTCAAAAAAAAATTGAGAAAAAAAACAAAAATCAATTTACCTTTTGAAAAATAAATTTCATTTGTAAATATTTTTCCTTTAAAAAAAACAAAAACATTCTCGAAAATGTCTGAGTTTCCCCACTCACTTGAATTTTACAATAGTTGTGAAAATTAATATAATCCATATGGTTTCACTCCAAATTCGTATGGATATTTTAACGACAATTCTTTAAACAATTCATATTTTGAACAACAAAGTTTTCAAAAAGATGACCAACCCTCGAATCTCGAAAATAGCATTTCAGCTCTACTTGAAATCTCTACACAACAAAATCAAATGGTAAATGATTTGTGTAATTCGTATTTGTGCGATAACTCGAGTCAGTTTTTTCAAGGATTTCAAAATTTTAATTCAATTCAAAATTCAAACAATTTCGATGATAACCCACGCCAATTCAATTGCGAACTCCAAAATGAATTTCAAAATCAAAACAAAAATGTGATCTACTTTTCAAATAATTTTGGCAATGGGAATAATCTCGACTATGATGTAGGTGAAAATTTTTGTTCTCAACAAATCCAAATCGAAAATCCTCAAGCTAATAATTATAAGTTGGATTTTGTTTAACAAATGAACGAAATTCACGATGATCACACAGATTCGTTGTTTGAAACTTATATGAAACAGCATAAACAACAAAACCAAATCCCAATGTATGACGATTTAAGTAATAATCAATCTTTTACCCAAATCGACGATTTTCAAATAACAACTTTTGAAATTGAAAATAATAATCTTAATGAAGTTGTTGACGATATCATTTTACCAGTATTCAATTCAAACTGGACTCTCCTTTACCTCATACTCCACAAGCTACATATTTCAAGAGGATATTCAATCTCAATGCAAGCGATTGGATTGGACCTTATAAGAAAATAAAGGGAAGTGCATGGATTTGGTGCAAACTGATGATGACTGGGAAGAAACAGTGAAGTTAGAGTAGTTTTATTTTTTGGATGTGGTTTATTTTGTTAGATATGGTTTATTTTGTCATTAATGGGATATGCATGTAAACAGTGGTATGTGGTTTATTTTGACAAAAACTTTATTGATCGAAATGTTACTTCAAACTACTTTTTGATTGAAATGGTTCTTTTGTCTAATGTTTATGCGGTTGATTTGGTGATACTGTTTTGATAGTTGTGTTTGATAATGAAATGGTAAATGTTGTAAGTAGTTGTGTTTGTACTTTGATTTTTTAATTCATACCGTATTTGATACAGTAGTTCGATAAGGTGATTAAATAAAGGGCCTTAAATTCAATAGAATCCAATCTAAATAAAATTCCGACTTTAGTAGAGTCCCATCATTTATAACCCTACAATTATCCTAAAAGTTTTTGGCAAAATACCATCGAATTCCATCTTCGGTAATTTCGCAGCGTCTGCAGTTTCCTCAATTATGCTAAAAGTTGTCGGCATAATATCATTAAATAAATATTCCAACTTCGGTAGAGGCCCACCATTTCTGTATCTTCCTCAATTATCATGAAAGTTTTCAGTGAAATACCATCGATTTAAAATTCCATTATTAGTAGTATCTACGGTCTGCAGCTTCATCAAATTCCTAAAATTTTATGGCACAAAACCATCAAATAAAAATTATTGAATTTTGATAGAGTCGAACCGACTATAACTTACTCGGTTATCCTAAAAATTTACGGCACTGGGTCACTTTATTAACATGAATATTTTGGCCAATAGTCACCATCTGTTAATAATTCATCCAACTTGAAAGTTTACATTTAGAATTTATTAAGAAGAAATGATAAAAAAAATTCTCTGCTACCGAAACTGACAATATGCATGAAATAACTAGTTTGATTACATGATAACACCCATAAAATAACATGTTTTAATATTAGATAGCAACAAACTTATATGAAACAGCGTGAACAACAAAACCAAATCCCAATGTATGACGATTTAAGTAATAATCAATCTTTTATCCAAATCGACGATTTTCAAATAACAACTTTTGAAATTGAAAATAATAATCTTAATGAAGTTGTTGAAAACACCGTAATTGATACTAGAGCTACATATTCATTTATAGTTAAAGAGTTGGTTGATACACTTTGGCTAGGAGTTACCCATTTACTCACTTCCATACATGTAGCAAATCCGATAGGAAGGTATGCTCGGATTGAGATGCACTGACCTAGATATTGAGTTAGGTTGGTGTAAGTTTTCTTGTGATCCCTACATGTCTAACTTCATGGGCTTTAAAGTTATTGTAGGGATGGACTGGTTGGAGAGGTATAGTGTAAGAGTGCACTACGTAGAGAGGATAATTACTCCGAGCCATCCAGAACGCAGAGGTAGAGTGTATGTGATCTTGGAAGAATGTAGAGAACTATGCAGGAATGTTTTATTCGCTTTGGTAGAAGAAGATCTTGGAGCAGTACGTGTAGTGAAGGAGTTCCGAAATGTATTTGAACTAATTTCAGGGTTGCCATCCCCAAGAGCGGTAGAGTTTTGTATTGACTTACTACCGGGGACTGAACCGTTAAGTTGACCCTTAAGTAGAATGCTTCTAAATGAGATAAAGGAGTTAAAGAAGCAATTGGAATAGTTAGAAGGAAAGAGTTTCATAAGGCTAAGCAGCTCGCCTTGGGGAGCAGTAGTAGTATTTGTAAGAAAGTCTGATGCGTCATTAAAACTATGCATTGACTATCAGAAGCTAAATGAAGGGACGATGAAGAATAAGTATCCTTTGCCGAGAGTTGATGACCTGTTTAACCAGTCAAGTGGCCCTAAGTTGTTTTTGCGGTTAGACTTGGCTATTAGGTTCCATAAGCTGAGAGCTGCAGAGAAAAGCATTCTTTTAACTACATTCAGAACAAGGTATGGTTCATATGACTGGTTAGTTATGCCATTTGGGTTGACCAATGCGCCTGCATTCTTTATAGACTTGATAAACATGATCTTTCGAGATAAGCTAGACAGATATGTGTTGGTGTTCATAGATGACATTCTAGTGTATTCTAAGAATAAGGAGGAACATGCAGTTCAACTAAGGCTTGTGTTTGAGATGTTGAGATAGCATAGGTTAAAAGCGAAATTTTATATGTGTCATTTTTGGAAGGGTAAAGTGAAGTTCCTAGGCCATGTGATTTTGGAAAAAAGTTAGCAATAGATCCTATAAAGGTTGATGCAGTACATGGATGGAAGAGACCTAAAATTGTGATTGAAGTTAGAAGTTTCTTAGGATTGGCCGAGACTATTACCGAAGATTTGTTAAAGACTTCTCCCGTATAGCTGTGCCGATGATGAAGCTAACCAGGAAGGGTGATCAGTTTGTTTGGGCATAGGAGTTTGAGAAGGCATTCCAAGAATTGAAATATAAATTGACGAATGCACCTGTGTTAATGATACCTAAAGGGAATGATGGTGTGACTGTGCATACTGATGCGCCACGTCTAGGTTAGGCGCAGTATTGATGCAGAAGGGCAAAGTAATTGCTTATGCATTCGACCAGTTGCGATCCTATGAAGTTCAATATCCAACGCATGATTTGGAGCTAGTAGTAGTAGTTTTCGCATTGAAGATTTGGGGACATTATCTCTTGGTAGAGTGGTTTGAGTTGTATACTGACCATAATTCCTTGAGATACTTGTCCTCTCAAAAGGAGCTGAACATTAGGCAGTAGAGGTGGTTAAAGTTCCTAGCATCATATGATTTGGAATAGAGTATACTTCAGGAAAAGGCAACAAAGTAGCCGATTCCTTGAGTCAGAAATAGAAAAGTTGTGTTTTGGCTATGATAGAGGGATGGACCGCTTTATAAACGTTGTCTGCATGTAATGTGCAGTTTCGGTCTAGTGTAGGTTCGAGTAGTACATCTGGAATGCTAGCATGCTTAGAAGTCAGGCCTGCGCCAGTAGAAAGGATAGTAGAACTGCAGGAGGGAGACAAGTTTTGCACATACATAGTTAGGAATTTGGGCTTAGAAGTCAGAGCAGTAGAACTGAAGGGATTCAACGCTGATAAAGAAGTCAAACCATGGAAGAATAGAAGGTTGTATGTTCCGAGTACAGAAGAACCGCGGAAGGAAGTATTGGACGAATACCATCATTCAAAATTTACTATACATCTTGGATGTACAATGATGTATCGAGATATGAAGAGGATTATTTTTAGGAAGGGATGAAGAAAGATGTGGAAATGTCTTACATGCCAACAAGTGAAAATGGAACATCAGAAGCCAAGTGGGCTCCTGCACCCTTTAGAATTTCCAGTGTGGAAATAGGACTCGGTATTTATGGACTTCGTAGATGGGTTGCCAAGGACAAGGGCAGGGAATAAAGGTATATGGGTCATAATTGATAGGCTAAATAAGTGTGCTCATTTCATTCCAGTGAAGGCTAAGAGCACCGCGCCTAACTCTATTATTAGTGATCGAGATTCGCTGTTCACAAACTCGTTCTGTGGAAGTTTGCAGAAGGTATTAGGTACAAAACTGCGCATGAGTACTACCTACCATCCATAAAAATATGGGGAAACCGAGAGGATCAACAAGGTCCTGGAAGATTTGTTGAGAGCATGGATTTTAGACTTCATTGGACCTTGGGAAGGTTACTTACATATGGTAGAATTCGTGTATAACAACAGCTATCAGAGCAGTATTGGGATGACACCATTTGAGGCATTGTATGGAAGGTCATGTAAGTTACCTGCATGTTGGTTGGAGGTAGGCGACAAGTTGATATTATGACCAGATATGGTAAAGGATTCTACTGGGAAGGTAGAACTAATCAGAGCTAGAATGAGGGCAGCACATTCTAGGCAGAAGAGTTATGCCGACACGAGGAGAAAAGAACTAGAATTTGTAGTAGGCGATCAAGTATCCGTAAATTTTTCTTCGATGAGGGGTGTAATGTGCTTCGGAAAAGCTGGGAATTTGGCACCCATATACGCAGGATCATTTCCAGTCATAAAAGGATTAGGAAGGTGGCGTATAAGGTGGATCTACCTAGTGTTTTTGCAGGGATTCATAATATGTTTGTGGAAATACATTAGAGATTCCAGCGAGGTAGTTAATCATAGCGCAGTAGAAGACCTGGTCATAAAACCAGATACGACGTATGTGCCCAAACTGGTTCGAATATTGGACTGGGACGAGAAGCAGCTTCGTAATAAGGTAGTGAAGCTAGTGTATGTCCAGTAGAGCACCGATCGGGAGGACTGCACAAGGGAAACAGATGATAAGGTTATGAAGATTTATCCAGAATTACTCGTTTCATATTAGTGCATGAGCTATGTATTGGGTTGTACTGTTGTATACCATATATATATATATATATGCACGTGTTTGAATATTTTGGTTGTTTATCATATTAGTAGATGGCACTAGTACGTCTATTGGCATGGATTGTGAATTCATGGGTATGCTTAGGGTAAGCGTGGAGTAGAGGAAGAATCTCTACTGAACCTTAACTGAATTTGGGAGGCAAAATTCCTTTAAGGAGGGAAGAATGTAACGACCCTAACTTTAAATTAATCAAATAAATTTACTAAAAGGCCAGGGCGGTCCAAATAAGAGAAGCAAGGAGAAAGGAATTAATATAAAAGAGGGTATGAGGGCCTAAGCATAATTAATTTTGGGACAATAAATATTACTCCTCTCCATTTATTCATTTCATCATACCTAAAATAAAATAAAAGGCTACGAAAGGATTCTAATGGTGGTGGCTAAAATAGGGAAAACAGGGAGAAGATAAGGAAAACGCGAGCTAAAGGGGATTAAGAGAACTAAAGCTAGACCTCTTAAAAATCTAGGTGAGTAATACTTAACATTTCTACATCAATTCATAATTATGGCCTCGGTTTAGATTTGCAAATTTTAAGTAAGATGGGATCTTTTGAGTTTTTATTGACAAATATAAAAGGTTTAATGAATGTTTTATGGAAGAATAAATAAACATAGGATGTTTAGACATGTTCCCTACTTTAATAATTTTGAAAGACCATGAAAGTTTTATATGATGTTCTAATCATGATTTTACAGATCAGTTTTTAGTTTGAGAAGTTTCTTAAGTTTATATGATTTTATATGATTTATTGAAGATGCACAACTAGAAAATAAGCAAGGAAAATACCTTTATAAGTTCGAATAAAGATTAAATATGTAAGAACAAGTGTTCACAAGTTTTCTGGGATTTTATTTGAATTTTCTATACGAAGAAATAAACCAAAAGGAGTTAAGTACTGCGGTGGGGCAAGTGGGGAACTACGGGGGCACATGAAAATAAATTTATATGGAAAAATATATTAATTAGTGTTGGGGAAAAGAAAACAGATCTACATCATTTACTGAAAAGAAAGAAAAAGGACACAACAAATAACAAAAAAAATAAAATAAGGGCGAATAAGGTAACTACACGTGTAAAGGCGTTGTCGGAGATGTCCGGGTTTGTCTGAAAACGACGTTGGGGCGACCACTCTATATTTATAAGTAAGTACTGCACACAGTATGAAGAGGTCGTGCTATGCCAAAATTTAGAAGAGTACACTTAATAGGTAAAGTGAGAAGCACTTAGCATTAGGACAGAGTGGTACTAGGTTCAAAAAATTAGTAAATGTAACCTAAAAAAAGATAAGCAGGTGAGACTCGGGGAGAGGCTAGGTCAGAATGAGAAGGGATCCTGCGCTAGGAATAAGGATGAAAGGGCTATTAATGTCGGATGAGGATGCTTAGTCGAATGCACACCTTGGGAAGGTGAGTATAGGCATTCAACTTTCAGGAATTGCGGGGCAGTTCCATAAGCTAAACAAATGTTTAAGTGGATGTACACCATAGGAAGGTTAGGAGACATTCACGAATGCACACCTAAGGAAGGTGAGACATTCAACTGCACGGGGTGTAGTATTAAAATTGTTAAAGAAAATGAGTAAGAACTGCGTGGGACACGGTATTAAACGTTAAAGAGAAATGAATAAGACCTGGGTGGGGTGTGGTATTAAACCATTAAAGAAGGGTAAGAAGACCTGCGCGGGGCGCAATATTAAACATCCATAAAAGAATAATTAAGACTTGCGTGGGGCGCAGTATTAAACGGATTAAAGGATAAATAAAGTGATGTGCGGGGCATAGTATTTATAGTAGATTAGATAATAAATTTGAGGTGGGAACCAGGAGGGGACTGTGCAGGGAGCACAGAAGTAAAGTGATGCAATGAATTAGAAGGATGAACTAAATTAGTTATTGAATGAGGACTGCGTCGGGAGTGCAGAAGTAAATGGGGACCGCATAAGAAAGCGTAAGATGCATACGTAAATAAGAACTATTTGCATCAGTATTTTGAATGTTCCACTTTTAGATGTATGAATAGTGAGGGGAGAACTCAACCCGTGCAATACGGTTTGGTCTCACTATATGATTTTTTTGGGGTAAGTATTATTCACACTAGACTTTATGTCCGATCTGTATTTTTATTATTGTTTTCCCCATAAGCTCACGGGTGCTTATTGAGTATGTTGGGTTATGGGATTAGGCAGATACAGAATAAAGGCCGTAGTACGAAGATCGAAGACGGTGTAGGAGGCCTAGAAGCCAATAATGATTATTATGTATGCTGTGTTAAGAAGTGCGGGCCGCATCATCATATGTTGACCCGACACTCCACTATGTTGTTTTCTATTATAATTGACCCATGTAGGCACGTTTTGGGTTTAATTCCGATGGAAGTATATATAAATAATGTTTAAGTAAATTTTGATGTAATGAAGATACATAGCTGTTATGTTTAATTATCTGTGTTTATTTAATAATTTGAACCCATTTTCATTGTTGGAAGATGATTCCGATGATCACTGCAACATTATCAGCATTCATCTTCGAGTCTCAAGTGAGGGATGTTGCATACTTGGAAGGTTGGAACACGTGATCTGCCACTCAAATCTCTTGATACAACAGCTCCTTGAGATTAACAACTTCATTAGTCTTAGGCGCATCATATTTTCTTATTATTCTCTTATAATTGTAAGAGGTCCATATAGTAAGAGAAATTCACAGTGGACATAAACATTATCGCCAAACCACTTCAACTCTTGTGTTAGTTTCTTTTAAGTGCTCTTTTCCCCTCGTTTTTCCGTCATTAAGCATGGTGATTAGCAAGTAATAATTTTTCTTCACAACACATTATCATAACACCGAGGTTGACGAAAAATATCATCAATAAGTATATATTTTTCCATAATTGTGAATTGTGAAATATAATTTATCACAAAAAATATAATAATTAATTAAGACTATACAACGACTACTCGAATCTTTTGCGGACTATCAACGGGATTTGGTATGTTTATATTTTTAAATCAAATTATAATAGGTCGTTGTTGATGCCTGTTTTTTTTAATTAGGCTATAAAGTATCGAAGAGATGCAACCGCCTAGGAGGTGTATGTTTGGATTCACAAGTTTGAGTCCAGGGAGGATCTGTCTAGGTGGGTTGATGTTGCTACTGCCGAGTTTATAGTAAGATATCCACGCAACTTAATTTAGATTATAATCAAATTTAATTCAGTTTCATATACTTACAAAACCGAAAAATTATAAGTCAGCAAAAACATGCTGCTATGATTCAAAAGATGATGGAGCAGGGTATTAAGATACCTCCTATGGTGGAAGAACATGTGTTTCTCAATTTGTCCGATTCATTGAAAAAGAGGAGAGATCGCATATCCAAACTTAGGAATATTCCTACGGTAAGTTATAATGCAGAATGAAATTTCTTTTAAAAAGAAAGCATTTATAGGTAGAATATATTTGTTTAACATTCATTTTTTTTATTTTTTAACACAAGGAACTATTCGATTTATCTCTTTACCAAACCAAATAAAATGCATAATATATTCATTCAAATTTAAAGATTTCTAACGTATGAGATGTTTAGATGCTGCAAATACAACTCTTGAGTAGAAACAAATATTATTTAAATTTTGTAAAGCACATTAGTCCCCATTAATAATATAGTTGCCCAAATATTATAGTTTGAAATTCAAAACAATGTTGGTTTAACACACATACGACTAATTTATGACTCAAAAATGTTGAATCGAATCAATGTATGACATCACAAGTTTATCTTCATAGAAAATACAAGTTAGTCTCTGCTTCATGGTTTATTTTGTTGCAATACCATGTTGATTTAGGACATTAGTAATTAATTAATAGCACCACATATGAATGTACGCCTGAATGAATTGCAATAATCATTCAACTTATCTCATTTTCATGCGACAAGTTTATTATAGCGTCAATCCAACGAGAGAGGCTTCATCTGTAGCGCTACCGAGATTCAGATGTTGACCTAGGTACATGATCAGTAGGAGAAGATGCAAAGAAAGCATGCGGAGCTGCTCAAATAGCACGAGGAGGACATGACGACACAAAGGGAGATGACAAGAAGGCATGGGGAAGTGATGGTCGTGCAGAGGAAGCAAGTCAAAGCCTTGTACCAAATGTTCATCCAATATTTTGGAAGCAATGCACCATTGCCACCGCTACCGTCACAATCGTGAGCTTTTTTTTCTTTGTATGACCAGATCGTTTATGATGTATGTATTTATGATATTTTTTATTGTACTGACACGATGTTATACAGACATATGTGTGTGTGTTTATGATATTTTTTGTGCGGACATACATTTGGTTTCGTGTTGTATTGAATAGTGGAAATTAGGGAGGCATCCCTATCATACTTTCATATTGTAAAGCGGGTCCCTATCAAAGTTTCATTGTAAATCTGGTCCCTATTTTTTAGAAACAAAGAAAAATTATTGCTGAAATGTCAGCAACTTTTATAAATAAGTGCTGATATTTCAGCAACTTTCTCTGTCAAAGTTTTATTGTAAATCCGATCCCTATTTTCTAGAAACAAAGAAAAATTATTGCTGAAATGTCAGCAACTTTTATAAATAAGTGCTGATATTTCAGCAACTTTCATACACTATGTTCACAGTGTACAGAAAAGTTGCGGAAATGTCAGCAACTTTTATGAAAAGTTGCATCATGCTCTGCAATAATCGTAAATAAAAAACAGGGATCTAATTTACACTGAAATTTAGTAAAGGATTTTTCGTATATTTTGAACCTTAATAAGGACCTGTGCCAAAAGTACCATATTGAATATCTATTGTGTTGTTTTATTCTTTCAATGACTTTTAGATATTTTTTTGGACTTGCATACATTTGGATATGAAATTGCGTTGATATGGTGTTATTTTTGTACGTGTGGCACTGCTGGAGTGACCAAACAAACAACCCGGAGGGCTAATGGATATACGTGCAAGTTTACCCGACCCAACAATTTCATTGTTAGTGAGCCTGATCTTGTTACATATTTAGTGGCCTAGTAAAACATTTCTCCAAAACCGTTTCTCTAAAATGACTTTTCTGGTGAAAAATGCAACGATCTTTACAGTAGAGTTAATTAGCACCACACAAAAACAAACAGGAAAATAGGCACAGGGAAGAAGTTGCGAAAAAATTTAGTCTCAAAGACAGCAAGTTTGTTTTTTAGTCTGAAAGACACTTTTTAGTGTAAACACAAAATCATAGTTACAACTATTATTCTGTGATTTACACTAAAAAGTGTCCTTCAACCTAAAAAGCAAACTTCTTGTCCCCAAAACTAAATTTTTCTATAACTTTTTCCTTGAACCAAATCCCCCAAAACAAATTCAAATACAATAATAATAAAAAAAATTATTATGTCAACTAACAGAGTAATCCGTTCGGGTCAATAGCGAGTTGTCAATGGGCCTGATATACAAAAGCGCACACATCAGTATCTTTTGAATCTGAGACAAAGATACAAATCTTAAACGTGCAGTGCAAACAATATATTATATACACATCCTATGGTCAACAGTCATACTCTTGTGCCTCGTTGTCAATATAAACATAAGGCAGTGGTGGCCAACTGGACATCACCTTAAACATCTACATCAGTCAAATTCGACATAAGAGAACACATAACATTTCCGTACTACAAATTAGAAAGAAAAGTCCATATGCAGCAAGTGGAACCAAAGAGATAAGGTGTGTACCTAACAACCAAGCGGACTCAAAAAGAGCATGGCCAAGACAACCATATAATATACATATATAACCATATTATATCAACGTTCAACAAGCATCCAAATTCAAACCAAACTCTGCAGTCATTCCATCTATATAAACCCACCTACACCTACCAAAAATCACCAATGCTTTCACTTCAAAATGTCCGACTCAGAAAATTTCACACAGGCAAACTCTGGCCTTTCAGCGAGTTTAACCGGAGAGATCGTCGTAGCTTCAGTGGTCGCAATCTTCTTCCTCTTTGTAGTTGCGTTGATTCTTTACCTTCGTGCAAAGAGATATTCAGGCACTATGGGCACATTGAGGTCTTCTCATCACCATCTCGTTTTTGCTCGGTGTGTACCAAATGTTATGAAGAAACCCCTTGATTCAAGCATTTTGAAATCGATACCGGTCATTATGTTCTGTTCTGAAGATTTTAAAGAAGAAGATAGAGTTGATCAATGTGCGGTTTGTATATCGGATATAAAAGATGGAGAGAAGGTAAGAGTGTTGCCTAAATGCGAGCATGGGTTTCATGTCCAATGCATTGACATGTGGTTTATGTCGAATTCGACATGCCCACTTTGTCGTGATGTTGTTATGGCTGATAGCAGCATAACAATTGACATAAAAAGACAACAAACGACTGAGATAGAAGTGCTTAAGTCGCCTATGTTAGGCAAATTGAGATCTTTGAGAAGAATAATGAGTAGTGGAAGCTTGAATTGCACTTGTAATGATATCGAGAAAGGGGAAATGAAGAAGAGCTGGTCAGTTTCAGAATTTCTTTGTTAGCTTTTTTTTAAAAGTAAAATTCATTTTTTGAGATTCTTGATGTGTGCAATTAGCTTATTCAGTTCATAATGTACAGAATTTATTGTTGTAAGCTTGCAACTTTTACAAGAATCGTACATTCAGAGCAATGTTGAATTAAACTAAGATCACAGTAGTTCATTCTTGTTTGAAAAAAGAACAGGATATGATGTCATCCATAACAATGTGGCTGGACACATATATAGTTGCTATGATAAGTAAATGTGGGAGCAAAGAAAGCAACTCTAAATTATAATATTGGAATGTGCTCGAATTATGTAATAGCATTTAGGATCATATGCACAGATTTTCCAAAATAACAGACAGAATTGGTGTGTACGAAAAGCATAATATAGGCACCTGTCGTTTTAGCTTGTTATTTTTTTTAAATATCATAATTGTTGGAAAGATGCTAAATATATCTCATCGTACAACCAGAAGTTTGGACCTTGTCATTTGTATAAAGGAAATGTAAATGAAATATCGGAGTACATGAAAAATATTGAAGTGCATGAAAGTTGAGAGTCTACGTTATTAGGAACTTATACTATGTACTCTTCATTTGGACAGTCACACGACAAAGTTATTTGTGTTTAGAACGAATGAAAACAGAGTATTTGAACGAGAGATTTGAACGAGAAAGATTAGTAAACGAGGAATGTGTTTGCAGCGCATTTGGAAGAAACATTTAAGTTGTGATTTAATTTAATTGATTTATAATTTATTATTTGTTTTTTAAATAAATAATATCTATCAATAATTTGGAAAAACAAATAACTAAATAAAATAAAAAATTATAAATTGCTCCGATTCAGTTCAAACCAACTTCATAACGTAGAGCGCTTTAATACGATCGTAATGCAAAAAACGACGTCTTAAACATACCTTATTTGCACAAATTATTAATTTTATAAGTTTTTTAAAATTTAAATTTAAATTAATTATAAATATTAAAACTTCCATTCGGATTGCAAATGAATCAAATTTGGTCGTTCAGCCCGGCGTGTCATTTTGTGGGCCAACACAAACGGGGCAGTTGATGGCTCGGCCTTTTGGATTGGATTTTCACACGTTATTCAAAACTCACTGAAATCTCAATTGATAAAATCAGTACAGGAAATTTTCTTCAAGGACACATTTTGGGGCTTTTTTTTATGAAGGACGACCCATAAATATTTTTCTTCCAAGGACAAATTATCGTTTTTAGTTCTCCGGCCCAATTCTCGCGCGCTTATTCTTCTTCTTCATTCGATCAAAATTTTGAGTTGCGATCAAATATTTTTCTCATAATTGTAATATCAATCAACGTTATTCGTTTATTTCAATTTCGTCCACTTCAACGATTATTTTTTTTCCTTCCGTTCTTTTGTTGATCTCGTTCTTTTCATATCTGTACAGTGATCTCGTTTTTCTCAGGTATGCTTATATCAATCTATTTTTTTGATGTTTTTCAATTCGAGTTAAATAAAATTGTTCCTGATTTATAATTGTGTTTATTATTATGCCTGATATGCAGCGTTGTTCTTCTCTTTGTTTTTTCATTCGTCGATGGATGACTGTGGAAGTACCAGCAGGTTTTTTATTGTTATACTCGTTTCTTTATGCAGTGTTGTTTTGTAGTTACTTTTCATTTGATTTATTTTGCATTCTCTTGCATTACTATTGGGATGATTGGAGAAGTATCGTTGGTTGGGTTGTATATTAATTTGTTATTGAGTGGAAAACTATTGTATTTTAGGTTCAGTTTCTGGGTATCATTTTTATATTTTCTTAGTATCATTTTTTTTTCTTCAGTATATAGGTATCAGTTTTATCTACGGTAGGTATCAGTTTTGTAAAATTGAATAATTACTGTTCTAAATTGTACATATTTTTATTGATGTTTTTTTTTGCAGTGGGGATAATAGCCTTCTTTGTTTGTTTGTGTTGAATAATAATACTTTTAGCACTCGATTGTTTATCGATTGCTCTTTGTATGATTTGAAGAGTGAGATATGCCGATATTGGTCTCAATTAACTCCTTCTTCTATTCAGATTTCTTATGTACTTGAGGACAAAGTTATTATGGTTGACACTGATTCTGATATTCAGAGCATAATTTGTTTTCAGTTACACAAGAAAAGTTCTTTCTTTGGTTTTACTATTAAGGTTAAGGGTTGTGAATTAGAAGTTGTTGATGGTGCTTGTATTTCAAGTTCATCCTATGTTCCTGCTTCTTCATCTTCTATTGTATCTGTCTGTTCAAATGTTGTTAATGATAAAAGTTATTTAAAAGATATGTTGAGGAGAGGGTCGACATTAAGCATTTCCAATTTTGTTGGTTTTTGTTTTGGAGGCGCTGAACATTTTAGAGAGTTTTTGATAGCATATCAAATTCAAAAGGGGTATGAATTAGTATTTTTAAAGAATTGTGCTACAAGAGTTACTGTGATTTGCTCTTCGTATAAGAATGGTTGTCTTTTCAAAGTCCATGCTTCCTGTGATTCTGGAGAATTGAAAAGGTTCTTTATGAGAAATTTGGTTTCTGATCATTCTTGTGGGGCTGGTCTAAGACATGTGAATAATCCACATATATCTAGTTCTTTTGTTAAATCGATGATTATTGATGAGATCCGCGATTGTCCAAGTAAAAAGCCTAAGGATATTATACTTGATTTTAAAAGAGAATACAATTTTCAGTTGTCTTATAGTTATGCTTATCATGGGAAACAACTTGCATTGATGGAGTTGCACGGTAATGATGCTTTGTCTTATAATGATTTGAGTTGGTATTTGGAAGCAGTGAAGAAATCTAATCCAGGTAGTTATGTTGATATGGATGTTGATCCTTGTAGTAATGAATTTCAAAGGGTGGTTATTGCCTTTGGCGCTTGTTTACTTGGTTTCAAGTCTTGTCGTCCTATGATATTCTTAGATGCTACTCATTTGAAGGGACGTCCTGGTGTATTGATGGGTGCAACTGCAAAAAATGGTGATCAAGGTATGTGTTTGTTTTCAAACTTGATTTGTTTATATTGAGATTATAATACTTGGCATAATTATTAATGTACATTCTTTTATCATAATTTGTATTCTGTTGGTATCAGTTTTAAGAAATGTAGTTTATAAGTAGCAAGTTTCTAGTATCAGAATTTTTATTGTATTAAATTGTAAGTTTGTATTTCGTATAATATGTTCATACTGCTAAACAGGAGATTAGTATCAGTTTTTGTATATTATTAGTATCAGTTCTAATTAGTTCATATATGGTATCATTTATAGTTATGTAGTATTGGAATTTGCTTTGTATCGAAATATATGTCATTATTTTTGTTTCTTTGTTGTTTTAGAATGAAGATTAATGTGTATAATGTTGTGCTTATCAATATTTTTATAATGGTCATATCAGGTTTTAGGTATCAGTTTTGTTACTGTTAGTATCAGTTTTATGAATTGTTTTATATTTATGGTTGTATTTACTTTTTTTTAACTAATTATTTTTGCATTTGCAGGTTTCTTCCCTTTAGCTATGAGTGTAGTTTCTGTTGAAAATGTGGATAACTGGACATGGTTTTTGAACCATTTAAAACAAATGCTTCAAGAAGAGCGTACTTTAGTTTTTATGTCCGATCGCCACCAAGGTTTGCTTTCAGGTGTTCGTGATGTTTTTCCTTCAGATTATCACAGTTATTGCTACTTGCATATGGAACAAAATCTTCTTTCTGCAGTGAAAGCCAAAAATGCAAATGTGTCTATTGTTGATTTATTCAAAATGTGTTCTAGAGCTTCAAATCTATATGAATTTGATGGAGCATATTCTAAGTTTTGTCAAATTGGTGGTGTTGCCGGTGTTAATTTTTTAAAGGATAAGCCATTTGATAAGTGGGTGGATTTATTTTTTCCAGGGAAACGTTATGGTGAATATAGTTCCAATGTTGCAGAAAGTTTTAACAGTTGGATTTTAAATGAACGAGCATTGCCTATTACTTTGTGTTTAGATGGTATTCGTATTAAGATTATGGAACAAATGGCTAGAAGAAGAGAAGAATGTCGTTTGTGGAGAACAAGTCTATGTCCTTCTATGGAGTTACGTTTAGATGAATTGATTGAAGAAGGGTTTGGATGGGATGTATATAAATCTTCTGATTTTGCTTTTGAAGTGAAATCTCCAAACTCTCATTGTGTTGATTTGAAGGAGCGCATTTGTAGTTGCAACAAGTGGAAAATTACAGGATTTCCTTGTGCTCATGCTATAAAGTGTATGAACAAGTCCAAGTTGTCTGTATATGATTTTGTCGAGAATTATTTCACTGTTGATTCTTATCGATGTTCTTATGCCAATGTTATAAATCATATTCCAAATTATGATAGGCCCATTGTTGATGGTAGCATACAAGATGTTATTAAGCCACCAAAGGAGAAACGTGGCGCTGGCAGACCATCATTGAAGCGCAAAGGAGGATTTTCATATTTTCATAACAAGCAAAACAGATGTGGCGAGTGCAAGCAATTTGGTCATAATAAACGGAATTGTCAAGCTTCAAAGAGGATATGATTTGATTTTATATTTTTAATTTGTTTATAGTAATAAGTGTATGTGAGACTTGTTTCAGTGGTCTATAGTAATTGAACCTTTTGTTATTACTTTGTATTTAGTATAGCATATTATGGAATTGATTATAATTTCAGCTATTTTTAGTATAGATGATAGTATCATTTTTTTGTTTTTGCAGTATGATTTATGTGGTTTATTTGTGGAAGTTTTGGTATCAGTATCTTTTTTACAGTATCATTTTTTACAGTGCCAAATATTATCAGTTTATAGCTGCATCAGTTTTTTTTAAGTTTTGGTATCATTTTTTAATTTTGGTATCACTTTTACAGTTTTGGTATCAGTTAATTTGGTTGGAGATAATGTTTCATTGATTGGATATAAATGGTTTTATTATCAGTTTTTGTTTGTTTTTAGAATCAATTTTGTGTATTATAATATGTGCTATAATTTACAGCAGTAGTCCTTAATAATTATAATAATATATGGTGTTTGCAAAACCTGATACCTAAACTAATTGTTGTTTCATACAGTATGTTGAGTATAAGTTTTGACAAAAGTGATACTAGCAGTCATACGAAGTGATGCCCAGTTACTGTTTTTGTATTGTAATATTACATGAAATTTGATAATATCATTTTACAACTGAAAGTTGTATCATAGAACTGATAATATTATGTTGGATCCATAGTTGGATGATAGAACATACATTATTTAATCTTGTTATAATATAAACAACAGGAAAATAAAAGAACATCACCACAACATATCATTCCAGGAGACGAGAATTGTTTTTACAAGTAAAAGCAGCAGTGTTTTGCTTACAGAACAACATTACTTCATAAGTATGAAATTACAACAGAACATCATTAATTCGCAACTATACATTTCAACATAACAACATTACATCACAAGTATCAAATTTAATTGTGAAATAATGCAATGTGAACTCATTTCCTTTCCTTTCTTTGTTCTTCTAGGCTCGACATGTATTTTGACAGACTCTAGCAGTGTTCATCGTCTGTTAATATTGCATGTGCAATTCTTGCTCTTGTTGATAATACATCTTTCTTTTCAATTTTTATTGGTATCCTGCTTCTGTTCAGCGAAATGATGAATATCATTACAAAAATTCCACAGTCAAGCCTGTTGAAACCAAGATGAAATATTAGTATAAATTTTCATTTGCTTTATTAATAGGTTTATAATTAGTACAAAAATTTGAATTTTAGAAACAATGGTACAACAATACAGTATGGTTTGAATTAAAATATTTAGCAGTTATACTAGTGCACTATGTACTTATTTCTGTAGGTATCAGTTTATTTTTTGTAGGTGTCAGTTTTGTTTGTGTAGGTATCAGTTTCTTGTTATGTAGGTATCAGTTTTCTTCCTGTAGTAAATGTTTATTTGTATTTAAAGTTTATTGTATTGAGGGATAATAATTCTCAATATTTTTATTACGAATGGAATTCAATTAAATATAAACGGTATACAATGATGTCTAGAAGTATGTATGGAAAATTATAATGCAAAAAAAAATTTATAATGGAAAAACCTTACGTGTCTGCTCCCTGCTGTGCACACTTTATTTGATGCATTTCATCTGATTTCACTGCCATGTCTTTTATGTCATTGCTTTTCCAGATTTCTTGGAGCATTTCCTCTATTTCATGTCTCTAAAACAGGTAATATATTAAAATTTTAGCTCATATTCACGGTGATAAGTATTTTTTTAAAAGAAAGATAAATCTCATACCAATTTTATAGCCTCCTTTAAACTTGAATTGTTTCTTTCGTTTGATCTTCTAGGGTGGTTAGAATCTAAGTGGCACCATTGCATTGTTGGGTATGTTAAAGTTACTAATGTCCAGTGGTTCTCACAATGCAAAGGAAAATATATACTTTCAGTAAATTTTTCGTGTACAATAGATCCTAGCATAGGGAGAATGAGACTTTTCTTCACACTCTTCATATCACACACAATTGCTTTCTGTTTTATATGAAAATAAGTTATGATATAATAAATGAAGCAATTATTATGTACTTGAATATTAAAGTTTTATTTACCGTCATTGTAGTTGTGAAAGCATAGTTGTGGTCTTCTATTCCACATTTTGAAATGTACCAATCTATGATCTGTATTAAAATCAGAAATGTATACAATTTAAAATTTGTGGAGCAATTTTAAATTGTTAATAGTTTCAGTACTCTTAGTAGTTGCTGTGTATGTTGATAATTATAGAAATAATAAAGCATAAGGTCAATTTAAGCATGTTGTGGATTTTGGTATCAGTGTTGACGTAAAGAAAAAAATTATTATGTACCTGCCCGTCTGTTTCGCCTCCTTCTAGTAGAAGTTTTAGTGCATTCTTTGTTATGACACAACCTCCTTTGATTGTGTCATTGTCTTCCCATGCTACTACACTATTTTGATAAAAACAATTTGTATATGTGAGATAAACTTAATTTCATATTTAAAATTAATATACATATTTGTACACTTACTTTTGTGATGATATTGTTAATGAAAAGAAAGTTTTGATCACATTTTGTTGCTCAACGTTGAGGTAGATCAAACATTTGCAATGACCAAGCCCCATCTCGTAAAGTGTTGGCTCTATTACTGCAAGTGGCTTTGGATTATTGTCTTGTTCACTTTGGTTTTCAACATTTTCTTTTTTTTCACGTTCCTGTTTTTGCTTATTTGCAACTTTCTTTTGTTTCATCCCATATTCAAAGCTATCACGTTGTTTTTTCACTCTTGTTCTTGCCTTTAATCTTTGAATATAGGAAGCTGTCCCTTTTTGTGTTGCTTTGATTTTTTTGTCAGTTGATTTTATGACTTTTTGTTTCCCTTTTCTAGCAGCTTTTTGCCCATGTTCTTCTGCATCTTTTTTTTCAGTTTTTTCGCTTTCAAAGTCTTGTGTGTCATAAAGTTTGAAAGATGGAGGGGTAAAGTCAAGCACATACGGTATACTTTTGTTTTTTACATCTGTATCCTGTTGAACAGTTTGAGTATCTTCTGATTTGTCTCCCTGCACTTCAGTTTCTTTTTCCATCTCTTCTTTTGTTGGAGTCTGTTTTTTTTCTTCATGGTCACATTGCCTTTCTTCACTGCTTGTTTTTTTAGCCAATTCACTTTCTATTTCGATTGGCATTTGTTTGTTCATTTCTTCTGTTTTATCTGCTGTTTTTTGTACACTCTCTTCAGCTATTTCTTCATTTTTTTTCTTTTTCCATTTGTACAAAAGTATCTGCATCTAGTTCAGTTTGTAAAATGTTGCTTTGTAGATTGAAACTTTCCTTTTTATTTTCACCATTTTCTTCACTGTCATTCAAAACATCTTCAACTTTGTTGGTGTTGTCTTCAGCCTGTGATGTTTTCTCTTCATTATCTTTCAGTTTCAACTTTATTTCTTTCAACTCTTGTTTCAACCTGAAAACTTCTTGCTTTGCTTTAATTCTTTTCTTTTTTTCCACTTCTAATTCTTTTTTTTGTTTTCTTTGTTTCTTCTTCCAAATCTTTTATATGCATTTGGAAGATCCTGATGCTTACGTCTTCCTCAAATGACTGTGCAGTTTCTGTGGTTTCTTCAAACTTTCTTTTCTTTCCATGCTTTTCTTTTTGAATTTTGGGGAATTTGTGTTGAACAGTCTCTGTTTGAAGTAGACTTTCTTCATATGGGCTGAGATTTGTGATTTCTTTCACCTATAAAATTGGTATTGGAAAATTTGTTTCAGTTTTAAGCTATGATATCAATTTGCAATGATAATTGAATTTTTACTATGATGAAAAAAAAATTGTATCCAATACAATAAATATGTATTTATTTTTATTTTCTGATACTATTAATATCAGGTTCAATCATATTAGTATCAATTTATTATACTATAAGTATCAGTTTATAATCATATTAGTATCAGTTTATAATCATATTAGTATCAGTTTCTTATACAATAAGTATCAGTTTCTAATATGTAGAACTATGGTATCAGGTATTAGACTGTAGCATCAGCGTAAATTGTGAAATTATAAGCTATCAGTTTTTGCATTCTAGTATCAGTTTTGAATACATCCACATTTAGTTTCAAGCATGTACTCATTTGTTATCAGTTTTTGCATTTTTGTCTCAGTTTATGATACTTTTAGTATTTGTTTCAAGCAATTAAACATATGGTATCAGTTTTTTTCATTTTATTTTTTGTTATTGATACTATTTACTATGTTTTGATATGGTATCATTTTTTGATCACTGTATGTTAACTCCTCTTTAGCAACGACCTACGAGTTAAGAAATGGATGACTTAGATTGCCGTGATTCAAGAAGCTAACGAGTTAAAAAGCCTACGACCTAAGTGGTCTTGACGACTTACGATTTAATGGCTGAAAGAGGATCTATGGCTCGAACGAATTACGACCTAGCGACTGAAGAGAACTTACGACCTAAAAGCTTCATGAGTTAGCGAACTACAACCCACAGTGGTTTACGACTTAACAAGTTTACGACTCAGTGGATGTACGACTTAAGAGCTTCACGACTCAACGAGTTAAGCTACCTGCGACTTAAGAAATCAAGAGGTTTCCGACTTAACTACTCAGCGAGTTAAAGTCTATACGACTCAAGAGGCCTTACGACTTAAAGGCTCTACGACTCATGAGGTCTTACGACTTAAAGGCTCTACGACTCATGAGGTCTTACGACTTAAAGGCTCTACGACTCATGAGGTCTTACGACTCATGAGGTCTTACGACTTAAAGGCTCTACGACTTAAAGAGTTAGACAACTTACGACTTAAGAGACTCAGTATTTAGCTTAAGTCGTCCACGACCTAACAATGTACGAGTTAAAACGCCTGCGAGTTAAGAAGTCTGCGACCTAAAATGTCTACGACCTAGGACTCAGCGACTTAACTTGCCCAGCGACCTAACTACCTTAAAGAACCTTGCGACCTAACTGCTAAAGGGACATTGCGATCTAGCAATGATGCGACCTAAAGATCTACGACTTAAGGGATACGCGACTTAGGAGTAAGTCGTATACGGGTTAAGGACTTGCCAACTCATGGTTTGCTATAAGTCGCCAGCGACTTAAGACTTGGAGAGGACTAGATCAGGAACAACTACAACTCTCTCAATTCCGACTTACGACTTACCACTTGGAGCAAACCACGTACTTCATCACTGCATTTCCTAAGTCGCTCGCGACTTACGACCTAGCTTAGGTCGTACGCGACCTAGGACTTAGCGTGTTTTCTGCCTAGAACTCAGAGCTGCTCCTATAAATACCCCATCACTTCCAACATTGAGGGGACTTTTTGGCAATTCATTTCTTCAAGCGTCCATACTCTGCTGCACTGAAAATTCACTCAACAAGTAAAGATCTTCCAACACTCAAGGCACTACAACAAGCTTCGTGAAAGACTTCATTCATCCGATACGGATTTAGCAAGATTCATCACCGAAGATTGAGCTAGTAGTCTAGATTGTTGTGTGATCAAGTTATATTGTATTTGACAAGTGATTTGCATCGATTTGTAACCGAATCAGTAATAAAAGATTATAAAGTGGACGTAGGCTCAATTACGGGCCGAACCACTATAAACCTGTTGTTCATTTACTGCTTTTTTGCTATTTTTAGCTTATATTCTGTTCCCGTACCAACGGGTGGTGCTTTCACGATTCTATTACACACACCGGGTGTTAGCGTTCACTTTTAATCGTTAACATTTTGGTGCTTTCATTGAGAGTTGAACTCAAGCGATCATCCACCGTTGCTTCGCAAAGATTCATAAAAAGAACCTCTCTTAAAAACCAGATCCGAAATAATGGCTCCTGGAAGAAGAGGTAGACCTATCAGATCCGGAAATGCTCACGAAGGAACTTCCGCTTCCCCGACAACAGACCAAGCAACTCCAACCGTTGGAGTCACCAGGGCTGAGTTGGATGATGCAGTTTCTGGATTATACCAACAAATTGAAACTCAAAACGCTTTGATGATGGATAGGTTAACTGCTCTGCTCGGGGCAAATCGTCAACTAGAAAACCATCAAACTACTCTTCCTGAAATGCCACCTTTCCAGGCTGATGGTTCTATGCCGCAACCAACTTGCCATGAACATATGCCCGGGCAAACTTCCGAGGGAAGAACTGGTGCTTATCCAGAGGCGTCTTTGAACAATAAAGAATACCTGTCTGAAATGGTTAGCCGCATCATGAAAGAGAGCATGCAAAGGGAAGAGGATGAGAACGACTGGGGATTCGCGCCAAGCAGAACTCCGTTTACTGAAAGGATCCTGAAAGCGGAGTTTCCAAGAAAATTTGCACCTCCTACTATCCAAGCCTATAAGGGAACCAGTGACCCTAATCATTTCCTCTACAAATACGATTGGCATATGACTGGTGCAAGAGCATCAGACGAGATCAAGTGTCGATACTTTCCAGTATACTTGGAAGGTGTGGCTTTACTTTGGTTCACAAAGCTTCCAGTTCGGTCTGTAGATAAGTTCTCCGACTTAACGCAAAAGTTTAAAGAACAGTTCAGATTGTATGCTTCAAAAGCTAAGGATATAATTTCGCTGTCTAACCTTGAACAAGCGCCCGGAGAATCAATCAAATATTTCTTGAGCCGTTTCAATATAGCTTTAGCCGAAGTAGAAAATGCGAAACCACGCATGATCCTGACTTATTTGATGAGAGCCATTGATAAATCGAGTAAATTTGGAATATGGCTAAAGATGAAGGAACCGAACTCACTTGATAAATTTTATAAAAAGGCCGACGAGTTCATTCGCCTTGAAAGCCTTTCTATGACATCGAAAGTGGTTGATGCCCAAACTAATAATAACAATGTCCCATTTAATAAAAAAAGATCTGAAAGTCAGAAAAGGGAGAATGAAGGAGGAAAGAGCCAAGGAAATGAAAAGAAACCTCGCCGCTTTAATCCTTCGGATTTTACTCCTTTAACTGATACACCAAGAAATATCTTTTTTGCAACAAAGGACGTTGTCAGGTATCCTAAGCCACCTGAGATGACGAGAGGTGCAAAGCGTAATGGAAAATTCTGCCAATTTCACAATCAACCTGGCCATGACACTGATCAATGTCGCCAGTTAAAGAATGTGATTAAAGAATTGCTGGAGCAGGGTAAACTCCAACGATACATTAAGAGAAGCGGAGTCGCTCCAACCTCATCTACTCGGGATCAACAACGTCCTACCCATCAATCCGATTCTCTCAACAACACTGCAGTGCAAGATTCAGAAAAGCTTGTCATTAATGTTGTCACAGGAGGTCCACACCCAGCAGGCAGAAGTTGGGACGACTGCTAATGGTCCACAAAACTGCAACTGGGGCATCTTTCACTTTCTCTGGCATATAAATCCGAAGCTGCAAATCTAGCACAAATGGAAATCCAGCTTGGAGATTCTGAAACAACAATAACTAGCATCCATTTTTTACTTAGCAGCATTGCTTGAATTTGTGAAAATGATAATGAATGTGTGACTTCTGCATTGTAAACCGCTGAGAAATCAGCGTGACTGAATAATGAAAAACTATGCATTCTGTGTTTTCTATTATAAAATGCCTGTTATATTTCGATGTTTAAATACTCTGAATGTATTGCTAAAATGTCGATCTAATATTGCAGGTCATTAAAGCAAAGCTCACCCATCGCAAAGCTAAGCGAGCCTTACAAATCATTCATTAAAGCAAATACCAAGCAACAAAAAATTCCATATTCAAATCCTATACAAGAAGAACCTCACATAAAAAGTTGGCAAATTCACTGGGGCAAGCCTTCGTTAACCGGTTGTGATTGTCAATATGAATAGACATCTAGCTAGGTAACTCGCGTTTGTCCCATGAAGTTATTCAACAGTGAAGTCCGCTTCTTCGGATAAGGCAATTTACTTACAAAAGGAACGAAGACACGCTTGGAAATAATAATAAAAGGTCGCTAATGGGCAGATGATGGGAGAACATGGCCAAGCAAGCACGGAAGCAACCAAAAGGAATTTTGCTCCTCAATAAAAGGGCCGGTAGAACCACCGAAGGGACACCTTCCCAAGCAGAAGGAACAGGGCCCTTGCTAACTGATCGTGATGCATCCGATCAGGCAGCTTGCGTCCGTCCCGTAGATCTACTCGCCCCTGAGAAGCAACCTTCCTGGCACACCAACCAACCAAAGCCCTCTAACGAGGCACGCCAATAAATGGGAGAGCTTTCCTCAATCAAAAAGATCGGTGGGACTGCCAAAGGGGCACTTTGTTAGTTAATTGCGATCGTTTGTGCAAACGAACATCCAATCAAGCAACTTGCGTTCGCCCCGTGGACCCCTCCGACCATGAGAAAGTAACTTCCAGGCAATCAAAAGCCCTCTTCGGAGGCACAAGCCATCTTCGGAGGCACGCTTCACCATGCTTGAAGCACAAAATCAAAAGCCCTCTTCGGAGGCACAAGCCATCTTCGGAGGCACGCTTCACCATGCTTGAAGCACAAAATCAAAAGCCCTCTTCGGAGGCACAAGCCCTTTTCGGAGGCACATTTCACCCGTGTAGAAGTGCAAAATGCTTCTCTTCGGAGACCCACTTCACCAGTGATGAAATGCTAAAAAGCCCTTTTCGGAGGCACATTTCACCCGTGTAGAAGTGCAAAATGCTTCTCTTCGGAGACCCACTTCACCAGAGCTGAAATGCCAAAATTGCTTCTCTTCGGAGACCAAAATTGCTTCTCTTCAGAGACCAAAAGACCTCTTCAGAGGCGTACTTCACCTTGCTTGAAGTACCAAAAATAAACCCTTTACTGGGGCACAAAATCAAAACCTTCTCCAGAAGCTCATTTCACTGTGCAGGAAAAATTCACTTTTAAACAAATAAAAGTGATCATTCTCAAGAGTCGAAGTGTTCTTCAGGAAGAAAGAGAAAATAAAAATTTCTCCAAAGACAAGATATACTCCATTAAAAGCAGAATAATTCTTCCCTTAAAAAGTGGAAAGTTGTTCTCTAAAATAAGAGTATCGGTCTTGTGAAAGCAAGAAATATTACAATATACTTGTGGTATGGGGGCAATATTATACAATTCAGTTACATTAATAAAAGTAATATACAAGCGACATACCACAAGTTCATTGCAATATCACATAAAGAAGATGTGGAATAAATGCGTTCTTGAAACACAGACAAAAGTTTGTACAAGTAAAAAGAATCGTTTACTCTACACTTCAAATGAAAAAACAGATATATTCCTACATACACAAGAATTTGTACAAGAAAAATATCTATTTATTTCAATACTATGAGAATTTTTTGCATTGTATAGGTTACAAAAAGAAGCGGAGACCGGTATCCGCACAATCTCCGATCAATGCATGCAAAAAGCAGAAAAGACAAAATCAAACTCATTTCTCCTTCTTCCCACCCTTGGAGCCTTTACCCGGCCTGGTAATTAGTTTCGAAGGCCGTATCGGAGAAGAAGGAGAAAGAGACTCAGCCGGATCGATCTCTGCTTCATCCCCAGCAGCAGAAGAACTCTTCTTTCCTTTCTTCGAAGCCACACGTTTCCCCTTCTTCTTGGAAGAAGACTCACTCCCCGGAGTAAGAAATGTAGAAAGTTTTGTGTCGTAGTCAAAAGACTGCTCCGGGGTCTTCTCGCTATCTTCCAGATCTTCTGATTTCTGCTCCTCGGAAGCAGGTGGTTCGTCCAAGCCTTGAAAGGCTGCTATCTGTTCTTCCTGTGGACCTGGTTGAGAAGCTGGAAGAGAAGTAACTTGAGAAGGAGGAGGAACGGCAACTGAAGAAGGAGAAGTTGGTGCAGTTTCCGGCACATCCGCTGCATAATAAAAGAAATCAAAATCAGTATTCTCCGAGGAAAAAGAAGACAGTGGATCGTCAAAGCTTAAGTAATAAGTAAGAAGTTCGTCGAACTCGGTTAAGTCGAATAAGCAATTCACTGGATTCATCTCGTCAAAGTTACCTGGAGAAGCCGGTTTGGCGAGATCAATCTCAAAATTCCCGAGCCTGAAAGTCCTTCATTGCCTCTTCTTCTGTAGGAGTGGTCACAACTGGATGTGAAGAATGAGAGCTGGAATCCATAATGTTTGCATCAGCCGAAGTGGAAGTATGAACAGGAGCAGTTAAAGGAGCTTCCTCTTTTGAAAACTTTTCTCCCAGTGATTCAGCCCGCGCTTTAGCAAGCTGTTCCTTCCCTCTAACAAGAGCGGCGCGAGCCTCATCATCAAGATAGCGAGCCTCAAATTTTGCTTCCTCAAATTTTGCTTCATCATAGCCGGCACCTTTAAACATATCAAGTGCGGCTTCCCACACTTCAGCCAGAGTGATTTCATAATCTGGACCCAGAAAAGCAAGGCTCCCACGACCCAGAACGCAGTGTAAATAAAAGTCGAATAAGGTAGAACTGATGTTTGCTTTTGTTGCCTCATGTGATTGCTCAGCCGCTTCTTTTTCGGCAATGGCAGCAACCCTACCAGTAATAGCCTCATCACGAGCTGTCTCAGCTTTAGCAAGTCGGGACTTTAGTAACTCAATCTCCACGTTCTGGGAGGTGACTTTTTCCCGCAGTTCGGCGTTTTCTGTGCGATACTTCTCATTAACGTGTTGTTCGGCGGCAAGCTTCATTTCTACATCTCTTTGTGCAGCATGTGCATCCCGCACTTGCTTCTGAAAGACTTCTTCTTTTTGAGTATATGATGCAGAAGAAGAAGCGAGATTTTCCTTAAGCTGCTTAACTTCAGACGCAAGCTTTGCATTGTCGTCTGCAATGCTCGTCATCTCCGCGTCATGCTGCTTACGCCATTTTTCCTATTCTGATTTATCGTTCTCCATGGTCATCATCGCCTCAAGGTTAATATGGTTGACCCTTTGAAGTTCATCAACCAACTTCTGCCATCCAGACATTCTTTCAATATCAAGCTTGACAGCATCGACATTTCTCAGCATTGCCTGCTTATCAATGGGAACCAAATCTAAGTCAAAACGGACTCCTCTTAGACACTAATTCGGAAATCGGCTCTGAAGCGTTGGAGGGCCGTCTTTAACTTGATATTGTGGCCTGTTAATAATGGTTTGAATATCAGATTCCTTTAGAGGAGGAGAACCGGCCGGAATGTCAGAAGAAATGGGAGCGTTAGTCTTCTCAGAAATAGCAGACGCGTCACTTGGCTTAGACCGTTTGCTCAATTCATCGGTAATATGAGTCTTCCCTTTGTCATCATAAGACTTTCGCTTATGAGAGTCGTAAGTTCTGTAAGAAGAATCATATCGATCAGCATCTCTTCTTCTCTGCCGCTGCTCATAATCCCATTTTTCTTGAGCCTTCCTTTGGGCCCGTTCCTCATCTGTCTCTCTCTAGTCACCAAGATATTTCCTGAAGTCATAGGATCCACGGCCTCCATGGCGCTGAAATGAGTCATAATATGAGCCGGAGCGTCCCATCGGAGAATCTGAAAAACGGAAAATAAGTAAAGCTTAGAAATTTCCAGGAAGAAAGAGTAAATGCTTATAAGTGCAGAAAAATCCTAAGTGAGTGCGGCGTGCGAACTACGTGCGTCGGACTACAAACCACTTTTTTGTGTGGGAACGGAGACGACGGGTGTAGAAGGCGTCGAGGTCTGTTTCAAAGAGGAAGTCGCTTCAATGACAGGAGGGTTCGCCTTTGGAATATTATCCTTGAAAAGCTCTTGAGAAGTTATCATTATGTCACTCAGGTCATCAAAGGTGTCATCATTATGATGCTCAGCAGAATTCTCCTTCTCAACTTCCACATCAGTTGATTTTTCAGAAACTCGAGGATTTTCTTCCTCTTCGATAATTGGGGCAAGTGCCGACTTGCTGACTGACCCTACAACATTAGTGGACGCAGAACACTTTATCAAAGCAGCCTCTACGACGGGTGCTTCTGATTCAATTTCTTCTACATAAGCTGGGGCATTCGAGGCCTCTGCTCAAGAGCCTGAGGCAGCTAACGTTTCCGCATCAGAACTAGAAATTTCATGAATCTGAGTGGAGCGGGAAGGATGTAAGAGTCCAAATTCATGGAGGAATTCATCTTTCAATAGGAATTGAACACTCCTCTCCTCAACCGGCACGGCCATAAGCCTCTCAAAGGTAGTCTTGTGACGAGGTTCCCTAGAGGGGGGAGGGAGCGCTGAAACAGTAGAAAAAGAAGTTAACACTTGACAATTTGGACTTTGAAAAATTTAGAAAACACAGGGAAAAGATAGATAATCGTACTTCCCACTCTCCAAATGGCGTAAAATCCCGGGGGACAACGAACAAAGAAAAATTGGCTCAGAAACCCAGGAACGCTCTCGGGAAGACCAATAATCAGTTTACGGTTCCTGGCGCTCCTTACAACTGTGATAGAGGGATGGTCTTTGTTCTTTGCAAATGAGCACAGGAAGCAAATTTCTCCAAAACTGGGAAAACGGTCCAGCGTTCTCCTAAAAAGCACACACAGTCCCAGCAGGATGGCGTAGCCATTAGGGTGTAGTTGAAAAGGGGAGATAGATAATCGAAGGAGAAGTTCTCGAAGACAGTCATTAAACGGAGGAATCGCTCCACTCAAGCACATTTGGCGGTTCACTGCGACAAAGCCGTGGGGCGGCCTATCAGCAGTGTCATTCACTCCAGGGAGCAAAGCGTTAGATTCAGCAATGCCAAACTGGGTGCATAGTTGACGGAAGACTTTATGATTCAGGATGGTAGGAGTCCTTTCCGGGGGATCATTCAAAGGGGTAGCAATTGGAAAAGCTTCTCCAGCTGGTTCCAAGTCTTCTTGATCAGATGCCATTCTACACAATCAGCTGAATGTTCAAAAGTGAAGGTGCACGTTTCCTAAAAGTGTGAAGTGCTGTGCAAGACTAATGAAAAAAAGAAAAAGCAAGTATAACTGGAATTAAACTAACTGACAATCAGTCGATTACGAGATTTCAGGACTTGTTAATACTCAAGTGCAGTGTTAATGCAGACAAATCAGTTTTAGTTTACCATTACGATTTTGCTTTAATACTTCACTTGAATTGGTTATTGTATAGCATCTCACTCATACAGTTCATTTAATTTAATTTAATCTTTATCAACTAATCTGTCATTCGATGTGGGCAGTCGGTGGCAGTATATTCGTCCCAGTCTTTTTGTAAATGTTATAACAGGCAGTTAGAATTATTGACAATCTACAAAAGAATGCAACAAAGTTCAAACAACTCAAGTCTCAACATTCGAGGCAGTGGAAGATTTGTTCAAGTTGTAACTCGATCACGACTTAGCATGGGCCAGAATTTCCTAAGTTATAACTTGTTCACGACTTAGCATGGGCTAGAATTTCCTAAGTTCTAGCTCGTTCACGGTTTAAAAGATAAGACAGTTTGAAACCAAGGCTTTGCAAATGTCCAAGGCATGTTCTCTTAAGTCAGATCATTCAAGTCCAAGAATTCGAAGCAATGGAGTCTCAAGTTCTTAAGTCGTTCAAATAAATTCGTGAGTTACGAGTTAAGGACTATCTCGTTCGCGACCTAGTCATTCACATGTGCTCGCAAGTTGAGGATTAAGTGCTAACTCGCCAACGGTCCATGAGAAATTGCAACAAGATAGGTCGTTAACTTTTAGGTCGTAAGTCGCACAAAAGAAAAGTCAAAATAACATTTTTCTAGCTCGGCAACGACCTAAACCCAATGCTGCAGTGAGCAACCAGAAAAGTTAAGTCGTGCGCGATCTAAGCTGAGAAAGTGTTAGGTCGTTCTCAGGGGATCTCGAGCTATCTCCTACTCAAACCAAGGCATCAGTTCCTCTCTTCAAATCCCTTCCTCCACTAAGAATCCCATTCCTCATAAATCAGCCAACCTAATGCACTGAAACTCCTCCCCTTCTTCTCACAAATCACCAAAAGCCAAATCAAACCACTTCGATTTCCTCGGCGATCAATTGAAACGAAAATCGTGAAGCAAGGCATAAGGTAATCGAAATTGATAGTTCGGTGATAGCTGAGGATTGAATAGAGAATGGGATCACTTACGCAATATGAAATTGAAGATGATCGATGGACGAGTAGTTGGATTCGCCTTTGAGAGCTTGAAATCTTGTTAATGGCAGAATGAAAGTTAAGTCAGATGAAATGAAGGAGGAACGACCTAAGATATTTGTACCCCAGGGCAATGAAATGCGAACCATCATTTCACGACCTAATTCCTTGCTAAGTCGTTCACGACATAACACCTACGAGCGCGAGAGAAGATCGAAGCACACGACCCACGACCTAGGCGTGTACTTCGAGGGGCAAATGTTAACTCCTCTTTAGCAACGACCTACGAGTTAAGAAATGGATGACTCAGATTGCCGTGATTCAAGAAGCTAACGAGTTAAAAAGCCTACGACCTAAGTGGTCTTGACGACTTACGATTTAATGGCTGAAAGAGGATCTATGGCTCGAACGACTTACGACCTAGCGACTGAAGAGAACTTACGACCTAAAAGCTTCATGAGTTAGCGGACTACAACCCACAGTGGTTTACGACTTAACAAGTTTACGACTCAGTGGATGTATGACTTAAGAGCTTCACGACTCAACGAGTTAAGCTACCTGCGACTTAAGAAATCAAGAGGTTTCCGACTTAACTACTCAGCGAGTTAAAGTCTATACGACTCAAGAGGCCTTACGACTTAAAGGCTCTACGACTCATGAGGTCTTACGACTTAAAGGCTCTACGACTCATGAGGTCTTACGACTTAAAGGCTCTACGACTCATGAGGTCTTACGACTCATGAGGTCTTACGACTTAAAGGCTCTACGACTTAAAGAGTTAGACAACTTACGACTTAAGAGACTCAGTATTTAGCTTAAGTCGTCCACGACCTAACAATGTACGAGTTAAAACGCCTGCGAGTTAAGAAGTCTGCGACCTAAAATGTCTACGACCTAGGACTCAACGACTTAACTTGCCCAGCGACCTAACTACCTTAAAGAACCTTGCGACCTAACTGCTAAAGGGACATTTCGATCTAGCAATGCTGCGACCTAAAGATCTACGACTTAAGGGATACGCGACTTAGGAGTAAGTCGTATACGGGTTAAGGACTTGCCAACTCATGGTTTGCTATAAGTCGCCAGCGACTTAAGACTTGGAGAGGACCAGATCAGGAACAACTACAACTCTCTCAATTCCGACTTACGACTTACCACTTGGAGCAAACTACGTACTTCATCACTGCATTTCCTAAGTCGCTCGCGACTTACGACCTAGCTTAGGTCGTACGCGACCTAGGACTTAGCGTGTTTTCTGCCTAGAACTCAGAGCTGCTCCTATAAATACCCCATCACTTCCAACATTGAGGGGACTTTTTGGCAATTCATTTCTTCAAGCGTCCATACTCTGCTGCACTGAAAATTCACTCAACAAGTAAAGATCTTCCAACACTCAAGGCACTACAACAAGCTTCGTGAAAGACTTCATTCATCCGATACGGATTTAGCAAGATTCATCACCGAAGATTGAGCTAGTAGTCTAGATTGTTGTGTGATCAAGTTATATTGTATTTGACAAGTGATTTGCATCGATTTGTAACCGAATCAGTAATAAAAGATTATAAAGTGGACGTAGGCTCAATTACGGGCCGAACCACTATAAACCTGTTGTTCATTTACTGCTTTTTTGCTATTTTTAGCTTATATTATGTTCCCGTACCAACGGGTGGTGCTTTCACGATTCTATTACACACACCGGGTGTTAGCGTTCACTTTTAATCGTTAACACTGTAATATCAGTTTTATGGTATAGGATAAATCATCGACAATAAAACTTTATTCTGCATAATAGTTAAAGCATATTGATTAACAAAAAATGAAATGGAATTTTTACTTACATCACCCTCTTTCACGTTATCAAAAACTGCTTTGACTGCTTTGTCTTTGAGTTTCCTTAAATCCCATTTTGCAAATCTTGGTAAGGCTGGAGTATAATATTGCCTTTGTTGAATGAGATCCAGTTTCTCACAAATGCAATACTGTTAACATTAAAAGAATTGATTAGATATGTTTGTTAAAAAAAATAACTAATAAATTTTTGAATAAGAAATCTTACCAGTGGAAGCATGGAGCATCCCGACATATTTCTTGGATTATGAATGAACTTCTTAACAAATTTATTGAAATTCTTTTCTATCGTCAGTGGCCAAGAAACTAATTGCATTGTCTCTACATTAATTAAGTATGGCAGAAGTCCCCATCTTAATTTTTGTTAGTTGTTTGGAAAGAAAAATGTTAATAGTATTTCAATTACTATTAACATTGGCAAGTCTTCTTCGTACTCCTTTTTCTTTTTTGCAAATTCTTGCTTTATTTTTTTTCCACTACGTTTCTTGTTATATAAGTGCTGTTGCCGAAGTTTCTGTTTGCAAAGTCTCTACAGTGCACTGGAATTGTTTTGTTTGTCATTTTTTGAGTCGGCTCAATGTTAATTCCTTTTAGTGGTAGGCCAAATAACAAACTTATATCCATTGCTGTAACTTTCATTCTTTCTGTGGAAAATAAGAAAGCATCTTCGACAATTGAGTAGCATTTGTATAAAGCATCCAAATTGTGTTGATGCTTTTTGCATTCTTTCATTACAATTTTCTCTTCATAGAAAACTCTAAAGAAGTTGTAGAAAGGAGTGCTCTTCATTATATCCATTTGCTTATTTGATAGAGCATTTTTTGTTTTATCATTTTAACTGTTTTGAATATTGCCTGCAGTCCACATCTGTAAGCTATTTCATGCTTTTTATCTTCAGCTTGCTGTTTTGTTTCTGATCTTTTTTTTTATGTATTTTGGATGAGCATCAACAAAATCATCATCATCCTATTTGTTCAAAATAAAGACAGTAAGTTATTTGTCAAATAAATTATGTTTAAAACAAACAATAGATTCGGGTTTTAGTTGTAGTGAAATATCTTCTGTCAAATATATAACAATTTCAAGTTTGAAGTAACTAAGTATCAGTTTTACATTACCTAAGTATCAGTTGGTACAAAATAGGTATCAGTTTTCTCTAATCAGGTGTCATTTTTTCAAGTAGGTTTCATTTTTTTATAACTAGGTATCAGTTTTTTGTAACTAGGTATCAGTTTTCTGTAAATAGGTATCAGTTTTGTAAATAGGTATCAGTTTTTTGTCTGTTTCATATTTCAACTAAATTATACTGACTATTATTTTATCAAACAATTTACGCTTACTGATAAACACTATTATTACTTGTTACTAGGTATCAGTTGGTACTAATTAGGTATCAGTTTTCAGTAATCTGGTATCAAGTAGGTATCATTTTTATATAACTAGGTATTATTTTTTGGTAATTAGGTATCAATTTTTGTTAGTAGGTATCATTTGTTTGTTTGTATCATATTTGAACTAAATGTCACTGACTATTGTTTTATCAAACAATTTATGCTTAATTATAATGACTATTATACTACTAATTGGGTATCAGTTTGTTATACCTATCAGCCTTTTCTTTTACCAAATGATTTACAGGTAGTATTTTTGAAATATACATTATGGTATAAAGTTATGATGTTTTATATTTTACCGAGTTGAGTTGTTCTTCTTCCAGTTCTTGATCCGCAGCTTCTTTATCTTCTTTTTGCTGAGATTTAACAAAATGAAATTATTAGTATTTCAATGTTGCTATAACAAAACTATACTAATTTGGTTGTGTTTGATTTTATATTAACAGTTACCTTCTTTGATATACTTTCACTTATTTGTCGTTTGCTTGTTCTTGCTGTCATTTTTTCGTCTCTTCTCTTTGTCCTTTTTTCTCTATTTTGGTTTTCTTCTTCTGTTGATGTAGGTTTTTTAAGCCTTAATTTGTTGCTTTTTCTCTTTAGTGTCGACGCTATCGTTTGTGCTAAAGGAAGGTTTTCCTCTTCTATCTCTGCATTTTCTTTTTGAACATCAGCTTCGTCGACATTTCGATTTTCGTTTTGTTGATTCGCTGTCGACTTAGATAGGTTTTCTTCGGCTTTCGATTGTTGTGGTTGTTCTTCATCTACAGTCAATTTGTGAGGTTTATTTCTTGTTTGCGATGCCATTTTTTACTGTCGAGCAAAATTAACGTGAATCCTTTGTTTCGAGTAAAATTACCGATTGTTGGAGTGTAAGGAAGGAGGAAGAAGATGGATAGAATTATTCGTTTTATTTGAAATTCTTTCTGGGCTTTGTCCTTGCGATAAAAGTTATATGCGCGTGTCCTTCTGGACAAATATTTATTATAATTTGTCCTTAAAATTTTTTTCCCCAAATCAGTAACCCATGCTGAAATAAAAATTATACTAAGATACTTGCTTGAAACCTACAATTCAAACTTATTATTTTTAAAACAAATATAATTAGAACCAAGGAAGAAAAAAATTGTTTTAAGTTAAGATGTAGAATCTCAAGCATCGAAGTTTCTTTTTAAGAAAAATATAAAAACACATACTTAAATGTTAATAATTTATGGGATGGAGAATTTCTGGCCTATATTACAAGCTGGGTTGTAAAAAAGGGCTAGTCGAAAGCTAGATGATCGATGTGGACTAACACTACAAGAAACAACAGAATTTTCAAAGATTCATAATCGTCGGTAGCTGTCGAAAAATGCCGTCGGCATATAAATTGTCGAAGAATGTTCTTTCCGACGGCTCTGTCGACTTCTTTTCGACGGCTATTCCGACGGCCGCCGACAACCCGTCGTGTACACGTGAAAGAATACGGCTTGTCCAAAATATTGTCGGAAGCTATCAGAAACTGTCGGAATACCTAGAAGATAAGCCGTCAATAAGTTTGTCCAAAGTGCTGGTGGAAGCCATCGGAATTCTGAAAGTTTTTTTTAATTTAAGTAGCCTTTCAACCCCCAAACAACACATGTATATCAATATATATAACAGCTCAATTTCACACGTATAAATCATATATATATATATATATATATATATATATCAATGCCCGAAGCACATATATAACATCAATATTTACACAAGTCAAACTCAATCAACCTACAATATACTTAAACATCCAATAACATCTCAAACTACATTCCAAAATGTACCAAATATACCCAACAACATCTCAAAACAACTCAAATCAACTTCACACATCCAACATCTTAATGCATCAAACAACTCAAATCAATCTCATCCAGCTCAAACATATTCAAACATATCCAACTCTCAAACACCATAGCAACAAAGTCAAACCGCCTTACCCATCTCAAACTGCATATATGTACAATGTTCTAATACAAACGGAAAAAACCATACCTATTAATCCCGATCACCCCTCTAGATCCACCCGATGAGGGAAATATGTCATGCTCCTGCACATATGCAACAAGACACTCGTCAAATTGGCCAGCTCCGCAGCCCGACTTCTGTCTCGTTCGTCCAACTCAGCAATCCTAGTTCTCAACCCTTGAATCTCAGCATTTTCCTACGCTTTTTGTAGCCGCTTTGCCTGCATCTAGCTTGTAACATTATTTAACAAAGCGTATGAGTTTCGTATAGTGTGATTAATAAAATCAATATGTTATACGTTTTCGAAAATATAAAATAAACAAGCATTACCACTTGATTCCAAAAACCATAATGCTTATTCCGCGATGGCGGCTCTATGACTGCGTCAAAGATCTGATCCTCATCGTCAGCAGTCAGCTCTTTCTGTCCCGATCTCTCAAGCACTTTCTTCCGTTCTCGCATGAATTTTTCCTACGATTTCAAATAAAATTACATTTAAAACTCATACTTTTAATTATTTATAACTTATTATTTAAAGTGATTATTAATAACTTATTATTTAAAATAGCTTACCATGGTCTGTTCTGATTTCGAGTCATGTCATATGTATGTTACCATGTCATTTTCTTTTTCATGCTGAGTACGAGCAAACACGTCTATGTATGAAATGGGTTGACCACACTCTCTTTTCTAAAATAATTATTATGTATTATTATTATTATATATATAATTACACAATGTAATAACTATTTATAATTGCAATTAATAAATTTACCATCTTTTGATGGTATAACTTTGGAATGATTTCGAATCCTCACAGTGTGTGACTAGATTTTTTTTTTCTATTTGTAGAGTTCTTCTACGACTCTACCTGTAAATTTAAAATGAACATTATATTTGACATTTTTAAATTGATGCAGTTATTATACTAATTCTATTATATTTTTAATAAATATACGAGATTGATAAACTTACCTTCGCTTCGTCGCCATCCCAAAAACTAACCAAAGCTTGTCAGACGCTTCCACTCATCTATTTATGCTTTTTCCCCTTTTTTTATGCTCGACATCGTATCGCGGTAGTCTTTTCGCATTTGCTTCTTCTAATAATTTCTACAAAGGTGAGGTCAAGTTCATGTAACTTTACCCCCCACACATTGGAAAAAAATAAGTTATACGTTTATGTTTAGTTTGTAAATTGTAAGTGGTTATATATAAAATGAAATACAGATTTACACTTATGGTAAAATCCTACCAAATACACTCTAAGATCGTTTGAACTTCAAATGAAAGGTTATTAGTTGGACTGTAGATGAATGTATATATATTTGAGAATCAAGGACGACACCCTAAATTTATTTACTTTTTTTTATCAAATTTTGAAAGTAGGTCCAAAGTACTTCGGATCAACATAAGATTAAGAAAAATTATTTTTCTGCCGAATATTTACTTTTATATGAATTTATAATGTTAAATACATTTAAAAATTCATGATTACTTATATGATGGTTAAAAAATATATTTAAATTTATAAAATAATTATGCATCATAAATTTCACCGAAGATGTATAATGGACGGACAGAAAGTTGCATAGATTTATCGTTTGAGTTTGATTTTCAATAAAGTTAAATATCGAATTACACAACAAAATATTATAGAAAACACTAATTTAATTAAGTACAAACCGTTATAAAATTACAGAATTGAATAAAAATATCTTCTTTAATCGTTAGAAATTAAATTAGTGTTTTTAAACAAATTTCAAAATTTTATAAATAATAAGTTAAAATAATGTGATAAATTAAATTAATTGAAATAGGTGGTTGTAGAAAGTCATCGAAAACCATATGACGGGGTTGTCGGCAGCCGTCGAATGCTTACATCATTATTTCTGTTTATTCCTTATAGTGTAAAGATAAATGGATATTAATCGAGAATTAATTAATGGTATTATTATTGACAATCTAGTTTTGAATATGAGAAAGCCAAATTTTATGAACACTTCATATAAAATTAAATTGTAACAAGGGTACACATCATATTAATAAATCATATTTTTTTAACATCTTTTGTCTTTAGTTAAAACATCAAAAACGTTTTCACTTTCATTTACTCTTTCCTTCTCCTCCCCTTTTTAAAAATAAATAATGGTGAGAACTTAAAATTCATTCCAATTTTCATAACCAGATCCAAATTTTGCTGAGAAACCAATGGAAATGTAATTTTTTAACACAGATTATCGTGCATTTTTTTAACCACGGTAAAAGTTAGGATTTAAAATCACTGTATGCTTTCTTGAGTAGGAACTAGTCTTGTTTTTTTCTCATTTGCAATTCTATCTGAATGTGAGTTTGAATTCATCATTATTTGATTAATGATTTAGAACTAAAGGTTAATGAAGATTAATGGAAAATTATGTTAAATAAAAAGATGGACAATTAGGCTAATTTGATTATAATTTTATGAGCGGGATATATTGATTAGTACGCCTCATGGTAAAATAAATTATTTTAAAAAAGCGACAATTATATCCAAAACTGAAGTGTGAATAAACATACTCTTAATTAAATCTAAGCGTTCATGACAAAACTAATCTTAATCGTTTTTTATAAATATTTTGATGTCATACTGATGTAGGCCAAGCTATAATTTCCCAAGGCATAAGTCGTAGCCGACTTATCAGAGCAAAAGACATAAGTCGTGACCGACTTATGGAAGGTGAAGGTATAAGTCGTGACCGACTTAAGGAAGGTGCTATGAGTCATCAACGACTTAAGGACAATGTCGTGAGTCGTACACGAGTTAAAGCTAACAGAGGAATTATAAGTCGTGACCGACTTATAGAAACAGGCATGAGTCGTGACCGACTTAACTAGAGAGAAGACATAAGTAGTGACCGACTCAACTCGAACGAGCTACGACCTAAAACTACAGGAGGAGCAACACGAGGTGGAAAATGTGAAGGCTTAAGTCGGCAACAACTTAAGGGAAGTGTTTTGATTAATGTACGACTTATCGGAGCGGGTTATAAGTCGGAACCGAGTTACGACTTAGTTAAGTCTCTTGAATGACCTAACGAGTCAGGAGTTAAGTCGCTGAGGATAGAAACCATTGATTTCCTGCCGAGTTAATCTGGACCGTTGTTTCTGAAGTCACTGCTATTGTTGAATCGTGTTATGTTGTTAAGTCGGCAACGACTTAAGTAATGTTGTCTATTTGTACTTTTCTGTCTTTAAGTCGTATGTCGCCATATGCTAAGTCGGAGGATATCTTAAGTCGGAGCTGAGTTAAGGGTTGTTGTACTGTGTTGTAATTTCTTTAAGTCGTATGTTTTGCATAAGTCGTAAGTCGGTTGTGTTGTAAACTGTTGAGTTGTATACGACTTATGGTAGGACGGCTATTGTTGAGTCGCTTGTTATAAGTCGGAGCCGACTTAGGACTTGTGTAAATTTGTTGTTTTTTTTGTGTGAGTTGTAAAACGCCTATAAATAGGCCGAGTCTCTCATTTGTAAAAGGTTGTTGATTTTTGAATAAAATTCTCTTTTGATTGCTTTGTGCTTTCATTTAAATTGGTAGTTGAGTGTAATCTCCTATCTCCTCTTTCGGTTAATCGAGTGCGCTCGATTCAACGATTGTAGAAGCCGATTCGCGGAATCAAGTGCGCTTGATCAACGCTTGAAGAATTGAAGATCTTTGAACCCGGTATCGTGCGCGATCAACGAGTTCGAGATAGCTAGAGTTCGGTATCTTCGGATCAACGAATTCGGGCAATTCAGCATTCATCAATCCATCGACTGCTACTTTCACCGATCTACATCATTTTTGAATTATCCGCTGCGTCAGTTTGGTATCAGAGCTTGTTCTAGCCAATCATAGCTAGATCGAGACTTGGAGCCTAATCATTTTGAAGTTGGGCCGTGGTAAGCAAGTGAGGCCGAGAGTAAGAGGAAGAAGAGTCATCATTATTCGAAGATTGTTTGATCGGATTTGCATTGGAGGCCGAAACTTTGTCCATCGTGTTCATCGCGATTTGCTACAAAGTGGAAGTTTTCGATCCGTTTCATTTTGGATCAAAATCCGGAAAGTGTTTGAATTTGAAGTGTTGAAGAATTTGTGAAGTTTTCGAGTATGCCGCCAAGAAGAGCTAATCGCCACCAAAACGTAGAAGCTTTGTATCAAAGAGAAGAAGCTGATGAGATGGAACAAAGAATCAATGAGAATTTTAGTGAGAAGCTTAATGAAGGAATTGGCCGGTTAGAGAAGCTTATGACAGAAATGAATCAAAATCGGAGAAGGGTTTCACCAGAATCTGACCATGGGGGTAGTAGAGTCTCGCCACATTCCAATCGAGACAGAAGTGTTGAAAATGATCAAGGGCGTGGGAGGAACGTGAATGATCGTGAACGGAGGAATGACAATAGAAGGGATGAAGGTGGAAGGCGTAATGGTAGTAGAGATGTTGGTGGTCAGAATCGACATCGTTATGCATCTGATTTTGAAGAGGAGTATGATGGTGGTAGTATTCAAGGAAGAGGTCAAGGAAGAAACTATTCTGAGTATGATCACAAATGGGAGTCGGGGATGAAGACAGAAATTCCTGAATTCAAGGGTGGTATGCAAGCAGAGGAGTTTCTAGATTGGGTGGCTAATGTTGAGGATATTTTTGACTTCAAAGAAGTTCCAGGACATCGTAGAGTGAAGTTGGTTGCTACAAGGCTGAGGGGTAGAGCTTTGGCATGGTGGCAGCAGACCAAACTTACACGTGATCGGATGGGAAAGTCAAAAGTTGAATCTTGGGAGAAGATGAAGAAATTGATGAAAGCAACGTTCTTACCTTACAATTATCAATCTTTGATGTACCAACGTTTGCAAAACTTGAGGCAAGGCACAAAGACAGTTAATGACTATGCTGATGAATTCTATCAACTCATTGCAAGGAATGATATTATGGAAACAGAAGAGCAGCTGACATCTAGGTTCATTGGGGGATTGAGAATGCAGATTCAGGATATGGTTAATATGTTCGATCCAAGATCTGTGGCGGAAGCACATCAGAAAGCGTTGGCTTGGGAGAAGCAGGGACGACGAGGAGGTGGTGTGTTTACGAATTCCAATAATCAAGTGAAGGGTGTTGGTGGAAGTTCTAATGTTTCTAAACCTGTCAGTAAACCAGTGGTGAAGGAGGCTGAGAAGGCGAAGGTTAACAACAGTTTCAAATGCTACAATTGTCAGGAATTGGGTCATAAAAGCAGTGAGTGTCCAAAGCCAAAGAAGAGAAACATGATTGCAGAAGTTGAGGATGAGGATGAAGAAGCTGAATGCTCTAATTCTTTACCAGTTGAGGAGGAAGACTTACTGTCAGGAGATGATGGGTACGCATTGATGATGAGGAGAAGTTGTTTAACACCGAAGCAAGAGGAGGAAAGTAGTTGGTTGAGGAACAATATCTTTCAATCTACATGCACTATTCTGGGAAGAGTTTGTAAATTTGTTATTGATGCTGGGAGTTGTGATAACATTATCTCTACAGAAGCGGTGAAGAAGTTGGAATTGAAAACCGAGAAACATCCCAAACCGTACAAGTTAGCTTGGTTGAGGAAGGGAGGAGAAGTGAAAGTTGGACGTAGAGCTTGTGTGAAGTTTTCAATTGGGAAGAAATACAAAGATGAAATCTGGTGTGATGTCGTAGATATGGACGTTTGTCATTTGTTGCTGGGAAGACCGTGGCAGTATGATCGAGCGGTGCAACATGATGGGCGTACCAACAGTTACAGTTTCATGTTTGAAGGCACAAAGATTACTCTAGTTCCGAAGAAACAACAACATAAGGAGAGTAAGCTGGAGGAAATTGAAGAGCTTAAAACTTTGTTATCATTGAAGGAATTTGTGAAGGAAGTAGAGGAGGAACCTGAAGTGTTTTTGTTGATTGGACGGGAGAGTCAGGAAGTGGTTGAAATTCCAGAAGAAATTAAACCAGTTTTGAAAGAATTTGACGATGTATTTCCAGAAGAGTTACCAACGGAGTTGCCACCGTTGAGAGATATACAACATCAGATAGATCTTGTTCCATGTGCTGTGTTGCCACACAGACCACATTATCGAATGAGCCCGAAGGAACATGAAGAGTTGCGGAGGCAGGTAGAGGAATTGCTTGAGCAGGGGCGTGTGCAGGAGAGTCTGAGTCCTTGTGCTGTACCAGCTTTATTGGTACCCAAGAAGGATGGGACGTGGAGGATGTGCACTGACAGTCGAGCATTGAATAAGATTACTGTGAGATATAGATTTCCAATGCCGAGGCTGGATGACTTGTTAGATCAAATAAGTGGAGCTACTATCTTCTCGAAGATTGATTTGAAGAGTGGATATCATCAAATTCGTATCAGACCAGGAGATGAGTGGAAAACTGCTTTTAAAACCAGGGAGGGTCTATACGGGTGGTTGGTCATGCCGTTTGGCTTATCAAATGCACCAAGTACTTTTATGAGAGTGATGAATCAGATTTTTCGACCATTCATTGGGAAATTTGTGGTGGTGTATTTCGATGATATTCTTATTTACAGTGGGAGTCCAGAGGAACATTTGAATCATCTTAGAGAAGTGCTGATGGTACTACGACAAGAACAGTTTTATGCTGCAACGAAGAAATGTGTGTTCATGACGCATAGTGTTTTATTTCTGGGGTATGTTGTTTCAGAGAAAGGAATACAGGTTGACCAAAGTAAAGTTGAGGCGATCAGAAATTGGCCGTAGCCCAAGACGATAACGGAAGTTCGTAGTTTTCACGGGTTGGCTTCATTCTATCGAAGGTTTATACCACACTTTAGTAGTGTGATGGCGCCTGTTACAGATTGCATGAAAGGTAAACAGTTTGCATGGACGGAGGAAGCCGAGGTTGCTTTTGAACGAATCAAAGATCTATTGACCTCTGCACCAATTCTAGTGCTACCTGATTTTCAGTTGGTGTTTGAACTACATACTGATGCATCCAAGGTTGGGATTGGAGGGATGTTGAGTCAGAAGGGACGTCCAATTGCATATTTCAGTGAGAAGTTGTCAGAAGCGAAGATGCGATACAGTACATATGATGTGGAATTCTATGCTGTTGTACAATCTATTAAGCACTGGAGACACTATCTATTTCAGAAGGAGTTTGTTCTGTATACTGATCATGAAGCGTTGAAGCATTTACAAGGGCAAGACAAGATTTCAGCAAGACATGCATCGTGGATTGCATATCTACAACAGTTTACTTTCGTTGTTAAACACAAGTCAGGGGTGACGAATCGAGTGGCTGATGCTTTGAGTAGGAGGAGTCATTTGTTGACTACACTAAAGGTTGAAGTGACGGGGTTTGAAATATTGCCAGATTTATTTACTAATGATCCTTATTTTGCAAAATTTGTTGATAAAGTCAAGGAGGGAGAGACGGATGATTTCGTGATGGTAAATGGTTTTCTGTTCAAAGGGAATCGATTGTGCATACCAGAGGGTAGTCTGAGAATGAAGATTATCAAGGAGTTACACGAAGAGGGACATGTTGGGAGAGACCGTACCTTGCAGTTGATTTCACAGTCCTACTTTTGGCCATCGATGAGGAAAGAAGTAGCGAGGTTTGTGGAGCGTTGTCATATTTGTCAAGTTTCGAAAGGAACTGCGACTAATGCTGGTTTATATATGCCGTTACCCGTGCCTGTAAAACCATGGGTGGATATCAGTATGGACTTTGTGTTGGGGTTGCCAAGAACGCAGCGTGGTAATGATTCCATTTATGTGGTGGTTGACAGATTTTCGAAAATGGCACATTTTATCGCTTGTAAGAAGACGGCAGATGCGGTTCATGTTGCTCAGTTGTTTTTCAAAGAGATATATCGACTTCATGGGTTGCCCGAATCTATTGTGTCGGATAGAGATACTCGTTTTCAGAGTCATTTTTGGCTAAGTTTGTGGAAAATGGTGGGAACGAAGCTGAAGTTTAGTAGTGCTTATCACCCACAAACGGATGGACAGACTGAGGTGGTCAACAGATCATTGGGAAACTTGCTGAGGTGTCTTGTTCAAGATAATCTGAAGAGTTGGGATATGAAGTTATGCCAGGCGAAGTTCGCCCATAATCATGCTGTGAATCGAAGTACTGGGTTCAGTCCATTCCAGATTGTTTATTCGAGCTTACCAAAGGGACCGTTGGATTTAACGGTAGTGCCACAATCAAAGAAGGCAGTTAAGAAAGCTGCTGATTTTGTTGAAGGGTTGTCGGAATGTCATAAAATCGTTCAGGAACGATTGGAGAAAGCAAATGAAAAATATAAACGATCTGCAGATTTGAAACGACGAAGTGTTGAATTTCATGAAGATGATTTGGTTTATGCAGTTTTAACGAAAGATCGTTTTCCAGTAGGCGCTTACAATAAATTGAAAGCACGGAAAATTGGTCCGGTGGAAGTCGTGAAACGAATTAATGAAAATGCTTATAAATTGAAGCTGCCAGATGATGTGTATACATCCGACGTATTCAATGTGAAGCATCTCGTACCATATCACGGGGATGAGCATATAGAGGGGGAGGAAAGTGCAAATTCGAGGACGAATTTCTTTCAACCTGGGGAGGATGATGTAGGCCAAGCTATAATTTCCCAAGGCATAAGTCGTAGCCGACTTATCAGAGCAAAAGACATAAGTCGTGACCGACTTATGGAAGGTGAAGGTATAAGTCGTGACCGACTTAAGGAAGGTGCTATGAGTCATCAACGACTTAAGGACAATGTCATGAGTCGTACACGAGTTAAAGCTAACAAAGGAATTATAAGTCGTGACCGACTTATAGAAACAGGCATGAGTCGTGACCGACTTAACTGGAGAGAAGACATAAGTAGTGACCGACTCAACTCGAACGAGCTACGACCTAAAACTACAGGAGGAGCAACACGAGGTGGAAAATGTGAAGGCTTAAGTCGGCAACGACTTAAGGGAAGTGTTTTGATTAATGTACGACTTATCGGAGCGGGTTATAAGTCGGAACCGAGTTACGACTTAGTTAAGTCTCTTGAACGACCTAACGAGTCAGGAGTTAAGTCGCTGAGGATAGAAACCATTGATTTCCTGCCGAGTTAATCTGGACCGTTGTTTCTGAAGTCACTGCTATTGTTGAATCGTGTTATGTTGTTAAGTCGACAACGACTTAAGTAATGTTGTCTATTTGTACTTTTCTGTCTTTAAGTCGTATGTCGCCATATGCTAAGTCGGAGGATATCTTAAGTCGGAGCTGAGTTAAGGGTTGTTGTACTGTGTTGTAATTTCTTTAAGTCGTATGTTTTGCATAAGTCGTAAGTCGGTTGTGTTGTAAACTGTTGAGTCGTATACGACTTATGGTAGGACGGCTATTGTTGAGTCGCTTGTTATAAGTCGGAGCCGACTTAGGACTTGTGTAAATTTGTTGTTTTTTTTGTGTGAGTTGTAAAACGCCTATAAATAGGCCGAGTCTCTCATTTGTAAAAGGTTGTTGATTTTTGAATAAAATTCTCTTTTGATTGCTTTGTGCTTTCATTTAAATTGGTAGTTGAGTGTAATCTCCTATCTCCTCTTTCGGTTAATCGAGTGCGCTCGATTCAACGATTGTAGAAGCCGATTCGCGGAATCAAGTGCGCTTGATCAACGCTTGAAGAATTGAAGATCTTTGAACCCGGTATCGTGCGCGATCAACGAGTTCGAGATAGCTAGAGTTCGGTATCTTCGGATCAACGAATTCGGGCAATTCAGCATTCATCAATCCATCGACTGCTACTTTCACCGATCTACATCATTTTTGAATTATCCGCTGCGTCACATACACATACAAATTCTACCCTCAAAAATTAAAATTTTCATACATTTAACTACTGAAATTATACATTTAACATATAAGACGGGTGCAATGCAGTATTCCATTTCCAATTAAACCTTCGACATAATTATTAGTATATGTTTTTTCAGAATTGTGAACTGTGAAACAATATAGTAGAAATAATATGATGATTCAACATTAAATGTAAACCGTAAACTTCAACGGAGTGGCAAGTATTAAGAGTAGGGGTCCGTTCTTTACGAAGCGAACAAGACATTCGAGTTGAGAAGTTGGTTGAAAGATGAATGCGTTTGGTGATGGCGAAAGGGAAATTTAAACGGAGTATTTGAAGGGAGAATGAAAGAAAGAAGAGGTAGTGAAGAGATTTAAAAGTCCGTCCTTTAAGCGAACGAGGTATTTGAACGGGTTATTTGAATTGAGAAGTTGGTTGAAATAAGGGTGTTTGGTGATGACGAAAAAGGAATTTGAACAGTATTTGATGGGAAACTGAAAGAAAGAGACGGTAAAGATGGGATGTAAAGATAGGAAGTCGGGAAAAGTAACGTTGGCATTGGCGTGTCGGATGCCAAAGCTACTTTTTCACTTTCCTTCAACGGTGTTGGAATGGAAGGTTTTCTCGTCGCGTCCGATCTAGATAGACTACTAAGGGCAACTAGAAGCTTCAACAAAGTGAAGATTTAAACAAACAAATCTAAATAAAATTAGGTAGATATAGGATGACCTATGTGGACCCAGATGAGATTACGTGAAGTGGAAACAATATTAGGTGGCTCCATATGGACTCAAACGGACCTAGGTGTCGCAAAAGTGGTATGGCTGCCTAGAAAATGAGTTCAGGCCCTAGCCTAGGTGGTCTGCTAGAGCAATTTCTACAACAGTGTTAAGCACACACATTAAAATATGAATTCTTTTGAATTTGCAATTAGGTTATATAATTCCGGTTTCAATTTAAAATCTGTATTCCACGAAGTGAATCCGAGTCCGAGCTGCTTGTCGGTACACACATACATATTTGTTTGTCAAGTAGTCGCTGCAATATTAAAGTAATATATGGTTAATTATAGGATAGAAATATCTATGACAACTACCACACACATCCATCCATCCTAACGTAATATATTTACCAGAGAGGATAGAGATAGGTTCGCTAGTATAAAATCAACTCCACAGTAATAATATGTCTTTTCCTTTACAAAAAAAAAGTCAAATAAAAACGGACAAAGAGAATTTGGACATTTCTTTGACGTAAGTGCATGCGAAATCATGGGATATATGAAGGCTATGTATCCATGGATGAGCAAAAAGGACAAGCAATATGAGCCAACTAACCAGTGGTGAAGAAAAGAGCATCGAATTTCCTTAGTAAAATCAAAATATTGAAAATGGAACGACACCAGTCATAATAATATTTAAAAGCAGTGCCCAAGTTTCTTCCCATACGAAGGACGTAAGTATCGAGATTTATAACAAAGGATGATAGCACGCGTTTCGCGGATGAATTGTTTTTCTATAAATTGTATATGTTTTAACACATTTAGCAGAAAATTATTTGTATAAGTATTCAAGCATATAAACTCTTTTTTATGTGTATTTTCATTCTGCCTTTTTTAAAGCAAGCATTGTAGAGCAACTTGCAATAAAATTTGTTATTTTGCTCAAACTATCCTAATGATGTCGATTTTACATCTCCCTTTCAAGATTACTTGTAATATATGAAATGTCTTCAAAACGTCAAACATCGTATATTCTGTGTCAACATTTTCAAGCATGATCAACTTTGCATATTCGTCCGAATCTGGTACTGATTGAGATGCATGGAAAAAGTCATAGAACGAGGGCAAGATTTGTGGTTTATTGAAGCATACATGAACGAAACAATAATAACAAAGGCAAAAAGAATGGACATAGAAGAAGAGATATATTATAGACACATCACGGTACAGTATTTATGACCATAAGTGCGCAATTTCTAAATTGTCGACCTACTGGGTCTTCCACCAAGGTAGTAACGTACAAAGATAAGGTTACGCAGATACATAACAGTCTTATCTACTAAGCTGTAGAACAACGAAAAGGAATACTGAAAAATACTAGAGGGGTGTACTGTGCCGCACAAGGAAAACAACATTTTTAAGCACTTGAGCTGAGAAAAAAAAATAAAAAAAAATAAAAAAGAGACCGTTTAAGAAAAAAACAATGCATTTTTGTGTTGCGAAAGAGTATATTTTAATTATTTTATTATGAAAAATTATTTTTGTTGATGTTTTATTTTGTTTTAATTTTTTTTAAACAATATAATTAAATGAGTTCATATTGTTTATATATTATGGAATGCAAGAAAAAGTGCAATATAAAAAAAGACAATTTTTATTAAGTAGAAATAGTTCGGAGTACAAATACACAGGTCAGGCATAAGGTCTAAATTGACAAGACAGCTGCTGAGGAAAGTTAATCTGCCATGGGCAACGATTGAAAATGCTAAAGTGCTACTATTAGCACCTCAAGATACCCTAGAAATTACACAAGTCCTTCGATAGTACTAAAAAAACGATCGAAAGTTCATGTGGCCGCAAAAATCGAAGCCCTATTCTCTCTACTATTCCCCACGGCGACCAAGGACGCTCCCACCGAATTGCGAGGCCTAGCACTAGAAACATACGACCAAAGTAAGCTTCCATAATTCTTGATTTGACTAATTCTCCTTCATTATTGTTTGATTAAACACGATTGCTCGAATTCAATTACAATGATTTTATGTTTAGTTGATTTAGGTTTAACTACATTTTAATTGAGATAGTCGACAATTTTTTTCTAAAATTCTAGGTCAATCGACATGAAGTCGCCTTCCGTGTAGTGTTTAATTTAGATATAGTTAGTTTGGCCGACTTGTAATCTATTGATTTTTTCTTTTTTGGAAAATTAATTTAGGTCGGCTTTATGATGACATTTGCATTTACTAATACTAATTAGGCCGCAGTTGATATATAAAAAAAACAATTGTTGGGTTGGCTTTATGACGTCGTTTGTGATTTTTAGGGACAAAATTTATAGCCATATGTATTATGTATTTTGTTTTTAAAAAACTACCGTTAGGTCTGCTTTATGATGTCGTATGTGTTTTGTTGTGGATAAGTTTATAAAGACGACTTTATAGTGTGTTTTTTTAATTACTATTATGTCGACTTTATGACGTCGTCCGTGATGTGTTATGGACATGGTTTATACTATTGATTGTAAAGTTCTTTGTGATTTTCCTACACCATATTTTAATGTGATTATCAATGTTTTTGATATCTCTTGATTGCAGGGTGCATGACAACCTTTTCTTGTGGGCAGGTGAGGCGGAATCGAAGAAAGCAAAGGGTAAATGATTCAACAAGGTGAATATGAGCATTCTGCATCAGAGTTTGACCTCGATCTTCATTTTCAGGACCAAACAAATGAAGAAGATTCTGGCATACATGTTGATCATCCTAGCTCTTCTACAGTTGAAGAAGATGTAGAAAGAGATGTCGGTACATAAGATTTAACAATATTGTGTGATTTTTAGTGTCATGTTGCACATTCCATTTGGGAAAAATAACCTTGTTAGTATAATTTAGCTTAAATTGTCAAGAATATAATGTGACTTTCCAATTTATTGTAATATTTAATTTTTTATTTGTAAGAATATAAACATTTAAAATTTGTTTCACATGTTCAAATGGTGAAAAAATGTTGCAACCTATGATTGGGCTTGACTGGCTTGCCGGCCTTGTAGGCAAGGTGATTTGTTTTGATATTAATACTGTGGCCAGAAAAATATTGGTGTATGCCAAAGCCTTGATTGAAATCATTCCTAAGAAGCCTTTGCCTTCTTCGCTTAAGGTTAAAATTGTGAATGGGTTTGATACCGAGGTTGTTGTTCGGTACAGTTGGAAAATTGATATATGCATATCTTATCAGCCATTTAGCCACATTAAGGAAGCTTGTTCTCTATCGTCTGTTGTTGCTTCTTTTCCTCTTTCTGATAAGATCCCACTACCTCATCCTGTCATGAAGTGCGTTCTGAAAGTTTGCCCCGCTACTATGATCTCGTCTCCTGTTACCTTGCTTGTGGACTTGGACGTTTCCTCTGTTGATGTTCGTTCAGTTGATGATGTTATACCTACACCTCCTACGATCGTGTCCCCAGTCATTGATGTTCATACTTATGATGTTGTACTACATATGCTGTAATTAATGTTCGCTCTGTTGATGTTATGGTCAGCTCTGCGGGACTTTTATACTTGGCTCCCTCCTTGGGTAATTTCTTTTGGGGCTCATCTGAGCAGGCTTGGATTCCTGAGCCTTCCGAGATGAGATTTGACTCCAAATGAGGTAGGTTCTATAAGTATGGTGGTGGAGATTATGAAGACAGGAGACTATATTACCATGTTGAGGGTGAAGGTCTTATACTTTCAGTTATTGGTCTATTAGGTAACCTGAATCGCACTGTTATCTCGGATTAATCACGGGACAGGAAATTCTTTTACAGTTCTATCTTTGTTGATTTTGTTCCTATGTTAGCTTCTATACTCTCTGGATACTATCATATTGTTGGGCCTGAATCTTCGGATGAGGATAGTGGATCTTCCTCCTCGGAGGGAGATTAACTTGGTTTGTTTAGCTGTTGAGGCATTTTTTGCCTTCCACCTGTATTGTATTTGTTAATGGTCAGACCACTCCAAATCCAGCTATAGCTGTTCTATGCAAGTGCAGAACACCTATTTTATACTATTAGTAAAAGTAGCACGACCCACTATAAAGCCGGCTAGCCTTGTTAAAAAAAGGTGAAAGAATGTATTCTTGCTAATGAAGCCGATGATGTTGTTAAGAAGGCCAAGCTGTCGGATTTGTATGATGTGGTGGATTGTTCTTTTTAAAAAAAAAAGGAGAATAATCGCCATTCTCCGGTGGCTTACAGAAAAAGGCGAAACATATGAAGGGCATATGCCTTCCAAAGACGAAAAAGCAGAGATACAAAAAAGAAAAGCCAGAAGGACAATGACACATCTCCTTGGTGGATTGTTCTTATAAGTGGATATATTAGGTTGTTATATCTGCATTTGTAGAGAGGTGACACCTAGGGACCAATACATTTCCCTATGGTTAGATGACAGTTAGTTTATATGTTCTCATAGTTCTCGCTGTTGGAACAAGTTTGTATAAGGAAAATGGAGGGGTATATATATCATTGTGTTATGCTAAAAAATCTTTAGTCGATGATCTTGACGTAGAAGAAAAGGTAGTATACGAAGAGCTGAAAGGCAAATATTTGGTGGAATTGGAGCGATTGAAGAGTAAACTTGCGGGTACATCTAGAACAAAGAAAGCTATCAAAGATACGTATAACAAAGTCACTTGAGCTTATCTTCTCCATGTATTGAGTATCATTGTCTTTCACTAATACAAAACTGGTCATTTGCTTCGATCATTTAATCCCTATTACTTAGGTTCAATGACCGAAGCAAATGAAGACGATGCAAGAGATCAATTTCTATGGCTTCGGCCTTCAGTTGTTGAATTGAAGCAAATGACGTCTTTTGCTTCGGTCGTTACCAAACGACCGAAGCAAATATTGGCTGAAGATGAAAAAAAATTGATACTGTTTCAGGTTTTAAAACCTGAAACGGTATTAAATTGCATTTAAGTAATCCGTAAATACATTATTACTAAGAAAAATATCAAATCATATAACACAATTGCAATTAGCCAAAAAATAATCAAATGTATCATATACAAAATCAACTTCAACTACCTATAGTCTACATTCGTTATATTTAAAAAAAACAAAAAAAACTCTACTCCAAATAGTAGAGTCCAACCCAGCTTGTCCAACTAGAGTCAGGAATGAGAGGTTAGCCTGCCCAGTAGGAAGCATACGTTTACCAACCATGTTTGTTGGATTTAATAGAAAACACAACTTCCCGCCTTGAGGGAGTAGGACAGATGAGTATCAAACTCGTGACCTCATTAACAGGTTGTAAGTGTCTCTACAACTACGCCACTACTACAAAATAATCTGAATTATGACAATAATTTTCAAATATGAAAACAATGAATACAAAATCAAACTCAATGTAAAAGGTGGAAATCAACGTTTAACAACAAATGTCTCAAAATGCGAAACAAGTGCATTAGAATAATACATGAAATCACAACCAGAATGATCATAAATAAATGAATATGATTCCACCTAAAGTTAAAAATAATGAAGTCGAGCCCCTTATACAAAAATGTGTGCAACACTAATTAGTTCATAATGTGAATTAAACAACCGGATAGGGTACACACGACATTAATACGGAGTGATGAGCAACAACCAAACACTTTTCAAGATCAAACATCTTGAAATATGCACATTGAATCACAATACACTACCTCCTTATTTAGTATCCACAGAGAAAAGTGAGTGAAACACACAAAAAATGACCAGAACATAGCATATAACTTCAACTAGATCAAGAACAATAGAAGATATAGTGGGAAAACAAGTTAAAGAGCATGCATGCAAGCAGGGAAATGACAGTCTGAACTACAGCTAAGGCGCAACAATGAAAATGACAGTCAGGGAAAACAATAGACTGAACATGTATATAAATGCATCTTAGACCATAACATGTAAGCAAAATAGTGAATTAAACTACATCTACAGCGCAGCAAGGAAACCCCAAGGTCAATGAAATTTGTTCAGTGAGATATTTAAGAAGTTTTGTATATGGTATATTTGGTCATTTTTCAAAGCGTCGAATCTCCCTGTTTTATCCTCTGGAAAATCCTAATCAAGGAAATAACAACTAAATGTGACTCTATTATCTGGATGCAGATATATAGTGATTACAAAAATGAGAAAATTATCGCAGAAATGGAATACTAATAAGTACCTCTTCCTAGTTTTTGTTCAAGAACACGTCGGCAATGATGGCAGCCTCTAACATGATAAGCATAAATACAAGCACCATATACTATTTTATCAACCATTAAAGTTAAGTGTATAGGCATGATAGGTATTCACGTTATTAAATTGAGTTACATAATTTGGACCACAATAAAACATTTTTCAGAATTTTATATGGTATTCTCGTTAACTTTCAGATCAATAATTCAAGCTGATTGTTAGGTTATGTTTATTAGAACCTAGATTCCAAGTACAAAACACAGTATATAAAGTATAGACAATCCAAAAACATATCAATAGTCGATGCATTTTTTGCAAATAGAAACAAAGCAGCCATGGTCTTTATAGGATACACAAGACATGCAATGACCATTAGCGGTTTATGCAGCAATATGCAGCAATCCTGATAAAGTATCCATGCAAAATAATGACATATGAATATGAATATTATTCATTGTAATTATATTTACATGTAATATACTTCTGCTACAAAAATTATACCAAAATATATGTTTAGGGATACTAGGCTACTTACAAGTCAACAGGCTCATAACAGGAGGCAATAACAAACTAGTAATAGCATGTATCCCAGCAAAGAATCCTTGAGCTTTTCCGTGTAAAAAAATGTTGAATTTTTGCTTAGATCAAGATATGAAAGTGACAAGTTTAAGAAATTTTATATTGGTTATAATCGATCATGGATAGCAGATAGGATACTAGGTTTAGAACCTAGACCTAGCCGGTTAGACTGGGGCAGGACATCTGAACCCGTTCCATCCAAGGTTTTGAGCAGCCCGAGCAAAACTATCTCATCCATCCCGGTCCATAGACAAACATGTGGCCCCCAGTACCTTCTGTTGACCTTCTAGCAACTTCGCTTCCCTAGAAAAACAGAAAGTAGGCCCCTCATTAGAACTCTATATTTCCCCACCAGCCCTCTACCGCTTCAAACAAATAAAGTAAGGCCTACCGCCGGCCCTAGATAGATACATGTTGCGAATGCTTGGCTGGTACTATGGGGGAAGCACCAAGGGTTGGATGATGCCATGGCGAGGTGCGAATCCCACTAGTTGAGACTACGGGGTTGGCAGAGGTGTTTGGTGTTACTGTTGCTATTGCGCCTCGATTACCCAGCATCTATAGAATTGACCAGCGTGGCAATACTCGATTGAACCACTGCAAAGAAAAAAAAGGAGGCAAGTGTTAGTCAATTTTTAGAAGAACGATGTGAAGAAAAGGTGGACAGACTGTAAGACAAAATAGATGGATCTACATTTAGGTTTGCCCTTCGCCTCCCCCTAATCAAAGACGGGTATGAGGACTCTACTTCACTACTTCTAGGCCGTGCCTCTTTGGAATTTGTGCCAAGGAGCATGATGTGTGTGTCATTTAGGTAGAGTGACCCAGGGGAGGAGAAACTTCAGCGGAAGAGGCCCTGCACTCAAACTTGTTTAGGGGAAAGCGCCCACCTGGCTGTCCTCTCCGCCTTAGGAGTACCTGTGTAGTTGGAAGATAAGGAGGTACTACATTCGGCAGCCATGACCCTTGACCATATGCCTTCCTATCTGATGGCAATCCCTTACATCTCTCCCTATGAATACTCATAGAGCCAAGGATCATACACCATAAACTCACCCTCGTCTGCCTGTCGCTCTAGGCCTGTGTCCCACATTGGGTCTGTCTCCATGGTATCCTCCTCGTTTTCCTCTATATCCACCACAACTACTTAGGGGATTTCCTTATTGTCACCTCAGCAGGTGCCATGAGCCTGCTCCTTGGAATGCGAGGGGCTCCTTTAAATGCGAGGGACCCAATAGCCCGACCAATCATAGGTTCTCATATGTAAGAATAAGGGCCAAATTCCTCAGCTCCTCGATTGTTCTTGCTATTTGCTTGTGATAGTCTATGAAGTTAATCCGAATCTCCACAGTTTTAGTCGGAGGCACCGCAAGAAAGATCAAATTAGGAACCATAAAAGACGAAAATTTAGTCTAAACTAGGAGCATGTATACTACCTAGGGCCCTCAATGCCCACACTTGATGTATGGGGTTGATTGTTGTCAATGCAAAGAAGTACTCCTGATACCCAAAGACCTTGCCTGGGAGGACATAAAAGAGAGATGTGAAGTTGTGGGTCCGTGAGTGATAGTACTAACCTTCACGAGAGAGAGCCTACCTTGATAACTTAGACATGTGCCCAATGAAGAGCAGCTAGGTTCAAGAATCTCAGGGCCATGGTAGACAATGTAAAGCCCCGCCAAATGGTTGTAACTGTTGTATGAAATTTGCACGGATGTCATTTGGCTTCCATTCAGGAAGCCGATGAAGTAGGAATGAAGTGGAAGTGACACCCCTGCACCCCATATTGAGCTAATGCTGTAGGCGGATAATCCATATCCTCTCCAACCTTGGACGGGTCCATTGTGAAGGTACGACCGCTAGGTCCCATTTGTTTTCTTTCCTTTGGCCATATGTAAATGTTAATGGAAACCTAGTTATAGTACTACCAGTGATAAGGCATAGGGGTGAACTTGACTCATGGGCAAGTCCCCCTGGTGCAGGCATACATACCCAAATTCCAGCGTACTCCATGGAGGCGCCTTGCGAGCACAAGTTTGGCCGATGTGCAACACTCCCAGCCTATAACTATAAATATCGTAAGTAGGCCGTGGGGCTGGTGCCCTCCTACACTTTCAACTTAATATAATTCACGGGTCAAGGCCCACTACAATATTCAAATGCATCTTCTTCCTGACATATGGGAAGGGTAGTTAAGTAATTTTAACACTTGCTTATATATCACACTAGACATCGTGTTGACCATAGGACAAAATGGTCAACTCTCCAATAAATCTTAGTTAGAATATATATATATATATATATATATATATATATATATATATATATATATATATATATCTTATATATAAAGCAAATACCTGGTCAAAGTGAAGCCTTTTTGGTACTACCTAAAACACCCTCCATTTTAAAGCAACCGAAAATAAGTTAGTATGGGTATTTTTGTCATTTGAATAAAAACCCCTAATTCACGACTCCACGTTTGCTGTCCTCCCACTACGCTTTCTGCCAACCGACAAAAAATACGCCCCTTCGATTCCACAAACTAATTCCCTCCTGTTCAATGAATTATCTTCATCTATTTGCTTATTGTAATCCATGATTTCTCTTCCCCACTTTCTCTTCCCCGCTTTACCCAGAACAAAAGCTTTACAGAATTTTGCTGTGTTTCTCATCGTCACTAAAACCGATTGCTCATGAATAATGCCTCAGTGGCGCCACTACAATTCATTTATCTTCTCTATGTGGTAAAACGCTGTCCCAACAGCTAAACCGTAATAGATCAAGTGCTTGAAAATGATAGTAAGGTGTGGCTTAAATGTGATTTATTTTCTTACAAAGTTAATCTTTTTTTTTGTTTAAATAATCCCAGATTTTAATATCTCAAGCCCCAAAATTTCAGAGATCTAATGTCGTGTCTGGCAAATGAGAGTTGGACTTCATAAATTGGCTATAGGTATTGCTTTCTACAGTAGTCCTGTTTTTCATTAAAGGGTTTATAACTTATGATACCAAAATATTAATACAACTTTTCCCGTTGTTTCTTCTAAGACTTACGTTTCTACGACATGTTGATGGAGAAAGCTTAGCCTTATGTTTGTTAACAGCAGTTGGGTTAAAGTATGGCGACTGAGGATTTAGGTAAAGCTTCCCCTTCAGCTTGAATTATTTTTGTTCGATTTATTACTGTATTATGTTGGTTTGAGAGAGAATTAGTTCCGTTCGATTTTTAAAGTTTTTTTTTCATCTTTCCATGTTTATACAACATAGTTTTTCTGATTTCAAGTGCTTTACAACATTAGAGAAGAATAAGTTACTGTTAAAGATTTAATTTTGTTGTCACTATTGGTAATTTTCAGAAGTTGAAATAGTGTTTCTTTCCCATAAGTATTATTGCTGTAGCTAAACATGTAGCTCAAACGAAATCATTTTACACCAAGTTGAAATCATAAGATGCTGCATACTATGATTGTTGAGCAGCTGTATGCACTTCTTAAGGAAATTACCATTCTCTAGCTAAATTAAATGCGTTCGTTACCATTTCATAGTTTTTACTGATGCTTATCTTGGTTAAATTTCCAAATGACAAATCTAATTTACATTTTTATTGCTAAATGCTGAAATATGCAATAATTTTAGACTGCACTAATGTGATATATCTATCACTGTAAGTTTCTTTATCAGAGTGCAAAGACTTAGTTAGTTGGGTATCGCCACGGAGTCAAAAAGTTCTACACTTAAAGTACTTTCTTTGGCTTATTAATTTAAATAAATATATTGGATGATTCAAATATAAGATTGAACATAGCTTCAACATGTCCCATTGTCTCAATGTTAGGGTGATAATATACAGTTTAAGAGATCGAGTTCATTTACTTTTTTCTAATACTTGCATGTTCAAACTCATTAAGTTTAATCAACTTAGTAGTTGGCCTCAATGCCGTATTGCATGTTGGAATCTCCTTGCAATCAGCATCTGAAGAAATAATTAAAACTTTAGTTTATTATATGCTTAGTGCATGATAAAGCTAAACCCTACATTTCGATGTAGATGTGTCCTATTATACATGAGCCATGAATTGTGAGATGATTGGCTTATGAGCCATTACGATTCAATGACGTTTCGATGTAGATTCTTAGATGATGTACAAGGAAAAATTTAAGCTAAAGGTTGTCAAGCATATACATAATATGCAGGCCAAGCTGGTTTATTTAGATTTTCAAAGAATCTGATTTCCAAAGTTGCATAATAGTTGCAACTGCAGTTAATATTAATGCAAAACGAAGGAACTGACAATTAAAACAAATATATATAAGTAACAAAAGAAAAACATGCTTAAATTAAACTAATAATTTAAGTGATTGAGACAATTAAAGTATAAAATTGCTGACGCAAAAGTAGGGTCAAAATACCCACCGGAGAACTCTAGCTTTAGCCATATGGTCAAAATACTAGCTCATCGGTGGTCATTATTCTAAAGTTTGAATAACATATAAACAGTTTATGCATTAAAAGTTATTAAACCGTGTAGTTTTCTACATGATGAGTATTTGCAGTCTTTTGAACGTGAATTTGCATACATAAAAAACACAAACATGTCCCCAACTCATGATTAATTGTCTTGCCATGTGGCTCAGTAAAGATCATGGTCAACTCGACAAAGGTTGTAACCAGTTCCACAATAACAAGAGAGGATGCAATTTCATCCACAATGTGTGTTTGTGCCATCAGATAAGCATGCAAAAAAAAAATTCTCTGAAAATTCATATACTTCACCCTATATTTTAGTTCTTAATGATTAAATGATTTCTGCTTTAGCCAGGTGGACAAACATGTGGTGCATACATTAAAAGATCTATTTTGAATTGAATTGGTCACCTTAGAACAATTTTTCCCTTTTTGTGTTACAGTTAATATACGCACGAAAATCGCAATCGAGAAACATGCATTAACATACAAACTGTAAGCTATCATTTGTCTGTAAGCTTTTTATAAAAATATTTATAGCCAAATATATTCCATGATGCGGTTAGCTTGAATACTTTTGTACTGTGCCGTCATACTCCGCTTTGGTCACACTTTTACGATAAGAAACGTTTTAATGGACTACCATGCATTACATACACGTGCACACACACGCACGACGTTGATATTTTCATAATGCACAACAAATAATGGCAGTGATTTGGACATATGAAATCCATGTCGAAGAAGCTGATTAGATTTCTCCTGACATTGGGATGAAGTTCCACCATGCCATACAAGAGATCCATGATCAAAGAAGATGAACTATTTTCACCTGAAAGTTTTTGGAAGTTTCTTATTAGCAAAATGTTCCTAAAATGTTGTAGATGAAATAAGGCATGATTAACTAATTAGCATTTTGTAGTTTACACGTTTATGAGTTTTTGTGTTTCTTTATGACTGTCATGATGCTGCAACCACTGACATTAATATTAGTTTAAAATAATTTATATTTACATTGTTGAAGTATATCAGGACAAAAATATTCAATATTTGGTCATTAGTCATTATTTATCTTCTTATTTACATTTGCTTGCTCTTTTAATATTTATGTTTCTATAAAAGTTAAAGGCAATGTTAACCTTATAGAGATATCATTGTTGGACGAAAGAAAAGTAATTAGTTTTTTTTTACTTTTGTTGGTATGATTGATTAGTAAACAAAATGGTATTAGTTTTATGCATGTGTAATGAGATTAGAGTTTTATGTTCTTTTAACGGGATTAAATTAATTATGTTTATTTCATGATAATATTGAAGAAATTTTATGGGGATATGATGTTTATGTTTTAGTAGAAATAATAAAATGCAGTTACTATTTTATCATTTGCTGACAATTATCTCACTAGACAATTATCCCACAGGAATATAGTGCACGTGAGTTTCAAATAAGCAAAACCGAAACATTTAATTTATGATTGTCAAACTGTTTTGTTGCTGTATATAAAGTTTGAAGTTAAAACAACTATATGATGACTAGGCTCAGGAGTTTATTACATTGTAGAATATCATCGTTGTTTTTTCGTGTGTAAAATTTGATATCGAAAGAATGAGTACATTTACTTTTGTTTTTCATGGTTTTATGTTGTTATTGTGTCGTTTGTGAATATTTTATCTTACACATACAGTAATAGATATTGTTTCTTTCTAAAAAAAAATTCATTTACACCATCAAATTGGACTTCCAATGTGAAATTGGATTGATTATTTGCATAGGAACTTATTATAACGAAACTGAATTTATTCACAAGGCGTGTTTTCATTTTACTCTAAGATGATATATTAAAGTGGGCTTAATATTAATATTAAAGTGATGAACTGTGAATTTTGGTCTTTGATGATACTAGAAAAAGGAGAAAAGGTTGAATTTCATAACAAGTCCAAATAAATGAATAAAGGGACTGATATTCAGCATAAACTCAAAAGGAAAGCAAAGAAATTTGTCCTCCATAAATAAGTACAAAAATTAAGGCAAATAGTCAGTTTCAGAACTTATAAAATGTATCTCATTAATATTTAACTATCATCGATAAAAAAATCACTTTGGAATACTACACAAAAGGAAATCAATAACCATATAAACCAATACAAAACTAAGAGCCCATCATTGGTCTTTTTTTGCTCAAATGAAATTCATGACGCGTTGGACGTGTTTGACGTGTCATTGCAACGTCCCATCGGTTTGCCCAGTCAGGGTGAACGGTTGAAATTGTTCCGTTAGTGTTAGTGCATTGGATTCCAACGGTAATTACCACCAGCTAATTTTTCTATGTTTCTATATGTAATCTATTGTAAAACAATACAAATACATTAACAATATGATTAGTAAATACAATTTTAAATATCCTTTCGCAAAATAAGAATGCATTCTTTTTTCGCAGAATAAAAACACACACGTCTTTCAGAATAAAAGATTCTTTATTTGTATATATTTCATGCCTTTTTTATTATTTTCAATCGATATACTTGGGGTTTGTAAAGTACAAAAGAATATGTTAGAAATGTGAAAATTAGCTGAACTATTTTTTGCCCCACAATTACCTATTTCCGTATATGTACATGTATAGATAATTCATGTACATGGGCAACCCTAAATATAATTAATTTGTGCATCTCCAAACCAAAGATAAGGTTGTGGAATGATTCACATATTCAGCAACAAACCAAAGATAAGGTTGCGATGATCATTTTTAAAACTCATTTCCAGCATTGGTTACTTTTTTCTATGGACACGTCCATCGGACGTGCCTACATACTCGTATATATAAAGCAAATACTTGAGGAGGTGAAGCCTTTTTTGAATTGCCAGAAATGCCCTGCTGCGTTTGGAAAACAAATTTATTCCCCATCATTCGAATAGGGACAGATTTGTCTTTTTCCATTCTACCACAATGTTCCGGTTTTCCAGCCCACTTCCTTCCATAACCGATTTCCCAACCCCATTTCCCTTTCTTCCTCACGTTTTCTTAACAAAGCAAACAAAGAAGAAACGAAGGGAAAAATTGATGCCGAACAAAAGTACACAAATCGAATAACTACCAACGGTTATCATCAGTGATGCTAATTACTGTTTACGTTTCGCTGCCATAGTCTCCAATCCACAGAGTTCGACAAAGAGAGCAACTACAGCTATGTTCGGAAGGTAACTACTAATATGAAATTATTCGATTTGACTATACATCAATTTTATTCAGTAGTATTTTATGTTTTTATTTTTTTATTTTTTAAGGTACGCTCCATTCAGTTTCGCTGCCATAGTCTCCAATCCACAGAGTTCGACAAAGAGAGCAACTACAGCTATGTTAGGAAAGTAACTACTAATATGAAACTATTAGATTTGACTATAGATCAATTTTATTCAGTAGTATTTTAGGTTTTTTTTTAAGTACGCTCCATTCGCTGTGTGGCAGATTGAATGCGGGAGATGTGATGTAACTGTAAGCTTTGGGTTTCGCACTCCATCTGTTTGATGAAATGATTACTAAGTATTGGACATTTATCATTGTATACAAAGAATGAATGGGTGACCAGGTAGTGTTAACAAAGGAACTGGAACTATTAGAACTTAATGGTTTCGATTTGATACTTATAGTTGATCGTTTTCTTCGGTGTTTATTGAAGATCTAAAGCAATTTGTTGTGTTTGGCTCTGCTTTCAGTCATACTTATTGTCTTATGTTAAGGGGATGAATCTCAAATAACAGACAGTGTGTATTATCCATGCATGCAGACAGCTGAGCATTTACAACGCCAGACAGTATTGTATCCATGTATAATATACTTGATGATTAATTGCCCAGGCTCATAGCAGATTAAATATGTATTATTCTGCATGTCTATTGGCTGCTCCTTTTTTCTGATGATATTATTCGTATGGTCATGGATGCGTTATTATTACAGCACATCCTGTTTTAGCTGCAATTAAAAATTCATGTTGGATAGCTAATGCAGTCATATGATACACCATATTTTTATTTTATATGTACCGGGCAATATATTTCTGTACTTTTCTCGGAACTCAGAAGATATGCTCACATGTATATCCTAATGACTATTATCTTTCAACTTTCAGGTAAACATGGTATTACAAATCAAGTAGTCAATGGCTATCATGCATGTATATATCTTGGATACGTATATATCTCAGATAATGGTATAAGTGCTCAGGTATATTTATTCCTCTATTTCACTGAGAAAGTTCGTTTTTTAATATAACTCTACATATCATAACTGCTTTTCTGCCTATCGATAGAAGTGCTTCTTTATTTTGTTTTCTTCATAATTTCTTGAACTTCCAATCATTTTCAGTTTCAAGTGCTAAAATGGATAAGTTCTGAGTATGATGTGTGTAGACACGCAATTATTATTAGAAACATTGATTTTTTTCCTATCCTAAATTTTGTTAAACTAATTTGATTAAGATTAAGGCCTTAGTTGCTAGGATAAAAACACATCTTTGAAATTTGCTTCTTTCTTTCCTAAATTTTACTATTCATTACTGCTAAAAGAACTATTTAATAGAAACTAAATGCACTGGAAATTATACTTAGTTAAATTAGGTAATATTTATTTGCATATTCATTTTTTTACGTTAAAAGTTTTGGTGTTGGTTGATGAATGTATATTCAATTATGTCCGACTTTTGAATATAGTATTTAGTCTGACTTTAGAATATTATTTATGGAGAAGCAACCTTACTTACAATTCATTCAAATTTCATCCATTCATACTTCATATTGCGAAATGATTGACAGGTCAGTATTTAAAGAACAAAGTGTTTTTTGTAATCAATTTTTGTTTTGTGCTTTATATGATTTCATTTCACTAAACATTATATTCAACGATCTTATACTAATGCCATTTACCGTCTCTTCAATAAGGTGGTGCCTATGAGCTGAGTACACACCAACTGAAGTTTCCTCTAACTCTCCCAAGGAGGTTGTTCTCTACCGGTGCACACTAGCTATTTCTATGGCCGATCAAGGGGTTCCCGCATTGGTTGGGTGGGTTATCTCGCCTGTATATGTGGTTGATGAGAGCTACCTTTGTGGATATCATTCAGTTGTCTTACTTCACAGCAACGGGGTATGCTTTGTATTGTCCTAAGGTTGAGTGTTGATTTGAATTTTTTTTCTTTTGGTTGGTAGAAGTTTAGCATATAATCTTGCCAATATGATTTTCTATGTAAAGGAATGATCGATACTTTATCATTTAACAAATAATCTTAGATTTGTTACAACTAAGTTAAAATGATTTTTAAAGTTGATAATCATTCTTTTTTTATCAGCATGTCTTCAGTTGATGAAATACAAATAACATTATGTATACTTTTAATTTGCAGGTGTGTTATTAATGTCAGATGTGAGGGCATCTAAACTATACCAAAATGATTAGTTTTGGAAATATTGAGCTGTTATTATTTTTTGTTAATATTCTATCATGCTGTTATGTCGAAGTCTAATGATGTGAAGTAAACACAAAAATAAAGAATTCAATAATATATTTGAGTTGATATCCACCAGTATTATCATTTACTGTTTGCATTATTTCCTCCTCTAATAATAAATTTAACTGTAGCCTACCTAAACATGGTAGAGAAGTTGAAACGTAGCAAATATGGATGGACAAGGCTGCATTATACCTTCATAATTCATATGTTGTTGCTTGACATCGATTCCAATATAAACATGAGGTGGATGCATATGTTGGAAGTCATGTCATGACCAATGAAGGCACTAATATGTCCCGAAACTAGGATAATAAGGTTTTATAAAATGCATGTTAGAATGTGTATTTGTTAAAGTATTCAGGAAATTATGCATGTATACTTTGAATAATAAAGAAATATATGTGAAATTTTGATGAAGAGTACTTTAGTACCGGTTTGTTATAGAGATACACCAATATGCATGAAAACTTTATCATCCTCAACCTACTGGATTTCAGTATTTGGATATCTAGAACTATTTTTCTACTATATTTGCTTCTATTTCTGTCGTATATTATAAACCGAGATTCAGGTGCAACTATGCTACATCGAAAACAGATCGTTAATTTTTCCATAATTTAGAATTGCTCATGTTTTTCTTGGCATCCGTGTAATGCACGTCCCGATGGATTGGAACCCAGTTGATGTGATCAATTCATCATTTTTACTTCGTAAATCAACGGTAAAGTTTCAAATGATATTAGTTCAAACTAGGATTTTATAAATAGAGACCAAACTTAACAACTAGGGTTTTCATACATTAGAACATTTAAAATTGAGTTATTTGACATGTGTGTTTTAGGTAAGTCATTACCCACATCCATGTCATTAATTCCAAAAAGGAGGACTACCATATTCACATATTCTAATTATACCATATGAAAATTATAAGATTAATTAACAATCCCGATATTTATGATGCTTTAGTTGGAGCTGAAATTCCATGCAAAGATCTAGAACCTGAACTACATAACGCGATAATGAAACAAATAATTCATTGTCCATGGAGACAATTTAATCCAAAAGCTATATGTATGAAAAACAACTTCTGCAATGAAGGATTTACAAATTCCTTTGCTCCGTTAACTTTACAAGGAAATGACCATTACCCTATTTATAGAAGACATGACAATGGGATACAACGTTTTTAACTCTGCCATCTACATATTGCTGACGTCGGTCTCAAGCCCGGGACAAGGAGAGGAGAAAACGATTGCTACAACTATACTTCAGCTTCTACATATTACTTACAAGATACTACTGTTGACATCAACCTTGAAAACGCAAAGGTAAAAGTTATTACATATACTTAAGTCTTACAAGTTTTTATAATGATATTAATTTAAAAAAATTCTCTATATATTAATATGATGATTTATTATCTTTTAAAAGAAAGATGATGCAAGTTTTCTAAGTTCCAAAGTACTAAAAACGCTAATTTTAATATTTGTTACATTTCTCAAAATATTAATGTAATAGTTGATTACTTTCTTTATCTGTTTAATTATTTTCTAAAATAACTTAGTGTCATTCATGTTTCGACAAACGGTTGATTTGTGCATGTACACAAATAAAAAAAACATTACGTACACGTCAAAGTCAATTGATAAGATCCAAAAAACCTTACAAACGGTGTTTTTTTAATATCAATTCATCTTGCGCACGTGCATCGCACGTGCCAAAGTACTCGTATATATATATATATATATATATATATATATGTATGTATGTATTGTTTTGATGTCCATATTTTGAATGTGGATATCAAGACATAATTAATTAATTATAAACTTATTATAAATAAAATTATTTAAATACTAATAACTAATATACATTTTAATTAATAAAATTAAATTGAAATATTTTAAACATCTTATATTAATTAAATTACTAAATTTGATTTAGTATTAATAAATTCTATTTACAGAAATATGAATTAAAGATCGTATCCAAATTAATGAAAAGATTTTTTTAAAATTCATCCCTTTTACCCAAATGCCATTGCACTAGATCCATTTTGGGAAGCCTTCACTTGACATTGCAAATCAGAGAGGTGGAGGAGTTCGTGGTCCTCCAAGAGGAAGAACCGTCAAATAATGTACTAATTCTCGACTTGATCAATTCGGTGTAACATTCTTATCTAAATTTATATTATGTATTTATATGCACATACATGTTATATTTATCATAATAATATATTCGACCATATTATTTATAATTTATTTTAATTCATATATATAATTCATAAATTGATTTTGTAAATATTTTAATTTATGTGTGTGTGTGTGTGTATGTATGTATGTATATATTCACCAAATATATATATATATATAAACCCATATATTTATAAATATATCTATTTTATTTCAAAACAAAGTATATTTTGTCAAATCTATTTTAGTTTTTTATAAAAAGATTTTTATAATGCTTACTATTTCAATTTTTTATTTGTTTATACTTCATTAACATATCCGCGTTGATATATTACATAAAAAATTTGAAACTTTATTCTCGATTTACAGTAAAAATAATAATTTAACTTTTAAAATTTTATTCAGTCAAATATTAAATTTTGAATTTTTTTCAAAACAATAATATTCGGCCAAAATTATTAAATTAAAAAAACGTATTTATATTGGCGATTGTAACATTATAATATATGTGAAAAAATGCTATTAATATTATTTTGATCAAGCTAAAAATATTTAATTTGAATTTTTAATTCAAATTTAAATAGTGGAAAATTTAAATGATTATATATATTGTTTAATTTATTTTAGTGATTATTTGCTTTACTTAAAGCCCGAACTATGATTTTCGCGGTCAAAGAAGACAGGAGTTGGCACGGGGCAACTATGAATTAGGCATTTGCGTAAGTCAACTAGACAAATGATTCGACTCCAAACTATTTAAAAGACTCTTCAGTCTTAGGACCGAAGCAATATAAGAGAAATTCTAGATAATGTTTGTTACCCTGAAATTTTCTTGTCTTTCTCGAATGATAAGGAGAAAAAAAAGATTGGATCCAAAGAAAATGCCATTTTGGAGTTCTATCAACAAATTGCTATATATATATATACATATACACATACATATATTATTTTTATATTTAATTTATATATAAATATTTTATAAAGTAATTTAATGGCTTATTTTTTTATCATTAATTGTTTATTATTAATTCATGATTAACTATGTTAATTATATATATATATATAAATAATATCATGCTAGAGATCTTGTTGACTTTAAAACAAAGCAGTCAACTCTCCCATGAACATTGATTAGGATATATTGATTTACATATTCTTTTGATGTCCGTATTGTGAATAGGGATATCATGACATACTAAATTCCTTAATTAATTAAATATAAATAAAATTATTTATTTATACATTAATAATTAATTGAGTATTTTAATCAATGAAATTAGATTAAAATATTAGAACTTTCTTTTGTTAATCTAAATACTAAATTTGATTTAGTATTAATGATATTTATTTAGGCAAATACAAGTTAAAGATCTTATCAAATAAATAAAAGAATTTTTTTTGAAATTCACCATTTTACCCTTGCTGCCAACGCACCTGATCCAGCAGTAGTATTGGGAAATTCATTCAAAGTTGGTGTAGTCTCGATGACTGCAATCATTTGTAGTGCAAATATTCACGGTGTAATTACTATGAATAAATCTATAAAGACATTAATGTTTTGGTAAAAATGTTGTACATTTCGTAGTCTAAATGCTAGAACATCTGTAATACCTAGTCCGTAAATTACAAATACATAATTTGATCCTCAAATTACTTTCTAATAGTTGATTATAATTCGTAATATTTCAAAATTTTAGCTATTTTGATTACAAATCTATAGTTGAAGCTGGCCGTTTTGTAGTCTAAGTGCTAAGATTTGACATCTCGAGGGAATCATCTATAACGTTAGGGTACTTGGTGTAAACTATCAATAAGATGACTAGCAGTAAAACAATGTGAAGCTCACGTATTAAATAAAACACATATACGTAAATCATACATGGAAAGCACACCTTCCATCACAATATTCTTTCCCTTATCGAGCTTAGGTGTAGCGCTCAAGCTTGGGGTCGCACTGATAACATAAACCTTAGACCATTTTCCCACTCTTTAGGAGAGACAAAACATGCAATACTTCTTTATGTGGCGCAGTTGGTAGCAAATAAAATATTTATTCTTTAGGAGATCAACTTTATAACCTTTTGAAATGTGCCTCCACATGTGGCATCCATGGCAAGTCAACACATCCTTCATAGAGTTATTTTGATCCCTTTTCATTCCTTAATCCTTGTGCTTCCTTAAAATTTCATTTTCCCTTCTTCTTTCATCATTGCCTCTGTCAAAACTTCATCAAAAACAGAATGTAGCAAGGTCATCTCAACCAAGCCTTCATAAGTAGCACTCATGGGAATGTGCCCAAGGTAAAGATCCATAGCGATGGTTCAAGCCCCAAAGAAAACTTAATGAATTCTTTATGAGAGTGTTAGCCATGTTCATTTCATATTTGATGAAAGGATAAACTTAATATATATATCATTAATGGTTAAGTTTTCTTATTGAAGATGAATGAACTTCTCAACTTGCACCCTTTTCTCGCTTCCAAAAATAAACTTCACTTCAAACCTCCGTACAAACTCCTCCCAAGTCATAGCATGTCCATTGACCTTCTAGATAACAATGTCTCATTACCCTAATGCTTGTCCTTGAAGATTCCTAGAAGCAAGTCACCTCCTAACCACATTGAAGTCCATGGTCCCAAAGGTATGCTCACAAGTGCAAAGCCACATTTTAGTTTCAATGTAAGGCTTAGAGTCCAAATAAGGCTTTCCAATCATACTAAGGTAGTTTTCCAATCTTAGGGAAGTTCAAAGCTAGTGGCGGTGGTGGAGGAATCAATGCCACTCCATCCCACGTTAGGGGTTTAGTGGTTTCTCCTACCAATGGGATAGCTAGTGCCATAGCCTATAAGTGTCAATGAATCCATCTGAGCATCTACATATCAGAGGTAGCATCCTTAATGGTTGCTCCTCCAATGTTATGGCTCATGGTGATTACCTACAAAGAGAATAAATTAGAGATTTCCAAAAGGCAATCAAACGACTAAGAGTTGCACTATGCTTCAGTGTAAATATTACTTATAACAAAATACAAGCACGCTCTCTATATGTCTAACTAGTATTCTTATTTCTAACCTGCTCTAAAGTACTACTTACCCTATCATTAATAAATTAGATTTCTCAAGGCTCGGCATTCACTAAACCTGAAATCTAATACCAAATGTATAGACTTGTCATCTATGACACTTGTGGATCTAGGTTCTCTTTTGTACATGGATTCCATTTGTTACAAATGGTTGGTTTTTACAAGAGTACATCAGAAGGGGTAACTTAACTTAGATTCATGCTTTTATTAGATTCCAAGAAGCCTTTGGAAGTTTGCAAGAAGAGTATAGATGATAATAAAATAATGACCTAAGTATATCTTTTTTGTATTAAAGTGAGATTGAACATTCGATGGTTTGAAGGTAGTTGGACAACTTGTGAGCACATATGTTTGCTCTTTGATAGTTTTTATAATTTTATATTTTTTATAATTTGAGCACATATGTTTTCATGGTGATAGTTTGTAATTCCCAGATCATAGAGTGTGCAAAAAAATTCCAAAAGGATAAGAGGGGTATTCTAATGAAGTTTATAAAAACAAGATACATGGAATATGAAATTAGTTTTCCTCTTCTATTTTACTTAACCCTCTCTATAATCAACATATAGTCTTCAACTCCAATCATGGTTTTTAACTATGACCACTAGAGAATAATAAGGATATAACCAGGTTTGATAATAATAGTAATTTTTCTTTTGTAGTGGATTGGATGTATTTGAATTGGAACAAGAAGCAAAGAATGTGGTGGTCATGCTTTTGATTCTTTAGTGATTTAGCAGTAGGAGGTTGTATCCTCTACTACACTATTAGGGTATCAAATTATGCATGAATTTCAATTTTATTTCTTTTGAATTTCATGGCGACATCATGGAAATTAATAAGTCGTGGACTTGTAGTACAAAACGTAAGTCTTCTAACATAACTAATAGGTCAATAGAAAATTTGTAAGCCTTGACCTTGAAATGGAACTTGAATAATATTTTGAGTGCTCTCCACTTCCAATAAGCACTTGCAATTCCAAAAAATTGCTTTTATACAATTCAAGTTTGTGTGATGGTTCATCATTGATAAATTTGTGCGTTGGCCCTAAATCTACCAGTATATGTGTAACGACCCGGAAATTTTAATGATTTAAATAACGTAATAAACTAAAATTTTCATGAAACTAAACAATTAAATTTTAGCAATGAAAACTTGATATTTGGTATGCGTCTATTTAAGCATAGCAAGTGGCAGATTTTCATATGAAAATATGAAAGTTTGTTTGTTTGTGAAATTTCAAATTTTAAATTCAAAAATAGTTAAATTGATGAAAATTTAATATTTTTGAAATATGAATATTTTTACATAAGAAAAATGTAAACCATTTTCTGAGTGAGACATCATATTTCATTTCACCAAATTTGGACTGCTCTAGCTCTATTTATATTATTTTCAGCGTTTTAGTAGCAGTTTTGGCAGCGAATATGGAGTTTTGATAGGAGGGTCGTGTCACTAATATCTTTGTACCATTCTGTTCATCTCGTTGTGCTAATCTCCGAAGTATATTCATTTGTGCATTTCGGCGTCTGGTATATGGAGAAATCTGCGAAACGATTAGCCGTATCGGTTCCGCATTTGGGTCTTTTCGGTTTCCTATGTCCATTCGTTTGTTCCCCGAGAGAAACCAATGTTTAGTAGCCTTTAATATTTCTAGAAAATTGTAACAACCTGAAATTCAATCCATAATAATTAATCCGTTAATTAATTAAATAATAAAATAACTTTGTAAAATTATCAGAATTGAGCCATGAGAGTTGCACCATTGTATCCGTGGTAACTTTTTGGTCAATTTCCATATATAGAACGTCAAAATCTGAGCTAATATGACAAAGTTATAAAATAAACAAAATAGGCAGAAATATATATATGTGTGTGTGTGTGTGTGTATGTATGTATGTATGTATGTATGTATGTGTATAATGCAGGTCGACTGGCCGGTCGACCTGTGCACTAGGCGGTCGACCACCCGGTCGACCCGCCTCTGCTATTTACGAACGAACGAACGTTCGTTCGTTCGAACGTTCCAGAGCCTCAAACTGACGTGTTTTGCATTCTTCTGACCAATCCGGTCCATCTATTTGTACATACGATGGCTCCTATTCAGCCTATGACATGGTTGCATTCTATTCAATCCTCAAATCCAACGGTTCAAGATCCACTTCTACTCCTATAAATAGACCCATAGACCTAACACTTTTTCTCATTCTAGATTTTCTCCGCTTGGGTTCACCTTTTCAGGACGGACCCTAAAATGAATAATTTTCCAAGGAAAGAATCTTTTTAAATAAAATATTTTAATACCCTCAAGTGAATCCTGGAAGACCAAAAGGGAAGAGCTTAGGACGACAGGTGAGTGATTGTAATTATTTATAATTTTAAGTAATTTATAATAATAGGGTTTCAAATAGTTGTAGTTTTACTGCGATTTTTGGAATAACCGTTTTAGCAGTTCTATTTACAATTTTTAGAATTATTTTTAGTCTATTCCTTTCTAGCTATTCTTTGTAGTTAATTTTAGTTATTTCTGTTAATTATAACTTTTCCATTTGTTTACAGTATTTTAATCTATTACTATTATTTATGCGTAATTTACATCTTCTACATATGCCTTGGATTTTCTTCTATTTTCAGTTTCTTTTATTTCTCCTTCTTCTTCGCGTATGGATTAGAATATAATTAAAGTGAAATTGGATTAAATTATAAGAATTCCGAAATAATGAAAGATAAGATGTAAATTATAAAGACTGTAATAAAATGGAATTAAGACTGAAATTATGCCTAATTATGATATTAATTGGACTGAATTAAAGAGATCGGCATATCTATAATTATGAGATGTTAATTATAAAAACTATAATATAAATGGAATTGGACTGAAATTATGCCTAATTATGACTAGAATTGGACTAATTAATTGGCTTAGTTATAACGTAGAATTATGAAAGAAGCTTATTTTCACACTTAGACCTTGGGTTAAGTAATAAGCATGATTATAACGTAGGTTATAATAAGAAAAAGAATAGAATGAGGCTTATTTCAAGACTTGGGATAAATTAATAAGCGTAGAAAGTAAAGATGATAATAATGGCTTATTTAAATAATTTATCTAAGTTAATAAGCAAAGATGAAAGTAGGACCTGTACTAAATAGCATTCCCTATTAGACAAAACGGTGGTCCCACATTAGTCTAAAGTGAGATGAGGGCACGCTTTGCTAAGAATGGTAGTAATTGGTCAAATAGAAGTCTAAATCACGGGGGATTTGGATAAGGGGCGCAACTAGATATTGTTTGGATAACGGACCAGCACCAATAGCATTTCCCCTATAGTTTCAATGGACACACGGTAATCTCACATTAGCCTGAAGTGAGATGAGGGGCATGCTTATGTTGGAGTTTAAGGTAATAAGAAGACCCAATAGGTGGAGCAAAAGGTAGCACGGGCATGGTGGCAGTTACGCGTGCGACTTCCATTCTGGTGCTCAGTAATCGCTATGAATTCCAAGCGCTCAGTATTGGTGTCTTTCGTAGACACCATTACCTTCTATGTAGGGAGCTACATATGTCGTTCGGATCCACAGTGGGTGCCTTGTGCATCTTTCGTAGATACATTGGCTGCTGTGTAGGGATTTATATAGCGTCTGGTCCGCAGTAAGGTCTATGGAGTAGCAGGCCGATCAAAAAGGGTAGAATTAGGGTTACATCCTAATTACAGGATTATGAATTCAACCTAATCAAAGCAGAAATCAAGGTCAGGTGCACGCAATCAAAGTTAACCTATCTTATAAATTGAGCAATATTTAATCGTACTTATTTCCAGTTTACCTCTTTCCTATTTCCTTTGTTACCCTTATTTATGCTAGAATTGTTGTAAAGTCTATTACTATTATCTTGCTTAAAGACTCTAGTAATTATTATCATTCACCAGACTTTTAGTCTGACCCACTCCTCTATTTTCCCCCTTTCCCCCCCATAGGCAATCAAGGGAGAAGTCAGTAGATTGCTGTTGCTTGGAGTTTTCTTGGAGGAGATTTCTACTATGTATTTCTTTTATTTTCAGCTTTTTACTGGCTTATTATGAGGGATATTATGTACTCTGATTTTTGAGACTATGAGTTTTTATTTCATGAGACATATTGGATTTTTAGCCATGTATGTGGTATTTGGTATTTGACTTATTTATGAAGCAATTATGAAGTTTTGTTTTAATTAAGCTATTATTTTAAGTTTTCGCTGTTTTTATCTATTTTTGTCTTGTGAATCTTAGTCTCTGTTAGCTTTGGTTATACCTACAACGCGCCACGCCTTTTAGTGAGTCCTTTTGGGTATATTAAGGGGTGTGGGGTGTTTCAAAAATCCAACTCCTGGCTTTCGTTATTCCACCATTTCATATATTAATTTCTGGTTCGTTGTTTCATTTCAATATTACAATCTTTTCGTTTTTGTGCTCATATATGTACATATAATCCACATTTATATTTTGGAGAAGCCTACTCATCCCTACCCTTCCCTTCTCGCCCACTCCCACCTTCATCCTTGTTTGCCGTCGAAGCCACCATCATCGAACCCACTTTCTCATTGCCTCCTCACCCTAGCCATTCGCTACGTCACCCTAGTAGATCCGCCACCCGAGCCTGTCGCCTTCCCCTCACCAGACCCACCAGCCAAATCTTCATCCACCTCCATAACCCACTGCCGCCCCTTATCTTCCTCGCCGAACAACAGTCCAGAACCCAGACCCGCCACCAGCATGCGTAAAACCGACCCTCCCAGCCGCCTTGTCGTACGACATCTTCCTACCACCAGAAAACCCACTCCTCACCTTGTTCTACCTGTCCTCCTTCCCTCCCCAGATCTGCTCCACCCATCCACTTCAGCCGCCCGACCACTCAACACCCAAGCTCCAACCATCCTCCACCCTCTCCACGAAAGCAACACCTGCCAGACCAACCTTCCTACCTCCTTCAAACCCCTACAGCGCCCACTTTCATCGCAAGCAACCACTCCCCAGCCTACCTCCGCCTTCCAGCACTCCACGACAGCCACTTCCCTGATCCGCAACCCACCACGAACCCAACAATCCCTCCTTCATGCTTCTCCACCATCCAACCCCTGCCGAACACCACCTTAACACCATCAGCCGACAGTCAGGCCAACCCACACCCTAGTCCTCCACCAGAGCAGCCTCCCACACTCTCTCCGCCGCCATTGCCGCTTTGTTTCCCTCCACTTGACAGCTACTCTGGCCCTCCTATCTTCAGCCACCTAAACCTTACCTCCTCCGTCCATACCACTACGCACAACCGAGGCAACCCATGCAACAGCCACATCTCCACGCAGCAAGCCCTTCCACCTATAGCAGCTAGCACCTCCAACGTCTACTTCTCTTTCGTTGAATGGAAAAAGAATAATATATATATATATCATATATATATGTATATGTATATATATATATATATTTCTTTCTTGAATTCAAGTTCTTGTTACTTTGCTTGGCTTTGTGTGCTCGCTGTCTGTATCGCAGCAGTTCATCTCTTGTCTCGTTGTCCCATTTGTTGCATATCTGTGTGCATGTCCGTGTCATCTTCTTTACCATCATTGTTTCCATAGCATCGAAAGGTGAGCGATCACTCACGGTTAACGTTCTTATGTTTAGTAAATTGATTTCACATGAAATAACGATTGAAATATGTTGTTAAATTTGAATTGTTAGTTATTTAATTGTTGAATATGATATGTTATGATTTAAAATTGTTAACCTATGTTAATTGACATATGACACCATAACCTGCTGTATATATATTATATTTAAATTGTTAATTATGATCATATTTGCCATTGATATGTTATGTTATTTTATATTTTATTCTATTGTTCTCACTCTGCAAGTTCCTTGTTAGTTTAGAAATCCCTATGGGTTGAAATGATACATACCCGAACGATCTTATAGATTAGGGGAATTGTTATGGGTTGAAATGATAAACCCAAGCGATTTTATTTATTTTGGAATTTTTGGGATTGCGGATTGAAATGATATATACCCATAAATTTAATTTATTACAGATTAAAATGATAAATATCTATATCACTTGACCATAGAATAGAAAATTATATACGTACACCGTTGGTCCATTTTTGAAAAATGATTTCCAATGTTTTGAAAGGAAATATATGGGTTTTAATAAATATTGATTTTTAAATATAATATAAAGATTTATTTTAATATATGTTTAAAATTTAGATTTTTAAATTATATGTTTGAAATTTTAAATTTATAAGTACAGTTTTGATAACTGTAATTTTAAGATTTTACTTATAATTTTTTTTAAATATATAAAATAAGGTTTAATATAAAATAAATTTAATAAAATAAGATTTAATTTAATAATATTTAATACAATAAAATTTAATTTAATTAATATATATATATATGTGTTAAAGTATTTATTTAAATTTATGTTAATATTTTAAATAGATTTTGTAATAACTTTAATAAATCAAGGTTGGGAAGATAAATTTGAGATGATTTGTAATTTAATTTGTTTAAGAATTGAATTTAAATAAGTATTGATCTGAATTTATTGATTTTGAGATTTTAAAGATATGATTTTATAATTTGATAACTTGGTTTTGAATTAAAGGTGATTAAGTGAATATTTTCAAAATTAAATATAATTGAAGTTCGATATTTAATTTTGATTTAAAATTTGTAATTTGAAACTTTATTTAAATATTTATAAAAGTGAATATTTTCAAAAATAAAAAAAATTAAAGTTCAATTTTGAAATATAAATGAAATTTATCAAATTGAGTTATTGTAAATGTTTGAATATTTAAATTTTGAAACCTATTGAATTGGAAGTGGTTTAAATTTGTAGTTCAAATCTGGATTTGAAATCAATATAAATTGAAATGGTTTTTATGAGAATTTAAATTTAACCTTTAACCTTTTTAATTGAAATTGTTGACTGAGATTGATTTAAATTGAACTTTGGAACTAAAGTTGATTTGAATTGATTTGTGAATTGGAAGAAACAATTCTAATTTGAACTATTTCTAATATATAAACTGTTTTAATCTATAAGCTATTTTTTTAAATATAAACTACTTTTATTGTATAACTATTCCAATATATAAAATACTTTCAATATTCAAACTGTTTAAGTTGGAACTGTTATGATTTAGATTTAATGGATTTAAATGCGAATACTTTGATATGATGGTTTAACCAATTTTGTGGTTATGATTTTGGAAATGAATATGATTTAAAGTGAATAATGATTTTGAAAGTGAATATGATTTCGAAAGTAATATTATTTTTGAAATGAATATGATATTTTGATATGAAGAATGAACTATTTGAAATGTAAAATGACCATGGTATGAAATAAGCATTTGGTTGTTAAAGAGACCGGAATCAGATATTGTCATACTCTCTGCCAATACCGAAAACCATATTAACAACTATGCACGTGGTGGAGAATCTAGAACGAAGTAGGATGATTTGGCGAAATTCTGTATGAGGTAAGAACGCAGCCCTAACTCCCTCGGGTTAGCTTGATGTGACTAAAACAGGAGCTATACCTATGCCAAGTGAGGTCGCACCTCCGATAGAGCATGCTTCTTCGATACCATATCTATTACTTTGTAATTTGATTGGGTGCACCTTTAATTTGGGAGTGTGTCTCGATGTGGGCGGTAGTAGCTGCTATGCGTTACCACCAGCCCGATTTTGCAAAACGGTAGTATCCTACTCTGGCATTGCCTCGCGTGCCTTGTCACATGCCTTATCAAGGCCATTACGAGTCTGGTTTGTATCATACCTATGGAGTGCTCACTGAGTATCCCATCGGTTTGGTAGAGCTTACAGTATCTGTATAGACTACGATATTTATATAAAAATGTGTTAAGGGGGATATGGGTAACACCTTAATGCTATTTTAATATTTTACTTTACTGTAGACATTATCTACGTAGCGTATTGTATTATGTATGTAGATAGTTTAACGGATCCTTAAGGGATGGAATCCCAACATTCTTTAAGTTATATTGCAATTCATTTGGACATTTCACTTGAGTTGATTTACTTGCATAAGAGTGTTAATCCTGACTCTAGTGTTTTGTGTTTTTCTTTATGCTCGAGTCAGCCTAAGTGTCACAGCATTTGAGACTCATCTTTGGAGCTTGGAGCTTTGCTTGGAGATCTACCTTTATCTATTCAGCGTTTCTGTTATATCAGTTATTTCCAGTTGTTTATGTTCAGACTTGCATTTGCTTTTGTATTAAGACTTCTATGTATTGGATTTCTGTTGTATTTTTCTTTAGACTCTGATGTTTCTGTAGTAGCTTCATGAACTACTATTTATCTATTATGCTGCTTATTGTTGTATTACTCTGTGTCTGTGATTCTATGATTGATTTATTTACTGTATATGCTAAGTTTTGCAAAATATAAATCAACAATCTGTTGTTTTGAGCAATTCAAGTCTGACTTGTGTGGATTATTGTCAATTTGAATGGTTCGAAATGGCGAGTCTTTACATGTGGTATCAGAGCTCTGGTATAGGCAAAACTTAGCTTATGGAGTAAAAACTCATTAGAGATAGGGTAGTAATACCCTAGAATGAGTAGAATTAATCATAGAATCATCTTCGTTCGAGCTTGAAATTCTTTGTTAGGATCCTCTTTGATTTGGATTTCTTTCGAATTTTGGAACTTTACCTTTGTTCTAAAATCCATTCTTTTCTTTTCCTATTCGTGTTCTTTTTAATACTAGAGCATCCCATAGCTTTATTTCTGTTGATCTCTATAATAAAATTTGAGCATATCTTGCAACCTCAATTGGAAACTTCATTCTTATGTGTGACTAATCCCATCGGCGGTCCCGCTAACCTTAGTATGATTTGTAAATTGGTGAAACTCCTTTACAGCAGGCGTCGATTCACCGGAGATTTCTATATTTTGGGCTTCGATGCATTTGATATCTTACTTGGGGGTGATTAGTTTAAGCATTATGATGCTGTTATTTCTTGCAAAGCCCGAACCGTTTCTTTAGTAGACGACCAGGGCAATTCTCTTTTGATTGAATGTTGATCCCTTAGGATTATGCAAGCATGTTTTATCTTTTCGCTAGATGCTCAACCTAGTGATCTCGACTTCACCCCTATTGTCCAAATATTTACGGATGTCTTTGGTGAAGTCACTTTTCTTCCTCCCAAGCGGGAAATTGAATTCTGCATCGATCTTATTCCTGGAGCTCGATCTTGCTACTGGTTTTTACCAGCTCCCTGTAATCGAAGAGAGCATTCCCAAGAGAGCTTTCCAAGTAGAGAATGGTTTCTATGAATGGTTAGTCATGCCCTTTGGATTCACTAATGCTCCTGCCTTCTTCGTCGATCTCATGAATCGTGTTTTCCGCGATGTTCTCATCAAGTTTGTCCTGGTTTTCGTTGATGATATTCCCGTCTTTTCTAAGTCTAAGAAAGAACGTGAGTCACATTTGGGCTATGTGCTGGAAACTCTTAGGAGTCATCAGTTGAAAGCCAAAATTTTCTAAATGCCATTTCTGGAGGGACAAAGTTCGATTCCTTGGGCATATTGTTTCTGAAAATGGAGTCTCGATTGACCCGGTTAAGGTCGCGGCGATTAGTGTAAGTCTATCCATCTTTCAACTTTTGTAATTTAAATTTCTTATCTTCCTTTCGAGGCTATCTTCATAGTTAGAATTCTCTTTGATTAGGGTCTCTCTAAATTTTAATCTCTATTCTTTTTCTAAAATCCATTCTTGAATCATCCTATGAGGGAGCGTATTTGTAATTGATATAAAAAATATTTTATAATGTGTTGTTTGAGTTGTTAAGTTTGAATTTTGGGTTTCGATCGATTCGTCCGGCTAACGCTATCGATAGGAATTCCAAACACTTGAATAGAGCAAACTGACATAATATTGTTTTCGAAATTGGTAAATGAAATAATTTTATGTATGATTATATTTTATATATAAAAGTATAATTTTCTGAAATTAGATAGTTAAATGAATTGGTTGTTAGAAATGATAGTACTAGATTATCATTTATTGTTTTGTCAACATTCCTAAATCGTTAACTATTATTGTGTGTTATAAGGAGATGAAATTTTATAAACATGGTTTATAAATCTGATTTGCAAATGAAATGAATTTAAATTAAGGATTTGAGATTTAATTTTCAGTGCTTTAAAAAATTTGGATTTCAAAGTTATGAAAAATATGTTGTTATAAATATTTTTGAATGGAAATTGTCTCCAATGAATTTCAAAAGAAGTAAGTTAGTACTCTCCTCTTATGTCGTTGGAAAATAATTTCGATGATGATTGCAGTATCATCAACATTTATTTTCGAATCTCAAAGTAGAGAGACCACTTAGTAGCTTTGCTACACTTTTGTTTTGGAAAATGGATTTGATTTGAATTTCTTGAGTATGATTTGATGTATAAATATATATATGTATATATTTATTTCAAAATGGTTTGAAGTGAAACCGAAAATCTAACACTTAAGTTTTATGTTAAGTGATGGTTTTCAATTATTGAAATGAAACAAATTTTTTGAATAATTGGAGTGTCTAAAATGAGAAATGGAATTAAAACAACTTGAAACAGTTGAACTAGGATAATTTTTTTTGTATAATACTCAATTGCATTCTAAAACATATATAACTTACCTGAAATATTCAAAAAGTTAAAATTTAATTTGAATATGTAATTGAAGGTTATACAAGAGATAACGTGAGTAATAAAATGTTCAAACTAAATTTTACTTGATAGAAATGTTGTAAATAAAATGTAAATTTGTATAGTGCTCAATTACGTTCAGAAACATTAATAAAACTTACCTGGAAAAAGTTTGAAGGTAATGAGAACATATAATTTAACAGTATACAATATAAAATGTAAGTAATAAGATGTCCAAAAATGAAATTTATATGGTTTTGAATTAATAGTTGTATCTGGTACTATGTATTTCGAATCTATTTTTCCTTTATGTTGCTTCTATTCCCCTATCTCGTTCCTTTTAGGGGATGAAAAGTTTTGAGTGGGAAGAGTGTAACGACCCGGAAATTTTAACGATTTAAATAACGTAATTAACTAAAATTTTCACGAAAATAAATAATTAAATTTTAGCAATGAAAATTTGATATTTGGTATGCGTCTATTTAAGCATAGCAAGTGGCAGATTTTCTTCTGAAAATATGAAAGTTTGTTTGTCTATGAATTTTCAAATTTCAAATTCAAAATCAGTTAAATTGATGAAAATTAAATATTTTTGGAATCTGAATACTTTTACATAAGAAAAATGTAAACCATTTTCTGAGTGAGACGTCATATTTCATTTTTCAAAATTTAGACTGCTCTAACTCTGTTTATATTATTTTCGATATTTTAGTAGTAGTTTTGGCAGTGAATATGGAGTTTTGATAGGAGGGTCATGCCACTCATATCTCTGTACCATTATGTTCGTCTCGTCGTGTTAATCTCCGCAGTATATTCATTTGTGCATTTCGGTGTCCGGTACATGGCGAAATCTGTGAAACGATTAGCCGTATCGTTCAGCATTTGGGCCTTTTGGGTTTCCAGTATCCATTCGTTTGTTTCCCGAGAGAAACCAATGGTCAGTAGCCTTTAAAATTTCTAGAAAATCCAACTTCTTACTTTTATTATTCAACCATTTTATATATTAATTTCTGGTCCGTCGTTCCATTTCAATATTTCAACCTTTTCATTTCTATGCTCATAATATTCATATATATATATATATATATATATATATATATACATATATAAAAATATAGCCTGCATTTATATTTTGGAGAAGCCTGCTCGTCCCTATCCTTCCCTTCTTGCCCACTCCCACCTTCATCCTTGTTTGCGCCGAAGCCACCATCACCGAACCCACTTTCTTATCGCCTCCCCACTCTAGCCATCCACCATGTTACCCCTAGCAGATATGCTACTCGAGCTCGTCCCCTTCCTCTCACCAGACCCTCCACCCAAACCTTCATCTACCTCCGTAACGCACTGTCGCCCTTATCTTCCTCGCTGAACAACAGTCCAGAACCCATACTCGCCATCAACACGCGTCAACCCGACCTTCCCAGCCCCCTTGCCGTACGCCATCTTCCTCCCCCCAGAAACACACTCCTCACTTTGTTCTGCCCGTTCTCCTTCCCTCCCCAGATCTGCTCCACCCATCCACTTCAGCCAACCGACCACTCAACACCCAAGCTCCAGCCATCCGCCACCCTCTCCATGAAAGCAACACCCGCTAGACCCACCTTCCTACCTCCTTCGAACCCCTACAGTGCCCACTTTCATCGCAAGCAACCACTCCTAGCCTACCTCCGCCTTCCAACACTCCACGACAGCCACTTCCCTGATCTGCAACCCAGCACGAACCCAACAACCCCTCCTTCATCCCTCTCGACCTTCCAACCCCTACCAAGCCCCACCTTAAAACCATCAACCGACAATCAGGCCGACCCACACCCTAGTCCTCCACCAGAGCAGCCTCCCACTCTCTCTCCACCGCCACTGCCGCTTCATTTCCCTCCACCTGAGAGCTGCTCTGGCCCTTCTATCTTCAGCCACCTGAACATTCCCTTCTCCGTCCACACCACCACACGCAGCCGAGACAACCCACGCAGCAGCCACATCTCCACGCAGCAGGCCCTTCCACCTATAGCAGCTAGCACCTCCAGCCTCTATTTCTCTTTTATTAACTAGAAAAAAAGAGTATATTATATATATATATATATATTTCATTCTTGAATTCAAGTTCTTGTTGCTTTGCTTGGCTTTGTGTGCTCGCTATCTATATCGCAGCAGTTCATCTCTTGTCTTGTTGTCCCATATGTTGCGTATCCGTGTGCGTGTCCATGTCGTCATCTTCACCATCATTGTTTCCATAGCCTCGAAAGGTGAGCGATCACTCACGGTTAACGTTCTTATGATTAGTAAATTGATTTCACATGAAATGACGATTGAATATGTTGTTAAATTTGAATTGTTAGTTATTTAATTATTGAATATGATATGTTATTATTAAAATTGTTAACCTATGTTAATTGACATATGACACCATAACCTGTTGTATATATATTATATTTAAATTGTTAATTATGATCATATTTGCCATTGATATGTTATGTTATTTTATATTTTATTCTATTGTTCTCACTCTGCAAGTTCCCTGTTAGTTTAGAAATACCTATGGGTTGAAATGATACATATCCGAACGATCTTATAGATTAGGGAAATCGTTATGGGTTGAAATGATAAACCCAAGCGATTTTATTTATTTTGGAATTTTTAGGATTGCGGGTTGAAATGATATATACCCGTAAATTTAAATTATTGCGGATTGAAATGATAAATATCCGTATCACTTGACCATAGGATAAAAAATTATATACGAAGACCGTTGGTCTATTTTTGAATAATGATTTCCAGAAATTTTAAAGGAAATATATGGGTTTTAATAAATATTGATTTTTAAATATAATATAAAGATTTTATTTTAATATATGTGTAAAATTTAGATTTTTAAATTATATGCTTTGAAATTTTAAATTTATATGTACAGTTTTGAAAACTGTAATTTTAAGATTTTACTTATAATTTTATTATTTTTAAATATATAAAATAAGGTTTAATATAAAATAAATTTAATAAAATAAGATTTAATTTAATAATATTTAATATAATAAAATTTAATTTAATTAATATATATATATATAAATATATATGTTAAAGTATTTATTTAAATTTATGTTAATATTTTAAATAGATTTTGTAATAACTTTAATAAATCAAGGTTGGGAAGATAAATTAAAGATGATTTGTATTTTTTTTTTAAAATTGAATTTAAATAAGTATTGATCTGAAATTATTAATTTTGAGATTTTAAAGATATGATTTTATAATTTGATAACTTGATTTTGATTTAAAGGCGACTAAGTGAATACTTTCAAAATTAAATATAATTGAAGTTAGATATTTAATTTTGATTTAAAATTTGTAATTTGAAACTTTATTTAAATATTTATAAAAGTGAATATTTTCAAATTTATATACAATTAAAGTTAAAATTTGAAATATAAATGAAATTTATCAAATTGAGTTATTCTAAATGTTTGAATATTTAAATTTTGAAACCTACTGAATTGGAAGTGGTTTAAATTTGTAGTTCAAATCTGGATTTGAAATTGATATAAATTGAAATGGTATTAATGAGAATTTAAATTGAACCCTTAACCTTTTTAATTGAAATCATTGAATGAGATTGAATTAAATTAAATTTTGGAACTAAAGTTGATTTGAATTGATTTGTGAATTGGAAGAAACAATTCTAATTTGAACTATTTCTAATATATAAACTATTTTAATCTATAACCTATTATTTTAAATATAAACTATTTTTAACGTATAACTATTCCAATATATAAACTACTTTCAATATTCAAACTGTTTAAGTTGGCACTGTTATGATTTAGATTTAATGGATTTAAATGCGAATACTTGATATGATGGTTTAACCTATTTTGTGGTTATGATTTTGGAAATTAATATGATTTAAAGTAAATAATGATTTCGAAAGTGAATGCGATTTCGAAAGTGATATGATTTTATAATGAATATGATATTTTGATATGAAGTATGAATTGTTTGAAATGTAAAATGACCACGGTGTGAAATAAGCCTTTGGTTGTTAAAGAGACTGGGACCGGATGTTGTCATACTCTTTGCCAATACCAAAAACCACTTTAACAACTATGCACATGGTGGAGAATCCAGAACGAAGTTGGATGGTTTGGCGAACGTCTATATGAGGCATGAATGCAGCCCTGACCCCCTTGGGTCAGCTTGATGTGACTAATATAGGAGCTACACCTGTGCCAAGTGAGGTCACACCTCCGATCGAGCATGCTTATTCGATTCCATATTTATTACTTTGTAATTTGATTGGGGGCACCTTTGATTTGGGAGTATGTCTCGAAGTGGGTGGTAGTAGCTGCTATGCATTACCACCAGCCCGGTTCTGCAAAACGGTAGTATCCTACCCTGGGCATTGCCTCGCGTGCCTTGTCACATGCCTTATCGAGCCCATTACGAGTTTGGTTTGTATCGTACCTATGGAGTGCTCATTGAGTATTCCATAGGTTTGGTGAAGCTTACAGTATCTGTATAGACTACGATATTTATATAAAAATGTGTTAAGGGGGATATGGGTAACGCCTTAACGCTATTTTAATATTTTATTTTACTGTAGACATTTTCTATGTAGCGCATTGTATTATGTATGTAGATAGTTTAACGGATCCTTAAGGGATGGAATCCCAACATCCTTTAAGTTATATTGCATTTCACTTGAGTTGATTTACTTGCATAGGAATGGTAATCCTCACTCGAGTGTTTTGTGTTTTGCTTTTTGCTCGGGTCAGCTTAAGCATCACAACATTTGAGACTCATCTTCGGAGCTTGGAGCTTTTCTTGGAGATCACTCTTTATTTATTCAGCTTTTCTATTATTTCCATTATTTCCAATTGTTTATGTTCAGACTTGTCATTTGCTTTTGTATTGAGATTTCTGTGTATTAGATTTCTGTTGTATTTTGCTTTAGACTCTGATGTTTTTATAGTAGCTTCATGAATACTATTTATCTATTCCACTGCTTATTGTTGTATTACACTGTGTCTGTGATTCTGTGATTGATTTATTTACTGTATATGCAAAGTTTTGCCAAATATAAATTGACAATCTGTTGTTTTGAGCAATTCAAGTCTGACATGTATGGATTATTGTCGATTTGAATGGTTCGAAATGGCGGGTCGTTACAATATGCCAAATAGTCTTTAATATTTCCTGATACTTTAAATGCATGAATAAAGGGGTTCCCAAACATTGCTTGTGTAGGGATAATTTGAGTTTTAATTGACAAGAATCCAACCAACCCCGTATAATAGAAACAAAAATTCTATAAATGAGCTGAAATAATGAATGGAATAGAGAATCTTCAAAAAACCCAATTCACAATCCTTCGCAACTCAAAACAATATTAAAATACATGAAGTAGAAATCTATGCAGTTAAAGCGCTCGGTAGATTCAATGCGGTGGAGGTGCAAAAAGTCACAGCGGAGATACAATGAGGATATAGCAGGATATAGCGGATGACTCTAAAATAGCATATAAAACTCGTACTTTATGTTTTTACAAATATATAAATGGTAATTAAATGAAAAATTAACATTCAATTGAATTATAATTAATACATAAATAATTTTAAATAAAAACATGTGCAAATATACTGTAAATAAATGTAAAACTATTATATAACATAATTGAATTTAGTAGAATATTAGAGTATTTTCATTTCTAAAAATATATTAAAAATTCAATTAAATAAATTAGTTTTATAATTTTTATAATGTATGAATATCATTTTTCAATTCATTTATTTAGTAGAAGATATAGCAGAAATAGCGGATTATAGCGGGAATAACGGGATATAGCGGAAATAGCGGGGATTAAAGCGGAAAGGCTATATTTGGTGCTATATGGAAAAATCGTAGCGGTAGAAATCTGCTATGAGGTATAGCAGGGTTGTAGCGGGGTAATAGCGGGACATTAACTACACATGTAGAAGTAACCAAAATGTAAATACATTAGAAATCTATGGTGGTTCCATCACTAACGTGGTAGTGTACATTCACTTTGATGAAAAGAAATTTTATTATCTAAGTAGGTCTACAAGAAACTGTTTACAATTTGATAGATTTTAAACATGGGACTCAATTTGATACCATGAGTCTCAACAATAAATCACACCTAGAATAGATGAAGAATCTAGGCTTAATATCAACCAAACTAAATCCTACTAGTCGTTAGATAATAACAATAGAAGATCGTCACCTTCATAATGGAATAAGGCTGACGGATAAAAATTTGATCAATAAAATAAAATTATAGATCACATCCCTCATCGACCAGCCAGTGGGGATTGACAATCAATCTATGAGGGAAACTTGATTCGACCCTCCGTCCCTCCTTAATTGACCGATGGGATCCAACCGAACAATCAATTAGAGCTCTGTGTCTCTAACAAACCTGATTGGTTAACTGGTGCATGCCCAATAGGCCAATCGTTTGAGCTTCTATAGCTCTTATGCTACCATTCCTACTCTACATATTTGCACACTTACATTGGTTTAACCATATCTTCCTCATACGACCTTTGATTTACAAACTGTTTTCTCTATTGCAAAGTGCATGAGCTCTTCTTCGATATGATATACTATTATATATTTCAACACACTGGCTTAATATAATCTATCATAAAAATCATATTTTTATCAACTCTGCCTACGTCTAATAATCTACCACAACTAAGAGAACAAAGCACTTCTCCAATGATCTTTGGTAGGACCATTATTCATTGCAGTATCAATGATCTTTGTTAGGGCCAACACACATTAACAAAGTAGCAGAAGTATCCAAACAAAAGTGGAATAATAACTCAATCTAAAATACATAAACCAAAACACTCATAATCATTGACAAAAAGCCAATCTTACGCAATTGTGGCACCCGTTGCATCTAACACTTTGTGACGCCCCACCTCTATACCCATACTAGCCAAGAACACTATGGAGTAATGCCATCAACTAGCACGGAGAATAAGGCTGTTAAGGAGCGACCATCTGTGCAATTTCCTTGTGCGAGTACCGATATGTCAGATAGTATAACATGCATTTCGTTTCAAGAGGAATCCCGACATACCGATGCAAACTCAAGGCTACCACACAGTGGCTAAGTGGGCCTTGGAAACAAATATAGAAATAAACATAACACAAATCAGTCACAGACAATTCATATCACAAAGGCCGAAAATAGATATGAATATATATCACAAAAAAGGTGTACATCAGAGTAGTGGTCAAAAAGATCCACAATATCACAAAAGAATAGATACAAGTGCTAGACAAAAGAATATGTATACATCATAGAGTCTATATCTCAAATGTATAACAACAAAAACTACAACTATTCTGTAGTTAGACAAAAGTCAGAAGATGATCCAGATAAGGAGTCAAGTTGAAGAACTTGTAACATCTCGGTCTGACCCGAGTATTATTTAATAAGAAAATAATAAACGGGTCAGTCTAGTTATAAATATCAGATAAAGGAATGAGATATAAGCAGAGATATAATAAGATCGTATGATAACAATAATGTCATACTAGGACAAATATGATTTAAACAATAACAAAATCATACAATATCTCAAAAATCTCAAAACACCAAAAAGAATATCATATTCTTTATTATATTCACCAAACTACAAATATTGACAAACATATTAATGCCAATCACAAAAGTTGGTGAAACACAAATTCTAGAAATCATCAATCAGAAATCCAGAAATCAAAAAAGGGGGCGGCCTATCATAAACGGGAGCATGAAAACTCACCAACACATGTATCACAAATGGAACACTATTCCATTATCGCTAACCATTAAAAGTTGAGCCGAAGCTCCATAAACGGTCCGAAGACCACGGGTCGCTACCCCGCCAAATTGAACCGAAGTTCCATAGAAACGGGGTTTAGTCTCCCATGCAGACAAATAGACATCGCACATCGCTAGTCTAAATCACAAAATGATCATCATCGATCAATAAAAAGTGTGAATTACACTAAGCTAGTAAATATATGAGTTTAGCTTCATGTCCCATAACCACTAGCTTAACTTAAATATTTACGAACAAATTGTAGATTTCCACTCAAAAATTGTCACAAGAGTTTCAATCGAACAAGTCCAAAAGTTAACCGACGAAGTAAACGCAAGCGTTTCATACCACTTGTTTTGCTAAGCCGTTTAACTATATTTTCTCATACGAATGAGGTAAAGGTTTGTATATAATAATAGATTGGAAAACGGTTGTGAAAACAAGCTTTATATTTAAAAATAGAGTTGAAATCATTTTATTAAAAGAGTTTTAATATTTACTATTAGTATAAAACCATTGTATTTTAAAGTGACAAACCACAAAAATGATTGTAGAAACAATCAATCACCAAAATCCACGTTCGAAGACGTGAATCTAATCCAAAGAAATCGGTACCAATTCCATTAAAATGGACATTCTCAAAAATCCCGAAAAAGAAGTTATCAAAGTCAATAATAAATGATAACAATAAATAGGATCATCACGAATCGATTTAAATTGGAAATTCAATCCCAAAAAGGAAAATTGGGCAGAAACAACAAATTCAGTCGACTGACTCAGAGTTTTCAGTCGACTGACTCATGCCTGGAAACTTTCTGTTTCCAGGTTCAGTCGACTGAATAGAGATTTCAGTCGACTGAATCTTTCCTGGAAACTTTCGGGTTCCAGATTCAGTCGACTGAACATAGATTTCAGTGACTGAAACATGCCTGGGCTGTTTTTCAGCCTATCCAAATGAAGAGCAAACTCTTCCAAAATGCAACCGGACGAACATTGTCTCTAAGGATTTATGCCAATCAGCAACCCGGCCCTATATGCTCCTCGGTGCATCCCCAAAAGCATGATCAAACATCCATAAAAGGATTTTCACACAAATTTGACTTGAAAACCCAAGAATTGGAATATTCGCAAAACCAATCCAAATCAAGGGCAAATGCACATGAAGAAGTGTTAGGAATTCATACCAAACAACCAAAGATAATTATAGCCATAGATGTGAGATAAAAATCTCACCTTTAAACCGAAAACAAACGAAGAAGAAGCTATAGAGCAATGGCAAGGACAATCACTCTTCAATTCCAACCCAACAAGCTTGAATCTAAGCTTAAAAGAGAAACATTTCCTAAGTTAGGTTTAGGAATTTCATAAATTGATAAGAGAATGAGTTGGAGAAGAAGAAGAGGAGGCTTACCAAAGCTTCTTCTATTGATTTGGAGTAAGAACTTGATTTGCAAATGGAAACTAGGGCTTGGAGATTTAATTTCCCATTCCTCTCTCCATTGTTGCTAAAGCTTGAGTATTAGGAAATAGAAATGAAGTAATGAAGAGAAGAGGGGTGAAGCTTGGGTGTAATGGGCTGAAAAAAAACCAAAGCCCTAAGTGAAAAAGTAGCAAAATTCCACTAACTCCAAACATATCAAAGTTTATACTTAAAAAGATCGCAAACGTCATTTTGAACTCAATGGGGGTGGTCTCGAGTCCTAATTTGAAAGTTTGCAAAAAGTAGCTTTTCGGACTATAATCCGACTAACGATGAAATATTCAAATAAATTATTTAAATACTCAATCGTAAAATATGCGGGTTGTTACAGACTCCCCTCCTTAAAAAAATTGCGTCCTCGCAATCATAAGAAATATTTGAATAAAAAGTAACAACCATAAAAGCATATCAATACGAAAGAAGAAATTTGAAATAAGAAGTTCACCTCAAAGAGCTCAAGAGAGTAAGTCCGGATGTGTTCGCTCGATGAATTCTCTAGATTCCCAAGAGCAATCCTTAGGATTTGAGGACCGTTGAACTTTCACAAGCGGGACATCTTTATTTCGAAGGCGTTTAACCTCCGAAGCAATAACACGAATAGAATGTTGCTCATATGTTAAATTAGGCGAAACTTCAATTTCTTCAACAACACCGGGCTCAAGAATAGTGTCGGAATCTCGAAGGCATTTCTGTAGTTGAGAGACGTGAAACACGTCATGAATAGCAGAAAACTGAGCCGATAACGAAAGGCGATAAGCTACGGAACCAATGCGTTCGGTGATGGGAAATGGGCCAACATATCGAGGTGCTAATTTTCCCGATCGACTGAAACGCACAACACCCTTCATAGGTGAAACACGAATAAACACAAAATCTCCCATAGAAAATTCTAATTTCCTTCTTCGGTTATTGGCATAGGATTTTTGCCGACTTTGAGCTTCTTTCATCCTATGTCGAATAAGATCAATCTTTTCTGTGGCATCCCGAATAAAATCTGGACCTAAAACCAGCTTCTCACCGGCTTCAAGCCAACATGAAGGAGATCGGCATGGCCTTCCGTAAAGTGCCTCGAAAGGTGCCATACCAATACTAGATTGGAAGCTATTATTATAGGAAAATTCAACAAGGGAAATATGATCTTCCCAACTTCCACCAAAGTCAAGAACACAAGCACGAAGAAGATCTTCAAGAGTTTGATTCACACGCTCGGTTTGTCCATCGGACTACGGATGATAAGCGGTGCTAAAATTAAGCTTCGTTCCCAAAGCTTTTTGAAGACTCTTCCAAAATCCACTAGTAAACAATGGATCACGATCACTAACAATAGAAGTAGGGACTCCATGCAATTTACAATTTCTTTAATAAAGAGTTTGGCCAAAAGAGGAACGGTCCGATTAGACCGAACGAGAATAAAATGGGCGGATTTAGTAAGTCTATCAACGATCACCCATAAGCTATCATGACCCGAACGAGAACGGAGAAGGCCATCAATAAAATCCATGGAAATTTGATCCCACTTACAAATTGGAATTTCTAAAGGTTGCAATAACCCACCTGGCCTTTGATGCTCGGCCTTAATGAGTTGGCAAGTCATGCAACGTTTAACGAAGTTAGCGATATCAAATTTCATTCCCTCCCAATAATAAAGTCGCTTCATATCGACGTACATTTTACTACTACCGGGATGAATGGTGAATTTAGAACGATGGGAATCTTCTAGTATGTCTTTGCGAAGATCACTAATATTTGGTACGACAAGTCTACCAAATTTCCGAATACCGCCACGAGAATCAATATCAAAGTCTTTCATACCTTCAATATCAATTTTATCCCTCAAATTTTTGCCAAGAAGAACCAATTCAGGATCTAGTTTTTGAACTTCAAGAATGCGGTCTAAAAGAGATGGATGAGCCTCAAGGCTACATAAAACAAGAGATGAACATAAATCAGATACACGATCTCGAATCTCACAAGTAGACAAAGTCTCGAGATCGTTCCATTCGGATATCATCATAGAAACAACCGCTTGTTGCTTTCGGCTAAGGGCGTCGGCAACACGATTCCCCTTTCCGGGAGTATAAAGAATATCAAGATCATATGATGCAAGGAACTCGAGCCAACATTGTTGATGCAAATTAAGTTCCCTTTGAGAAAATAAATACTTTAAAGATTTATGATCGGTGTAAAGAATAAATTTCTCTCCCAAAAGGTAATGACGCCAAATTCGAAGAGCGAAAACAATAGCCGCGAGCTCTAAATCATGAGTGGCATATCTAGTCTCAGCTGGCTTCAATTGCCTAGAAGCATAAGCAATAACACGTTCTCTTTGCATAAGAATGGCACCCAAACCAACGCGACTAGCATCGGTATACACAACAAAATCTTGGTTTCCTTCGGGAATCACAAGAATAGAAGCATCGGAAAGGAGTTCCTTTAATTTTTGAAAAGAAGCTTCACATTTGTCCGACCAAATGTATTTAATGCCTTTCTTTGTTAAGCTAGTAAGAGGCACGACAATTTTAGAAAAGTCTTTGATAAAATGACGGTAATAACCCACCAATCCAAGAAACTATGGATTTCCGTCACACTCTCCGGTCTCTTCCAATTTTGAATCGCTTCAATCTTTGAAGGATCCACGGAAATTCCGGATTCGGAAATAATATGACCGAGAAACTTCACACGAGATTGCCAAAAGTGGCATTTAGAAAATTTTGCTTTTAATTGATTACTCCTAAGAGTTTTCAACACAATCCGAAGATGCTCTTCATGTTCTTCCTCGGTTTTTGAATACACAAGAATATCATCAATAAAGATGAGAACAAATCGATCGAGGAAATCTTTGAAAACTCGATACATAAGGTCAACAAAATAAGCTGGAGCATTCGTCAAACAACATGGCATAACAAGCCATTCATACGATCCATAACGAGTACAGAATGATGTCAAAGGAATACTATCCTCTGCAATACGAAGCTGATGAAAACCAGTTGCTAAGTCCAATTGTGAAAAGACTCTAACACCACTAAGTTGATCAAATAGATCATCAATCCGAGGCAATGGATATTTATTCTTGATAGTGAGATCATTAAGCTTGCGGTAATCAACGCAGAGCCTAAGTGTACCATCGGATTTCTTCACAAAAATAGCCGAAGCTCACTAAGGTGAGGAAGTAGAGCGAATAAATTCCTTCGTCTCCAATTCGGATAATTGTTTATGCATCTCCTCATTTTCCTTATTGGACATGCGATAAGGAGGACGAGTGATAGGTTGAGCTCCAGGGATAAGATTAATTCAGAACTCAATTGCTCGCTTAGGTGGCAATCCTAGAACGGGCTCGAATATGTTGGAAAATTCACGAACAACGTGAATAAGAGAAATGACATCTCCTCATCATCATTATCGTCATCATGAGGATTGAGAGAATATAAGGACGCTTTCGAATTGGAATACGAATCTTTCAGAACAAGCGAAATCTGCTTAACAGTTTGAGGATGCCGAAGGTATATAGTCCATTCAGGACATAGAATATGGGCTTCATAACAGTTAAGCCAATCCATCCCCAAAATCATTCCGAAACAAAGGTAACGCATAACATGCAAATCGGCACGGAAAGAGTAATCACACAAAATAATTTCGACATCTTTACATAATAAACTGAGTGTTGCAGATCCACCAACCGGATTCGCAATCCTCAAAGAAGTCATTAAAGCAACAACACTTAAAGAAAAAGTATCAACAAGTTCCTTTGATATAAAGGAATGGGACGTACCCTTATCAAAAAGAACTCGAATAGGATGATCACAAAATATAATAATGCCATCAAGGATAGAATGAGATATACCTTGACCACGAGATGTGTTCCCAGGGGCTTGAGCAACATTTAACTTTCCCTCCTTCTTGCCTTGAAGTTTGGGACACAAAGATAAAGTATGGCCCGAGCCCTTGCAATAGCGGCAGAAAAGAGGCTTCGGGCACTTGTTTGCATAGTGGTCCTTAGAACCACAATTGTAACACTCTCCACGGCAGGAGGTAGGAGTATTTGCTTCAAGTGTTGCTTGTTTTCCTTTCTTATTAGGATACGGGCCTTTGGACTTTATAGGCCTTTTCTTGTTGTTGTTGAAGTTTGGTTTGGCACCCACCACTTCAACATCACTCTCCCTATCCGCCTCTTCAAGACGAAGAGCGATATCAATGAGTTGATCAAAAGAAACTTCTAATTTTAGAAGTAATGGCTTCTTGAGATTTTTGTTCAAGCCATAGACAAATCTTTGGTTCTTCTTCAATGGGGTGTTTATGTATTCGACCCCGTATTTAGAAAGTGACTCGAAGGATGCGACATAATCTGCCACGGAGGATTCACCTTGACCAAGGTCTATGAAACGAAGGGCCAAAGTCACCTTCTCAGCTTATGGCACAAACTTTAACTCGAATCGTTCCCGGAATCGCTCCTAAGTAAGATCCATTTCATTTACTTCAGAAATCAGAAGCTCGTACCAGTATAATGCTCTTTCTTGGAGCATACTAGAGGCCACCTGAACACGGTGAAGATCAATAAGATTCATGCAAGAAAAGATTCGATCGCATGTTCTTAGCCAAGCCTGGACTTCAATAATGGTTTCAGAACCTTTGAATGGCTTTCCACCCAAGTTGGTATAATCATTGCACAAGCGTGGAAACCCAGATTTAGGATGGGTGGGCTCAGGAATAGGTCCGACAGCTTGAGCATTTCTTACAAGATCAAGGAGTTGCTGAGCAGACATAAATACTCCATCCTGGGGAGTAGCACTAGACTGACCGGTGCTGGGACGGCCAGGTCTAACCATTTCTTTTCTTTAAGAAAGAAAGAAAAGAGAAAAAGGTTAATCTTAGAATGAATATCAAACAAATTTGATTGATAAAACAAGGAATCATAAAAAGAAATAGGACCCGAATTAAATCATATGGCACGATTCCTAAGAAAGACTTAGGACAATGATCCTTGCTAGATTATTCTACATTGTTCCGAAGTTTGGATCTGATACCAAGCTGTGACGCCCCACCTCTATACCCACACTAGCCAAGAACACTATGGAGTAATGCCGTCAACTAGCGCGGAGAATAAGGCTGTTGAGGAGCGACCATCTGTGCAATTGCCTTGTGCGAGTACCGATATGTCAAATAGTATAACATGCATTTCGTTTCAAGAGGAATCCCGACATACCGATGCAAACTCAAGGCTACCACATAGTGGCTAATTGGGCCTCGGAAACAAATATAGAAATAAACATAACACAAATCAGTCATAGACAATTCATATCACAAAGGCGGAAAATAGATATGAATATACATCACAAAAAAGGTGTACATCAGAGTAGTGGTCAAAAAGATCCACAATATCACAAAAGAATAGATACAAGTGCTAGACAAAAGAATATGTATACATCATAGAGTCTATATCTCAAATGTATAACAACAAAAACAACAACTATTCTGTAGTTAGACAAAAGTCAGAAGATGATCCAGATAAGGAGTCAAGTTGAAGCACCTGTAACATCTCGGTCTGACCCGAGTATTATTTAATAAGAAAATAATAAACGGGTCAATCTAGTTATAAATATCAGATAAAGGAATGAGATATAAGCAGAGATATAATAAGATCGTATGATAACAATAATGTCATACTAGGACAAATATGATTTAAACAACAACAAAATCATACAATATCTCAAAAATCTCAAAACACCAAAAAGAACATCATATTCTTTATTTTATTCACCAAACTACAAATATGGACAAACATATTAATGCCAATCACAAAAGTTGGTGAAACACAAATTCTAGAAATCATCAATCAGAAATCCAAAAATCACAAAAAGGGGAGGCCTATCATAAACGGGAGCATGAAAACTCACCAACACGTGTATCACAAATGGAACGCTATTCCATGGTCGCTAACCATTAAAAGTTGAGCCGAAGCTCCATAAACGGTCCGAAGACCACGGGTCGCTACCCCGCCAAATTGAACCGAAGTTCCACAGAAACGGGGTTTAGTCTCCCACGCAAACAAATAGACATCGCACATCGCTAGTCTAAATCACAAAATGATCATCATCGATCAATAAAAAGTGTGAATTACACTAATCTAGTAAATATATGAGTTTAGCTTCATGTCCCATAACCTCTAGCTTAACTTAAATATTTACGAACAAATTGTAGATTTCCACTCAAAAATTGTCACAAGAGTTTCAATTGAACAAGTCCAAAAGTTAACCGACGAAGTAAACGCAAGCGTTTCATACCACTTGTTTTGCTAAGCCGTTTAACTATATTTTCTCATACGAATGAGGTAAAGGTTTGTATATACTAATAGATTGGAAAACGGTTGTGAAAACAAGCTTTATATTTAAAAATAGAGTTGAAATCTTTTTATTAAAAGAGTTTTAATATTTACTATTAGTATAAAACCTTTGTATTTTAAAGTGACAAACCACAAAAATGATTGTAGAAACAATCAATCACCAAAATCCACGTTCGAAGACGTGAATCAAATCCAAAGAAATCGATACCAATTCCATTAAAATGGACATTCTCAAAAATCCTGAAAAAGAAGTTATCAAAGTCAATAATAAATGTTAACAATAAATAGGATCATCACGAATCGATTTAAATTGGAAATTCAATCCCAAAAAGGAAAATTGGGCAGAAACAACAAATTCAGTCGACTGACTCAGAGTTTTCAGTCGACTGACTCATGCTTGGAAACTTTATGTTTCCAGGTTCAGTCGACTGAACAGAGATTTCAGTCGACTGAATCTTGCCTGGAAACTTTCGGGTTCCAGATTCAGTCGACTGAACAGAGATTTCAGTCGACCGAAACATGCCTGGGCTGTTTTTCAGCCTATCCAAATGAAGAGCAAACTCTTCCAAAATGCAACCGGACGAACATTGGCTCTAAGGATTTATGCCAATCAGCAACCCTGCCCTATATGCTCTTCGGTGCATCCCCAAAAGCATGATCAAACATCCATAAAAGGATTTTCACACAAATTTGACTTGAAAACCCAAGAATTGGAATATTCGCAAAACCAATCCAAATCAAGGGCAAATGCACATGAAGAAGTGTTAGGAATTCATACCAAACGACCAAAGATAATTATAGCCAGAGATGTGAGAAAAAAATCTCACCTTTAAACCCAAAACAAACGAAGAAGAAGCTATAAAGCAATGGCAAGGACAATCACTCTTCAATTCCAACCCAACAAGCTTGAATCTAAGCTTAAAAGAGAAACATTTCCTAAGTTAGGTTTAGGAATTTCTGAAATTGATAAGAGAATGAGTTGGAGAAGAAGAAGAGGAGGCTTACCAAAGCTTCTTCTATTGATTTGGAGCAAGAACTTGATTTGCAAATGGAAACTAGGGCTTGGAGTTTTAATTTCCCATTCCTCTCTCCATTGTTGCTAAAGCTTGAGTATTAGGAAATAGAAATGAAGTAATGAAGAGAAGAGGAGTGAAGCTTGGGTGTAATGGGCTGAAAAAAAACCAAAGCCCTAAGTGAAAAAGTAGCAAAATTCCACTAACTCCAAACATATCAAAGTTTATACTTAAAAAGATCGCAAACGTCATTTTGAACTCAATGGGGGTGGTCTCGAGTCCTAATTTGAAAGTTTGCAAAAAGTAGCTTTTCGGACTATAATCCGACTAACGATGAAATATTCAAATAAATTATTTAAATACTCAATCGTAAAATATGCGGGTTGTTACACACTTCAACAAGCATATCAAGTTTGAGAAATGATCAAAAATTTCAAATATGCAATAACATTGTAAAAAAATTTGTTACATTATCATTGTGTGAATTTTCCTAATGCAAGCTAACTTGCTTCATTCATACAAGCCCAAAATGGCGCTCTCATTTCAATATGTTTTATCCGAGAAATGGAAACCAGATTTTTTGCAAGATCAAATAATTAGAAGGTGTGGTACAAATTTGCATACTCGGTCAAATTTGGTGGTGAGATGTGTCTATATAATCCCATGAGAACCATTGAAGTGCATCATCGCTTGATTAGAAGACGCAAACTTCCCCCAAGAATTTTGGATGATAGTCTAATGTCATTGTATGATTTGACTATTTATCCAGAGTAAATTCTGCTCATATACCGCAAATTACTAGCATAAACCAAAATTTTTGCTAAAATCATATGCACCACTTTTTCCTTAATATACACTAGACATATTACAAAACTACCCAAATAAAACAAAATGCTTATCTTATTTCACACACACACTCCCTCCCTCATGCATTAATCAAAGTAAGATTCATAAATTTATTAAATTCACTTTTGCAAATTTAAAATACTTGAAATGGAATTTAAATGATTTTAGTTATATATATATATAAATTTGAATTTAATTTTTTAATATTATGATGTCAAAATATTTAAAGTCTGATGTTAAATTAAAACTTGATTTTAACTGAAGTAAAAGATAAAAAATGAATTTAGTACTTCATGACTCATATTAACATTAGTGTTGAATTTTAAAATTTAACTTTTTTGTTTAGTTTGAAGTAAAAAACGTTAAAATTAATTACGTACGAATATAGCTTGAAACTATATGAATAGAATTTGATACTTACGGAAATTTATTATTATAAAAGTGCTACTTTATTCAAGCAGAGCACTCATTTTTGATGACCCATGACCTACAGGACATTAAGATATAATGTTATACCACTACCTTTTGAGCTATTGATCCTTGACCTGAAAGGAATTTTCAATTTAATTTAATTGATAATGTATATAAATTTTAATTACTTTATAAACAAAATTATATTGCATATATTATGATTTTGTGATATTGATTTTAATTTGTTTGTTAAATATGGATGTTTTTATCTAAAAATTTATTTAAAATTCTACTTTGTAAATAAAGTAATTTATGGTGTATAAATAGAATTTGCCTTTATCCAGTTTTTAGTGTTTTTTATCACTATGCACATAAAAATATTATTACCGTTTTCTAAGATTGTCATCTATCAACACAATTTATATGAGTTAGGAAAAACATATGTCATGTACTATCTGTAAAGAAAAAGGTACCATTTAGTGAATTGTATTTAATAAAATGAAATTTCAACTTCAAACATCAAGGTTTCTTGGTGTAGTTGGTTATCACGTTAGTCTAACACACTGAAGGTCCCCAATTCGAGTCCGCACTGTACTAATGTCATAATGTAGGCCAATATTCATTATATCATCTGCATACAGTATTATTACACATCCATGCATTTGAGAAGATCAACCCTTTGCAAAACAAAGACTTTGAAAATTGTCCTTTCAAATAGAAAGATAGTCTAGTTTTCCCTACACACATTCTTGATCGACAATACTGTAAATATGACCATAGCATCGAAGCATTTCATATAATTTAATTTTTCTTTTAGCACTTATCTACGATACTGTAAATAAGATGATGTGAGAAAATGAATGGTTATTATCTAATAAAGGAGAAAATAAGAATAATGAAGTTGAAAAGAGAATTCTTTCATTAACTACAAGTCTTGCATTTTGTTGTAAATGTCATAAATTTAGTTATCTATAACTTAATTATCTACTAATGGACCACTAGCTTTATAATAAAATTGCATTTCTTTTAAATTCTTCTAGGTTCTTCACTTTTTAATGTTTCTCCTTTATTTTCCTATATTCTCTCTAATCTTTGTTGGCTTTTTCATACCGATTTTCAACCAAGTTGTTGGTGATGAATATTGAGCTTTCTAATCCCACTCTGATTAACTTGGTTCACTACAAGCATTAACTTGTCGCATACTTTGTATGTAATGGACAACTTCTATTTCAGTTTAAGCTTTAAAAGATAATACCTTTTTACAGAAGGAATCAATGAACGAAGTAATGTTTAGAGCATTCAACCTTGGTTTAGTTTAAAATTTTATTTTGTGTTATAAATATCTAACATAGTTATAACTTTTTATTTTGACTGGATATTCTATATGTGTGAGGCAATAAGAGAATGATGATAATTTTTTTTTTGAAATGGTACTCTATATACAACATGTCATCAGGACAACATATCACATGTCAATAAACGTTCGAATCACACTACGCAAGTTTCGAACTTGTGACATCTCGCACCATAGTCGAATCACTTAATAACTTGGACAATGATAATTTGGAATATGAGAATCAGTTGGTTTGGCATGAGAACAATTATACTTATAGGGTATCACAGGAAGATGTATTATTATATAGGGGAATTGGATGACAAGCCCCTAATAGTAATTTTTTATATATAAAGAATGTATGATCTGAGGATTATACAGCCATACTATATATATATATTTAAGATATGGAAGTTTAGGACCTCAAGGTCCACATATCAAACATAGAGCCAATATGCATGGCAAGATAGTAGAAAGCAAACAAACAAAAACCAACATGCCTAGCAAAATAACAAAAGGAGAAGCAATATCCTAAAAAACATAATGGAGAACTCGACAGCAAATCACATCTTTAAACAAAGCGAAGGAAGCTAAATTCTAGTGCATCTATGGAACCAATCTATAATCTTTAGGCAGAAACCTGGCGTGCGGGGTGAAAAAAATAAATTTATGGTCCTAGTCTTTTGCAGCTCAAATTTCTTCGTTGTTAGCACCAAACTCACCATCATTGCAGAGGACCAACTCATCATCCAAGGGCATGTAAAAAATTTCTCGCTCATCTTTTTCATCGTTAGAAATCCACTTTGAGAAAATATTCCAAGATGAGTAGTGGGAAATCCCCTAATAGTAATTAAAATGCACAAAAAGCCCATGGAATAAAATTTAAAAAAATTAGGTCCCTGTTAAATTTCAGGAATGAAAAATATTAAACAGCCTATATTAAAGTTTCAAAATTACCCTTCTTTATTTCTATCTCCATTCCATTTCAATTTCTATCTTCATATAAATTACCTTCATATTAAATTTTAAATTCATTCTTAATCCAACAAATTAAATCCAAAAATTTGCAAACATTTGATCTATTTGATGAACGATTGATCGAATCAAAATTACAAACCAAGTATAACTAAATAATAAATCTCTGGGTAATCTAAGTATTAGATTTCAAAATTTTTAGTTATTTGAATTTATTTTTATTAGTAGATCAGAAATTACGATGGATTTAAATCAACCTCCACCACAAGAATCCAAATCTTCGGTGTCTTCGCTTGATTTAAATCAACTTCCAGTTATTGCTGCAGAACCTAGTATCAACAAGTACTGGTATTGGTTTTTAAATATGTTGAATTATATAGTTATATTATCAGCTACATTATAATTATGCATTTAAAAAAATTATTAACTATAGAGTTCACTTTTACGTTTATTTACATCATATTGCGTTATGCTTATGCAGTTAAATAAATAATTCAATAAAGATTAAATTAAAACTTCTGAACATATATTAGTCATTAAAAAATTTAATTGCATTTTAAAATGCATTAAATATATATATATATACATATATATATATATATGTATATATATGCGTGTGTATGTATGTATATAGATATAATATATCTATGTATGTGTGTGTCTATATATGCCAAAACTACTTGAACATAAGATGATTTAAAAATGACTTTTAATTATTGCTACTAGATAGAGAAGTATTTTAAAAATGCATTGAATTATATAATTATATTATCTCTGTGATATTGTTTATAAGTGAAAATAGATATACATTTTAGTACAAACATGTTCATCTATAACTACATTACACTTATGCATTTAAACAAATTATCAACAATAGAGTTCACCTTTACATTTAACCGTGTTATACTTATGTAGTTATGTAAATAATTCAATTCAATTAAAATTAATTAAACTTCTGAATATATATATGTAATTAAAAAATTTAACTGCATTTCTAAATGCAATAAGTGTGTGTGTGTATAAGTTTTAATAATTATAAATGTGTTGAATTGTATAATTATATTGCTTATTTGATATTGTTTATAGGAGCACCTCCAATGGCCTCAAATTAAGGCTTAATATGAAGAGCGAGGCGAATTTGCAACTCTAACAAAGAATATTACCCTTAATATAAGGATAATATTCAGTGGCCAATTCAAAATCCTGAATTAGCTCAAGCGCCTATTTAATAGGCACCTAAGCATAGGCGCCTATTAAATAGGTGCCTAGATACTAAAAATATTTTATTAAATAATCTCAGGCTCTATTTAACAGGAGCTTGAGCTCAAGCTCCTATTAAATAGGCACTTGAGAATAATTTTTTTATTTAATAAAACTTAAAGCCAGGCGCCTGATTATTGAGCCAACTTCTGAAAATTAGGGCCGAATATTCTGGGATTGAATATTCAGCCCTTCATCTTTTGGAGATGCTCTAAGTGAAAATAGATATATAGATTAGTGCAAATATGTTCATCTTTAACCGCATTACACATATGCATTTAAAAAAGTTACCAACTATAGAATTCACTTTTATGTTTATTTACGTTTAACTGCATTACACTTATGCAGTTAAATAAATAATTCAATTTAATTAAAAATTAATTAAAATTTCGAACATATATATGTAGTTAAAAAATTTAACTGCATTTGAAATGCAGTAACTAAATATATATATATATATATTTAATATCTAAGTTTTAATAATTATAAATGAATTAAATTATATAATTATATTACTTATATGATATTGCTTATAAGTGAAAATAGATATATAGATTATTACAAATATGTTCGTCTTTAACTGTATTACACTTATGCATTTAAAGTTCTAAAATTCCTTATAAAACTTATACACTTATACATATTAGTACAGATATCTGTTTTAAAGTACCTTATAAAATTGTCAAATAATAAAAGTATTTTTAGAATATAAATTTAAAAATATAAATTTGTATATTTAACTTTATCATACTTAAGCAATTAATAATTAATTTCAATTAACTTGGAAATATTCATCTTTCCAAGTGTTTAAAACCTTTAAAATTTAACTGCATAATACTTAAGTAGCTAAATTATTAATGTATTTATTTTAAAATTATTTATACTTCTAGCCTCAGAAATAGTTAAAATTTTATTGAATTATGAAATGTAGTAAATATATATATTGAATATTAGCAGATTAAAATTTTACCTTAAAATATTAATGTGTTAAATTATGCAGTAAAATTAAATTTTCTAAATTCTTGTATGTAACATCCCTAAAATTTTATCATTTTAATTTTGAATATTTAACTAATTTTAAATATTTAAATAATTGGTTTCTAAAGTTTAATAACTTATGTTCAAATATAGTGATTATTTAGATATTTGAATTGTGAATTAAATATTAATTAAATGGATTTAATAACCTTGTTCAACTCCTTTTAATTAATAAATAATAATGGTGAACTAATTTTGTAAATTTATTACAATAATATATGGTTCAAATAAATAATAAGAAAACCAATTGTTAATAAAACGACTTGGTTTTTAATAACGTACTTTTAAATGAATTTATTTGATTTTTTTATAATTTTAATTTAGAAAGTATTTAAATTTTTGTTTGATGTATTTTAGGGAAAACGATAGTATTTCTGAAAGTTCATAAAATAAAATAATCCGTGTATTTTATTGTTGATTTATGATTGGGTGTGATTTTGGTGCACAATTGTATTTTTATTTCTGTTGCTCACAGTTCGTACGCAAATGGAATATTGTGCTGTGGAATACCGCAAAACCTTATTTTCAAAAATTTTATTTAAATTAGTACAAAATTTTCAACATGACTTGATGGTGATGTGATGACTGATTGAACCTTTTGTTTTGTTTAACTTAAATTAGAAGTAAATAAATTGTGTGATGACTCACCTTTCTAACCCTTGGGAATGGCACTTAAGTCATCCTCGGTATTCGTGCATTGTTTCCCAAGTATCAGTAAGATGAATTGTCGTGGGTTAAAATAAAAGAACAAAACTGAAAACCTCACAACGAAACTGTTAAATATATCATAACAGTCAATAGTACATATGGTTACTCCTTAACAAGGAGTTATCAAAGTTACACAAAAGTACTACAGTTCAGCTTAGGCAGTTATAACATCATTCTATTACATATGCTGAAACAAAATACACTTACACAAACTAGAAAATACAGTGGAATAGATAGCTAAGAAGATAAAAGCTTCCTGAGCGGATGCCGTCCTCAAAGAGCCCACAAAATACCTACTACTCTCGGACTTCTCAAGTAAAATGAGTACTCGAGGGTTTAAGAAAACAAATAACTCGGGTCAGACGATATGTCTGGTATGAGTAAAACTTTAAAAAATAGGTGTGTAATTAAACACAAACATGTGAGACCATGCCGCTGAAGGTGGAACGTGTTTACTCTTACATAAATCAATATCCATACATAAAGAATGAATAAATAATTAAACTCCTCGAAGAGTGGTTGACTCTTCCCGATGCAAATAAGGATATAAATTTGAAGGTTCGAACCAAATCAGAAAAGGAAAATGTCCAACAAAAGACTAGGAGGGTGCATCCCTGCTTAAATAAAGTATATCTATAGAAATATACTTGAAAACCTCGGGAACTCCAAGCCAGACTCCACCAATCCTTACCGAGGATCTGAGCATTTCATATCTAAATGTGCAAAATCGAATCCAATCTAGATGAGATGTGAAAATACCCTAATGGGAGAAACCGCACATAATTTTCCCCCAAAATCATGCGCTTTGATTTAGTCATTTCTGACAAAGGATAACAAAGCTCAACGAAGCAACAAATCGTCTTAGAATGACGATAATAAAGAAGTTGAGGTAACCGATAGCTGGGGAACCAACTATCGAGGATATAAAACAATCGTATATGGAAATTAATTCTTGTATACCCATTACCACTTGTTGAATTCAAACTTGTACTATTTCTGGGTTAACAACAATGCTAGACAAGTCAAGGTAGTGTTACCTCAAAGTTATGTCTCACGACCCTTCTTAACTTTTGGAATAGCGACAAGTTTATGTAACTACCCAGAATTTTTGATATTTGAAATTCGAATATTTAATTAATTTTGAATATTAATTAGTGAAATTAATAAGTCGAATAATTTAAAATTCGAGTATCTGGATTTAATTGGATAATTAAATCGATAAATTAATAATTGAAATTCCAGAAATAATTGAAAATCTGGATTTAATGTGAAGGAAAATGATTTATAAAGTTATATTAAATCATGTTAAAGTTATAGTGATATTATAGAACTTTTAAAAATTGAACTAAAAGTTGAATTGTGAAAATTGAATATTTTAATATTTAATCGACTAGTGAAATTAGCCATTTTTGGGACAGTCTCAGAATTGAACGAAACTAGTTCCATTGGGTCCGTAATAGTTTGTTATTATCGGATTTCAATTTTTGTAGCAATCAGAGTTGTCGTTTGACCGTGGCAGCTCGAAACGCATCGAAATTATTTTAATATTAATTTGACGAGTTAAAATAGTCATTTTTCAAACAGTGTCGGATTTCGACGAAACCAGTTTCATCGGATCCGTAATGTGATATTATTGTATGGTTTCAAATTTTGTGTCAATCGGATTTATCGTTTGTCCGGGGCAAGCCAAAACGTATCGAAATCGGTTTAAATCGATTTGATTTAAATTTGACTGTTTAATTCTGTAACTCGCACAGATGACCGAATTAGCTCCCGAAACATGTTCCATTGTGTTCGGAATGCGGGGTAAACCTTACGAACGCCAGGCGGCACGTCAGATTTGGAGATCGTTTGGAAAAGTCGTTTTAAAATTAATTTAACATTATTTATATACGTATATATATATATATATATATATATATATATATATATCTGTTAACAATCACAACCAAAACCCTAATTCTATGGCCAGCCGCCACTTATTCATTTAATGGCCAGAATTTTTCGATTGTTCTCTCTTTAATCTCTCTCAATCTGTTCGCTATCAAGCCTCGACATCCAAAAAGAAAACGTTGGCAACGGCGTGATCTACCAATCCATACGGCAACGATCGTTTGAAACTCATCGTCGACAACGAAATTTGGCGATGAAGCTCGGGTTTTCGCATGTAGTTTTAGAGAGGGAGGCACGACCGAGTTCACCAAGCTACCGGCCGTAGGAAGCTCTCGAGGTGGTCGTTCGTATGGCACTCGTTGATCGTCACCAAACTCGACGAAGTGGTCGCGAAAATTGGATGCAAGTGGCGGCCGTGGGTTTGTTTCTCACGTTAGAACCTGGGTGTTCACGTGTTGGAGAAGAAAGATTAACACGCGGCCGAGATTTCATCAAACTGGAATGGGCGGCAGATGATGGTTAGGGTAATAATAAATAAAGAAAATTGTAAATTAATTTTATTATAAATTGTATCAACTTTGAAAAATCATATCTCTTTCATACGAGATCGAAAATTGACGAAACAAGTGACGTTGGCTTCGTTTTGTCGAGCACTATGCGATGCAACTAATTTGGAAGCGATCGGAGTCAGTGAAAATTTTGAGTGAAATTAAACGTCTATTTAATTTATTCGAAATAAAAAGCTGGAACAGAATTGAAATCAATGTGAGAACTCCTCACTCAATCGAATGTTTTGTTTCGATTTAAATTTTAAATAGTTAGATTTAAAATTGTTGATAGTGATTGATTGTGTGGATTGAATGATGAATGCTATTTATTGTGATAAATAGACATTATACGCCGTTATTAAGCGGATGTTAATTATTAAAAACATATACCGCGATAATTTCACATTGAAGTGGAATTGGTATTATTTATATATATATAGCGATATATACATATTGGCATATGTATATATTGGAGTTGTTGATTTCCCACATTTTGTATAGCAGATGAGACCCTATTGCGCCGCATAATAGCGAATAATATTTATTAAACCCATATACCGCGATAATTCCATACTGGAGCGGAATTGGTATTGTGCTAACATCTTTGGATGCAGGGAAACAGGTTGGAGGGATCCAACTGGATTCCTCACCGTAGTAATTTATTTACAGATATGGTTGTATATTCTGTTTTCATATGATGATATATGATGTTTGGATATTGTGATTGACTATTTGGTGCTGTTGCATCATCGGATCCATTTTTGAAGTTTAAAAATAACGAGTTGATTTTAAATTGGGATTTTTGAATTATTCCAAACGGTTTATATAAAAGATGGTAAAATGGATATTTTTAAAATGTTGGAATTATAAAATGAGTTTTTATAAGTGTTAAAAATGGAGTATAATTGGATTTCATAAGTTAATGAAATTTAGAAGTTTTATAATGTGAAGTTATAAAATAAATAGATTTTATAAAATAAAAGATTTATAAGTAATTAACTTATAAATGAGATTTTTGATATAAAATCGAGTTATGAATTAAATTTGTTAATTCAGGGACTTTTTATAAATCGAAGTTTATAAATAGGGAAAGAATTTTTAGACATTGTTTATAAATTCGAAATCAATGGAATTTGATAAATTGAATATAGAAAATTATTAAAGGAAGTATATTCGCGATTTTGGATAGCGAATTATTATTGAAATAAATTGTGTAGAAATTGTTAAAAAATTGGGATAGTGATTATATTCACGATTTTGGATAGTGAATATATATTATTGAATAAAATCAATATATTTTGGGAAAAGGAATATTGTTAAATGAAGTAGTTGTTTTAAAAGATGTTTTAAAACGTGTTAAGTATCGAAACATAGATTTCAACAGTTATTGTTGAAATAGACGTTTCGAGAAAATAAGGAAATGGTGGACTATAACACTGTTGTTATAGTAAATGGTTTTCGAAAGAAAATGTTTTATATAGTATTGGGATTTATATATCTATCTAAATTTCGAATCCCTATACTAGTGAATTTGGGTTGTTGTAACAATGTTTTACGCAACATTCGTTTTGACTCAAATAAAATTTGTGAAAGAGAATGATTTCCTTAAAGAATGAAATATATACTTAATTTTGATTTAAGTATATTGAGTATTTTCAAATGTTGAAAATAAATGGATTTGTGAATTACCTATTATTAAATAGGTATGGAAATGTTTTTCCAATATGAAGTGAAATGTTTGAGATTTGATCTTCAAAGATAAATTGAAATGTGGAAATTTATTTGAAATTGGTTTCAAATAGTTGAAGTGTGGAAATTATATATCTTGTAAAGATATTTTTGAAAGATAAATAATTGGGAAAATTATTTGGAATCTGATGATGTTGCGCATCTTTATTGATAGTTAAATAACCGACTATCAATAATTACCTTGAATGGGTATTTGTTGTGATGTGCTTGAATTTGAATGCCACACTTATTTTTGAATAAGCGCTCACTATTCGGGTTAGCCGGGAAAGGACCATGGGGTCGTATAACCCATTCCGAATATGTGATACGTCGTAATGAATTGCATTTGATGACCGGTGTTGAAGACCGGATATTTTTGAAAACGGAAGGATTACCGTCGAGTTACTCTACATCGACTGATCTTCGATTTAGAGGTTTTATCACCTTAGTGACGGGAAGTCCGGACGTGATTGAAAATTATCCGGATTTGCAAGGGCTTCGTGAGAAGTGCCTTCGGTTCTGTTCGATCCCGGAACAGACTTGTATGGATTGTATGTCTGACATTACAAATTGAGATATAAAGTTGATTTCTTTCAAATACATTTCTGTTGGTGGCGGAGAATTTATTCTCTTAGCTTAACACCCTTCTCTGAGACGTACGAGCTTAGAGGTTATGTAGTTGAAGGTTATCAGCGAAATATTCCCAATTTGGTAATGTGACATGCTGAGTGTTGCTGTGTGATGATCAGTGTTTGATCATTTATGATATGATCATTTGTTTGATCATTTATCTTTGTGATCATAGGTTGATCATTTGTTTGACCCAAAGCATAGCTTTTGTGACAAAGCGTAGCTTTGTGGACGAGACTTCGTCAGTGCCTCAACAACCCGGAAATGGTCGAAATACGAATGTTGCGGCAAGGTTATGAGGGTCGCGCCCTTTAGGGTATGTCATTTCCTTCTGGAAAGTGGTGGTATCATGGTATGGAGCCCAGATACTTACTCATGTGGATACACTTATTTATTATGTGTGATGATGGTTACCGAGCGCTCGGATAAAGGTCCCAAAGGACCGGGTGATGACATATTCGTGAGTTACTTGTTACAGGGGTAACCCGGCCTTGTTTGGTAGAGAGCAGTTTGTCTCTCGGGACGTCCAGCCAGAGGCGATCCCATTCGGCAGGAGGAAAGGAAGTTCCTTAGCCTGACCATTTGTTGGAAAATCCAAAGAAACAATACGAACCTTTACGATTGCAATTGTATTACCTGCTATGGAATGTGGCGGTAACCTGCTATTGAACATAGTAGCTATAGTAGGCATACCGCGAAATGCCTATGCTGGCTAAGATTAATATTATACTTTCGAAATGTTTTCTGCACTAGTAATAATAATCCAATGATTTGCGTAGTAAGCATCTTTGACTATCATAAGGAGAAATCTCCTCCGATTCTGCGTTTGCATTGTGTGTGTGTGCGGGAGGCCTTATGGTAGTTTCATTTTCCAAAAGCATTGCGAAATTGTTTATTTTCTTTGTTGTTGATTGTTTAAAGATAAACTGTTTTAGTTCTCACACCAGTCACCATGACTGACCTGGAGTTTATTGTTTCCTTCCTAAACTCTGGGTGCCCATCATTTTCCACACTCGCAGTCTAGAGTAAGGTTATCAGATTATTCTGGATTTTGGAGTGCTGTGGAGCTTAGTGGAGAGATGGATGGCGAGATGTACCACTTGTATATGATATTATTTATTCCGTTGTGTATTCTGTATATGGACAAGTTCATATAACTGTCCAGTTGTGTTGTATATTGTTGTTGTAAACTCTGATGATGATGTGATGTATAAAATGATATAGTTCTTTGGTTTAAAGATTATTCATCTATCTATTATATGTTGTTCCGCTGCGAATGTGAGATTCTGATAGTGTTTCCATTTCTGTGTTGTTGTTATTTCTTCTTTCTCTTTTCTTCTGTCTTCTTCTACCTCTTCTTTTTCTCCATAACAATTCGGTTTTCCAGCATTCGATTGCTCGGCAGTTGATACAGTGAATGTATTAATGTCGATTTTTGAGCGACGAAAAATCGCGTTCGTTACAGTTTACGTCTTTGACGTTTAATATTAAGTATACAAATAAATCGTTTCCTTATAAGTGATATCGCTTTACGGAAATTAATTCATTTCCATAAACAAATCAAACTTTTTCTTTTAAAAACCGAATCCGTGCTTGGTCTCACATTACAAGCATTAGCTTTAAAAACATTTTGTTAATAAAGTTCCCTAACTTCAAAACATTATTAAATAGGATTTAATAACTTAAAATATTCTTATTACCTTTATTAATCCACTTTAAAACTTCGCTAGCTAAGTTGATTAATTAACTTCAGTAACTATTAACTAGAAGGGGTAAATCACCTTTTAAAATATCATTAAATTTATTAATAATATTTAAATATAATTAATTAATAATTAAATATCATTATTTAAAAGTGATTAATTAATTTAAACTTTATTTATGGAAATATTTATTTAAGGTCAAATAGATTTATTAACTTTTAAAAGTCAATAATTATAAGGGTTAATTAATTTTAAAATGACATCATTAATTAATAAATTAATAAATATTAATCCATCATTATTAAAATATTAATCAACCTTAAACATAAATAAAATGATTTATTAACTTTACATCATCATTAACTAAGTAATTAGTTAAATTTAAAACGCATCATTAATAAGTTAATTAGTTAACCTTAATCCTTATTAATTAAATAATTAATTAAATTAAATAATAATTATTAAAATAATTAATTATTTTTGAAAACATCATTAATCAAAACTTGCTTAACTTGTAAAATAATTCCAGGCAAGATAATGAAACTAAACGGTTTTGATAAATGGTGATTTTTCGAAAGTGCCGATATTGCGACTATCGCTATACGAGCAGTTCAGAATTCAAGTATATGGCATTTTCAATACAACCACACATCACATAGAAAGTGTATGAGCATATATACATAGTGATTTATAATAATACAACATATATCAAGCATTTTTAACAAAGGCATAAATTTAACTACTAAAATTTCATATGTCTTATGATTCGCTTACTAACTTTTCAAAGCGACTAAATTTCAAGCCACAAACCAATCCAACAACCAAACTATATTTCACCAATACAACAAGCATTAAATAGATATCACATGAACACAAATTTAGTTTGAAAACATTTGGTTTGAAAGTGTAAGTTTTACACCCAAACTCTACTAACTCAACCGAATCACCACAACAAGTTGCCGAACTCACGAAAGAACTTCACTACACCTTAACTTGGACTTTTGAGCCCTTAGTGGGCTGGATTTTGATTTGGCTTAGGAAATATTGGGCTCAGCCTTGGAGTTTCATGGTGGGAAGGGCTTTTGTTTTGGTGGAGGGGTGGTTGTATATGAATATGTGGAGTTTAGCTTGATTTTTAGAAGTGTATTCACTAGTTTTTAGCTTGGGAATTTCTCTTGGAAGCCATGGAAGTATTCATGTCTTTTGAAGAGAAAGGGAATAAAGAAAGAAATGAATATGTAAAGTGGGAATGTGTGGAGCTGAGGAGTTTTTACAGGCAAATGAAATGAAAAGGTGATTAAAATAGCTTAAACATTTAAATAATATTAAGTTGTCATGTGTTCTTACTTGCCATAACCTCCCCCTCATCCAAGGCATGCACACACCCTCCTAGGCCCCCTTCACCATGTCTTAGGTCCTGTCCTAGTTTGTTTAGGTGATGGTTTGCGCACTTAATTAATTTTCTAATGTTATTTAATGTATTTTTGTGCATTTTTTGTCAAATCAAGTTTTATATTTAAACTAAGCCTGATTATTAACTTTAATATATTGATTAGCTTATCATAGGACATATGTGCATGGGTGTGCATGTTACATGAGTTATACAAAATGCACACAACATTTCCGATGAATTTCTTATGCTGAAAAGTTGAAATTTCGAAAAACGTTTTTGGTCACATTTTCTATTTTTATTTGAACTAATTATTTCGGTAAACAAAATTTGAAAATTATTTTAATATCATTAATTAATATATAAAATATGTTTATTTGGTTATTAAAATTCATTATTTAAATATTTAAAAATAATTAAAATATTCAAATACAAAGCGATTAATTTACAGGTCATTACACTCTCTCCCCCTTTAGAAGAATTTCGCCCTCGAAATTAATACAAAGAGACAATTAAAAAGGTATATATTATACCAAGAAATCCATACAACAATTCAAAGCAACTATGCCATAATAGAACATACTTGATGCATTCAAGCAACAACAACTAACCTGACATTACATCAGGGTAAGTTTCTCTAATATGATCCTCAGTCTCCAAAGTACAATCGCGGGGATCATCACTCCATTGAACCTTTGCAAGCTTCACCTACTTGTTTCTCAATCTCCTTTCATTCCGATCTACAATATGAACTTGATGTTGGATTAATGTCAAGTTGGTTCTATCTCTAATTCACCCCGAACAGACGTCTCTACAATTAGCGATGGATCATGAACATGCTTTCTCAAATGAGATACATGAAAAACATTTTAAACTTTAGACAATCTCTCAGGCAAATCTACTCTATAGGTCAATGATCCAATTCTCTCCGCAATCCTAAATGGTCCAATGAATCTGGGTGCAAGCTTTCCTATTTTATTTAATCTTACAACTTCTTTAATCGGGGAAACTTTCACAAATACCGAATCTCCAACGGCAAACTCTAAGTCCCTTCTCTGTTGATCGACATAACTTTCCTGACAATCCTGGGCTTCTTTTATTCTTTCCTTGACCATAGCCACTCTCTCCGATGCTTCTCGAATCATTTCTGGTCCAAGAACTAAACGGTCTCCAGTCTCTACCCAACATGAAGGTGATTTACATGGCTGTCCATATAAAGCTTCATATGGCACCATGCCAATGCTAGCTCGATAACTATTATTATAAGAGAACTATACCAAATGTAGATGATCTTCCCAAGAACCTCCAAAATCCATAATACATGCTCTCAACAGATCCTCTAAAATATGGTTCACCCTTTCGGTTTGTCCATATATCTACAGGTGATAGGCGGTGCTCAAATTCAACTCCGTTCCTAAAGCGGCTTGCAATGCTCCCCAATAACGATTGGTGAAGATGGGATCTCGATCGCTAACTATACTTACTAGGTTTCCATGCAATCGAACGATCTCCCTCAAATAAATCCTATCAAAGAAGCTGCATTTCTTTTTGACTTCATCGAAATAAAATAGGCACTCTTCATTAATCGATCAACTATAACCCAAATACCTTCATTACTTCTTCTTGTTCTGGGAAACCCATCGATAAAATCCATGGATACTTGCTCCCACTTCCAATTCGGTATCTCTAATGGTTGAAGTAACCCTACAGTCTTCTGCTAGTCACTCTCGACCTGTTGACAATTTGCATATCGGCCTACGAAGATTGAAATGTCTCGCTTCATCCCTTTCCACCAAAAGTCTACTTCATATTCCGAAATATTTTGGTTACTCCTCGGTGGATAGATAACCTTGACCGATGGCACTCTCTTAGTACATCTTGTCTAATTCCATTAACACTTGGCACACAAATCCGTCCATTCATTCTTAAAATGCCTCAGGAGTCAATCTGAAAACTAGAAACAATTCCCTCTTCAACACTCCTCTTAGGCCGAGCTAGAATAGGGGCTTCTTCTTGGAAATATGCAATTCTCTCCATTAGTGCTGGCTTAACTTCCAAATTTGCAATCGTCGCCACATTCCTACTCAACGCATCTAGAACGGCGTTTTCTTTCCCTGTGGTATAAAGAATCTCTAGGTCATAAGAGGCAAGAAATCCTAGCCATTTTTGTTACCTCAAGTTCAAGTCATTTTGGGTAAAAAGACACTTTAATAACTTGTGATCCGTAAATAACTCAAAATTTGCACCCAAAAGATAGTGCCTCTACACCTTCAATGCGAAGATAACTGCTAACAACTCCAAATCGTGCGTATCGTAATTCTTCTCATGAGGTTTTAACCGTCGACTCGCATACGCTAATACTTTACCATTCTGCATCAAAACTGCTCCCAATCCAGTCCTACAAGCATCCGTGTAAACCGTTAATCCTTCACTCCCATCTAGAACAGTTAAAACGGGAGTGTTAGTCAATTTCTCCTTTAACTCATTGAATGCTTGATCGCACTTGAGCGTCCACACAAACTTAGCATCCATCTTCGTCAATTTTGTTAGATGAGAAGCAATCTTTGAGAAATCTTTAATGAAACTTCTGTAGAAACCTGCCAATCCTAAGAAACTCCTGACCTCCGTCACATTTTTAGGTTTCTTCCAATCTTGAACCGCAACTACTTTAGTTGGGTCCACTGGTATGCCTTCTCCTGAAAATACGTGCCCTAGAAATCTAACTTCGGATTTTAAAAAGTGGCACTTAGAAAACTTTGCCTTTAAAACGTGACTTCTTAAAGTACATATAACAACATGAAGATGGTACTTGTGCTCTTCCTCCATTTTAGAATAAATAAGGATGTCATCAATGAAGACGAGAACAAACTTGTTAAGAAAATCCAGAAACACTCTATTCATCAAATCCATGAAATAAGTGGGTCCTTACTCAATCTGAATGGCATGACTAACCACTCCTAAAAACTACCAGGGGTACAAAAAGCTGTTAAGGGTACACTATCCTTTGCTACCCTTAATTGGTGAAAACCAGTGGCAAGATCCAATTGAGAAAATATCCAAGCTTCGTAGAGCTAGTCAAACATGTCGTTAATCCAAGGTAAAGGATACTTATTCTTGATAGTCCTCTTACTTAATTCTCGGTAATCCACACATAATAAAAGAGAACCATCAGCCTTGGTAATGAACACTACTGGCGATCCCCAACTCGATGTGCTATGTCTGATCAAACCCTTCTGCAATAAATCAAACGTTTGCTTCTCTAACTCACTTATTTCCTTTGGCGCCAACCTTCGGGGAGGTTGTACAATAGGTCTAGTTCCTGGAATCAAATCAATACGAAACTCCTCTTCGCAATGAGGAAGTAAACCTTGCACTTCTTCAAAAATATCCTTGAAGTCCCGGACAATTGGTATATCGCTTATCTCCTCTTTGGGTACTTCGAGTGAATATAGAAAACTGCTCATTAATTCGTTTGGCCTCCCATAATTTATATCTACCCCAACACCCCCAACATCACTAACTCTGACAATCCTTCGATCAAAATCTATGATCACTCTAAACTTAGATAACCAGTCCATCCCCAACAATACCCCAAAACCCATAAACCTCAGAGTAAACAAATCAAAGGGGAAGGAGAGGTTTTGATAAAAGATAGGCACATGTAGATACATGGTGTCAAGTTCTGCTGGACCCCCAATTTGGTTTGGCACACAAAGAGAAATATTTAGAAGGATAGGTTTAAGGTTAAGCTTATCAACAATATCAATTGAAACAAAACTATGGGATGCATCAGTATCGAACAACACTCTTATAGGAATATTAAAAATGGATAATGTACCTTGCTACACCTGCTTTCCTTTTGGATCCGTAGAAGTAGATGGCATCTCCATGATAGCAAAAGATTTTCCTTGTGATCCCTTCTTTGGAAAAGGGCACTTGTCCTTTATATGTCCAGGCTTGTTATAATTGTAGCAGATTTGTTCACTATTTGGTTTCAGGCAATAATTTGGAAAGTGGCCCATTTTGTTGCACTTTAAACATAGAATCTGGGAGAAATCGAACTACATTTTCTATGTTGGATCTCCACCTCCAAGGTTCTTTCGTGTCCACTTCTTCTTCCCTTTGGGCTTGAAAAATGGCATACTTGCAACTGGTATCTCTGATACAGGTTAGGCATTACATCTAGCACTACTTCATTCTGAACTCCTTGTTCAATATTAAGAGCTTCAAACCTCAAACCCATACTGATCAGATTGGTAAAGGTACCATTGAGATGATTGGTCATTTCCCGATGGAATTTTGGTCGCATTCCTTTCACGAACATTTCATTCTTTTTGATTGGCGTCTCAATCAATCCCGGTCCAAAGCGGGACAATGCATTGAACTTATGCCCATACTATGCCACTGTTATCTCACCTTGTTTTAAATCCATGAAACTTATGAACGACTGAGTCCTTCCGGCCTTTGTGATAAACTGAGCTTCAAAAGCCTCCTTAAACTGTGCCCAAGAGAAATCTTCTTCTGGTGCATTCTTTATGACTAAATCCCACCAATCCATTGCTGCTTTTTGAATCTGATGCGATGCCAACAATCTTTATCTAACATCTCCCAACTGAAGATCCCCGAATATCCTATCACAAGAGCGAAGCCATGTCTGAACTCCTAAAATATCTTCAGTTCCATAGAAAGGCTTACCACCTAAAGCAGTGTAATTCTTGCACAAGGTCACAAAGTTTTGGGGTGGCTTACTTCCATCACTGCTTCTGCTACCGATTCTACAACTGGCTCATTTCTAGGAGCTCTGCTATTTGTAGCCATGCTGGTTCCAGATCCCATCCCTCTTCTTTCTCTTGTACTCATTTTCAATAAACTTGATAAGTTCGATATTATTAGAACAAAAGGATAGGGTCAAAGATAATAGAAGGGAAACTGTAACAAAGGATCTAAAACCAGACTTTTAGGGGAGAATATGAAATGCACTCTCAAGATTAACTCATTCTACGGCTCTACTCACCCTATCTCTAATGAGTTGTACCCAAAATTAGGCTAACGTATTCGCTCAACCAAAGCTTTGATACCAACTGTGACGACCCACCTTTTTGAGCCATAGGAATGACAATTAAGACATTCTTAGTATTCGTGCGCTGTTGCCCAAGCATCGGAAAGAAGAATCATTGTGGGGTAAAATAAAAGAACAGAATAGAAAGCCTCACAACGAAACTGCTAAATATAACATAACAGTCAATAGTATATCAGATTACTCCTTAAGAGGGAGTTATTAGTGTCACAAAAAAGTACTACAAATCAGCTTAGGCAGTTATAACATCCTACCATTACATATGTTGAAACAAAATACACTTACACAAACTAGAAAATACAGCGGAATAGATAGCCATGAAGATAAAACCTCCTGCGCGGTCGTCTTCAAAGAGCTTACAAAAGACCTGCTACTCTCGGACTACTCAAATAAAATGAGTATCTGAGAGTTTAGGAAAAATAAACAACTCGGTTCGAACAATACGTCTAATATGAGTAAAACTTTAAACAATAGGTGTATAATTAAGCACAAACATGCGAGACCATGCCATTGAAAATGGAATGGGTTTACTCTCACATAAATTGACTTCCAAATGTAAAGAATTGATACATAATTAAACTCCACGAAGAGTGGTTGACTCTTCTCGATGCAAATAAGGAAATAAATTCGAAGGTTTGAATCAAATCAGAAAAGGAAAATCTCCAACAGATACTAGCAGGGTACATCCCCAAATAAAAGAAGTATATCTCTAGAAATATACTTGAAAACCCCAGGAACTTCAAGCCAGACCCCGCCAATCCTTACCGACAATCTGAGCATTTCACATCTAAATGCGCAAAACCGAATCCAATCTAGATGAAATGTGAAAATACCTCAATGGGAGCAACCCCACATAACTTGGCCCTTAAAATCACGCGCTTTGATTTAGTCATTTCCGACAAAGGATAACAAAGCTCAATGGAGCCACAAATCATCTTAGAATGATGATAATAAAAAAGTTGAGGTAGCCGATAGCCGAGGAACCAAATATCGAGGATATAAAATGATTGTATATGGAAATTAAGTCTTGTATACCCATCACCACTCAATGAATTCAAAATTGTACTATTCATGGGTTAACAATAATGTCGGACAAGTCAAGGTAGTGTTACCTCAAACTCACGTCTCACGACCCATCTTAGCTTTACAACAGTGATAAGTCTACGTCTTCGATGTTTAGTGTTAAGTATTCAAATAAAACGTTTCCTATAAGTGATACATCTTTACGAAAATTAATTCATTTTCATAAACGAATCAAATTTTTTCTTTTAAAATTGAATTCGTGCTTGGTCTCACGTTACAAGTATTAGCTTTAAAAACATTTTGTTAATAAAGTTCCCTAACTTCAAAACATCGTTGAAAAGGATTTAATAACTTAAAAATTCTTATTACCTTTATTAATCCACTTTAAAACTTCGTTAACTAAGTTGATTGATTAACTTTAATAACTATTAATTAAAAGGGGTAAATCATGTTTTACAATATCATTAAATTTATTAATAATATTTAAATATAATTAATTAAATTAATTAATTAATAATTAAATATCATCATTTAATAGTGATTAATTAATTTAAACTTTACTTGTAGAAATATTTATTTAAGGTCAAACGGATTTATTAATTTTTAGAAGTCATTAATTAAAAAAGTTAATTAATTTTAAAATAACATCATTAATTAATACATCTGAATCCATCATTATTGAAAAATTAATTATCCTTAAACATCTTTAAATAAAATAATTAATTAAATTTACATCATCATTAACTAAGTAATTAGTTAAATTTAAAACACATCATTAATAAGTTAATTAGTTAACCTTAATCTTTATTAATTAAGTAATTAATTAAATTAAATAATCATTGTTAAAATAATTAATTATTTTTGAAAACATCATTAGTCAAAACTTGCTTAATTTGTAAAATAATTACAAGCACGATAATGAAACCAAACGGTTTCGATAAAAGATGATTTTCCAAAAGTGCTGATATAGCGACTATCGCTATACTGGCAGTTCAGAATTCAATTATATCTCATTTTCAATGCCACCATGCATCACATAGCAAGGGTATGAGCATATATACATGGTGATTTACAATAATACAACATATATTAAGCATTTATTAACAAATGCATAAATGTAACTACTAAAATGTCATACGTCATATGATTCGTTTACTAACTTTTCAAAGTGACTAAATTTCAAGCAACAAACCAATCCGACGACCAAACTATAATTTGACCAATGCAATAAGCATTCAATAGCTATAACATGAACACAAATTTAGTTTGAAAACATTTGGTTTGAAAGTGGAAATTTTACTCACCAAAACCCTGCTAACTCAACCGAATCACCACAACAAGTCGCCAAACTCACGAACGAACTTTACTACACCTTAACTTGGACTTTTGGGCCCTTAGTGGGCTGGCTTTTGGTTTGTCCTGAGCAATATTAAGCTTGGCCTGGGAGTTTTGAGGTGGGAATGGCTTTTGTTTTGGTTGAGGGGTGTTTGTATTCGAATATATGGAGTTTAGCTTGATTTTTAGAAGTGTATTCACTAGTTTTTAGCTTGGGAATTTCTCTTAGAAGCCATGGAAGTACTCATGTATATGAAGAGAAAATAAATGAAGAAAGAAATGAATATGTAAAGTGAGAATGTGTGGAGATGAGGAGTATTTATAAGAAAAAGAAACGAAGAGGTGATTAAAATAGCTTAAACATTTATATAATATTAAGTTGTCATGTGTTCATGCTTGCCATAACCTCCCCCTCACCCTAAGTGCACATGCGCCCTCCTAGGCCCCCTTCACCATGTCTTAGGTCCTATCCTAGGTTGTTTAGGTGATGGTTAGGGTACTTAATTAATTTCCTAATGTTATTTAATATATTATTGTGCATTTTATGTCAACCTAAGTTTTATATTTAAACTAAGCTCGATTATTAATTTTAACATATTGATTAGCTTATTACATGACATATGTGCATAGGTGTGCATGTGTATATGAGTTATACAAAATGCGCACAACATTTTCGACGACTTTCTTATGCCGAAAAGTCGAAATTTTGGAAAATGTATTTCGGTCACATTTTCTATTTTTATTTAAACTAATTACTTTGGTAAAAATAAATTTGAAAATGATTTTAATATCATTAATTATTCTTTAAAATATGGTTATATGATTATTAAAAGTCATTATTTAAATATTTAAAAATGATTTAAATATTCAAATATAAATCGATTAATTTACGGGTCGTTACAAATTGGTTGGTTTATAAATATTCACACATTACATTAAAAAATTTCTCCATTTTTACCTTTCCTCATTTTCTATTTTTCTATTTTCCCTCTCTCTTTTTATGTCATTTCCTGTAAAAGAAAATAAATGGCCACTTGCTTTGAAAAAATCAAAACCAAGTGTTATGCTCAACTAAAATCATGAAATTGGTTCTATTGGGTTTGGTTTGAGGAGATATACAAATTCATATATGTTTGATAGCGTGTGGTTATGTTTGGCGTGGATCGTCTTAAAGACGCCAAACTAGGGTTTTGGATTTCAGATGCCATGGTCGGAGGTGGAGGAAATGGAGACTGGCGTTGGCTTAGTGGAGGCGAAAGACACTAGGGGAAGCTTTTTGGAGGCGTGTGATTGATTCTAGGTTGATGCAACATTTTGGGTACAAATGTATAGTGGCTTCGAGCTTCCAGTCCTAATTTTTTTTCAAGATGATCGAATATGGAACTTTTAGGTGTAACATGGAGCACTCGTGTAGTGAAGTCCATCAGAGGAATCGGTAGGGGTGAGCATTCTTTGGTTAAACCAAATAAACCAACCAAACCCATTCAGTTTGGTCAATTTGGTTTGGTTTTGAAACTAGATTAGTTTATGATGGGTTCGTAGAAAATTTTAGTTTGGTTATCGGTTTAACCAAATTAACCGAAGTTTTATTATACTTTCAAAATTTCTACTCTTATAATAATTTTTTAAGACTATTTTAGTGGTCTAAATAAAATTTATTTATCAAATATATGCCAAAATTACTATTAGAAAACATATGAATGCTAAATAAGAATACTGTAATCATATATTTAGGTTTTATTTAAAATTAAAATGACTATCCTAAACATAAAACATGATTTATTTTTAGTTTGGTTATATCGGATAACCAACCAAACTTGATTTGGTTGGTTTGGTTTTCATTTTTATTGTTTTTAGTTTAGTTTAACTATTTTTATCATCGGATAAACTAAACCAACCAAACCTCACCCTTAGGAATCAGTGGGTATTCTCGTCGAGCATAGAGGATGTATGGAGGATAGAGAGGGTGTGAGGCATGGGTTTGCATTGTGTAGTAGTGGATTTAGGGAAGATCATTAAGTAGGTGATTAGTTAATTAGTCAATAATTAGTAATTAATTAATTTAATTTAATCTCAAATCTTACAAATTGAATAACTTATTCATACAAGGTCCAATAGAGATGCGGTATTTTGTGTTGCGTTCCTAGAAGTAATATTTACGTGTTGGAATTAGTTTCGTTGAATTTGGAGTTGGTAGAATTTTGAGCTAAAATCGAACGTCGTTCAATTTTAGATCGAACCAGAACATGAAAGCGTCGATTGGAGTTTCGGTGCGTCTACTCACCTCTAAATAAAATATATGATATTTGTGTTACTATAGATTATTATTAATGCTTGGATGATAGTTGATTGTTTTAATGAAGTATAAATTAATGATAAAATTATAGTGATTTAATTTAATTATATTTAATGTAGTTAAATTAGTTACACTTCATTTATGATATCTGTTTAGCAGAATAAAACACAGTTCTGCTATAATTAAATTGAATAGATTATTTTGGACATCTATCAAGCAGAATAAATCACCGTTCTGTGGTTGCAAAATATAAAGATTATTTTTGAAGTTAATTAATATGTGGATTAATTAATAAATGATATGTTAGCTATTGATTGCTAATTGTTGACAATAATATGTTTTTTATTATTGTTTGATTGTGAATTCCTGGTTGAAAAGTTGGTTGCATAAATAAGCATTGTTTTACAAGGGACTTTTGTAGAGGGACCTTAAGGGGTTTCTTGTCAATAATGATTTACTTATATATGTTGTTTATATTGATGTTTAGTTAAAATATTTGTGACATACTGTTTGATTTGTGCAAGTGTCATTATAGTGATTATCGCTATACCATCACTTATGAAATATCATCTCCTTAAAACTTTTGTGTGCATTGGACTTGCGCTTGTATTTTTACAAAATGAATGTTTACTCATGTTTTTGCACTTTGACAATTGTCTAATCTATATTTTCAAGTATTTTTGAGAAATTTGAAATAACGGATAAGTGCTATTTAAATTTATAAAAGATTACAAATTTGATTAATTATCTTTCGGGATAACTTATGTTGTTTTAAATTTATGAAAGATTACAAATTTGATTAATTTTCTTTTGGGATAATTAATATTGTTTTAAATTTATAAAAGAGTTAAATCAATTATCTTTCGGGGTGATTAACATTGTTTTACATTTGTAAAGCATTTTAAATTGATTTATTTTCTTTCGAGATAATACAATGTTGTTTGAACCGAGGTTTTGAAGTAATTTTGATTTACAAAAAAAGTTTAGAAGTTATGGTCCATATAGCGATAGTCATTATAGATGCAGTTTAGAGATATTTGGTTTTTGTAAAGTATAAAGATGATTCACTTTAAATATTTTGTAAATTATTTTTAAATAGGTTCATAAAGATTCTATAAGTATTTGAAAGGAATTTGGGGTTTTAAATATATTTTAAATTATTATTTTATCTTAAAGTAAAAGGTTATTTTGAGATTTCAATAATAAATTATTCTAATCAACCATTTTAATAATGATGTTAAAGTTAATTAATAACTTTAATAAAGCAGTTTGAAGTTAATGTTTGTGATGTAAAAATCAAGCAAAATTCGATTTTAAAACTTTAAAAGTTTGATTCAGTTATGGAAAGTATATGAAATTAAATTTCCGTAAATGAAATCACTTATGTGGAAAGGATTTAGTCATATTCTTAGCACTGAACGTCGAGGTATGGAAAATCTTTATATCTCTAAGGTTAAAAATGTCGTCAAGGCAGGACTTTGATGTAACACTACATTAACTTGCCTAGCTTCATTTTCACCCAAGGGATACTACAACTTTGAAATCGACGAGTAGTGGTAAGGGCATGAGATTTAATTTCCGTATACAATCATTTTAATTATTCTCGATAGTTGACTTATTGACTATTGATTCCACTATCTTCTTTATGTATCGTCAATCTAAGACGATTTGTTCCTCATTTAAGCGTTGATATCCTTTGTCAGAAATGACTAAAACCAAAGCATGAGGGGATGTCAAGCTATGTGGGGTTTCTCCCATTAGGGTATGTTCATATTTACTGTAGATTGGATTCGACTACATTTGCACGGAGACGTGAAATACTCGAATACTCGTTAAGGTTGGCGAGGTCCAGTTTATACATTTTACGAGAGCCATCATAGTTCTCAAATATATTTTCTAGAGGTATACTTTCGGTAAGGCGGTCCACCCTCCTAGTCATTGTTGGAATATTTTCCTTTCCTTTTTTTTGATTCAAACCTTTGAATCATTTTTTTAATTACATTGAGTAGTACCTGGAGTTCTTCTCGATGTTTAATTATTTGTGTCCATTCTTTAAGTTGGATTTTGATCCTGTTTATGCCAATTCTTTCAAGTTTAGGTTTTGTTCAATTTTTTTCCATTCTTTCATGTATGGATGCTGTTCTTCTAATGTAAAAACCCATTCTGCGTTTAGCAACGTGGTCTCACATAATTATTATTTGTTCACCATATTTCTTGAGTTTTCTCACGCTGGTTTTCCAAACTGATCCGAGTGTTATTTTATTCTAATCCTCCGGTCAGACTGAGTTTTTCCAAGTTGTCGTTGGTTGGACATAGAGCTCATTGAGTAGAGTTGGATGTGCAACTGCCGTGGTAATTTTATTTAATGTTGTATTATTATATATACCCAGCAGCAATTATAATATCAAGAAGATATAACTGTCCTGGCTGATGAGGTTTGTTTTGACTTTGATATACCATGTATTTTAGAGTGACAACTTTTACTGCCTCTGTTATATTATATGTTGTCGTTTCGCTATGAGGTTCTATTTTCCCGGTTCCTTTTCTTTTTACCATAACAATCTACCTTTCCGGCACTTGGATGCTTGGCATTTGAATACCGTTGATGTATGGAGTGCCGACTTTCAAGGTCGAAAAAGCGAGTCGTTGCACTTGGTATCGGAGCTGAAGGTTAAGTCAGAACCTTGGCTTTGGTAGGGTAAACTCATTAGAGATAGAGTATGTGATACCCTAGAATGGGTTGAGAGTATTATGTATACAAGAGCTTATTTGTTATTGTAATAAAAATGCATTGTGCTAATTAGTCTATTGAGTGGTTTATGAATTCTGGTCGAGGCGTGGGATGCCCCAATGTCAATATGGATTTCTAAACACTCGAACAAGGCAAACAGACACGATATTGATTTTTGAAATTTTGGTAAATGAAATATTTTACCTAGGAATATTATATATATATATATATAAAGTAATAATTTCTAAATTTATATACTTATTTATGGAGTTTATTTATTAATGATAATATTTCTTTACTAACGTTATTGTTTGATTTGTCGTGCTTAGATAATTTAGGAGCATTGACTATTGCTTGTTGATTGTTCATTTATGCTCGGCTAGTTTATGGGCATTTATCTTTTTAATAACTATGAGTACATTAAAACAAACACTTTGTGATTGAGTATCATAGTTTGACTATAAGGTATTCGGAAAAAATGTTAAGTTAAAAGTCATCTTTTAATAAAAGTTGTTTAATATATTCTAAATGGGAAGATAAGATACTTGGAGAATAAATGTTTATGAAAAGTTTATTACAATAAAGGAAAGTTATTATAATATAAGATGATTTTAAAGGTACATTTTATATGAGTATGGTATATAAAATTATCTATATGATTTATAAAAGGTGTTTTATATGTAATAAGGGATTTTGGGAATTTATATCCTAGAATTACTTGAAATGATTTCAAAAATATTTTGAGAAAATTAATGGTGATACTACTTAGAAGTATTTATAAGTATGAATATTTCAAAGAGAATTTTTAAAAAATATACATTTTCTTTGGATAGTTCGGAGAAAACATCTCGATTAGTTTTGTGCTAATCTAAATAATCTTCTAAGTGATGATCGAATGTTTGCTTAAGCGAATGTTGTAATGCACTTAGTAAATTATCCTCTTTATCATTGTGCGACCGAGTTGAGTTTGAATTCGAACGAACCCAAATCGAGTGTTGGTGAATAAATTGTAAAAGTTAACTTATTTATAGAAATATATGTTGTATGGTTTCGAAAAGGGTTTTTGAAATAAAAAATGGGTATTTAGATCTTAAGTTTCTTAAAGGAAATTGATTTAAAATACAAGGTAATTTTATAAGAAAATGTTTTGATAATCTTCTAAGCAATAACCAAAGGCTGACGAGCGTAATAGTATGCTTAGGAAATTATCTATATTCTTGGACGATCGAGAAAGTCAAGAACCTAAGAAAAATTCTAAATCTTATGTGCTAATCATTTAACATTTTAAATAATGTTAAGTGTTAGTTTATTTCTTTATGGAATTTGATTTGATTGATAGTGTTATTTTATATACTATGGTTTATAAACATGAATTTATAAACAAAGGATTTTAAGTTCTTTTTTTAGGACTTAAATCCCGGTGCTTTTGAACGGTGATTTCGAAAGAATGAATGAAAGAAATAATAATTATAATATTTTGAAACCTTGGGTGAAGTGTTACTATTCATGGATATTTTAAAAGAGTTTTATGAAGTGATTTTTCAAATATTTTGGTTATGACTAAAGTTGGGAGATTGTGGGTGTTCTGATTGGAAGACTCGCCAGGTATATTTGTTTACTCTAGTTATTATTTTAGGAGGAACCGAAATACCACTGGATGCTCCGTGTTGTTTTAATTCTAGAGTTATACCATGCTTCAGTAGGAGAAGCCCCCGCCTTGTCATAATTGATTTTGGTTCTTATTTATCTTTCTTTGGTGGAATTTGAAACTGTATTTTGAATATAAAATCTCGGGCATATAGTTCTAATTTATCTTTTGAAAGGATTGGATGCTTAGTATCTTATTACAAAGTATTTTTCGTACTTTTGTTGCATATGGTTATTGTATTGCGTTTGGTTGCATGTGGCTTTATGTCAGACTAGAGTTGCATTATATTGCCTTGTTGCATATGGCTGTTTTATTATTTATGTTGGTTGTGCTTATGATTGAAATAGCTAGTGTATTACTCTTTGTCAGCATGATTCTCTTTTGGATTATGTAAGTACAAGATAGGTACGGAGAAGCAAGAGATTGCTATTTGATTTCTTACACACCTGCATTAGCATCGAGATAGTGAGTTGCTTGCAGAAAAATAAAAAGTCAAACGCAAAAGAAGTATATAATAGATTTAGAAATTGGTGATTGATTGATGATTTTATGCCCCAGATATGGGAGACCACTAGGCTTTTGTTTCTTTATTGATTTGGGATAGTTGAGGCGAGTTGTAGTTTTCCGGATCTTGCCACGCAAAGGAGGTGTTGTTGAAATATTTCGTAACATAAAGGACTTTAAAAGTTTAACCACTAGGGTTTAGGGACATTTTCTTCCTTTGGAAATTTCGGAATCGAAACTCTTTTAAGGAGGAGGGGGAAAATGTAACAACCCAAAATTTTATCATTTTGATTATGTATATTTAACTACTTTTAAATATTTAAATAATTGGATTTTAAAGTTTAATAACTTGTATTCAAATATAATGATTATTTAGATATTTAAATTATGAATTAAATATTAATTAAATGGATTTAATAACCTTATTTAACTCCCTTTAATTAATAAATAATAAAGGTGGACTTATTTTGTAAGTTTATTTACAATAATAAATGGTTCGAATAAATAATAAGAAAATCAATTGTTAATAAAATGACTTGATTTTAAAATGAAATTATTATATTTTTTCATAATTTTTAATTTGGAAAATATTTAAAATTTTTTTGACATATTTTACGGCAGACGATAGTATTTTAAATTTCATAGAATAAAATAATATGTGTATTTTATTGTTGATTTGTAATCGGATCACATTTTGGTGCACAGTTGTATTTTTATTTCTATCGTTTTCGATTCGTACGCGAATGAAAATTTTGTAGCGAAATACCACAAAACCTTCTTTTCAAAACTTTTTTCTATGAAATCAAAATTCAAAATTTTTAGCATGACTTGATGGTGATGTGATTATTGCTTCAACTTTTGCTTTTGTTTAACTTGAATTAAAAGTTAAGAAATTGGTTGGTTTATATATATCCACACATCACACTTTGAATTTTCTCTATTTTCACCTTTCCTCATTTTCTATTTTTCTATTTTCCCTCTCTTTTTATTTCATTTCCTGTAAAATAAAATAAATGGCTACTTTCTTTAAAAAAATCAAAACCAAGTGATATACTCAACTAAAAATCATAAAATCAGTTCCAGTGGGTTTGTTTTGAGGAGATCTACAAATCATATATGTTTGATAGCATGCTGTCGTGTTTGGCATGGATCGATTTAAAGAGGTCGAGCTAGGGTTTCAAATTTCAGGCGCCGTGACCGGAGGTGTAGGAAGTGGAGGCTGGTGTTGGCTTAGTGGAGGCGAGAGACACTCGAAGAAGCTGTTTGGAGACATGCGATTGCTTCTTGGTCGATGCATCATTGTGGTACAGTGGCTTCGAGCTTCCTGTCGCGATTATTTTGAGATGACCGAGCGTGGATTTTTTGGGTGGAACGTGGAGCACTTGTGTAGTGAAGTTTTTCGGAGGAATCGGTAGGTGTTCTTGTCGACCGTAGAGGATGGATGGAGGAGAGAAAGGGTGTGAGGCATAAGTGTGCACTGTGTACATGTGCATGGTATTGGATTTGAGGAAGATCATTAAGGTGGTGAATAGTTAATAATTAGTAATTAATTAATTTAACTTAACCTTAAATCTTATAAATTGAAAAACTTATTCATGCTAGGTCCAATTGAGACGCAGTCTGTTTCGTTGCGTTCGTAGGAGCAATATCTACGTATTGGAGTCGGTTTCGTTGAATTTGAAGCTAGTAGAATTTCGAGCTAAAATCGAACGCCATTCGATTTTAGATCAAACCGGAATGCGAAAGCATCAACTGGAATTTCGGTGAGTTTACTCACCTTTAAACAAACTATATGATATCTATGTTGCTATAGATTATTGTTGAATGCTTGGATGATAGTTGATACTTTTAATAAAGTAGAAATTAATGATAAAATTATAGTGATTTGATTTAATTACATTTAACATAGTTAAATTAGTTATACTTCATTTGTGATATCTATTTAGTAGAATGAAATATCGTTCTGCTATAATTAAATTGAATAGATTATTTTGGACATATATCAAGCAGAATAAATTATAGTTCTATGGTTGCAAAGTAAAAGGGATTATTTTTATAGTTAATTAATATGTGGAACTAATAAATGTATGTTATTTATTGATTACTAACTATTGACAATAATATGTTTGTTATTATTGTTTGATTGTTTGTTTGGATGTGAATTCCTGCCTAAAAAGAGGATTGCATGGATAACCATTGTTTTGCAGGGGACTTTTGTAGAGAGACCCTAAAGGGTTTCTCACCAATATTGATTTACTCTTGTTCTTGTGTTGCTTATATTGATGTTTGGTTTAAATATTTGCTGCATACTTTTTGATTTGTGCAAATGTCGTTATGGCGATTATCGCTATACCGCCACTTATGAAATATCATCTCCTTAAAACATTTATGTGTGTTGGACTTGTGCTTGTATTTTTACAAAATGAATGTTTAGTCTCATTTTTGCACTTTGAAAGTTGTTTAAACTATATTTTCAAGTATTTTTTAGAATTCTGAAATAAAGGATGAGTGTTATTTAAATTTATAAATGATTATAAATTTGATTAATCATCTTTTGAGATAGTTAATGTTGTTTTAAATTTATGAAAAAGATTATATATTTGACTAATTTTCTTTTGGGATAATTAATATGGTTTTAAATTTATAAAAGAGTTATATCAACTATCTTTTGGGATGGTTAACATTGTTTTATATTTATAAAGGTATTTTAAATTGATTTATTTTATTCTAAGATAATAAAATGTTATTTGAACCGAGGTTTTGAAGCAATTTTGATTTACGAAACAAGTTTAAAAGTTATGGTCGATATAGCAATAGTCGCTATGGGTGCAGTTCGAAGATATTCGGTTTTCGTAAAGTATAAAAGGTGATTTACTTTAAATATCCTGTAAATTCCTTTCAAATGGATTCTTAAAGATTTTATAAGTATTTGGAAGGAATTTGGGGTTTTAAATATATTTTAAATTATTATTTTATCTTAAAGTGAAAGGTTATTTTGAGATATGAATAATAAATTTTTCTTAATCAATATTTTTAATAATGATATTTAAAGTTAATTAATAACTTTAATAAAGTAGTTTAAAGTTAATGTTTGTGATGTAAAAACCAAGCAAAAATTTGGATTTAAAAGTTTGATTCAGTTATGGAAAGTATAAGAAATTAAATTCCGTAAACGATATTGTTTATATAGAAAGGATTTAGTCATATTCTTAGCACTAAACATCGAGGTATGGAAACTCGTTTATATCTCGAAGGTTAAAAATAACATCAAGGTAAGACTTAAAGGTTACACTACCTTAACTTGCCCAGTTTCATTTTTAACCGAGGGATAATACAAGTTTGAAATTGACAATTAACGGTAGGGACAAGAGATTTAATTTCCATATACGATCATTTTGATTATTCTCGATAGTTGATTTATTGACTGTCCATTCCGCTATCTTCTTTGTGTATTGTTAATCTAAGACGATATATTCATTTGAGCATTGATATCCTTTGTCAGGAATGGCTAAAACTGAAGCGCAAGTAGACGTCAAGCTATGTGGGGTTGCTCTCATTAGGGATTATTCACTTCCACTCTAGATTGGATTTGGTTGTATGTGCACACAGATGTGAATTACTAGGATACTCGGTAAGGTTGGAGGGGTCCAGCTTATACAAATTTGGAAAGCCATCGTAGTTCTCAAGTATATTTTCTAGAGGGATACTTTTCGTAAGGGGGCTACACCCTCCTAGTCATTGTTGGAAAATTTGCCTCTCTTGTATTTCATTCAAACCTTTAAATTGTTTTCTTAATTGCATTGAGTAGTGCCGGGAGCTCTTCTTGATGTTTAATTATCTGTGTCCATTCGTTAAGTTTGGATTTTGATCCTATTTATGTCCTTTCTTCCAAGTTTGGCTTTTAATCTAATTTATTTCCATCATTTCATGTATGGATGTTGTTTTGTGAGGTAAAAACTTATTCCATGTTTAGCGACGTAGTCTTATAGAATTGTTATATGTTCACCATATTTCTTGAGTTTTCTCACGCTGATTTTCCAAGCTGATCCGACTGTTATTTTATTATAATGCTCAGGTCAGACCGAGTTTTTCCAAGTTTTCGTTTTTGGACATGGAGCTCATAGAGTAGAGCTGGATGTTCACTTGCTATCGTATTTTTTTTTCCACTATATTATTATATATACCCATCAGCAATTGTATGGTCAGGAAGTTATAATTGTCCAAGCTGATGGGGTTTGTTTTTAACTTTGATATACCATGTATTTTAGAGTAATAGCTTTTACTATCCCTGTTATATTATATGTTGTCGTTCCGCTATGAGATTTTGTTTTCCTTATTCTTTTTAATTTTCTTTTTCTTTTTACCCTAATAGTCTGCCTTTTCGGCACTTGGATGCTCGACATTTGAATACCATGGAAGTATTGAGTGTCGACTTTCAAGGGTCGAAAAGGCGGGTCGTTACATTGTACATATTAGTTTTAACTACATTAAACTTTAATTGCATAAGGCTTATACATTAGAATAATGCATCTTTATACTTTAACATAGCTAATTTTTTTATTATAACTCCATATTAGAAATACCTTCCATTATGGTTTGTTTCATGTTAAAAGGATTTGAATTATTATTTTACGAACTTTTAAAATTATTGTATTAAAATTTAATGCTCATGTTTAACTTCATTATATTGAACTGCATTTGAATTCTGAGGCTAAATAAACAATCAATCTCAATTTTATACTTCTTGTATTATTCTACTAAATATGATTACAGTTTACATTCACCTGCATTTGACTTATGTTGCTAACAAATAATTATTATTAATTTAAAACTGTTTATATTTCTATGCATAAAAACAGTTAAAAAAATTAACTACATTTTATAATGTAGTAAATTAATATATTTGTGATAGGTGCACTGTAAAAACTATTATTATATTTAACTTCATTTTACTTGAGCAGTTAATTCAAAAATTAATATGAATTCAAAATTTGTATAATTATAACTAAGTATATCATAAAAAAAAATTAACTGCTTTTTACAATGCATAAATCAACTACAAATTATCTATATTTCATAATGCAGTAAACCTTAGGTTTAATTGTTGTTGTATTAAAGTCTATTTTATATCATTACAGTTTATATTTACCATCATTTAACTTAAGCAATTAAAAAGTGATTGTTCTAAATTTAAAACTATTAATATTTCTATGCATAAAAAAATTTAAAATTTTAACAAATAAAGGTATATGTTTTTAGGTGTATCATTCAAAGGCGTGTACTCATTTGGCCTCATATTCCTTAAACACTTTTTGGCATCATTATGCTTGCCCCTAGCCTCTAATTCCTCATTCTTTAATTAATAGAATACCTTATATTCACATTTATATATCCAGTGCTCCCACTGAATTCTTAATAGCAACATTGCTCTAGATAAGTTTTTGTGAATATCCACCACCAGTCTTCTCTAAAATCTAGCTTACCTCTTTCAAGCGTAAGTACTGGTTCGCCTTTTAGTGTCGCTCTTCCATAGTTGACGGTTGCTTCTCCCCCAACCACTTCCCAAAATTTGTTTTTGAATGTGTCTCTCGGACTAAAACCATAAACATCATATTTTCATTTGGATTGATTACTTCGGTAACTATGACATTAAACTTGTTCAGAAAACCTATCAACAACTCTTCAGGTCCTTGAGAAATTCCCGACAAGGACATCACATCCTTGGTTGAGTAGCATGGAGTTTGAGCTGCTCCAAGAACTTCTTAGCTAATTCATCAAAGGTCGGGATAGACTTTAGTGTGAGTCGAGTTAATCACATCGATGCAACCCAATTTGAAAAGATATGGAAACACATGCATCGAACCACATCCGTTGCTCTGGCACCAACCATGTGATAATCATACTTGAACAAATGTTGTTTGGGGTCAATCGTCACATTATACGATTGCATTGAAGGTGTCATAAAATTACCGAGATTCTCTTCTCTGAAATTTTTTCTTTGAATGGAGTTCTACTTGACTCCAAGACTATCAAGAGTTATGCCGAGTGTTTGACTCTGCAAACTATCTTGATTTTCTCGTTGATGTCTAAATTCTTCGGTCTCTGGTAATCTTGAACTCCTTTATACGGTCCATCCTCAATGCTAGCATATTGCAATTCATCCTCGGAGTCTGACAAGTTGATAGTCTCAGGCTCCTAAACCACTAACGACCTCAAATTTAGATTGGTCGTACCAAATTCTGGTTGATACTAATATGAATTCCCTTAGCGTGCGCTTAACCACTACTACCTCCATTCCACCCTTCTAATCCAATAGTCTCCTTCTTTATCTTTTACTTTTCATTCCTCCTATTCTAATCAAAAGCAGATAAGTTTTCCTTCTTGGAACCAACAAGCGATGGTTCTCTCTTGCCCCTCCTAGGACTTTCAGATTGTTGGGTCAACAAGGCAATGCTAACATCCTTCTGATTGTGGAATACAATGTTTTCATAGCATTAATTTAAATGTTAATTATTATAACCGTTTATTGTTTTGTATTCATTTTATGAGGTCAAGGAGGGCCTTTTGACTATCTATCATCCTTTTGTTCAACTTCACCATTATCTTGCCAAACTCCACCTTAGTCACCATCTCCTGAGGGATAGATGGTCCTGGCAACGTGGCTGCCAGTTGGTTAGTCACCTCATAATGGTGGGAAGCACTACCTTCTCCATCATCAACTGCTCAAGATATTCCAGATCTCGTTGGCTCTGATGCTTCGAATATGAAATCCATTCAAACTTTGGACAAAAAACCTTTCTAGATCTAAATCATGTATGAAAACATTTCTAATTAGGTTGATAGAAAATAGGCAGCCAGATCTATGCTTGAGAAACTCTTTCTCAGTGAAAGCGCAAAAAAATATTAGGCCAAAAAGCAGCACAACACCCCCAAATCTAGTTTAAAATTGTTATTTATAGTTTGTGTCACAAGTATAAGGGATTTTTTGTTCTAAATAGCCTAGAACAGCAAAAAGTAACTTCCTATTAGACACGATCGAGTAGAGGTAGAAGATGATGATGAAGAAGTGCTAAAATTCCTCTCCAAGTTGTCATATGCTACCTATTTATAAAATTTCCATAAAAATTATTATTACTACAACCAACAAATAATATACCTACATAAAAATTCATAATATTACTCAAAGCATCTATAATTGCATTTCCTTTACCACACGCATAGGAAATGTCAAAGTCCTAGAAGACCAAGAACTCTAACCATTGTTACTAGCGAAAATTAAGATCCTTCTAAGAGAAGAGGTTCTTCAACGATATAGGGCTAATGAATAGCCTAAACCTTTCTCCTAGTAGATAGTGTCTCCATATCTCTAAAAATGATATTATCGCCACTAACTCAATGACTACAATACTCCCTCCAATGCAATTTCAATTATCGATTATCATATGTGACAACATTACCCTTTTGCATCAATACCGCACCTAATCTAATATCATAGATGTTTATGTATACTATCAACTCCTTATATAAACTCGGAATGAATAACATTGGTGCATTTGTCAACCTTTTTGTCAAACTCACAAACCCATGCTTGCACTTAGTGTTCAAGATGAAAGTCTGATGACACCTCATCCTATGGGACCTCTAGTGAATATAGAAAGTTAATCATAACCCCATCCTCTAGTGGGCAATCAATCACTACCTTCCACTCATCCTTAATCCCAATCGTCACCAACAGCTTTCCGCAATCGGTTGATCTGCTTAAAATTTAACATTAGCAAGATTTGGCTATAACACATTTATTTTTCATGTTTGCGATCTACTGATCTATTTATGTATACAATTTTATTAATATGCATCCAACTTGTGCATCACATAATTCATTTGATGGTTTTTAAATTGTTCACTTGCATTGCCGCTACTTTTCCTCAACCAATGAAACCCCGTTGTGAGGTACATGTAACGAACGGGTATTTTTAAATTTTCGAATAGAAATATTTAATTTATTTAAATATTTAGATTTGATTCAAATATAATAAATAATAAAATTAATTTTAAATATAATGAATTGATTTTTATTGATGTATTTTTATTTTAATTTATTTGATTTTTCCATAATTTTAATTTGGAAAATATTTAAATTGTCGTTTGATGATTTTTCGATAAACGACGATATTTTATGATTTTATAGATCAGATAATCAGTTTATTTTCTTATTGTTTTGAGATCGTGTCGTATTTCTGAGCCCGGCCATATTTTTGTTTTATCGTTTGCGGTTCGTACGCGAACGAAATTCTATGTGATGAATTTCAATATAAACCAAACTAAATACTTTGCTTATTCGACATTTTTTCTTTTCTTTGCCTCAATTATTTTTTTAATTGTATTTCTTGGAAAATCGAAAAATAAGAATATCGATCTCCATCAAAAATTAAAATCTAAATATCTGCTCAACCAAAAATCCTAAAACAAGAATAATTTAACTTGTTGAGCCTAGATCTACAAACCTAGGTGCTTATTGGAGGCAGCGGTCGGGTTTGAGGTGATGAGCATGATGGGTAATGAGCTAGGGTTTGATTTTTCTTGATTTATGGTCGACATTTAGTGAATCAGACGGTGGCGTGGTGGTTCTTGTTCGATGAAGCATCATTTGGCAAAGATTGGTAGGGTTCGGTCATACTTTTGGGGTTGCATTAATTTGGCCAGCAATCAAAAATGCCCAGGTCATGTTTACATGTGCTTGACTAAGCTTAGATATAGGGGGTTGGATGTGTAGAGTAAGCGTAGTGGTGTAGAACGTCGAAGATGGATTTTGGTTTCATGCAGAATCGAGAGAGGTAGGATGAGAGAGGAAGATCAAAGAGTGGCTTTTGGTGTACGGTGCCTATGTACAAGCATAGGGTAATTAGTGTTTGGGAGGGAAGAGTTTAAATGGGTAACAAAGTTGAATTTGTAATTAGCAACGTAATTATATTATTTCAAATTCAATATCTTATAAGTTGAATATCTCTCTCATACGAGGTCCAATCGAGGCGAGATTTTTTGCATTGCACTCATAATGGCGATGGCTACATGATGGAACCGGTTTCATTAAATATGGAGCAATTCAAAATCGAAACTCTTCGGTGTCAACTGGAATCTCGGTGTGTTAAAATCACCTTTTGTATAATCAGTATGATATATAGTAGAAATTTTTTACTGTTTGTGTTTGAATGAATTATTGTTTGGTTTGGTTAAATAACAGTTTTTGAAAAGCGAATGTCATATAAAGTGAAACACAAGGAATTTAGTGAGAAATACGAGTTCCTCGTCGTTGTGGAATTTTAATTCCAATTATATACCTATTGATTTTAGTTTCAGTTATATACCTGTTTTATAGATTGTTAAATGCTGAAATTTGATAGTTTGGCCATATTGGACGTGACATTGACATATGTTAAATGTTGTACCTATTTAGTGATAAGGGTAGTAATAGCCTTAGTTAAGTGCTATAGTAGTTATTGACTTCGCTATAGTATTTTGAAATACTATAAATTTCTGTTTTGGCTTGGAAATGGATTTTGATTTGAAGAATGATTTTTAAATATGATTTTTGGTAATTTTCATTATATTTTATTTAAAGTAGTTTTTAAACTTCTCTTTTCACTTCAACCTTTTATTTGTCTTTTTTAAATATATGGAAATCTTGAAATTATTTTGGAAAGTGTCTATCCTTTTTTATAGTTAATATTATGATGAATGTTGTTTTAAAAGAAAATTGTGAGGTTTATCTTTATTTTAAAGTGATTTTTTCTTTTTAAAAAAAGATAGAAATATTTTGGGAATAAATATTTGTGAAATATACATACGAGTTTTGTTTTATAAAGGAGTGTTCACAATTATATTGAGAAATTAATAAAAGGAATTTTATAAATGATTATTTTATAAAGGAAGTTTTATAAAGAATTTTACAAAATAGTGTAAAGGATGTTTATAAATGAGTTTTATTAAATACATTTGGCAGTTTATAAAAGGAGGTTTATAATTATGTTTGGATAGTTATAAAAGGGAAACTTATAATTTATAATTTGTAAGCAATACTTTATAAAAGGATTTTGTAAATATAAGGAGCTTTATAAAGGTATTTTATAAAGAAGGGATTTATAAAAAGACCAAGACCAGATTTCCATAAATGATCATTTTAAATTACGGTGGTATGGAAAATGTTCTGTCCATACTTAACACCAAATTCCGAGGTATGGAAAATGTTCTGTTCATACTTAACACCAAATCCGCGTTTATGTATGATGTGGTCTTATGAGATACTTTTATTTTGAAAGGTTTTCGTAACATTAAAATTCAATTGAAGTGTGTTTCTCACATTGGTTTACCAGTTTGATTCGGTCGTTATTTTTATAATACTCGGGTCAGCTCGAACATATTTTTTAGATTTAGCTTGGATGCTTTGGAGCTTCAAAAGATGGCTAGATGTCTCCAAGACATACTCATATATATTTCATTTCCACTGCATTTGTTGGTTGTATTTATCATCAATTGTAAGGACGTGTTGTTATAGCTGTCCGGGCTAATGAATGGTTAGTTAACTCTAATTTATGTATGTATATTATAGTTTTTTTTCAAGATCTGCTGTATATTATATATTACTCGTCATGATGTGAAATTCTGTTCTATCTTTTCTTTCTTTTTCCCTCAACCATCTATCTTTCCGGCACTTGGATGCTCAGTACATAAATACCATAGATGCATTAGTGTTGACTTTTAAGGGTTGAAAAGGCGGGTTGTTACACATGGTGTCAGTGCTAGGTTGAGCGAACACCTAGGCTTTGGTGAGGTAGACTGATTAAAGATAGGGTAAGTGACACCTGGGAATGAGTTTGAGTGTTTGTGTGTGTGTTTATATATATATATATATATATATATATGAGCACATATTTGTCAGTGCTATAAAAATATTTTATATTGTGTTGATAGAAAAATTGAGTGATTTATGAATTCTGGTCGATATAGAAGGAACAACTATATCAATATGGGTTTCTAAAACTTGAGCAAGGCAAACTGTCATAGTATTGTTTTGAAAATTGGGTAAATGAAATAATTTTACCAAGAATTATATTTTATATATATAAAAGAATAATTTCAGAAATTTATATAGTTATCTATGGTGTGCCTATTCGTTAGGAAATGTTCAAATTCAATTATTATCATTTATTATTTGATTTGTCATGCTCATCCAGTTTAGGAGCATTTATTATTGTTGCTGATTGATTGTTTAGGCTCGGATAGTTTAGGAGCATTTATTATTTTTGTTGAAATAAATATGAACACCTTGTCAATTCAGTTTCATAGTTTGACTATAAGGCATTCGGTGATAATGTGGGTTAAGATTAAAATTAATTTTAATAAAAGTTGTTTATTATAATTTAAAACATGGATATATATTTGTGAAATGTTTTTATATAAGAAAGTGAAATTATATAAGTATAATTTATAAATATGGTTAAAAGGGGATTTAAACTGACAATTTGACAACTTAAATCCCGGTATTTTGGAAATTGTTTTTCAAAGCTTTGGGGAAATAATAATCATATTATTTTGGAAGTATTGTTGAATGTAAATATTTTATAAAAGAATATTAAAAGAGATAGAAAGCACTGAACTCACTTTACTCGCTGGAAAATAATTATGTTGATGATTGCAACATCATCGATTTTATTTTCGAGTTTCTATGTAGGGAAATGCTACCATAATAGTTAGTTATAGAGTTGTTTTGGTGAAACGGATTTTGAATTAATCCCCAAGGTATGATTTAATATACTAAAGTTGTAAGTATATATTATTATTTTCAAAATGAGTTGAAATAAAACCCAGTGTTTAAGTCTAAAGTTTTCAGCTAAGTTATTATATTGGGACTGATGTATCCTGTCCATTAGGATAGCTTGGTTTGTGTATCACATTATGATAGGTTGTTTGGTAATTTTAATTTATTGAAATAAAATGGAACTTTCGGTAATTTTGGACAGCCGAAAACTTCCAAATTGATATGGAAACTGAAGCTTAGTGTTTTTGTGAAAAATATAAGAGAATAAATTTTTGTAACTTATAAATTAGAGAACATAGTAAATCAAACAAATTTTAAATACAGGGAATTTTGTGAGAAATCCAGATTTATCGTCGTTGTGAAGTCTTAATTCTAGTTATATACCTTTGATTTTAATTTCGGCTATATACTTATTATATAGATTGCTAAATGCTGAAATTTGATAGTTTCGTCATATTGGAAGTGATACTGACATATGTTAAAAGTTGTACCTTTTCAGTGATAAAGGTAGTAATAGCCTTGGTTATGTGTTATAGTAGCTATTAGCTTTAGTATAGCATTTTTAAATACTATAAATTGTTGTTTTGGTTTGGAAATGGGTTTTGATTTAAATAACGATTTTTAAATATGATTTTTAATAATTTTCATGATATTTTATTTAAAATAGTTTCTGAACTTCTCTATTTCACTTCAACCTTTTATTTGTCTTTCCTGAATATATGGAAATATTGAAATTATTTCTGAAAGTGTCTATCTTTTTAGAATAGCTACTATTTTCATGAATGTATGTTTTAAAGGAAAATAGAGAGGTTTATCTTTATTTTAAAGTGATTTTTGCTTTTAAAAAGAAGATAGAAATATTTTGGAAACAAATATTTGTGATATATTTTATATAAAATGTTGTAATAAAAGAATAGACATATAAATGGTTTTTATTTTAAATTAAAAGAGATTTATAAGCGGTACTATAAATAAAAGAATAGGTTTACGAATAACATTTTATAAAAGGGAATATTATCATTTTGATAAATTGGAGAAATAAATCACAGTTGTAAATTTATATATATAGAACGATCGCGTCATGGAAAGCATATGAGTTTTATAACTATAATTGGAGTTTTGTTTATATTTAGAGTTTTTTTTATAAAGGAGTGTTTGCAATTATATTAAGAAATTTATAAAATGAAATTTATAAACGACTATTTTATAAAGGATGTTTTATAAAGAATTTTATAAAATAGTGCAAAGGATGTTTATAAAAGAGTATTATTAAATAAATCTAGAGGTTTATAAAAGGAGGTATATAATTATGTTTGGATAATTATAAAAGGGAAATTTATAATTTATAAATAATACATTATAAAAGGATTTTGTAAATATAAGGAGTTTTAAAAAGGCATTTTATAAAGAAGGGATTTATAAAAAGAAGAGACCCGATTTCCATAAATGATCATTTTAAATTATGGTGGTTTGTAAATTATTCCTTTCATAGTTAACACCAAATTCCGAGGTATGAAAACTCATCCTTATCTTAAAAATTAAAAATGTGTGTCAAGGCAAGAATAGTTTTCTGACTTTTCTGATTTCATTGTTAATCGAGAGATAATACTATTTGAAATATAGAAGTGGTGGTAAGTATAGTTGGTCTAATTTCTATACGATCTATTTACTTACGCCAAAAATGGGTTTGGGTTTATTATTGTCAATATTTTTAAATGACATTTGTCTTAAACCAATTAATTATGGTTTAGGAAGTGAAATCTTTCTTAAGATTTGTGAATATACTTATACCGTTGAGATAAGTATATGAATACATTTTCTTAGTATTGAACATGTAGTGTTTTATGAATATACTTATACCATTTAGATAAGCATATGAGTACATTTTCTAAGTATTGAATATGTAGTCTTTTATGAATATACTTATACTATTAATATAAGTATATGGAAAAGTTTCTATGTATTAAAAAGTGAAATGTTTTGTGAATATACTTATACCGTCGAGATGAGTATTTGAATATTTTCTACATATTGAAAGAGTAGAGGTGACTTATGAATATATCTTTGAAAAAAATTATTTTGATATAAGTATTTACATAGTGGGTTTAATTAATGAAATGATTAATTAAAGAAGCTTAGTGGTTCTTTTGTGCTTAACCGTGCTTGGTTAAATCTCTAGTTGAATTGTTTGTAACTTGTTAGTTAAATAACCGACTATCAAATCTTGACCAGTTTTAAAACTATCATTATTGGTTCGGAGAGACCGGGATTAGTTATATTATCTGAAAACCACTTCGAACCGGCATAAGTATTTAAATTGAAGACATCTTGAAGATGATGGAATTGAAGATGATGGAATTGAAGATGAAGTTCTTTGAAGTGCAAGGGCTGCTTGCTACTAATCCCGAGGGTGATTCCAAACTGGATGTAGCGGAAGTAGTGCTTTCGGTTTTTTTATATGTTGAACAACTTGTATGGATGAATGTTGGCATTGCATTGTTGCCTGGAGGGCAGTGTTAGCATTCCAAGTAGGATTTGCTAAAAAGGTAAAACGTAACCTCTAGCCTCAACAATCGGGAATGACTAAAACAGGGTATATGCTTCAGGGCTATATGGTTCTCTACCGTTAGGGTATTTCATCACCCTTCTAGATATATATTTATGGATTTAGTTTTGCATGAGAGCTCTTGGGAAAAGGTTGCAAAGCAACTGGGGTGGTGACATATTTGGTACTATCCAGTAAGGGGTAGGCCGGTCCTGATTCGTAGGGGCTTGAGGCGTGGCCCTCCATACATTTTCTAAAGGTGTACTGTGGTGGATGGTACCTCAGTAGCCTTGTCATCGTATGGATATTCAATACCCAATAAGTCTCTTTCAGACTTAGTTGTATACCTATTATGTTGGAATTTAATTAATGTAACAATTTTGGCTATGATAGAATATTTATTTTAAACCCTAGACATTATTATAATATCAAAAGATTTCATATGAAATGGTTTGGTTATCGTAAGATAAAAACCCATCCGTGTTTATGTGTGGCATGGTCTTACGACATACCTTTATTTGAAAGGTTTCCATAACACTAAAATATATCTAAAGTTTGTTTTTCACATTGGTTTACCTGACTGATCCAGTTGTTATTTTCTTATAATGCCTGCGTTAGCCCGAGCATGTTTTTTAAATTTAGCTTGGATGCTTTAGAGCTTCAGGAAAAGGGTTGGATGCCTCCAAGATATACTCATGTATATTTTATTTTCCACTACATTTGTTAGTTATGTTTATCAGCAATTGTGAGGATGGGTTATTATAACTTTTCAGGCTGATGATTGGTTAATTAACTTTGATTTATGTATATTACAATTTTCTTTTGTAAAGATCTATTGTATATTATATATTACCCATCATGATGTGAGATTATGTTCAATCTTTTATTTCTTTTTCCTCTAATCGTCTATCTTTCCAACACTTGGATGCTCGACACGTGAATACCATGGATGTATTAGTGTTGATTTTTGAGGTTCAAAAAGGTGGGTTATTACAATACAACCGAGTAAGGTACAACTAAGTGAACATCTTTGCACCATAGAGCTGATTTTACAAGCAATCAATACTTAGGAGTGGATACTTATTCATTATTTCACTTAGCTCATGGTAATAAACACACAACCTTAAAGAGCCATCTACCTTAGTGGTGAATACTACAAGTGTACCATACTCAAATATGCTCTTACAAATGACCCTTAGCTCGGTAGTTCATCCGCTCACACCTCCAAATCCTTTTTTATTTTGCCCCATATACTGCAAAGGTATAACTATTGGTTCAACATCTTTAACTGGATTGATATTGAACTCTATCTCCCTATGTGGTGCTAATTCAGTCAACTCATCGAATTTTCCCACGTACTCTTTAGCTATAGTCATAGATGACAACTCGTCTTGTGGGACCTTTAGCGAATATAGAAAGCTAACCATGCACAGGATGGTTGAGCACCTAATAAGGTTTGTCACAATTAAAGGTTAGTTTACTATACCAGGTCTCAATTCCAATCTAGTTATCGAGTCAGTAGATATGAAGAAATGTGAAGCACCTAATATCGGAAAAACATCTATAGAAATATCATAAATGTAAAGCATGCCTCGAACGGTACTGCTCTTCCCCTTCTAATAAAATATGTACAGAAATACAATGATGATAAGAACTATATTATCCTTCTCTTGACTATAACAAATCCCAAAAGTCAGGATAATAACAACTCCACCCATCGTTGCCATCTTGAATTCAAAACTTTTTGAGAAGAAAAAAATACTTGATAGTTGTATGGTCTATAAATAACTCAAACATCTCATCCAAAAATAATGTCCCTAGGAATTCAGTGCAAAAACAATGTCAACTAAATCCAAGTTGTGCATCACATAATTCCTCTGATGATTCTTCAACTGTTGACTTGCATATGCCTCTACTTTTTCTCCTTGCATAATAAGAACACCAAGACCAATATTGCATTCATTAGTATATACATTAGAGTTTCCTTTGTTCATTAAATGATCCATCCTTTCTCTCAATTATTTTAAAGCATTTAAAATTTGCACTATAATAAACTATAATTGCAATAGTGGATGGAGTTTTCGAGATAAATATGGTTGCCTTTTCAATGGCGAAATTACAATAATGCAGTTGTTTCCTTTCACTCGGTTATTTTAAAAGCATTTAAAATCTTGATTAAAATAGAATATAATTGATTTTACTTTATGCATTTAAATTACAAAGTGCTTTAGATTTGAATAGATTATTAAATGCAACCAAAATACAATATCAAAGGATAAGGAAAAAAACATCTTGTATTCATAACATTATAAAACTTTTGTCATATAATCAAACACTATTCCAAAATAAAACAAAGTATCCATTCATAACTTCAATGATAAATTACAGTAAAAAAAGTTCTTCAACAATAACAATCAGTTATGTACATCAAAACTTCTTCATACATCAACTTCACTAAGTTTCACACCAACACACAATATCCAAACTACACTACCATTTAGCATTTCATACAAAAAATATACATCAAAAATTTCCCTAAGTTTCATTCGTTTAACTCATTACTAATTTTAGAAATGCACCAACTTCATAGATAATCAGAAAGCATAATGTTCAACAACCTACTTCTACCTAATGTAACACCTTTTGGTGACATTTCCTTTTGAATTTTACTAAATTTAATTTCATGAATCATGAACCTCATAACATATAAAGCACAACCATAATTGTGATATCCCGGAAACTTGGCAATATCAATTTAATAATCTTTATTAATAATTAAATTGATTTGTTGATTTATTTTATAAATTGACAAGTTTATTCATTTTAAAGGTTAATAAGATTTTAAATTGGCAAGTTTATTTCTTTTGAAAACTAATAACATTTTAATATTGAAAATATTTATTAATATATTTTCTAACAATTTTAAATTGGGAAGATTTATCTTTCTAAAACTTATATAAATGTTTTATATTTATAATGTATATATATATATTGGTATATATATTATAAATGGGGAGTCTTTTAATTTAATAAAACTATGTTTTCAAATTTTAATATATATGTATATATATATTGTTATTTGAAGTTATGTATTAAATTTCAATATGAGTAATTATAAAAGCTAATGTTAAAAATATTTTCCATTTAGAATATATATATATATATATATATATTTGTATATATTGAAATGGAAAAGTATTGGATTTAAATTTAATTATGATGTTTTCAAACCTTAATAATATATATATATATATATATATATATATATATAATTTGTAATTTGAAAGGTTAATTTGATTTAATACTTTTGAAAATGATATTTAAGATTTAAATCAAGGATTCATTGTTTAATAGTCTTTTATCATAAGATAAATTGTTTTGTGAAAGTATATATATAAAGTAAAACAAAAATACTCAAGCATATGATACATTTAATATGATCAAAACATAAGTAATTTATAATTGTTTACATAAATTCACATTTGTATATATATGTAAAAATCTAAAAGCTTATTTATATAAATACATTTTATCTATGCAAACATTTCTTAAATACATGTATATGTTTTAAATAAATTAATAAACAAGAGTTTACACTTGTAACCATATTAAATTGGTCTAGAGACATTTGTAAACATAAAAGCTTATGTGTAAGCAAATTAATACTATAGGGGACAAGTGGCTTAAATTTATTTTTTTGAAAATTAAGTCATAAATAAATAAAAATAAAAAGAAGAAATTTGTTTTCACTTTTCAGCTGAATTCATCTTTCTTCAATTTTCTCTACTAAAAATATACAATACAATTCGAATCTTAAATCAAAAGAAGAAAAAGTCTGGAATCAAAATGCTAAGAGAAAGATAAAAATCTGGAAATTCAAATGCAAAGCAAAAGGGGATCAAAGGCAAATTCATTAGCAGTTCCAAATAAATCAACAAACAACTAAATGCAAGAATCAAATTGCAAATTTATAATTCTACAAAGCAAAAAAAGAAATCAAATCCAAAAATCTGGAAAAGCCTGGAAACCAAAACTGTTCTCTGTCTCTGTTCTCTGCATAAACTGGTGAGTAAACTTTATACTCTAAAAACAGTTTTAATTAATACGTGTTTGAATGATAGTGCATGCAATGTATTTTCTATGATGATGAAGATTAATATATGAATTCTGGCATATATGTATGTTGTAAACAGGGAGTGTATGAGTATTACAAACCTGTATATTTCATCTCTGTTTTTTTTTAGTTGAATTTGTATGAAATTCAAAATCTCCCAAACAATTCAATATTAGATGTTGATATACAAACGAAATCTGTTTGTTAACATGTACTTAAGAAATTAAAAATAGTTTCTATAAAATTTAAATTTATTAATAATTTTTAAATTTGATATTACAGTAAACATCTGATATATGTCAAAAATGAATCATCTTGTTTTTACAATTGGATTTCATGAATGTATCAAGGACCCAAAATCATGATTTTTAAGATGTATATCATAATTTTTAATTGAGGGATTCTTGTGAATATGGGTTTTATTCGAAAATGGGAATTTTGTGAATTACTAATTATCCACGCTATAATATGATTCGAAATCTCGATCGAAGCTTGATTGTGGATTATAGATTAAGGGAAAAATGTATAAGAATTTTTCTGATGAATAGATTTTTCGAATTGGATCGAAGTAGGGTTTTAGGCTGATTTTAAATGGGTTGAACTGTTGAGGAATTTGCGACATGGGTGATGATGCGGAGGCGACCGCGAGTGGTTCTGGAGTTAGAGGGGAGTAAGGCGGAGCTGTGGTAATGCCGGTGGGTCTCCTCGAGGTGTATGTTGGCATGGAGGATGGGTTTCTGGTGATGCTTCGTTCCAGTAATGGGTTCGATATAGTCGAAGTTGAATCTCGATCGAATGGAGAAGTTTGGGGTGGTCGATAGTGTTGCCGTGACCAAAGGTGACTTGCCGGAGGACTGATTAGAGTTCATCGACGTTCAGACGTGGCGTGCACGTGCACGAGTTTGTTCGTGTGCATCTGGAGTTTTGAATTGGGGAAGAAGGTTTCTGGCTCGGGTTTGTCTCGGGGGTTCTGATGTTTTACTCGAAGCGAGTGGTAACGTGGTTTGGTCTCGAGGGCTACTTCGAGTTTTTAAGTATTTTACTCGGGTGTGGTTTTGAAGCAGACTTTGGTATTTTAAAAGAAATGTTTAAAAACAAAAGAAATTGTTTTGAAATGTTTCGAAGTTCTTGATTCAAGTAAACAAGTCTTGTTTATAAAATTAATTCGTTTTAAGTTAATGTTTAAACAAAGCTCTTGTATTTTTGAAATGTAAAAGTTTTTAAAATAAAATAAGTGAATTTTAATAATAAGTTTTGTATTAAATTTTATTTGATAACTTTGGAAAAAGTTTAAATATTTAAAGGTTTAATTTAAATGTGTTGATTATTTATTGATTGCTAAATCTTATATTTTAATTTAAGTATGGTTTAATGGTTAAGATTTAGTAATCGATTAAAAATAAGAATTTTCTTAAGTATTTAGAATGTTGATTTAATTAAAGATAGTTAAATTAAAAAGGAATTTAGATAATTAAATTATTTTAATTATCAAGTGTTATTAGTAAATAATTGATTTAATTAAGATAATAGTCTCTTAATTAAGAACCTTTAATATGGTAAGTTAAGAATCATTTAATTAAAATAATTAAGTTAAATTAATTTGTGATTAATTAAGAAAATCATTTATAAATTAATTTAGTAATTACTTGATGAAGTAATTAAGAAATAATTACTGGATGTAATTTAGTAAAGATAAAATATTTAATAAAGTAATTAGAGGATAATTATTTTATGAAAGTAATTAAATAAGAAGTGATTAAGGCTAATTACCTAGTATTATTAATTAAATAATTTATTTAATTAAAGGATTAAGGATAATTAATAAGGTAATTAATTATTTGTTAAGGTAATTAATTAAAAGTAATTAATTAAGGAAGATAATTAATTAGAGTTAATTACTGGTTAAGTTTAATCAAAGGTGATTAATAAATTATGGTTTAATTAAAGGTTAATTATTTAATGTAATTAATAAATAATTAAAGGTATAATTAGGGATCATTAGTTTATAATTAATGATGTGATTAAGAGTTGATTAATTAAGATTAATTAATCAAATGACAACTAATTAATTGTAATTAATTAAGGATTAAAGTAATTGATTTTAATTAATTAATTAATTAAGTAATTAAAGGTTAATTACTGTATTTGATTAAGGATAATTAATTTGTGAAATTAATTAAAGATAATTACTTAAAGGTAATTAAAGTATAATTAATCAAGGTGATTAATTAAAGTGGATAATTAGAGAAAGATTAATTAATTTATTTGTATTTAATTAATGATTATATAAGTAAGATTTATAATGAAGTAATTAATTTAATTTACTTTAAATTAATTAAGGGATGAAGAAATTAATTTAATTCACTTTAAATTAATTAAAGATAGAGATAGTTAATTTAATTCATTTTAAATTAATTATGTTGTGATTAAGTAAATCATTGCTTATATAAGAATGGATGACATTGATTGTCCTGAATGGATGTAATCTCAGAAATGAGATAAGTAATGTTGTATGGTATGAATGCTTGGTTGTATTATGATGGTAATATAGATTAACTATTGTGATGTTGATATGGATTACATATTGGTTATGAATCATCTGTTTAATTGGTAATGTGATTATCAATTGTGAATTATGAATTATCTATCTGTATGAATATAGATAAGTTAAAATTGTTTAAACCTTTAAACAACTTGGCCTTAAAAGATACGTTTTGGATTTCGATGAGACCGGGATCGGGTTTCCGTATACCGGTATTCCAGGTCTGGAGACCCGAATACCACATCGATCCAAATTAACGATAGGTCGTGAATCTCAAGTGAAGATGAAGATTCAGAGTGCAAGGATTATTGTCGTTAACTCTGAGGGTGATTCCAAAACGAGTGTAACGAGATAATGCCTTCGGTTTCGTTCGAACCCGGAACGAACTTGTATGGATTGAATGCTTTCAGCACATCGTCAGGTGGACGATGAGCATTCTAAGTGATGTGTTCTGATTAAAGGTAATCGTAACCTCAAGCCTCATCAACCGGGAATGGCTAAAACAGGGGAGGTGCAGCAAGGTTTCGTGGGTAGCACCCACTGAGAGCAAGATAGATCCCTGTCTAGAGGTCCCTTTTCTTTTATTCGGCTTAGTGTGTGGTTGGTCGCGCCAACTACGGGATTGTCTTGTTCGGAATTATCCAGTAAGGGATGGTTCCGGCTTTGTGTTGCAGGGGAGCGGGCGTACTCCTCGGTACGGTGATCTAGGCCACGTACTGTGACGGGCGGTACCCCAGTAGCCCTGCCATTGTATGGAATCCAAACTCCAATAAGTGCCGTACGTATTAGTTGTGCCCAACTATGTTGGAATGTGAGATGTAAGCATTTCAGCTATTTCTGTATTTTACTTGAAAACCCTAGACCCTATTATAATATAACTGGATTTCCTATCAAATGTTTGGTTAGCGTAAGGTAAAAACTTTTCCATGTTTATGTGTGGGAAGTCTTACGTGATACCTTTGTTTTCAAAAGGTTTTGAAGTTAAACAATTTTAACCCGTTTACTCACACCAGACCCATGTCTGACCCAAGTGTTTATTTTCTGTTTTATTAAACTCTTGGGTACTCAATTTTTACGAGTAGCCAAGGGATTCAGGATAATCTTGACAAATTCTGGAGGAGCTGTGAAGCAGGAGGCTTCAGCGAGTAGATATATAGAGTTTTCGCTGTGTTTGTATTAGTCTGTATTGTACTGGTGTACTTGTGTTGTATAATTGTAACAACCGGGATTTTTGTAATTTCAATTATCGTCAAAATGACGATTTAATTCAGTTGTTAATGGTCATTGGAATTCAAATCGAATTTGAAATGTGAAAATTGTTTGATTGCAATTGAGATTTATCCGGGTTAAAATTGATTGGGATTTTAATCAGTTGGTTAATTGCTAATGCAGTTTTGAATCGATTCGGAATCCTTTTTGTATAAGTTGTTATCGTCACTAGACGATTGAAATTGATAACAAATTACTATCAGAAATTTTGATCAAACTGAAATCCTTTTAAGTCGTAAAATTCTCTAATAAAACGTTGAGTAAGAGTTGAAGGGCTTTAACTTATAATCTCAGCCCACATCTTCAAAATACTGTGATATCTATCAAAAAAAAAAAACCCATTTTCCCTTTTTCGTTCATTCGATTCACTTGAGCAACCCTAAACCTAATCAAAGAAACGAGAATGGCGACTCTCTCGTTTGTCTTCTCCAGCAAAGAAAAAGGGAAGCCGCGTCTTCTCGCTCGTCTTCTCAGCGAAACAAGGGCATGGAAATCGAAGAGGATAGAAGGCGTTCACTCTCAGTTTCGTTCGTCCCCTCGAATTCAACTCGGTCGCCTTGCTTTTGTGAAGCCGCCTCGGAGATGCCTTCGACTTCTTCTTCTTTAGTCGAATTAGTGGAAAAAGGTGAGTTTACTCACATCTATTTCATACTCGTATGATGCTTCTGCAGTTCGATTTTCGTTGCTTCCTTGTTGCTTTGAACTGCTTCTGTGGTGAATTTTGGTTTTGATGCTGGTGAGTGATTCTTGTGTCGCTCACATCTAATTCAAGTTTTTGACTTGGTTCGAATTTAATCGATATTGATAAACTTTATTTGACCTGATTTTGACGAAGGGATTCCGATCGACTTCGCTTCGCCTCTGAACATCCATGATTGTGTTCAGTAGCTCACGGCTTCAGCTTGATTTTGTTATTACCAGGCTTTAACTTGATTTTTAATCATCGACTTCGAGTTTGGAAATTAAGTCGCTTTTGGTTTCGATGAATCTTTACTGATTAGTTCCAGTTTTCTCTAATTGTTGTACTCAAGTCATTCTAGAGTGCCATGACATGTGTACTTGGATGAATCATAATACATTGTTGTTCATCCTTGTGACATCTTCAACTAGATGCATTTGCTGTTTGGACTTGTTCACATTCTCTGTTGTTTAGGGATATCCAAGTTTGATATAATAATTGTTGCTGCCTTTTTCTTAGTTTTGCAGAGTACTTTTTCTTGAGCAATTGAGCATTGCTTTGTATTTAATTGGCCTGACCACTTTGATTGCCATTGTTGTTCTGGTGTCACCATTACGGTTAGTGGGGAAATTCTTTAATGACCCACGGCTTTGACTGTAACCATAGCATTTTCAATACTCGGCCACTTTGGGATCTTGATAATTCGGTTCCCCTATGCGTCTTCGTCACTGATTTTGTTCGAATTTGTACTCTTGTTTGGTTTGGGTTCCACTGTGGTTTACTTGATTTTTGACGATGAATTTGTTTGACTTTGGCCAGCCTTGGGCCACTTGACTGTGTTGAATTTCGATTACTTAGTTTACACCGTTTTGGTCTCTGACCCTGTCTTGGTATGAAACAATTACCTGCAAAAATGGTTCGACATTGATTTCGTTAAGCATTGACTTTGCATTCATGTGTCTGCACTGTCCAGTAATTTATTTTGAAGAAGCAATGTATTTTGTCATTTTGCTTCGACACTACACCTTGTTCTCGACTGTGGTACTCGTACAGTAGTTACAGTTTCATGTTCATATGCATTGGTGCCGTGCTGTGCATATGTACATTTTGATTTTTGAGATTTGTTAGCATATAGGTGGACTGTTTGGGTCATGGGTAGTTATAGCCTCAGTACTTCGTTCACGACATTAGCTTGCAGTAGCCTGTTTCATAACCACATATATGTAGTTCAAGTGCAGTCTGTAGTTTCTGACTTATATTCAGTTGTACTTGTTTTGATAGCTGCCTGGCTAGTTTGGTTTCATGGTGGCTGTCTTGACTATTTGAGGAAATCGGCATTTTGTTTCATGTGTCATTGAGATTGGTTTTCTTTCTTGATTTTGGAATTGTACTCCATTGTACTGTTGATTTAGATCACTGTCTAGATTCTGGACAGTGCTTCATAGTTGCTTATTGGGTTGCTTTTACTTGCAATTGTGTTGAGTCATGATTAGTCGTGATTTGACCTTTGCAGTTCGGGCGTACTGTAGTGGCGAGGCAGTGCACGCGTGCGTGTACTGTAGCCACACAGTTGGTTTAATTTAACCACTTTGAGATTTTCTAATTGTTTATTTAATAGTTGGACTTGGTTGTTAATTGCTGTTTAAGCAATTCTGATGTTTTCTAGATTATCTTCATTGATATTCTTTTTATCTATCTTCATTGATGATTTGGATTGCTGATATGTTGGTTAAACACTGTTAAGTGTTACAGGACCGTTATCCGGTTTCTTTGTTTAAAGAATCGGATAGACGGGAATTATTGTGACTGTCGTCTATTTAAGTTATTACTGCCTATATGCACTAATAAACTGGTTTGAATTAGACTGACCTGGGTATTATTTTCTTTTGAATGTAATACTCGGGTCAGACCCGAGTTATTTCAGGTTGTAGACTTTCTTCTTTGAGTTGCTGTTCAGGATATGAAGACTTTTCACATCTTCTGAAGTTGTCAGTGTCATTTTGTAGTAGTCGTGTCATTGTATAGAACGATATGTATTCATGTATATTAGTCGATAATGTACTTGTATATATAACTTCTAGAGTCGGCAGTTGTAGTTGTATCATATGTATCGTGTCAACTATGTATTAATTGACATCAGTTATATATATATGAGACTTTTGTTTTTATCTGTGTTCCGCATTTATATTATCTGTGTTATTGTTATATCTAATGTCCTAAACTATTATGAACCGTCGTAGTTTGTTTTATACTGATAATTGGATATGTCGATGGGAGTAAATAAATAATAGAAGAAAAATATAAAGTATATATCACTCCTACCGAGATAACCAATATTAGTGTAAGGCCAATTACGGATGGTCGCTCCTATCCAGCCTTATTCTTCGTAATAATAGACTGTATTTCTTTTAATACTCTTTGTTATTATGAGCATAGAGGTGGGGCGTTACAGTTGGTATCAGAGCCAGGTTTATGGACATAATATAAAACATAACTTGGATGGAACATATGTTACTAATATTGCTGCTTCAATCACGTGATTGGAAACTCGTTTAAAAATGAAAATTGTTTTATAAATTTTAACGGTTTGCGTTTTCAAAAGGATGAGAAAGCGACTTAAACGATTCAGCAAAATCGAGGATTATGACCCCTTTCTTTTACTGTTTCGCTTAACTCCGGACTTGTCCAGTTGAGAAGGTGAATTGTTATTCTTACAAAATAAATAAAATTGTTTTCAGAAATTTAACAGTTTACGCTTTCAAAAGAATGAGGAAGCGATTTAAACGTTTCAGCAAAATCGAGGACTATGACCCCTTTCTTTTACTGATTCGCTTAATTCCGGACTTGTCCGTTTGAGAACGTAAAATGTATTTTTATAAAATACACAATTTCGCACTTTTAAGGAAACGATGAAGAGAATCAAACGATTTAGTAAAACACGTGGTATGGGACATGTGCGTTTGCTATTTCGGTTAATTCCGGACTCGTTAATTGAAACATTTTGATGCTTTCGTGTGCTTTCGAGCCACTATGAGGACCTTCGGGTCATTTGTTGGACCTTCGGGTCAAATACCAGTACTAGACCTTCGGGTCATTTGTTGGACCTTCGGGTCATTTGTTGGGCGCCAAAATTATGTTGAGTACTTGGTAGGCTTCGGCCATTTGTTGATGCACGTGCGGCGAATTAAAAACTCGCCATCTGATGGGATCGATCCAAGCTTTTATGTTGATTTTCTAGTCTTCTTAATTGATTTCTAGATATTTGTTGCATCCAATTATCTGCAGGTAATTGGATATTTGTTGATATGAGTTCTGGTTATCGCTTTTGATAATCGGATATTTGTTGTTTTTAATTATCGCTTTAGATAATTAAATATTTGTTGATTTGAGATTTAATTATCGCTTGAGATAATTAAATATTTGTTGATTTTAGATTTAATTATCGCCTGAGATAATTAAATATTTGTTGATTTGAGATTTAATTATCGCTGTTAGATAATTAAATATTTATTGATTTGAGTTTTTAATTATCGCTTTAGATAATTAAATATTTGTGATTTGAGATTTAATTATCGCTTGAGATAATTAAATATTTGTTGATTTAAGATTTAATTATCGCTGAGATAATTAAATATTTGTTGATTTGAGATTTAATTATCGCTTGAGATAATTAAATATTTGTTGATTTTAGATTTAATTATCGCCTGAGATAATTAAATATTTGTGATTTGAGATTTGATTATCGCTTGAGATAATTAAATATTTGTTGATTTTAGATTTAATTATCGCCTGAGATAATTAAACATTTGTTGATTTAAGATTTAATTATCGCCTGAGATAATTAAATATTTGTTGATTTGAGATTTGATTATTGTTTTTGATAATCGAATATTTGTTCAATTGAGATTTGATCATCGCTTTTGATAATCGAACAATTGTTGATTTGAAATTTGATTGCCGTTTTTGGTAATTAAATATGTGCTGATTTGTTTTCTGATTATCGTTTTGATAATTAGATATTTGATGTTTTCGATTATCGTTTTTGATAATTTGATATTTGTGGATTTATTCTCTGAGTATCGTTTGGATAATTAGACGTTTGTTGATCGTATGGAATTGCTATTTTCCACTTATCTTTGTTGATAATTAGATTTTGCTGTTTTCTAATTATCGTATCGACGATTAGATATTGCTGTTTTGAGATTTTCTGTATTTTAATTATCCAATTGATAATTGAAGATTGCCGGTAATAGTATTTATCCAGTTTTGCTATTTTCTGAGTATCTATGGATGATTAGGTTTTGTTAAAAATTTGTGAAACCTTTTTATTGGAATTAAATGATTTCTTTGGCAGTTGAATACTCGATCTTTATTTTGCTAACGTAACCAGTTTATGTTAGAAAAATAATAACTGTTGACGACCTTAATTATGAAAATTGCGGGGACGCAATTTTTATAAGGAGGGAAGTCTGTAACAACCGGGATTTTTGTAATTTCAATTATCGTCAAAATGACGATTTAATTCAGTTGTTAATGGTCATTGGAATTCAAATCGAATTTGAAATGTGAAAATTGTTTGATTGCAATTGAGATTTATCCGGGTTAAAATTGATTGGGATTTTAATCAGTTGGTTAATTGCTAATGCAGTTTTGAATCGATTCGGAATCCTTTTTGTATAAGTTGTTATCGTCACTAGACGATTGAAATTGATAACAAATTACTATCAGAAATTTTGATCAAACTGAAATCCTTTTAAGTCGTAAAATTCTCTAATAAAACGTTGAGTAAGAGTTGAAGGGCTTTAACTTATAATCTCAGCCCACATCTTCAAAATACTGTGATATCTATCAAAAAAAAAACCCATTTTCCCTTTTTCGTTCATTCGATTCACTTGAGCAACCCTAAACCTAATCAAAGAAACGAGAATGGCGACTCTCTCGTTCGTCTTCTCCAGCAAAGAAAAAGGGAAGCCGCGTCTTCTCGCTCGTCTTCTCAGCGAAACAAGGGCATGGAAATCGAAGAGGATAGAAGGCGTTCACTCTCAGTTTCGTTCGTCCCCTCGAATTCAACTCGGTCGCCTTGCTTTTGTGAAGCCGCCTCGGAGATGCCTTCGACTTCTTCTTCTTTAGTCGAATTAGTGGGAAAAAGGTGAGTTTACTCACATCTATTTCATACTCGTATGATGCTTCTGCAGTTCGATTTTCGTTGCTTCCTTGTTGCTTTGAACTGCTTCTGTGGTGAATTTTGGTTTTGATGCTGGTGAGTGATTCTTGTGTCGCTCACATCTAATTCAAGTTTTTGACTTGGTTCGAATTTAATCGATATTGATAAACTTTATTTGACCTGATTTTGACGAAGGGATTCCGATCGACTTCGCTTCGCCTCTGAACATCCATGATTGTGTTCAGTAGCTCACGGCTTCAGCTTGATTTTGTTATTACCAGGCTTTAACTTGATTTTTAATCATCGACTTCGAGTTTGGAAATTAAGTCGCTTTTGGTTTCGATGAATCTTTACTGATTAGTTCCAGTTTTCTCTAATTGTTGTACTCAAGTCATTCTAGAGTGCCATGACATGTGTACTTGGATGAATCATAATACATTGTTGTTCATCCTTGTGACATCTTCAACTAGATGCATTTGCTGTTTGGACTTGTTCACATTCTCTGTTGTTTAGGGATATCCAAGTTTGATATAATAATTGTTGCTGCCTTTTTCTTAGTTTTGCAGAGTACTTTTTCTTGAGCAATTGAGCATTGCTTTGTATTTAATTGGCCTGACCACTTTGATTGCCATTGTTGTTCTGGTGTCACCATTACGGTTAGTGGGGAAATTCTTTAATGACCCACGGCTTTGACTGTAACCATAGCATTTTCAATACTCGGCCACTTTGGGATCTTGATAATTCGGTTCCCCTATGCGTCTTCGTCACTGATTTTGTTCGAATTTGTACTCTTGTTTGGTTTGGGTTCCACTGTGGTTTACTTGATTTTTGACGATGAATTTGTTTGACTTTGGCCAGCCTTGGGCCACTTGACTGTGTTGAATTTCGATTACTTAGTTTACACCGTTTTGGTCTCTGACCCTGTCTTGGTATGAAACAATTACCTGCAAAAATGGTTCGACATTGATTTCGTTAAGCATTGACTTTGCATTCATGTGTCTGCACTGTCCAGTAATTTATTTTGAAGAAGCAATGTATTTTGTCATTTTGCTTCGACACTACACCTTGTTCTCGACTGTGGTACTCGTACAGTAGTTACAGTTTCATGTTCATATGCATTGGTGCCGTGCTGTGCATATGTACATTTTGATTTTTGAGATTTGTTAGCATATAGGTGGACTGTTTGGGTCATGGGTAGTTATAGCCTCAGTACTTCGTTCACGACATTAGCTTGCAGTAGCCTGTTTCATAACCACATATATGTAGTTCAAGTGCAGTCTGTAGTTTCTGACTTATATTCAGTTGTACTTGTTTTGATAGCTGCCTGGCTAGTTTGGTTTCATGGTGGCTGTCTTGACTATTTGAGGAAATCGGCATTTTGTTTCATGTGTCATTGAGATTGGTTTTCTTTCTTGATTTTGGAATTGTACTCCATTGTACTGTTGATTTAGATCACTGTCTAGATTCTGGACAGTGCTTCATAGTTGCTTATTGGGTTGCTTTTACTTGCAATTGTGTTGAGTCATGATTAGTCGTGATTTGACCTTTGCAGTTCGGGCGTACTGTAGTGGCGAGGCAGTGCACGCGTGCGTGTACTGTAGCCACACAGTTGGTTTAATTTAACCACTTTGAGATTTTCTAATTGTTTATTTAATAGTTGGACTTGGTTGTTAATTGCTGTTTAAGCAATTCTGATGTTTTCTAGATTATCTTCATTGATATTCTTTTTATCTATCTTCATTGATGATTTGGATTGCTGATATGTTGGTTAAACACTGTTAAGTGTTACAGGACCGTTATCCGGTTTCTTTGTTTAAAGAATCGGATAGACGGGAATTATTGTGACTGTCGTCTATTTAAGTTATTACTGCCTATATGCACTAATAAACTGGTTTGAATTAGACTGACCTGGGTATTATTTTCTTTTGAATGTAATACTCGGGTCAGACCCGAGTTATTTCAGGTTGTAGACTTTCTTCTTTGAGTTGCTGTTCAGGATATGAAGACTTTTCACATCTTCTGAAGTTGTCAGTGTCATTTTGTAGTAGTCGTGTCATTGTATAGAACGATATGTATTCATGTATATTAGTCGATAATGTACTTGTATATATAACTTCTAGAGTCGGCAGTTGTAGTTGTATCATATGTATCGTGTCAACTATGTATTAATTGACATCAGTTATATATATATGAGACTTTTGTTTTTATCTGTGTTCCGCATTTATATTATCTGTGTTATTGTTATATCTAATGTCCTAAACTATTATGAACCGTCGTAGTTTGTTTTATACTGATAATTGGATATGTCGATGGGAGTAAATAAATAATAGAAGAAAAATATAAAGTATATATCACTCCTACCGAGATAACCAATATTAGTGTAAGGCCAATTACGGATGGTCGCTCCTATCCAGCCTTATTCTTCGTAATAATAGACTGTATTTCTTTTAATACTCTTTGTTATTATGAGCATAGAGGTGGGGCGTTACAATAATAGACAGAAGTTTATAACTGTCTATTCTGTGATGTATAAATTGTGTACTTTGATGTATATGATACTATGTAATATCTTATGTGATATAATATATTTCTCGTTCCGCTGTGAGATTTCTGATGTGTTGTTGTTCTTTCTTCTTTTCTTTTCTTCTTCTATCCCTTTCTTTCTTAATTCATGATACGTCTTTCTAGTGGTAGAAAGCCGGGTCGTGACAGTTGGTATCAGAGCAGTAGGTTGAGTGAATACCTAGGTTCTGAAGTGGTGTCTATCTTGAGAGCGCGTAATTGTTAGTTATATAAAAATGGTTTTATATTGTGTTAATTGATCGGTTGAGTGGTATATGGATTCTGGTCAATACGAGTAGCTAACGTTATTGATAGGGATCTCTAAACACTTGAACCAGGCCAACGGACACAATATTGTTTTAAAGAGGTAAATGAAATAATTTTACCCAGAAATAATTTCTATATAAAAAGTATCATTTTAAATATATATATATATATATATATATATATTTCTACCTATTTGTTGGGTTACCTATTCGGGTTTTCCAATATAAGTTATAAAGGTAGATAAGGTGGTAGTGTGAGTAACACGACTACCAATAGTTAGAATTTGAGTGTTGAGGTTGGAAGTATATCTGACGAGACTGTAGACCTAATACTGTCTCGAGTGAACTTTGTTGTGGTGTAAGATTTTGCCGATCTCTGAAGGAAACCAGTTATGGTTCGGAGTTTATCTTTGAAGTTAAATGAATAGAGTTAGATCTATTGGATGAGCTGAAGCGAGTGATGGTATCTTGGCGACCTCAGGAAGTAGTAGTTGTGTAATGAGACGCGGTGGCTATGGACGTTTCTGAAGATGTTTCTTCTGGAACAAGTTTGAAGAAGTGAGTCTGTTCCGGTGTTGTGGCTGAGTCCAGTAGGGTGTTTCTGTTTGCTTTGAGGTCCGAGTTTTTTTTGAGGAGTTTCGGATAAGAAGTCTTTGGCGTCTGTGTCAGCAGTGCAATTCGGAGTATTCTGTTGGCAGAAAGTTTCTAGCTGAGCAGTTTTTCTGAAGGTAAAGTTCAGAAGCAGCAGAGTGAACCCATTTCTTAGATGGATTGGTTAGTCAAATATAAGCTGTTCTGATTAGTGAAGAGAGAACAGTTATCTTTGGAAATTAGGCCGGGCTGATCGCAAAAGAGACTTGCGATTGTTTGAGTATTCTCTTGGGATTATTAGAAATTGAGATTCCGTATCAACTTGATTCATGGAGTTACCGGTGGTTCAGCTTAGTAGAAGGATGTCTCCTAGAGAATAATTTGGTGAAGCAGCTCAGGATTCTTTGGAGAGGGATTAACCACACCTAATTTTCTGGTGAGGATTCTGTTAAGGTGTTTTTGACCAAGTAGAATGGTTCACTAAGATTTTATAGATATGGTGAACTGTGGATGATCAAGTTTGTGCTCGAGTTTCTCCAATGGCATTCTCATCTGTTTTAGATCAGAGTTGTGCAGCAAAAGCAAGATAGCAGCTATTCCAGAATAGGAGCAACCGGGAGTTGTAATTTTATTGGAGTAGAGGATTTCTATAGAAAATTCAAGTGTACCTCTAAATATGAAGAATTTTTCAGGATTTGGAGGTAAGTTTGACAAATGCAACTGTTTGGCTATTCCAGAAAGGAGAAGTAGTTCGTAGTGCTCTAATGATTGTGGAGTAGAGTTGTATTCTGGATTTTGGTGTATTTTTGGGAAACCATTTTGTTGAATAGGATCAAAAAAAAATTGGTTTGATGTTGGTCTGGTCTGTTTCAAGAGGCATCAGCAAGAGTTAAGCTGATCAGGAAGGATGAAGTGACTCGGGATCGTCAGGAAAGTTATGCAGTTAAGAATTGATGGAATTTGGAATTTGAAGTTGAAATTTGGATATTATTTAAGATTCTCCGATCAAAGGAGATATAAGGTGTGGAAAAACTAAAAAGCTAGTTTCGAAAGTATTTTGAGTTTTTCTGTGTTCTCTGGAAATTAGATTTTGGATCCCCAGGATTGAGTTGCCAGTTCGGAAAACTGGAATTCATTGTATTTCACATATCTCTGAGGAATATGTGTATGATTCATCGAGTGATGAAATCAGCAGTTCAGAAGGATTTGGTAGTTGGGATGGTTTTGAGTTTAGTCTGATATTTTGTTCAAATTTGTGATCTAGATGGGAAGGAGTTCTAGATTTTTGTAGATAGTTAGTTAAGATCCTATAGAACGAGTATTCCGGTATATATGTATACTTGGGGAAAACTCGAGGAAATTCTATCCAGAATTTTGTCTGGATAATTAAATTTGTTTGATTAAATTGGTTGCTATGGTTGTTAGAATATGATTGATATGTATGGTTGCTGTTTGAAATTAAAATTTTGCTGGATTATTAAATTATCTTTGCTTTTAAATTTCGGGGACGAAATTATTTTAAGGGGGAAGGAATGTGATATCCCGGAAACTTGGCAATATCAATTTAATAATCTTTATTAATAATTAAATTGATTTGTTGATTTATTTTATAAATTGACAAGTTTATTCATTTTAAAGGTTAATAAGATTTTAAATTGGCAAGTTTATTTCTTTTGAAAACTAATAACATTTTAATATTGAAAATATTTATTAATATATTTTCTAACAATTTTAAATTGGGAAGATTTATCTTTCTAAAACTTATATAAATGTTTTATATTTATAATGTATATATATATATTGGTATATATATTATAAATGGGGAGTCTTTTAATTTAATAAAACTATGTTTTCAAATTTTAATATATATGTATATATATATTGTTATTTGAAGTTATGTATTAAATTTCAATATGAGTAATTATAAAAGCTAATGTTAAAAATATTTTCCATTTAGAATATATATATATATATATATATTTGTATATATTGAAATGGAAAAGTATTGGATTTAAATTTAATTATGATGTTTTCAAACCTTAATAATATATATATATATATATAATTTGTAATTTGAAAGGTTAATTTGATTTAATACTTTTGAAAATGATATTTAAGATTTAAATCAAGGATTCATTGTTTAATAGTCTTTTATCATAAGATAAATTGTTTTGTGAAAGTATATATATAAAGTAAAACAAAAATACTCAAGCATATGATACATTTAATATGATCAAAACATAAGTAATTTATAATTGTTTACATAAATTCACATTTGTATATATATGTAAAAATCTAAAAGCTTATTTATATAAATACATTTTATCTATGCAAACATTTCTTAAATACATGTATATGTTTTAAATAAATTAATAAACAAGAGTTTACACTTGTAACCATATTAAATTGGTCTAGAGACATTTGTAAACATAATGTGACGACTGCCCATGACCCCTGCACCGAATCTAGAGAAAGTGCGCTGTAAAGTGTGCCAGGCGACCATGGACGATTGTCAAGGTAAGATTTAAAATGAAAGAATCTATCGTATTACTCACAGCGCATGGACAAAATACAATAGAACATATGTATAGTGAAGCTTTACAGAACAAAATGACATCATATAAAACTCCATAATAGTTGAATACAAGCATCCGCATAGTCAATACATCCAGCCTCACTACATATCTCTCAGAGAATACAAAACAGCGGAATATCCAGTACATATAATAAGAAGATAATATGCAATCCTCCAGCTCGTCTTCGATATCAGCATCGTGAGAAGAGAACAGCACCTGTCACCTGCTACCTAGTCTGCCCGTCCCAAAATGGACGAACAGCCCAAGGCAATAAGAATTAAAAACATAAAGCCTTGAGTCAGACAACAGTCTTAGTGAGCAGTAAATTAACTAACAACATACCAAAAGAGCATAAAGGAAAAGGAATAGGAATACAACCCTCCCACTCCAACCTCATTCTACAGTGATAGCCCCCAGACACACACTAGGTAGAAGCAAACATAGCAGAGCATACAATTTAAAGTAAAACTACTATCACTCGAGTCAAGGGCGATGTTTTCCAAGTACCAAGGCCTAAATCAGATAAGCACCCAGAAAATACCGCTCTTGAGTCCGAATGACGATACAACCAAACATCCATGACTCTGGCTATCACTGTTATCATTGCTTCGATATCACCGTTAATTGAATGACCGGCACATTCTTTCAGCCGTCCGTCAAGGGCTAATGGAAACCCCGGTTCTAGACATAACTCCCGCACGTCGTCGCAGCCCGTGCCTAGGACTATCGAATCTGCCCAGAGTACTCGACCATCAACAGTTGGCCGTTGGGACTATCGAATCTGCCCAAACGTACTCTTGCTTAGAGCGTGCTAGAACCTTCAACAACGATGCTATCCAAGCCTCCTAGTCATCCTCCTCGACGACTATTCTCATATCCATTCATTATCTTCAACTCGAATCATATCACCGAGTTATCAACATGCTTGGAATGATCCCGTCTGGATTAGACCAAGTCTTCATCATATGATGCCTCGCTTCATTACATCCTTGCAAAGCTTCATCTCAACTTCACATCATCAAATCTATGCATAAGAGCTTCATCATCCCGCTACATATGCCACGAGCAGCTTTTCCAATTCAAGAGCCTTTCCCTTAGCTTTTGAATCACCTTCGATCTAAATCTAGTCATCAATCATCTAGTTCATAACAATCAATCAAATCAATCATCAATCCAAACAATCAAGCATTCAAATATGATCTAAGTAGACAATTATAACAATAATGGCATTTTCGTAATTAAAGAGTTGAAAGTCCAATAAGCATGAAAACATGGATTATATCTCTACAAACTTGATGAATGAACTTGCATAGGTTAACATATGATAAAATGGATGTAACATCATCATGAACAATGGATCTATATGGATCTACACATAGGACGAAGAAAATGCATGGAAATCACTATTTTAACACCAAATCGAGCCAACAATCCGATATACTCCTTTGGATCCGTGTGAGAGATAATCACCACTCACCAAATCACCTAAACAACCACAAATCTACACACTTCAGATCTGGACAGCGAAGGATCAAGCTTGATCTATCACGAATCCGCTTCAAATGATGAAATCTCTCTTGAAAAGATGAAGATCTTCAACTTTAGCTCTTGAATCTTCAATCTTGATCTTCGATTTGGATGGATGGAAGCACTAGATTAGAGTGGAGAAAAGAAGTGAAGAAGTGTAGAAGTCGAGCTCTCAAAATGGCAGCACTTCGTCGCTTCAAAATCCGGATCCCAAAAAGTGAGAACAACCCCTCCTATTTATAGCTGAAAACTGCCCTAAGTCGTAACTCGTCTATCTCCTAAGTCGTTTCCGACTCATCAGAACACCACGACTCAACAGCCCCCTACGACTTAACCAAGCCACGAGTCAACACACGCTCCTACGACTTAACCTCACCAGCCTACGACTAAATGCACACACGCCTTACCGGTTAAACGACTCATAAATCCTAAGTCGTCTACGACTTATAGCATGTGCCTACGACTCAACAAAACCAAGATCCCTTACGACTTAACAGTTAACTTGGCTACAACTTATCACAAAGGCTACGACTCATCCACTTGCACGAGTTATCACCTACGCGCGACTCATCAGAAGGTACGACTCATCAGGGTACGACTCATCAGGGTACGACTCATCAGGGTACGACTCATCAGGGTACGACTCATCAGGGTACGACTCATCAGGGTACGACTCATCAGGGTACGACTCATCAGGGTACGACTCATCAGGGTACGACTCATCACCTTAACTCAGCCAGTCCTTAAGTCGACCACTACCTTAACTCGTCAGCCGACTTAACACTTAACTCAAAACCTTAAGTCGTCTACAATAACATAAGTCGGTCACTTCCTTAGGTTGTTATCCCTTAACTCGGCAACGACTTACAACCTACGACTTAACACTTGCCGAGTAAACTTCAACCTACTAACCTAGCCCAACTACGACTTATCTCCTTAGGTCGTCGCCGACTCACCCCTTGAGTCCTTAACTCGCCCAGAACTCCTATCTCCTAAGTCGTATACGACTCACGACTCATGCTAAGTCGTGAACGACTTAGGACTTGGCAAAATTTGCCTAAAATCTGAAATGGCCCAAAACGCTAAAACTCCAGACTTGACGAACTTTTCGATCCGTGAAAATACGGGTCGTTACATTCTCTCCCCCTTAGGAATTTCGCCCCCGAAATTCCAAACAAACAAAGCAATCATAAACTATTCTGCACGCCTACCATCCATAGCAATCAACAAACCATGCATCCAATTCTAGCTTAGCATGCAGAATTCTAAAACTAGAACAAGTTACAATTTCGTTAGATGACACGACACCTTAGGGTCATACCTCGAAGAGTTCAGGATGAGCTGCTTTCATCCTCTCTTCCACTTCCCACGTACAGTCGTTACCATCATCACTCCATTGTATCTTGAGTAACTTAACTACCTTCCTCCTAAGTTGTTTCGTGTCGGTTTCAACAACACGAAGCGGCTTACGAGGTCTTCTATCAACTGGATCAACTTCGAAATCTTCACAGCTATCAGCAGAAACCACGGTATTCGAGTCGTGCACATACTTCCGTAGATATGATACATGAAAAACATTGTGCACACTCGACATCTTCTCTGGTAACTCCAATCTGTAAGCGAGCTTTCCAATTCGCTCGATGATCGGGAATGGTCCAACAAATCTTGGAGTCAATTTTCCTTTCTTCCCGAACCGAATAACATTCTTCAGAGGAGAAATCTTCACAAAAACCATATCACCAACGTCGTATTCCAAATCCTTTCGACGCTTATCAGCATAACTTTTCTGACGGTCTTGGGCTGCCTTCATTCGTTGCCGAATGATCTCTATACAATCTGAAGTCTGTCGAATCATCTCTGGCCCAAGCATCAGCTTTTCTCCAGTTTCCAACCAACATGTCGGAGAGTTACACGGTCTTCCATACAATGCCTCATACGGTGCCATACCAATGCTTGACTGGTAACTGTTGTTGTATGAAAACTCCACCAAATGAAGGTGATCTTCCCATGATCCTCCGAAATCCAAAACACATGCTCTGAGGAGATCTTCCAAAACTCGGTTGACTCTCTCGGTCTGACCATCTGTTTGGGGATGATAAGCTGTACTCAAACACAACTCGGTTCCCAAGACTTCCTGGAAGCTCTTCCAAAATCCACTAGTGAACAATGGGTCTCGATCGCTCACTATACTCTTCGGAATACCATGGAATCGAACTATCCACTTAACATACAACTCAGCCAACTTTGATGCAGTCCTAGTCGATCGAACAGGAATGAATCGTGCACTCTTAGTCAGACGATCCACAATGACCCAGATCCCTTCATTTCCCGTTCTGGTTCTAGGCAATCCATCGATAAAATCCATCGACACTTGTTCCCACTTCCATGTAGGAACTTCTAATGGCTGAAGCAATCCGCTTGGCTTCTTCTGTTCGGCTTTTACCAACTGGCAATTCATACACTTGGAAATAAAATCTCCAACATCCTTCTTCATACCTTCCCAGTAGTAGGTTCTCTTCATGTCCCGATACATCTTATTTCCACCTGGATGAATTGTCAACTTCGAGTGATGACTTTCCTTCAGAACCTCACTCCTCAATTCATCTATATCGGGAACAACTAGTCGTCCTTGCTTCCGAAGCCAACCCTCTCGATCGACCTCGAATCCTTTATCCTTTTCTGGATCCAATCCAGATTCCAATTCACGGATAATCTTGACAATCTTATCATCTCGCTTTTGGCCCTCGCCAATCCTTTCCACAAGAGTGGGTCTTATCGATAAGTTTGCTAACATCTCAGGTTCCAATTCGCATCTAGGCCTGAAGTCAAATCCAGCTAAATACTCGAGGCTCTTCCATTCTGAAAACATGGCTCCCAATCCTGCATGTCTTCGACTTAACGCATCCGCCACAGCGTTACCTTTTCCCGGAGTATAAGCTATACCAAAATCATATGATGCCAAAAACTCTAGCCAACGTTGCTGCCGAAGATTCAAATCCTTCTGGGAGAAAAGATACTTCAACGACTTATGATCCGTAAACAACTCGAATCGAACTCCCAACAGATAATGTCTCCACATCTTCAGAGCAAATACAATCGCCGCTAACTCCAAATCATGAGTTGGGTAATTCCTTTCATGCGGCTTCAGTTGTCGACTGGCATACGCAACAACTTTATCCTTCTGCATCAGAACTGCTCCAAGTCCCGTACCACATGCGTCGGTGTAAACCACCATCTCATCATTTCCACTTGGAATAGTCAAAACAGGAGCACTCGTCAATCTCTCTTTCAGGATTCCGAAGGCTTGCTCACACTTAGCATTCCAACTGAACACTTGGTTCTTCTTCGTCAATCCTGTTAACGGTGCAGCTATCTTGGAGAAGTCTTTGATAAACCGTCGATAATATCCCGCTAATCCAAGAAAACTTCTCACATCGGATGCATTCTTAGGTCTAACCCAATCCTGGATTGCTGCCACCTTAGCGGGATCAACCGCTATTCCACTTCCAGAAATCACATGGCCTAAGAACCTCACTTCACTCTTCCAGAAGTGACACTTCGAAAACTTAGCCTTCAGCTGATGTTTCCGTAAGATCTCCAAAACAATACACAAGTGCGTCTTGTGCTCTTCTTCCGTTCTGGAATAAATCAGAATATCATCCACGAACACAAGTACTTGTTCAACTGATCTCTGAACACTCTATTCATAAGATCCACAAAATATGCTGGCGCGTTAGTCAATCCAAACGGCATTACCAGCCACTCAAAGAAACCGGATGGTGTCCTAAAAGCAGTCTTCGGCACACTATCCTTAGCCACTCTCAACTGGTGAAATCCCGTTGCCAAATCCATCTGCGAAAACACCTTGGCTTCGTGAAGCTGATCAAACAAGTCATCTATTCTCGGTAATGGATACTTGTTCTTCTTAGTCACCTTATTCAGCTCACGATAATCGACGCACAATCTCAACGACCCATCTGCCTTGGTTGCAAACACAACTGGTGCACCCCACTCGGACACACTACGCCGAATGAATCCTTTCTGTAAAAGGTCATCAACTTGCACCCTCAACTCCTGCTGTTCCCTAGGCGCCATCCGCCTAAGAGGCATCACAACAGGTCTGGCTCCTTCAACTAGATCTATCCGAAACTCGATCTCTCTATGCGGCGGCAACCCTTTGACTTCGTCAAAGACATCCTCGAATCCATTAGCGATCGGCACTGATGACAGTCCATCCCGTGGAACAACTAGCGAGTACATGAAGCTCATGAAGACGCCTTCTTCATGCTTACATCGTATCACAATCTTTCGCCCCTCCACATTCTCGACTGTCACTTCCAACCTTTCGCAATCAACCTTAGCCGCATACTTCCTAAGCCAGTCCATACCCAAGATAATTCCGAACCCCGCAAAGTTCAGAACAAAGCAATCACAAACAAAAGAGCAACCATGACTCGACACAACTAGACCACGGCATAACATACACAAACAAGACGAACCCCCAACTGGATTAGTCACAACCAATGGCCTATCAACAATATCCGGTTCCAAACCTAACCGGCCTACTAGTTCATTACAAACAAACGAATGCGACGCTCCAGTATCAAACAGAACTCTAACTGGAACACCACATAGGAAAAGAGTACCTTGAACAACCACACTCTTTCCCTTCTCTTCAGCAGTAGGAGCTTTCGAAGACGACGGAACAGCCCCCAAAGCATAAGCTTGCACCATCTGCCTGTCCTTCCTCAGTTCTGGACAATTCTTCCTGAAATGCCCCGGCTTGTCACAATTGTGACACTTCATCGGCACCTTAGGATTCTTACAATCCTTAGAGAAATGGCCCTTCTGCTGACAATTGTAGCAAGTCACCTCGCCTTTCGGCTTCTTCTGGCCATCCTTACCCTTCTGCTGCTGCTGCTTCCTCTTCTGGTTTCCACCCTGCTGTGGTTTAGATTCTCCCTTGGTAGCAGCAACAACAGGTCCTTCCTTAGGAAACAGACTCTCATGCCTAAGAGCCTTCTCCACAAGCTTCTCAAATGAATCGTCCAAATGATCCACCAACTGTCTCCCAAGATAACTATCCAAACCGGTCACAAACTTCTCATTCTTCTGATAAGCAGATTCAATATATGACCGGGCATACTTGGACAAGGCTTCGAACTCAGAAACATACTCAAGAACAGATCTTCCACCCTGCTTGAGTTCTACAAACTTCTTGAACAGAACAGACTTCTGAGCTGTAGAAATGAACTTAGCTTCAAATCTAGCTTGGAATTGCTCCCAAGTGATCTCTTCCTCCGCAGTAGTGATGGTAATAGAGTTCCACCAATCAGAGGCTCTCCCTTGAAGCTGTCTCGATGCCAACTTCCTCTTAGTTGCATCATCAATTCCCAAATCACCAAAGATCCTTCTACAAGCATCGATCCACCTCTGGACTTCAATGGTAGATTCTGTTCCCAAGAAAACCTTCCCTCCAAGAGCAGTATAATCCTTGCACAACTTAGCAAAATCCACTGGTTTCGGAGTTTGGACTTGAACTCCAACATCAACTGCTGCCCCCGGAACTGGTATCCTTCTCATGATCGAAGTCATCATAGCTTCGAACATGGCTGCATAATCGGCAGTCTCTTCAGTAGCATGGCCTTCCCTAGCAGCTGGTCTCCCTCTTCGACTCATTCTCAATATCTATAAAAAGGAATGATTAGAACATCTAGAGAAACAACTGCATAAAGGACTAACTTACTGCTAAGCTACTATATTATATATAGTAATCATCCATCAAAATACAATTACGTCTCTCATACGTAGTTACGACAGCGAGCGTTGGGTAAAATCGATTAACCAATGCTCTGATACCAAATGTGACGACCGCCCATGACCCCTGCACCGAATCTAGAGAAAGTGCGCTGTAAAGTGTGCCAGGCGACCATGGACGATTGTCAAGGTAAGATTTAAAATGAAAGAATCTATCGTATTACTCACAGCGCATGGACAAAATACAATAGAACATATGTATAGTGAAGCTTTACAGAACAAAATGACATCATATAAAACTCCATAATAGTTGAATACAAGCATCCGCATAGTCAATACATCCAGCCTCACTACATATCTCTCAGAGAATACAAAACAGCGGAATATCCAGTACATATAATAAGAAGATAATATGCAATCCTCCAGCTCGTCTTCGATATCAGCATCGTGAGAAGAGAACAGCACCTGTCACCTGCTACCTAGTCTGCCCGTCCCAAAATGGACGAACAGCCCAAGGCAATAAGAATTAAAAACATAAAGCCTTGAGTCAGACAACAGTCTTAGTGAGCAGTAAATTAACTAACAACATACCAAAAGAGCATAAAGGAAAAGGAATAGGAATACAACCCTCCCACTCCAACCTCATTCTACAGTGATAGCCCCCAGACACACACTAGGTAGAAGCAAACATAGCAGAGCATACAATTTAAAGTAAAACTACTATCACTCGAGTCAAGGGCGATGTTTTCCAAGTACCAAGGCCTAAATCAGATAAGCACCCAGAAAATACCGCTCTTGAGTCCGAATGACGATACAACCAAACATCCATGACTCTGGCTATCACTGTTATCATTGCTTCGATATCACCGTTAATTGAATGACCGGCACATTCTTTCAGCCGTCCGTCAAGGGCTAATGGAAACCCCGGTTCTAGACATAACTCCCGCACGTCGTCGCAGCCCGTGCCTAGGACTATCGAATCTGCCCAGAGTACTCGACCATCAACAGTTGGCCGTTGGGACTATCGAATCTGCCCAAACGTACTCTTGCTTAGAGCGTGCTAGAACCTTCAACAACGATGCTATCCAAGCCTCCTAGTCATCCTCCTCGACGACTATTCTCATATCCATTCATTATCTTCAACTCGAATCATATCACCGAGTTATCAACATGCTTGGAATGATCCCGTCTGGATTAGACCAAGTCTTCATCATATTATGCCTCGCTTCATTACATCCTTGCAAAGCTTCATCTCAACTTCACATCATCAAATCTATGCATAAGAGCTTCATCATCCCGCTACATATGCCACGAGCAGCTTTTCCAATTCAAGAGCCTTTCCCTTAGCTTTTGAATCACCTTCGATCTAAATCTAGTCATCAATCATCTAGTTCATAACAATCAATCAAATCAATCATCAATCCAAACAATCAAGCATTCAAATATGATCTAAGTAGACAATTATAACAATAATGGCATTTTCGTAATTAAAGAGTTGAAAGTCCAATAAGCATGAAAACATGGATTATATCTCTACAAACTTGATGAATGAACTTGCATAGGTTAACATATGATAAAATGGATGTAACATCATCATGAACAATGGATCTATATGGATCTACACATAGGACGAAGAAAATGCATGGAAATCACTATTTTAACACCAAATCGAGCCAACAATCCGATATACTCCTTTGGATCCGTGTGAGAGATAATCACCACTCACCAAATCACCTAAACAACCACAAATCTACACACTTCAGATCTGGACAGCGAAGGATCAAGCTTGATCTATCACGAATCCGCTTCAAATGATGAAATCTCTCTTGAAAAGATGAAGATCTTCAACTTTAGCTCTTGAATCTTCAATCTTGATCTTCGATTTGGATGGATGGAAGCACTAGATTAGAGTGGAGAAAAGAAGTGAAGAAGTGTAGAAGTCGAGCTCTCAAAATGGCAGCACTTCGTCGCTTCAAAATCCGGATCCCAAAAAGTGAGAACAACCCCTCCTATTTATAGCTGAAAACTGCCCTAAGTCGTAACTCGTCTATCTCCTAAGTCGTTTCCGACTCATCAGAACACCACGACTCAACAGCCCCCTACGACTTAACCAAGCCACGAGTCAACACACGCTCCTACGACTTAACCTCACCAGCCTACGACTAAATGCACACACGCCTTACCGGTTAAACGACTCATAAATCCTAAGTCGTCTACGACTTATAGCATGTGCCTACGACTCAACAAAACCAAGATCCCTTACGACTTAACAGTTAACTTGGCTACAACTTATCACAAAGGCTACGACTCATCCACTTGCACGAGTTATCACCTACGCGCGACTCATCAGAAGGTACGACTCATCAGGGTACGACTCATCAGGGTACGACTCATCAGGGTACGACTCATCAGGGTACGACTCATCAGGGTACGACTCATCAGGGTACGACTCATCAGGGTACGACTCATCAGGGTACGACTCATCAGGGTACGACTCATCACTTTAACTCAGCCAGTCCTTAAGTCGACCACTACCTTAACTCGTCAGCCGACTTAACACTTAACTCAAAACCTTAAGTCGTCTACAATAACATAAGTCGGTCACTTCCTTAGGTTGTTATCCCTTAACTCGGCAACGACTTACAACCTACGACTTAACACTTGCCGAGTAAACTTCAACCTACTAACCTAGCCCAACTACGACTTATCTCCTTAGGTCGTCGCCGACTCACCCCTTGAGTCCTTAACTCGCCCAGAACTCCTATCTCCTAAGTCGTATACGACTCACGACTCATGCTAAGTCGTGAACGACTTAGGACTTGGCAAAATTTGCCTAAAATCTGAAATGGCCCAAAACGCTAAAACTCCAGACTTGACGAACTTTTCGATCCGTGAAAATACGGGTCGTTACACATAAAAGCTTATGTGTAAGCAAATTAATACTATAGGGGACAAGTGGCTTAAATTTATTTTTTTGAAAATTAAGTCATAAATAAATAAAAATAAAAAGAAGAAATTTGTTTTCACTTTTCAGCTGAATTCATCTTTCTTCAATTTTCTCTACTAAAAATATACAATACAATTCGAATCTTAAATCAAAAGAAGAAAAAGTCTGGAATCAAAATGCTAAGAGAAAGATAAAAATCTGGAAATTCAAATGCAAAGCAAAAGGGGATCAAAGGCAAATTCAGTAGCAGTTCCAAATAAATCAACAAACAACTAAATGCAAGAATCAAATTGCAAATTTATAATTCTACAAAGCAAAAAAAGAAATCAAATCCAAAAATCTGGAAAAGCCTGGAAACCAAAACTGTTCTCTGTCTCTGTTCTCTGCATAAACTGGTGAGTAAACTTTATACTCTAAAAACAGTTTTAATTAATACGTGTTTGAATGATAGTGCATGCAATGTATTTTCTATGATGATGAAGATTAATATATGAATTCTGGCATATATGTATGTTGTAAACAGGGAGTGTATGAGTATTACAAACCTGTATATTTCATCTCTGTTTTTTTTAGTTGAATTTGTATGAAATTCAAAATCTCCCAAACAATTCAATATTAGATGTTGATATACAAACGAAATCTGTTTGTTAACATGTACTTAAGAAATTAAAAATAGTTTCTATAAAATTTAAATTTATAAATAATTTTTAAATTTGATATTACAGTAAACATCTGATATATGTCAAAAATGAATCATCTTGTTTTTACAATTGGATTTCATGAATGTATCAAGGACCCAAAATCATGATTTTTAAGATGTATATCATAATTTTTAATTGAGGGATTCTTGTGAATATGGGTTTTATTCGAAAATGGGAATTTTGTGAATTACTAATTATCCACGCTATAATATGATTCGAAATCTCGATCGAAGCTTGATTGTGGATTATAGATTAAGGGAAAAATGTATAAGAATTTTTCTGATGAATAGATTTTTCGAATTGGATCGAAGTAGGGTTTTAGGCTGATTTTAAATGGGTTGAACTGTTGAGGAATTTGCGACGTGGGTGATGATGCGGAGGCGACCGCGAGTGGTTCTGGAGTTAGAGGGGAGTAAGGCGGAGCTGTGGTAATGCCGGTGGGTCTCCTCGAGGTGTATGTTGGCATGGAGGATGGGTTTCTGGTGATGCTTCGTTCCAGTAATGGGTTCGATATAGTCGAAGTTGAATCTCGATCGAATGGAGAAGTTTGGGGTGGTCGATAGTGTTGCCGTGACCAAAGGTGACTTGCCGGAGGACTGATTAGAGTTCATCGACGTTCAGACGTGGCGTGCACGTGCACGAGTTTGTTCGTGTGCATCTGGAGTTTTGAATTGGGGAAGAAGGTTTCTGGCTCGGGTTTGTCTCGGGGGTTCTGATGTTTTACTCAAAGCGAGTGGTAACGTGGTTTGGTCTCGAGGGCTACTTCGAGTTTTTAAGTATTTTACTCGGGTGTGGTTTTGAAGCAGACTTTGGTATTTTAAAAGAAATGTTTAAAAACAAAAGAAATTGTTTTGAAATGTTTCGAAGTTCTTGATTCAAGTAAACAAGTCTTGTTTATAAAATTAATTCGTTTTAAGTTAATGTTTAAACAAAGTTCTTGTATTTTTGAAATGTAAAAGTTTTTAAAATAAAATAAGTGAATTTTAATAATAAGTTTTGTATTAAATTTTATTTGATAACTTTGGAAAAAGTTTAAATATTTAAAGGTTTAATTTAAATGTGTTGATTATTTATTGATTGCTAAATCTTATATTTTAATTTAAGTAAGGTTTAATGGTTAAGATTTAGTAATCGATTAAAAATAAGAATTTTCTTAAGTATTTAGAATGTTGATTTAATTAAAGATAGTTAAATTAAAAAGGAATTTAGATAATTAAATTATTTTAATTATCAAGTGTTATTAGTAAATAATTGATTTAATTAAGATAATAGTCTCTTAATTAAGAACCTTTAATATGGTAAGTTAAGAATCATTTAATTAAAATAATTAAGTTAAATTAATTTGTGATTAATTAAGAAAATCATTTATAAATTAATTTAGTAATTACTTGATGAAGTAATTAAGAAATAATTACTGGATGTAATTTAGTAAAGATAAAATATTTAATAAAGTAATTAGAGGATAATTATTTTATGAAAGTAATTAAATAAGAAGTGATTAAGGCTAATTACCTAGTATTATTAATTAAATAATTTATTTAATTAAAGGATTAAGGATAATTAATAAGGTAATTAATTATTTGTTAAGGTAATTAATTAAAAGTAATTAATTAAGGAAGATAATTAATTAGAGTTAATTACTGGTTAAGTTTAATCAAAGGTGATTAATAAATTATGGTTTAATTAAAGGTTAATTATTTAATGTAATTAATAAATAATTAAAGGTATAATTAGGGATCATTAGTTTATAATTAATGATGTGATTAAGAGTTGATTAATTAAGATTAATTAATCAAATGACAACTAATTAATTGTAATTAATTAAGGATTAAAGTAATTTATTTTAATTAATTAATTAATTAAGTAATTAAAGGTTAATTACTGTATTTGATTAAGGATAATTAATTTGTGAAATTAATTAAAGATAATTACTTAAAGGTAATTAAAGTATAATTAATCAAGGTGATTAATTAAAGTGGATAATTAGAGAAAGATTAATTAATTTATTTGTATTTAATTAATGATTATATAAGTAAGATTTATAATGAAGTAATTAATTTAATTTACTTTAAATTAATTAAGGGATGAAGAAATTAATTTAATTCACTTTAAATTAATTAAAGATAGAGATAGTTAATTTAATTCATTTTAAATTAATTATGTTGTGATTAAGTAAATCATTGCTTATATAAGAATGGATGACATTGATTGTCCTGAATGGATGTAATCTCAGAAATGAGATAAGTAATGTTGTATGGTATGAATGCTTGGTTGTATTATGATGGTAATATAGATTAACTATTGTGATGTTGATATGGATTACATATTGGTTATGAATCATCTGTTTAATTGGTAATGTGATTATCAATTGTGAATTATGAATTATCTATCTGTATGAATATAGATAAGTTAAAATTGTTTAAACCTTTAAACAACTTGGCCTTAAAAGATACGTTTTGGATTTCGATGAGACCGGGATCGGGTTTCCGTATACCGGTATTCCAGGTCTGGAGACCCGAATACCACATCGATCCAAATTAACGATAGGTCGTGAATCTCAAGTGAAGATGAAGATTCAGAGTGCAAGGATTATTGTCGTTAACTCTGAGGGTGATTCCAAAACGAGTGTAACGAGATAATGCCTTCGGTTTCGTTCGAACCCGGAACGAACTTGTATGGATTGAATGCTTTCAGCACATCGTCAGGTGGACGATGAGCATTCTAAGTGATGTGTTCTGATTAAAGGTAATCGTAACCTCAAGCCTCATCAACCGGGAATGGCTAAAACAGGGGAGGTGCAGCAAGGTTTCGTGGGTAGCACCCACTGAGAGCAAGATAGATCCCTGTCTAGAGGTCCCTTTTCTTTTATTCGGCTTAGTGTGTGGTTGGTCGCGCCAACTACGGGATTGTCTTGTTCGGAATTATCCAGTAAGGGATGGTTCCGGCTTTGTGTTGCAGGGGAGCGGGCGTACTCCTCGGTACGGTGATCTAGGCCACGTACTGTGACGGGCGGTACCCCAGTAGCCCTGCCATTGTATGGAATCCAAACTCCAATAAGTGCCGTACGTATTAGTTGTGCCCAACTATGTTGGAATGTGAGATGTAAGCATTTCAGCTATTTCTGTATTTTACTTGAAAACCCTAGACCCTATTATAATATAACTGGATTTCCTATCAAATGTTTGGTTAGCGTAAGGTAAAAACTTTTCCATGTTTATGTGTGGGAAGTCTTACGTGATACCTTTGTTTTCAAAAGGTTTTGAAGTTAAACAGTTTTAACCCGTTTACTCACACCAGACCCATGTCTGACCCAAGTGTTTATTTTCTGTTTTATTAAACTCTTGGGTACTCAATTTTTACGAGTAGCCAAGGGATTCAGGATAATCTTGACAAATTCTGGAGGAGCTGTGAAGCAGGAGGCTTCAGCGAGTAGATATATAGAGTTTCCGCTGTGTTTGTATTAGTCTGTATTGTACTGGTGTACTTGTGTTGTATAATAGACAGAAGTTTATAACTGTCTATTCTGTGATGTATAAATTGTGTACTCTGCTGTATATGATACTATGTAATATCTTATGTGATATAATATATTTCTCGTTCCGCTGTGAGATTTCTGATGTGTTGTTGTTCTTTCTTCTTTTCTTTTCTTCTTCTATCCCTTTCTTTCTTAATTCATGATACGTCTTTCTAGTGGTAGAAAGCCGGGTCGTGACAGTTGGTATCAGAGCAGTAGGTTGAGTGAATACCTAGGTTCTGAAGTGGTGTCTATCTTGAGAGCGCGTAATTGTTAGTTATATAAAAATGGTTTTATATTGTGTTAATTGATCGGTTGAGTGGTATATGGATTCTGGTCAATACGAGTAGCTAACGTTATTGATAGGGATCTCTAAACACTTGAACCAGGCCAACGGACACAATATTGTTTTAAAGAGGTAAATGAAATAATTTTACCCAGAAATAATTTCTATATAAAAAGTATCATTTTAAATATATATATATATATATATATATATATTTCTACCTATTTGTTGGGTTACCTATTCGGGTTTTCCAATATAAGTTATAAAGGTAGATAAGGTGGTAGTGTGAGTAACACGACTACCAATAGTTAGAATTTGAGTGTTGAGGTTGGAAGTATATCTGACGAGACTGTAGACCTAATACTGTCTCGAGTGAACTTTGTTGTGGTGTAAGATTTTGCCGATCTCTGAAGGAAACCAGTTATGGTTCGGAGTTTATCTTTGAAGTTAAATGAATAGAGTTAGATCTATTGGATGAGCTGAAGCGAGTGATGGTATCTTGGCGACCTCAGGAAGTAGTAGTTGTGTAATGAGACGCGGTGGCTATGGACGTTTCTGAAGATGTTTCTTCTGGAACAAGTTTGAAGAAGTGAGTCTGTTCCGGTGTTGTGGCTGAGTCCAGTAGGGTGTTTCTGTTTGCTTTGAGGTCCGAGTTTTTTTTGAGGAGTTTCGGATAAGAAGTCTTTGGCGTCTGTGTCAGCAGTGCAATTCGGAGTATTCTGTTGGCAGAAAGTTTCTAGCTGAGCAGTTTTTCTGAAGGTAAAGTTCAGAAGCAGCAGAGTGAACCCATTTCTTAGATGGATTGGTTAGTCAAATATAAGCTGTTCTGCTTAGTGAACAGAGAACAGTTATCTTTGGAAATTAGGCCGGGCTGATCGCAAAAGAGACTTGCGATTGTTTGAGTATTCTCTTGGGATTATTAGAAATTGAGATTCCGTATCAACTTGATTCATGGAGTTACCGGTGGTTCAGCTTAGTAGAAGGATGTCTCCTAGAGAATAATTTGGTGAAGCAGCTCAGGATTCTTTGGAGAGGGATTAACCACACCTAATTTTCTGGTGAGGATTCTGTTAAGGTGTTTTTGACCAAGTAGAATGGTTCACTAAGATTTTATAGATATGGTGAACTGTGGATGATCAAGTTTGTGCTCGAGTTTCTCCAATGGCATTCTCATCTGTTTTAGATCAGAGTTGTGCAGCAAAAGCAAGATAGCAGCTATTCTAGAATAGGAGCAACCGGGAGTTGTAATTTTATTGGAGTAGAGGATTTCTATAGAAAATTCAAGTGTACCTCTAAATATGAAGAATTTTTCAGGATTTGGAGGTAAGTTTGACAAATGCAACTGTTTGGCTATTCCAGAAAGGAGAAGTAGTTCGTAGTGCTCTAATGATTGTGGAGTAGAGTTGTATTCTGGATTTTGGTGTATTTTTGGGAAACCATTTTGTTGAATAGGATCAAAAAAAAAATTGGTTTGATGTTGGTCTGGTCTGTTTCAAGAGGCATCAGCAAGAGTTAAGCTGATCAGGAAGGATGAAGTGACTCGGGATCGTCAGGAAAGTTATGCAGTTAAGAATTGATGGAATTTGGAATTTGAAGTTGAAATTTGGATATTATTTAAGATTCTCCGATCAAAGGAGATATAAGGTGTGGAAAAACTAAAAAGCTAGTTTCGAAAGTATTTTGAGTTTTTCTGTGTTCTCTGGAAATTAGATTTTGGATCCCCAGGATTGAGTTGCCAGTTCGGAAAACTGGAATTCATTGTATTTCACATATCTCTGAGGAATATGTGTATGATTCATCGAGTGATGAAATCAGCAGTTCAGAAGGATTTGGTAGTTGGGATGGTTTTGAGTTTAGTCTGATATTTTGTTCAGATTTGTGATCTAGATGGGAAGGAGTTCTAGATTTTTGTAGATAGTTAGTTAAGATCCTATAGAACGAGTATTCCGGTATATATGTATACTTGGGGAAAACTCGAGGAAATTCTATCCAGAATTTTGTCTGGATAATTAAATTTGTTTGATTAAATTGGTTGCTATGGTTGTTAGAATATGATTGATATGTATGGTTGCTGTTTGAAATTAAAATTTTGCTGGATTATTAAATTATCTTTGCTTTTAAATTTCGGGGACGAAATTATTTTAAGGGGGAAGGAATGTGATATCCCGGAAACTTGGCAATATCAATTTAATAATCTTTATTAATAATTAAATTGATTTGTTGATTTATTTTATAAATTGACAAGTTTATTCATTTTAAAGGTTAATAAGATTTTAAATTGGCAAGTTTATTTCTTTTGAAAACTAATAACATTTTAATATTGAAAATATTTATTAATATATTTTCTAACAATTTTAAATTGGGAAGATTTATCTTTCTAAAACTTATATAAATGTTTTATATTTATAATGTATATATATATATTGGTATATATATTATAAATGGGGAGTCTTTTAATTTAATAAAACTATGTTTTCAAATTTTAATATATATGTATATATATATTGTTATTTGAAGTTATGTATTAAATTTCAATATGAGTAATTATAAAAGCTAATGTTAAAAATATTTTCCATTTAGAATATATATATATATATATATATATATTTGTATATATTGAAATGGAAAAGTATTGGATTTAAATTTAATTATGATGTTTTCAAACCTTAATAATATATATATATATATATAATTTGTAATTTGAAAGGTTAATTTGATTTAATACTTTTGAAAATGATATTTAAGATTTAAATCAAGGATTCATTGTTTAATAGTCTTTTATCATAAGATAAATTGTTTTGTGAAAGTATATATATAAAGTAAAACAAAAATACTCAAGCATATGATACATTTAATATGATCAAAACATAAGTAATTTATAATTGTTTACATAAATTCACATTTGTATATATATGTAAAAATCTAAAAGCTTATTTATATAAATACATTTTATCTATGCAAACATTTCTTAAATACATGTATATGTTTTAAATAAATTAATAAACAAGAGTTTACACTTGTAACCATATTAAATTGGTCTAGAGACATTTGTAAACATAAAAGCTTATGTGTAAGCAAATTAATACTATAGGGGACAAGTGGCTTAAATTTATTTTTTTGAAAATTAAGTCATAAATAAATAAAAATAAAAAGAAGAAATTTGTTTTCACTTTTCAGCTGAATTCATCTTTCTTCAATTTTCTCTACTAAAAATATACAATACAATTCGAATCTTAAATCAAAAGAAGAAAAAGTCTGGAATCAAAATGCTAAGAGAAAGATAAAAATCTGGAAATTCAAATGCAAAGCAAAAGGGGATCAAAGGCAAATTCAGTAGCAGTTCCAAATAAATCAACAAACAACTAAATGCAAGAATCAAATTGCAAATTTATAATTCTACAAAGCAAAAAAAGAAATCAAATCCAAAAATCTGGAAAAGCCTGGAAACCAAAACTGTTCTCTGTCTCTGTTCTCTGCATAAACTGGTGAGTAAACTTTATACTCTAAAAACAGTTTTAATTAATACGTGTTTGAATGATAGTGCATGCAATGTATTTTCTATGATGATGAAGATTAATATATGAATTCTGGCATATATGTATGTTGTAAACAGGGAGTGTATGAGTATTACAAACCTGTATATTTCATCTCTGTTTTTTTTAGTTGAATTTGTATGAAATTCAAAATCTCCCAAACAATTCAATATTAGATGTTGATATACAAACGAAATCTGTTTGTTAACATGTACTTAAGAAATTAAAAATAGTTTCTATAAAATTTAAATTTATAAATAATTTTTAAATTTGATATTACAGTAAACATCTGATATATGTCAAAAATGAATCATCTTGTTTTTACAATTGGATTTCATGAATGTATCAAGGACCCAAAATCATGATTTTTAAGATGTATATCATAATTTTTAATTGAGGGATTCTTGTGAATATGGGTTTTATTCGAAAATGGGAATTTTGTGAATTACTAATTATCCACGCTATAATATGATTCGAAATCTCGATCGAAGCTTGATTGTGGATTATAGATTAAGGGAAAAATGTATAAGAATTTTTCTGATGAATAGATTTTTCGAATTGGATCGAAGTAGGGTTTTAGGCTGATTTTAAATGGGTTGAACTGTTGAGGAATTTGCGACATGGGTGATGATGCGGAGGCGACCGCGAGTGGTTCTGGAGTTAGAGGGGAGTAAGGCGGAGCTGTGGTAATGCCGGTGGGTCTCCTCGAGGTGTATGTTGGCATGGAGGATGGGTTTCTGGTGATGCTTCGTTCCAGTAATGGGTTCGATATAGTCGAAGTTGAATCTCGATCGAATGGAGAAGTTTGGGGTGGTCGATAGTGTTGCCATGACCAAAGGTGACTTGCCGGAGGACTGATTAGAGTTCATCGACGTTCAGACGTGGCGTGCACGTGCACGAGTTTGTTCGTGTGCATCTGGAGTTTTGAATTGGGGAAGAAGGTTTCTGGCTCGGGTTTGTCTTGGGGGTTCTGATGTTTTACTCGAAGCGAGTGGTAACGTGGTTTGGTCTCGAGGGCTACTTCGAGTTTTTAAGTATTTTACTCGGGTGTGGTTTTGAAGCAGACTTTGGTATTTTAAAAGAAATGTTTAAAAACAAAAGAAATTGTTTTGAAATGTTTCGAAGTTCTTGATTCAAGTAAACAAGTCTTGTTTATAAAATTAATTCGTTTTAAGTTAATGTTTAAACAAAGTTCTTGTATTTTTGAAATGTAAAAGTTTTTAAAATAAAATAAGTGAATTTTAATAATAAGTTTTGTATTAAATTTTATTTGATAACTTTGGAAAAAGTTTAAATATTTAAAGGTTTAATTTAAATGTGTTGATTATTTATTGATTGCTAAATCTTATATTTTAATTTAAGTAAGGTTTAATGGTTAAGATTTAGTAATCGATTAAAAATAAGAATTTTCTTAAGTATTTAGAATGTTGATTTAATTAAAGATAGTTAAATTAAAAAGGAATTTAGATAATTAAATTATTTTAATTATCAAGTGTTATTAGTAAATAATTGATTTAATTAAGATAATAGTCTCTTAATTAAGAACCTTTAATATGGTAAGTTAAGAATCATTTAATTAAAATAATTAAGTTAAATTAATTTGTGATTAATTAAGAAAATCATTTATAAATTAATTTAGTAATTACTTGATGAAGTAATTAAGAAATAATTACTGGATGTAATTTAGTAAAGATAACATATTTAATAAAGTAATTAGAGGATAATTATTTTATGAAAGTAATTAAATAAGAAGTGATTAAGGCTAATTACCTAGTATTATTAATTAAATAATTTATTTAATTAAAGGATTAAGGATAATTAATAAGGTAATTAATTATTTGTTAAGGTAATTAATTAAAAGTAATTAATTAAGGAAGATAATTAATTAGAGTTAATTACTGGTTAAGTTTAATCAAAGGTGATTAATAAATTATGGTTTAATTAAAGGTTAATTATTTAATGTAATTAATAAATAATTAAAGGTATAATTAGGGATCATTAGTTTATAATTAATGATGTGATTAAGAGTTGATTAATTAAGATTAATTAATCAAATGACAACTAATTAATTGTAATTAATTAAGGATTAATGTAATTGATTTTAATTAATTAATTAATGAAGTAATTAAAGGTTAATTACTGTATTTTATTAAGGATAATTAATTTGTGAAATTAATTAAAGATAATTACTTAAAGGTAATTAAAGTATAATTAATCAAGGTGATTAATTAAAGTGGATAATTAGAGAAAGATTAATTAATTTATTTGTATTTAATTAATGATTATATAAGTAAGATTTATAATGAAGTAATTAATTTAATTTACTTTAAATTAATTAAGGGATGAAGAAATTAATTTAATTCACTTTAAATTAATTAAAGATAGAGATAGTTAATTTAATTCATTTTAAATTATGTTGTGATTAAGTAAATCATTGCTTATATAAGAATGGATGACATTGATTGTCCTGAATGGATGTAATCTCAGAAATGAGATAAGTAATGTTGTATGGTATGAATGCTTGGTTGTATTATGATGGTAATATAGATTAACTATTGTGATGTTGATATGGATTACATATTGGTTATGAATCATCTGTTTAATTGGTAATGTGATTATCAATTGTGAATTATGAATTATCTATCTGTATGAATATAGATAAGTTAAAATTGTTTAAACCTTTAAACAACTTGGCCTTAAAAGATACGTTTTGGATTTCGATGAGACCGGGATCGGGTTTCCGTATACCGGTATTCCAGGTCTGGAGACCCGAATACCACATCGATCCAAATTAACGATAGGTCGTGAATCTCAAGTGAAGATGAAGATTCAGAGTGCAAGGATTATTGTCGTTAACTCTGAGGGTGATTCCAAAACGAGTGTAACGAGATAATGCCTTCGGTTTCGTTCGAACCCGGAACGAACTTGTATGGATTGAATGCTTTCAGCACATCGTCAGGTGGACGATGAGCATTCTAAGTGATGTGTTCTGATTAAAGGTAATCGTAACCTCAAGCCTCATCAACCGGGAATGGCTAAAACAGGGGAGGTGCAGCAAGGTTTCGTGGGTAGCACCCACTGAGAGCAAGATAGATCCCTGTCTAGAGGTCCCTTTTCTTTTATTCGGCTTAGTGTGTGGTTGGTCGCGCCAACTACGGGATTGTCTTGTTCGGAATTATCCAGTAAGGGATGGTTCCGGCTTTGTGTTGCAGGGGAGCGGGCGTACTCCTCGGTACGGTGATCTAGGCCACGTACTGTGACGGGCGGTACCCCAGTAGCCCTGCCATTGTATGGAATCCAAACTCCAATAAGTGTCGTACGTATTAGTTGTGCCCAACTATGTTGGAATGTGAGATGTAAGCATTTCAGCTATTTCTGTATTTTACTTGAAAACCCTAGACCCTATTATAATATAACTGGATTTCCTATCAAATGTTTGGTTAGCGTAAGGTAAAAACTTTTCCATGTTTATGTGTGGGAAGTCTTACGTGATACCTTTGTTTTCAAAAGGTTTTGAAGTTAAACAATTTTAACCCGTTTACTCACACCAGACCCATGTCTGACCCAAGTGTTTATTTTCTGTTTTATTAAACTCTTGGGTACTCAATTTTTACGAGTAGCCAAGGGATTCAGGATAATCTTGACAAATTCTGGAGGAGCTGTGAAGCAGGAGGCTTCAGCGAGTAGATATATAGAGTTTCCGCTGTGTTTGTATTAGTCTGTATTGTACTGGTGTACTTGTGTTGTATAATAGACAGAAGTTTATAACTGTCTATTCTGTGATGTATAAATTGTGTACTCTGATGTATATGATACTATGTAATATCTTATGTGATATAATATATTTCTCGTTCCGCTGTGAGATTTCTGATGTGTTGTTGTTCTTTCTTCTTTTCTTTTCTTCTTCTATCCCTTTCTTTCTTAATTCATGATACGTCTTTCTAGTGGTAGAAAGCCGGGTCGTGACAATAATTGCATTTAGAAAGAAGGAAAAAAAATAAACACCAACTAAAAAAAATATCACACACACAAAGATATATATATATATATATATATTAACATCCTCCATTTTGAGGCCTGAAACTAACTGTTACGGATGCTACAGTCAGTCATAGTTATTAATTTCTAATGACAAAATGCATCTATGTTAATCATTTCAATAACCATAAGCATATGAATATGAAATTTTTTAAAACACAATTCAAAAAGAACTTTTACATTCCATTTTAAAATATGATTCCATATTCATTACATAGTCCCATCTGCGATTCCACGTTTAGAGAAAATATAACTATACAAAACACTCAAAGTGCGACATATGAAGATGCTCCCTTGGTTGATCAGAGTCAAATACTTTGCAATTATACAACTTTGCCACTACATCCAAATAAACAAAACCAAACTACATAGCGGAAATTGGATAAAGCTCCTAATAGCTAGATTACCTACTGCACATCTTCAGAAGCTTATTTGCCTAACTGGAAACCTAAAAACCCTTACTCCCGACCTACTCAAATGAGTAGCCGAGAGTTTTAGGAAAAAATAGAAACTTCAGGTCAGACAGCAGTCTGGTGTGAATAATAACATACCATCTCGAACCAAATAGATATATAGTGAAACCACGCCGCTAAGCGGAATTAGTTTTCCCTTCACTAGTATCTTAACCAAAACTAATTAACCATATACCATGCTCCTGCAACCACAATGGTTAGAACCAAAATAGCATTTATAGTTATGCAATATATACTGGATTACCCATCCCAATTTATTAGATTACACATCTTAATTTTAAATGACTACCCATCAGAGTTTAAGCCGACTATCCATGTTATCTTAATCTGACCACTCGTCTTATAATTATGTAGTTACCTATCTCACATTTAAACATATTCATTGTTATGTGGAATATTCATCTCGCATGCAATTATTACTTGGATTACCCATCCCTTACCATATTGAGTACCCATCACATGTGGTTTCAATGTTTAAATTATGTGAACTATCCATCACACGTAATCCATTTAATTTACAATGATGTCGACTATCCATTACATGTCCCATAGTTTTCCAAGGATGACTATGAAACCTTTCAATATCCTCATAAAGACTATCCATCTCCAGTATGATGTGGACTATCCATTACATATCCCATAGTTTTCCTAGGATTATTATGAGCCCATCATTTAATAATTTAATTCATGTTACTCACATGTTTAACCTACATCTATTGGTGTTCCTAATTAGGTTATCTCCTCTCAAAGTTATAACTTCAAAGTAAAGTACATTGGTATCCCAGATGATTGCTGTCGAACTCATTTAAGAAAATACATTAGAATCCCAAATGATAAAGTCGCATTTATAAGAAATTTAATTTGTCGAAACTAATCTACTTTAGTGTCCCCAATGATAGTGTCGACATCTACAATCAAAATAGCATTAGTATCCCCAATGTTTAAAATCGATGTCATAAAACAATAGGCTCGCCACCCTTAATTAGGTTAATATAGATCAATGCCGACGTCACTAACAGTGTCAACAAAGAAACTTAAGGCTCTCCTCATTTAATAAGTTAACATATAGACAAACGATGTAAAGACATCATCGACCTCTATCCAAGGTCGAAGACCAAAAGCTTAAATCTTTTCAAGTATTAAAACTCTATGACAAAAATGATGTTGTCAACTAAATGCTCTATAGGTTATCCACCTATTACAATGTCAACACCAAAGGCCACAACAACAATGCCAAAATAATGTAAAGAGACATCACCGACCTTGATGATTAGTGGCATCAAGACTAGCGACGATATTATATAAAATAGATTATTTAACTCACTTTGGCTATTATGCCACCAATTGTATAGGGTCGACTTCGAAAGCATTCAAAATAGTGATATGCAGTGTCTCTTTAAAACATACTTAAATACTTTGGCTATTATGTCGTGCAGTGTATATGTGTGAAGTCAAATAAGAGGCGAAGAGAGATGAATCACGATGCTGCAATGCTGCCAATTCTAGATTGTCGTCGATGTGTGCATCGACCCAGTTGGAATCACTGCATGACTACCTAAGTGGTTATCATGCGCTTCCCACCTCATCGACGTCGACTCCCATGAATGCGTTCATGTATTAGGCTCGGCCATAGTACTGGCGACATGGCATTATTGTAATTTATGTGAAACTGATTTATTTTCAATAAAAGCATATACTTTTCACTAAATCCAATTTCTTGTCCAATTCCTATTGGATAAAATAATACTTTAACCATTTCTTTACTGAAAATCTTCTACATGTATTTTTCAAGTTCCAAAACATTTTACATCTTTAATTAATTAATGTCATTAATTAATTATTAATTTAAATGCTTATCTAGCATAATAAATTCATAACAAATCATATTCACTTGGGAAAAATCCCAAAAATTCTCAGAAATTCGAAAATATCCATCTCTTTACCATATAAAAATTTTAGGGCCAAAAAACATATTTAATTATTATAAATAATTAAAACCCAGAAGCAATTTCCTTCTTAGGAAATTCATAAAGTATTTAATATAACTTTGAAAATTATGAAGTTGAAATCTCATCCCCAAAATATCATTTTGCACTTCATACCAAATTTTTTAACCATTTGGAGATAAAAAACTTAGGTTTTACCCTTAAACCCATTCAATTAATTTTATAAAAATTCCCATAAATCATTATTTAATCCAAACAATAATTCTACAACCATAGCTTAGCAAAAACAATCAAACTAATTCGGATACTACCCATAGCCAAATTCAAAATAAGAATTGAGATGGAACATTTATTATTCACCTTAGATTTGAATGTTGGAGTTGAGATTCGATTAGTACTTTAGTTTCTCCTAAACTTGCTTGAATCCCCTTTGCTTTTCGTGCTTCTTCCTCCTAGGTTATGGCCGACCTCTTTAGGTTTTTCTTTTTATTGTTTTTGTTTGAGAAAAATGAGAGTGATATGAGAGAGAGAGGATTTAAGGGATATAAGGTAGGGCAATATCTATATTTCCCCTCTTATATAACCTCTTATATATATATATATATTAAGTTTTCCAAAACAATCTCATTAGATAATTTTGTTGACGCGTGACCTTATTAACTTTCAAATCTCATTTTCCTTCACCATTTACATTATTCTATTTACTTTATCTAATTAAATATCCTAAATAATATTAAAATAAAATTGGGCGTATTATAGGCTCCCCTCCTTAAATAACTTCGTCCTCAAAATTCAGTAAGGACTACTTGACAAACACATCAAACATGCAAAAAATGCTAGTATATCCTACCGACTATAAAGTCTATATACAAGAGATGTAGAACATATCTTCGTAACAGCTCAGGATGAGTATCCCCAATCTTGTCCTTTGTTTCCAAGTACAGTCTTTATCGTTGCCCCTCCACTGGACTTTCACTAACTTGACTGTCTTATTCCTTAATCTCTTCTCTTCTCTGGCTACAACTTGAACTAGTTGTCTCACAAAAGTCAGATCCGGTTCTACTGCTAAATCTTCTAATGCAGTCGGAGCAATAGTAGTCTTTGCATCATGCACATATATCCTAAGATGAGAAACATAAAACACATTATGGACACCTGCTAAACTACTCGTAACTCTACTTGGTATGCAAGTTTTCCGATTCTCTCTATAATAGGGAACGGTCCAATATATCTTGGTGCCAGTTTCTCTAACTTTTCAAATCGTACCACACCCTTCATCGGAGACACCTTAATGAAAACACGATCTCCAACTAAGAACTCTAAATCTTTACGCTTTTTATATGCGTAACTTTTGTGCCTAAACTAAGCTTCTCTATTCCTATCTTGGATTAACTCAATCTTCTCTGTGGCTTCTTTTTCCTTATCTAGATCAAGGACCAATCTGTCCCCGGTCTCCAACCAACATGCTGGTGATTTGCACGACCTTCCATACAAAGCTTCGAAAGGCGTCATTCCTATACTAGTCTGATAACTATTATTGTAGGAAAATTCAACCCAGTGCAAATGGTCTTCCTACGACCCACCAAAATCTAGTACACAAGCTCACAACAAATCTTAAAGTACCTTATCGACTCTCTCTGTCTGCCCATCCATTTATGGGTGATAAGCGGTATTTGTCTTAAGCTTGGTACCTAATATCTCCTGTGGACTCTTCCAGAATTCACAAGTGAACAAAGCATCTTTTTCATTGGCTATACTACTAGGAATCCCATGCAGTCTAACAATGTTCTTCATAAACAACTTAGCCAATACAGGTATCGTCTTGGATGACTTAAAGGGAATGAAATGTGCACTCTTGGTCAGTCTATCCATTATGATCCATATACTGTCCTTTTCCCTTTTTGACCTTGGCAAATCGTCAATAAAATCCATGGATATAGAATCCTATTTCTAAACTGGTATATCTAAAGGTTGATACAATCCACTTGGCTTCTGATGTTCGGTTTTCACCTACTGGCAATTTGCACATTGCTTCATCCATAAGCCAACATCACTGTTCATGCCTTCCTAAAAGAAACTTCTCTTCATAACCTGATACATCTTGGTTCCCCCAAGATGAATTGTAAATTTCGATCGATGACACTCCCTAAGAACGTCCTTCCTTGGGTTTCCAACATCCGGAACTCATAATCATCCTTCTTTCTAAACATCCTCTCTGGTTAAGATTAAATTTTTTTCGATCATTGATCTCGATTCCACCTTCCAATCTTATAATCCTTTCAGCTAGCAATGGATCATTTCTATGTTTAGAAGCAATTCTTTCGATCAACATTGGTTGAATTTCCATGCAAGATAACATGGATATACTTTGACTAGAACTAGCAGTCGATCTTAACTGCATACTACAAGTAGTCAATGCCTCTAAATCCTTCCATTCTGCCAACATACCAAATGACACATTCTGATGTTTCCTGCTAAGTGCATTCGCGACTTTACTTCCTTTCCCCGGTGTATACTAAATACCAAAATCATAAGTTGATAAAAACTCCAACCACCTCCGCTGTCTCATATTCAACTCTTTCTAAGAAAACAAATACCTCAAAGACATATGATCCATATATAACTCGAATCGTTCTTCTAAGAAGTAGTGTTTTCACACTTTTAATGCGAAAATCACTGCTTCTAATTCCAAATCATGAGTAGGATATCTCACTTCATGCGGTCTGAGCTGTCGAGAAGTGTAGGCAATAACTTTACCCTTCTACATTAACACAACTCCTAATCCTGTTCCACACGCATTCATATACACCACCAAATCCTGATTCCTATCTGGAACAACTAATACGGACGCATTGGTTAACAAATGCTTTAACTCAAGGAATGCTTCCTCACATTTGCAAGATCAAATAAACTTCACATTCTTTCTGTTTAGTTTAGTAAGGGGTGCTGCTATCCATGAGAAATCCTTGATAAATCTCCAGTTATAGCCAGCCAATCCAAGAAATCTCCTTATCTCGATCACCATCTCGGGTCTTCTACAACTGTTAATAGCTTCAATCTTAGCTGGATCGATTGACAATCCTTTCTCTGAAACTATGTGACCAATAAACTTCACTTGCTTCTTTTAGAAATGATACTTCAAAAACTTCATTTAATTTAATGCTGTCTCAACGTATCAAGCACTATTCTAAGATGAATCTCGTGATCTCTTTCATCCTTAGAATATATCAATATGACATCAATGAATACCAATACGAACCTATCCAAGTGCTCTCAGAAAATCCGGTTCATCATATCCACAATGAAAGTTGGTGCATTAGTTAATCTGAATGGAATCACTAACCACTCGTACGAACCATATCTCGTTTGAAACACCGTCAAAGGAATACTGTCCTTCGCCACTCTTAGTTGATGGAACTCTATCATCAAATCCAATTGGAAAAACACCTTGCCTCTACTCAACTGATCAAAAAAATCATCGATCCTCGGCAAAGGATACATATTCTTTATCATCTTCTCATTCAACTTATGATAATCGATACAAATCTTAACAACATGTCTGATTTCTTCATGACTACCATGGCCGCTCCCCAAGGAGAATAGCTTGGTCTAATAAAATCCTTTCTTTCTAGGTCCACTAGCTTGACTTTAACTCCTTCATCTCGGTAGGAGTCATCCTGTAAGGTTGTCTGCTTACGGGTTCAGCTCCTAATACAAGATCTATACGAAACTCAATAGCTCGTTTCGGTGGTAGTATTATAACTGGCTAAAAAACGTCTGCAAATTCTACTGTTGAAACCCGATTTAATTTGCCTTCCACTTCTATGGCACCCAATTAAGCACAAATATCCACACTCGAGTTATCTATTGAGTATATAAGTCGATCACTTCTACCAGGGTGTCTAACTAATACTTTCCTATCCTGAAAAAATATCCTAGCATCATATATGCTCAACCACTCCATACCCAAAATAATCCCCAAGACCCGCAAAATCAAACACATAAAACTACAGCCAAAAGTATAACCTGGCAACTCAAATTCTAGATAGTCACATCTCATCCCAAGAGTTGCGTACCCTCCTATTGAATTAGCTAACCTTAAGGAAGTAACAAGGTATGATGGTTCTAAACATAACTTATCTACCAAACACCGATATGTAAATGAATATGATGCACCGGTATCAAACAGTACTATAAGTGGTATGCAATGAATCAAAAGCGTACCTTTCATCATATACTTTTCCTTCTCAGCTACTGTTGGTCTTGATATAGATGGCTTGAAAGAAAACACCTTTCCTTTTCTTGCCTTGGCTGCTTCTGGACATTGGTTCTTATAATGCCCTACCTGGTCACAGTTATAGCATTTCATATTCTGCTTCCCCACAACCACCTTGCCATAACCAGATCGAAACTCTTTAGCATAGTGCCTCTTCTTGTCACAGTTATAACAAACTATATCAGCTTTCCCGTTTTTGGCAGCTCCACCATTCTGACCTCCCTTCTTCTTAAAGAATTTCCTCTTCTTATTCTGAGAATTATGTTTCTCCACCGACTTCTCTTTCCCAGAGGTCGAAAGCATTTCTTCATTCTTGATAGCCATCTCCACCACGACGTTCGATTGATCTCTGAGATATTGCGTGGTTGCCCTAGAAATCTCCAGCCCCAACGCCTAAATAAACTTCTCGTTCCTCTTGATAACAGTGTCAACAGTGGCATCACTATAGCTAGACAACTCATCAAACTTAGCGGAGTATTCCAACACTAACATTTCCCCTTGCTCCAATTCCATGAACTTTGTGATGACCTGGAATTTTGGCAATATGATTTTAATAAGTATTTAGTCTAATTAAATAAAATACAAGCTTTTTCTTTTTTTAAAAAAAAACTAATAAGATCTCTGATTTTTATCAGTTATGTTTGTGTTTGTAAAGAAAGTTTTGATTTAAAAATTTGAAATGGAATTTTTCAATACTATTTAAATAAAATCTTTCAAAAATATTTAGAATAAATCTGTCTTATTGAATGGAAGTAAGGGTTCTATATATTGATATAATATGACCATATAAATGTAGTCTTTAATAATAATGTTTAAAAATAAGCAACCTTATCAATATTAAAACATGAATATTAACTGAAGTATAAAACAATATATATGATTATAATCATAAACATAAGGAAACCTATAATGTAAATATAAGATAAGTTAGGGAAACAATGACCTGTAAAATATACTTGTACGAAATCTTTAACAAAGATAATAACAAATTTGCTGTGTAATCATGCACGCAAGAAGAAGACATATTATTTACATATTCAAATTTTCTTTGCTCTTAGATGCAAAAGAGATAAGTTGTTCATAGCACAAATGCAAAATATCTTATACATATAAAAATAAAATTAAAAAAAATATGTTCATATATATATCAAATGAAATAAAATGTTACTTGTAAGGGAACATTGCATTTAATACAAATCATCTCAGCCTCTTTAGCTTTCAAAGGAAGACAATATTTTTAAAAACAAGTATGAAACGTGAAATAAAGACAATTGTAAGTAATTAATGTTAGCACACAAAGCATACCATACAATATCATTTCAGCCGCAATAATATGAGCTTAGCCACCAAAAATAAAATAAAAATCTCTGACCATTTGTACCAGTAATACAAAGCCTGTATGTTTGTTTATATATATCAATTTTTTTACTCCATTGGGTTCATCCAAACTAAGCAAATTAAAAGTATTTTCCAAGCTTAAAACAACAACTGAAAGTTAACTCAACAACTAAAAGAAAATCAGAGCAAATCATCTCCAGCTCCAGATCAAAGTAGGAGTAACCCTTCTAATCCCAGACAGATAAGTTTTAAAGATCAAGAGCAGTTCAAGTCTTCAAAATTGAAATTACTCTAAAACATGCTCTGCAAACAAATGAGGTGAGTAAATTTTGATATTAAACAGTATAAAATTGAAGACTTGAACTTGATGCATGAATGAAATCTAGAAGTTAAATGGTTTGAAATGATTTGTATGCATGTTTAGATGTAAATGGATGTGTATATAGGTATGTGATATAGCTGATGGTCAGCTCTGTTTATTTTACAGTGCACTTCATCAAATAAACAATTCCTATCTTCATTTGCATTTCATTATAGACTAGGATCTGAGAATAGAAAACATTTGAAAGTTTATAAAGTTAATTTTAAAGGTAGTTTTAATTTAATATATGATGTATTTATAAAAGAAAAAGAGAAAATATAACAACCTAGAAACAACACAGCAACTAAATCTATTACCATCAACAACAATTAAGATCATCAAAACAAGACTCTAAAACCAACCCAGGCTGATGGTGTTCATTATCCTGGAAATGAATTCTCTGGTCAATTATTATACAGGTGAGTAACTCTTCTATTTCAAGGCTAAAATCCTCATCTACTTGAGGGTTGTTTAAATCTGTGGTATGGTATAATTATACTGGTATGTTTAGGGATTCTTGATATATGAATATATTAAATTATGAAGGTCAGTTATGATCATCTTCAACTTTGCATACAGATACAAATTTAGTTTAACTTCAAAATTCCAAATCACCTTAACAATTTATTGTAGGCCTTGGATTTCAAATCAACTTGTTGTTTATACATAAATAATGATATATAAATAGATGTAAGAATTTAAAGACTGAATTTATGCTAGAAAATGTAAAATACAGTAGGAATGTTAAAAATCTGTTAAATCAAATGTTTTAATTTGTTGTTTCAGGATTAAAACTTGAATTAACATAGAAAGTTAGGATTTTTAAAATTGAAATAACAATTTTTATGATGTATTGAATGGACATTTTGGTGATGTCTAGAAATTGGTATTTGAGGGTTTTCTGGTGGTCAAGATGGTTTGGAGGGTCGGGGTTCCGTCCGGTGGTAGTAGGATGATCGGAGATGATGGGAAAAATGGTAGAAGTGGTGGTAGTTCGTCGTGGCGGCGGCGATAGGGAGAACTAAGTTTTTAACCTAGTTTGGTTGAGGGTCGAATTGGTGGTCACTGTTGCATCAATGGTTGATCGAGTGGGTTGAGATTGAGGGGATTGGTTGCGTAGGAGTTTGGCAAGGGGTGGACGAGGTTGTTCATCCTCCGGTGGTCAGAATTGATGAGGCGATGTTTTTTTTTGGCAAGTGGGCTGGGTTCCAGTTCCAACTGGATAACTCGATTTGGAATTATGTAGTGTGATGGTGTTTTGCTGATCGAGATAGGTTGTTGGAGCGACCATGGATGTGTGGGGAGTTCTGGTGATGGTCGGAAGATCACCGTTGGTGGTGTAGGTTGCACGATGGCATGGTCGTGTCTGTTGATGTTGGGATGGCAGTTGCCTCGGGGAGGAACTCGTGTGGATATAGTTTTGGCTCGAGTTGTCTCTGGGGTCATTTGCAAAACTTGTATGAACTGTTTTCACAGTTTAATATTTTAAACCAAACAGTTTTAAAAATTTAAGTGAACAGAAAAAGAAAAAAATGAAGAGATGTACTTGGTTTTGGTTCAAGTACATATGGGTTAAACTAAAGCGAATGTTTAACCAGTTTTTAAAATTTAAATAAAAGTAAGCCTTTAAATTTTAAATAATCGAGTTTAACAAATTCCCTTGAAAATTCTTTTCCCTGTAATGAATAGTTTGTACAAATAAATTTGTATGATTTGTTAACTTAAATGTTTTAAGTTAAATCCTTAAGTTATTTTCAAACTAAATTTGAAATGTAAAAAGGAATTATAAGGGAAATTACTTAATGGGAAGTAATTAAAGGTTAATTACTTAGGAGAAGTAATTAAGGAATAATTACAAGGAATAATTACTTGGAGTAATGTAATTAAAGATAATTAATCAAGGAAGGTTTATTAAGATGGATGACCATTGCATGATTAATTAATTGGTTTATAATTAATTAGTAAACAGGATTTAAAGGTGGGTAAAGAAAATTGATTTCAATTATGGTTAATTAAATTAATTTGAGATAGTATGGATTGATTTGTTTAACTCAGAAATGATTGAATGATATTAAATACATTGAAATTACTGGATATTTCAGATATGAAATAATAGTGATATGATTTGGTAAGAATGGTTATAATGAGGTCATCCTTCTATAAAGAATTGTTGTATTTAAAGTTGAATTGTTTTTCACTTGAATAACTTGAGTTAAGGTGTTATTGTATTCGAAGAGACAGCGATCGGGTATTAGTAATACCCGAACCCACTTCGAATTATAATCTACATGATTCTATTTGGATTACTGTGAGCAATCAATAGACAGAAATGGTAAGTAGGAATACTTGGAATTTGATTTAAGTAATTGAGTATAATGAACTCGTAGGAAGTACGAGTTACCCGGGTTCCTTTAAGATTTGAATTTAGTATTATATGGTTTTACTCACGCTGGTTTCCAGCCTGACCCGGGTGTTACTTTGATGTAATGCTCGGGTCAGACCGAGTATTACATATTTTCAGGTAAGAACGTTCTGGAGCTCAGAAGACGAGCTGGATGGCAGGAACGTATGGAGTGTATTCCGCTATGATATATTGTAGTTTGTCTGGGACATGTTGATTGTATCAGTTCAGTGATTGAGTATATGTTGTAACTATGATGTATTTAAATGTAATCAACTGATACAGTATTCTTTTGTAAACTGTTATTATTTGATATTATATTTTGATCCGTTGCGAATGTGAGGTTCTGTATTTTGTTTCATGTTTCTTCTTTTTCTATCTTTTTCTTCTTTTCCTAACTATCTGGAATTTTCGGGATCGAAAATTCCGGGTCGTTACAGTTGGTATCAGAGCCGAAAGGTTAAGCGAGAACCTTGGCTCTGGTGGGTATACTCATCAGAGATAGGGTTAGTATTACCCTAGGATGAGTTGAGTGTATATATATATATGAGAGAACGTACTTGTTATTTTCTTATATAAAGATTTTAAATGATTTTGTATATTTTGGTATATATAAAGTAATATTTCTTACTAATAAATATTAATGAAATTGTTTGTTGATTATTGGAATTAAATAAAATAATGAGAATTAAGTAATACAAATGAGTTGAAGTTGAATGAAGATAAGTTTAAAATGGATCCAAACTGAAACTAAAATCCTGAATTTGTAAAAGTATTTTCAGAATGGGAAGATAATGAAGTGGTTTCTAGATATGATAATCTTGATTATTATCATAAATGGTTGTTGTATGTAATAGTGGAATGTGTATTAATGAGTAAGCAAAATAAAATATGTTAAGGATATAAACTTAGATGAGTATAACTTGTAAATTAGAACGGATTTAAATTGTGAAGTTTAAAACCTAAGTTTAGAAACATTTGAATTGTTTCAAAGTGTTAAAAGAAAAGAATAAATAATATTATTCAGAATATATTTGAATGTGATCTTATTTTAAAATAAGAAGTTGTTTGAAACCTTAAAATGAGATCTGTCTTAAATTAAAACCAAAGGTGGTTTAAATTTTAAAGTATAGTCTTGTGGGCTAAGAAATAAATATGTATATGGGGAATATACATAATATCAAAAACAGGTTGAAATAAACTCAAAATGTTGAGTTTTAAATTTGGAATGAGATGTGAAACCCAAGATGATAAGTTTTGAACTTATAAGATTATTAATGTAAATTTTAAAATTTGAAATGGGAATTCAAATTTGGGTAAGGTTGGCTAGATGAAGTAAATTGAATTTAACTTTGGGTAAGTTAAATAAGTTAACAAACAACTTGAATTGGATAATATCATCCTATTGTTATTAATAATTTTTATATTGTAAATTGGATTTGTTTAAATGAATGAGAAATGAAGTGTGGTAATATATCCCTTATTGTGATAAATAGGGAAATTAAACTTTAATTTGAAATTAAAGATATGGAATTATTTTGAACTGGAAGTTTGAATAATTGAATTTGTGAATTAAAATTTGTTAAGAACTGGTTTCAGAATTGGAAGATAGTATTTAGTAATTTATTGAATTTTTAAGATAAAAAAAATTGTTTTGAACTCTTATTTGAACTTCGAAATAAGTTAAGTAAAGATAATTTAAAATGGAATTTTGAGAATTTGACTCAGAATTTAATTATTTAAAATTTGGATTATTGATTTGAAAAAAAATGTTAATTTGATTTAAGAGGTTAAACCAACATTTGAAAATTTAACTCGAATTTATATAATTCGAGACGGTTTAAAATTGAGATCTAGATTGCATTAGTTCAAACTGGATTTAGTTTGGATTAATTAGAAGTGAAGATGGATAAGTATACAATTTCAATAGAAATTGAAATGATTTGAAATTGAAATGGATTCAATTTGAAACCAGTCTAAATTAATTTGAATAATTTGAAATTGTAATTAAAATGAATATGTTTAAAATCAAATGGAATTTGATTTGAATTGTGGATAATTCAACTTGAATTGGGACTGGATCAATTTAATGGGAAATTGATTGAAATGGAGATGGGAAAGTGAACAGTTTTAACTCTGGACTATTTTCAGTATAAATTGTTTTAATATAAACTTATTTTTCCAAGCTATTAAATATATAACCTTTCTTTCTTAAAGCTAGATTATTTTATCCTTGTTTTACAATTATTTTGGAGCTAATTAACTATTTTTCAACTGTTTTTAAACTAATTACTATTTTTCAATAGTTTTATAAATTAATTACTATTTTACGACTATTTTGCAATTATTTAAAATTTCTATAACTATTTAACTATTTTTCAACTAATTTACAAATACTTAACTATTTTGCAGCTATTTTACAAACTAATAATTATTTTTCAACCACTTATCTATTTTTCAAAATTTCTAAGCTATTTTCTAAATATAAACTGGTCGGAGTTCAAACTGTTATTGATTAAATACCCAACTGAGGTAAGAATTGAAGTGATAATCCAAAAAGGGGATTAAGGTAAATGTGAATAAGTGAATAAAATCAAAGTGAATGTGAATAGAAAGAGAATTGATTTAATGGATAATCAATGAAAATAAATACGTAGGATGTACGTATATTATTCTATTCGCATAGTGATTTGATCCAGATTCGAGTACAGAATTTCGAGATAGTATTATCGATCCGATTTGGGATTTTTTCGCTCGATTTTCGACGGCGAACCTGGATATGGATTTTTGATTGATTCAGGATATGCTCTATCATAGTTGTGACTATGCCAGGAGAATGACGGTTTATTATCAAGAAACTAGATCTGAGTCCGCACTAGGAAGTCGGATGGACAATACTAGTTCGGAAGTGAAATTGTGTGATCAAGTGAGCGATCAGATTGATATTGCGTACTGTAACGACCCGTATTTTTTACGGATCGAAAGATCGTAAAACTGTTGTCATTAGGTCGTAGTGTTGTTAAGTCGACTAGAGCTTGAGTCGTGTAGAAGTTAGGTCGTCCGGAGATAAGCCGTGTTGTAGCTTAAGTCATGTAGAAGTTGAGTCGAGTGATGGAGCTTAGGTCGTGAAGGAGGTTAGGTCATGGGACGACTTAAGGGGTAGACGACTTAAGGGGTAGACGACTTAAGAGATTGGTGCGACCTATAGGAAGTTAGCGACTTAAGGAGTTGGCGACTTAAGGGTTAGCAGCATAGGAGTAGCGACTTAGGAAACTGGGCGAGTTAACGACCTAAGGAAGTTGGGTCGTGGACGAGTTAAGGATAAGTCGTTGGGTCGTAAGTCGTTGAATCGTTAAGTCGTTAGGTCGCGTGTGTGTTAGGTCGTGATTGAGTCATTGAATTGTTGAGTCGTTGAGTTGTTGAGTCGTTGGGACTTGGCTTAGTGGTAGGTCGTTAGGCCGTGTCAAGTTAAGTCGTGACTTATGATAACTCGTTAGGTCGGCATGGTTGTTAAGTCGCGCAAGTGTTAAGTCGGGGATGGTTAAGTTGTAAGTCGAAGGGGATGGTTAAGTCGTAAGTCGGAGAGGTTTGTTAAGTCATAGGGTTTGTTGAGTCGTAAGTCGTAGGTCATGGGATTTTCTTAAGTCGTGGACGACTTAAGGGGCGAACGACTTAAGGATTTCCAGCCTATAAATACCGGGTTTTTCCTCACTTTTCGGGATCCGGATTTTGAAGCGACGAAGTATTGCCATTTTGAGAGCTCGAGTGCTGCACTTCTTCACTTCTTTTCTCCACTCTAATCTTGTGATTCCTTCCATCCAAATCGAAGATCAAGATCGAAGATCCAAGAGCTAAAGTTGAAGATCTTCATTCATCGAAGAGAGATTTCATCATTTGAAGCGGAATTCTGGTAGATCGAGTTAGATTCTTCGCTGTCCATATCTGAAGTGTGTTGCTTTTGAGGTGTTTAGGTGATTCAGTGAGTGGTGATTATCTCTCACACGGATCCAAAGGAGTATATCGGATTGATGGTTTGATTTGGTGTTAAAATAGTGATTTCCATACATTTTCGTAAACTTAAGTATAGATCCATTGTTCATGATGATTTGACATCCATTTTACTACATGTTAATCTATGCAAGTTCATTCATCAAGTTGTAGAGATATTGCTCATGTTTCATGCTTGATAGATTTAGACTCTTTATTTACTAGATTGCCATTATTGTTATAATTGTTTATTAGATCATGTTTGAATGTTTGATTACTTGGATTAATGATTGACTTGATTGATTATTATAGATTAGTTGATTGATGATTTGATTTAGACAAGATGGTCGAAGATGATTCAAAAGCAAAGGGAAAGGCTCTTGAATTGGGAAAAGCTGCTCATGGCATATGTGGCGGTTGATGAAGCTCATATGGATAGATTTGATGATGATGTTGAGATGAGGCTTTGCTATGATGAGATGAAGCGAGGCTTGATGTGAGATAGCCTTGGTTTAATCCAGACGGGATCATTCCAAGCATGTTGATAACTCGGTGAAAGGGTTCGAGTTTGAGGATAATGGTTGGCTTGAGAGGCGCTTGAGGTAGTATGGAAATAGTCGTCGAGGAGGATGACTAGAAGGCTGAGATTTCATCGTTGTTGAAGGTTCTAGCAGGCTCAAAGCAAGAGTACGTTGGGCAGATTCGATAGTCCCTAAAGACTATGATTGGTAGTCGAGTACTCTGGGCAGATTCGATAGTCCTAGGCACGGGCTGCGACGACGTGTGGAGTTCTGTCTAGAACCGGGGTTTCCATTAGCCCTTGACGGATGGCTGAAAGAATGTGTCGGTCATTCAATTAACGGTGGTATCGAAGCAATGATAACAGTGATAGCCAGAGTCATGGATGTTTGGTTGTATCGTCATTCGGTCTCAAGAGCGATATTTTCTGGGTGCTTATCTGATCTTGGTTTACGCCTTGGGGGTTTGTGCTTGGAAATCATCGACCTTGACTCGAGTGATAATTGCTTTACTTTAAATGTCTGCTTTGCTATGTTTATTTCTTCTTAGTGGGTCTGGGGGCTATCACTGTAGAAAGAGGTAGAGTGGGAGGGTTGGATTCCTATTCCTTTTATCTTTATGCTCTTTTGGTATGTTGTTAGTTAATTTATCGCTCACTAAGACTGTGGTCTGACTCAAGGTTTTATGTTCAATTCTTATTACCTTGGGCTGTTCATCCATTTTGGGATGGGCAGACTAGGTAGTAGGTGACAGGTGCTGTTCTTAGTGACCGACGATGCTGATGACGAAGACGAGCTGGAGGCTTACGTTTTAGTTTCTTACTATATGTACTGGATGTTCCGCTGCTTGTATAATTCTCTGAGTGATATGTAGCGAGGCTTGATGTATTGACTATTCAGATGTTTGTATTCAACTATTATGAAGCTTAATTGATGAGATTTTATTTTGTGAAGCTTCACTATATATTCTCTATTGTATTTTATCCATGCGCTGTGAGTAATACGATAGATTCTGCTGTTTTAATTTACCCTTGGCAATCGTCTATGGCTGCCTGGCACACCTTACAGCGCACTATTTTCCTTGTTCAGTACAGGGGTCATGGGCGGTCGTCACATTTGGTATCAGAGCTTTGGTTAATCGATTTTACTCAACGCTCGCTGACGTAACTACGTATGAGAGACGTAATTGTATTTTGATGGATGATTACTATATATAATATAGTAGCTTAGAAGAGTTTGAGTTCTTTATGCAGTTGTTATCAAGGTGTATTAATCATTTCTTTTATAGATATTAAGGATGAGTCGAAGAGGGAGACCAACTGCTAGGGAAGGCCGTGCTACCGAGGGGGCTGCTGATTATGCTGCTATGTTCGAAGCTATGATGACTTCGATCATGAGGAGAATGCCAACTCCGGGGCCAGCAGTGGATGTTGGAGTTCAAGTTCAAACTCCAAACCGGTGGATTTTTCTAAGCTGTGTAAAGACTATACTGCTCTTGGAGGAAAGGTTTTCTTGGGAACAGAATCAACCATTGAAGTCCAGAGGTGGATAGATGCTTGTAGAATGATCTTTGGTGACTTGGGAATTGAGGATGCAACTAAAAGGAAGCTTGCCTCAAGATAGCTTCAAGGAAGAGCTTCTGATTGGTGGAACTCTATCACCATTGATACTCCGGAGGAAGAAATTACTTGGGAGCAATTCCAAGCCAGATTTGAAGCTAAGTTCATTTCTACAGCTCAGAAATCTATTCTGTTTAAGAAGTTTGTAGAGCTCAAGCAAGATGGAAGACCAGTTCTTGAGTATGTTTCTGAGTTTGAAGCTTTGTCCAAGTATGCCCGGTCGTATATTGAATCTCCTTATCAGAAGAACGAGAAGTTTGTGACAGGCTTGGACAGTTATCTTGGGAGGCAGTTGGTGGATCATTTGGACGATCCATTTGAGAAGCTTGTGGAGAAAGCTCTCAGGCACGAGAATCTGTTTCCTAAAGAAGGATCTGTTGTTGATGTGACCAAGGAAGAGTCTAAACCACATCAAGGTGGAAACAAGAAGAGGAAGCAGCAGCAGCAAAAGGGTAAGGATGGCCAGAAGAAGCCGAAGGGCGAAGTGACCTGCTACAACTGTCAGCAGAAGGGCCATTTCTCCAGAGATTGCAAGAATCCAAAGGTGCCGGTGAAGTGCCACAACTGTGACAAGCCTGGGCATATTAAGAAGAATTGTCCAGAACCGCGGAAGGACAAGCAGATTGTGCAAGCTTATGCTTTGGGGGCTATTCCATCATCTTCAAAAGCTCCTACTACTGAAGAGAAAGGAAAGAGTGTGGTGGTTCAAGGTACTCTCTCCATATGTGGTGTCCCAGTTAGAGTGTTATTCGATACTGGGGCGTCGCATTCTTTTATTTGTAATGAACTTGTAGGCCGGTTGGGTTTAGAACCGGATATCGTTGATAGGCCATTGGTTGTGACTAATCCAGTTGGGGGTTCGTCTTGTTTGTGTATGTTATGCCGTGGTCTGATTGTATCGAGTCATGATTGCTCCTTTGTTTGTGATTGTTTTGTTCTGAACTTTGCGGGGTTCAGAAATATTTTGGGAATGGACTGGCTTAGGAAATATGCGACAAAGGTTGATTGTGAAAGATTGGAGGTGACAGTCGAGAATGTGGAGGGGCGAAAGGTTGTGATACGATGTAAGCATGAGGAAGGCGTCTTCATGAGCTTCATGTATTCGCTAGTTGTTCCACGGGATGGACTGTCATCGGTGCCAATCGCTAATGGATTTGAGGATGTCTTTGATGAGGTCAAAGGTTTACCGCCGCATAGGGAGATCGAGTTTCGTATCGATTTAGTTGAAGGAGCCAAACCTGTTGTGATGCCTCTTAGGCGGATGGCGCCTAGGGAACATCAAGAGTTGAAGGTGCAGGTTGATGATCTTTTACAGAAAGGATTCATTCGGCGTAGTGTGTCCGAATGGGGTGCACCAGTTGTGTTTGTAACCAAAGCAGATGGATCGTTGAGGTTGTGTGTGGATTATCGTGAGCTGAATAAAGTGACTAAGAAGAACAAGTATCCATTGCCGAGAATAGATGACTTGTTTGATCAGCTTCATGAAGCCAAGGTGTTTTCTCAAATGGATTTGGCAACAGGATTTCACCAGTTAAGAGTGGCAAAGGATAGTGTGCAGAAGACTGCTTTCAGGACACCATCCGGTTTCTTTGAGTGGCTGGTAATGCCGTTTGGATTGACCAATGCACCAGCATATTTTGTGGATCTTATGAATAGAGTATTCAGAGATCAGTTGAACAAGTTCGTACTAGTGTTCGTGGATGATATTTTGATTTATTCTAGAACTGAAGAAGAGCACAAGACGCACTTGCATATTATTTTGGAAATCTTACGGAAACATCAGCTGAAGGCCAAGTTTTCGAAGTGTCACTTCTGGAAGAGTGAAGTGAGGTTCTTAGGCCATATTATCTCTGGAAGCGGAATAGCGGTTGATCCCGCTAAGGTGGCAGCAATCCAGAATTGGGGTAGACCTAAGAATGCATCTGATGTAAGAAGTTTTCTTGGATTAGCAGGATACTATCGTCGATTTATCAAAGACTTTTTCAAGGTAGCTGCACCATTAACAGGATTGATGAAAAAGAACCAAGTATTCAGATGGGATGATAAGTGTGAACAAGCTTTCGGAATCATGAAAGAGCTATTGACAAGTGCTCCTGTTTTGACTATTCCAAGTGGAAATGATGAGATGGTGGTTTACACCGACGCATGTGGTACTGGACTTGGAGCAGTGCTGATGCAGAAGAATAAAGTTGTTGCGTATGCAAGTCGACAACTGAAGCCGCATGAAAGGAATTACCCGACTCATGATTTGGAGTTGGCGACGATTGTATTTGCTCTGAAGATGTGGAGACATTACCTATTGGGGGTTCGATTCGAGTTGTTTACAGATCATAAGTCGTTGAAGTATCTTTTCTCCCAAAAGGATTTGAATCTTAGGCAGCAACGATGGCTAGAGTTTTTGGCATCATATGATTTTAGTATAGCCTATACTCCAGGAAAGGGTAACGCAGTGGCAGATGCGTTAAGTCGAAGACATGCAGGATTGGGAGCCATGTTTTTGGAATGGAAGAGTCTCGAGTATTTAGCTGGATTTGACTTTAGGCCTAGATGTGAATTGGAACCTGAGATGTTGGCAAACTTATCGATAAGGCCTACTCTTATAGAAAGGATTGGCGAGAGACAAAAGCGAGACGATAAGCTTGTCAAGATTATCCATGGTTTGGAATCTGGATTGGACCCAGAAAAGGGTAAAGGATTCGAGGTCGATCGAGAGGGTTGGCTTCGGAAGCAAGGACGACTAGTTGTTCCCGATATAGATGAATTGAGAAATGAAGTTCTGAAGGAAAGTCATCACTCGAAGTTGACAATTCATCCAGGTGGAAATAAGATGTATCGGGATATGAAGAGAACCTTTTACTGGGAAGGTATGAAGAAGGATGTTGGAAATTTTATTTCCAAGTGCATGAACTGCCAGTTGGTAAAGGCTGAGCAAAAGAAGCCTAGTGGATTGCTTCAGCCATTAGAAGTTCCTACATGGAAGTGGGAACAAATATCGATGGATTTTATCGATGGACTACCTAGAACCAGAACGGGAAATGAAGGGATTTGGGTCATCGTAGATCGTCTGACTAAGAGTGCAAGATTCATTCCTGTTCGATCAACCAGGACTGCATCGAAGTTGGCTGAGCTGTATGTTAAGTGGATAGTTCGATTCCATGGTATTTCGAAGAGTATAGTGAGCGATCGAGACCCATTGTTCACTAGTGGATTTTGGAAGAGCTTTTAGGAAGTTTTGGGAACCGAGTTGTGTTTGAGTACAGCTTATCATCCCCAAACAGATGGTCAGACTGAGAGAGTCAACCGAGTTTTGGAATATCTCCTTAGAGCTTGTGTTTTAGATTTCGGAGGATCATGGGAAGATTACCTTCATTTGGTGGAATTTTCATATAATAATAGTTACCAGTCAAGTATTGGTATGGCACCGTATGAGGCATTGTACGGAAGACCGTGTAACTCTCCGACATGTTGGTTGGAAACGGGGGAAAAGTTGATACTTGGGCCAGAAATGATTCGACAGACTACGGAATGCATAGAGATCATTCGGCAACGAATGAAGGCAGCCCAAGACCGACAGAAAAGTTATGCCGATAAGCGTCGTAAGGATTTGGAATTCGATGTAGGTGATATGGTTTTTGTGAAGATTTCTCCACTTAAGAATGTTATTCGATTCGGGAAGAAAGGAAAATTGACTCCGAGATTTGTTGGACCATTCCCGATTATCAAGCGAATTGGAAAGCTCGCCTACAAATTGGACTTACCAAAAAAGATGTCGAGTGTGCACAATGTTTTTCATGTATCGTATCTACGGAAGTATGTGCACGACTTGAATACAGTAGTTTCTGCTGATAGCTGTGAAGATTTTGAGATTGATCCAGTCGATAAGAGACCTCGTAAGCCGCTTCGTGTTGTGGAAACTGACACGAAACAGCTTAGGAGGAAGGTAGTTAAGTTGCTCAAGATACAATGGAGTGATGATGATAATGACTGTACATGGGAGGTGGAAGAGAGGATGAAGGCAGCTCATCCTGAACTCTTCAAGGTATGGCCATAAGGTGTCGTGTCATCTCACGAAATTGTAACTTGTCTAGTTTTAGAATTCTGCATGCTAGGCTAGAATTGGATGCATGGTTTGTTGATTGCTATGGATGGTAGGCATGCGGAATAGTTTTTGATTGCTCTTGTTTGTTTGGAATTTCGGGGGCGAAATTCCTAAGGGGGAGAGAATGTAACGACCCGTATTTTTTACGGATCGAAAGATCGTAAAACAGTTGTCATTAGGTCGTAGTGTTGTTAAGTCGACTAGAGCTTGAGTCGTTTAGAAGTTAGGTCGTCCGGAGATAAGCCGTGTTGTAGCTTAAGTCGTGTAGAAGTTGATTCGAGTGATGGAGCTTAGGTCGTGAAGGAGGTTAGGTCGTGGGACGACTTAAGGGGTAGACGACTTAAGGGGTAGAGGACTTAAGGGGTAGACGACTTAAGGGGTAGACGGCTTAAGAGATTGGTGCGACCTATAGGAAGTTAGCGACTTAAGGAGTTGGCGACTTAAGGGTTAGTGGCATAGGAGTAGCGACTTAGGAAACTAGGCGAGTTAACGACCTAAGGAAGTTGGGTCGTGGACGAGTTAAGGATAAGTCGTTGGGTCGTAAGTCATTGAATCGTTAAGTCGTTAGGTCGCGTGTGTGTTAGGTCATGATTGAGTCGTTGAATTGTTGAGTCGTTGAGTTATTGAGTCGTTAGGACTTGGCTTAGTGTTAGGTCGTTAGGCCGTGTCAAGTTAAGTCGTGACTTATGATAACTCGTTAGGTCGGCATGGTTGTTAAGTCGCGTAAATGTTAAGTCGGGGGTGGTTAAGTCGTAAGTCGAAGGTGATGGTTAAGTCGTAAGTCGGAGAGGTTTGTTAAGTCGTAGGGTTTGTTGAGTCGTAAGTCGTAGGTCGTGGGATTTTCTTAAGTCGTGGACGACTTAAGGGGCGAACGACTTAAGGATTTCCAGCCTATAAATACCGGGTTTTTCCTCACTTTTCGGGATCCAGATTTTGAAGCGACGAAGTCCTGCAATTTTAAGAGCTCGAGTGCTGCACTTCTTCACTTCTTTTCTCCACTCTAATCTTGTGATTCCTTCCATCCAAATCGAAGATCAAGATCGAAGATCCAAGAGCTAAAGTTGAAGATCTTCATTCATCGAAGAGAGATTTCATGTTTGAAGCGGAATTCTGGTAGATCGAGTTAGATTCTTCGCTGTCCAGATCTGAAGTGTGTTGCTTTTGAGGTGTTTAGGTGATTCGGTGAGTGGTGATTATCTCTCACACGGATCCAAAGGAGTATATCGGATTGATGGTTTGATTTGGTGTTAAAATAGTGATTTCCATACATTTTCGTAAACTTAAGTATAGATCCATTGTTCATGATGATTTGACATCCATTTTACTACATGTTAATCTATGCAAGTTCATTCATCAAGTTGTAGAGATATTGCTCATGTTTCATGCTTGATAGATTTAGACTCTTTATTTACTAGATTGCCATTATTGTTATAATTGTTTATTAGATCATGTTTGAATGTTGGATTACTTGGATTAATGATTGACTTGATTGATTATTATAGATTAGTTGATTGATGATTTGATTTAGACAAGATGGTCGAAGATGATTCAAAAGCGAAGGGAAAGGCACTTGAATTGGGAAAAGCTGCTCATGGCATATGTGGTTGTTGATGAAGCTCATATGGATAGATTTGATGATGATGTTGAGATGAGGCTTTGCTATGATGAGATGAAGCGAGGCATGATGTGAGATAGCCTTGGTTTAATCCAGACGGGATCATTCCAAGCATGTTGATAACTCGGTGAAAGGGTTCGAGTTTGAGGATAATGGTTGGCTTGAGAGGCGCTTGAGCTAGTATGGAAATAGTCATCGAGGAGGATGACTAGAAGGCTGAGATTTCATCGTTGTTGAAGGTTCTAGCAGGCTCAAAGCAAGAGTACGTTGGGCAGATTCGATAGTCCCTAAAGACTATGATTGGTAGTCGAGTACTCTAGGCAGATTCGATAGTCCTAGGCACAGGCTGCGACGACGTGCGGAGTTCTGTCTAGAACCGGGGTTTCCATTAGCCCTTGACGGACGGCTGAAAGAATGTGCCGGTCATTAAATTAACGGTGGTATCGAAGCAATGATAACAGTGATAGCCAGAGTCATGGATGTTTGGTTGTATCGTCATTCGGTCTCAAGAGCGATATTTTCTGGGTGCTTATCTGATCTTGGTTTAGGCCTTGGGGGTTTGTGCTTGGAAAACATCGACCTTGACTTGAGTGATAATTGCTTTACTTTAAATGTCTGCTTTGCTATGTTTATTTCTGCTTAGTGTGTCTGGGGGCTATCACTGTAGAAAGAGGTGGAGTGGGAGGGTTGGATTCCTATTCCTTTTACCTTTATGCTCTTTTGGTATGTTGTTAGTTAATTTATCGCTCACTAAGACTGTGGTCTGACTCAAGGTTTTATGTTCAATTCTTATTACCTTGGGCTGTTCATCCATTTTGGGATGGGCAGACTAGGTAGCAGGTGACAGGTGTTGTTCTTAGTGACCGACGATGCTGATGACGAAGACGAGCTAGAGGCTTACGTTTTAGTTTCTTACTATATGTACTGGATGTTCCGCTGCTTGTATAATTCTCTGAGTGATATGTAGTGAGGCTTGATGTATTGACTATTCAGATGTTTGTATTCAACTATTATGAAGCTTAATTGATGAGATTTTATTTTGTGAAGCTTCACTATATATTCTCTATTGTATTTTATCCATGCGTTGTGAGTAATACGATAGATTCTGCTGTTTTAATTTACCCTTGGCAATCGTCTATGGATGCCTGGCCCACCTTACAACGCACTATTTTTCTTGTTCATTGCAGGGGTTATGGGCGGTCATCACACGTACGGATAATATGTGGACATCGTACGGGTTTGAATGGAGTTGATATTGAAGATTTGTGCATAAGAACTGTAAATGATTTTTGAAATTGAAAGTATATTTTGTGAAATATATGATGAAGTAAAGTGGGGATTGAACATTTCTATTATTAAAATTTATTTTATAAAAGCAAGCAATATGGTGAATGACTTTACAAAAGAGTAATCAAAATTTGAATATTGTTTTGGACTAAACAAAGTTATATATCTTTGTTATATATGGAAAAATCCCCTTGTTGAATCTATTGTCAGAAGAAAATGATTTTTGAAAGTATTTGAAGTATAAAAGTGAATTTATACAAGTAAAAATTGATTCAAAGATTTTTCAAAACTTTTACATATATGTATATATAAAAAAGGATTGTGAAAGTAATTTTGAGGAAAGGTTTTGGGAACCTTTGGATTTGAAAACGGGCTTTTGATTTTTGGGGAAAATCTATATTGGAATTTGGGAAAGCCTACTTTGAGAATTATATCGATTTTGTGTAAAGGAGCTTTATATGGAATTCATACTAGGTGTATGATTTGGAAAATACTATATGTGTATAGTATAAAGTGTTTTGAGATTGGCTCTGGGGAAAAAGGCGCTCCCTTGAAATGAACTTCTCAGGAGTGCCACAGGGTGGCACTGCCTTGAGCCTCTAAGGGGGAGGTTCTAAAGTTGATCCTGTGTGGAGTCCGAACAAAACTAGTTCCTGAGGATTATTTGTGTAGCGAAAGTCGAGGAGCTGGTGCCTATAGAGGCATTTGGGTTTTACTGTGACGACAGTTTAACTCGATGTCACTGCGATCTACTGCAGACCATAGCGAAAGTCGTGTATGCCGCTGAGAGCCAACAGTCTACGTTTGATTTTATATCGGTAGACTGCGACACTATGGTAACATAGCGAAAGTCATGTGTGCCTCTGAGAGCCAACAGTCTATGTTTGATTTTACATCGGTAGACTGCGACCTATGTTAGAGTGGAGAAGTTTCATTTTGACAGCGAAAATCGTGTGTGCCGTTGAGAGCCAACAGTTACATGGACTTTTGCTGCGACGACAACGTAACCTTGGAATGTAACTGCGATCTGTTGTGGGTTCCATGGTGTAATCAGTTACATGGACTTTTGCTGCAACGACAACGTAACCCAGGATGTAACTGTGACCATGGATGGGTGTGATGATTTCCAGAGCATTCTCACCAAAGATATTTTCTCTATTTTCGAAACTGTTTCCTATATTTTCAATTAAATTATTTTTTCAAAGTATTTTCACTAGGTGTTGGAAACGAGTTTACCGGGTACTTGTAGATTTTTCAGTCATACGCCTGATCAACGTATGACCGAATTTCTATAAGAACAAGGATGAACTTGTTGAAACATCGAGTTATAAAAGTATTTTTGTAAAAACTACTTTGGAATAATATTATATAGATATTTTAAAGGTATTTTAAAATTGATCAAAGAGTAATTATCTGATTTTAATTAAGCATCTTCATAAATGTTGGTTCCGTTCCTTTTCGAGGACGAAAAGATTCAAAGGGGGAGGAATGTGATGACCTGGAATTTTGGCAATATGATTTTAATAAGTATTTAGTCTAATTAAATAAAATACAAGCTTTTTCTTTTTTTAAAAAAAAAACTGATAAGATCTCTGATTTTTATCAGTTATGTTTGTGTTTGTAAAGAAAGTTTTGATTTAAAAATTTGAAATGGAATTTTTCAATACTATTTAAAATAAAATCTTTCAAAAATATTTAGAATAAATCTATCTTATTGAATGGAAGTAAGGGTTCTATATATTGATATAATATGACCATACAAATGTAGTCTTTAATAATAATGTTTAAAAATAAGCAACCTTATCAATATTAAAACATGAATATTAACTGAAGTATAAAACAATATATATGATTATAATCATAAACATAAGGAAACCTATAATGTAAATATAAGATAAGTTAGGGAAACAATGACCTGTAAAATATACTTGTACGAAATCTTTAACAAAGATAATAACAAATTTGCTGTGTAATCATGCACGCAAGAAGAAGACAGATCTATTTACAAATTCAAATTTTCTTTGCTCTCAGATGCAAAAGAGATAAGTTGTTCACAGCAAAATAAAAAATATGTACATATACATATCAAATGAAATAAAATGTTACTTGTAAGGGAACATTGCATTTAATACAAATCATCTCAGCCTCTTTAGCTTTCAGAGGAAGACAATATTTTTATAAACAAGTATGAAACGTGAAATAAAGACAATTGTAAGTAATTAATGTTAGCACACAAAGCATACCATACAATATCATTTCAGCCGCAATAATATGAGCTTAGCCACCAAAAATAAAATAAAAATCTCTGACCATTTGTACCAGTAATACAAAGCCTGTATGTTTGTTTATATATATCAATTTTTTTTACTCCATTGGGTTCATCCAAACTGAGCAAATTAAAAGTATTTTCCAAGCTTAAAACAACAACTGAAAGTTAACTCAACAACTAAAAGAAAATCAGAGCAAATCATCTCCAGCTCCAGATCAAAGTAGGAGCAACCCATCCAATCCCAGACAGATAAGTTTTAAAGATCAAGAGCAGTTCAAGTCTTCAAAATTGAAATTACTCTAAAACCTGCTCTGCAAACAAATGAGGTGAGTAAATTTTGATATTAAACAGTATAAAATCGAAGACTTGAACTTGATGCATGAAGGAAATCTAGAAGTTAAATGGTTTGAAATGATTTGTATGTATGTTTAGATGTAAATGGATGTGTATATAGGTATGTGATATAGCTGATGGTCAGCTCTGTTTATTTTACAGTGCACTTCATCAAATAAACAATTCCTATCTTCATTTGCATTTCATTATAGACTAGGATCTGAGAATAGAAAACATTTGAAAGTTTATAAAGTTAATTTTAAAGGTAGTTTTAATTTAATATATGATGTATTTATAAAAGAAAAAGAGAAAATATAACAACCTAGAAACAACACAGCAACTAAATCTATTACCATCAACAACAATTAAGATCATTAAAACAAGACTCTAAAACCAACCCAGGCTGATGGTGTTCATTATCCTGGAAATGAATTCTCTGGTCAATTATTATACAGGTGAGCAACTCTTCTATTTCAAGGCTAAAATCCTCATCTACTTGAGGGTTGTTTAAATCTGTGGTATGGTATAATTATACTGGTATGTTTAGGGATTCTTGATATATGAATATATTAAATTATGAAGGTCAGTTATGATCATCTTCAACTCTGCATACAGATACAAATTTAGTTTAACTTCAAAATTCCAAATCACCTTAACAATTTATTGTAGGCCTTGGATTTCAAATCAATTTGTTGTTTATACATAAATAATGATGTATAAATAGATGCAAGAATTTAAAGACTGAATTTATGCTAGAAAATGTAAAATACAGTAGGAATGTTAAAAATCTGTTAAATCAAATGTTTTAATTTGTTGTTTCAGGATTAAAACTTGAATCAACATAGAAAGTTAGGATTTTTAAAATTGAAATCACAATTTTTATGATGTATTGAATGGACATTTTAGTGATGTCTAGAAATTGGTATTTGAGGGTTTTCTGGTGGTCAAGATGGTTTGGAGGGTCGGGGTTCCGTCTGGTGGTAGTAGGATGATCAGAGATGATGGGAAAAATGGTAGAAGTGGTGGTAGTTCGTCGTGGCGGCGGCGATAGGGAGAACTAAGTTTTTAACCTAGTTTGGTTGAGGGTCGAATTGGTGGTCACTGTTGCATCAATGGTTGATCGAGTGGGTCGAGATTGAGGGGATTGGTTGCGTAGGAGTTTGGCAAGGGGTGGACGAGGTTGTTCATCCTCCGGTGGTCAGAATTGATGAGGCGATGTTTTTTTTCTGGCAAGTGGGTTGGGTTCCAGTTCCAACTGGATAACTCGATTTGGAATTATGTAGTGTGATGGTGTTTTGCTGATCGAGATAGGTTGTTGGAGCGACCATGGATGTGTGGAGAGTTCTGGTGATGGTCGGAAGATCACCGTTGGTGGTGTAGGTTGCACGATGGCATGGTCGTGTCTGTTGATGTTGGGATGGCAGTTGCCTCGGGGAGGAACTCGTGTGGATATAGTTTTGGCTCGAGTTGTCTCTGGGGTCATTTGCAAAACTTGTATGAACTGTTTTCACAGTTTAATATTTTAAACCAAACAGTTTTAAAAATTTAAGTGAACAGAAAAAGAAAAAAATGAAGAGATGTACTTGGTTTTGGTTCAAGTACATATGGGTTAAACTAAAGCGAATGTTTAACCAGTTTTTAAAATTTAAATAAAAGTAAGCCTTTAAATTTTAAATAATCGAGTTTAACAAATTCCCTTGAAAATTCTTTTCCCTGTAATGAATAGTTTGTACAAATAAATTTGTATGATTTGTTAACTTAAATGTTTTAAGTTAAATCCTTAAGTTATTTTCAAACTAAATTTGAAATGTAAAAAGAAATTATAAGGGAAATTACTTAATGGGAAGTAATTAAAGGTTAATTACTTAGGAGAAGTAATTAAGGAATAATTACAAGGAATAATTACTTGGAGTACTGTAATTAAAGATAATTAATCAAGGAAGGTTTATTAAGATGGATGACCATTGCATGATTAATTAATTGGTTTATAATTAATTAGTAAACAGGATTTAAAGGTGGGTAAAGAAAATTGATTTCAATTATGGTTAATTAAATTAATTTGAGATAGTATGGATTGATTTGTTTCACTCAGAAATGATTGAATGATATTAAATACATTGAAATTACTGGATATTTCAGATATGAAATAATAGTGATATGATTTGGTAAGAACGGTTATAATGAGGTCATCCTTCTATAAAGAATTGTTGTATTTAAAGTTGAATTGTTTTTCACTTGAATAACTTGAGTTAAGGTGTTATTGTATTCGAAGAGACAGCGATCGGGTATCAGTAATACCCGAACCCACTTCGAATTATAATCTACATGATTCTATTTGGATTACTGTGAGCAATCAATAGACAGAAATGGTAAGTAGGAATACTTGGAATTTGATTTAAGTAATTGAGTATAATGAACTCGTAGGAAGTACGAGTTACCCGGGTTCCTTTAAGATTTGAATTTAGTATTATATGGTTTTACTCACGCTGGTTTCCAGCCTGACCCGGGTGTTACTTTGATGTAATGCTCGGGTCAGACCGAGTATTACATATTTTCAGGTAAGAACATTCTGGAGCTCAGAAGACGAGCTGGATGGCAGGAACGTATGGAGTGTATTCCGCTATGATATATTGTAGTTTGTCTGGGACATGTTGATTGTATCAGTTCAGTGATTGAGTATATGTTGTAACTCTGATGTATTTAAATGTAATCAACTGATACAGTATTCTTTTGTAAACTGTTATTATTTGATATTATATTTTGATCCGCTGCGAATGTGAGGTTCTGTATTTTGTTTCATGTTTCTTCTTTTTCTATCTTTTTCTTCTTTTCCTAACTATCTGGAATTTTTGGGATCGAAAATTCCGGGTCGTTACAGTTGGTATCAGAGCCGAAAGGTTAAGCGAGAACCTTGGCTCTGGTGGGTATACTCATCAGAGATAGGGTTAGTATTACCCTAGGATGAGTTGAGTGTATATATATATATGAGAGAACATACTTGTTATTTTCTTATATAAAGATTTTAAATGATATTGTATATTTTGGTATATATAAAGTAATATTTCTTACTAATAAATATTAATGAAATTGTTTGTTGATTATTGGAATTAAATAAAATAATGAGAATTAAGTAATACAAATGAGTTGAAGTTGAATGAAGATAAGTTTAAAATGGATCCAAACTGAAACTAAAATCCTGAATTTGTAAAAGTATTTTCAGAATGGGAAGATAATGAAGTGGTTTCTAGATATGATAATCTTGATTATTATCATAAATGGTTGTTGTATGTAATAGTGGAATGTGTATTAATGAGTAAGCAAAATAAAATATGTTAAGGATATAAACTTAGATGAGTATAACTTGTAAATTAGAACGGATTTAAATTGTGAAGTTTAAAACCTAAGTTTAGAAACATTTGAATTGTTTCAAAGTGTTAAAAGAAAAGAATAAATAATATTATTCAGAATATATTTGAATGTGATCTTATTTTAAAATAAGAAGTTGTTTGAAACCTTAAAATGAGATCTGTCTTAAATTAAAACCAAAGGTGGTTTAAATTTTAAAGTATAGTCTTGTGGGCTAAGAAATAAATATGTATATGGGGAATATACATAATATCAAAAACGGGTTGAAATAAACTCAAAATGTTGAGTTTTAAATTTGGAATGAGATGCGAAACCCAAGATGATAAGTTTTGAACTTATAAGATTATTAATGTAAATTTTAAAATTTGAAATGGGAATTCAAATTTGGGTAAGGTTGGCTAGATGAAGTAAATTGAATTTAACTTTGGGTAAATTAAATAAGTTAACAAACAACTTGAATTGGATAATATCATCCTATTGTTATTAATAATTTTTATATTGTAAATTGGATTTGTTTAAATGAATGAGAAATGAAGTGTGGTAATATATCCCTTATTGTGATAAATAGGGAAATTAAACTTTAATTTGAAATTAAAGATATGGAATTATTTTGAACTGGAAGTTTGAATAATTGAATTTGTGAATTAAAATTTGTTAAGAACTGGTTTCAGAATTGGAAGATAGTATTTAGTAATTTATTGAATTTTTTAGATAAAAAAAATTGTTTTGAACTCTTATTTGAACTTCGAAATAAGTTAAGTAAAGATAATTTAAAATGGAATTTTGAGAATTTGACTCAGAATTTAATTATTTAAAATTTGGATTATTGATTTAAAAAAAAATAAAGGTTAATTTGATTTAAGAGGTTAAACCAACATTTGAAAATTTAACTCGAATTTATATAATTCGAGACGGTTTAAAATTGAGATTTAGATTGCATTAGTTCAAACTGGATTTAGTTTGGATTAATTAGAAGTGAAGATGGATAAGTATACAATTTCAATAGAAATTGAAATGATTTGAAATTGAAATGGATTCAATTTGAAACCAGTCTAAATTAATTTGAAAAATTTGAAATTGTAATTAAAATGAATATGTTTAAAATCAAATGGAATTTGATTTGAATTGTGGATAATTCAACTTGAATTGGGACTGGATCAATTTAATGGGAAATTGATTGAAATGGAGATGGGAAAGTGAACAGTTTTGACTCTGGACTATTTTCAGTATAAATTGTTTTAATATAAACTTATTTTTCCAAGCTATTAAATATATAACCTTTCTTTCTTAAAGCCAGATTATTTTATCCTTGTTTTACAATTATTTTGGAGCTAATTAACTATTTTTCAACTGTTTTTAAACTAATTACTATTTTTCAACAGTTTTATAAATTAATTACTATTTTACGACTATTTTGCAATTATTTAAAATTTCTATAACTATTTAACTATTTTTCAACTATTTTACAAATACTTAACTATTTTGCAGCTATTTTACAAACTAATAATTATTTTTCAACCACTTATCTATTTTTCAAAATTTCTAAGCTATTTTCTAAATATAAACTGGTCGGAGTTCAAACTGTTATTGATTAAATACCCAACTGGGTAAGAATTGAAGTGATAATCCAAATGGGGGATTAAGGTAAATGTGAATAAGTGAATAAAATCAAAGTGAATGTGAATAGAAAGAGAATCGATTTAATGGATAATCAATGAAAATAAATACGTAGGATGTACGTATATTATTCTATTCGCATAGTGATTTGATCCAGATTCGAGTACAGAATTTCGAGATAGTATTATCGATCCGATTTGGGATTTTTTCGCTCGATTTTCGACGGCGAACCTGGATATGGATTTTTGATTGATTCTGGATATGCTCTATCATAGTTGTGACTATGCCAGGAGAATGACGGTTTCTTATCAAGAAACTAGATCTGAGTCCGCACTAGGAAGTCGGATGGACAATACTAGTTCGGAAGGGAAATTGTGTGATCAAGTGAGCGATCAGATTGATATTGCATACTGTAACGACCCGTATTTTTTACGGATCGAAAGATCGTAAAACAGTTGTCATTAGGTCGTAGTGTTGTTAAGTCGACTAGAGCTTGAGTCGTGTAGAAGTTAGGTCGTCCGGAGATAAGCCGTGTTGTAGCTTAAGTCATGTAGAAGTTGAGTCGAGTGATGGAGCTTAGGTCGTGAAGGAGGTTAGGTCGTGGGACGACTTAAGGGGTAGACGACTTAAGGGGTAGACGACTTAAGAGATTGGTTCGACCTATAGGAAGTTAGCGACTTAAGGAGTTGGCGACTTAAGGGTTAGCGGCATAGGAGTAGCGACTTAGGAAACTGGGCGAGTTAACGACCTAAGGAAGTTGGGTCGTGGACGAGTTAAGGATAAGTCGTTGGGTCGTAAGTCGTTGAATCGTTAAGTCGTTAGGTCGCGTGTGTGTTAGGTCGTGATTGAGTCATTGAATTGTTGAGTCGTTGAGTTGTTGAGTCGTTGGGACTTGGCTTAGTGGTAGGTCGTTAGGCCGTGTCAAGTTAAGTCGTGACTTATGATAACTCGTTAGGTCGGCATGGTTGTTAAGTCGCGCAAGTGTTAAGTCGGGGATGGTTAAGTCGTAAGTTGAAGGGGATGGTTAAGTCGTAAGTCGGAGAGGTTTGTTAAGTCATAGGGTTTGTTGAGTCGTAAGTCGTAGGTCGTGGGATTTTCTTAAGTCGTGGACGACTTAAGGGGCGAACGACTTAAGGATTTCCAGCCTATAAATACCGGGTTTTCCCTCACTTTTCGGGATTCGGATTTTGAAGCGACGAAGTCCTGCCATTTTGAGAGCTCGAGTGCTGCACTTCTTCACTTCTTTTCTCCACTCTAATCTTGTGATTCCTTCCATCCAAATCGAAGATCAAGATCAAAGATCCAAGAGATAAAGTTGAAGATCTTCATTCATCGAAGAGAGATTTCATCATTTAAAGCGGAATTCTGGTAGATCGAGTTAGATTCTTCGTTGTCCATATCTGAAGTGTGTTGCTTTTGAGGTGTTTAGGTGATTCAGTGAGTGGTGATTATCTCTCACACGGATCCAAAGGAGTATATCAGATTGATGGTTTGATTTGGTGTTAAAATAGTGATTTCCATACATTTTCGTAAACTTAAGTATAGATCCATTGTTCATGATGATTTGACATCCATTTTACTACATGTTAATCTATGCAAGTTCATTCATCAAGTTGTAGAGATATTGCTCATGTTTCATGCTTGATAGATTTAGACTCTTTATTTACTAGATTGCCATTATTGTTATAATTGTTTATTAGATCATGTTTGAATGTTTGATTACTTGGATTAATGATTGACTTGATTGATTATTATAGATTAGTTGATTGATGATTTGATTTAGACAAGATGGTCGAAGATGATTCAAAAGCAAAGGGAAAGGCTCTTGAATTGGGAAAAGCTGCTCATGGCATATGTGGCGGTTGATGAAGCTCATATGGATAGATTTGATGATGATGTTGAGATGAGGCTTTGCTATGATGAGATGAAGCGAGGCTTGATGTGAGATAGCCTTGGTTTAATCCAGACGGGATCATTCCAAGCATGTTGATAACTCGGTGAAAGGGTTCGAGTTTGAGGATAATGGTTGGCTTGAGAGGCGCTTGAGCTAGTATGGAAATAGTCGTCGAGGAGGATGACTAGAAGGCTGAGATTTCATCGTTGTTGAAGGTTCTAGCAGGCTCAAAGCAAGAGTACGTTGGGCAGATTCGATAGTCCCTAAAGACTATGATTGGTAGTCGAGTACTCTGGGCAGATTCGATAGTCCTAGGCACGGGCTGCGACGACGTGTGGAGTTCTGTCTAGAACCGGGGTTTCCATTAGCCCTTGACGGACGGCTGAAAGAATGTGCCGGTCATTCAATTAACGGTGGTATCGAAGCAATGATAACAGTGATAGCCAGAGTCATGGATGTTTGGTTGTATCGTCATTCGGTCTCAAGAGCGATATTTTCTGGGTGCTTATCTGATCTGGGTTTACGCCTTGGGGGTTTGTGCTTGGAAATCATCGACCTTGACTCGAGTGATAATTGCTTTACTTTAAATGTCTGCTTTGCTATGTTTATTTCTTCTTAGTGGGTCTGGGGGCTATCACTGTAGAAAGAGGTAGAGTGGGAGGGTTGGATTCCTATTCCTTTTACCTTTATGCTCTTTTGGTATGTTGTTAGTTAATTTATCGCTCACTAAGACTGTGGTCTGACTCAAGGTTTTATGTTCAATTCTTATTACCTTGGGCTGTTCATCCATTTTGGGATGGGCAGACTAGGTAGTAGGTGACAGGTGCTGTTCTTAGTGACCGACGATGCTGATGACGAAGACGAGCTGGAGGCTTACGTTTTAGTTTCTTACTATATGTACTGGATGTTCCGCTGCTTGTATAATTCTCTAAGTGATATGTAGCGAGGCTTGATGTATTGACTATTCAGATGTTTGTATTCAACTATTATGAAGCTTAATTAATGAGATTTTATTTTGTGAAGCTTCACTATATATTCTCTATTGTATTTTATCCATGCGCTGTGAGTAATACGATAGATTCTGCTGTTTTAATTTACCCTTGACAATCGTCTATGGCTGCCTGGCACACCTTACAGCGCACTATTTTCCTTGTTCAGTGCAGGGGTCATGGGCGGTCGTCACATTTGGTATCAGAGCTTTGGTTAATCGATTTTACCCAACGCTCGCTGACGTAACTACGTATGAGAGACGTAATTGTATTTTGATGGATGATTACTATATATAATATAGTAGCTTAGAAGAGTTTGAGTTCTTTATGCAGTTGTTCTCAAGGTGTATTAATCATTTCTTTTATAGATATTAAGGATGAGTCGAAGAGGGAGACCAACTGCTAGGGAAGGCCGTGCTACCGAGGGGGCTGCTGATTATGCTGCTATGTTCGAAGCTATGATGACTTCGATCATGAGGAGAATGCCAACTCCGGGGCCAGCAGTGGATGTTGGAGTTCAAGTTCAAACTCCAAAACCAGTGGATTTTGCTAAGCTGTGTAAAGACTATACTGCTCTTGGAGGAAAGGTTTTCTTGGGAACAGAATCAACCATTGAAGTCCAGAGGTGGATAGATGCTTGTAGAATGATCTTTGGTGACTTGGGAATTGAGGATGCAACTAAAAGGAAGCTTGCCTCAAGACAGCTTCAAGGAAGAGCTTCTGATTGGTGGAACTCTATCACCATTGATACTCCGGAGGAAGAAATTACTTGGGAGCAATTCCAAGCCAGATTTGAAGCTAAGTTCATTTCTACAGCTCAGAAATCTGTTCTGTTTAAGAAGTTTGTGGAGCTCAAGCAAGATGGAAGACCAGTTCTTGAGTATGTTTCTGAGTTTGAAGCTTTGTCCAAGTATGCCCGGTCGTATATTGAATCTCCTTATCAGAAGAACGAGAAGTTTGTGACAGGCTTGGACAGTTATCTTGGGAGGCAGTTGGTGGATCATTTGGACGATCCATTTGAGAAGCTTGTGGAGAAAGCTCTCAGGCACGAGAATCTGTTTCCTAAAGAAGGATCTGTTGTTGCTGTGACCAAGGAAGAGTCTAAACCACATCAAGGTGGAAACAAGAAGAGGAAGCAGCAGCAGCAAAAGGGTAAGGATGGCCAGAAGAAGCCGAAGGGCGAAGTGACCTGCTACAACTGTCAGCAGAAGGGCCATTTCTCCAGAGATTGCAAGAATCCAAAGGTGCCGGTGAAGTGCCACAACTGTGACAAGCCGGGGCATATTAAGAAGAATTGTCCAGAACCGCGGAAGGACAAGCAGATTGTGCAAGCTTATGCTATGGGGGCTATTCCATCATCTTCAAAAGCTCCTACTACTGAAGAGAAAGGAAAGAGTGTGGTGGTTCAAGGTACTCTCTCCATATGTGGTGTCCCAGTTATAGTGTTATTCGATACTGGAGCGTCGCATTCTTTTGTTTGTAATGAACTTGTAGGCCGGTTGGGTTTAGAACCGGATATCGTTGATAGGCCATTGGTTGTGACTAATCCAGTTGGGGGTTCGTCTTGTTTGTGTATGTTATGCCGTGGTCTGATTGTATCGAGTCATGATTGCTCCTTAGTTTGTGATTGTTTTGTTCTAAACTTTGCGGGGTTCGGAAATATTTTGGGAATGGACTGGCTTAGGAAATATGCGGCAAAGGTTGATTGTGAAAGATTGGAGGTGACAGTCGAGAATGTGGAGGGGCGAAAGGTTGTGATACGATGTAAGCATGAGGAAGGCGTCTTCATGAGCTTCATGTATTCGCTGGTTGTTCCACGAGATGGACTGTCATCGGTGCCAATCGCTAATGGATTTGAGGATGTCTTTGATGAGGTCAAAGGGTTACCGCCGCATAGGGGGATCGAGTTTCGTATCGATTTAGTTGAAGGAGCCAGACCTGTTGTGATGCCTCTTAGGCGGATGGCGCCTAGGGAACATCAAGAGTTGAAGGTGCAGGTTGATGATCTTTTACAGAAAGGATTCATTCGGCGTAGTGTGTCCGAATGGGGTGCACCAGTTGTGTTTGTAACCAAAGCAGATGGATCGTTGAGGTTGTGTGTGGATTATCGTGAGCTGAATAAAGTGACTAAGAAGAACAAGTATCCATTGCTGAGAATAGATGACTTGTTTGATCAGCTTCACGAAGCCAAGGTGTTTTCTCAAATGGATTTGGCAACAGGATTTCACCAGTTAAGAGTGGCAAAGGATAGTGTGCAGAAGACTGCTTTCAGGACACCATCCGGTTTCTTTGAGTGGCTGGTAGTGTCGTTTGGATTGACCAATGCACCAGCATATTTTGTGGATCTTATGAATAGAGTATTCAGAGATCAGTTGAACAAGTTCGTACTAGTGTTCGTGGATGATATTTTGATTTATTCTAGAACTGAAGAAGAGCACAAGACGCACTTGCATATTGTTTTGGAAATCTTACGGAAACATCAGCTGAAGGCCAAGTTTTCGAAGTGTCACTTCTGGAAGAGTGAAGTGAGGTTCTTAGGCCATATTATCTCTGGAAGCGGAATAGCGGTTGATCCCGCTAAGGTGGCAGCAATCCAGGATTGGGGTAGACCTAAGAATGCATCTGATGTAAGAAGTTTTTTTGGATTAGCAGGATACTATCGTCGATTTATCAAAGACTTTTCCAAGGTAGCTGCACCATTAACAGGATTGATGAAAAAGAACCAAGTATTCAGATGGGATGATAAGTGTGAACAAGCTTTCGGAATCATGAAAGAGCTATTGACAAGTGCTCCTATTTTGACTATTCCAAGTGGAAATGATGAGATGGTGGTTTACACCGACGCATGTGGTACTGGACTTGGAGCAGTGCTGATGCAGAAGAATAAAGTTGTTGCGTATGCAAGTCGACAACTGAAGCCGCATGAAAGGAATTACCCGACTCATGATTTGGAGTTGGCGGCGATTGTATTTGCTCTGAAGATGTGGAGACATTACCTATTGGGAGTTCGATTCGAGTTGTTTACAGATCATAAGTCATTGAAGTATCTTTTCTCCCAAAAGGATTTGAATCTTAGGCAGCAACGATGGCTAGAGTTTTTGGCATCATATGATTTTGGTATAGCCTATACTCCAGGAAAGGGTAACACAGTGGCAGATGCGTTAAGTCGAAGACATGCAGGATTGGGAGCCATGTTTTCGGAATGGAAGAGTCTCGAGTATTTAGCTGGATTTGACTTTAGGCCTAGATGTGAATTGGAACCTGAGATGTTGGCAAACTTATCGATAAGGCCTACTCTTATGGAAAGGATTGGTGAGAGACAAAAGCGAGACGATAAGCTTGTCAAGATTATCCATGGTTTGGAATCTGGATTGGACCCAGAAAAGGGTAAAGGATTCGAGGTCGATCGAGAGGGTTGGCTTCGGAAGCAAGGACGACTAGTTGTTCCCGATATAGATGAATTGAGAAATGAAGTTCTGAAGGAAAGTCATCACTCGAAGTTGACAATTCATCCAGGTGGAAATAAGATGTATCGGGATATGAAGAGAACCTTTTACTGGGAAGGTATGAAGAAGGATGTTGGAAATTTTATTTCCAAGTGCATGAACTGCCAGTTGGGAAAGGCTGAGCAAAAGAAGCCCAGTGGATTGCTTCAGCCATTAGAAGTTCCTACATGGAAGTGGGAACAAATATCGATGGATTTTATCGATGGAATACCTAGAACCAGAACGGGAAATGAAGGGATTTGGGTCATCGTAGATCGTCTGACTAAGAGTGCAAGATTCATTCCTGTTCGATCAACCAGGACTGCATCGAAGTTGGCTGAGCTGTATGTTAAGTGGATAGTTCGATTCCATGGTATTTCGAAGAGTATAGTGAGCGATCGAGACCCATTGTTCACTAGTGGATTTTGGAAGAGCTTTCAGGAAGTTTTGGGAACCGAGTTGTGTTTGAGTACAGCTTATCATCCCCAAACAGATGGTCAGACTAAGAGAGTCAACCGAGTTTTGGAAGATCTCCTTAGAGCTTGTGTTTTAGATTTCGGAGGATCATGGGAAGATTACCTTCATTTGGTGGAATTTTCGTATAATAATAGTTACCAGTCAAGTATTGGTATGGCACCGTATGAGGCATTGTACGGAAGACCGTGTAACTCTCCGACATGTTGGTTGGAAACGGGGAAAAAGTTGATACTTGGGCCAGAAATGATTCGACAGACTACGGATTGCATAGAGATCATTCGGCAACGAATGAAGGCAGCCCAAGACCGACAGAAAAGTTATGCCGATAAGCGTCGTAAGGATTTGGAATTCGACGTAGGTGATATGGTTTTTGTGAAGATTTCTCCACTGAAGAATGTTATTCGATTCGGGAAGAAAGGAAAATTGACTCCGAGATTTGTTGGACCATTCCCGATTATCAAGCGAATTGGAAAGCTCGCCTACAAATTGGACTTACCAGAAAAGAAGTCGAGTGTGCACAATGTTTTTCATGTATCGTATCTACGGAAGTATGTGCACGACTCGAATACAGTAGCTTCTTCTGATAGCTGTGAAGATTTTGAGATTGATCCAGTCGATAAGAGACCTCGTAAGCCGCTTCGTGTTGTGGAAACTGACACGAAACAGCTTAGGAGGAAGGTAGTTAAGTTGCTCAAGATACAATGGAGTGATGATGATAACGACTGTACATGGGAGGTGGAAGAGAGGATGAAGGCAGCTCATCCTGAACTCTTCAAGGTATGGCCATAAGGTGTCGTGTCATCTCACGACATTGTAACTTGTCTAGTTTTAGAATTCTATATGCTAGGCTAGAATTGGATGCATGGTTTGTTGATTGCTATGGATGGTAGGCATGCGGAATAGTTTTTGATTGCACTTGTTTGTTTGGAATTTCGGGGGCGAAATTCCTAAGGGGGAGAGAATGTAACGACCCGTATTTTTTACGGATCGAAAGATCGTAAAACAGTTGTCATTAGGTCGTAGTGTTGTTAAGTCGACTAGAGCTTGAGTCGTTTAGAAGTTAGGTCGTCCGGAGATAAGCCCTGTTGTAGCTTAAGTCGTGTAGAAGTTGATTCGAGTGATGGAGCTTAGGTCGTGACGGAGGTTAGGTCGTGGGACGACTTAAGGGGTAGACGACTTAAGGGGTAGAGGCCTTAAGGGGTAGACGACTTAAGGGGTAGACGACTTAAGAGATTGGTGCGACCTATAGGAAGTTAGCGACTTAAGGAGTTGGCGACTTAAGGGTTAGCGGCATAGGAGTAGCGACTTAGGAAACTGGGCGAGTTAACGACCTAAGGAAGTTGGGTCGTGGACGAGTTAAGGATAAGTCGTTGGGTCGTAAGTCATTGAATCGTTAAGTCGTTAGGTCGCGTGTGTGTTAGGTCGTGATTGAGTCGTTGAATTGTTGAGTCGTTGAGTTGTTGAGTCGTTAGGACTTGGCTTAGTGTTAAGTCGTTAGGCCGTGTCCAGTTAAGTCGTGACTTATGATAACTCATTAGGTCGGCATGGTTGTTAAGTCGCGCAAGTGTTAAGTCGGGGATGGTTAAGTCGTAAGTCGAAGGGGATGGTTAAGTCGTAAGTCGGAGAGGTTTGTTAAGTCGTAGGGTTTGTTGAGTCGTAAGTCGTAGGTCGTGGGATTTTCTTAAGTCGTGGACGACTTAAGGGGCGAACGACTTAAGGATTTCCAGCCTATAAATACTGGGTTTTTCCTCACTTTTCGGGATCCAGATTTTGAAGCGACGAAGTCCTGCCATTTTGAGAGCTCGAGTGCTGCACTTCTTCACTTCTTTTCTCCACTCTAATCTTGTGATTCCTTCCATCCAAATCGAAGATCAAGATCGAAGATCCAAGAACTAAAGTTGAAGATCTTCATTCATCGAAGAGAGATTTCATCGTTTGAAGCGGAATTCTGGTAGATCGAGTTAGATTCTTCGCTGTCCAGATCTGAAGTGTGTTGCTTTTGAGGTGTTTAGGTGATTCGGTGAGTGGTGATTATCTCTCACACGGATCCAAAGGAGTATATCAGATTGATGGTTTGATTTGGTGTTAAAATAGTGATTTCCATACATTTTCGTAAACTTAAGTATAGATCCATTGTTCATGATGATTTGACATCCATTTTACTACATGTTAATCTATGCAAGTTCATTCATCAAGTTGTAGAGATATTGCTCATGTTTCATGCTTGATAGATTTAGACTCTTTATTTACTAGATTGCCATTATTGTTATAATTGTTTATTAGATCATGTTTGAATGTTGGATTACTTGGATTAATGATTGACTTGATTGATTATTATAGATTAGTTGATTGATGATTTGATTTAGACAAGATGGTCGAAGATGATTCAAAAGCGAAGGGAAAGGCTCTTGAATTGGGAAAAGCTGCTCATGGCATATGTGGTTGTTGATGAAGCTCATATGGATAGATTTGATGATGATGTTGAGATGAGGCTTTGCTATGATGAGATGAAGCGAGGCATGATGTGATATAGCCTTGGTTTAATCCAGACGGGATCATTCCAAGCATGTTGATAACTCGGTGAAAGGGTTCGAGTTTGAGGATAATGGTTGGCTTGAGAGGCGCTTGAGCTAGTATGGAAATAGTCGTCGAGGAGGATGACTAGAAGGCTGAGATTTCATCGTTGTTGAAGGTTCTAGCAGGCTCAAAGCAAGAGTACGTTGGGCAGATTCGATAGTCCCTAAAGACTATGATTGGTAGTCGAGTACTCTGGGCAGATTCGATAGTCCTAGGCACGGGCTGCGACGACGTGCGGAGTTCTGTCTAGAACCGGGGTTTCCATTAGCCCTTGACGAACGGCTGAAAGAATGTGCCGGTCATTAAATTAACGGTGGTATCGAAGCAATGATAACAGTGATAGCCAGAGTCATGGATGTTTGGTTGTATCGTCATTCGGTCTCAAGAGCGATATTTTCTGGGTGCTTATCTGATCTTGGTTTAGGCCTTGGGGGTTTGTGCTTGGAAAACATCGACCTTGACTTGAGTGATAATTGCTTTACTTTAAATGTCTGCTTTGCTATGTTTATTTCTGCTTAGTGTGTCTGGGGGCTATCACTGTAGAAAGAGGTGGAGTGGGAGGGTTGGATTCCTATTCCTTTTACCTTTATGCTCTTTTGGTATGTTGTTAGTTAATTTATCGCTCACTAAGACTGTGGTCTGACTCTAGGTTTTATGTTCAATTCTTATTACCCTGGGCTGTTTATCCATTTTGGGATGGGCAGACTAGGTAGCAGGTGATAGGTGTTGTTCTTAGTGACCGACGATGCTGATGACGAAGACGAGCTAGAGGCTTACGTTTTAGTTTCTTACTATATGTACTGGATGTTCCGCTGCTTGTATAATTCTCTGAGTGATATGTAGTGAGGCTTGATGTATTGACTATTCAGATGTTTGTATTCAACTATTATGAAGCTTAATTGATGAGATTTTATTTTGTGAAGCTTCACTATATATTCTCTATTGTATTTTATCCATGCGTTGTGAGTAATACGATAGATTCTGCTGTTTTAATTTACCCTTGGCAATCGTCTATGGCTGCCTGGCACACCTTACAGCGCACTATTTTCCTTGTTCAGTGCAGGGGTTATGGGCGGTCATCACACGTACGGATAATATGTGGACATCGTACGGGTTTGAATGGAGTTGATATTGAAGATTTGTGCATAAGAACTGTAAATGATTTTTGAAATTGAAAGTATATTTTGTGAAATATATGATGAAGTAAAGTGGGGATTGAACATTTCTATGATTAAAATTTATTTTATAAAAGCAAGCAATATGGTGAATGACTTTACAAAAGAGTAATCAAAATTTGAATATTGTTTTGGACTAAACAAAGTTATATATCTTTGTTATATATGGAAAACTCCCCTTGTTGAATCTATTGTCAGAAGAAAATGATTTTTGAAAGTATTTGAAGTATAAAAGTGAATTTATACAAGTAAAAATTGATTCAAAGATTTTTCAAAACTTTTACATATATGTATATATAAAAAAGGATTTTGTGAAAGTAATTTTGAGGAAAGGTTTTGGGAACCTTGGATTTGAAAACGGGCTTTTGATTTTTGGGGAAAATCTATATTGGAATTTGGGAAAGCCTACTTTGAGAATTATATCGATTTTGTGTAAAGGAGCTTTATATGGAATTCATACTAGGTGTATGATTTGGAAAATACTATATGTGTATAGTATAAAGTGTTTTGAGATTGGCTCTGGGGAAAAAGGCGCTCCCTTGATATGAACTTCTCAGGAGTGCCATAGGGTGGCACTGCCTTGAGCCTCTAAGGGGGAGGTTCTAAAGTTGATCCTGTGAGGAGTCCGAACAAAACTAGTTCCTGAGGATTATTTGTGTAGCGAAAGTCGAGGAGCTGGTGCCTATAGAGGCATTTGGGTTTTACTGTGACGACAGTTTAACTCGATGTCACTACGATCTACTGCAGACCATAGCGAAAGTCGTGTATGCCGCTGAGAGCCAACAGTCTACGTTTGATTTTATATCGGTAGACTGCGACACTATGGTAACATAGCGAAAGTCGTGTGTGCCGCTGAGAGCCAACAGTCTATGTTTGATTTTACATCGGTAGACTGCGACCTATGTTAGAGTGGAGAAGTTTCATTTTGACTGCGAAAATCGTGTGTGCCGTTGAGAGCCAACAGTTACATGGACTTTTGCTGTGACGGCAACGTAACCCTGGAATGTAACTGCGATCTATTGTGGGTTCCATGGTGTAATCAGTTACATGGACTTTTGCTGCAACGACAACGTAACCCAGGATGTAACTGTGACCATGGATGGGTGTGATGATTTCTAGAGCATTCTCACCAAAGATATTTTCTCTATTTTCGAAACTGTTTCCTATATTTTCAATAAAATTATTTTCCAAAGTATTTTCACTAGGTGTTGGAAACGAGTTTACCGGGTACTTGTAGATTTTTCAGTCCTACGCCTGATCAACGTATGACCGAATTTCTATAAGAACAAGGATGGACTTGTTGAAACATCGAGTTATAAAAGTATTTTTGTAAAAACTACTTTGGAATAATATTATATAGATATTTTAAAGGTATTTTAAAATTGATCAAAGAGTAATTATCTGATTTTAATTAAGCATCTTCATAAATGTTGGTTCCGTTCCTTTTCGAGGACGAAAAGATTCAAAGGGGGGAGGAATGTGATGACCTGGAATTTTGGCAATATGATTTTAATAAGTATTTAGTCTAATTAAATAAAATACAAGCTTTTTCTTTTTTAAAAAAAAAACTGATAAGATCTCTGATTTTTATCAATTATGTTTGTGTTTGTAAAGAAAGTTTTGATTTAAAAATTTGAAATGGAATTTTTCAATACTATTTAAAATAAAATCTTTCAAAAATATTTAGAATAAATCTGTCTTATTGAATGGAAGTAATGGTTCTATATATTGATATAATATGACCATACAAATGTAGTCTTTAATAATAATGTTTAAAAATAAGCAACCTTATCAATATTAAAACATGAATATTAACTGAAGTATAAAACAATATATATGATTATAATCATAAACATAAGGAAACCTATAATGTAAATATAAGATAAGTTAGGGAAACAATGACCTGTAAAATATACTTGTACGAAATCTTTAACAAAGATAATAACAAATTTGTTGTGTAATCATGCACGCAAGAAGAAGACAGATCTATTTACAAATTCAAATTTTCTTTGCTCTCAGATGCAAAAGAGATAAGTTGTTCACAGCACAAATGCAAAATATCTTATACATATAAAAATAAAAAAAATAAAAAATATGTACATATACATATCAAATGAAATAAAATGTTACTTGTAAGGGAACATTGCATTTAATACAAATCATCTCAGCCTCTTTAGCTTTCAGAGGAAGACAATATTTTTATAAACAAGTATGAAACGTGAATTAAAGACAATTGTAAGTAATTAATGTTAGCACACAAAGCATACCATACAATATCATTTCAGCCGCAATAATATGAGCTTAGCCACCAAAAATAAAATAAAAATCGCTGACCATTTGTACCAGTAATACAAAGCCTGTATGTTTGTTTATATATATCAAATTTTTTTACTCCATTGGGTTCATCCAAACTGAGCAAATTAAAAGTATTTTCCAAGCTTAAAACAACAACTGAAAATTAACTCAACAACTAAAAGAAAATCAGAGCAAATCATCTCCAGCTCCAGATCAAAGTAGGAGCAACCCATCCAATCCCAGACAGATAAGTTTTAAAGATCAAGAGCAGTTCAAGTCTTCAAAATTGAAATTACTCTAAAACCTGCTCTGCAAACAAATGAGGTGAGTAAATTTTGATATTAAACAGTATAAAATCGAAGACTTGAACTTGATGCATGAAGGAAATCTAGAAGTTAAATGGTTTGAAATGATTTGTATGTATGTTTAGATGTAAATGGATGTGTATATAGGTATGTGATATAGCTGATGGTCAGCTCTGTTTATTTTACAGTGCACTTCATCAAATAAACAATTCCTATCTTCATTTGCATTTCATTATAGACTAGGATCTGAGAATAGAAAACATTTGAAAGTTTATAAAGTTAATTTTAAAGGTAGTTTTAATTTAATATATGATGTATTTATAAAAGAAAAAGAGAAAATATAACAACCTAGAAACAACACAGCAACTAAATCTATTACCATCAACAACAATTAAGATCATCAAAACAAGACTCTAAAACCAACCCAGGCTGATGGTGTTCATTATCCTGGAAATGAATTCTCTGGTCAATTATTATACAGGTGAGTAACTCTTCTATTTCAAGGCTAAAATCCTCATCTACTTGAGGCTTGTTTAAATCTGTGGTATGGTATAATTATACTGGTATGTTTAGGGATTCTTGATATATGAATATATTAAATTATGAAGGTCTGTTATGATCATCTTAAACTCTGCATACAGATACAAATTTAGTTTAACTTCAAAATTCCAAATCACCTTAACAATTTATTGTAGGCCTTGGATTTCAAATCAACCTGTTGTTTATACATAAATAATGATGTATAAATAGATGCAAGAATTTAAAGACTGAATTTATGCTAGAAAATGTAAAATACAGTAGGAATGTTAAAAATCTGTTAAATCAAATGTTTTAATTTGTTGTTTCAGGATTAAAACTTGAATCAACATAGAAAGTTAGGATTTTTAAAATCGAAATCACAATTTTTAATGATGTATTGAATGGACATTTTGGTGATGTCTAGAAATTGGTATTTGAGGGTTTTCTGGTGGTCAAGATGGTTTGGAGGGTCGGGGTTCCGTCTGGTGGTAGTAGGATGATCAGAGATGATGGGAAAAATGGTAGAAGTGGTGGTAGTTCGTCATGGCGGCGGCGATAGGGAGAACTAAGTTTTTAACCTAGTTTGGTTGAGGGACGAATTGGTGGTCACTGTTGCATCAATGTTTGATCGAGTGGGTCAAGATTGAGGGGATTGGTTGCGTAGGAGTTTGGCAAGGGGTGGACGAGGTTGTTCATCCTTCGGTGGTCAGAATTGATGAGGCGATGTTTTTTTTCTGGCAAGTGGGTTGGGTTCCAGTTCCAACTGGATAACTCGATTTGGAATTATGGAGTGTGATGGTGTTTTGATGATCGAGATAGGTTGTTGGAGCAACCTTGGATGTGTGGGGAGTTCTGGCGATGGTCGGAAGATCACCGTGGGTGGTGTAGGTTGCATGATGGCATGGTCGTGTCTGTTGATGTTGGGATGGCAGTTGCCTCGGGGAGGAACTCATGTGGATATAGTTTTGGCTCGAGTTGTCTCTAGGGTCTTTTGCAAAACTTGTATGAACTGTTTTCACAGTTTAATATTTTAAACCAAACAGTTTTAAAAATTTAAGTGAAAAGAAAAAGAAAAAGAAAATGAAGAGATGTACTTGGTTTTGGTTCAAGTACATATGGGTTAAACTAAAGCGAACGTTTAACCAGTTTTTAAATTTAAATAAAAGTAAGCCTTTAAATTTTAAATAATCGAGTTTAACAAATTCCCTTGAAAATTCTTTTCCCTGTAATGAATAGTTTGTACAAATAAATTTGTATGATTTGTTAACTTAAATGTTTTAAGTTAAATCCTTAAGTTATTTTCAAACTAAATTTGAAATGTAAAAAGGAATTATAAGGGAAATTACTTAATGGGAAGTAATTAAAGGTTAATTACTTAGAAGAAGTAATTAAGGAATAATTACTTGGAGTAATCTAATTAAAGATAATTAATCAAGGAAGGTTTATTAAGATGGATGACCATTGCATGATTAATTAATTGGTTTATAATTAATTAGTAAACAGGATTTAAAGGTGGGTAAAGAAAATTGATTTCAATTATGGTTAATTAAATTAATTTGAGATAGTATGGATTGATTTGTTTCACTCAGAAATGATTGAATGATATTAAATACATTGAAATTACTGGATATTTCAGATATGAAATAATAGTGATATGATTTGGTAAGAACGATTATAATGTGGTCATCCTTCTATAAAGAATTGTTGTATTTAAAGTTGAATTGTTTTTCACTTGAATAACTTGAGTTAAGGTGTTATTGTATTCGAAGAGACAGCGATCGGGTATCAGTAATACCCGAACCCACTTCGAATTATAATCTACATGATTCTATTTGGATTACTGTGAGAAACCAATAGACAAAAAGGGTAAGTAGGAATACTTGGAATTTGATTTAAGTAATTGAGTATAATGAACTCGTAGGAAGTACGAGTTATCCGGGTTCCTTTAAGATTTGAATTTAGTATTATATGGGTTTACTCACGCTGGTTTCCAGCCTGACCCGGGTGTTACTTTGATGTAATGCTCGGGTCAGACCGAGTATTACATATTTTCAGGTAAGAACGTTCTGGAGCTCAGAAGGCGAGCTGGATGGCAGGAACGTATGGAGTGTATTCTGCTGTGATATATTGTAGTTTGTCTGGGACATGTTGATTGTATCAGTTCAGTGATTGAGTATATGTTGTAACTCTGATGTATTTAAATGTAATCAACTGATACAGTATTCTTTTGTAAACTGTTATTATTTGATATTATATTTTGATCCGCTACGAATGTGAGGTTCTGTATTTTGTTTCCTGTTTCTTCTTCTTCTATCTCTTTCTTCTTTTCCTAACTATCTGGAATTTTCGGGATCGAAAATTCCGGGTCGTTACAAACTTCCTAAGCAAGCCTGATTTAGCTATCTTAGACAAAAGTCTTTTCTCAAATCTCCTTCAAAATTCTGCCTAAATCAACTCCTCTTATGGTACTCCCAAGATTACCCCATTCTACCTGAACAAAGCGTCTCCTTGCAACTATCTCGAAGCAATATCTTTTTCTACTCATCACTTAGATCCAAATAAGCTAAAATCCTTTCATGATGCAACAACCGGTTCTCTACTTCAATTTCATCCTTTATCCACAGAAAAGGCTTCCCACCCAGACTAGTGTAATCTCAACTCAGCTTAGCATAGTTATTACCAACTGGCGTTACGAGATTAACTCCTCCTGGATTAGCAACATTTCCTCCAGCTACTCCTACAGCTGCTCCAGCTTGTATCAGATTGACGAAGAATCGATACATAGTCCGCATATCTACTGGTGGGGTGACAACACTTACATTAGCATTTTCTTTCTGATTAGCATTTGCCTGTCGACCTTGGTTCCTCCTGGTATGGGTCGAGCATTTCCTTTGGTTGTGATGCTTCTGCCACCTAGATTCACTCTTCCATTTACTGCTTCCATATCTTTCTTTCTCGTAAATCTACATACGAACCTTAGCAACATATAGAAGAACGGTCTAAGAGAGATGGAAGAATAAAGATAGAATACATACTTATATATAACAAGTACAAGTACGTTACTATCGCATTATCCCATACCCCAATCTTATTCTCTGATTCACTAGGATTATGTTTTCAAAATCTTTTAATCTTTTAAGTTTTACATAAATCTATGCTCTGATACCAACTTATAACATCCCCCATTCTGAGAACTAACTGCTATAGATGTTGTAGTTATCCATAATTATTAATTCCAAATGACAAAATACGACTATATGAATCATATCAATAACAGAAGCACATGAATATGAAAAATTTTCAAACATAATTCAAAAATAACTTTTACATTACATCTCAAAATATGATTACATATTCATTACATAATACCATTTGCGATTCCACGTTCAGAAAATATAACTATACAAAATACTCCAAGGGCAACATATGAAGTGGCCCCCTTGGTTGATCATAGTGTAATACTTGGCAATTATACAACTTTGCCATTACATCCAAATAGACAAAACCAAACTACATAGCGGAATTTAGATAAAGCTTCTAATAACTAGATTGCCTCCTACATGTCTCTGGAAGATTATTCATCTAACTCAAAACCTAAAAACCCTTACTCCGACCTACTTAAATGAGTACTTGAGAGTTTAAGGGGAAAAACAGTAACTTCGGGTCAAACAACAGTCTAGTGTGAATAATAACCTACCATATCGAACCAAATAGATATCTAGTGAGACCACACCGTTGAGCATAATGGGTTTTCCCCTCACTAGTATCTTAACCAAAACTACTTAACCATATGTTATGCTCTTGCAACCACAATGGTTAGAACAAAAATAGCATTTATAGTTATGCAACATATATTGGATTACCCATCCCAATTTATTAGATTACCCATCTTAATTTCAAATGAGTACCTGTCCAATTTAAGTTGACTATCAGTCTTAATTTAATCTGACTACCCATTTTATAAGTATATGGGCAACCCATCTCACATTTAAACATATTCATAGTTATGTGGATTATCCATCTCACATACAATTATTACTTGGATTACCCATCCCCTACAATATTGACTACCCATCACATATGGTTCCATTGTTTAAATTATGTGGACTATCCATAACACATATTCCATTTAATTTATAATGATGTGGACTATCCATCATACATCCCATAGTTTTCCTAGGATGACTATGAACCCTTTCGTTAACCTCATAGAGACAATCCATCTCCAGTATGATGTGGACTATCCATCACACATCCCATAGTTTTCCTAAGATGTCTATGAACCTATAATCTAACAATTTAATTCATGTTACCCATATATTAAACCTTCGTCTATTGGTGTCCCCAATTAGGTCATCTCCCCTCAAAGTTATAACATTTCAAAGTAAAGTACATTGGCATCCCCAATGATTGGTGTCAAACTCATTTAATAAAATACATTGGCATCCTCATGATGAAGTTGCATTTATAAGACATTTAGTTTGTTGAAACTAATCTACTTTGGTGCCCCCAATCGTCGAGACCTACAATCAAAATAGCATCGGTATCCCAATGTTTAAAATCAAAGTCATAAAACAATAGGCTCGTCGCCCTTAATTAGTTTAATATAGGTCAAAGCCAATGTCACTAACATTGTCGACAAAGAAACTTCAGGCTCTGCACCTTTAATAAGGTAACATATAAACAAACGATGTTAAGACATTATCGTTCTCCATCCAAGATCGATGACCAAAAGCTTAAATCCTTTTATGTATTAAAACTCTATGAAAAAACGATGTTGCTGACTACATGCTCCATAGGTTATCCACCTATTACAGCGTCGATGCCAAAGGTCACAACAACAATGCCAAAACATTGTAAAGAGACCTCACGGACGTTGATGATTAGCAGCATCAAGACTAGCGACGATATTATATAAAATAGTTTACTTAACTTACTTCGGCTATTATGCCGCAAATTGTATAGGGTTGACTTCGAAAGCTTTAAAAGTAGTGATATGCGGAGTCACTTTAAAACTTACTTAAATAATTTGGCTATTATGCCATTATGATTGCCAGTGTATATGTGCGAAGTCAAAACATAGGCAAAGAGAGATGAATCACGACGCTGCAATGTTGCCAAATCTAGATTGTCGCCTATGTCTACATCGACCCAGTTGGAATCACTCTATGACTACCTAAGTAGTTATCATGCACTTACCACCTCATCGACGTCGACACCCATTGATGCGACCATGTATTAGCCTCGGAGATGGTACTGGCAGCATGGCATTATCGTATATGTGAAAACTGATTTATTTTCAATAAAAGCATATACTTTTCATCAAATCTAATTTCTTGTCCAATTCCTATTGGATAAAACACTACTTTAACCATTTCTTTACTGAAATCCACCGCATCCATTTTTCATGTCCCAAAACATTTTCCAACTTTTATTAATCAATTTCCTTAATTAATTATTAATTTAAATTCTTATCTAGCATAATAAATTCATTATAAATCATATTCACTTGGGAAAAATCCAAAAAAATCACAGAAATTCGAGAATATCCTTCTCTTCATCATACAAAAATTTCAAGGCCAAAAACCATATTTAATTATTTTAAATAATTAAAACCCAAAATTAAGCTATTTCCTTCTTAGGAAATTTATAAAATATTTAATATAACTTGGAAAATTAGGAAGTTAAAATCCCATCCCCAAAAGATCATTTTGCACTTCATACCAAAAATTTGAACCATTTGGAAAAAATAATTTAAGTTTTACCCTTAAAACCCTTTCAATTAATTTCATAAAAATTCCCATAAATCATTATTCTATCCAAACAATAATTCTACAACCATATCTTAGCAAAAATAATCAAACTAATTCAGATACTACCAATAGCCGAATTCAAAACAAGAAAATTGAGATGGAACATTTATTATTCACCTTGGATTTGAATGTTGGAGTTGAGATTTGGTTAATGCTTTAGTTTCCCCTAAACTTGCTTGAATCCCCATTGATTTTCGTGCTTCTTCGTCTTAGGTTATGGCCGGCCTCTTTAGGTTTTTCTTTTGATTTTTTTTATTTTAAAAAATGAGAATAATATGAGGAAGAGAGGGTTTAAGGGATATAAGGTAGGTCTATACCTAAATTGCACCTCTCATATAACCTCTTATATATTAAGTTTTCCAAAACAATCTCATTACTTAATTTATTAAGGCATGACCTTATTAATTTTTAATTCTCATTTTCCTTAACCATTTACATTATTCTATTTGATCTATCCAACTAAATATCTTAAATAATGTTAAACTAAAATTAGGGGTACTATATATATATAATTTGAATAGGAATTTTACTTATTTTTCAGCCGAGAACATTGTGCAAATTCATGACATGTTGCATCTTTTAAGCTGCACAAAATTTTTCTCCTTTACTTTTCTTTTATAATAGCTTTAATAAAACAATTCTACAGACCAATAAACACAATAATAGTGATAATATTAATAATTAATTCTAGTATACACTAAATAATTATTTCTAAATTTAATTGCATTAAACTTAAACAATAGTAAACATATAATTCACTATTTATATTTCATTGCATTACATTTAAGCACTTAAATTTCACATATAAAACAATATAGGTCACTGTTCACATTTGGACTTACGTTGTTAAAATTCACCAAAAAACTATAGAGTTCACTATTTATATTTAACTGCATTACAATAATGCAGTTAAATTTCACTTGTAAACCCATATAGTTCACCATGTACATATAAATGCGTTAGACTTATGTAGTTGAACTTCACCCAAAAACTAAACAGTTCACCGTTTATATTTCATTTGCATTATGCTCATGTAGTTAAATTCACTTATAAAACATGCAGTTTACTACTTATATTTAACCGCATTACATTTAAGATGTTAAATTTCACTTATAAAACAATACAGGTCACTGTTCACATTTAACTGCATTAGATTTGTGCAGTTAAAATTCACCTAAAAAATATACAAGTCACTATTTATATTTACATTTAACTGGATTACATTAATGCGGTTAAATTTCACTTGTAAAACCATGTAGTTCACCATGTATAACTGCGTTAGACTTATATAGTTAAACTTCACCCAAAAACTAAACAATTCATTGTTTATTTTTTATTACATTAAACTCGCGCAATTAAATTCACCTATAAAATATGCAGTTCACTACTATATTTAACTCCATTACATTTAAGTAGTTAAATTTCACCAATAAAACAATACAGGTCACTATTCACATTTAAGTTCATAGACTTACACGGTTAAAATTCACGTAAAAAATATACAGTTAGCTATTTATATTTAACAGTATTACACTGATGCAGTTAAATTCACTTATAAAACCATATAGTTCACCATATACATATAACTGCATTAGACTTGCGTAGTTAAACTTCACCCAAACTAAGCAGTTCATTATTTATATTTAATTGTATTAAACTCATGTAGTTAAATTCACCTATAAAATATACAGTTCACTATTTATATTTAACTACATTAGACTTATATAGTTAAATTTTTATTCAAATATATTAGTAATTTTATTCAAATATTCAGTAAATTAACAACTTCATATTAAATAAATACAATTCATAATATACTACAACCTTGCTTGCTGACTCTTCATGAATTCTACGAGTTGGTCCTTTTAAAGAATTAAAAATATCCACTATCCAATAGCACTGTTAAAAATTAACAATGTAAAGTGCTCCACATTCACAATAGGAAAAAATATACTATGATTTCAATTGAAGATCAGTAGCTTCAATCACATCTTTAACATACATTTTGATATAATCCTTAGCATTATTTAAAACACTATACTATGAAAAAGAAATTAGTTAGTATTTATAACAAATAAGAAAAAGTAACTAATTAAATATAAACGACCATAACCCTGTATAAATTTGAAAAAAATATGTCCATTAAATCTTTCTTCGAGATATTTACCATACCAATCAATAATCTACAAAAAACAAATTTCATACAAAAATATAAGTAAATATAACTATATTATATAAATGCATCAAATTATATAAAGAATAAACTGTGTTTATAACATAAGTAAAATCAAAACATAAAATAACTGCACAATCCAAATGCACCTAGTAATTAAATATACATACATCAACCAAATGCAACTAAAAATAAAAATAAAAATCAAATGCAATTATGAATATGTTAGAAAAATAAATAAACAATAAAGAAAATACTTACCATAAAATTATATATTGATTACAGTCAAGTAATTCTTTTACTTGATTTCCATCAACAGAGATAAAACCATCATCATTTTGCCAAACAACTTCCCTATAAAACATAAAAATGAATATAAAGTACTAAATAAACTACATATATAAACCGCATAAACATGATTATAAATAACTGCATAAATAAAATGCAGTTAAAAATACATTATTCAACTACACATTTTATAGGATCAATCAATTAAGTTAAAAAATAAAATTAATATAATAATTATTAAATTAAAATAAATGAACTTACGAACAACAAGCCATATGTATCAACCACTTTCTCATATTATCAGGAAGAAGTACAATTAAAGTAATCTTTAACAAATGAGCTATAGAATTCTTTGCTCTCTGTGATAATTTATCAACAATACTCTGCTTAGAATTTTTAATAAGTTATATTTCCTTTTCTTGTACAATCTTCTTTTCTTTTGAAACTTTCTTTTTTATTTTCTTTTGATGATTACCATCATACTCATAAACTTGATTAATTTTCCTTTTCCTATCTTTTTCTTTAACCAATTTAACAAGTGAACGTCTTTCAACATTCTTTCCGCCCAAAATTTTCCCCACCATATTGTTTTTATTTATTTCTCCTGATTTTTAACATTTGCAACATTAGAAATCACATTTTCATTTTCTCTAATAGTTCCTTCAACATTTTCTACAATATCAAATATACCAAGACTAAAATTTGATGGTGTCATCATCGAACATGTCTTGTTCTCCAATTCTTTTTTGGTTCATGTAACGACCCGCCATTTTGGACCATTCGCGTCCATTATAAGTGTATAGGTAGACACTCATGCCGGAGTTGAATTGCTCAAAATACCGCGTTGTTAATTTAAATTTGGCAAAACTGAACATATACAGTAAATAGATATAATCACAGATCACAGACACAGAGTAATAAATGCAGCGGAAATAAAAGAGATAGTAGTTCATGAAGCTACTATATGAATATATAAAATACATCAGAGTTTACAACAGAAGAGTAATACGATACATCAGAATACATCACTGGAATCATCGAATATCTGAAAGCTGGATAGATAGCTGGATCTCCAAGCGAAGCTCCAACTCCAAAGGTGAGTCTCGAAAGCTGAACTACTCAGTCTGACCCGAGCGTAAAGCAAAACACAAAACACTCGAGTCAGGATTAACATTCTTATATTAATAAATCCAACTCAAGTGAAATAGCAATTGAAATACAAGTAACTCAAAGGATGTTTGGAATAACCATCTTCTAAGGATCCGTTAAACTATCTACTAGGTAGTAATGTACGATAAGTAGATAATGTCTATCAGTAATATAAAGATATCAAAATAGCGTTAAGTCATGGCCCATTCCACCCTTAACACATTTTTATTCCCAAAAGCATATACAAGACCGTAGTTTCCCCAAAACCGGAAGTCACCAGAGGGCAATCCATATACTAAAGGTACAAATCAAAATCGTAGTGGTCGCGAATAGGATAATCAGTATGACAAGGTACATGAGGCGATACCAACTAGGATACTAGTAGTTGCGTGATCCGGACTGATGTTGGGCATAGCAGCTACTATCCCAACACCGCGAAACAACACTCCCAAATCAAGGGGTGCACCCAAATCGAATCACAAAAGTAATAGATAAGGTATCGAAGAAGTGTGTCCGCTAGAGGTAGCGAACCTCAATGGCTCGGCGCGGCTCCTGTTTTAGTCATGTCAGGGGTCATCCAAAATCGTTCTCTTTCTTCAGTCAACGCGTTCATCAAAACCATCCACTTCGTTCTGGATCAACACTCCGCGTATAGTTATTAAAGTGGTTTCGGTTCAGATAGAGAGTATATCCATTACCGATCCCGGTCTCTTTAATAACTTTCGTAATTATTACACCGATTGGTCGTTTATATATTTCAAAAACCAAATCAATTTCAATTTCAAATAGAATTCGTAAATCAACATTTCATTTGTCTTTCTAAAACAATTTCCAAATTTTCGTTTCAAAACTTTCAAATTTTCTGTTTCAAAATCTTATAATTCAATTTCAATTTCTATTTAAAACAATTCAAATATTGATTCAAGTTCGTATATAAGTTTCATTCCGAAATCATTTAAATAAATTCTATTTAACATTCAAATCAATTTAAACTCATTGATCGATTTCATTCAATATTCATTAAGTTACTTTATCATTCAAAACAATTTCTATTAAATTTCCAATTCATTTAATCAATTCTTAAGTTCAACTTCATTAAAACAAAACTTACAATTTTGAATTAAACTAAATTCGTCAAATCAATTCTCCAATTACAAGTCTTACATTAATTCCAAAAATATCACATTTCATTTTTGTTAAAGAAATCCAATTTCACTTATTTACTTCCTTAAATAATTTTCCAAAACTTAATTAATAAAGAAACTCAATTTCAATTCTTTACGAAGTAAAATTCACTTATTCAAAAGTTCAATTTTTTTCTTATTAAAGAATTTCAATTCAATTTAATCATTTAATAATTCATTATTAAATAGTTCAAAACTTAATTATTAAATAATTTCAAAGTTTAATAATTTCAAACTTAATTATAATTTCAAACTTAATTATTAAATCATTTCAAACTTAATTCAATCATTTCTCAAATTAAACAACATTCTTTCATTGATTACATTGTTAATCTTTTGTTTCAGATTATTAAATATTACCATTTTCCTTTCATCAAAATTCAAATTTTAACTTCATTTCAAAACCATATTCTTTATTCAAATAAAATCTTCGTTTATTTTCAAATCAAATTATTGACCAATCGGGTTTTTATTTAATTTTCTATCCTAAGTCAAAGTTCAATTTGGGTATTTATCATTTCAACCCAATTCCAATTCAATTCAAAATCAAAACATATCAAAGGGAACTTGCAGTGTGATAACTGGGATGGTGTCAAAGTAAATAAACAAGCAATAACAACAACCAATATCAATCCAATAATCAATTCAAATAATCCCGAAATAACCGTATTAATTCGCATTGTTATTTGTACGAATTAATATAATTATTTCTAGAATCTACACTATCATTTCATGTAGATTAAAGATTATTACATTACGATTTTTCACTTGTCATCTATTTACAATTTCATTCATCATTAGTTTAAACAACATACAATTGATGGTTCAAGGTGTAGTTAAACAATCCTACGTGTCAATATTATACGAATGTCAGTTAATCAAATTTAACATTTAACTATCCTATATCCAGTTCAATTTCATACTATTTATCATTTTAACATTAACAATTTAACGTCCAATATAAACATCAACAATCAATCAATTATCAGCCAAACTGTATTATCATCGCATAAACAATTAACAGATAATGGTGTCAGATGTCACAGGTGAACTGATACAGGTAATAGCATATATAACAGTGTAATTAACTAACAGCAGCATATTTCAATTATCGTTTCAATTGAAATCAAATTTAATAAATTAAAAGAACGTTAATCGTGAGTGAGTGCTCACCTTTCGAGGCCAGAGATATGAATAGACAACGAAGTTGAGTTACGAAATCTAGGCACGAATCTCAAACAAGGCAAGATTGAACTCGAATTCGATGAAGGAACCAGGTATGACAGGCCAAAAGCTGATAATGGAAGATCAATTGAACGATTAGAATCTATGAATAAAATTAAAATAAATATATATATATTATTTTCTGAAATCAAGTTAAGACACGTATTTATTTTCAAATTTATATTTAATCCCATACTTATAAAATAAGATATATACATTTACACAACTTAAATTTTGACATGCACATCCTTAATTATCGAACATATATAACCATGCAACCCAGTTAGACCTAAACGACTATATACTAATATAATGGTTCGGCAGTAGGCTACCATATATAACAGAAAATGTATAACTATATGCAAAATTATATACTGATTTTAAAGAAACCGTATTCAAAATCGATATCTTTTATAATATAATTGTCGAAGCATATATGCTAGCAAATTTTATGTTGACAGACTAACTTTACACGTATTAACTAATATTTGACAGAGCATATCATATATATACTTTAAACTCATATATGTACAAAATAGAGTTCATAACAGATGCAGACCGAATATAACAAAGCAACTTGAGATAAACCTTTCATTAAGCAACTTTTAAACAACAACCTAAATAAGTAATAAGTTAATATAAAATGAAATAATATATATAGTTGCAATATATAGCCCACATATATATAAAGCAGATCTATTTATAACTACAGCATGCTTTAAACAGTTTTATAAAATCGTATATAAAATTTATCATACGGCAAATAAAATTTACAGAGTGTAAATTTTTTTTTTTTTGCTTGTATAGTTTATTTCTAAACCCCGTAATATAACATGAAATCAAACGCATATATATATATATAATAGGTAACTAAAATATTTTATCAGAAGCAAATCTAACTATGTTATGACTATATATTTATAGGACCATACTATACTATAAAATGGCAAAGCAGGCTAGTATACTTGTATATATACTGTAAGGATAAAATAAAACCCAAGGAACCCAAAATACAACAGCATACATATATACTATATTGCAACTAGTACTGACAATCTCAAAACAACTTATTATACTCATAGATACATATACTCTATAACAGTAAAACAATATATATATTATATAAACCGCAGCTAGGCCATACTGAGAACTATATATTATTTTACATACTTATATTCCCCAATTTCAACATATTAGCATCTGCAGAATAGAAAAGGGAGAGAAATAATACATACCTATTATTATAATATATATAGAATGAGAAGCAGTATCAAGAGTGGTTCCTGATGTTGATATACAAATACACCCGTACATATAAAATCATGCACGCCATGGTGTTCGAGCGGCTGTTGTGAGTGATGTAAATGGAGAGCGTTGGCGAGTTGGCAGTCAAACGGAAGGCGCACTGGGCTGGTAGGCTTTGGGCGAGCGGAGCATGTGGAAGTGATGGGCGAAGTGGTTCTCGGTGATGGTTGGCGGTGTTGCCGTGGAGGAAGGCATGATGGTGGCTTCGAGTGGAGCTCATGGCTGTTGATGCTCGGATGGAGAGGAGGCGGGTGTGGTTGGTCAGGCCGATGGCTAGAGGGGAGGAGGAAGTGACGTGCAGTGGTGGATGAGAAATGATCGAATACAAGTGGCTACAGGCATGGAGGAAGGGGAATGAAATGGGTTTGGTGGAAAAGAAAGGGTAGTGGAAAATTTTGAGAGAGATAGCTGGCAACATTCATTTTGTTATTTAAATTTCTTTTGAAGCATAAACGTACAGCACGCATGGAACGAATGATACTTGAGCCTATGTGAAAACTGAAAGTACGCTTCGAATTCTAGGAACATAAATGTAAATGGCTATTGATTCAAAAGAGGGTGGAATATGGAAGGATCGGAAGCTAAAAGGTCCAAAAGCGGAACCGATACGACTGATTGGTTTACCGATTTAGTCGTGTCTCGAATGCCGGAACACACGAATGAATATACCGCAGTGCTCGGCACGACGAGACGATCAAAACGGTATACTGATATCAGTGGCACGATCGAATTATAAAAATTCGAATTTTCTAATAGCGGAAAATGCAAGAAAAACGCTGAAAAATAAGATCGACGAAGCCAAAGATGTCCGAATTTGGAAAAACGACAAACTGAAATCTTGCTCAGAAGATGGTTTAGAATTTTTCTATGTAAAAATATTTAGGTTTCGAAAACATTTTATTTTCAACGTTTTTTAACTGATTAAATTGAAGTAAGTTTACGCGCGAAATAAACTTCCATATTTTCGGACGAAAATTTACCAGTCGCTATGTTTAACTAGACGTATTCCAAATATTAAATTTCTATTTCAAAATTTTATCGTTTAAAATTTCACAAAATTTCAACAAATTACGTTATTAAAACGGTTGAAATTTTCGGGTCGTTACACTCTCCCCCACTCAAAACTTTTCGTCCCCGAAAAGGAACGAGGTAGGAGAATAGAAACAACCAGAAAGAAAACAGATTTGAAATACAAAATAACAATTAATTTAAACCATATAAATTCAAATTTAAATTAATTGATATTCAATAATTGATTTAATCCATTTGATTTCACTAAAATCAATCTCAACTATTTCTAAATTCATTATCTTATTATCCCAATTATTTAAATTTACAATTTCTAAAACCATAAATTTGAATAGTCTTTTTATTATAATCATATTTATTCTACTTAATATATCTACTCACATATATTTAACTCATATAAATTAATTTAAAACATAAAAGTTTCGATTTAAATTAATTTACATCTATTAATTTCTTTTAAATTCAAGGTATTTTCATATGTTGATCAAATTTCAATTTATTAATTCTTTCAAAACAAATTTATTTCATTATTAACTGAATTTACTTATTATCCTATCTAATTCTATTAACATCTTTATAATCAAAATTTAGTGTATAACATTTATTATAAACACTCAAATTTTATTTATAAATTCAATTTATCTTATATATTATCCAATTACATATTCAGCTTCTGAATGATTTAGGTAAGTTGTATTAGAATGCAGTTGAATAATATACAAACAAAATTTTTCCAATTCAATTATTCAAGTTTAAATATTTATTCCAAATTTTGGTTTTATTTATAGTTAAGATCATCCTTTAGCAAAATTTAAGAATTAGATTTCCGATTAACTTTAAACAATTTAGAGATATATATAATATATCTATATCAAATCAAATTTAATTTTAAAATAAGATACCTATATATATATATATAAATCAAATTATACTGAAGAAATTCAAATCAAGATATTTTTCAAAACAAACCGTAGCAAAGCTACAGAATAGTATCTCCACTTCGAAACTCGAAAATGAATGTCGATGATGCGGCCGCCATCACCGAAATTATTTTCCAGCGACAAAGAGAAGAGCACTGATTTCAATATTAAAAATTCTTTGAAAACGGTTTCTATTTGAAAATACGTTCAATAATATATACTTTAAAATTTTAAAAAACCAAAGTTCCAAATCACCGGAAACTAAATTCTCAAATTTCTGAGTTAAATTCATTTCAAATTCCAAATTAATTTATAAACCGTATTTATAAATTTATTTAGAACAATAAATGAAAATCAAACATTATCATTTCAAGCAAACAATTTAATTAACCCACTAAATTCCAGAAAATTTTACTTATACTTTCACAATATAATCAAACTAATTTATTTCATTTTCCAAATTTGAAAATAATATTGTGTCAGTTTGCTCTGTTCAAGTGTTTTGGAAATCCTATCGATAGCGTTGATCAGACGAATCGATCGGAAACCCAAATCATCATCAACAACTCAAACAACACAATATATATTAAAACATTTTTAAATATAAATTTGCAAATACACTTCCTTGCTTGACGATACAAGAATGGATTTTCAAAATAAGGATAGGGATTCAAAATTTTTGTTGACTCAAACCAAAGGAAGTTTTGATTCAAAAATAAGTTTGAAACAGAAGATAAGATAATTCAATTACCACAATCGGGAGATGGATGAGTTTATTTAATTCATGGGCAACCTTAACCTGGTCGTCCGTAACTTCAAGAATAAGATCGATGCTGAATTCCGAGGTAAATCAACACTCGATCTCAAGAGATGGAATTCAGGTATAGCAGGTAATAGATAGCATCGTAAACCGAGGATACAGAAATCTCCGGTAGATCGGTGTTTATTATAAAGGAGTTTTGCTCCTTTACGAATCATTCGAAGATTGGCGAGACCGCCGATCTATTATAGATAACATTCAGAATGGAGTTGTGGGGTGCTCCATGATTGAAAGAAGACGAATAGTGAAGGACACGAATGAATTTCGGAACCGAGGAGAACGTTCCAAAATTCTAGAAATCGAGTCGAAAGGAAGAGATTGAAACTCGCATGAGAGTGATTCTGTAAATACATTTACCCTATATGTTAAGTTTTGCCTAGAGCTACCAAAGCTCTGATACCAACTGTAACGACCCGCCATTTTGGACCTTTCGCGTCCATTATAAGTGTATAGGTAGACACTCATGCCGAAGTTGAATTGCTCAAAATACCGCGTTGTTAATTTAAATTTGGCAAAACTGAACATATACAGTAAATAGATATAATCACAGATCACAGACACAGAGTAATAAATGCAGCGGAAATAAAAGAGATAGTAGTTCATGAAGCTACTATATGAATATATAAAATACATCAGAGTTTACAACAGAAGAGTAATACGATACATCAGAATACATCACTGGAATCATCGAATATCTGAAAGCTGGATAGATAGCTGGATCTCCAAGCGAAGCTCCAACTCCAAAGGTGAGTCTCGAAAGCTGAACTACTCAGTCTGACCCGAGCGTAAAGCAAAACACAAAACACTCGAGTCAGGATTAACATTCTTATATTAATAAATCCAACTCAAGTGAAATAGCAATTGAAATACAAGTAACTCAAAGGATGTTTGGAATAACCATCCTCTAAGGATCCGTTAAACTATCTACTAGGTAGTAATGTACGATAAGTAGATAATGTCTATCAGTAATATAAAGGTATCAAAATAGCGTTAAGTCATGGCCCATTCCACCCTTAACACATTTTTATTCCCAAAAGCATATACAAGACCGTAGTTTCCCCAAAACCGGAAGTCACCAAAGGGCAATCCATATACTAAAGGTACAAATCAAAATCGTAGTGGTCGCGAATAGGATAATCAGTATGACAAGGTACATGAGGCGATACCAACTAGGATACTAGTAGTTGCGTGATCCGGACTGATGTTGGGCATAGCAGCTACTTCCCAACACCGCGAAACAACACTCCCAAATCAAGGGGTGCACCCAAATCGAATCACAAAAGTAATAGATAAGGTATCGAAGAAGTGTGTCCGCTAGAGGTAGCGAACCTCAATGGCCCGGCGCGGCTCCTATTTTAGTCATGTCAGGGGTCATCCAAAATCGTTCTCTTTCTTCAGTCAACGCGTTCATCAAAACCATCCACTTCGTTCTGGATCAACACTCCGCGTATAGTTATTAAAGTGGTTTCGGTTCAGATAGAGAGTATATCCATTACCGATCCCGGTCTCTTTAATAACTTTCGTAATTATTACACCGATTGGTCGTTTATATATTTCAAAAACCAAATCAATTTCAATTTCAAATAGAATTCGTAAATCAACATTTCATTTTTCTTTCTAAAACAATTTCCAAATTTTCGTTTCAAAACTTTCAAATTTTCTGTTTCAAAATCTTATAATTCAATTTCAATTTCTATTTAAAACAATTCAAATATTGATTCAAGTTCGTATATAAGTTTCATTCCGAAATCATTTAAATAAATTCTATTTAACATTCAAATCAATTTAAACTCATTGATCGATTTCATTCAATATTCATTAAGTTACTTTATCATTCAAAACAATTTCTATTAAATTTCCAATTCATTTAATCAATTCTTAAGTTCAACTTCATTAAAACAAAACTTACAATTTTGAATTAAACTAAATTCGTCAAATCAATTCTCCAATTACAAGTCTTACATTAATTCCAAAAATATCACATTTCATTTTTGTTAAAGAAATCCAATTTCACTTATTTACTTCCTTAAATAATTTTCCAAAACTTAATTAATAAAGAAACTCAATTTCAATTCTTTACGAAGTAAAATTCACTTATTCAAAAGTTCAATTTTTTTCTTATTAAAGAATTTCAATTCAATTTAATCATTTAATAATTCATTATTAAATAGTTCAAAACTTAATTATTAAATAATTTCAAAGTTTAATAATTTCAAACTTAATTATAATTTCAAACTTAATTATTAAATCATTTCAAACTTAATTCAATCATTTCTCAAATTAAACAACATTCTTTCATTGATTACATTGTTAATCTTTTGTTTCAGATTATTAAATATTACCATTTTCCTTTCATCAAAATTCAAATTTTAACTTCATTTCAAAACCATATTCTTTATTCAAATAAAATCTTCGTTTATTTTCAAATCAAATTATTGACCAATCGGGTTTTTATTTAATTTTCTATCCTAAGTCAAAGTTCAATTTGGGTATTTATCATTTCAACCCAATTCCAATTCAATTCAAAATCAAAACATATCAAAGGGAACTTGCAGTGTGATAACTGGGATGGTGTCAAAGTAAATAAACAAGCAATAACAACAACCAATATTAATCCAATAATCAATTCAAATAATCCCGAAATAACCGTATTAATTCGCATTGTTATTTGTACGAATTAATATAATTATTTCTAGAATCTACACTATCATTTCATGTAGATTAAAGATTATTACATTACGGTTTTTCACTTGTCATCTATTTACAATTTCATTCATCATTAGTTTAAACAACATACAATTGATGGTTCAAGGTGTAGTTAAACAATCCTACGTGTCAATATTATACGAATGTCAGTTAATCAAATTTAACATTTAACTATCCTATATCCAGTTCAATTTCATACTATTTATCATTTTAACATTAACAATTTAACGTCCAATATAAACATCAACAATCAATCAATTATCAGCCAAACTGTATTATCATCGCATAAACAATTAACAGATAATGGTGTCAGATGTCACAGGTGAACTGATACAGGTAATAGCATATATAACAGTGTAATTAACTAACATCAGCATATTTCAATTATCGTTTCAATTGAAATCAAATTTAATAAATTAAAAGAATGTTAATCGTGAGTGAGTGCTCACCTTTCGAGGCCAGAGATATGAATAGACAACGAAGTTGAGTTACGAAATCTAGGCACGAATCTCAAACAAGGCAAGATTGAACTCGAATTCGATGAAGGAACCAGGTATGACAGGCCAAAAGCTGATAATGGAAGATCAATTGAACGATTAGAATCTATGAATAAAATTAAAATAAATATATATATATATTATTTTCTGAAATCAAGTTAAGACACGTATTTGTTTTCAAATTTATATTTAATCCCATACTTATAAAATAAGATATATACATTTACACAACTTAAATTTTGACATGCACATCCTTAATTATCGAACATATATAACCATGCAACCCAGTTAGACCTAAACGACTATATACTAATATAATGGTTCGGCAGTAGGCTACCATATATAACAGAAAATGTATAACTATATGCAAAATTATATACTGATTTTAAAGAAACCGTATTCAAAATCGATATCTTTTATAATATAATTGTCGAAGCATATATGCTAGCAAATTTTATGTTGACAGACTAACTTTACACGTATTAACTAATATTTGACAGAGCATATCATATATATACTTTAAACTCATATATGTACAAAATAGAGTTCATAACAGATGCAGACCGAATATAACAAAGCAACTTGAGATAAACCTTTCATTAAGCAACTTTTAAACAACAACCTAAATAAGTAATAAGTTAATATAAAATGAAATAATATATATAGTTGCAATATATAGCCCACATATATATAAAGCAGATCTATTTATAACTACAGCATGCTTTAAACAGTTTTATAAAATCGTATATAAAATTTATCATACGGCAAATAAAATTTACAGAGTGTAATTTTTTTTTTGCTTGTATAGTTTATTTCTAAACCCCGTAATATAACATGAAATCAAACGCATCTATATATATATATAATAGGTAACTAAAATATTTTATCAGAAGCAAATCTAACTATGTTATGACTATATATTTATAGGACCATACTATACTATAAAATGGCAAAGCAGGCTAGTATACTTGTATATATACTGTAAGGATAAAATAAAACCCAAGGAACCCAAAATACAACAGCATACATATATACTATATTGCAACTAGTACTGACAATCTCAAAACAACTTATTATACTCATAGATACATATACTCTATAACAGTAAAACAATATATATATTATATAAACCGCAGCTAGGCCATACTGAGAACTATATATTATTTTACATACTTATATTCCCCAATTTCAACATATTAGCATCTGCAGAATAGAAAAGGGAGAGAAATAATACATACCTATTATTATAATATATATAGAATGAGAAGCAGTATCAAGAGTGGTTCCTGATGTTGATATACAAATACACCCGTACATATAAAATCATGCACGCCATGGTGTTCGAGCGGCTGTTGTGAGTGATGTAAATGGAGAGCGTTGGCGAGTTGGCAGTCAAACGGAAGGCGCACTGGGCTGGTAGGCTTTGGGCGAGCGGAGCATGTGGAAGTGATGGGCGAAGTGGTTCTCGGTGATGGTTGGCGGTGTTGCCGTGGAGGAAGGCATGATGGTGGCTTCGAGTGGAGCTCATGGCTGTTGATGCTCGGATGGAGAGGAGGCGGGTGTGGTTGGTCAGGCCGATGGCTAGAGGGGAGGAGGAAGTGACGTGCAGTGGTGGATGAGAAATGATCGAATACAAGTGGCTACAGGCATGGAGGAAGGGGAATGAAATGGGTTTGGTGGAAAAGAAAAGGTAGTGGAAAATTTTGAGAGAGATAGCTGGCAACATTCATTTTGTTATTTAAATTTCTTTTGAAGCATAAACGTACAGCACGCATGGAACGAATGATACTTGAGCCTATGTGAAAACTGAAAGTACGCTTCGAATTCTGGGAACATAAATGTAAATGGCTATTGATTCAAAAGAGGGTGGAATATGGAAGGATCGGAAGCTAAAAGGTCCAAAAGCGGAACCGATACGACTGATCGGTTTACCGATTTAGTCGTGTCTCGAATGCCGGAACACACGAATGAATATACCGCAGTGCTCGGCACGACAAGACGATCAAAACGGTATACTGATATCAGTGGCACGATCGAATTATAAAAATTCGAATTTTCTAATAGCGGAAAATGCAAGAAAAACGCTGAAAAATAAGATCGACGAAGCCAAAGATGTCCGAATTTGGAAAAACGACAAACTGAAATCTTGCTCAGAAGATGGTTTAGAATTTTTCTATGTAAAAATATTTAGGTTTCGAAAACATTTTATTTTCAACGTTTTTTAACTGATTAAATTGAAGTAAGTTTACGCGCGAAATAAACTTCCATATTTTCGGACGAAAATTTACCAGTCGCTATGTTTAACTAGACGTATTCCAAATATTAAATTTCTATTTCAAAATTTTATCGTTTAAAATTTCACAAAATTTCAACAAATTACGTTATTAAAACGGTTGAAATTTTCGGGTCGTTACAGTTCATCCCTTTATTCTATAACAACTTTAAGTCTAATTTTGTAATCTTCCTTCAATTAATCTTTCTCCTTGTTCAACAACATCTTTCAATCTCAACATTTCTTACTCACATTCATCCTTCTTTTGTTTCAAATCAAAAATATCTTGACTTGACTTCTTATTTTCATTGCTAATTAAAATCTTCTTCTCTAGCTCTGCATATTTTCTTTTTAACTCTTGGATTTGTTGATTAAGAATTTCTTTTTCTTTCAAAAATTCATTTCTCTCTTTAATCCAAAAATTTTCAATAGCTTCTATATTTTCTTTCTCAAAATCTTGAGCTTTAGAAACAAATTTCTACAAAAAATAAAAATAACATATCAATACCAAAAATTTACAGACACCCAATATGATAAAATAGTTGAAACTATGTCTTCAGTGAATAGCTACACAAGACTGTTTGAGGAAGAGGAGCAGAGGAGAATGCAGAAATCTTTTTAGTGCAACACCAAGAAAGAAGAACAAAGAAAGGTAGATCTTCGTTTGCAAGAAGAGTGTTTGAAATTAAAAAGAGAGAAAATGAGGCAACAGAAAGAAGAGTCCATGTTGGCTATAAAGACTTGTTAACTTTCTAAGTTCATACCTGAACAACATATGGATGGCAGATGGCTCGATGAAATTGACAACTCCTCCATGTCTAAAATTGGCAGATGGCGGAGTAATGTAGAATCTACGCCAAAACTAAAGATAATCCAAGTGCAGAATAATGAATTAACTCGGTTCCCACCAGTTTTTCACCACTTCAAGTTGTAAGGGGCAAAGGAATACACTCTGAGAAAAGGTGTATCAGGATGAGGATCATCAGGAACCATGTCTCCTTCATATATCTAGCGCCAACATCGCTTACCATGGTACCATATACAATCAGCTGTGAGAGGAGAAGATACTATTAGGAAATCAATTCCTTGGTTTCGATGACCACAACTATGAAATGGAAAAAAATGTATATACACAGGAAGTTGATATAGAAACATCACCAAAGGGACAAGAACAAGACTCAAAAGAAGTATCAAGAGGCTACAAGTCGAGAGAATCGGAAAAGAAATGACACAAACACAAGAAAAGCAACATGCACTAATCCAAACGTCTGAGTGCACAGACCAGACGTCTGGTTAAGTTCTCTGGTTCACAAACACAGAAGAAACCAGACGTCTGATCCTAAACTCAAACGTCTGACATACATCCAGACATAAAATAGAAGTAAAGACTAGACGTCTGGTTTATAAACTCAGACGTCTGATATGCTACCAGACACAAAAAATATATGAAGACCAGACGTCTGAGGTCACTTTCCAGATGTCTAAAAATAGGCTCGACTGTGTAATTTCAAACTCCAACTGTCACATCCGAAGAGACACATCCGCTCCTCTTCACTGCAACTCTTCATCACCAATAGGAGCAACTATACAACGATTGCTAATGAAGGCAACTACACATAGAGACTCTTCATTTCTATAAATAGCATCAGGAATTCAAGAGAAGACCCACCTTACCTACTTACTCTTTTATCTTTTATACTCTGATCTATTCCTGATCTCTAAGCAATCAACTACTTGTATTTAACTCTTCCATATATACAGAACTCCTCATTCAAACACTCTCTAGATAGATAGATATATATATTGGAAGCATTTGTACTCAATAGTCAACATCCGTGTTATTGAACACATTCTTGACAAAGAAACTCTACTATTGTAAACCTGTTCCTCCGGGTCAAGTGAGGGTTAGTTGAAAGGAAATTCTGAAGAGGAGCTTCGGGACTGGACGTAGGACGGGAGTTCCGAACCAGTATAAAATCCTGGTGTGATTATTTTCATTTACTTTGCTACTATCACTTATTCAAGTTATATTATATAGTTAGCTGTTTATACTTGCATATACATATCCTATACGATCCACTCATATAGACTTTCAATTGGTATCAGAGCAAGGTTTGCTTAAAAGAACAGTAACACGTCTTTTAATCATTCTAATATGGCAAGTATTTTTCAAGAAGGACAATCCACAGCATGACCCCCACTTTTTAATGGCTCTAATTATTCATATTGGTCAACACGTATGAGAATTTTTATGGAAGCTAATGGTTTGGAAATTTGGTCAGCCACTCAAGATAAAGATGAAGCACCAACTACTGTTATGAACACATGGACCGATGCACAAAAAACATCAGCATCAAATAATGCTAAAGCTATGAATGTTTTGTTTTGCTCACTAGACAAAAATGAATTTTCACGTGTCATGTTATGTACGACTGCATTTGATATTTAGCGTACCTTACAAATTACACATGAAGGTACAACAAAGGTCAAACAAACTAAAATTTCAATTTTGCAAAATCAATTTTCATCATTTAAAATGAAACAAAATGAAACCATAGTAGACATGTATTCCAGATTTCAAATTATTCAACATGATCTTATGGCATTAGGAGTTAAGTTTACTGATTTTGATTTAGTTTCTCGAATACTCAACTCTTTAACACCTGATTGGGAAAGAAAGGTATTAGCTATTGAAGAAGCTAATGATCTCTCTACTCTCAAAGTTAAAGAGTTGATAGGAAATTTGATGTCCTATGAAGCAAATTTGCAGGCACGTAAAGAATTAAATTCAGAGAAGAAGAACATAGCATTTCCATCAATAAAGAATGATGACTCAGATTTAGATGAAGATGAGATAGTATTTATTGCCAAAAACTATAATAGATTCAAGAAATTTAGAAATATGACCAAATTTCAAAAAGAAGGAAAGACCAACTCAACAAATCTATCTCAAATTAAGTGTTATGAATGTGATCAATACGGACACATGAAAAAGGACTGCCCAAAACTTAACAATGATAAAAAGAAGAGCAAATTTGAAAAATCCAAAAAGAAGAAAGCTTTCAAAGTAACATGGGATGACACCGACTCTTCATCTTCAGAAAGTGATAGCGATAGTGACGGAGAACAAGCTAATGTATGTTTTATGGCACAAAAAGATGAGGTATGTCCGAAACTTAGCTATGAAGAATTACTTGAACGTAGCATGGAATTAGATGATAAATTTAGACAAATAAAAAAATTGAACAAGGAAAGTATAGTAAAAATAAATAGATTAGAACTTGAAGTTGGAATGTTGAAAGATGAAAAAGTTATTTTAGAAGAAGAACTTGAAATATCTCAAGAAAAATTAAGAAATAATGTGATAGAAAGTGAGAACATTACTCTAGAAAAAGAAAATTTGCTTAAAACAAATGTTGATTTTAAAAATAGTATTGAATTATTGAAAACAGAAAATAGAGAATTAAAAGAAAAATTAGATAAAATTACCAATAATGTGTCAAAATTCAACAAAGGAAAACAAGATTTGGAAAGTCTTATCAAAACATCAAAACCATCAGGTAATAGAAATGGAATAGGATTTATAAAATGTTCTAAAGAAAATAATGCTAAAAAAATTAGTTATATAAAAACTAGAAGTTTATCTAAGCAAAAATTGAATACCAAAAATATGAAGATTTGGGTTCCTAAAACAAATAATAATTTGATTAGACAAAAGCATATTAGTAATTACTTAGAGAATGTAGTCTATAATAAAGATTATATTTATAAAGGTACCAAACCATCATGGGTGTGGCTACCCTCTTCTAACAATTAGGACCCTAATAAAATATATGGGTATCAATTAAAACATTTTTTATCTTGTAGGTACCCAAAATAAAAAATAAGGAGAAATGGATACTAGATAGCGGTTGCTCCAAACATATGACCGGAAATTCAAGAATGTTATCAAATATAACATACATCGATGGTGGAACAGTAACATTTGGAGACAATCAAAGGGATTTGTCATAGGCATTGGAGAAGTCATCAACTCTGGTGTATCTAATTCTCCCATTATTACAAATGTTTTATTAGTAGAAAATTTAAAACACAATTTGTTAAGCATTAGTCAATTATGTGATAAAGGTTTTCAAATAAATTTTGAAAAAGATAGATGTAATATTTTAGATAACAACAAACAACTCATTTTTGAAGGTTTTAGAAACAAAAATATTTATGTATTAAACATGAATATTAATAAAGATTCAAACTTATGCTTAACCGCCAAACATGATGATCCATGGTTATGGCATAAACGATTTTGTCATATTAATTTTAAAAATATTAATAAGTTAGTTAAATATGAGTTAGTAAGAGGGTTACCTAAAATTAGTTACAAAGTAGAAAATTTATGTGACGATTGTCAAATTGGTAAACTAAAGAAAAGCTCGTTTAAATCTAAAAATAATATTTCTACAAAACAACCATTAGAATTATTACATTTAGATTTATTTGGACCAACACAAATAAGATCTATAAACCACAACAAATATGTCTTTGTAATAGTTGATGATTTTTCAAGATATACATGGACTTTATTTCTAAAACATAAAAGTGATACTTTTGGTATGTTTAAAATATTTGCAAAACGAATTAAAACCCAAATGAATTTGAAAATTAAAAATATTAGAAGTGATCATGGAGGAGAATTCGAAAATGATCTTTTTTCGAATTTTTGCAATAAAAAAGGAATAACTCATAATTTTTCTTTTCCTCGTACACCCCAATAAAATGGTGTTGTAGAAAGGAAAAATTGTACATTACAAGAATGCGCACGAACATTATTAAATAGTAGCGAATTACCAAAACATTTTTGGGCCGAAGCTATTGCTACATCTTGTTATGTATTAAATCGTGTAACTATTCGTCCAATGACTAAACAAACCTGTTTTGAAATATTTTTTGGTAAAAAACCTAAAGTGTCATACTTTAAAACTTTTGGCTCAAAATGTTTTATATTAAATACAATGGATAAATTAGTAAAATTTGATCCAAAAGCCGATGAGGGTATCTTTGTTGGATACTCAGATTGCAGCAAGGCATATAGAATTTTTAACAAAAGGAATAATACTATAGAAGAGAGCTTACATGTCTCATTCGACGAAAATCCTTTCAAACATCAAAATACTGATGAAGAAGAAATTATTCCATTAACAAATCCAACAAATTCTATTACTAATGAAACCAATATACAAAATAACAGTCTTGTATCATCTCCTAGAATTCTTAAGAATCATCCAATAGATAATATTATTGGTGATCTCAATTCAAGAGTTACTAGAAATCAATTCAATCAAATAAGTCATATAGCGTTTGTATCAAACCTTGAACCAAAGTTTTATTAAAGAAAATGTATACGTCGAACAACCACCACTTTTTGTTCACGAAAAATATCTCGATCATGTTTTTAAATTACAAAAAGCACTATATGGATTAAAACAAGCACCTCGTGAATGGTATGAACGTCTTAAAAATCACCTAATAACATCCGGTTTTCATATAGGAAAAATAGATACAACTTTATTTATTAAAAGAGAAAATGAGGATATTTTGGTTGTACAAATTTATGTTGATGATATCATTTTTGGTTCAACCAACGAAAATCTATGTAATAATTTTTCAAATATTATGAAAAATGAATTTGAAATGTCACACATGGGAGAATTAAATTTCTTCTTAGGATTACAAATAAAACAACTAGAAAATGGAATTTTTATTCATCAACAAAAGTATTGTAACGATTTATTACATCGATTTAAAATGGATAAAACTTCAAGCAAACCAACACCAATGAGTACCACTGTTCACTTAGAAAAAGATGAAAATGGGAAGGATTTTGATGAAAATTTATATCGAAGCATGATTGGTTCTTTACTATATTTAACTGCTAGTCGACCGGATATTATGACGAGTGTATGCCTTTGTGCTCGATTTCAAGCGAAACCAAAAGAATCACATCTACGAGCTGTTAAGCGCATTTTACGTTATTTATCTAGTACTACAGATTATGGTTTGTTCTATCCTAAAGGATCACCTTTTGAACTTGTCTCATATAACGATGCAGATTTTGGTGGTTTTAGAACAGATCGTAAGAGTACTAGTGGAACGTGTCATTTTATCGGACAATCTTTAGTTTCATGGTTTAGCAAAAAAACAAAACTGTGTTTATTTATCTACTTGTGAAGCCGAATACATCTCCACAGCTCTAGCATGTGCGCAAGTAATATACATGCAACAAACACTAATGGACTTTGGTAAAATGATCAAAAATTCTCCGATATATTGTGATAACACAAGTGCTGTAAATTTATCGAAAAATCCTGTTAATCACTCACGAACCAAACATATAGATATACGACATCATTTTTTACGAGACAATGTTGAAAAAGGAACTATATCTTTAGAATACGTAAGTACCGAAAATCAGATAGCGGACATATTTACAAAACCTTTAAACGAGCAAACTTTCATTAAACTCAGACGAAGTTTGAGAATTTATTCACTACAAGATCTTAACGAAAATTGAATTAAAAACTAAATTTAGTTCACCTCTTCATTACCACAAATTAATGATTTTCTAAACCATTAAAATTTTAGAAAATTAGTTTTCCTATAAATAAAGTTTTCATCATATATAAATACACATGTATTTATATCACAAATATATACAAAGTATCAAATTCTTAAAATTTAGAAAAACAATGTCTTCTGGGAGTTCCTATATATCTATCTCCGTCTCCACACCATCGACGGACAGCTCAGCAGACACACCACAATGTCTTCCGACACCTACACCAAACCAAGAACCAACAAATAGGTGGTCCTCGTATCACACGGGTTTTACTCCAGAGAATAAGAAGGCTAAAAGATCCCTGTTTATTTCTCCTAATACAAAGGAGAAAATTGATGAAATTCATCATTACCAAAAACAACAGATGGATCTTCAACGAGAGCTTTATTTCGAACAGAAAGTTACGGCACGAAGGCTTAGTTTTCTAGAACAAGTGGCGCTAAAGTTTTGCTCGTCTCGAAAGAAAGATATACATGAACCACTACCAAAACCTTGTAGTTCATTAGATCCATCTTCTTCGTATCGCACTCCTTCAAATCCTTCTCCAAGACGATATTCTGGCTCCCCAAGGACTCACGAACGTAGGAATATATGGTCTCCACTTAGACCATGGAAGGATAACGACTCAGGAAATCCTAAAACTCCATCGCCATCTAAATAAATATTTCAAATTAATTATTGAGTGTATTTATATGTTATTATATTTTACAATAAAGATCTATATTATCAATATTTAATAAATGAAAGTATTCATCAAGTTTTAGACTATTTTTAGAAAAACTACACTTTTCAGACGTTTGACTATGGTCTTCAGACGTCTGATCCACTGATATATGTCACAATTTTACGAACTGTGCATATGTCAGACGTCTGATATACCACTTAGACGTCTGGAATGAGACTCTGTTCTGTACAAATTTCATTCATAATTTTTCAAACGTCTTAAATAATATTCAGACGTCTGATACATCTCTCTGCCTCTAAATTCTACAAACTTCGCCAAATCAGACGTCTAACATATAACAACCAGACGTCTGTTTGACTCTTCTTCATAATTTTTAGGGCAAACCAGACGTCTGCTTTCAAATTCAGACGTCTGGAATTCAATCGACCGTTACTATAACCCCAAAATAACATCAGTTTTTTCACTTTTTAACCTCAAATCATATTTTTCCTCTGTCGATTTGCAATTAAATTTCAAATCCCAAATTATTTTCAAACAAAATCACAATGCCTCCTCGTACAAAGAACATCAAAGCTCCAAAACGCAAACAAATCAACCTACGACATCTTCAAATCCACAAGTATGTTCCGATGAGCAAATCGAACGATGGATGCACAAGGCACCTCATTCGATTAAAAGGTATCAAGATATTCAACAGAAAAAACTTCATACCGGACCTTTCTATAATTTACTTAAGTTTCCTATGTATGATCTCGATGAACTTTGTGAGAATGCTGGATTGGACACGTTAATTTCTTTTACATCCAATGATGTTCAAATAGATCAACTGGCTATATTCGTATTCTACGCCAATCTAGATAGTAATGCAGTTTGGAATACCGAAAACGAAGATAATTGGCTATGGTCAAGTGTTTATGGAAACACTATTCGTTTAACTCCAGGAATAATAGGAAGAACTTTGGGATGCTCCGACACCGGCGAGGATCTACACAACATCCCGGATATGCGCTTTAAACCCAGGAATAATATCATTTATCAAATATGGGAGGACGAAATGCCGAAATTTGCTTCAAAACACTTACGGCCAAAAGCTCGTCTCTTGACAAGAATGATAATCAACACAATTGTTCCACGCTTGGGTAGCCACGAACAAATCACCGAGTTGGAACATAAAGCTCTCTATGCCCTTTTTAGTGGAACTCGAATTAATTGGGCCAAATTCATATTTGATGAACTCAAGCAATTTTGGAATCGATCGCGACCATCGATCATCTACCCAACTTATATTATGAAACTTCTTCGTGCAAACAACATTCCCTCTTATCTATCAACCTTCGAAGAAATTTCACCTAAGTATGCCTCTACCAAAATTTTCTCTTTGATGCACTTACCCGAAATTCCACCGGAATTTATGTCCTTTGACGATTGGACTCATCATCGACAATCTACAAGGGTTGAGCCTCCTCCTTAAACCCATGCTGGTCCATCTCAAACAGAAGCACAAAATCGGGAACTCACTCCTCCACCTCCCGCTTCATTTGAATATCCTGAACAAGATGAGATTTTAGAAACTAGAACGGAAACAAATCAAAATGAAAGCATTCACGATCTAACACTTCGAAATCACCAAATCCTTTCTCAGAATCAAAAAATTCTAGCAAAACGAATCAACAGCTTCGAGATCTCTTTTGCTACGAGACTAGCCACAGTCGAAGAATCGCTTTCGACTGTTTTATCAGTTCTCAAGGAGGTACTTCAAAAAGTACATGGTCCATCTGCACCCTCCGAAGATTGGACAACTCTTGTGCCATCTCCTCCTGCAAAAGATTCCAAACTTTTTGATGATGAACCTTCCAACAAAGCTTTGACATCTCCTTCTAAGCCGAGCACTTCTGACATACCAAAGGAAGATGATCCAAAACAAGATTCTCCTAAGCAACTCTAGAATTTAGGCTTTGTTTTCGTTTTGTTCAAATCTATGAATGTAACTCCTTCTTTTGATTAATGAAATTTTCTTTTTTGGCTTGAACTTTTATATATTCTTTTTGATAATGTCAAAGGGGGAGAAATATAAATATAATCTTAACAATAAAACTAAGCACATATTCAGGGGGAGATTAAGAATATATATAAGTACATTGAATAGTTGTCATCATCAAAAAGGGGGAGATTGTTAGGAAATCAATTCCTTGGTTTCGATGATCACAACTATGCAATGGAAAACAAATGTACATATACAGGAAGTTGATATAGAAACATCACCAAAGGGACAAGAACAAGACTCAAAAGAAGTATCAAGAGGCTACAAGTCGAGAGAATCGGAAAAGAAATGACACAGACACAAGAAAAGTAACATGCACTAATCCAGACATCTGAGTGCACAGACCAGACGTCTGGTTAAGTTCTCTGGTTCACAAACACAGAAGAAACCAGACGTCTGATCCTAAACTCAGACGTCTGACATACATCCAGACATAAAATAGAAGTAAAGACCAGACGTCTGGTTTATAAACTCAAGCGTCTGAAATGCTACCAGACACAAAAAATATATGAAGACCAGACGTCTGAGGTCACTTTCCAGACGTCTGAAAATAGGCTCGACTGTGTAATTTCAAACTCCAACTGTCACATCCGAAGAGACACATCCGCTCCTCTTCACTGCAACTCTTCATCACCAACAGGAGCAACTATACAACGATTGCTAATGAAGGCAACTACACATAGAGACTCTTCATCACTATAAATAGCATCAGGAATTCAAGAGAAGACCCACCTTACCTACTTACGCTTTTATCTTTTATACTCTGATCTATTCCTGATCTCTAAGCAATCAACTACTTGTATTTAACTCTTCCATATATACAGAACTCCTCATTCAAACACTCTCTGGATAGATATATATATTGGAAGCATTTGTACTCAATAGTCAACATCCGTGTTATTGAACACATTCTTGACAAAGAAACTCTACTATTGTAAACCTGTTCCTCTAGGTCAAGTGAGGGTTAGTTGAAAGGAACTTCCGAAGAGGAGCTTCGGGACTGGACGTAGGACGGGAGTTCCGAAACAGTATAAAATCCTGGTGTGATTATTTTCATTTACTTTGCTACTATCACTTATTCAAGTTATATTATATAGTTAGCTGTTTATACTTGCATATACATATCCTGTACGATCCACTCATATAGACTTTCAGATACCAATGGAAATAGTCTGCCCGACAAAAATAATGTGTGTGAGGTACTAGGTTATGTCAAATATGGAGATCCATCAAACAACTACTAAATAATTTCAGAGCGTGTACATCATAACTCTCTCTAGTTGCATGCAACCGCAAAAACATGACTAGCCTTACCGCCACGAACACTCTGCCTATTCTAGGACTGCCATGCATAGATCCTTGGAAAGAATAGTGATAATTGGTGGTCTCTAGTCGAGTGAGGTAGATTATGACTATATTCGTACCACCAATACTGTAAGACATCCCAAAAACCACATAATGATGCACCATGGATAGTTACCGCACACTATAAATCCAATGACCTATACAAGTAGGCCTGATAGCCGTTCCCTAATCTAAAAGAACAAGGGAAAAAAGGCCAAACTCTACAACTACTGCAACATGTACTAATGGGAGTGTAGTGGAAGGATTAGAAAAGAAAAGGTTTTCCATCATATACATGAAAAATAGCCTGGCTATCTCCAAGTTGTGGGTAGAGTCGTACTGTCGAAGCAGTCTCCTAATGGTATCTCTAAGGAAACCAACTCTAATTTATGTACCCTCGATAAGCATGACGGAATAGGAATACTAGGTAAAACATGTAGAAGGTTATTGTGTCTTTGGTACTGCTTAGCATAAGGTAAAGGAAGGTGCAATCCAACAGAAATCCTAGTAAGCATAACAAAATCTAACGGGGTAATGCCCATATCCCCAAAATCAAAGTGAAAAGTGTGGGTGGTCTTCCACCAAAAAGAAGCTAATGGACCATACAATTGTGCATCAGAATTTAAAGCCAACTGAATGCCTAAAAATAAGGAATGTGTAGGGCTAAGAAATATACAATGCAGTTGTGCATGTAAGTATATATGATTAAAAAACATACCCAAAAAATCATGAAATCCTACATCGCCCAAAAATCTTGTAATACGTCAATTGACATCGACTACTAAGATCTCTCGATATAGACGAGAAAGGAATGCAAGAGACCCAAGATTTTCCCATCCCTCACCTATTAAGAAAATTATTTTGCCTATTAACTCTGTTAACTAAATGCATAACTATACGATTTATAAACTAAAATATTCAACATTTTACCAAGCCTAAATATGCAACTAAACAATTAGTATAGAACAATACACTATATTTTCTAAACACATAAATAATTTGTAATAATTGATTCTAATAATTGCCATTGTATTTGAAATTAAAATGGTACTTACAGTGGTGTCGAAACGGGTAGAAACGTGCACTTGTTCATCGGGCAATATATGAAAATTGAGCAACTCCTTTCCCGGTCCTAGTTTTAATCGATATTCGGGAATAAAGCAGAGTCTTCGAAAACAACCCCCATGCACCGCCTTCGAGATACCCTTGTTCCATCACCGTTGTGAACTCTTAAAGGGTAAGAGCCTTCACCACCATCATCTTTATCGCCTCCATGATTTTGTAGAGAACTACCGCTATCACGAACAACACGCAATAGTCTTCATATTTTTGGATATATTTTTTGGAGAATATAGTTTAAAATAGGTTGAAATTTGGTGTGTTTGGGCTTATTTTTGAACTAATGAAATGGGTTTGAGATAATGAAACGAAGTGGAAACATAGCTAGCTAAAGAAGAAGGTCGGCTATGTTATAAAAGTTTATCTGGCATTTATAATGTCGGATAAACTAACCGCCATGATTTGCCAGAAACCCCCACATGGATTATCACGTGGAGGAGTTTGATTTGCTCTATTCTTATCCAGCATTATAAATGCCGGATAAACTGGTATGTTTGCTGTTGGACCAGCCTAGGGGGCCCAAAATATCCTAGGTGGCAATAGTGAGTGACCCCTTGTTAGGTATCTATAACAACCAAGTGGACCCAAAAAGAGCATTGCTGAACAACAATGTAGTACACATAAATAACCATATTAAATTAACTTTCAACAAGCATCCAAATTCAAAACAAACTCTGTAGCCTCCTCATCTATACAAACCCACCTACACCAACCAAAAATCAGCAATGGATTCACTTCAAAATACCCGACTCACAAAATTTCACAAGGGCAAACTCTAGCCTCTTAGTGAGTTTAACAGAAGAAATTACCGTAGCTTCTGTGGGGAAAATCCCTTCAGATGATCAGTCTAAGGGAATAAAATATCCCAACATGGTGGAAAACAACTGGATCGTGATTGTAGTGAGATGAAACAAACAGAGATAAACACCAGAACAGACAGTCACAGATCTATGCAGTGTAGAAAAATAAATAACACTAGTATTTATAGTGGTTCCACTACCGCGAGGCACTGTACGTCCACTTGGGGAGAGAAGATTTTATTAATCAACGAAAGATTAGAGTTACAAGATCGATTCACTTTAGGAGGCTATACATAAGAAGAATTAATAATACAGACAAAATTCTACAGAGTTTCAGCTCTCTAGGATGGCTACCATTGTTGTCCAGAAGCTCCACTATTTATAGAGTGAAGAAATGAGGAGGGGTAGTTGCTATATAGTAGCCCCGAGGTTTGGTTTGGCATCCATCTGGACCGGCAAAACCCAATAGCATTTGGTTCGGTAAACAACACTCAAGATCTGGACCGGCATGGTCCAATACCGAACGAGATATTTCATTCGGCATCACAACAACTTTGGAGCAGCATCTTCTGGTTCAGTCCACTTGGTTCGACGTCCATCTGGTTTGGCATTTGCATCTGGTCCGGTACTCAATGACCGAACGATAAATCTAAACCAGTACTTGATTTGGTTCGGCAACATCACCAAAACAAAATTCCGGAGCAGCACATTTTGGTCCGGTATTCCCCATTTCACCTTCACCAGATCACCGAACGACTTCTCCTTTACCAAACACCGAACAACTACTCCTTCATATCACCAAACAAAGTCGCCATCGCTCCAGAAATCTGGAGCGGCAAATCCAAGCAACACTGAACAACTGATTTGGTCCGGCAAGCCCTAGTTCTCAATGACGACAAGCCAACTCAACTTCCACCTCGTTGTCACTTCAACTAAGGGTCAGGGCTTCAGTGCTTCTTCACTTCGTCGATTGCTTCTGCGACATCGCTTCATCCTCGAGATCCTCCTCTAATTGAATTAAGATATCAAATTCTAACAATCTCCACCTTGATACCATAATTCCATCAAGCCATCCAACTCTTTTATACCTCAATGCTGCAAGCAATGAATACTTACCCAATGAGCTTCGGCAATGCCATCACCCATTACACTATCGACGAACTCCGGCAAGGCCATCGCCCGTCAACAAAGTATTCGAAGTACCCAGTCCATGTATAACCTATCAATCTCCACCATGAAAACAAATGCCTCCATCATCTGACTCAACTCTCCCCCCGTGCCACCCTGTGGCACCTAGCACTTCGTCAAGCGAATCAAGTCGGAGCAATGCTCGAACTTAGAAACAGGTAACAACTTGGTAAACAAGTTTGCTGCATTCTCTTTTGTGTGAACTTTCTAGAGATGAACTAACTTCTCTTTACTCATTGAGAAAAGGAACGACTCTCTCACCTCAATATGCTTCGTCCTTGAGATGAATGCCAGATTTTTAGCTATGTGAATTGCACTCTGACTGTCTCAGTACACATCCACGCCTTCATATATGAAGCCCAAATCACAGAACAGTCGCCTCAAATAAAGCGCCTCCTTAGCTGCTTCAACCGTGGCTATGAGCTCTGCCTCTGTAGTAGACAAAGCCCCAATCGTCTACAACCTCGCTCTCCAACTGATCGTTGTCCCACCAATGGTGAACACATATCCAGAGGTTGACTTCCTTCGATCCCTATCACCGGCGTAGTTGGAATCGCAAAATCCAACTATGATGAAATCTCTTTCTCTGCTGCCAAAGACAAGTCCATGGTTTGGAGTTCTTCTAAGGTATCTGAAGATACACTTCACTACTTCCCAATGCGTCTTTGCTAGATTTGCCATGAACCTACTTACCAATCCAACAGCCTGTGCGATGTCAGGCCTATTGCAGACCATTGCATACATCAAGCTGCGAACTGCACTTGCATATTGGACCTTCATCATATAAGCCTTGTCCTTTTCCGAGATCGGAGAGCCTTCACTAGAAAGCTGTATGTGCAAAGGCATGGGTGTGCTGATTATCTTTGCCCCTTCCATGCTAAATCGAGCAAGCACCTTTCGAGTGTACTCCTTTTGGGTTAGGCTCAAAAGTTCTAGCTTTCTATCCCTTTGGATTTCCATACCCAAAATTTTCTTTGCTTCTCCAAGGTCTTTCATTTCAAATTCCGCTTTTAGCTTTCGCTTTAAACTACCGATTTTAGCCTTATCCTGGGAAGCAATCAACATATCATCCACGTTCAAGAGTAGGTACACCCATCTACCATTCTTTAAATGCCTGAAGTACACACAAGCATCTTTGATGCTGCGATCAAAACCAAGTGAAAGCATAAAAGAGTCAAACCTCTTGTACCATTGTCCAGACGACTGCTTAAGTCCATACAACGAATTATGTTCAAACCAAATTTTCTTTCCCATCTACAACAAATCCTTCTAGCTGCTTCATGTAGATGGTCTCATCCAAGTCTCCGTGCAAGAAAGCGGTTTTCACGTCCAATTGCTCCAGCTCCAAGTCATGAGCTGCGACGATAGAGAGCAAAATGCGGATGGATGTATGCCTTACTACTGGCCCCACTAGTACAAAACTGGTCATTTGTGTCGGTTGTGTAACCCCTGTTGTGTCGGTTTTACAACTGACTCAAATGAAGACGACACAAAAGACATTTTTCTGTTGTGTCGGTTGTACAACCGACACAAATATCAATTATTTGTGTCGGTTGGTAATAGAGAACCGACACAAAACTATGAACAGTTCTGTCGGTCTTTCTAATAGGACCGACACAAATCAGCTTGTTTAGTGAAGCAAACCGCCGTTTATTGTGTCGGTCCTTTAAGAAAAACCGACACAACTGTTGCTTGTTTTGTGTCAGTTCCTTATTGACGACCGACACAAATGATTGATATTTGTGTCGGTTATGTTTGTTTTTTCAACCGACACAATTGATATGCAGTTGTATCGGTTCCCTTTGAAGTAACAACCGACACAAGTTATATCTGAAGCAAAAAAATATATTATTACCGTTTAAGATTATAAAAATAGTATGAAATTGAATTTCAATATTTTATAAACGAACATTACTATGAACTGATTGAACAAAAAATATAATTATATTATCCATCAACATAATTTTGTTTACAGAACAAAATAGAATATAATCTATCACAAACATAACGTACATAACAAAATACCAACGTACGTTACAAAAGATCAGCGTACACAACAAAAAACAACTACATCCAATTATACATGATATAACTAGCTAAATTCTCTCGAACCTCGTCTATCTCTTGTTGGTTATAAGAACCGTCTCGTACAAAGTCCTGCAATTAAGAGAATTGTTATACAAAAGACAATAATTAAGTCAGGAATGCTCTGCATAAAAGAATCTGAGAGTGTAATTCAAACACAGGTTTCTCCTTGTAAGTTTATTCCTGAACAGGCAAAATGGGAGAGTTTATCCTAGTTTGCACTGGGACCATGCAAATTTGCACTGCGGAAGTGTAAAGCTTGCACTGTCCCAGTGTAACTTGGACAGTTTGTTCCCAGTTGCATCGGGACAGTGCAAACTTTGCTCGATATTGTTCTTTAATTTGTATATCATAAAGATTTTACTTGTATATTTTTTGAATTAACAACAACTGGATTTGTTCTTTGAACGACAATTGCTATGTCAGTGATCAAGGAAGGTGTCCAATTCTTAACAAGGGTTGATGTTAAACTAGCTAAACTTTTATCTATACATCTAATATAGTCTTTGCTATTATGATCTATGGTTATCTTTATATGTGTACGGCCTTAATATCTTCCGCCTTAATATCTTCTAATATTTTTGTAATAACTAGTGCTAATTTTAAATCCTATAATATGAAAGTATAAATTAAAGCTAATTAAGTAGCACTAATAGTTCCATACTATTCTTATTACTTTTTATATGTAACACATAACATGTACGAGAAATTGTTAGTAACATGAAGTTTTCAGTATTCATGTAGGTTTAGTATAGAGTTAATCGGTATAAATAGGGAGTATATATGGGTATGAAAATACACCCGAAAACACGCTCCATTTGAACTAGAATACATGTAAACTATTTGATAAACTGAATTGCTTAGTAAACAGTTTATAGTACGTACTTGAATGAGAATGAGTAGCTTGTAAGATACTTCGACCGTTAACAAGAGCTTTAGAGAGCAGTAGGAAGATAGCAAGAATGAATAGCATCTTTTGAGTTGTTGACATCATTGGTTTATTTGCAAATATTTTGCTGCTGCTTAAGTGCATTTAGATGCCTGCATGTTATGAATATATAGAGATAAAAGGATATGAGAATTCACAAGATGAGGCAAGGGAAGTGTTGGGTTTATAATTGATCACTGTGTGATGTCACAGGTTAAAGCATGAATGAAATAAAAATACAGGGGTGTATTATCTTGTTGGGATCACAAGCCTTTTCATTTGAAATGAAAATCATGTCATTCTGTCCTTAGCTGCATATTAAATAAGTTCTAGTAGTGTAGCACAGTTTGATACTTGATTTGTTTTAATTACTTTCATATCGGATATATGTGTGTATTTATACCTTACAATAGATCACTTGTGACCACGCATCCTGATATGCAAATAGAATTCAATTTAAAAATTAAAGAGCTATAAATGAGAATCATGTAAACTTAGTTTAAAGTTCAATTCGAGTAGCATATTTGTACTTGTTTTTTCTTGTTTATTCTTTCAGTAATAAGTTATGAATTGGTACAACTGAGTGCGTTTGTCTGCTTTATCTTTGTATTTTTAATTGCCAAGGAGAAAATTATCTGAGAGTGTAATTCAAACATTTAAAAACAACCGAGTGTGTTTGAATTATCAAGGACTAATGTTAGCAAGCCCTGTAAGTTTATTCCCTTTCAAATCACTACAAACAATTTAAAAATCATTAAAATTGTATTAATCAATCATACCTGAAAAAAGAAGGAAAAACTTCTAAAAAATAAAAGATAAAAGTTCTTACATAAATTGCAAGTTCTTGAGTAGCCCAATAGAAGAAGAAATCTCTCCACCAAGATTCAAGTTTGACAAATTCCTACACATTAAAAAAGAACAAAAATGAACAAAAATAAACAAAATATTGCTGTGAACAAGAAGCAAAAAATGAACTTACAAAGCAACAACATTTGAAGTAAGATTGTCACAAACAACACCTCTCCAAGAACAGTGATCATCGCTTTCTTTCCAGTCGAGCAAAACATTAGCAACATTTCTAAATGATGCTTTAACAGACATCAACACTTCACCTGCATAAAATAAAACAAACCCATTATAAAGAAAGCAAAAACAAACAACGCAATTGCATGAAAAAAAAAGATACCATCTTTAGTGACAGAAGAAGAAGCAGAAGCCAAAATTGTGCATAAAACTGCCAGTTTTAACAATAAGTTATTTTATTTTTTGTTTGAAAATCAAATCACCTTAACTACCATCTCACATTCTTTGGTTTATTCTTTATATCTACTTCAATGATAACTTTCCCCTGAAAAATCATATATAACATCACTAGCGCTAATATGATTGTCAAAATTATATGATAAAAGGAAATCACCTAAGCTTAGCATATGTCCTAATTTTTTAATTTTTAATAGAGGATTACATATATATAGTAAGATAGCATCCAATAAATATTCCTCTCAATTATCTTCTCAACAATATTTTATAATATGTACGTATATTTCACTTGTCAGTCAAGTCATAAATGACAGAATATAATTTGCATTTTGACTAGTAAACGAGTCATCGATAGTTGACGAACAAAATAAAGAAAGAAATTGCAAATCTAGATGAACAGAGGACCTACCAAGAAGGATAATATTAAATAATTAAGAACTTGCATTTCTCTTACTCATTTTAATTAGGTGTTGGACCAAATCCATCACCTTGAAGTCCAGCACACATGACATGATTTAATTAGTGCTATTTCCTGATCATATAATCGTTAGAGCTATGGTTTCCAAAAGTAGATCCAGTTGATACAACGTTCTCTAGTTGAAAAAATAAAGATAAAATAGGCATTCATCTTAAGCAACAAAACCAGTATGTGGATTTAGAAATTCAAAGAAATGGAAATAACATAACTTCAAATCAAATGACAATAAACCGTCTAAACCCAACTTAATAACCAATTCAAATATTCCCAAACAATTTTATTGTCAATTCTACACAATCTAATGAAACCATGATTAAGCTTGTAGTAATATCACGAGTAACTTGCCTAAGCATAGTAGAAATATGTAGCTAATTATAATCAACAAAGACGATAGTTATAAGTTAAACATAGATAACTCAAAAACAATAGCAAAATAGTGAATTTTCCTGTTAATAGTTTCAGTATGCTCGAATCTATTTTTGCAGAACTGACAGCTGGCAGTAGAGGCAGCTGCTGCTACTTCCTCGTGAAATGCTTATTATTGTGCATTTAAACTTTAAGCACCTTCCATTTAAGTTCTACGCATCGTCTTGCCTCTGAAACCTCATTCTAATTTTTCAGCAAGCGCAGTAATTTTCTCTTTCAGCAAAGGTAGTCATCTTGCCCTATGGATCAGAAGTAATAATTGACAGTAAGAAATTTGAGATAAATAAAGAAAAGTAGCCAAAATGTGAGAGAAACTAAATTACCTAAAATTGTAGGCAAATGGTGAATCTAGGGTTTAACGCATGTGGTAATTTTAGTCAGAATTCGGAATCAGACTCTTGAGAATAAGGACTGCTTTGGCTTGTTCCATTACAAACTTGTTCATCTTTAAAATATTAATATGAAAAAAATTATTATGTAAGCATCAATAGGTGGCTGAATCATAGAATTGGTATGTAAAGAATTCCCACAAAAACCTTTCCCCTTGGAACCCAACAGGTGAGAAACATTTGCATCTTCCCATGGTTTTACATGGTTAGCATCCTAGCCGGTTTGGCTTCTTAAAGTCACCTCAGTCATCCTTGGAGTTTGCATCTCTCTGCACAACCGGAAAATGTTAACATACAGAAACGAACCCTTATTCCATCTCTGATAATAGATGTAGAAACTACTCAAATCTTTTTGAACAAAGAAATCATTTGTTGCAAAACATTCAATAGTAACTGTATGTATCATCAATAACTCTCGCACCTCGTGTTTTGTCAATAAAATATTTTTTCGCCCCACCATTTTTATTTGAATCCGAGTCATAAAATATGCAGCTCATGTTTGGAACGTTTGTAGCTGGATTTGCAGTATGCAAGTAATATATCAAACTCTAAAAACTAGTGAAATAATGCAGACGAGATGCACTTCAATAATTGGAGTAAGCCGGTAAGGTGTGGTTTCCCAGTAAACTATATACTGGTTCTTGTTCTACAATACGAAAAAACAACCATGATGTACCCACTAACTCGATTCTATATCGTATGATGATGCTGAAGATGTATGCATATGTAAGGCTTGCTAATTTATAAATTATTTGAACATAAAATTTGACCCATGCGAACCAGCCACTCTACAAGCTACCATCTGCCGAACATCTCCCCAAAAACAATCCACCTCAAACCATACCATACTCACAAAAACAAGTCGCATAACCATACCATCTAGTCTACCTCCAACTTCAACACATAACCATTATCCCTGTGTCATAAACAACATACATACCACAAACTTCGTCACATAACAAGTCCACTAACTCAAGTCACTACTGCCTTATTGCTTAACCATCATCCATCCTTCTCCTTACCACCTCTGGCACTACTGCAACTAACTTTCTTCACAACCTGGCTGCATACCTCCTTTTCACCACAAACTATCCCCATTCTCCAATTTAAAAAACTGCTGCTTGCTCCATTTCCTTCCCTGCTCATCAACAACAAACTGCTCAACACAACCTTCAAAACCATCCAACAGCAACTACTTCAACCTTCATCCAAGTTACCGCCCATCAACCTTAATCACTCCTTTGCCTTCACCAACCACTACACTTAAACCAAACTTTAGCATATCTCTCATACATACTACTGCAATTCCCACATACTCCACTCACTACTCCCAACTTGCATACATCACAGAATTACCTTCCATCAGTCCAAACATACCACTGCATACTGACCATCATATAGTCATCACCACTACTTCAACACATACCAGTTTCACCCATCTCCACTGCCTTTAACCACTGCTCCACTGCTACATTGACATACAAATCATACTTCTTCTCCACTGCCTTAAAATCCTCTTACATCCTCTACCCAAACCACCCTATGCCTACATCTCCTACAACAAACCATCCAACTTTAAAACTGCAATCACCTTGCTAGCACCACCCTCTATATAGCAATCACCGAACTCCACCCAATCATTGCTACCACCCAAAAACAAATCGAGAACAACCCTTTACCAAAGTCAAACACCAACCTCTATGGAACCACCTTGCAAACAACCGCAACCCCAACTTTACCCTACCGCACTTCATCCCCAAACTTGCAACAATCTCCAACTCGATTCAACAATCGAACAACTCAAATGACCGCGACCCTCAAATCGATTATCCCATTCCTCCTCCCAATTAGGTCGATTGAATTTTTGACGACATCGAATAGAAATTAGGCTATCGACTAATTGCGTTGAACAATCATGGAAGTATTCGAGTTAGGGTGGAGAAATCGAAGAGCGAATGGAGCGAAGGAATATTGGAATTTAGTATTGGGAACTAGGGCTAGGTAATTAAAATTTGGGACACTGTGGGAACTAATGATCGGATGAAGACAGCAACGATAGACGCGAAGAGACGTATTTTCCCTCTAAAATTTAGGGTTCGCGGGAAAAGATGGGGCGGCTGAAATGGATTTGGGGGGGAAGTTGTGTGCCTATGGTGTCGGTTTTTTGACAACCGATGCTATTGTATTTAATTGTGTCGGTTGTTCAAACAACCGACACGAGTAAATCTATTGCTTCCCTTCAACTGTGTCGGTTTCTTAAGAACAACAGATGCAAATTACATTTTTAACATTTTCTTCTTATCCCATAAGTCAATAGTTTCGGTTGTTAATAAACCGACACAAATTACACTATTTGTGTCGGTTTTATGGACAACCGACACAAATGAGACGAAGCAACTGATCTGTTTTGTACTAGTGTGGAGATAATATCTCATCATACTACAATCCCTTTCTTTGTGAAAACCCTTTGGCAACTATTCTAGCCTTGTATCTCCCATCATCCTTCACCTTGAACACTCACTTGCAACCTATGGCTCGGCTTCCTTGAGGAGGTGGTACCAAATCCCAAGTCTTGTTCTTCTTTAACGACTCTAACTCCTCTTCCATAGCGCACATCCATTTCGAATTGTCACATGACTTCAAAGCTTCATCAAGGTCAAGCGGCTCCTCAAGAACCACTTGTAGGGAATATTCAAACTGATCGACAAGGCTAAGGTTTGCAAACTGCCAATCACCATACCTTTCGGGCGGCCTAATTGTCCTATGACTGACCTGGGTAGGTACTGCTTCACCTAAACTCCTTTCAGCTCCACCTTGAACTGGAGTTCCTCTAGATTCATGCACATCACCAGCACTACTAGAAGGTACTTGTGGACTATCCTGTGCGGTTTCATCAACTACGCCCTTGACAGCATCAACAACAACTCTACTATTTGGCTGGAACACGGGAACTTCTTCCATCTCCTTAGGCCCATCAGAATCTTCCAATGTGGCAGGTAGCTTCTTCTTCGGATTGAACATAGCAGACTCATCAAAAGTAACATGTCTGGATTGAACAATCTTCCGATCAACCGAGTTCCAAATTCTATACCCTTTGATTCCATCTGTGTATCCCATTAGTATGCCATTGTTTGCTCTAGCCTCCAACTTGTCATCACCTGTATGGTGAACGTACACAGGATAACCAAAAATTCGGAAGTAACCAAGATACACTGCTTTACTTCTCCACTTTTCCTCTGGAATCATCCCATCTATGGCTGAGCGCAGAATTCGATTTTTTAATGTGCGCCGCAGTTGATAATGCCTCAGCCCAAAATCCTCTAGACAAGCCCTCCGTAAATCTCAAGCAATGAGCCTTCTCCAGTAGTCTCTTGTTAATCCTTTCTCCAACCCCATTGGATTGCGGATCTCCGGGTGTAGTGAAATGTCTCTAAATTCCATGATGTCTACAAAAATCGAGGAACTCCCTAGAGACAAATTCACCACCATTATTAGATCTCAGCACCTTCATCCTAGAACCAGATTGGTTCTCAACAAGCGCTTTCCAGTCTTCGAACTTCTCAAAACTCAGCTGTGACGCCCCATATTTAACAATATTTTACAAGTTACACAATTTTAGTGTAAAACACCATTTTTAACACAACAAACTAAATAAAAATTTCTTTCTTGCCAAATAAATTTGCAATAAATCATTCTAACACTTTCTAATCATCAACTATTATTTTTTAAACTATATTTCGTCTTTTATTTTAATAAAATACTTATTTTATTCACATTTAAAATGTCTTCAAAACAATTATTTAATTAACCATTATTTATATAAAAAAAGTCAGAAACTTATTCAAAACCAAAATCAATTAAAACCATCAAATTCTTCAAATATCGACATTTATCGATATTTAGATTGAAATAGAGTTTAAATAAAATTTAAATTCTTAAAATTTCCAAAATAAGCCAATCTATGGTCGGATAAAAGGATTTAAACATTCATCATCAAATTTATTCATACAATATTCCAAATATCGCTGAAATCTGAGTTGTTTTGATACCCCAAACGACTGTCCAAAGTCAGCTAAAAACTCAGTTGCTTGGTTGATTGTTCTTTTGCTCCTTATTGCGCTTTCGTTAACTGTTTCACTACATATTTCGATGATTTTGAATATTGTATGAATAAATTTGATGATGAATGTTTAAATCCTTTTATCCGAACATAGATTTGCTTATTTTGGAAATTTTAAGAATTTAAATTTTATTTAAACTCTATTTCAATCTAAATATCGATAAATGTCGGTAAACGAAAACCTTTGTTTTCAAATGATAATAGCTTTCATATAAAGGAAGAATTTCCAGTTTGTTGAAAAGATTTTAAGTTATGGGTAAATCAAATTTGAAATGAAAATAGTTTTTGAAAACTATGAATGAATCTTTGTTAAAGATTTGGGTAAACCTTGTTTTCAAATTTAAGTGGACCTTAAAAGGTAAATCTTTTATTTAAAAGATTTAAAAGAGGAAATTTGTTTAAACCATTTAAAAGCTTTGTACAGAAAAATTAATTATTTTAAAGTGTTTTTATAATAGAAGTTCTCTTTAAAATAGTGGATTTTTCTGTACAAAGCTCTCTGATTTAGCCTTCATCACATACACCCATACTTTCCGAGAAAAGTCATCAATGAAAGAGATAAAATACTTTGCTCCTCCAAGAGAAGGAGTAGCAACCGGCCCCCAAACATTTGTATGCAAGTACTCAAGTACTCGCCTCGACCTATGGAGTCCAACTCCAAAATATACTTTTGTTTTCTTGCCTAACACACACTCCTAGCAAAATTCCATCTTGTCGAAGCTTTCTCCTTTGATCATCTTCCGTCTTCGAAGCAACTCTAAGCCCTTCTCTAAAACATGACCCAACCTAAGATGCCAAAGCTTTGTGGCATCCAATGCACAAGAACTGTCTACTCTAACACACAACTCTCCAAGAACTGTGCTTCCTTTAAGCAAATATAGATTTCGGAACACATCTCCTTTCATAAGGACTAGTGCACCTCTCAAAACCTTTAAACTATCCTTCTTGATAGGTCCTTTGCATCCCAAAGATTCCAATTATCCTAAAGAAATTAAGGACTTTCGAAGACCTGGAACATACCGGACACCTATCGACGTGCATATCACTCCGTCAAACATCTTGATCCTCACCGTACCTTCACCCATTGCTCTACAGCTAGCATCATTAACCATAAGAATAGAGCTTCCCTCTCATCCAACGAAAGAACTGAAGTAATCCTTATTGGGCGTCATATGGAAAGATGCCCTCGAGTCCAGCACCCAATGGTCTCTGACACTGCTGTAGACAACACATCGTCAGATACAGAATTCTCCACCGCAAATGATGAAAATCCATCTTCTTCCTTCTTTTTCAAATCCGGACAATCCTTTTTCCAATGACCAGGTTTCTTGTAGATAAAGCACTTCCCATCCTTAGACTTTCCTCTCCTGCCATTACCGAGCTTCCTAGACTAGGAACGCCCTCTAGAGTGCTGATTCTTCTTATCTTCTCTACCTCTTTCAACAAACAGGCCATGACTACTACTCCACCTCTACTTCCTTCACTTATCTCCTTCATCTGATCTCTCAAGTCCTCAGATAAAAGGCCTGACTTCACACCCTCCACTATCAATGTGTCTTTGGTGAAGATAAGGCTGTTAGTGAAACCTGTGTATCGCTGTGGAAGAGAACACAAAAGAATCATTTTCATTTGCTCCTCATCCATCTTCAAGTCAACAGTCTTCATCTTCATCACGAGATCATCAAAAAAATTAAGATGTTCCTTCACTAAAGTACCCTCTCTCATCTACATGGTGAAAAATGCCTTCAGCAATATCAGACGGTTAGTCAGAGATTTCTTCAAGTAGAGATTTTCTAGCTTGGTCTAAATGCCCCTAGCAGTGGTCTCACTGCTAATCTCTGAGATAACATTATCTCCTATAGCTAGCTATAAAGTAGTAAATTCCCATTTCTCCATCTCCTTCCTTTCCGCGACCGAGATGTCAGCCGTCAACTCCTTAGGGAAAGCACTACTGGATGGACTTCATTCCTCATTAGAACAACCTTCATCCTCCATTGCCACTTCTCGAAGTCTTTTTCCCCATTCCATTTCTCAATTGCCAATAGTGATCCTAATAGGATATACATCCCTCTAGTATAGAGTCTTGTAACAACTCGAGTAGCTTCATCTACTACCATAGCGCCTAACACTCCTCAATCAACCTTGCAGCTCCGATACCAGACTGTTGGGGAAAATCCCTTCAGATGAACATTCTAAGGGAATAAAAAACCCAACGCAGCAGGAAACAACCAGATTCACGATTGTAGTGAGACGAAACAAACAAAGATAAACACCAGAACAGACAGTCACAGATCTATGTAGTGCAGAAAAATAAATAACACCAGTATTTATAGTAGTTCCACTACCACGAGGCAGTGTACATCCACTTTGGGAGAGGAGATTTTATTAATCACTGAAAGATTAGAGTTACAAGATTGATTCACTTTTGGAGGCTATACATAAGAAGAATTAATAATACAGACAAAATTTTGCTGAGTTTCAGCTTTTTAGGATGGCTACCATTGTTGTCCAAAAGCTCCACTATTTATAGAGTGAAGAAATGAGGAGGGGTAGCTACTATATAGCATCCCTGAGGTTTGGTTCGGCATCCATCTGGACCGGCAAAGCCCAATAGCATTTGGTTCGACAAACAACACTCAAGATCTGGATCGGCATGGTCAAATACTGAATGAGATATTTCGTTCGGCATCACAGTAACTTTGGAGCAACATCTTCTGGTTCGATCAACTTGGTTTGGTGCCCATCTAGTTCGGCATTTGCATCTGGTCCGACACTCAATGACCGAACGTGAAATCTGAACCGATACTTGATTTGGTTCGACAACATCACCGAAACCAAATTCTGGAGCGGCATGTTTTGGTTTGGTATTCCCCATTTCACCTTTATCAAATCATCGAATGACTTCTTCTTTACCAAATATCAAACGACTTCTCCTTCATATCACTAAATGAAGTCACCACCGCTCCAGAAATCTGGAGTGGCAAATCCAAGCAACACCGGACCACTGATTTGGTCCGACAAGCCCTATTTCTCAATAATGACAAGCCAACTCCACTTCCTCCTCGTTGTCACTTCAACTAAGGGTTAGGGCTTCGGTGCTTCTTCACTTCGTTGATTGCTTCTGCGCCATCGCTTCTTCCACGAGATCCTTCTCTAATTGAATTAAGGTATCAAATTCTAACGGCTTCAGTGGTCGCAATCTTCTTCCTCTTTGTAGTTGCATTGATTCTTTACCTTTATGGAAAGAGATATTTTGGCACTATGGGCACATTAAGGTCTTCTCATCACCATCTTGTTTTTGCTCTGTATGTACCAAATGTTACGAAGAAACCACTTGATTCAAGCATTTTGAAATCGATACCGGTCATTACGTTTTGCTGTGAAGAATTTAAAGGATAAGATAGACTTGATGAATGTGCAGTTTGAATATCGGATATAAAAATGGAGAGAATAAGAGTGTTACCTAAATGCAAGCATGGGCTTCATGTCCAATGCATTGACATCTGGTTTATGTGGAATTCGACGTGTCCACTTTGTCGTAATGTTGTTATGGTTGATACCAGCGTAATAATTGACATAAAAAGGCAAACAAATGAGATAGAAGTGTTTAAGTTGCCTATGTTTGGCAGATTGAGATCTGATTAAAGAAGAATAATGAGTAATGGATGCTGAATCGCACTTGTAATGATATCGAACAACGAGGAATGAAAAAGTGTTTTTCTATTTTAGAGTTTCTTTGTTAGATTTAAAAAAAATGTTAAATTCATTTGTTGAGATTCTTGTGTGCAATTAGCCTATTCAACTCATAATATACAAAATTTATTATTGCACTAGCTTGGAACTTTTATAAGAATTGTTCATTCAGAACAATGTTGATCAAACTAAGGTCATAGTAGTTGCAATAGCATTAAGGGCCATATGCATAGATTTTTCAAATAGTAGATAGAATTGGTGTTGTACGAAAAGTATAATATAAGCACTAGTCATTTTAGCTTGTTTTTCCAAATTATTTTGATATTTCGGTCGAAAGTCCATATTACTAAGGGACTTCCTTTTTTTTACTTTTGGAATCTGTTGCATAGCTCAAATTATGTTTTATTATGAAAGAATAAAGATCATTGTATGGTATCTATTATAAGTTATAATATTTTATATTTATTTCTAGTTTCTTATGTCATGTATAGCATATATAAATTGCTCGTAAAAAAGGGCATAAAAGAGATCTGTGAATGTTTTTTGTTCAACTTGTAAACCCCTGATATCTCCATCTACATAAATGACTATACATCAATAATACATGCACATAAATACATAGGTAAAGAATGTTCATACCGAAAGATTTTACAGGTAAATGCTAATAAAAATGAAAGTAAGAGTTTGCACAAAAAATGGGCAAACACCTCCAAGTCGTATGATTTAGTCGATTTTCTGTTGTTCTTAGTGATTTGGATACTTTATGAAAATATGTAAAAAGTAGGGACTAAACTGTAAAAGACACACAGGTTTATAGTGGTTTGGCCAGAATGTGCCTACATCCACTTTATATCTTATCCTCCTTTATAGTTCAGATTACATGTACAAAGTTTTGATTACAAGTGTATGAAAGTTGTTTGAAAGTTCTGTTTGTTCTTGAGCTCTCCAACTTGTCCACCATTGTTGTACCCTTGCCCCTCTATTTATAGAGTGAGGCTGGGGGTAGGGGTCTTGGATGTATGTAGCAGCCGGTGGGCCTGGGCTGATGCAATCTGGCCTAGCGACGTTGGTTCGGTAGTGATTTGGAAGCGAATTGGTTCGGTGATGTCCTGGTCTGGTGGTGAGTGGAGAAATGGGTTGGCCTGGTGGTTCGGTGGTGATTGACTCGGTAGGGAGTGGTTCGGTGGTGATGGGTTCGGTAGGGAGTGGTTCGGTGGTGATGGGTTCGGTTGGGAGTGGTTCGGTAGTGATGGTTTCGGTAGGGAGTGGTTCGGTGGTGATGGGTTCGGTAGGGAGTGGTTCGGTGGTGATGGGTTCGGTAGGGAGTGGTTCGGTGGTGAGAATATGCCCAACATTTGCCCCCCAAAGTGGGGCATATGCCTGCATATGTCGCGCTTTGTTCTTCTCCCATTCGGCCCAAGTGCTGAGCCGGCTGGTCCGGTCATCCTATGCTTGCCTATAAGTATGGGCCTTATGCTCTCGTTATTCCTTACTATCTGATATAGCCGAACCAGACTCTCGCCTACCGAATCAACCTTCCACCGAACCAGTCGGATTGCCGGACCAGGTGAGCTTTTCTTCCGCCGAATAATCTTTATGCCTGAATTACCGAATGACCTCCCAAGGAGCGTAAATACTGAATGACCTTTAAGTCTTGAATTACCGAATGACTTCCCAAGGAGCGTAAATACCGAATGACCTTTAAGTCTTGAATTACCGGTCGGTACTTTTTATGTTTTGTACTATAAATGAGACTCCAGACTTGTTAGGTATTTGCTTGTTTATATTTCTATACTCCTTGCTTTAACGATACGTTTTCTTATGTTTGCATATAATGTCTCATAAAGTAGAAACCCGTTCTGATAAAAAGAAATCTAAGGATAAAGGAGAGTCCTCCATCGTGCCCCCAGTCCAGGCAGAACCGGGACGACATGTACCTACCCCGAGATCGTTAGTGGACGGGTACGGTCCACAAGAGCTCTTGAACTCACCGCCTGATTGCTTTCCCAGCTCCCTCAAAGATGAGCAGCTTGACGCTATATATAGAGCTTTCGGGATTGATAGAGCGCAGATGAGGTTGCCGGGGAACGGAGTGATGCCGTATAATCCCCCAGAAGGATATTTTGCTTACAGCAGGTATCATTGCATGTGTGGTGCCATCCCTCCAATTAACGCCTGGATAGTCAGCTTCATCACATACTTGAAGGTGGCTCCTTTCCAGCTTCAGCCTAATTCCTATGCTATCTGGGTGAGTTTGTTTATTATCTTCCAGAGGAGATACGGACGTCCTCCTTCCAACCGGGAAATCCGGTACTTGTATAACTTGAGAGGCTATAAGAAGGGGTCTCCGTATATCAGCTTATAGTCGGCTGTGTCTTTCAAGCCAGTCATGGATTTATATTCTAAATTCAGCATGTTCAAGAAGGAATGGTTTTTTGTCAAAGATGACTCCGTTTCTTTCCACCGCTTCACCTCTGGCTATAAGTTGAATCTCATTTATGATTCCTGTTATGACTGCAATACTCCTCCTTACGTGCTTTATTTCTTGCTAGCGACAGGTGGCTTTGCGGTTGTAGAGAATGATCGTCTGGTTCGGATGGCTGAGGAAATAGAAGCCATTCCGGAAGGGGAGAGGGCGGCTTCTTATTTGATCAGGAACGCTACTCTTCTAGGGCTCAACCTGATTCTGCCACGTCAGTCTATGGTCAAACAGAGAGACACAGCTGAGGAGAGGGCCGCCAAAGCTAAAGGAGGGGCTATGGCGAAGAGCAGTAAAATGAAACCCTTCTCAAAGCATCCAACTGTCGGGGGGAAGAAACTTAAGAAATCCGACGGACCCTCCCCCAACACATGCCCAGACGTTCCGGAGGAGGAAGATGAGGAGGTGGAAAGAGGTGAGGGTGAAGGAGGTGAGGCGGAGAGTGGAAGCGGTGGAGAAGGTGATGGACAGAGTGGTGATGGTGCTGGGGCTTTGTCTTCTAAGCAAGCGGGTGTGATTCAGGAGTGGACGGACGATGCTTTCCGCCTAGCTTTCGAAGGGTTGTAGGAAGAAACGGCTCTAGTAGAGGAGCCTAAGAAAGCTGACAAAGCCGGCTTCGGCGCCGACTCATCTTCCAAAAGTGTTCTAGCTGAGGCAGCCCCCGCGACCCAAGGTGAATTTTTGACTTCTGCAGACTCCATTTATGATAAGGACTTAGGAATATTTTATGGTCAGCTCCCGTCCTGGAACGAGATCCAGGACTTATTGCAGTATCCCACTCCTCCCCAGGGTTTGTATAATAAAAGTGTCTCCTTACTTTTCCTAACTTGACATATTTCTTGAATTATAGTTCAACGTCTGCCTGTAACACTTGGTTTTTGTCCCAGGATCGGGTAAAGTGGCCAAGACACTGGGCGTTCGGCACCGTCTTGAACAATATAAGCTTCTAGGGCTTCCACTAAGCCAAAGCCTCCGACTAACCGCCCTGGAGACGTAGTCGGCTACCGTCCTCTTCATGGAGTTATCGAAGAGGATATCCAAAAGAAGAAGAGGAGTCGCTCCTTGTTGGAATCTCCATCCGATCCTCAGCCCCCGACTCAGCCTCTTCAGGATACCACGGAGGAGAATACTGAGCTTATTCCTTCCCCGCACCCATCTGAAAATCATACCGTTACCCCGATAGACCATCCTGGCTTGGCTCGTAATCCATTCGTCGGTCATCCGGATCTGGATCTGGGTTTTCACGATATTTCCTTTAATGAGGCTACTGGTGAGCACCTTCTCCCCCGTAATCCCATGGTAAGGGTGCTTGACGAGGCCAAGTCTCTGGACCTTAATTTGCTTACCACTCGGGTTATGACCTTAAGGGATGAAGCTAAGGCAAACATTGATCGGGTTGTTAAGGAAACCAGGAAGCTGATGGGGCATCATGCTCGACTGGTTAAGGCTGGAGAAGAAATTGGCAGTGCTAACATTCGGCTGTGTTTAATGGTTTCCGACCAGGCCAAACAACTTGCTGATCAAGCCATCCAGATCTCTCAACATGAGATCGCATCTAGGCAGTTGAAGAAGACCATGGAAGAGGTCAGCAGTGCAGAGATGCGGAAAATGGAGGCCGTTTGTAAGGAACGGATTGATATGGCTATTGCAACGGTGGATGAGGTTCGGAAAGCGGATCTCGAGCGGGTACAGGAGTTGTCTGGGAAACTTGAGGCTGCGGAGCTTGCTCAAACCAAGCTGAAGGAGGAGATGGAGGCGATGAGAAAAACCTTTCAGACTGACTGCTCGCGATACCAATCGGAGAGGGACGCCACCATTGCAAAGCTGTTGGCTTCTGAGAACCGAGTAAGGGAGTTCGAGGAGAATGAGGGGATAATGGATGAAATGCTTCAAGATATATACTTTCGCACTTGGAAACAGGGCAAAATATCTTGGATGGATGATTACCCCCGAGTCATGGCCAGGATTTATCTCAGGGCCCTGGAGGAGGCTAAGTCCGATGCAGATAAGGAGGGTGGCGTGGCCTTTAGAATGGATGTGGTTACGGCTCAATTCACCAAGGAGGAGAAGGTGGCGGTGAAAGAGGGTATGCGGCTGCTTGCTGCTGAGGAGGTTGGTGTGCAGCTAGAGGATGATGATCAAGGAGCAAAGGCTGGTAAATCTTCTCTTTTAGCTTTTTGTAACCTGACCGCTTATCGCTTATCTAATGGATTCTTCTTCTGGATTGGACATATGAGACTTCCGAGGTACCGACTACTTCTGGCCAACATGCTGAGAGTTCCGATCCCGTGGCTAAGTAGATCTTGGAGGGCCGGCAGGATAGAGGTGAAGCTCTGATGCAGCTGACTCCCTGACTTGACCTGGATGTCTTTTTGGTTTGTTTGACATTGCTGTCTATGCTAGCTCTAAAACATTAATGTAACTTTTAGACTATAATTATGTTATTGGTAATCAAATGACTTTATTCTTAGCTTGTAATTTTTAACTTAAGCTGATTCTATCATATTTGCCTGCCTTAGTTAGTTTGATGTGTTCCATAAGAAATACAGCTGTGCATACGCCTGTGATTTCATCGTGTTTGATGCCAGTTTCTTTCTTAAGATATAATTTCATATCTTGCAAAGTTAATGTGATGTGTGAATAAATTATAGCTATGTATTTATTTACAAGAGAAGAAAGTACCGCCCTTTATGTCTTTGTTGTAGATGGCATCTTTGAATTTCTTATATGACTGAGTATGGAATGTAGTTGATTGACCTGTCATCCCATTGGGAGTTCTTATCCCCATTGGTTAAGCGCCTCCTACTTTGTGTCCTGTACTTTAGGGATTGTTATAGAGGATAGGAGGAAAGTTTTTTAAATAAGATAGAAATATAATAAAAAGTAAAACTTCCAATCACGGAAGGCCTGCAATGTGCTTAAGTTCGAGGCAAACGGGTTTTGTAGTCACTTTCCCTAGCTGTGGGTCTTGGAGACATTTGTCACCCATCTTACGCTTCCGCGGGGAGTTAATCTTTTTTACCACAGTCGTACTTAAGACACTCGGAGCCGAGATCACGCACAGTAACTACCCGGGCCATTATGGCCCATAATCTTGGGTATTATTCGATTTACCGTGGCCGGCTAGCGTGGGTGCCGATCGTCAACCGTGAACTACCCCTGGCTGGCCATACCTTATGTTGGGGCTTAAAGTAGGTTCACGGTTGCCGGCGAGCCGAACGCCGTAATGAGCTGCCTAGGCTATGGTCGGCCTATTTGGTGGCTTATAATCGGCTCATTACAGTTGGCTTTAAGGGCCGATCGTGAGCAATGAGTTAACCCGCAGCAGAGGGATGCTGGAGCAAAAGTGACTTATTAGCGAGGGCATAGATTCGCATAGTACCTGTTAGGTCTTGTCTAGGTGAAGTCGCGCCATGATGTGCCTTGAATGGAAATGCCATTACACAGGATTTCGTCCAACAGAAAAGGATAAGTTTAACAAGCAGCCAAGATATAAAGGAACAAGTTAAAAAAGACAAGTTTTTAAAGTGGTTCGGCACGAAAATACCTACGTCCACTGATTCTCTTTGTTAATTCACTTCATATGGGCAGTACAAGTTAAGAAAAGTATCGACGAAGGTATTGGATGTTCCATGCCCTCTGGAACACCTCTCCGTCCACTGTTGACAAAATATAAGCTTCGTTGTGGAGATCTTTATGAATTACATATGGCCCGTCCCAGATTGGATCTAGCGCTCCGGGGCGTGGGAAGACTCGCTTGAGGACAAGATCTCCTTTTTGTAAGCTACGATGCTTGACTTTGGAGTTGTATTGCGTTGCCACTTTTTTCTTGTGAGCTGCTGCTTTGAGGGCTGCATCATTTCTTCTTACCTCAATTAGATCCAAAGACATATGAAGGAGTTCTTCGTTCTCTTCTGGGTTATAGTGGATCCTACGGTGGGAAGGCACTATAGTTTCAACTGGGAGCATAGCCTCCGATCCGTATGCCAAAGAGAAAGGAGTATGCCCCGTTGATGTTCTGAAAGATGTGCGATAGGCCCAAAGTATCGTAGGAAGTTCATCCACCCAAGCGCCTTTTGACTTTTCAAGTTTATTTTTTATTAGAGTTTTGAGAATTTTGTTGACAGCTTTGACTTGTCCGTTTGCCTGGGGATAAGCTACAGATGAGAAGCTTTTGTGAATTCCGTGCTCTTGGCACCAGTTGGCGAACTCCTCGCTGTCAAACTGAAGTCCATTGTCTGATATGATTTTAAGTGGGACTCCATACCTGCATAGAACATTTTTGATCAAGAAGTTAATAACTTTTGCTGAAGATACTTTATTCAGGGGTTCTGCTTCCACCCATTTGGTGAAATAGTCGACTGCCACTATAGCATATTTGGCTCCGCCTCGGCCCATTGGCAGCTCGCCAATCAAGTCAATTCCCCATACTGCAAAGGGCTGGTCATTTGAGTAATCTCAGTTGTTGGTAGCCGCAGAATCTTAGCAAATTTCTGGCATTTGTCACATTTTTTGATGAAATCTAAGGCGTCTTTGCTTAAGGTGGGCCAGAAATATCCATATCGGAGTATCTTCTTTGCCAGAGTCTACCCTCCCGTGTGATCTCCGCAGCTTCCTTGATGGATGTTGGAGAAGATTTCCTTTGCTTCCCTTCCAGCGATACACCTTAATAAGGGGTTAGAGAAGCCACGTCGATAAAAGGTGCCTTCTTGTATTGTGTAGCGGGAAGCTCTCCTTAAGATTTTCTTGACTTCGTTACGCTTGTCGGGCAGTGTGCCGTCTTGTAAGTATTTTTGGATGGGAGCCATCCAGGTTTCCTCTTTGACTACAGCTATCAGATTCACCTGCTCGAAACTCAGGGTCAGCTGCCTTAAGATGGCCACTGCTCCGGCAATAGTGTCGTTTCTCATGCTAGCTTGCTTTGCCAATTCGTCGGCCTCTTGGTTCTCTTCCCGAGGGATGTGTTTGATTAAATAGTGATCCAATTGATCGAGAAGCAGCTTGGTCTTCTTTAGATATGCTGTGAGTCGCTCTTCTCGAGCCTAAAATTCTCCTAGTATTTGATTTACAATAAGCTGAGAATCACAATGAAGACATAAAGAATTGACTCCAATCTCTAAGGTGAGTTCTAATCCAGCTATCACTGCTTCATACTCTGCATTGTTGTTGGTGGCAGCGAATTCCAACTTTAAAGCATAGTGTAGCTTGTTTCCCCTAGGAGTGATTATTACCACACCTGCCCCCGAGCCTTGTTCGTTTAACGCTCCATCCACAAAGAGATTCCACTTGATGTCTTCTGCTATTTCTGATTGCTCCTTACCCTCGTTGGTAGTGAATTCGGCAATGAAATCGGCCATGGCTTGTCCGTTGATGGCGGTGCGAGGATGGTAGGTGATATCATATTAACTTAGTTCAATGCACCATTTAAGTAGTCGCCCAGAAGTGTCGGGACGATGGAGTACCTGCCTTAGTGGTTGATCGGTCAGAACTATGATGGAATGAGATTGGAAATAGTGATGCAGTTTCCGTGATGTGATTAGTAAACAGTACGCTAGCTTCTCAAGTTTAGGATATCTGGCCTCCGCCCCTGTAAACCTCTTGCTTACAAAGTATACTGGCCGCTGTGTGCGTTTGTCTTCTCTCACCAAGGCGGCGCTTAGAGCATGAAATGACACAGCAAGGTATATGTATAGTTCTTCGCCTTTGTTCGGAGTTGAGAGTACTGGTGGTCTCTGGAGGTGTTCGATTAAGTTAAGGAAAGCTGCTAAGCATTCGTTAGTCCATTCGAACTTTCCTTTGTCTTTCTTTAGAGCTTCGAAGAAGGGGATGCATTTGTCAGTTGCTTTAGAGATGAATCTACTCAGGGCGGCCACCTTCCCATTTAGGCTTTGCATTTCTTTTCGGGTAGAAGGTATCCTGATATCTTTCAGAGCTCGGACTTGTTCAGGGTTTGCTTCAATTCCTCTGGCATGGACGATGAATCCTAGGAACTTTCCTGATGATACTCTGAAGGAGCACTTTAGAGGATTCAGCTTCATTCCATATTGGCGAAGTACTTGAAACATCTCGTCCAGGTGGCTTACATGATCGTCGGCTTTCCTTGACTTTACCAGCATGTCATCCACATAAACTTCCATAGTTTGTCCTATTAGCCCCGCAAACATCTTGTTGACGAGGCGCTGATAGGTGGCTCCTACGTTTTTAAGTCCGAAAGGCATTACTTTGTAGCAGTACAATCCCCGGTCAGTGATGAACCTAGTGTGGTCTTGATCGGGAGCATGCATAGGAATTTGGTTATATCCTGAGTATGCGTCCATAAAAGATAAGAGTTCGTGCCCGGCCGTGCTATCCACAAGCTGATCGATTCGGGGAAGTGGGAAGCAATCCTTTGGGCAGGCGTCATTTAAGTTGGAGAAGTCAATGCATGTTCGCCACTTCTCGTTAGCCTTCTTTACTAGTACCGAGTTGGCGATCCACTCTGGGTAGATGGCTTCTCGTATGAAGTCATTGGCAAGTAGGTTCTTTACTTCTTCATCGAGGGCTGCTGATCGTTCTGCCCCCATACTTCTCTTTTTCTGTTTTACTGGCGCCTTGGTAGGATCGATGTTTAGTACGTGGCATGCTATGTCTGGGGAGATTCCAGTCATGTCAGCGTGCGTCCATGCAAATACATCCAAGTTGTGGTGGATAAAATCAATGAGTTGTTCCTTCAATTCTGCTTTTAGTTGGGACCCGACTTTCAATAGTCTACTCGAGTCGTGTTTGTCCACAGATACAAATTCCATAGCCTCTGCAGGCTCGGCGGTGGCCTCCTCCTCTTTGTCTCTTGGGTCTAATTCATTGAAAGGGTCACTGGTATATCGAAGAGGAGGGGCTTTCCTTAGTGGCTATGCTTCCAAATTTTTCGTGCAAAGGGTAGTCTCTACATTCTTTCCATTATCCTTCCTGCGGTTATTGCGAAATTCAGTTACATAGCAATCTCGAGCGATGTCCTGGTCTCCCTCTACTTCCCCTATTCCATTGTCCGTTGGAAATTTCATCTTCAGGCACCATGGGGCCAGGTCAATTTGGAAGTCAGACAAGGCTGGTCTTCCTAAGAAGGCGTTGTAGGCTGAGTGGTTTTCTATCAGCACAAATGTTTGTTTCCGCACAACGGAGCGGGGATGACTTCCAATTTCAACAAAGAGGTCCAGTCGCCCGAGGGGCATCTTCGCATTTCCAGTGAAACCGTGTAGTGGTTTATTGCAGGGAAAAACATCCTTCATTGACAGCTTTATTTTGTCGAATGCATGCTTGAATAGGATATTCACTGAGCTCCCAGTGTCTACTAGAATTAGGAAAACTTCGGCTGGACCGAGCCGGGCAGAGATAACCATGGGATCCGTGTGAGGGTACTGTCTTCCCTCCAGGTCACGCCTACTAAATGTGATGTCATCGTTCTCTATCCGCTTCGGGTGGCATTCTTCTATAATAGAATTAACGCATTCTTCATTGTTTCTAAGTGACTTTCCGTACCTTTCCATCTCTGCCCCGCTTCCGTCGGCGATGTGTGGCCCTCCCGAGATGGTATGGACCACTATCTTCTCTTGACTAGAGCCGCTGGTGTTGCGATTTCCTCTGCCTATTTCTGGAGAGGGTAGCCTTGGGTTCTCATTGGCAGGAACTGGAGTCCTGTTCTGACTTTTTACATAGCGTTCTAGTCTCTTCCTTCTGATGTGTTCTTTAATCAAGTCCCGAAGATGATGGCATTCATTGGTATCATGCCCATGGGATTCGTGGAAGCGGCAGAACTTTGCAGACTTAATTGCATTATCTGATTCCTTCTTGTACGGGGGGTGTTTGTATTTAACCTCGTCTTGAGTGGCCAGGTAGATGTTTTTGATCGTTTCATTCAAAGGGGTGTAAGCGTCAAATCTCGGTCCTGGCCGATATAGACGCTTTTCTCCCTTCTTGCCCCCAGCATTGTCTCTAGAGTCATTTCTTCGAACGTCCTTTGCTACAGCGGGTGTGTTGCCGTGAGCTGCCTTATTTTGTTGCCCTGTCTGCCTCTCAGTGGCAGCGTATATTTCCCAGCTTCATGGAAGAAATCTGGTAGAGTAGATGGTTTTTCCTTTGTCAATCTTCTAGCAAATTTAGTATCCGGATGCACACTACTACAAAGGGCCATTAAGATAAGCTTCTCATCGGCATCTTAGACTGCGGCCGCTGCGGCATTGAATCGGGTTAGATATTGCTGCACTTTCTCTCCAGGTTTCTGTTTGATACTGGATAAGGAATAAGCGTCCTTGGGTTGCTCCACATGGATGCAGAACTGGCTGATGAACTTTTCTTTCAACATCTCCCATGAGCTGATGGATCCTTGGGGTAGATGGCAGAACCAGGAGGTAGCTAGCTCTGCTAAGAATAGTGGAAAGCATTTGCACAGTACTCCTTCTGTTGCTCCACTCATGAGCATATGCTGTGTGTATCTCTGTAAGTGTACAACGGGGTCAGAGGTTCCCTTGTAAGGTTCCATTGTCGGCATCTTCCATTCTCGGGGGGTGATAGCAATTTCGATATTGCGAGCAAAAGGGCTGGTTACCCTAGCGCCTATCCCTCGATCTCTTTGATCCCGTTGGACGCACTCTTTGAACAAGCGTGCCATCCTTTCATCAGAATTTGGAGCAGATAGAAATGAGTTTGGTTCTTCTCTGTGGGATTGATTCCGTCCAGATGACCTGTAGGGATGGTATCGTCTATCATTCCTAATATTTTCTAGTGGCCGTCTTCGGTCTTTTGGGAGCATGCTAGGGTCAGCTACAGTTGGCCCTTGCCTTGATCTTACCCTACTGGGTTCTGTTCTAAGCACTTCCTCGGGTCCAATTTCGGACTGGACTCTAGCTCGGCCCCGTTCATTAGTGTTTCCGTGGTTAGGCAGCATGATAGGCTCAGCTACAGTTGACCTTCGCCTGGTACCTCCTCCGTTGGGTTCGGTTCTAAGCGTTTCCTCAGGTCCAACTTCAGGCTGAGTTCGGTCTCGGCTCTTACCATGGCTGCTTCTGTCGTTAGCTTCTTCGAAGAAGGAAGATCCTTGTCGCCTCTGAGATCCTCCAGACTAAGACTCACCCCATGATTCAGTGTTGCGGTTGGACTCTTCAGCATCCCTTAAGCGTGACATGAGTTGGTTCACCAAGGCTTCTTGTTGGGATGTGAAGTGGTTAGTCACTTCAGCCATAACCCTGTCTAGATCTGCCCTAGTAATTGCTGCCGGCTGTTCCGTGGTAGGGGTTGTCGGATTTGTCTGACCTCCATTTGGTACTGCTGTTGGAATGGGATGATTTACTTGATCTGTGACCACTGGATCTGGAATACTGCCAGTTGCGATGTTTTTTCCTTTGTTAACATCTTTCTTCTGCTTGGGAGGCATGTCTTCCAAGCACTGAGCGATGCTGTTAGGAAGAAGGTTAAGTGGGAGAAGCTGAAGTCTTGAGTTCAACTCTCAATGAAAGCACCAAAAATGTTTGCACAAAAATTGGGCAAACACCTCCAAGTCATATGATTTAGTCGATTTTCTGTTGTTCTTAGTGATTTGGATACTTTATGCAAATATGTAAAAAGCAGGGACTAAACTATAAAAGACACACAGGTTTATAGTGGTTCGGCTAGAATGTGCCTACATCCACTTTATATCTTATCCTCCTTTATAGTTCAGATTACAAGTACAAAGTTTTGATTACAAGTGTATGAAAGTTGTTTGAAAGTTCTGTTCGTTCTTGAGCTCTCCAACTTGTCCACCATTCTTGTACCCTTGCCCCTCTATTTATAGAGTGAGGCTGGGGGTAGGGGTCTTGGATGTATGTAGCTGTCGGTGGGACTGGGCTGATGCGATCTGGCCTAGCGACGTTGGTTCGGTAGTGCTTTGGAAGCGAATTGGTTCGGTGATTTCCTAGTCCAGTGGTGAGTGGAGAAATGGGTTGGCCTGGTGGTTCGGTGGTGATTGACTCGGTAGGGAGTGGTTCGGTGGTGATGGGTTCGGTAGGGAGTGGTTCGGTGGTGATGGGTTCGGTAGGGAGTGGTTCGGTGGTGATGGGTTCGGTAGGGAGTGGTTCGATGGTGAGAATACGCCCAACAGTAAGTGTGTGCATGGCATGTAAATGATTAAAGAACCTAAACTTTAGATATAAGTTTGTAAACAGTTAATTAAAGAAGATAATTTCATAAGTGGAAATTAGGCATTCACTCCACTTGTCGGACTTATTAGGCGGGGACCCTTTTCAAATCCTAGTTTAACCAAACACACCTCCCTTCTTCTCATAAGCCAAATATTCGCTTCTCATTTGATTTCCTTCTACTCGGATTAATAATTTCCCAATGTCAATTTCAAAAGATTAGAAACTTAGAGATTTTATATTTGTTTCAATTAGTGATAGTTGATTTCATCTTTCAATTTATGAATGTCAAAATACTATTATCAATTTGATTTTGGATGCTAAATTTTGTGATTAATAAGTTTCTATTTACTTAAAAATTCAACGTTAATTTTTTGTTCAAAAATCTATTTATAAAATGTAATTTTTTTTCTCCAAATTACTATGTAGATAATTTTGATAATTATTGTATATAAATAATTTATTAGATAATTGTCTAGGATCAGTAGTTCAATGTGAAATGGTATGACGTTCCTAATTGAGGTTCTAGAAGTCATGAATTCGAACTCTCAAAAAATTAAAGTGAGTATTTTGTTTAGATAAAGTACCGCTTGTATTATAAAAAGAAAACTAGATAACTAATTCAGTTATCTATTCCTTTCAAATATTAATTTTTGACCTACAAATGATTTTAACAAATTCAATTTTGTTATATATGGACAATTTTTCATTTATGATCCACTTTGCAGTGTTATTTACATATAATTTTCTTGTTTGTAGGTAAATAAGATACTTGTGTCAATTGGAAGAAAATTTTAAGCTTAACACCATGTTAGTTTTGCAAATAATCAATTGAAAAAAATCTTGTCAATGAACTTGAATATGAAAATATAATTACTAACTTTGCAAGGTAGAATGTGTAACGACCCGTAATTTCGCTACTTCAAAAATGAGTGATTTTGTTTATTTTAAATTTAAAAGGGTTTAAAAACTTAAATAAATAAGCTATATGTAATAAATAATAATAGAGAAATTATTTATTCTTATAGTTAAGAGTTAAAAAGGATGAAATTTGGATTTTAGAACAAATCAACAAAAGTTAAGTTTTGTTAAAATAAATAAATGCTTAAATAAATAGGTTTGAATATATATTTTAAAAGTTAAATCTTGTCAAAATCACTTAATAAAGATAATGGAAGTATAATAAAGGATTTCAAAATAGGTTTATAATCGTTTTACAAAATTATTCAAAATTTGTCACGTTTTGTCAATGCAACTTCAAAATTCAATATTTTGATATTAACCCTAGTGATATTAACCTAGATAAACTTGTTTTAATTCATTTAATATAATAAGAAATCAATTTTTAAGTTTGGTTTACTTAAATATATAGTTTAGCAAAGATGTCAAATTTTTACTGTAAAATTTGTCAATAACAACGTTGTTTTCAACTATAACAAGTTATCGCAACGTTGTATGAACATATGCACTTTATAACATGTATAATAAATCTTTACAAACTATATTACATTACATTTATATCATATAAAACAAATAACACTTTTTTTGTAAAGTAAATAAAATAAAATATAAAAGAAAAGTGTAAAAGCATGATTTGACAAAAGAGAGTTGAATTTTGCTTAAGGAACAACATCATTACACTTTGCATCTTATCTCATTTATGAGATGTTACTAATATACATGGAAATGGAGCAAAATTTATTTTAACATTTTACAATTTAAGAAAAAGAGATTGTTCCTTACATTAAGGACACAAATAAAATCCTAACATCTCTTCCACCATTAATGCATATCCTAATTTGTTAACATGTGTCATGTGTAATCAAATCAAAGCAAAGTCTTCTTTTTAAAATGCAAAGTTTAAGAAAGAAAAGAGAGTAATCATTTCAAAAATTCAAATCAGATTAATGAGCCATCCTTTCCTTCCATAATGCATGTCCTTAAGGTGTTAAATCGAGGGCTTAAAGGTAAAAGAACAGAAAAGGAAAGAAAGGTAATTTTGCATGCAAAACTTCACCAATAAATAAGCATCACTTTCACTTCATTTCTCACAACTAAAAATCTTCTCTTCTTCTTCACTTTCTCCATCTTCTTCTTCCTCCATTTCCATGGCTTCCCGCCTCTCCATTCTCTTGACATAATAATAAAAACAACTCCACCTTCCAAAACATCACCTCACCACCTCCTCCAACCCCACATGCCTCTACCCACCTCACACGCCTCACGGAAGAACTCCCTAGCCACTAACCCGAGCCCAAACTTCCCACACCCGTCCCCATACTCCACACACCCTCTGTCCTAAAGCCATACACCCCATCAAACTCACACACCCTCCTCCACACCCCACTCCAAGGTCGTACCCTCCATACCCGATCTATAAAACCCATGGCATATAAAAAAAGAATGAAAAAGGAAGGAAAATAAATTAAAGCGAGAGTTCGAGACGATTTCGAAGGAGCATGCTAGTTCAGATAAAGTTAGATGTGTTAGAATGCGGATTAAGGATCTTAAGGCTAGAATTAACACTAGAGGGAGGGTGAATAGTGTTTTAAGAAATTTGTTAATCTTTTTGAATTTATCTTAATTTGTTAACAATGTATACACTAATCAGACACAGATATGAACACAGAATCAAACACAGATGCAAATATAAAGTAAAAGCAGTAAAGGAAAGAACACACCGGATTTTATACTAGTTCGGAGTTACCTACATCCAGTCTCGCAACACAAGTACGGATTTCCTTTCAAAAACAATTCTTACAAATACAACCCTCGGTTTCATGGCTATGAGGTACACCCTCCAGAATAATAATCCTCTGGGTAGAGATACTTGATTTCCGGGGCAACAAGTTCACCCAATTGATTTCCAGGGCTACAATCACACCTTCTCTCGCTCAATTGATTACAAAAAGTCTATAACTCAGATTAGCACTTGGATCTTGTAGAGATAGTGCAGAGAATCAAAACCAGAAATTATCTAGTTAGATTCGATATTGATTTCGGTAGAGTAATGGTGTAATTTGTAAATAAGAAAGTGGAGAAGAAGAAGAGAAGTTAAATGAGAGAAAAAGTAATTAAAATTCGTTGAAAACACCCTTTATTTATAGTAGATCAATAGCCATGTCCATTGGTGAAGGGATGTGGCGAATAGACACTTCTTTTTAAAAAACAATTTAACTATCACCATGTCGACAGGGGTACATGTGACCATGTCGACATGCCCTTGTAATTTTTGGTGATTTGTTTTTCTTTGAAAATAATTTCTATATTATATTATATTTATATTTAAACTTTAAAATATACTTATATATAGTTATAATACATAAATAACTATAGAGAACAATATTGAAATATATATAATAATTTTCTATACTTTTATATTTAAATCTTAAGTATAAATATATAAAACAGCTAAATATATTAATATCAAAATTTTAGTTTAAAAACTTAGGATAATAATTTAAAATCAAAAATATTTAAAATTAAGGATATTTAAAACAAAGGATATTTTTGAGGCTAAAATATATTGAAAAACCAGGACAGAAGATTTTGGTTTTTTAACAGGAATATTTAAAATCATTTTGAAAAGCAAGCTATATATTTTGAAAATCATTTTGAACTAAAAGTAAGTGGATACAAAAAGATGTTCCACTAGATTTTTCATAGGTTCCATCCTACTTTGGGTTCCATCCCTTTAACGAGCACGAAGTGGATTCCATTCCACGAATAAAATAGATTTTAAGATGTCAGTGCCTTTCTATGAGTTTTAACAATATTCCTAACTATATAACTTATCTTGGAAACTTGAACTCTTGAAATTCTTGATACTCATGAGTCTTGAATCTTGATATCTTCAATCTTTGATCTTGAATCTTTATACTGTACAGTTCTTCACTCTTTAGTACCTGCAAACATATCTATATATATCTACACAATAATGTTAGTATTATATATTTTATAATCTAATTCTAAGTAAGGTTGTTGTCATCAAAACCAACTCCTCAGGGACTAACAATCTCCCCCTTTTTGATGATGACAACCTTTGTTTATAAAATATCACTTTTATCCTAATACTTCTAATAACTCCCCCTTAATCTATGCCTAACTATCCTATTTTATACTTCTCCACCTTTGTCATCAACAAAAACTCTATAACTCCCTAATACTATATAACTCTATATAACTCTATATAACTCCCCCTAAAACTAAGACTACATTACTTGTGATTATAATGATAGTGTTATCATACATAATCAATACTTAACTTTAAACTAAACTCTTAATAACTATTTTTCCTAACTAATAAACAATATATTCAAAAGATAAGAGAATATACGAATAAGAGAACACAATTTATTTATTCATAATGAAGTTTTTAATAAAAATAGATAATTAAACTGATAAGCATGATAACTTAAAAGATCATATATTATTAATACTAATCATATGTATGTTATATTTTACACACATAATATCAATCCATACTAAGTCAAATTCAAGCAAATCAAACCAAATCCTAATTTAAGCAAGCAAAAAAATAAAAATTAAACAAAGTTAATCAAATATTACGAGGAACATCAACCCATCCTTCTTCTCCAAAGATAGGGTCTTGTTTGATGGCATCCCAATTCTCATTATCAACAGAGAGAGAAACGGGAGGATGTGCTTCATTATCATCCTTGTGCAGGGAGGAAATCATCCATCGAATTGCTTCGAAATGCCTTTCTTGCTCCTTGATCATCTGCATTTGACTCAATTCTAAGTGACGCTGATTACGGAGAATGATAGAGAGAATATTCTTGAAGGATTTAAGAGTTTCTTCAAGATTTTCAGATAAATTATGAATAGGATCGGCCATTTTTGTGAAAAAGAGAAGAGATATAGATAGAATAGATAAGTAATGATTTTGAGTAAAGATTTTTGGAAGAGAACAGGTATTTATAGGTGTAAATTTCGTTTTAAATGAATAGATACAAGTTAGTTATTTAAAATTCAAAAATTAAAATGAAAAGACACTTCAGATTTTAATCATGTCGACAGGGTACCTTTGGGGGTTGTTGACAGGGTCATTTGTGTTTTAATGTCTTGTTTTTGATTTTGAATAAATGTATGTATATATATATATATTCATATATATCATATTAACAGTTATTGTAGAGATGAAATAAGCTAGATAACAGAAAGAACTTCAACATTAATTCAAACTGGAATGATACATGGATTAAAAGACATGAAATACAATAACATTCAAACTTAAAACAAACTTAAACAACTACGACAAGGTATGAAAAGATAGATCTAATTGGAGGATGATGAGGATGATGAAAGGTTAAACTTCTTGCTGACTTTTGAGAAGAACTTGTTCATCTTAGAAGACATTTTATCCAACTTTTTACTAACGGATCTCTTAAGTGTCCGTTGATTTTCCACAATTATCTTTTGGTTTTGGATAATCATCTTGTTGGTTGGTTTGGAGGTGTAATCAATACTTTCAAGAGATGTTTCACCTTCCTCTTCTTCTTGAATATCCATTTCATTCCCTTCTTCTTCTTCTTCTTCTTCCTCTCCTTCTTCCATTTCTTCGTGAGCTAAACGCTCTTCCTTTTCCACAAGGGATTCATAAGGTTGAAAGATGTATGGAATTTTCATAAGTGAGATATTGGAATGATTGAAATCTTTTCTAGAAATGAACTCCTCTCCTTTAAAATTCACTCCAAAATAGTTGAAAATTCTAGTAAGGTAAATTCCATTATATAAAATCTTTTCTCCCATTTCCAAGTTCTTAGGCCGAAATTTATCCAAAATAACTTGAGCCCAATTAATATCATAGTTTCCAAAAAGAGCGAAAAGTGCTTTACAAACTTTTGAAGTAGGATTATTAAAACTTCCCGATCTCGGGGTCAAAGTGTGTTGCAAAAGAAGGCTCACAATTTTTGCTTTTGGACGAAAATTGCAGTTTATAAAACCATAGTTTTCGTCACTTTCAAAAATATGGTGGAAAGTCTCACGATCACTTTCATTAAAATTGAAATTTGAAAGATCCATACCCGTACACTTACAATTTAGAATCACTCCCAAAACATCACAATTTAAAACAATTTGAGTGCCTTTTACACTACTCCAAATTTCATCATCGTTTCCTTGATAAAAGCCACGATTAAGATTTGCATAAAACATTTTCCCAAATTTGGGTAGCATACAAAATCATTTTGAGAATCGTCAACAAGACTTAAAATGTTGTTGCTAACACAAAGAGAATCGATTTCACAAGAAGCGAAATCGCGGAAAATTGCAAACTTTCCGGGATGAACTTTTCCATAATTAGCATAGCCAATATAGGCTTTGATTGCTTCCAGATCATAAAAGAGGTGTTCTTTTAAGGTTTTGGAGAGTCTCATAGTTGATGGAGTACTTGAGGAGGCCATTGATGTAGAGAGAAGAAAGCTTGAGTTATGAAGAAAGAGTTTGAATTTGAAAAGTTAAGTGAAAAGATGAGGTAAATGATAGTAAATAAATAGAAATTAAATGGACAGTTTCTCTGGTCAAAAAGTGTCCTTTCAGAGTCTCGAATGGTGTGAAAGAGTGAAGGAAAATACAAGCATTTGAATTCAAAATTTGAATTTCAAATTTTCTATACCATGTCGACAAGTAGGGATGGACCCATGTCGACAGGTATTTGTAAATTTTGATGACTAGATACTTTTATATAATGTAATATTTATATATATATATATATCTATTATTTTAATGTCTATATAATATCTAGAATATTACTAAGACTCATAAAATATTATAATATTATTAAAAATAAAAATAATAATAAAATAATAAAAATTTTAAAATTCAAACGTCACATCAATTCAAAAACAACCAATCAATCAATTCAAAAACAACCAATCAATCAATCAATTCAAGAACAACCAATCAATCAATCAATTCAAGCATGCAATTTCAGTCAATGTATTGTGAACGTGTACCTTTTTCAGAGTTTATGTCTTTGGTATCGACTAAATTTAAAATTGCTATGAAACACAGATTTGAATTATCTTTCTTCTATTCATCGTCGCTGGAGATGAGTAAGCGTCATCTAGAGTAGCAGTGAATGCACGTTTCCGTTTCTTTGCAGAATCATTGTTTGCAGGAGGGTTTTGCTTATCTGGATGTGGACAGTCTCTTTTGATATGACCTGGTTCGTCACAATTGAAGCATTTGATAAAGTTTGGTACTGTAGTCTGATTACCGGAATTCTTAAAGTTGTTTCTCTTGGAACTATTCAATTTTCTGTACTTTAGGAATTTTCAAAAATTCCTGGTCATAAATGCTATCTCTTCATCATTATCACTGTTTGAGTCTGATCCGTCGATTAATGCATTGAATGCCTTTGATTTCTTTTCAGATGCTTTGCTTTCTCTTCTCCCTATCATTTGAACTTCAAACGACATTAGATTTCCAATCAATTCTTCTATCTTTAAAGTACTGATGTCATTTGCCTCTTTAATTGCAAGTTTCTTTTGATCCCATTCTAGTGTGAGAGAATTTAAAATTTTTCTGACTTGATCTTCTTCCGAAAATTCATTTCCCAAAGATATTAAAGAATGCACATTATCTTGAAATTGACTATACATATCTGAAATAGACTCATTAGTATTCATTTTAAATAACTGAAACTGATTTGTGAGCATGGAAATTTTGGTCTGTTTAACTTTGCTTGTTCCTTCGTGAGTTACTTGCAAAGTTTTCCAAATTTCATATGCAGACTTACAAACTGACACTCTATTAAATTCATTTCTTTCAAGTGAACAAAATAGAATATTCATTGCTTTAGAATTATTTTGTGCAATAGTCTTTTGCTCAGTGGTCCACTGTGCAAAATTAGTTGTGGGTTCAGAATATTCAGTTTGTGTGATATTCCAAGTATCTAATCCTACAGATTGTAAATATATTTTCATCCTACATGCCCAATATGCATAGTTACTGCCATTAAAAAGTGGTGGTCTGGCAGTAGACTGACCTTCTACAAATGAACTAGTGACAGGGATACTAGTGTTAATAACAGTACCAGTGTTGGTAGCCATTTTGAAACTTTTTCAAAAATCAGATTATGAAACTTTTGAAAACCTTGCTCTGATACCAATTGTTAGAATGCGGATTAAGGAACTTAAGGCTAGAATTAACACTAGAGGAGGGGTAAATAGTGTTTTAAGAAATTTTTTAATCTTTTTGAATTTATCTTAATTTGTTAACAATGTATACACTAATCAGACACAAATATGAATACAGAATCAAACACAGATGCAAATATAAAGTAAAAGTAGTAAAGGAAAGAACACACCGGATTTTATACTGGTTCGGAGTTACCCTACACCCAGTCCCGCAACACAAGTACGAATTTCCTTTCAAAAACAATTCTTACAAATACAACCCTCGGTTTCAAGGCTACGAGGTACACCCTCCAGAATCACAATCCTCTGGGTAGAGATATTGATTTCTGGGGCAACAAGTTCACCCAATTGATTTCCAGGGCTACAATCACACCTTCTCTTGCTCAATGGATTACAAAAAGTCTATAACTCAGATTAGCACTTGGATCTTGTAGAGATAGTGGAGAGAATCAAAACCAGAAATTATCTAGTTAGATTCGATATTGATTTCGGCAGAGTAATGGTGTAATTTTTAAATAAGAAAGTAGAAAAGAAGAAGAGAAGTTAAATCAGAGAAAAAGTAATTAAAATTCGTTGAAAACACCCTTTATTTATAGTAGATCAATAGCCATGTCCATTGGTGAAGGGATGTGGCGAATAGACACTTCTTTTAAAAAAACAATTTAACTATCACCATGTCGACAGGGGTACATGTGACCATGTCGACATGCCCTTGTAATTTTTGGTGATTTGTTTTTCTTTGAAAATAATTTCTATATTATATTATATTTATATTTAAACTTTAAAATATACTTATATATAGTTATAATACATAAATAACTATAGAGAACAATATTGAAATATATATAATAATTTTTTATACTTTTATATTTAAATCTTAAGTATAAATATATAAAACAGCTAAATATATTAATATCAAAATTGTAGTTTAAAAACTTAGGATAATAATTTAAAATCAAAAATCTTTAAAATTAAGGATATTTAAAACAAATGATATTTTTGAGGCTAAAATATATTGAAAAACCAGGATAGAAGATTTTGGTTTTTAAACAGGAATATTTAAAATCATTTTGAAAAACAAGCTATATATTTTGAAAATCATTTTGAAATTAAAGTAAGTGGATACAAAATGATGTTCCACTATATTTTTCGTAGGTTCCATCCTACTTTGGGTTCCATCCCTTTAATGAGCACGAAGTGGATTCCATTCCATGAATAAAATAGATTTTAAGATTTCAGTGCCTTTCTATGAGTTTTAACAATATTCCAAACTATATAACTTATCTTGGAAACTTGAACTCTTAAAATTCTTGATACTCATGTGTCTTGAATCTTGATATCTTCAATCTTTGATCTTGAATCTTTATACTGTACAATTCTTCATTCTTTAGTACCTGCAAACATATCTATATATATCTACACAATAATGTTAGTATTATATATGTTATAATCTAATTCTAAGTAAGGTTGTTGTCATCAAAACCAACTCCTCAGGGACTAACAAGATGGAGTGGAAATAATGGTGAGAAATTCTCATCGCTATTTGAATTATATATATTGATTATCAAGTTCAATTGTTATATTAGATAATCACTATTTGATGCTATGGACGTTTGAATGATTGTTTGAATATGTTGGATGAATAGAAGAGTTATGCTAATATACTCGTCTATTGATAATTATTATGCTATGAGAGTGGATGTTATGTTAATGATGAATATTGGAAGTGATTTGGCTCATTTTTGATTAAGTAATCCCTTTGTTAAGTATGACCAATTTTATAAATATGGTATATGTTGGAATTATTAAGCCTTTTGGTGAATAGTGAAGAAATCAAATTTGGATTTTGAAAATAAAGTCAAATTGGAATTGAAGTATAATTGAAATTGAAATTAAAATCCAAATCGGAATTAGAATTGGATTTGAAATGGAAAGTGAAATTAAATTTGAAATCGAGATGAATAGTAAAATTGAAATTGAAATCGATTTTGAAAATTGAAATTGGGATTAAGGTTGAAATTTGAATTGGAATTGAAATTAGATTTGAAATCTAGGTTTAAATTAAGTTTAATTTGAAATTAGAGTTGAAATTGAATTGAAATTGGGTTTTAAAATTTAATATTAAAATAATAGGAGTATAATAATCTTATAATATGGGAATAGTGAAAATATATTTTTAATACTTTAAAAATTGAAAATATCGATATGAGATGATTTGTAATGTTTTTATACGTAATTATATTCAATTTAGAGAATTTTTTTCAAATATCGTAAATCAAGTTAAAATTAGGCGCGTCGCGTAACGATAGTTCACGATTTCACGCCGAAAAGTTCAAATGAGGGTACAGAGTGAAGTATAGCTCGGATTTTTTCGAAACAAGAAATGTCCGGACTATTATAACCATAGTTTTCAAATGGAAAAAGAAAAACAAGATTTCATCTTATAGGATTTGAATTATGTCCAATTCAATTTTCTAAAAAATCGCGCTTGTGTAGTTAAGTGACCATAAAGTAAAATCTTTATAAATGGACGTATTTAATTATGGAAAAATATGGATAAATTGGATAAATCTATTTAAATAGATTAAAAGAGATTTGAATTGAAAAAATGGATTTAAAAATATTAGGAAAGTTGTTTAAATCAAATAGGCTTATATAGCACTTTCCGTAGCACTTTTCTACTGCGAATGCTATAACTTTTGAAGTATAAGTTTAAACTTAACGATTCTTTCTAGAATCGCTTATAAATGTTTTTAATTATATGATTGAGGATAATAAAGATGATTTGAGAGATTTATCACTTATTTCAAAGCTGGATTAAATGAATGATTAAGGAAAAGCCATTAAAAGTAATTGTTTTAACCTTGGCTCTAATAAGCCAATGAGTAAACCTAATTTTTCTATTTTTGAGATTCGGGTGGAGGTGCTTAAACTAAGGAGATGTTCAGGAGAAATCGGTGCCCTGGCTCCCCTGGCCTCATCCAGGGCGAGGAATGGATAAGGTCGAAAAATCGCAAATGAGTTAAGTATAAAAGATTAATCTTTCAAAATTTAATTAAATTTGATTGCATAGAAATAATCTTCTTATACCTAGTGTTAAAGTTCGAAGAGGGAACTCGTCCTATTTGTGGAATTTAAAAGGTAATTTCACCATTATTCTGCCCATAGCACTTGTTGAATACGAAAATTGATATTGAGTAGAATTACAATGGTGTCCATGATCCTATTTACTCAATGATGTTTGCTAAGATTTATTTTAGGGTTTATAGTAAACAATGTCTTAAATAACATTGTTTTGACCTACCTAAAAAGTTAAGGAATGTGGATCAAGTGTTAAGTAAGGAAATTAGAAATATTATCCAAAGCAAAAGAATGAATTAACTTAAAATTACTCTAAGACAAAAAAGAAGAGATTTTTTAGTCATCCAAAAGAAATGAATGGAATAGAGGTTTAATAAATCCTATGTACTCATATTTAATTGTATTTATCGATAATTGGATTTCAAAGGAACCGGGATCGGATTTGGGCGATTCCTATCCGAAAACCACTTCGAACCAATCCACGTGTTCGAAGGATGAAGTTGTGTTGAAGACGGAGATATTGAGACGAATAATAACGAAGGACTACTTGTTGATTAATTGGGGAAAAATCCCGATTTACTTATTATAGTAGTGATCTCTTTGTTATGAAAAATCTCAGAACCACAAGGACTTCTCTCCTAGTAATTGACCGAGGAAAGTACCTTTGGTTTCGTTCAGTCCCAGAATGAACTTGTATGGACGAGTGTCCTACCTTTCATTCCAATCACACTGAATGATCTCTATAAAATGTATATCAGTCGGTGGTGGAGAAGACTTCTTCTCTTAGCTTAACACCCTTTCTCGAGATGTACGAGCTTAGGAAGTTATATATTTGTAAAGACCTGTCATGTGAATATGGAATGGCAATGTGGCATTCAAAGTGAAAAGATTCGTGCTATGTGAAAAGGTAATCGTTGCCTCAAGCCTCAACAATCGGAAATGACCGAAACATAGTAGATGCGGTAAGGCTAAGTGGGTCATTCCCATTAGGATATGATCATTCCCTTCTAGATAGATTTCTACCCGCCATAAATTTCTGGTATCTAATCATTGTGGAAAGTATGCTAAAACGAGCGCTCAATTAAAGGTCAGTAACGATGAGGGGATGACATATTCGGTACTATCTAGTTATAGAGGTAAGCTGGTCTTATGTTAGTAGAGGAGCTTTGTGATGGTTCCTCTGGACATCCACCTAGAGGTGTACCCATCGGAAGGTAGTCCCTTCACTTGGTCATTTGTATGGAAATCCATTCTCCAATAAGAAGCCTTTACGAGTTTGATTTTATAACCCAATTTGTGGCTAACATACTGGAATTTATTCAATGTAACAATTTCAGCTAAGATTAATAAGTTTATTTGCAAATGTTTTCAAAAGAATGTAATTAGTAATAATATCAAATGTTTTGTTATAAATGTTTTTGTTATCATAAGGGAAAAACCCATCCGTGTTTATGTGTGGGCGTGGTCTTATGAGATACTCTTTATTTTAAAAGGATTTTATTTCCAAGGCTAATATATGACACTGTCATTTATTATTTGAGTTTTCCCACGCTGGTTTATCAAGCCTGATCCGGGTGTTTTCAATACTCGGGTTAGATCCGAGTAGTTTCAAGTTTAGTTGAAGATTGTTGTAGTTTTCACAGGAGAGCTGGAGATATTCATCTACGTATGGACGTATTCTATTATCCGCTGCTGTTTTCGATGTTTGTCAACATTTGTAAGGACAAATGTTTATAACTGTCTATGTTGAATCTAGGTAGACTCTGATATGTGTTTTAAAAGTTTTTTGCTGTAAAGTTATTGTTCAATATTATATATTATTCCATTCGTGTGAGATTCTGTTCCGTCTTATTTTTCCTTTTACCCTTTATGTTCCATCTTTTCGCACGGTTTGAGTAGACATGTGTGGTGTATTGTCAACTTAAAGGGTGAGGAAAACGGGCCTTGACATTTGGTATCAGAGCTTAGGTTAAGGAAACACCTAGGCTTTGTTTGGTAAATATTCATTAGAGATAAGGTAAGTGACACCCTAGAATGAGTTGAGAGTATTATATATGAGCGTGTATTTGTTAATTTTATAAAAATGGTTTTGTTTTAAATAAATTGGTAAATGAAATGATTTTACCTTGGGTTTATATTTTGAATATAGAAAGGGGATATTTTTGGGTTAGAAATTAAGGATTGTTTGTAATTTATCTTAGTAAAGCTATAATATGAATATCTTGTGATTAGAATTGCACGATTTGACTATAAGATATTCCATATAGAATTAATTAGTTGAAAGCTAGAATTAGAACTTTAATCATATACCCCTAGACATGTGGTTATTAAGAAATAATGATTTAATGATCATCAAAATTGATGGATTTAAAAGCTAAGTACAAATATCTTATGAAGTAAAATTCACGATTTGACTATAAGATATTTGATGATAATATTGAAGCTAGAAGTTGTAATTAGAGAAAGTAAAAAGAAAATGCACACTTAGAAAAATTCTTATCAATAATATAGAAAAAGGTATGCCTAAATTGAGACTTTGGATAAAAATAATATAAAAGGGTAAGTTCTATAACTTATAAAGGAGATAAGATAATTTGAAATTTAGACACTTTAATTAGGTTAAAATCAAAGTGAAATTTAGGAATAAGAGATATAAGAAATATCATCCTAATATAAAACTTTGAGTTAGTGATACATTTAGGGTAACATTTGTAATTCAAAATGAAGTAAGATTGGAAGTGGATAGGTTAGAAAAAGTTAAAAAAAAGGGAAGTTCTGAATAATATGGTTAGTAGGTTTATTGTTGGATGAAAATGTTTAAATAACAAATACCATGTGAATTAAGTTTCACAATTTGACTATAAGGTATTTGATGTATTTAAGGTTAAGAAATTTGATTTAGAAATGGATAGGTAAATAAGTTAAGTAGACAACCATAGAATTAGTAAGAAAAAGATGTACACTTAGTAAAGTTGTCTTATTAATATATGGATAAGATAAATAATATTAGCTAAATTAAGACCTTACGTAAATAAAACAAAGGATTAAGTTTTATAACTTATTAATTTGAGATAATAGTAGAATTCCACATTTGTTAAACACCCTAATTGAAGTAATAACGGTTTGAAGTTTGGGGATACGTATATATACTCTTACGAAGTAAAGGTATATTATACAAGCTTAAGACATATTTGTATGCTTATACTATAAGAAAATCTATTTTTCGCAGCAGGAGTGCGCAGTGTTTTAATAAAAATGCTGCTATTATCTGGTGGGTTATTAAAAAAACAATGTAGAAAATGCTGCCTATAGGAAGCGGGCCAGGTCAAAACATTGAAGCGCGGGGAAACTAAAATTTTGCCGCTTCACATAAAACACTAAATCGATGTCTCTCTCTCCCACCTAACCCTATCCCCAATTTCATTAAAAATCAACCTTTCACCATCGATCACTAGTTTATCTCCAATGTCGCTCAACATCAAACCTTTCACCGTTGATCTTCAGTCATCTCCAACTTCGCTTAATAGCTACCTTTTACTGTCGCTCAACATCGACCTTCCACCGTCGATCTCCAGTCCAATACAGCAGTCGATTCAACCTGTTGTGATTATCATCATCCTATCACGATCTGATTTCGATTTGTAAATCAACTTTATCGAGCCACAATTTACCTGCAATGGAGTGTATTTTTGGAATCTTTAAGGTGCGTCCCTAATTTGAATCTGCAAAATGTCCCCTTTTTTCTGTATTGCTGGGTATGCTATTGAGGAAAATCATACGCTTTATAGCCCAACATAAAAGGCATCAACGATGCATTGAATCACATAGTAAAATGACTTTTTTTTAAAAATGTTTATCCTTCATATTAACTGAGAACAGTTCGTACCCTTGAACCATTAGGAATATAATCACGTGGTACCTTAATTCAATCTTATATCAATTATCTGTCATGTGGCTTTGGTTTGTGAGAAGATGAACTGCCATGCTTTCTTTTGATATTAATTCACCACATCCTTATGCAAATTATAATGTCATACTATGATCAATTGAATATTCACAGTGCTCGAGTTAGATAAAATATCATCTTCTTTATCAGAGAAAGTTCAGGACTTCTGTGGCTTCTAAGCATTGAGTCTCTTACTTGATAGGTATAAAGAATATTGCTTAAGCAGCAGAAAACAAGTATGCCTAGGGACACAACTCATAAATTCACTATTCTCACTTAATTTTTGTTCTAAATAGAAGATTATCTTAGTAAACTTGGAGGAAAAATCACGGCTTCAAAAACTAACGAAAATGTTGAATAGACAGCTAATGCTACAGCCAAAAGTGCACGTGCTTAGGTACAAGTTTTCCAATTAGTTTATATTAGGTTGAGAAAACATCGAAACAGAATGCTCGAATAACTTTGAGTACCATTAGCAGTTCACTCATTTTTCCTAATAATACATAGAAATTCTTTATAATGACATGCTTGTTGTAGATTTTTTCCCTTCAAAAACTTTACATGGAGAAAAGCGATAAAAGAGTAACTTTGAGATGGTTTGTGAATCTTTATTTTATTATGATCATTCTCTATATCATAGATAAGTTAATGTTTATATGATCACGCTTATTGGCATGTACATAGAATCTATTTACAATAGTATAAGCAACTATATATAGTTTAGAGGTACCTATGCCATTGATGTACATGAAAAAAATTCTCATAATATTCAACGCAGATGTACATGGAAAAAAATTATGGTATCATTCACACTGAAGGAATATGAAAACTTTTTTCCCCGTCTTACCAAAATTTGCGGTATCATTCACACTTGTTTCAGAGAGCATTTGCACTTGGAATTATCTTATATGATGGTACACGTATATGTTTCAATATAGCTATACACATTTACATAGCATCTTCATATACTTTATCATCATAGAAAACTGAATTGAAGTTTTAATACATTCATCTTATTTCAGTTAAGTAAGTATTCTTCGATGGAAGGTGTCCTCTACTGCAATCCACATTTTGACCAGTTTATTAAGGAATCTGGAAATTTTAACAAGAATTTCTGGTCACGTAAGAATTTTATCAATCATAATCTAGCATACTCTAATCTTTGCCTAAACCCTAACATTTCCTCATCCTGCAGCTGCAAAATCAGCTGAGAAACTAACTCCTGAACTAGTGGCTTCAACTTGCTTATAAATCTGTTTTTTCAGTTCCTATTTTAATTATTCTTCTTAAATTTGATAGTCTAACACATTACTTGTATTTCATTTTGATAAAAATACTTGATTGCCAATGCTTATTTGAAATACATATAATGAGATTTACCTGCTAAAAATGATAAGCAGTTCTATATTTGACTGCTAACAAGAGTTTTAGTTCCTTCTAAATTATGATAAGAAACATCAAAAAATAATGAGATGAAATAGAATAGTATTGCAAGCATCTATGTCAAATTAACTTGAACTTGCTATATTTGATGCTAAATAAATCCATATATGCTCTCTTCTACCACTTTCTAATTGCATTTTTTCCTTATAGGCATGTTGGACTCTTGAAGAAGACGGGCTTGGACTTTCCACGATCTATTTGCTCTTTTAGCAAGCTCTTTTTATTAGATTATGTTCCTAACATTTTTGCTTAAAACATTGCTCATGAAATATTGTATATGACTAAATTTTTTTTGTGTATGAAATTAACGTAGCTTTGATTATGTTTAATCCTTATAACTGCTTATATTATCAGATTATATCTATTGGTGTTTTTGAATTAAGCATTTTGTTTTTGAATACATTTTTCATGGCTATTATTTTAAAACTGCTGCAATAGTTGTTAAATTTAGAAAAACATTAATATAACGTAGAGTTATGAAAGTGCTGCAAAATGTTAAAGAGAAACAAGCCGCAACAAAATGGAAAAGTTGCAACTATTAAAACCATTATCTAATATGCTGCTACAATTCCTTTTGCAGCGTTTCAAAAATCCCGTTATAGGACTGGTCCTATTGAAGCTCGAGGTTAGTCTACATTCTATAAAACGCTGCTAAATGAGTTGGCAACATTTCAGAAACGCTGCACAAATAATTTACAGAAGCATTTTGTAAAAGCTTCAGTATCCCTATTTTTAGCAACATTTCTGAAAACGCTGCGGTATCTCCAGACTCTATTGCACATGATATCAGCGTTCTCTAGACTCTATTGCAAAAGGTCTTTTTTGTTGTAGTGTTAAGTAATAAAGGATTTAGTAGAAAGTAAATGTTTGTGAAATAAACTTGGGTTAATAGAAATTTGGAAGAAATATATCAGGTAAAAATGAATGTGAATAAATACATAAGTTATACGTAGATCATTTCGGCACACAAAATTTTGATATAAGACTTGAGTACAAAACTTTAAGGTGTTTACACCAATCCGAGAAAGGATTTATCACCCGATTCTTGACGGCGAATATTGATGAGGGTTTGTGATTATGTACTCAAGTTTACCATCATAGTTGAAAGCTATGCAAGGAAAGTAAGGGTTTGTGATCGAGAAGCCTGATCAAAGGCCGCACTATAAAACTGAGGTATTGATACTAGTTCGGAAGTATAGTTGTGGATTCGAATAATAGATCGAATCAAATATCACATATAGTATGATGTTTTGGATCTGTCTACATAGTAGTAGGATAGTTATCTTAAATAGTATGCACTAAGATATAGTGGTTAGACTTATGTTTTGGTATGTAAATATATATAGACCTCAGGTGTGGTACATGCTCAGGTCAGGGGATGTGAGATGTATTCAATTATGTTGATATAGTATCAATTTGATTATTTTTGGATGTATAGTCTATTTTTTTCGTTGTATATATATTATCTTAAGTGTGTGGTACGCACTGGATGGGTAGGATAGGAGTCTGACATGATGTATGTATATATAACCATAAGTACGTGATCAGTACTCAGGTTGGTATGAGAATCTCTGTATATATGTCTAGTGTTAATTGTTTCAGTGTTGTTATCGTATTGACCTTCTTTTTATATATGCATTTTTTCTATCATCAGTATAAATAAGCTAAGATGTTTGAGGATACGAGTATGAGATAGATTCCTCTATCTAACTTTCATTTCAAGGATGAAATTCTTTTAAATAGGGGAGAATGTAACGACCCGTAATTTCGCTACTTCGAAAATGAGGGATTTTGTTTATTTTAAATTTAAAAGGGTTTAAAAACTTAAATAAATAAGTTATATATAATAAATAATAGTAGAAAAATTATTTATTCTTATAGTTAAATAATTAAAAGGATAAATTTTGGATTTTAGAACAAATCAGCAAAAGTTAAGTTTTGTTAAAAATAAATAAATTCTTAAATAAATAGGTTTAAATATTTATTTGAAAAGTTAAACCTTATCAAAATCTCTTAATAAGGATAATAGAAGTATATTAAAGGATTTAAAAATAGGTTTATAATCGTTTTACAAAAATATTCAAAATTTGTCACATTTTGTCAATGCAAATTCAAAATTCAATATTTTGATAATAACCCTAGTGATATAGGATTTTAACCTAGATAAACTTGTTTTAATCCATTTAATATAATTGGAAATTAATTTTTAAGTTTGGTTTACTTAAACATATAGTTTAGCAAAAATGTCAAATTTTGACTGTAAAATTTGTCAATAACAAAGTTGTTTTCAACTGTAACAAGTCGTCGCAACGTTGTATGAACATATGCACTTTATAACATGTATAATACATCTTTACAAACTATATCACATTACATTTATATCATATAAAACAAATAACACTTTTTTTGTAAAGTAAATAAAATAAAACATAAAAGAAAAGTGTAAAAGCATGATTTGACAAAACAGAGTTGAATTTTGCTTAAGGAACAACATCATTACACTTTGCACCTTATCTCATTTATGAGATGTTACTAATATACATGGAAAAGGAGAAAAAGTTATTTTAATATTTTACAATTTAAAAAAAGAGACAAATCCTTACATTAAGGATACAAATCAAATCCTAACATCTTGTCCACCATTAATGCATATCCTAATTTGTTAACATGTGTCATGTGTAATCAAATCAAAGCAAAGTCTTCTTTTTAAAATTCAAAAGTTTAAGAAAGAAAAGAGATTAATCATTTCACAAATTCAAATCACATTAATGAGCCATCCTTTCCTTCCATAATGCATGTCCTTAAGGTGTTAAGTCAAGGGTTTAAAGGTAAAAGAATAGCAAAGGACAGAAAGGTAATTTTGCATGCAAACCTTCACCTATAAATAAGCATCACTTTCACTTCATTTCTCACAACTCAAACTTTTCTCTTCTTCTTCCTCCATTTCCATGGCTTCCCACCTCTCCATTCTCTTGAAATAATAATAAAACCAACTCCACCTTCCAAAACACCACCCCACCACCTCCTCCAAATCACACACGCCTCTACCCACCTCACACACCTCACAGCCGAACCCCCTTGCCACTAACCCGAGCCCAAACTTCCCGCACCTGCCCCCATACGCCACACACCCTCCTCTCCAAAGCCATACACCCCCTCAAACTCACACTCCCTCCTCCACACCCAACTCCAGGGCCGTACCCTCCATACCCGAGCCATAAAACCCACGACCATATAAAAAAAATAGAAAAGAAAGAAAGAAAAAGGAAGGAAAATAAATTAAGGCGAGAATTCGAGACGATTTCGAAGGAGAATGCTAGTTCAGATAAAGTTAGATGAAGTGGAAATAAAGGTGAGAAATTCTCATCGCTATTAGAATTATATTTATTATCAAATTTAGTTGTTATATTATATAATCACCATTTGTTGATATGGACGTTGGAATGATTGTTTGAATATGTTGGATGAATAGAAGAGTTATGCTAATATACTCACTTACTGATAATTACTTTGCTATGAGAATGGATGTTATGTTAATGATGAATATTGGAAGTGATTTGGCTCATTTTTGATTAAGTAACCCCTTTGTTAAGTATGACCAATTTTATAAATATGGTATATGTTGGACTTATTAAGCCTCTTGGTGAATAGTTAAAAAAAAATCAAATTTGGAAAGTCAAATTGGAATTGAAGTATAATTGAAATTGAAATCAGAATCGAAATCGGTATTAGAATTGAATTTGAAATGGAAAGTGAAATTGAAATTGAGATGAATAGTAAAATTTAAATTGAAATCGATTTTGAAAATTGAAATTGGGATTAAGGTTGGAATTTGAATTGGAATTGAAATTAGATTTGAAACCTAAGTTTAAATTAAGTTTAATTTGAAGTTAGAATTGAAATTGGATTTTAAAATTTAATATTAAAATAATTGGAATATAATAATATTATAATATGGGAATAGTGAAAAAATATTTTTAATACTTTAAAAATTGAAAATATCGATTTGAAATGATTTGTAATCTTTTTATAAGTAATTATATCAATTTAGAGAATTTATTTCAAATATTGTAAATCAAGTTAAAACTAGGCGCGTCGCGTATCGCGAACGACATTTCACGATTTCGCGCCAAAAGGTCAAATGTGGGTATAGAGTGAAGTATAGCTTGGATTTCGTCGAAAAAAAATGACTGGACTATTATAACTATAGTTTTCAAATGGAAAAAGAAAAACAAGATTTCATCTTATAGGATTTGAATTATGTCCAAATCAATTTTCCAGAAAAATCGCGTTTGTGTAGTTACGTGACCATAAAATAAAATCTTTGTAAATGGATGTATTTAATTATGGAAAATATGGAATAAATTTGATAAATCTATTTAAATAGATTAAAAGAGCTTTGAATTGAAAATATGGATGTTAAAATATGAGGAAAGTTGTTTAAATCAAATAGACTTATATAGCACTTTCCGCAACACTTTTCTACTGCGAATGCTATAACTTTTGAAGTATAAGTCTAAACTTAATGATTCTTTCTAGAATCACTTATAAATGTTTTTAATTATATAACTGAGGATTATAAAGATGATTTGATAGATTTATCACTTATTTCAAAGCTGGATTAAATGAATGATTAAGGAAAATCCATTAAAAGTAATTGTTTTAATCTTGGCTCTAATAAGCCGATGAGTAAACCTGATTTTTCAAATTCTGAGATTCGGGTGGAGGTGCTTAAACTAAGGAGATGTTCAGGAGCAACCAGTTCCTTGGCTCTTCTGGCCTCATCCCGGTCGAGGAATGGATAAGTTCGAAAAATTGGAAACAAGTTAAGTATAAAAGATTAACCTTTCAAAATTTATTAAATTGGATTGCATAGAAGTAATCTTATTATACTTGGTCTTAAAGTCTAAAGAGAGAAATCGTCCCATTCGTGGAATTTAAAAGGTGATTTCACCATTATTCCGGCCATAGTACTTGTTGAATACGGAAATTGATATTGAGTAGAATTAGAATGGTTTCCATGATCCTATTTACACAATGGTGTTTGCTAAGATTGATTTGAGGGTTTAAAGTAAACAATGTCTTAAATAACATTGTTTTTGACCTGCCTAAAATGTTAAGGAATGTGGATTGAGTGTTAAGTAAGGAAATTAGAAATATTATCCAAAGCAAAAGAATGAATTAACTAAAAATTACTCTAAGGCAAAAAAGAAGAGATTTTGTAGTCATCCAAAAGAAATGAATGGAAAAGTGTTCTAATAAATCTTGTGTACTCATATTTACTTCTGTTTATCGATAATTGGATTTCGAAGGAACCGGGATCGGATTTGGATGATTCCTATCTGAAAACCACTTCGAATTAATCCACGTGTTCGAAGAATGAAGTTGTGTTAAAGACAGAGATATTGAGACGAATAATAACGAAGGACTACTTGTAGATTAATTGGGGATAAAATCCCGATTTACTTAATGTAGCAGTGGTCACTTTGTTATGAAAATGTTTAGAACCACAAGGACTTCTCGCCTAGTAATGGGACGAGGAAAGTACCTTCGGTTTCGGTCAGTCCTAGAATGAACTTGTATGGACGAGTGTCTGACCTTGCATTCTAACCACATTGAATGATCTCTATAAAATGTATATCAGACGGTGGAGGAGAAGAGCCGTAACATCCCGAAAATTTTCGACTTTCGAAAATTCAACATCGATACTCACTTTATCGACTGCTGAGCCATCGAATGCCGGAAACCCGAAAAGTTATGGTTTTAAGAAAGAAGAAAAAGGTAGAAGAAGAAGATAGAAGAAAAAGAAAGAAGAACAACAAAACAACAACAGATACAGAGCAGAGACAATATCAGAATCTCACATATCGCAGCGGAACAATATATAATAGATAAATGAATAATCTTTAAACAAAGAACTATATCATTTTATACATACATCAATCAGAGTCAATATACAACTCAATACAATACATCACATCAATGGACAGTTATATAACTTGTCCTCATACAGAATACACAGCGGAATAAATACTATCAAATACAAATACTACGTCTCGTCATCCAGCTTATCTCCAAGCTCCAGAATATCCAGAATATCCTGATAATATAACTCTAGGCTGCCCGTGTGGAAATTGGTGGGCACCCAGAGTTTAGAAGGGAACAATAAACTCCGAGTCAGTCATGGTGACTGGTGTGAGATCGTAAAACAGTTATTCTTTATAACAACAAAATAATTTTTAAAGTCAATTCACAATGCCTTTGGAAAATGAAACTACCATAAGACCTCCCACCACACACACAATGCAAACGCAGAATTGGAGGAGATTTCTTCTTATGATAGTCAAAGATGCTTACTACGCAAAATCAAATCATTTTGGATATTATTATTAGTGCATAGTGTAGAAAACATTTCGAAAGTATAATATTAATCTTAGCCAACATACGACCAGTATCGTATGCCTACTATAGCTACCATCTAAACAGTGGTGACCACCGTACGTAAATGGCAGGTTCTACAACTAATACCGTACAAAGTTCGTATTGGAGTTTGGATTTCCAACAAATGGTCAGGCTAAGGAACTTCCTATCCACGATGGGTACGTCCCTGGAATAGACGACCCGAGAAATAACCTAACATTACGGTTAGATCTCTGCCAACACAAGGCCGGGTTACCTCTGCAAAAATAGGTAACTACTGACACGCGTATGCCATCCCCCGATCGTAACCGATCTTCCCGAGGATCCCCGATTTCCAACAAACCACATAGATAATAATGCAGCAACCACATAGGTTAAGTATCTGGGCTCCATACCATGATACCACCTCTATCCAGAAGGAATGACATACACTAAGGGGCGCTACTCCCTAGAACCTTGCCGCATTCTTCCTGTTTCGACCATTTCCGGGGTGTGAGGCTCGACGAAGTCTCGTCCACAAAGCTACGCTTTCTCAAAAAGCCCTGCTTCGGGTCAAACAAAAAATGATCAACCTATGATCACAAAGATATAAGATCAAACAAATGATCATATCACAAATGATCAAACACTGATCATTTCACAGCAACACTCAGTACGCCACGTTACCAAATTGGGATATATCGCTGATAAATTTCAACTACATAACCTCTGAGCTCGTACGTCTCAGAGAAGGGTATTAAGCTAAGAGAATAAATTCTCCGCCACCAACAGAAATGTATTTGAAAGAAATTAGCTTTATATCTCAAAGTGTAACGTCAGACACACATCCATACAAGTTTGTTCCGGGATCGAACAGAACCGAAGGCACTTCTCACGAAGCCCTTGCATATCCGGATAAATTTCTAATCACGTCAGGACTTCCCGTCACTAAGGGTGATAAAACCTCTAAATCGGAGATCAGCCGATGTAGAGTAACTCGACGGTAATCCTTCCGTTTTCAAAAATATCTGGTCTTCAACACCGGTCTTCAAATGCGATTCATAACGGCGTACCACATATTCGGAATGGGTTATACGACCCCATGGTCCTTTCCCGGCTAACCCGAATAGTGAGCGCTTATTTAAAATAAGTGTGGCATTCAAATTCATCCAATTCACAACAAATACCTACTCAAGGTAATTATTGATAGTCGGTTATTTAACTATCAATAAAGATGCGCAACATCATCAGATTCCAAATAATTTTCCAAATTATTTCATCTTCAAAATTATCTTTTACTAGATATAAAATTTCCACACTTAACCGTTTGAAAACAATTTCAAATCAATTTCCACATTTCATTTTATCTTTGAAGATAGAATCTCAAAACAGTTCATTTCATATTGGAAAAGCATTTCCATACTTATTAAATAATAAGTATTTCACAATCATTTATTTTCAACACTTGGAAAATATTCGATATACTTAAATCAAATTTAAGTATAAATTCATTCTTTAAGGAAATCATTCTTTAAACACATTTTAGTTGAGTCAAAACGAATGTTATGTAAAACATCGTTACGACGACTCAAAATCACTAGTATAGGGATTCGGAATTTAGATAGATATATGAATCCCAATACTACATAAAAACATTTCCTTTCGGAAATCATTTACTATAACAACAGTGTTATAGTCCACCATTTCCTTCTACTTCTCGAAAACGTCTATTTCAACAATAAAATGTTGAAATCTATGTATTCAATACTTATCACGTTTTAAAACATCTTTTAAAACAATTAACTTCATTTTATAATATCGCTTTCCCAAAACCATATCTATTCTACTTAAAAATATATTCACTGTCCAAAATCGTGAATATACTTCACTAACCAAATTTCAATCTTTCCTACACATTTATATTTCAAGAATTATCCACTATCCAAAATCGTGGATAAAATTCCCTTAATAACCTTCTATATTCAATTCATCAAATTTGATTGATTTCGAATTTATAAAACAACGTTTATAAATCCATCTTTATATTTTCTAACACTTCGATTTATAAAATTCTCCTTTTATTAACTTCTAAAATTACTTATCAAAATAAGTGATTTCGGATTTATAAACAACGTCTATAAATCACATTTATACTTCATAACAATTTCAACTTATGAAATCATTTCATTTAGAAATTTCTATTCATATCCCAATTAAGTGCAAAAATCTAATTTATAAGTAAATTACTTATAAATCGTTTATTCTACAACATCTATTCACTTTATAACTTCACGTTATAAATCTATAAATTTCATTCACTTATGAAATCCTTTTATACTTCTTTTTAACACTTATAAAAATTCGTTTTATAAGTCCAATATTTTGATTTACAACATATCAATTTTATAAATCTTTCTATACAAATCGTTTATAGTTATTCAAAATCCCAACTTAAACCATTTTATAAATAAATCGACTTTTATTTCAAAAACAACACTTCGGTTATATTTCACTAAAAATTATAACTTTTATAACTTTAAAATTTTACGTTTATAAATCGATTCAAAAATTCCATAAAACGTATATTTTCAAAACCCACTTAAAAACCTTTTTAAAATAAAAGTCGTTATTTTTACATTTCAAAACTGAATCCGATGATGCAACAACACCAATCAGTCCATCACAACAGTCAATATCATATATCATCATATGATAACAGAATATACATCAATATCTGTAAATAAATAACTACGGGTGAGGAATCCAGTTGGATCCCTCCAACCTGTTTCCCTGCATCCACAGATGTTAGCACAATACCAATTCCGCTCCAGTACGGAATTATCGCGGTATATGGGTTTTTTATAAATCCGCTTACTAACGGCGCAATAGGGTCTCATCTGCTATACGAGGCGGGAAATCAATCAATCCAATATATACATATGCCAATATGTATATATTGCTATATATAGATATATATCCTACTATATCTAATATCACATCCAAACAGTCAATCATCAATCAATAACTGTAAATAATTCCACATTCAATTTGAGTGAGAAAATCTCACTGTGATTTTAATTCTGATTTCAGCATTTATTTCGAATAAAATTAAACACGCGTTTAATTTCACCCGAAATTCCAACTAGCTCCAAACGACTCCAATTCAGTTGCATCGCGTAGTGTTCGACGATACGATTCCAACGCAACTGATTTCGCCATTTTCTGACCTCATATAAAAGAGATACGGTATTTTAAACATCGTACGAATTATAATATAATTTAATTTACAATTCTTTTTAACTTTAAACCCTAAGCTCACATCTGCTGTTAGATCTTGCTTTGTTAAATCTGGACCGCGTTTTTGCCTTCTTCCCCACTCACGAATATGCCCAGGCAATTCAAAACCCATAGCCGCCGATGCCTAAATTAATTATACTCCCACCCAACTACTCGAAACCCCATCACCTCACCCTCATTCGAACGCCACCGACCCAAGCTACCCACGGCCAGAGCCTTGTCGAGCTCGGTCGTCTCTAGGTGGAGAAAAACGTGCCCGTTCGTGCGCGCGTTCTTGCCCTGTCGCGCCTCCATCAATGCTCCGATGATGATCTTGACCGTTGGATAAAAAGATCATGTGATGCTCTACAATATTCGTTTAGGAAGTTTTGGGAAATATTGTGTGGATTGATCGATAATTGGAGGAGATCGATGGAGCTTCTCAGCCATTGGAAATGAAATAGGCGGCTGAAGCTATTTGAAACCCTAGTTTTTTTTTCTTTTATTTTTGTGAATAAAATGGCCTATTTATAGAAAACGACGAACACTATTCATCCTGGAATTTCCAAACTCCGATTTACGCACGGTGACTAGCGTTCCTGGGGTTTACCCCGCGTTCCGGACACAATGGAACAGGTTTCAGAAGCTAATTCGATCGTATGTGTGAGATATGACAATAAACGATCAATTTAAATTAAACCGATTTAAATAGATTTCGAGGCGTTTTAATTTGTACCGGACAATGGTAAATCCAAAAATTACGAAATTTGAAATCTTACAATAATATCACATTACGGATCCGATGAAACTGGTTTCGTCGAAATCCGAGACTTTTTGAAAAATGACTATTTTAACTCGACGATTTAAAATTAAAACGATATCGATGCGTTTGAAGCTACCACGGTCAAATGATAACTTTGATTGCTACGAAAATTGAAATCCGATAATAACTAACTATTACGGATCCAATGGAACTAGTCTCGTTCAATTCTGAGACTGTTCGAAAATTGGCTATTTTTCAGTCGATAATTAAATATTAAAATATTCAATTTTCACAGATTAACTCCAAATTCAATTTTAAAAGTTCTAAAATATTTCTATAACTCCAGTATGATTAAATAAAAATTTACAAATCATTTTCAATCATTTTAAACTCGATTTTCAATTATCTCTGGAATTTCAATTATTAATTTATCGATTTAATTATCAAATTAAATCCAATATTCGAAAAATAAATCATTCGACTTCTTAATTCCACTTGTTAATATTTAAAATTAATTAAATATTCAAATTTTAATTATCAAAAATTTTGGGTCGTTACAAGAGCTCTTCTCTTAACTTAACACCCTTACCCGAGACGTACGAGCACATGAAGTTATATATTTGTAGAAACAAGTCGTGTGAATATGGAATGGCAATGTGGCATTCAAAGTGAAAAGATTTGTGCTATGTGAAAAGGTAATTGTTGCCTCAAGCCTCATCAATCGGAAATGACTGAAATAGGGTAGATGCGGCAAGGCTAAGTGGGTCATTCCCATTAGGATATGATCATTCCCTTCTAGATAGATTTCTACCCACGATAAAGTTCGGGTATCTAATCATTGCAGAAAGTTTGCTAAAACAAGCGCTCGGTTAAAGGTCGATAACGACTGGGGATGACATATTCGGAACTATCTAGTTATAGAGGTAGGTCGGTCATGTGTTGGTAGAGGAGATTTGTGATGGTTCCTTGGGATATCCATCTAGAGGTGTACCCATCGAAAGGCAGTTCCTTCACCTGGTCATTTGTATGGAAATCCATTCTTTAATAAGAAGACTTTACGAGTTTGATTTTAGAACCCACTTTGTGGCTAATATACTGGAATTTAATCAATGTAACAATTTCACCTAAGATTAATAAGTTTATTTGCAAGTGTTTTCAAAAGAATATCATTAGAAATAATATCAAATGTTTTGTTATAAATTTTTTAGTTATCATAAGGGAAAAACCAATCTGTGTTTATGTGTGGGTATGGTCTTATGAGATACTCTTTCTTTTTAAAAGGATTTTATTTCCAAGGTTGATATATGACATTGTCATTTATTATTTGAGTTTTCTCACGCTGGTTTATCAAGCCTGATCTGGGTGTTTTTAATACTCGGGTTAGATCCGAGTAGTTTCAGGTTTAGTTGAAGACGGTTGGAGTTTCAAGAGGAGAGATGGAGATATTCATCTACGTATGGACGTATTGTATTATCCGCTCCTGTTTTTTATCTTTGTCAGCGTTTGTAAGGATAGTTGTTTATAACTGTCCAGGTTGAATCTAGGTAGACTCTGATATATGTATTTGAAAAGTTTTCCGCTGTAAAGATATTGTTCAATATTATATATTATTCCATTCGTGTGAGGTTCTATTCTATCTTATTTTTCTTTTTAACCTTCATGTTCCATCTTTTAGCACGGTTTGAGTTGGACATGTGTGGTTTATTGTCAACTTAAAGGGTACGGAAAAACGGGCCTTGACAGAATGTTAGGAATAAGTTTTTAAGCGATTATAGTTAATTTTGCTGTATGACTTAAATTGTTATTATTGTCAAGAATGTTTTTATGTTTTCTCCGATGATCCACATATATTGTATTTATATTTTTTGATCTCATTTTAGTACTTGTATAAGTGCCTTAATTTATAATTCTAGCTTTAAGTATGGAAAATCCCAGTCTTGCGTATAAACTATCTCTGTAGTTCATAATCTTACACGAAGCATGCATTTAAAACAACGTGAAATTCATTTGTGTTGAAAAGAGGAGATGATCTATAAGTTAACAAAGAATGTAAACTTGAATAGGTCTAGCTAGATACAGGAAAATGTGCTTGTATTTATCACATGATTAGTGGAGAGTGGTTGAAAATCACTGACAACATACAACTAATTGTTGATGGATCCACAATATCCACCAATCGTGTAGTATGTACATGCATACTTTCTCCAAATGAGCATGTACTTAGCATTACTTCAAAACAATAAAATCTGAATACATGGTATTCAAAGATGAAGCTTGAATAGTGCTTAGGGTAGGCAATAACTATAATTATTATAATATAATTATAATACGTTATCCGGGTTAAATTAAGGTCTAGCAATCAAGAATTAATCAAATTTGGACGTTCATGACAAAATTAATCAATCTTAATAAAATTTGGGTACCATAAGACATAAATTCTATACTAAATTCTAGTGTTCATATATTTAACTGTAGATTTCTTTTTATTTTAGGCTTAAGTAAAAAACTTATTTCAAGTTTAGGAATGGTTTGAAACTAATTTTAGAAATAGGCATATGGAATGCGCAAGCTAAAGTTTATAAATAATAATCGATTTTGCACATTTTTGGAATGCGGAAATACATCTAAAAATATGTATAAAAAGGGGCTGTATATTTCAGCTCGACAAATGTATCTACGTATTCTAAAAATACACAAATACAAATATATAGTTTGTGCATTTTTGGAATGCGCAAGCAATATATTTTTTAAAAAACAAAATATTGCTTGCGCATTCCCTAAATGTGCAAAACCAAGCCTATTTTTATAACTAGTTTTGAACTAGGCCTAAACTTGAAATAAGTTTTTTCTTAATCCTAAAATGAATATTTGTGCTTGAAATTGTATATTTGACGATACAGCCATAATATTCCACTTAAACTGGATTTTCATCTTAGTTGTTAGTATATATTTTTCCACAATTTGTGAATTGTGAGATATAGTTTGTCATAAATTATATGATAATTAATTATTTTAATATTTACATACAAACAACATTAAACGTAGAGTGGTAAATATGTAGACGGGTGATCGATCCTTTACAGCGTAAAAACCTAGTTATACATTTGTGTTATGGTGCAGTAGAACAAACACATCGATCAATTCTCTAATCAGATCATAGCTATTCCAAAAGGAATAGTAAATAACTATAAAATAGTAAAGGGGACACAAGTGATTTATAGTGGTTCCACTATCGATGAGATAGTGTACGTCCAATTTGGTGAAGAACGGCTTTATTACCTTCAATGAAAAAGACAGATTATAGGAGATTATAAAATAATAATAAAAATCCCTAATTTGATTAATTAAGGATACGATTTTTTTTCCTTATGAGTTATGTGGATGATAAACTCCATGCGACTACCACTTTATTTATAGCCTTATCCAAGTGGAGATATGGAAAATTTTAAATATGGTAAGGTTATAATTAAGGAAAGTTTCCATAAATTCCAAAGCTGCAAATTAGGAAATTTTCTATATATTACAAATTGAAAATTAGAAAAGTTTTCGTATATTTGAATCATCATAAAAATTTAACACTCCACGTTGATTCAAATTATCTCAACTAACTCCTATTGCATGCTTTACCATAATATGAATACCTTCCCGATAGGTTTTGACTCAGGCACCCCCATCACACCTTGTCAACAAGTTCCGACAAGGCCACCCACCATCAAAAAAGTGTTAAAAGTACTAAAAACAAAGGTAGAGTCAAAACAATATCCTAACAAGAAGTATACAACAACTTCTATCTCTCAAACAAGAAGAATGCTACATTTTCCTCTAGCTTCAACTAAGCTACTCCACTCTTCACCATGGTGCCACCATGTGGCACTAGCACTTTAATAAGCGAATCAAGTTCGAGCAATGCTTAAACTTAGCAATCAGCAAGGTCTTAGTAAACATGTCTGCTGCATTGTCCTTTGTTTTGATCTTGTTAAGACAAATCACCCTTTCTTTATTCATGACAACAAGGAATGACTATATGGCTTCTATGTGCTTTGTTCTCGAACTAAACCTTAAGTTTACAACCAAATGAATTATGCTCTGACTGTCACAATTCATGACCACATGATCATGTGCAAAGCCTATATCATACAATACACACTTCAAGTAAAGTGCCTTCCTAGCTGCTTCAACAACAACTATCAACTCTACTTCTATAGTAGATAATGCAACCACATACTACAATCTCGCTCTCCAACTAATTGTTGTACTTCCAAGAATGAACACATAGCTAGAGGTTGACATCTTTCTTTCTCTATCTCCCGCATTGTCTGAATCATAGTAACAAACCAAGTTGCAACTCTTTCTAGTTCCAAAAACAAGCCCATGATCTAGTGTTCCATTCGAGTATCTCAAAACAGCTTTAAACAAATTCCCAATGAGTCTTCCTTGGATAATCCATGTAGCGACTAACCATACTAACAACATGAGCAATATCTGGTCTCGTTTAGACCATAGCGTACATCAAGCCCCTAACTGCACTTGCATAGGGCACTCTCTCCATATAAGTCTTGTTTCCAACTGTAATGGGAGATCCTTTTTCCAAAAGCTTTACATACAAAGACGTGGGTGTCGAAATAGTCTTTACCATTTCCATTCTAAAGCAAACAAGCACCTTCTGTATATACTCCTTTTGACTCGATCTCAAAAGTCCAAGCTTTCTATTTATGAAGATTTCCATCCAAAAATCTTCTTTGCTTCTCCAAGGTCCTTCATTTTGAATTCTTCTTTTAATTGCATCTTCAATTGGTTGATCTTTTCTCCATCCTTGAAAGCAATAAGCATATCATCCATGTACAATAGTAAGTACACTCAATCACCACTTTCCAAGTTTTTATAATAAACATAAGCATCTTTTATGCTCCTATCAAAGCCAATAATCAACAAAAAAGAATCGAACCTCTTGTACCATTGTCTCAACTACTACTTCAAACCACATAGCTACTTCTTCAGTTTGCAAATCCAAACCAACTTACCATCCACTAGAAACTCCATCTTGCTGTTTCATATAGATTGTTTCTTTCAAATCACCATGTCGAATAGCTGTCTTTGTATCTACTTGCTCCAATTCCATATCGTGAGTAGCAACTATAGCTAATAAAATACTAATAGATGTTGTCGCACAACTAGAGAAAAGATTTCAACGTATTATTTTCCCTTCCTCTATGAAAACCCTTTTGCTACCAATCTAGCCTTATACCTTTCATCGTATTTTACCTTGAATATCCATCTACAACCTATAGCTCTATCTCCCTAAGGTGATGGGACCAAATGTCATGTCTTATTCTTATGCAACGACTGCATTTCCTCTTTGATGATACAAATCCACTTTGAACTATCAGTTGACTTCAAAGCATCTTCATGGTCAAATGGCTCCTCGTAAAGCACGACAAAGCATAATCGAACTTGTAACGACCCGCACTTTTGACCAAATTAAAATTTAAAATTTAATTGTAAGTTGAATAAATTTGGATAAGAATAAAAATTTTGATAATGAAATTAGATATGAACTGAATATGAACCTAATAAAACTTTGAAATAAAACAAAGGGAATGAAATCAAATAATGATTTTGAGGATGAGATCGACACTTAGATTATTTATAATAAAATAAATTGGACTTGAATGAGTTGTTGTTTATTTACTTGAAATTAAAATTGTAATTATCAACTAGAACGTAATTTGGACTTTAACTTTTATTGTAACTCATTTAGGGAATAGACTAGTTGAGTTTAATATCGGAACTTAGCCAAATAGTTAATTTGATTTCAACTCGTCATAATTAAGTAAGTTAATTTATTTAATATTTGAACTTTGTAAATTTAGTTTATAAAGTTAAATTTTGATATATTACAATGGTTAAATTGTGAATAATTGGATTTCTTATAAAAGGTTTAATATTGAATTAGGATTTATTGACATTGAAGCTGAGTTAAATAGTTAAGTAGATTCCGACTTAGTTTATAACTAAGTGAATTTATTTATTTAAACTTTGAAATGGTTAAGTCTTAAAGTGAATTGAAAGTGTTATAATAATTTAGAACTTGTAAACGTTTGTTTTCTTAAATGATTAACATTAAAATTAGGTTGAAAATGTAATTGAATAATCGATGTTAACAATATTGAAAGCGGATGTTAACGTTAAAATATGAACGATAACACCCGGTGTGTGTAATAAGATCGTGAAAGCACCACCCGTGTGACGGGAACAGAAATTAAGCAGGAAAAAAGCAGAAATGCAGTAAATGAACAACGGATTTATAGTGGTTCGGCCCGTAATTGAGCCTACGTCCACTTTATAGTCTCTTATTGCTGATTCGGTTACAATTTGATACAAATTTCTTCAAGAAACAGTACAATTCGATCACAAGAAACAATCTAGACTACTAGCTCAATCTTCGATGGTGAAACTCGATGAATCCATCTCGGATGTAAGGAATTTCTCTCGAAGCTTGTTGTAGTGTCGTGAATGCTTGAAGGATCCTTGATTACTGAATGAATGAAGAGTTTGACGGAGTAACAGCGCTGTAGAAATGATTTGCCAAAAGTCCTTTTCATGTTGGAAGTGGTGGGGTATTTATAGGAGCTGATTTGGACTCTGGAAAATTTCCTAAGTCCTAAGTCGTCGCCGACTTAGTATAAGTCGCTGCCGACTTATGATAGGTCATTGCCGGTTTATCAGTTCCAACACTTCCCTAGTAGTTCACCTCCTCTTCTGGTTTTACGCTTAAGTCCTAAGTCGCTGAAGACGTAAGGTAAGTCGGTGACGAGGTAAAGGTGCATAAGGTATCTCAGTGTTGTTAGGTCGGAGCAGAGTTAACGTGCAATCTTAAATCGGCAGTTTGTTAACTCGGCAGGCCTTGCCAATTCGTACTTTGTTAAATTGGTTGGCTTCCTTAAGTCGGTAGTCATTTTAGGTCGGTAGCTCCTCTTAGTAGTGGATTACCTTAAGTCGTCTCTTATTAGGTCGTACGCTTCCTTATGTTGTGACTTGTTGAGTCAGTATACTCTTTAACTCGGTAGGCTGCAAGTTCCCATAGGTCGGCAATCTGTTAAGTCGGCAGCCCTTGTTATCTCACAATATGCTAGGTCGGTAGGCTTCTTTAAGTCATTATGTCGTTAACTTTCTTAGGTCGGCAAGCACCTTAACTCGGCATACTTTCTTAAGTCGACAAACACCTTAACTCGGCATACTTTCTTAAGTCGGCAAACATCTTAACTCGGCTCCTGCTAGGTCGTGAGTCGAAAAGGGGGTTAACATTTGCCCCTCGAAGTATATGCCTAAACCATAGGTCGTATGCTTCGATTCTCTTAACTCTTTGGTTAGGTCGGAAACGACTTAACATATGCCTTAGGTCGTACACCGTGCAAGTCGACTCGCCTTCCAGCATATAAATAGTTGCATCTTTCTTCCTCTTCCTCATCTGTTCCTCTTCTCGAATCAGCCATTGACGCACTTTAGAGCTTTCAGAGATAAACTCCAACCATCCAATCGCCGATCATCTTCCTGTTATACTTCGTAAGTCGATCTGGTCATCGTTCACCCATGCTCACTGTCGAATCGATAACTCCCCAGTTTTTGACTTCCATTTGTGTTTAGATGCTGTGATTCATTATGCATAACTCTTTGATTGTTCGGCAATCGCCATCGACCGTGTTGTAGTTGTAATAGGGCAGTAATACATCGGATTCGCAGCAAATTTGATTCGATTTGAATTGGCTCCTTGGGTGGTCCAATGGTGTGATGGAATGAGGATCGTTGTTGACTGTGAGGCTATTGGGTTAACGGGTTAAGAGTTAGGGAAGAAAATTGGTTGAGGTATTGGCTCGGTCACGACCTAGGGATTTCACGCGATCCAGTGATTTTCCTGATTTAAGTCGGAACCGACTTAGCAGTTTCATGTGACCTAGGTTTTGAGTCGCTTCCGAGTTAGGACTTAGAGGATTTCTGGTTGCCTAGAACTATTTTTTTTTTGCTTCTTTATCCATCCTAAGACTCGGGGACTGCTGACTTTGACCCATAGGGAATCTTCCTTAGGTCGTCACCGAGTTAGTACTTAAGCTTTCGGCCACCCAACAGATGATTTTTGAACTGTGCCTGGACTTCGAACTGTTGAACTATGAACTGTGTTGCATGCCCCTTTTTTTTTTACATATCACTTCAATTTTGCAAACTAACAATCCTGCTTAATACAACATTCACAGAATACTGGGACGAATATACTATCACCGACTGCCCACATCGAATGACAGATTAGTTGGTAACGAGAAAGTTAAATTAAATGAATACGAACGAGATGCTGTACAATAACCAATTCAAGTGAAGTATTAAAACAAAATCATAATAGTCAAATGAAACTGACTTGTCTGTATTAACACTGCACTTGATCATTGACAAGTTCTGAAATTCTGTAATCGATTAATTGTCAACTAATTTAATTCCAGTTATGCTTGTCTTTTATTTTCATTAGTTTTTTGCACAACACTTCACACTTTTAGGGAACGTGCACCTTCACATTTGAACATTCAGCTGATTGTGTAGAATGTCTTCTCCACAAGAAGGAACAGAGCAAGCTGAAGATGTATTTCCAGTTGCTATCCCGCTGAACGATCCTCCAGAGAGGACTCCTACTACTTTGAGCCATAAAGCCTTTCGTCAACTATGCATCCAGTTTGGCATTGCTGAAGCCGACGCTTTGCTTCCCGAAATAAATGATACTGCTGACAGGCCGCCCCGTGGCTTCGTCGCAGTTAACCGCCAAATGTGCTTGAGCGGAGCTATCCCCCCATTCAATGACTGCATTCGAGAACTTCTTCTCCAACTATCTATTTCCCCTTTTCAGTTACATCCCAATGGCTATGCCATCTTGCTGGGACTATGCGTGCTTTTTAGGAGAACGCTGGGCCGCTTTCCTACCTTCGGAGAAATTCGCTATCTTTGTACTTTTGCCAAAAATAAAGATCATCCCTCCATCATAGTTGTAAGGAGTGCGAGAAATCGTAAGTTGATCACCGGTCTCCCTGAAAGTGTTCATAGTTTCCTGAGCCCGTTCTTCTATGTTCGCTGTCCTCCTGGGTTTTATGCTATTTGGAGAATAGGGAGTAAGATCACTTGCATTTGTTTCTTATGTTCTTTCAAACTTACCGAAGTTTGGGTTATCAAGTGCTAACTTCGCTCTTTTTTCCTTTTCAGCACTTCCTCCTCCTTCTAAAAATCTCAGTCACAAAGTGACTTTCGAGAGGCTTATGGCGGTGCCTGTAAAGGAGAGGAGTATCCAGTTTCTATTAGATGATGAGCTTTTGCACCAATTTGGGCTTCTACACCCTTCCAGGTCGACTCGAATTCATGAAATTCCTAGTTCCGATGCAGAAACACCGGCTCCTTCGGGCTCTCAAACAGAGGTGTCGAATGCCCCAGCTTCTGCGGAAGAAGCTGCATCAGAAACACCTGTCATGGATGCTGCTTTGATAAAGTGTTCCGGATCCACTGATGTTGTAGGGTTAGCTGGCAAGTTGGCACTTCCCCCAATTATTGAGGAAGAAGAGAATCCTCGAGTTTCTGAAAAAACAATTGATGTGGAAGTTGAGAAGGAGAAATCTGCTGAACACTTGGGCGATGACACCTTTGACGGCTTGAGTGATATCATGATAACTTCTCAAGAGCTTTTCGGGGATAGCAATCAAAAAGCGACTTCTCCCGTTGTCGAGGCGACTTCTACCCTTAAACAAACCCAGATGCCTACTACGCCAATCGTCTCTGTTTCCACACTAAAGCGTGGTCTGTAATTTGACGCACGTAGTTTGCACGCCACACACACTTAGGATTTTTCAGCACTTATAAGCATTTATCCTCTTTTTCCTGGAAATTTCTAAACTCTACCCCACTTCTGCTTTCAGGTTCTCCAATGGGACGTACAGGTTCATATTATGACTCATTCAAGTACCGTGGAGGCCGCGGCACCTATGACTTTAGGAAGTACCTTGATACCCCAAAAGAAACAGATGAAGAGAGGGCTCGAAGGAAAGCCCAGGAGAAGCGGGATTACGATCAGTGGCAAAGAAGGAAAGATGCCGAGCGGTATGACTCTTCGCATAGGAGTGACTACTCTCATAAGCGGAAGTCTTACGATGATAAGGGAAAAACTCAAATTGCCGATGAACCGAGCAAACGATCTAAACCGATTGACGCGTCTGAAATTTCTGAAAAGACTGACGCTCCCATTCCTTCTGATATTCTGGCTAGCTCTCCTCCTCTGAAGAAATCTGACATTCAGACTATCATTAACAGACCGCAATATCAAGTCAAGGACGGCCCCCCAACACTTCAGAGCCGTTTTCCGAATTGGTGCCTAAAAGGGGTGCGCTTTGACTTGGACATAGTTCCGATTGATAAATCAGACATGCTTAGCAGTCTTGACGCAGTCAGGCTTAATATCGAGAGGATGTCGCAGTGGCAGAAGCTTGTCGATGAACTCCAAAGGGTTAATCGTGCAAACCTTGAGGCAATGCTGACTATGGAAAACGACAAGGCGGAGTGGGACAAAGTTTGCAAACAGCATAATCTCGAGATGACAAATATTGCTGATGGTTATGCAAAACTTGAGTCCGAGGTTAAAAAACTTAAGGAAGATCTTGCCTCTTCTTCTGCATCTCATATTCAAAAAGAAGAAGTCTTTCAAAAACAAGTGCGGGATGCCCATGCTGCACAGAGAGATGTTGAAATGAAGCTTGCCGCTGAACAGCATATTACTGAGAAATACCGCACAGAAAACACCGATTTGCGGGAAAAGGTCACCTCTCAGAACGTAGAGATTGAGTTACTAAAGTCTCGACTTGCTAAAGTTGAGGCAGAGCGTGATGAGGCTACCGCTGGCCGGGTTGCCGCCGTTGCCGAAAAGGAAGCGGTTGAGCAATCACATGAGGCGACGAAAGCAGACGTCAGCTCTACCTTATTCGACTTTTATTTACACAGCGTTCTGGGTCGTGGGAGCCTCTCTTTTCTTGGTCCCGATTATGAAATTACATTGGCTGAAGTGTGGGAAGTCGCGATGGATATGCTTGGCGGGGCCGGCTATAATGAGCTGGAACTTGAGGAGCGCTATCTCAATGATGAGGATCGTGCCGCTCTTGTTAAGGGGAAGGAGCTACTTGCCAAAGTACGAGCTGAAACAGCGGGAGAAGAGCCTCCAAAAGAAGAAGCTCCTTTAACTGCCCCCGTTCAGACTTCCACTTCAGCCGACGTTAATATTATAGATTCCAGCCCTCATTCTTTACATTTAGCTAAAGTTGCCCAGGAGACTGCAACTACTCCTACTGAAGATGAGGCACTGGATGATATTGAAGCCGAGAAGTTTGAGGTGGATCTTGCAAAGCCAACTCCTCCAGGTACTCTTGGTGTCGTCTCGGGTCTAATGAACCAGTCATTTGACTTAGCCGAATTCGATGACCTTCTTACTTGTTACTTAAACTTTGATGAACCGATGCCTTCTTTATTTTCGGGGGATGCTGATTTTAACTTCTTTTCTTCTACAGCGGAGGCACCAAGCACTACACAAGCTTTCACTCCTTCGATTGTCGTTCCTCCGTCTTCCCAAATTACTCCTCCCTCTGCTTCCCAACCGGGATCACAGGCAGAGAAAATCGAAGCTCTTCAAGGCTTGGATGACCCGGCTGCTTCTCAGGAACAGAAGGCGGAGGATTTTGAAGACATCGAGAAGACCCCGGAGCGGTCTCTTGAAGATGATACGAAGCTTTCAACATTGCTTGCTACTCCGGGGAGCGAGTCCTCTTCAAAGAGGAAGGGGAAGCGTGCTGTAACGAAAAAGAAGAAGACTTCCACTGAAGAGGAAGCAGTAGTTGATCCGGCTGTACCGCTTTCTCCTTCTGCCCTTGCCCGTTCACAACGACTTCAAAAGCTAATCATTAGGCCGGGAAAGAGCTCCAAGGGTGGTGAGAAGAAGGAATAATCAAGCTGGATTTTCTACTTATTATTTTTGCTCTTTGCATGTATCGACCGGGGATTGTGCGGGTACCGGTCCCCGCTTTTGCTTTTTGAGATATCTGCACATGTAAAGAATTTCCATAGTACTAAATAAAACAATTATTTTACTTGTACAAACTCTTGTGTATGTGAGAATGATCTATCTTTTATTTTAAATGTAGAACAAACGATTCTTCTTACTTGTGCAAACTTTTTGTCTGCGTTTGAGAATGCATTTATTCCACATCTGTTTTCCGTGATATTGCAACGAACTTGTGGCATGTTGCTTTTATTAATATAATTGAATTGTATAGTATTGCCCCCATGCCGTAAGTGCATTGCAATATTCCTAGCTTTTTTTTTTAGACTAATACTCTTACTTCAGAGGACAATTATTCCGCTTTTAAGGAGAGAATTATTCTGCTCTTAATAGAGTATATCCAGTCTTTAGAAGAATTTTTATTTTCTCTTTCTGAAGAACGCTTCAACTTTCGGGGATAATCACTTTTATTTATTAAGAAATGAATTTCCCTACGAAGTGAAATGAGCTTTCCTGAAAGAATTTTGTAGCATTTTTCAACTTTTTTAGGAGGAACTTTTCGAGATGAACAAGTTAGTCCTTCCTTTGAGAGTTGAACTGTGCTTCTGGACGATGCTTTTTGTTCAAGCATTTTATTTTGGGACATGCCTCCGGAGAGGGCTCCTCTTAAAGAGTTGTGCCTCCGAAGAGGTCTTGTGCCTTTTAAAAGGGCTTGTGCCTCCGAGGAGGGCTTGTGCCTCCGAAGAGGGCTTGCGGTGCCTTGGGAAAGGGCTTTTGCCTCCGAAGAGGTCATGTGCCTCCGAAGAGGGCTTGTGGTGCCTTGGGAAAGGGCTTTTGCCTCAGAAGAGGTCATGTGCTTCCGAAGAGGGCTTGTGCCTCCGAAGAGGGCTTTTGAGTGCCTGGGAGTTACTTTCTCATGGTCGGATAGGTTCGCGGGGCAGGCGTAAGTTGCTTGATTGGATGTTTGTTTGTACAAACGACCGCAATCAATTAACAAGATGCCCCTTCGGTGGTCCCACCGATCTTTTTGGTTGAGGAAAGCACTCCCATTTATTGGTATGCCTCGTTAGAGGGCTTTGGTTGGTTGGTGTGCCGGGTAGGTTGCGTCTCAGGGGCGAGTGGATCCATGGGACGGACGTAAGCTATCTGATCGGATGCATCACGACCAGTTAGCGAGGGTCCTGTTACTTCCGCTTGGGAAGGCGTCCCTTTAGTGGATCTTCTGGCCTTCCTGTTGAGATGCATACCTCCCATTGCCTGCTCCTTTGTTTGCTTGGCAACTTTCTCTCATCATCTGCCTGTTAGCGCTCTCTTATTATCGTTCCCAAGCACATCTTCTTCTTTTCCTCTTACAAGTAAATTACTTTATCTGAAGGAGTGGACTTCACTGTTGAATGACTCTACGAGACAAACGCAAGTTATCTAGTTGGATGTCTATTTATAGCGACAATCTCGACTAGTGAACGAAGGTTTGTCACAATGGAGTCGCCAACTTTTTATGTGAGGTTTTCCTTGCTTGGGATTTGAATTTGGACAAAATTTTTGTGGCTTGGTTTTCGTGTAATAGCTGATTTATGGAAGTTGCTTAGCTTTGTGATGAGCAAGCCTTGTTATAATGTCTTGCAATTTTGAATTGATGTTTTAGTGATACATTTAAAGTATTTACATATCAAAATAAAACAGGCATCATGAAATAGTAAAGAACACAAGATTTATAGTGGTTCGGCCAAAAATCGGGCCTACGTCCACTTTATAGCTTTCATTCATTTACACTGATTTACAATGTTTCACAATACAACTGATACATTCATCATCATTTTACAATTTTGAGCTGAGCTCTTTTCAGGTAAAGTAAGGACGCAAATGGTTGCTGTTCCAGGCCCTTGGAATCGGATTTCCTTCAACAGTCATGAGTTTGAAAGTGCCATCAAGAAGTTTAGTGCCTATGACATATGGTCCTTCCCAGTTTGGCCCAAACACACCAGTTGCTGTCATGATCCTTTTCAAAACCAAGTCTCCGACTTCAAAGCTGCGTTGGCGAACTTTGGAATTGAAATACCTGGCTATTCTCTGCTGATGAGCTGAAACTCTGAGCCTAGCTTCCTCTCTTTTCTCATCAAGAAAATCAAGCGCTTCAAGTTGCAGTTTTTCATTTTCGGTTTCATTGAAATGAACTCTTCTATGTGAAGGAACCTCTACTTCTACTGGAATCATTGCCTCAGATCCGTATGCCAGTGAAAATGGAGTGTGCCCAGTCGCAGTTTTGTGAGTAGTTCTGTACGCCCATAGTGCTAATGGAAGCTTATCAACCCAACCACCTTTTGCTTTTTCAAGTTGCTTTTTGATAGTTGACTTGATGATCTGGTTAACTGCTTCCATTTGCCCATTTTCCTGCGGATGAGCCACTGCTGAGAAGCTTTTTCGAATTCTGAACCGTTTGCAAAAATCCTGGAATTCTTCACTTTCAAATTGAGTGCCATTGTCGGTGATTATCTTCTGTGGCGCACCATATCTGCAAATGATATTCTTTGTTACAAAATTTATCATCTTTTTAGAAGTGATGGTGGCCAAAGGTTCAGCTTCAGCCCACTTGGTGAAATAATCAACGGCAACAATAGCATATTTAATTCCTGATTTGGCGATCGGTAATGGTCCAATTAGGTCTATCCCCCAAATGGCAAATGGCCATGGACTGACCATTTGTGTGAGTTCAGTGGAGGGTGCTCTTGGGATTTTTGCAAATCGTTGGCATCTGTCACATTTCCTGGAAAAAGTTGCAGCATCTCGATTGATGTCCGGCCAGAAGTATCCATATCGGAGAATTTTCTTCGCAAGTGTTTGACCACCTGAATGGTCTCCACATTCTCCTCCGTGCACCTCTGTTAAGATTATCTTGGCTTCTTCCTTAGTTACACATCGGAGTAGTGGGGTTGAAAATCCTCGCCTGTATAATCGGCCATCTTGAATTATATACCTCGATGCTTTTCTTAATAATTTTCGACGTTCCTTAGAATTCTCTGGCAGGGAACCATTGAGTAAGTATTCTTTGATTGGAGTCATCCATGATTCATGCTCTTGAGACGTAGTCATAATCCAATCAACATCCATTTCATCAATGCTTGGAGCTGACAGAACTTCTACAGGAACTAATGCTAGTAATTGAGCTTCTCCGGAACTTGAATACTTTGCTAAAGAATCCGCCTTCATATTTTCCTCTCGGGGTATGTGGCTTATTGAGTAGTGATCTAAATCATTGAGGAGTTCGGAAGTTTTTGTCAAATATGCAGGCAAATTCCCTCCTTTGGCTTGAAATTCTTTCTTCACCTGGCAAACAATGAGCTGAGAATCGCTGAAAATCTGTATCACTTTGATATTTAATTCCTTGGCGATTTTCAATCCGGCAATAAGGGCTTCATATTCTGCTTCATTGTTTGTCGAAGGAAATTCCAGCCTCAATGCATAACATAGTGATCGTCCTTCGGGAGTTTCGAGCACAACTCCTGCCCCAGAACAATAATCGTTTCTCGAGCCATCAACATACAACTTCCACTGTATCGGAATGCAATCAGTGGTTTCTTCCTTACTGTCACCTTTGTCAGTGGACTCTGCAATGAAATCTGCTAAAGCTTGTCCGTTAATTGCTCTTCGGGGATGGTAAGTGATGTCATATTGGCTGAGTTCTATGTTCCACTTCAAGAGACGACCCGAAGTTTCAGGACGATACAGGACTTGCTTCAAAGGCTGATCAGTCAGGACCTTGATAGGATGAGATTGAAAATAGGGCCTCAACTTTCTGGAAGCGATTAGCAGACAATAAGCAAGTTTTTCTATCTTTGAATAATTCATTTCAGCCCCAGCGAACCGTTTGCTGATGTAGTAAACCGGACGTTGTATTTTCATATCTTCTCGTACAAGTGCTGCACTTAAAGCATGGGATGAAATTGCTAAATAGATGAAGAGGTCTTCACCATCACTAGGCTTGGAGAGGACCGGAGGAGTTCTCATATGATGAATCAGTTGATCGAAAGCATTCTGACATTCAGGAGTCCATTCGAAATTTTTCTTTCCTTTCTTTAGAGCATCAAAGAAGGGAATGCATTTGTCTGTGGCCTTGGAAATGAAGCGACTAAGAGCGGCAACCTTTCCATTGAGACTTTGCAGTTCTTTCTTTGTTCTAGGGGCTTTAACTTCTCTTAGAGCTGTGATTTGAGCAGGATTGGCCTCGATGCCCCTAGCGCTCACGATGAAACCCAGGAATTTCCCAGACTCTACTCCGAATGAACATTTCAATGGATTGAGCTTCATTCCGTACTTCCGAAGAATTGAGAACATTTCTGCCAGGTGATCCATGTGGTCTACTGCTTTCTTTGACTTTACCAACATATCATCAACATAGACTTCCATCGTTTTGCCAATCTGAGGCTTGAATATAGCGTTGACAAGTCTTTGGTATGTTGCCCCAGCATTCTTTAAACCGAATGGCATGACTTTGTAACAGTAGAGTCCCACATCTGTAATAAAGCTTGTGTCCTCCTGATCTGGTTCATTCATCATAATCTGATTGTATCCAGAATAGGCATCCATAAAAGATAACAACTCATGTCCAGCCGTCCCATCTACTAGTTGATCGATTCTAGGCAACGGGAAGCAGTCTTTGGGGCAAGCTTTGTTCAGATCTGAGAAATCAATGCATACTCTCCACTTTCCATTTGCCTTCTTAACCAGTACTGGATTTGAAACCCAATTTGGATAAGTGGATTCTTTGATGAAATTATTCTCTAGGAGACGATCTACCTCTTCTTTTAAAGCTGTTGACCTTTCTGGACCTTGAGTTCTTCTTTTCTGTTTCACTGGTGTGAATTTCGGATCGACATTCAGGGTGTGAACAACAATTGTTGGAGAGATTCCGCACATATCAGCATGACACCAAGCGAACACATCTAGATTGGTTTTTAAGAATGATATCAGTGTATTTTGAACTGTTATACTTAGCTGTGAACCCACATTGAGTACTTTATTTGGGTCTTTCGGGTCTACAGATACTGGTACCGTTACCTCCACGGGTACCACTCTATTCTCCCCTGTACTGGCTTTCCTGGGATCCATTTCTTTTCTTGCATTGCTGTGTTCGCCAGTACAGGGGCCGCTCCGTAGTTGCTACAGGGTCGGTTCCTTGATGCGGAGCGGAGCTGCCGCATCTTTCCCCATTTCTTTTCTCCTGGCCTCTCGGAGTTCTACAAGATAACATTCTCGTCCTACGTTTTGATCTCCTTTAATAACAGCAATCCCATTATCAGTAGGAAATTTCATTGTTAAGCACCAAGGAGCGAGGACGGCCCTGAAAGCAGCAAGAGTAGGCCGGCCCAAGAAAGCGTTATAGGCGGAGAATCCATCCACAATTACAAAAGTTTGCTTCCGAACCAATTTCTTGGGTCCTTCGCCCATTTCAACAAACAAGTCCACTGTTCCAATCGGCTGTTTCAGCTCTCCTGTAAATCCGGCGATCTTGTGTGAAGAAGCATGTACATCAGTCATCGGAATTTTCATTTGGTCAAATGTCCTTTTAAAGAGGATGTTGCATGAGGCACCACTATCAACTAACACTCTTCTGACAATAGCCGGCCCAATACCGACAGAGACAACCATAGGGTCCTCAGTAGGAGCTTCCACATTAACAGAATCCCTGGCTCTGAACATAATATCATCATGGAAAGTTTTTTGCTGCTTTAGAGGTGAAGCATCTTCCAGGATTAAGACACTTTCTTCGGTTGGTGCATACTTCAAAGCTTTTGCATACCTTTCCATTTCACCCCAACTTCTGCCAGCCGGGTGAGGTCCCCCTGTGATCACATTAATAACAGGTCTTTCCTTTCCAGCAGGCCTTTCTCCTGAATCAGATGAATTAGTTGGAGGTAACTGCCCTTGGTTGGACGAAGATGGGTCCTTTCTATTCCTCTTGACGTATTGCTGCAACTTATTCTCTCTTAGCAATTCTTCAATCAGACTTTTCAAATGACGGCACTCATTGGTATCATGCCCTGGTTGGTTGTGAAACTTGCAAAATCTTCCGCTTTGAACAGCATTCTTCCCAACTTTCACGGCCGGTGGTTTTGGAAATTCAACAGCATCCTTAGTGGCGATGAAGATATTTTCCGGGGTATCGGTCAGAGGAGTAAAGTCTGATGGTTTAAGGAAACGGGGTTTTTTGAAGTCTTTTTGCCTTTTCCCACCATTACTTTCCCTTTTCTGATCTGCCGGTTCTTTCTTGCTTTGAGTAGTAACATTATTCTCCGCCACCGTTGTCACAACTTTAGCTGGTGCGGAAAGATTCTCTAAGCGTATAAATTCGTCAGCCTTTTTGTAGAATTTCTCTAGCGAATTTGGTTCCTTCATTTTTAGCCATTTTCCAAATTCGCTCGATTTGTCAATAGCACGCATCAAATAGGTCAAGATCATTCGTGGCTCTGCATTATCGACTTCTGCCAGAGCTAAGTTGAAGCGGTTCAAGAATGACTTAATAGGCTCTCCCGGATTCTGTTCAAGACTGGACAACGACATTATATCCTTTGCCTTTGAAGCGTATAGCCTGAATTGCTCTTTGAATTTTCGGGTGAGATCGGAAAACTGATCTACAGATCGGACTGGAAGCTTGGTAAACCAGAGAAGCGCCACTCCTTCTAAATAGACTGGGAAATATCGGCACTTTATCTCGTCGGTTGCCCTTGCGCCGGTCATATGCCAGTCGTATTTATACAAGAACTGATTTGGATCACTTGTCCCCCGATAAGCAGGAATAGTGGGGGGAACAAACTTTCTAGGAAATTCAGCTTTCAGAATCCTTTCGGTAAACTGAGTTCTACTTGGTGCGAATCCCCATTCGCTTTCGTCTTCATCTCTTTGCATGCTCTCTTTCATTTTTGCTTGATCATACCAGAGAGATATTCCTCATTGTTCAGAGATTTCGCAGAGTAGACCTCAGCCATCTTTTCGGGAGTTTGTCCAGGTAGATGCTCATGAAGAACTGGTGACGGCCTAGATCCTTCGGCCTGGAGGGGTGCCCCTTCGGCAGCACCTGATCCCCCGTGAGGAATATTTCTTCCCTCGGAATTGGGAGCAGCATTAGCAAAGTTTCCCTCATTATTTACTGGTCTTTGACTCGTACCAAATAGAGCATTCAGCCTTTCCATCATCAGGTTATTTTGAGTTTCAATCTGCTGGTATAGTCCGGATACAGCAGCATCTAACTCCTGTCGCGTAACACCGATGCTCGGAGCTGCTTGATTTGGAGAGAGAGAAGTGGCAGTATTGTCACGGTCATCATCAGTTCTGACAGACTTTCGTTTCCTTCCGGGAGCCATTATGTCTGATAAACTTCTGATTTTGTGGGAAATTCTTTCAGCAAACTTCTGAGAAGCAATGGTGAGTGGCAGCCTGAGTTGGGTTCTCAGTGAAAGCACCAAAATGTTAACGTTAAAATATGAACGATAACACCCGGTGTGTGTAATAAGATCGTGAAAGCACCACCCGTGTGACGGGAACAGAAATTAAGCAGGAAAAAAGCAGAAATGCAGTAAATGAACAACGGATTTATAGTGGTTCGGCCCGTAATTGAGCCTACGTCCACTTTATAGTCTCTTATTGCTGATTCGGTTACAATTTGATACAAATTTCTTCAAGAAACAGTACAATTCGATCACAAGAAACAATCTAGACTACTAGCTCAATCTTCGATGGTGAAACTCGATGAATCCATCTCGGATGTAAGGAATTTCTCTTGAAGCTTGTTGTAGTGTCATGAATGCTTGAAGGATCCTTGATTACTGAATGAATGAAGAGTTTGACGGAGTAACAGCGCTGTAGAAATGATTTGCCAAAAGTCCTTTTCATGTTGGAAGTGGTGGGGTATTTATAGGAGCTGATTTGGACTCTGGAAAATTTCCTAAGTCCTAAGTCGTCGCCGACTTAGTATAAGTCGCTGCCGACTTATGATAGGTCATTGCCGGTTTATCAGTTCCAACACTTCCCTAGTAGTTCACCTCCTCTTCTGGTTTTACGCTTAAGTCCTAAGTCGCTGAAGACGTAAGGTAAGTCGGTGACGAGGTAAAGGTGCATAAGGTATCTTAGTGTTGTTAGGTCGGAGCAGAGTTAACGTGCAATCTTAAATCGGCAGTTTGTTAACTCGGCAGGCCTTGCCAATTCGTACTTTGTTAAATTGGTTGGCTTCCTTAAGTCGGTAGTCATTTTAGGTCGGCAGCTCCTCTTAGTAGTGGATTACCTTAAGTCGTCTCTTATTAGGTCGTACGCTTCCTTATGTTGTGACTTGTTGAGTCAGTATACTCTTTAACTCGGTAGGCTGCAAGTTCCCATAGGTCGGCAATCTGTTAAGTCGGCAGCCCTTGTTATCTCACAATATGCTAGGTCGGTAGGCTTCTTTAAGTCATTATGTCGTTAACTTTCTTAGGTCGGCAAGCACCTTAACTCGGCATACTTTCTTAAGTCGGCAAACACCTTAACTCGGCATACTTTCTTAAGTCGGCAAACATCTTAACTCGGCTCCTGCTAGGTCGTGAGTCGAAAAGGGGGTTAACAGCGGAAATTGGATTTAAACCAAATTGAATGAAAATAAGGTTATTAAATATTTGATATGGAATTTGGAAATGAAAATATAGTTTGTTTATTTAATTTGCCTTAAAATGTATATTTATAAGTGTAAATTTAGTTTTATTTAAATTATCGGATTTTTGACCTAAACTGTATACTGGTTTGATTTTAAATTTGATAAATGATTTAGTCTGAATATAGAATGAATGTACAGTGGAATTAAAAGTTGTTTATAACTTTATACGAATAAGTGATTATTTAGATGTTTCAAAGATTCAATTTGAATTAAAATTCTAGTATATGGTTATTTGAATAATTGAAATTTCTGAATTGTTGAATATGCAATATAATATGAATGAAACCGATTTCATAATTTTTATAAATTATACTTGAGTCAGAACGAAGATTTTGAAGTTTGGAATTTAATTGAAAATGAATAAATTGGAAAACTGAAATGTTATTATTTAATTTACATGTTAAGATAGTCATTTTGCAAATGATCTCGGATTTCGACGAAACCAGTTTCATCGGATCCGTAGCGGTAAATTATTGTAAGTTTTCAAGTTTCGTATCGGTCAAACTTGACGTTTGATCGTACGGACTTGAAATGCGTTGAAATAAATTAAGTTGAATTTGAATTGAAATAAGTTGAATTTGACATAACTTTTGAATACGATGGAATTAGGCCACGAAACCTTTTCCATTGGATTCAGAAATATTTAAAACGTCCAGTTTGATATATAGTTTGTCATAGTTTAATTTTGAACTGTAAAATTTGATTTTGGGTTGGTACGGACCATACGAGCCAAATTAAACGTACAACTTATATTGTTATTTTATTTCTCATTGAGCCCAGCCCATTTCAATCCCTAATCCTAACCCTAGCCGTCTCTCTTCTGTTTCTCAGTTTTGTACGTACGTTCTTCTTTCTCCTTCCTCCTCAAACGGCAGAAACAATCGATATCCAAATATCAATGAAAATTCAATCTCCTCCATAAATTCCGAAAAAAAATATGTAAATTTAATTCTCGTTGTTACGAAGCTACTGCAATTGTCCGTTTTCAAAAAGAGTGCATCGTTTGTTCAGAAATCACGGTTAAAGCTCTGAAATTCGAAAACCCTAGAAATCAATTTGGGGGTTTTCAATCCGATCGACGGTTGGCGATGTTTTCAACATGGAACTTGTAGTGCTCGAGCATACGAACCCAACGGTGGTTTCAATTTGGTGAATGGTGGTCTGTAGCTCTCGAATTTCGTGAATTAGGGTCCAAAACCCCTATGGCTGGTGGCGGCGGCGGCGACCACCGGAGAAGGCCGGATTTTGGCCATGGGTGCGGCTGGGGTGTGGCGTCGTGGTGGTGGAGTCGCTGGTGGCGCAGGTGGCGTACGCGGCCAGAATCGATGGTCAAAGGCGGAAGTCAAGGTAGGAGCGGCTACGGGTTCAAGACCTGGTTCGAAGGAAGGCAAACGCGTGAAGGCCTGGAGGTGCAGAAGCTTGCTGACGTGGAGCCAAAGGTTTCGATTTTGGTATATTTTTTTTTTTTAAAATTCAAATATTCAAACGTTAATAACTTCGTCATACGAACTCCGATTTAAACGATTTTTTTTGCGTTAGGATCGTAATTAAATTTTGAACATTTTGGCGCTGGTTTTGACAGATTCCGAGACCGTCGAAATTTGAGCCAAAATTCGAATATCAATTCGAATTGAGACAAGAGGTGAGTGTTTTATGCTCACATTTGACTAAAATTTTTTATGTTAGTTAAATTGAAATTCCTGTGATAATATGTTTGCGTTGTTTGATGTTTGATGGTTGAAATTGGTTGTTTTTCTCGTACTATAAATTATATGATTTAAATTGCTCGTTAAATTTGAATTTAACTGTTAGGTTAGAATTTAAATTTTATTGCCAGTTTAAAACCCTGACACCCCTGAATAGTAAATTACTGTGATATTATGACTGTTTGGATTGATTGTTGTGACTGATGATTTATTTGATATATTGGTCATTTGGTGATGCTTTACATTGATTATTCTTGATATTTACCCACTGATAAGATTGTTGTTGATTTGTCGATCAATCCCAATCATTACCCTAGATGTTACGGGCATCAAATTAACCGGGATTAATCGTTTAAGGAATTAAAATTGAAATAATAAAAATTTCACTTGGCCATAGGATAGAAAATTTTATACAGACACCGATTGGATAAAATTTAATGTTTTCAACATTGAAATTTGGTTTAATTGAATTTGTTTAAAAGAGATAAATGAATTTGGATTTTTGAAACTAAAACTTGAATTAGAAACCGTTGGAAATAAAACGGAAAGTAAAATTTAAATTAAGTATGATTTGAATTTAATGAAAGGAATTGTGAATTTAGATTGAACATACTTTATTAAATGGTATAAATTTAAATGATCAATAACTGAAATATGAATTCGAAATTTTGTATATATATCAAATGTTCAAATGAAAGTTTAAGTTGAAGTTAACTAATCTAATTGAACCTTTTGAATCGAGTTGGATCGTGGAAATTTGATTGAAATTTATTTGAACTGAATGAAGATTTATCTAAAAATATAAACTTGAACTTTGATTTGAATTAACTGAGAATTAAAATGAATTTGAAAGGAATCGAGATATTTGGAAATTTAACTGGTTTGACTTGGGAAGGTATTTTAAACAAATTATTTTAGTATAACTATTTCAAATCTATTTTATTTATTCTAACAAATTTGTTTTCTCAAACTATTTACTTTATAAACCATTTTATTTGTAAAACTATTTTCTATTAAACTAATACAATTATTTATTTTATAAACCATATGTTTTCTTAAATTATTTTCTATTAAAAATTATTTAACTATTAAATTTTCTAAAACTATTTTTTTTCTCTCTATTTTCTAAAAATTTAAACCAGTTAAAGGGAATAAAGGTTATGTTTAAATCCTTGATTTAAATGCGAATTGGATTAATGGAAATTTAATCAAATTTAAAAATTCAAATGAAGTTTTGAAGTAAACGATTTTGAAATGAATTGACTTATCGAAAAAATTGGCTCTGAAAAAAAATGATATGATATTTGAAATGGTTTTGTTTTCGAAACAAATACGAGATTTGATTTAAAAAAAGATGAATTGTTTTCGAAACATAATAAAACCAGTTGGTGTAATAAATACGTAGTTATTAAAGAGACCGGGATCGGATATGGACATACTCTCTGTCGATATCGAAACTACTTTAATAACTAATATACGCGAAGTGTTGATCCAGAATAAAGTGGATGGTTTTGGTGAACGTGTTGACTGAAGAAAGAGAACGATTTTGGATGACCCCTGACATGACTAAAACAGGAGCCGCGCCGGGCCATTGAGGTTCGCCATCTCTAGCGGGCACACTTCTTCGATACCTTATCTATTACTATGTGATTCGATTTGGGTGCACCCCTCGATTTATGGGAGTGTTGTTTCGTGGTGTTGGGGTAGTAGCTGCTATGCCCAACATCAGTCCGGATCACGCAACTACTAGTATCCTAGTTGGTATTGCCACATGTACCTTGTCATACTGATTATCCTATTCGCGACCACTACGATTTTGATTTGTACCTTTAGAATATGGATTGCCCTCTGGTGACTTCCGGTTTTGGGGAAACTACGGTCTTGTATATGCTCTTGGGAATATAAACTGTGTTAAGGGTGGAATGGGCCATGGCTTAACGCTATTTTAATACTTTTACTTTAATGTAGACATATTATAATAGCGTATTGTACTACATAGTAGATAGTTTAACGGATCCTTGAGAGATGAAAAAATCCCATAACATCTCTTAAGTTATTGCACTCACGTTGACACTGGATAGGAGATGTCAAACCCCGTAAACATCTCTGATGCCGTCACACTCATATTTTCTTATTCGATTTGACTTACATGAGATATTTTAGTCCTGACTCGAGTGTTTTGTCTTTTCATTATGCTCGGGTTAGCCTGATCATTTCAGTTTAGGTTGAAGACTTATTCTGGAGGACGAAGACGGAGTTTGGTATTACATCATTTGTATTCTACTACTGTATTATTTTTCTGCTGCATTGTTGTATTATCTCTGATATGTATGTAACTCTGATTTATGATGTATAATAAAAATCAAATTTATTTATTTAACAGCTTCATGAACTGTTATTTTATTATTATACTTTATCCTTCCGCTGCGAGATTCTGAGTTTGCTTCTGTTCTTTCTTTCCTTTTCTTATTTAACCCCAATAACCATCTGCCTTTTTGAACGGTTTGACTTGGACATGTGTGGATTATTGTCGACTTGAACGGTCGAAAATGGCGGGTCGTTATAGTTGGTATCAGAGCTTTGGTTTAGATTACCTTAGCTCTAGTGGGGAATAACTCGTTGAAATAGGGTTGAAACCTATGAATGAGTTTGAGGGTACGAGAGAGCGTATTTGTTATTTTGATATAAAATGGTTTTATATTGTGTTGATCTGTTCCGTTGAGTATTTATAAATTCTGGTCGGTACATGGGACGCCATGGCATCGATAGGGGTTTCTAAACACTCGAATAGGACAAATTGACATAATATTGTTTTGACTTATATTTATATATAAATATTACTACGGATATATAACTTTGATTTTATTGGTTGGTAGGAGATGATAATGTTAGATTATCGTCGTCAATTGGTTGACTTGTCAATATTTCTAAATTATTGACAAATGAAAAAAAATGAATTTGGAAAATATAATTGGAAATGGAATTAAATGAATATGATTTTAAATTTGAGAATATAAACTCCAATGTTTTGAAATTTGTACCAATGGTTTGGAAATAATCTACGTATCATTTGAAAATTTTGAATAGGAATGATTTGCCAAATGATTTTGAAATAAATAAGTGGTGTATGCCCGCTTGATGTTTGGAAAATAAGTTTCGGTAATGAGTGCACGCATTATCGACGTTTATTTTTCAAAAGTCCGAGTAGGGGAGACCCTCAATGTTTTCTGTACTCTTTGAATAAAATGGAAATTGAAATTTTTCTAAAATATGAAATAGAATTTGAAGGTTAAAAATGAAAATTTAAATTGCAATAGTAAACCTTAATGTGATTAATAATAAATTGAAGATTTATTAAATAGGCTCAACACTAAAATTTAATGAAAATAAGTTGTATATTATCAACTACACTAAATTTGCATAACCATAACTTACCTAATATTTAAAAGTTTAAAATGCATATTCTGATAAGTAAGAAATAATATACAAGTACGATTGTGAAAACATAATGTGGAGATTCTTTGATAGTTGTGAATATAAAAGAAATTCTATTGAAATTGAATAATATATACTTAGTTAATAGTGTGAATTTAATTTAAACAAGTAAATTAACCGAATTGAAACAATAAAGTAAACAAATAAATTGAATGAGGGAATTTGCTTTAACTTAAACAAAGCAAATGAATGAGTAAACTGGATTTGTTAGGAATTATAAAAGATGGAAAGTTAAGCTAAAATTTAGAGTGAAAGAAATATACAAAGGAATGAATTAAATTTAAATCAATGAAATATAAAACTTGTAAATGGAAACTAAGTAAATTTGAATAAACTAAATGTCAATAAACTTGAAATTGATTGACTTGGTGGGAAATTTTGTATGGATGTTAATGTTGTGGTGCAATGGTTGTTAGATGGATGTTAATTTATTAAGTATGATTCATTTTGTTAATAAATTGAATAAATGGAATATAAATTTAAATAATTAAATTCAATTTGAAGTAAGGTGATGTTGAATATAATTGTATTCAATTTAATTTGAAGAAAAAATTGTCTTGAGTTAAATGTGGATGTAATAAAGTGAATAAACCGGAAAACAAATTTAATGTAAACTTATTTCATAAAAATATAAAAGAAATTAACAACTTTGTGTTAATGCTTGATTTTCCGGAAACTTTAAATTGGATAGTTTGTATTTGTAATAACAAACAAATGTGGAAATCTAAAATTGTCCGGTATGTGCTGAAACTAAAAGTACCATAACTTTTAAATGAATAATCGGAATTTGATGATCTTGAACTTTTCGGAAAGCTTAGAATCTGTAGCACAACTTTTGTTTAGAGTATTTCAGAAAATTCATTCGTTTACTAGGTTAAAAATGTAAATGCCTATCGTTGTCCTGTGTAAGAATAAGCAAAACCAATAGCATTTGACCTTAGTATTTATGACATAACTTTTTACTGGTTTATCGAATTTTCATGATCTTGTACTTTTTGGAAACCTCAGAACCTATGCTCCAACTTTTGTTTTAGAAGCCTTGCATTTTGCTGAAGTTTAGAAGGTCGAAAGTGTGCGTGAAGGTCGCTGACCTGCACGGACCTGAAACGTATTCTCGTAGTAAAACGGCAGTAACTTTTGAACGGATAGTCTGAATTAGACGATTTTGGACATTCCGGAAACCCTGAAACAAATGCCACAACTTTCATTTTGATTACCTTGCAAAATTATGTCGTTCAGCTAGCTAAAAACTATGTTCTGCTCGCTGTCCAGAATTTTGATATTTCAGTTTTGAAGTTAAAGATGTTATATACGTGTGTATATGCTAAGTATATTGATATATATATTCATTTGCACGGTTCTAACTTGGTCGTTGAGTATTTTAGTAGGTAGAAAAGAATTGCGCTCGACTTCCGAAACCCGTTTCTGCGCTAAACGCAAAATGTAAGTAAAAATTTGCTAGTAAACGCTAATAAAGGTACGTATTCGGATTATTTATCGTATTTGGGTTATATATATATTGTTTTCCCCATATTTGGGATGCCTCATTTTTGAATGAGATGAATATCGATTATATTTGTTATATTTGTATGGGAAATATTTTCCCGATCGAACCACGCAAAGGAGATGCTGCCGAAATTTTCCATAAATCCGAGTGTTAGAAATTTTTTGAAACTTTTAAACCTATAATCTATTTTCTAAATGTTAATAAGGTTTATAGGTATATAAGATGATAATAATTACTACCTCGTTCCATTTCGCGGACGAAAAGTTTTGAGTGGGGGAAAATGTAACGACCCGCACTTTTGACCAAATTAAAATTTACAAATTTAATTGTAAGTTGAATAAATTTGGATAAGAATAAAAATTTTGATAATGAAATTAGATATGAACTGAATATGAACCTAATAAAACTTTGAAATAAAACAAAGGGAATGAAATCAAATAATGATTTTGAGGATGAGATCGACACTTAGATTATTTATAATAAAATAAATTGGACTTGAATGAGTTGTTGTTTATTTACTTGAAATTAAAATTGTAATTATCAACTAGAACGTAATTTGGACTTTAACTTTTATTGTAACTCATTTAGGGAATAGACTAGTTGAGTTTAATATCGGAACTTAGCCAAATAGTTAATTTGATTTCAACTCGTCATAATTAAGTAAGTTAATTTATTTAATATTTGAACTTTGTAAATTTAGTTTATAAAGTTAAATTTTGATATATTACAATGGTTAAATTGTGAATAATTGGATTTCTTATAAAAGGTTTAATATTGAATTAGGATTTATTGACATTGAAGCTGAGTTAAATAGTTAAGTAGATTCCGACTTAGTTTATAACTAAGTGAATTTATTTATTTAAACTTTGAAATGGTTAAGTCTTAAAGTGAATTGAAAGTGTTATAATAATTTAGAACTTGTAAACGTTTGTTTTCTTAAATGATTAACATTAAAATTAGGTTGAAAATGTAATTGAATAATCGATGTTAACAATATTGAAAGTGGAAATTGGATTTAAACCAAATTGAATGAAAATAAGGTTATTAAATATTTGATATGGAATTTGGAAATGAAAATATAGTTTGTTTATTTAATTTGCCTTAAAATGTATATTTATAAGTGTAAATTTAGTTTTATTTAAATTATCGGATTTTTGACGTAAACTGTATACTGGTTTGATTTTAAATTTGATAAATGATTTAGTCTGAATATAGAATGAATGTATAGTGGAATTAAAAGTTGTTTATAACTTTATACGAATAAGTGATTATTTAGATGTTTCAAAGATTCAATTTGAATTAAAATTCCAGTATATGGTTATTTGAATAATTGAAATTTCTGAATTGTTGAATATGCAATATAATATGAATGAAACCGATTTCATAATTTTTATAAATTATACTTGAGTCAATACGAAGATTTTGAAGTTTGGAATTTAATTGAAAATGAATAAATTGGAAAACTGAAATGTTATTATTTAATTTACATGTTAAGATAGTCATTTTGCAAACGATCTCGGATTTCGACGAAACCAGTTTCATCGAATCCGTAGCGGTAAATTATTGTAAGTTTTCAAGTTTCGTATCGGTCAGACTTGACGTTTGATCGTACGGACTTGAAACGCGTCGAAATAAATTAAGTTGAATTTGAATTGAAATAAGTTGAATTTGACATAACTTTTGAATACGATGGAATTAGGCCACGAAACCTTTTCCATTGGATTCAGAAATATTTAAAACGTCCAGTTTGATATATAGTTTGTCATAGTTTAATTTTGAACTGTAAAATTTGATTTTGGGTTGGTACGGACCATACGAGCCAAATTAAACGTACAACTTATATTGTTATTTTATTTCTCATTGAGCCCAGCCCATTTCAATCCCTAACCCTAACCCTAGCCGTCTCTCTTCTGTTTCTCAGTTTTGTACGTACGTTCTTCTTTCTCCTTCCTCCTCAAACGGCGAAACAATCGATATCCAAATATCAATGAAAATTCAATCTCCTCCAAAAATTCCGAAAAAAATATGTAAATTTAATTCTCGTTGTTACGAAGCTACTGCAATTGTCCATTTTCAAAAAGAGTGCATCGTTCGTTCAGAAATCACGGTCAAAGCTCTGAAATTCGAAAACCCTAGAAATCAATTTGGGGGTTTTCAATCCGATCGACGGTTGGCGATGTTTTCAACATGGAACTTGTAGTGCTCGAGCATACGAACCCAACGGTGGTTTCAATTTGGTGAATGGTGGTCTGTAGCTCTCGAATTTCGTGAATTAGGGTCCGAAACCCCTATGGCTGGTGGCGGTGGCGGCGACCACCGGAGAAGGCCGGATTTTGGCCATGGGTGCGGCCGGGGGGTGGCGTCGTGGTGGTGGAGTCGCTGGTGGCGCAGTTGGCGTACGCGGCCAGAATCGATGGTCAAAGGCGGAAGTCAAGGTAGGAGCGGCTACGGGTTCAAGACCTGGTTCGAAGGAAGGCAAACGCGTGAAGGCCTGGAGGTGCAGAAGCTTGCTGACGTGGAGCCAAAGGTTTCGATTTTGGTATATATATTTTATTTTAAAATTCAAATATTCAAACGTTAATAACTTCGTCATACGAACTCCGATTTAAACGATTTTTTTTGCATTAGGATCGTAATTAAATTGCGAACATTTTGGCGCTGGTTTGGACAGATTCCGAGACCGTCGAAATTTGAGCCAAAATTCGAATATCAATTCGAATCGAGACAAGAGGTGAGTGTTTTACGCTCACATTTGACAAAAAATTTTATGTTAGTTAAATAGAAATTCCTGTGATAATATGTTGGCGTTGTTTGATGTTTGATGGTTGAAATTGGTTGTTTTTCTCGTACTATAAATTATATGATTTAAATTGCTCGTTAAATTTGAATTTAACTGTTAGGTTAGAATTTAAATTTTATTGCCAGTTTAAAACCCCGACACCCCTGAATAGTAAATTACTGTGATATTATGACTGTTTGGATTGATTGTTGTGACTGATGATTTATTTGATATATTGGTCATATGGTGATGCTTTACATTGATTATTCTTGATATTTACCCACTAATAAGATTGTTGTTGATTTGTCGATCAATCCCAATCATTACCCTAGATGTTACGGGCATCAAATTAACCGGGATTAATCGTTTAAGGAATTAAAATTGAAATAATAAAAATTTCACTTGGCCATAGGATAGAAAATTTTATATAGACACCGATTGGATAAAATTTAATGTTTTCAACATTGAAATTTGGTTTAATTGAATTTGTTTAAAAGAGATAAATGAATTTGGATTTTTGAAACTAAAACTTGAATTAGAAACCGTTGGAAATAAAACTAAAAGTAAAATTTAAATTAAGTATGATTTGAATTTAATGAAAGGAATTGTGAATTTAGATTGATCATACTTTATTAAATAGTATAAATTTAAATGATCAATAACTGAAATATGCATTCGAAATTTTGTATATATACCAAATGTTCAAATGAAAGTTTAAGTTGAAGTTAACTAATCTAATTGAACCTTTTGAATCGAGTTGGATCGTGGAAATTTGATTGAAATTTATTTGAACTGAATGAAGATTTATCTAAAAATATAAACTTGAACTTTGATTTGAATTAACTGAGAATTGAAATGAATTTGAAAGGAATCGAGATATTTGGAAATTTAACTGGTTTGACTTGGGAAGGTATTTTAAACAAATTATTTTAGTATAACTATTTCAAATCTATTTTATTTATTCAAACAAATTTGTTTTCTCAAACTATTTACTTTATAAACCATTTTATTTGTAAAACTATTTTCTATTAAACTAATACAATTATTTATTTTATAAACCATATGTTTTCTTAAATTATTTTCTATTAAAAATTATTTAACTATTAAATTGTCTAAAACTATTTTTTTCTCTATTTTCTAAAAATTTAAACCAGTTAAAGGGAATAAAGGTTATGTTTAAATCCTTGATTTAAATGCGAATTGGATTAATGGAAATTTAATCAAATTTAAAAATTCAAATGAAGTTTTGAAGTAAACGATTTTGAAATGAATTGACTTATCGAAAAAATTGGCTTTGAAAAAAAATGATATGATATTTGAAATGGTTTTGTTTTCGAAACAAATACGAGATTTGATTTAAAAAAAGATGAATTGTTTTCGAAACATAATAAAACCAATCGGTGTAATAAATACGTAGTTATTAAAGAGACCGAGATCGGATATGGGCATACTCTCTGTCGATACCGAAACCACTTTATTAACTAATATACGCGAAGTGTTGATCCAGAATGAAGTGGATGGTTTTGGTGAACGTGTTGACTGAAGAAAGAGAACGATTTTGGATGACCCCTGACATGACTAAAACAGGAGCCGCGCCGGGCCATTGAGGTTCGCCATCTCTAGTGGGCACATTTCTTCGATACCTTATCTATTACTATGTGATTCGATTTGGGTGCACCCCTCGATTTATGGGAGTGTTGTTTCGCGGTGTTGGGGTAGTAGCTGCTATGCCCAACATCAGTCCGGATCACGCAACTACTAGTATCCTAGTTGGTATTGCCTCATGTACCTTGTCATACTGATTATCCTATTCGCGACCACTACGATTTTGATTTGTACCTTTAGTATATGGATTGCCCTCTGGTGACTTCCGGTTTTGGGGAAACTACGGTCTTGTATATGCTCTTGGGAATATAAACTATGTTAAGGGTGTAATGGGCCATGGCTTAACGCTATTTTAATACTTTTACTTTAATGTAGACATATTATAATAGCGTATTGTACTACATAGTTGATAGTTTAACGGATCCTTGAGAGATGGAAAAATCCCGTAACATCTCTTAAGTTATTGCACTCACGTTAACACTGGATAGGAGATGTCAAACCCCGTAAACATCTCTGACGTTGTCACACTCATATTTTCTTATTCGATTTGACTTACATGAGATATTTTAGTCCTGACTCGAGTGTTTTGTCTTTTCATTACGCTCGGGTCAGCCTGAGCATTTCAGTTTAGGTTGAAGACTTATTTTGGAGGACGAAGACGGAGTTTGGTATTACATCATTTGTATTCTACTACTGTATTATTTTTCTGCTGCATTGTTGTATTATCTCTGATATGTATGTAACTCTGATTTATGATGTATAATAAAAATCAAATTTATTTATTTAACAGCTTCATGAACTGTTATTTTATTATTATACTTTATCCTTCCGCTGCGAGATTCTGAGTTTGCTTCTGTTCTTTCTTTCCTTTTCTTATTTAACCCCAATAACCATCTGCCTTTTTGAACGGTTTGAGTTGGACATGTGTGGATTATTGTCGACTTAAACGATCGAAAATGGCGGGTCGTTATAGAACTGATCATTATGGCTGAAATTTGCAAATTGCCAATCTCCATATATGTCAGATGACTTCCTAATTCGCCGACTAGCACAAATGGCACCAACATCGCCTTCCATTCTTTCAGCTCCACCTTGAACTAAAACTTCTCCAACTTCATCATCTTTACCATCATAGTTAGAGGAAATATGTGGATTATTATATGATCGTTCTTCGACTGCATTTCCTTTGTCATCAATATTGTTAACTCTACTCTTTAGCTGAAACATGGTAACAATCTCAAGTCTCCTTAGGCTTGTCTCCTTCAAAACCTGAGCTATCTGATGTCTCCTCCAATGGTTTGAACACGGCTGACTCATCAAAGGTAACATGTCTAGAGTGTATCATCTTATTCGTGGTTGGATTCCAAATATGACATCCTTTTATTCCATCTGTATAACCTAACAAAACACACTTGGTAGCTCTCGGCTTCAACTTATCAAATCCTTTGGTATGCACATGAAAAGGCAACCAAAAATACGAAAGTAGCTGAATATAGTAGACTTCCCTCTCCAAAGCTCTTCTGGAATCTTCCCACCAATAGCTGAACACGGAATCTGATTAATGATGTGAGAAACAGTCGATATAGCTTCAGCTTAAAATCCTTTAGGCAAGCCCACGGTTAATCTCAAGCCACAAGCCTTCTCTAATAGAGTTCCATTCATCCACTTAGTAACCCCATTGGATTTTGGATCGTCGGGTGTAGAAAACTGTCTCCTAATACCATGCTGTCTGCAGTATCGAAGGAACTCCTTCGAGACATATTCGCTGTCGTTGTTGGATCGAAGAGTCTTCAATGTCCTTCTAGTTTGGTTTTCAGCGAGAGCTAACCATTCCTTAAACATTTCGCACACTTCTGACTTAGCCTTCATTACATACACCCAAACCTTGCACGAGTAGGCATTAATGAAAGATATGATGCAGTGAGCTTCCTTAATGGAAGCTGTAGAAACTGGTCCCCAAACATCTGAATGCACATAGTCAAGTACCGTCCTAGAAGTATGCTTGCCAACACTAAATGATACTTTGGTTTGCTTACTCAGAACATACTCCATGTAGAAATCCAATTTGTTGAAGCTTTCTTCTTCGATCTTCTTTTTCCTACGAAGCAATTCTAAGTTCTTCTCCAAAGTATGACCTAAACTTAAGTGTCAAAGCTTAGTAGCATCCAAACTTTTAGCGCCATCAACTCCAACACACGGTTCCCCTTAAACAATGGTGCCCTTCAGCAAATAAAGATTTTTAACCTCTATCCCTTCATTACTATAAGTGCCCCTCTTGAAATCTTCAAACCATCTATGTCATTGGTAACATTGGATCTAAGTAATAAGTTGCCTTAACAATATCAAAGACATCGAAAGACCTGGTACATAACAAACATCTGAAAGAGTGCAAACAATCCCATCGAACATGCAAATGCAAACTGAACCAACTCCATGGACCTACATATGGCATCATTGCCCATAAGGATGGAATCTTTCTTCATTAGCGATGAAGGAAGAAAAATAATCCTTATTGGGTGTCATATGGAATGAAGCTCCCGAATCAAGTACCCAATGGTCCACAACATCCGATACTACAGTTGTCAATACATCGCTATCTTCATTCTCCACTACAATAGATGAAGAACCCCTAGTCTCCTTCTTCAAATCTAGACAGTCTCTTCTTCAATGACCTGGTTTCTTACAATGGTTATACTTTTCATCTTCAGACTTACTACGTCATTGTGGATTCTTCGAAATAGAATGACCCCTGAAATTATTTTTCTTCTTCTTTGTTCTTCCTCTCTCAACAAACAAGCCTGAACTACTATCACTTCCTCCACTACCATCTCCTAAACCTAAATCCTTCATTTAATCTCTCAACTCTTCACTAAGCAAACCTGTCTTCACATCGTCCAACATCAATATTTCTTTAACATAAATAGGGATGTTAACAAAAATGGTGAACCGCTTCAGAAGCGAACACAACAGAACCATGGTTTCTGTTCTTCATCAACCTTCAAATAAACTAACTTCATTTCATCAACTGGTCATCAAATATATTCATATGTGCTTTAATGATAGAACCTTTCTTTATCTTATAGGTGAAGGTCTTCGACAAGATTAGTCTGTTTCTTCATGTAGAGGTCTTTCAAATTCTTCCAAATTCGTCTAGCGATCGTTTTCTAACTAATTTCAGAAATAATATTCTTATCCGTAACAAGTGGGTGTATAGTATAGGCTCATTCTTCCATCTCCTTCTACTCTATAGCGGATATAGGTGGACCTAAATCCTCAAAGTCATAAACCACGTTGTGGATGTGATTCTTCTAAGCACTGGCTATATCATCCACTACCACTTCTCAAAATCTCCTTCTCCATTCCACTTCTTTATCCATAATTGTGATCCTGAAGCCACGTAGGAACCTCTAATATATGGAGCAACTACTGGTGCCGAACTAATCTCTGATGTATTATCTTCACCTGCCATTCTACACCTTCTATGCAATAGCAAATCTGAAAGCTCTGATAGCAGTCGTAGAAGGGTGATCAATCCCTCGCAGTGGAAAAACCTAATTATAGGATCGTGTTATGGTGCAATAAAACAAACAGATCGATCAATTCTTCAATCAGATCACAGATTTTCTAAAAACAATAGTAAATAACTATAAAAGAGAAAAGGGAACACAAGGGATTTATAGTGGTTCTGCTATCGTTGTGATAGTGTACGTCCACTTTGTAGAAGATGAGTTTGATTACTTTTTAATAAATAAGAGATATTATAAGAGAGTACAGAAGAATAATAAAAATCCCTAATTTAATTAATTAGGATTACTATTTGTTTTTCTTTATAAGTTATGTGGATGATAAACTTTATGTGACTACCCGTTTATTTATAGTCTTCTCCAATTGGAGATATGGAAAGTTTTGAATAAGGTAAGATTATAATTAGGAAAAATTTCCATAAACTCCAAATTTGCAAATTAGGAAAGTTTTCATATATTCCAAATTGCAAATAAGAAAAGTTTTCATGTATTCCAAATTGCAAATTAGAAAATTTCCACATAATTGAATTGCACAAAATTTTTAACAAAATATTAATACTTGAAGCTTCAACAAAGTTATGATTAAAACAAATGAATATAGATAAAATTAGGTAGATATATGCTGATCTAGGCAGGACCGGATGAGATTGGGTGATTTGAATGGTATTAGGCGGACCCACATGGACGTAAATGAGCCTGGGTACTGCTAAGGTGGTCCAGCTGCCTAGAAAAGGCATTTAAATTTAATTCTTTTAAATTTTCAATTCTGTTTTAATTTCAATTTCAATTTAAAGTTTGAATTTCACGATATGATTCCAAGTCCAAGTTGTGTGTGCACGCACATATAAATATTTATTAAGTAATCACTACAATATTAGAGTAATCTATAGTGGATGCTAGAAATATCTATGGCAAGGGTCACACACATTCATCCTAACATAATATTTTTATTAAAGAGAATAGAGATAGGTTCTCTAAAATAAAAACAAGTCCACAGTAACAATATGTCTCTTTCTTTTTTAAAAAATAGTAAATTAAAAGTGGAAAAAGAAAATTCAGATATTTCTTTTAGCATTTAAAATAATGGAACATATGACTGCTATAGGTGAGTAACAATGGCAAGAGTAAAATGAGCCAACTAACCAGTAAGGAGGAAAAGAGCATCTAATCGTCTAATAGTAATGTCATAATATTTAAAAGTAGTGCCCACTTTCTTTCAGTACAAAAAGGCTTATAAATAAAGGTGGTTGCTAAACAGATTCCTAGTTAACCAATATGTGAAAAGTAAAAGTGTATAGAATTAATGGACTCCACTTTTGAATATTAGAAGATTTTTGTTATGGAGTCACCGAATTTATATGCTTTTTTCGATATGAGATTACCGTATGTATTGTTAGACCGAATTTTTGATCCCCTCATATTCAAAACTTAAGGCTTATTTTCGAAATATGTTACTTGGGAATGAATGTTTGAAAATATTTAAATGTGAGACTAAATTCAAAAATTTTGTTAATATATTCGGTAATATACACAACACCAAAAAGGCTCTTTTGTAACACTTACTTTTTACTAATTGTAACGGTTATTAGTGTGAAAAACTTCTAACAGATATATCCGTTAGGAATTATTTACAACAGTTATTATTGTGATAACATCTGGTAAAGTCATAAATAGATGGAATTGAAATGGATTGGATTGTAATTTATCGTTTATTTCACTTTATCTCACTCCTCACGCTTTATTGTTACCCCGTTTCATTATTTTCTGTCCTCTTTCAATCTAAGGTTACTGCCTCCTCTACCTCGTCCTAGCATACCTCGGCCTTATTCAAGTATTTTTCCTTCTTTTATTATCATAAACAGTTGATTTTCATATTCCAGTTCAAACTTCGATTCAGGTAATTTTATTTACATATATTTTATTTCATTTAGGTATCTCATGCTCTGAAATTGAACCCATCGGCGCTCTCATATTGTTCTCAATTGGGTTCTCTACAATATCACTAATAGTTTTAGCGAAATCCTCACTGATTATTCTAAGATAATAGGTATTATTCTCAATTTTTTTTTTGCATGTTGAAATCGAATACTTAAAGTGTATGTTGGTAGTACTTTGCAAGTTGAAAGCAAAACTATAAATGACCTCAATCAAAATAGTTTGAAAGAGAGAACTAAAAGGATTTTTTTTGTAAGAAGTAGTGGTTTTTTTAGCTTTATATTTTGAGACTATAATGTTTGCTTCATCTGCAAATCAATACATTGATTTGCATTGCTTTTCAGTGGGTTATTAAATTTGAAATAATTTTGAGTAACCTCTTACCAGTTTAATGGTGGATTTTGAAACTAAAGCAAAATAAATTAAATTTGAAACTAACACAAAAAAATAAAGCTGAATTGCTAGGTTGATTGTTTTAGCTCTATATTTCTAGGCTATAATTATCTGATTCATTTGCAAGTCGATGCATTGATTTCAAGTTTGATTATAACCATTCCAATGCATATTTTATTTCAATTTAACCAGTTTCAAAATCTATGCATTATAACCAGTTTCAAATTGATTTTCATAGACATACAGTTAATGACGCAACCATATATAATTAGCTTTTTTCTTTAGTTTCAAATTTGAATAACCAGTTAATGATTTGAAATCAATGCACATGAATGCATGGCTGTAATGATTGCAATTTCAAATCAAACTTGATAGCTTTTTCTTCAGTTTCAAACTTGTTATCTATGTATTTTCAGGTTTGAATCTCTATCTTTTTGTTGTCTACTAACAGTTAGCCTTTTTAATATAATGATCTATGTATTAGCGTTGTCTACTAATAGTTAGCTTTTTCAATGTATTGATCAATGTATTAGCTGTAGTATGATTATGTTATATGACTTTACTTGCTGGCTACTTTTTATATACTGCTAGAAAATGTGATCATGTATGTGTTCAAAAAAAAGGTTCTTATCGGTGACCATGAAGTGGTCGGATGCAAAATATTTATGAAATATAACAGTAATGAAGTAACAATGGCTATAATTGATGCAAATTATTTGTTGTAGTTTAGGATGGCTATAGTAGTGGTTATAATTGATGCAAAATAAAGCTAGCTACCGCAATATTTACTATAGTTTAGGGTGCAAGTGAATATAATTGATTAAAAATATAGCATACGCTAATTAATATTTGAAAATAGTAAAACCACAACATGGAAAGTATTTAACAATGGTAAATGAATAACCAGCTCTTTTCTTTTTTACATTGAATGGCTAATTAACCTTCATTAATTTTCTGTATGAATAAAGTGCAACAAATTTACTAGGGGTTGTTTATTTTATTGAAATTGATGTTGTTGGTATTTAAAAAATATACTATAGATACTAAATTTTCAATTGATTTGGAGTTTGAATAAGCTTGGATGGCAATGTACATCGGTTTCTTTTAGACAACTTACTGGTTATAGCAATTTTGGGTACGATTCATAGAAATTACACAAGAGAATTATGGTTTAGGGTGCAAGTGCTGGTTATAGCAAAATAAAGCTAGCTACTATAATATTTACTATAGTATAAGGTGCAAGTGAATATAATTGATGCAAAATATAGCATATGCTGATTACTATTTGAAATTAGTAAAACCACAACATGGAAAGAATTTAACAAATAAAAACGGTAAATTGACAATCAACTCTTTTCTTTTTGCATTGAATGACTAATTAACTTTCATTAATTTTCTGTATATATATTCATATAAGTGCAACAAATTGACTAGAGGCTGTTTATTTTATTGAAATTGAAATTGCTCATATTTCAAAAATATACTATAGATACTAGTGCCTGAAATTTTGAATTTGATTTTGAGTTTGAATCAGCTTGGATGGCAGTGAATCTAACAACCTGGTATTTTCAACCATTCACATCCGCACATGTCGAACTTGAATTGCTCAAAATATCAGATTGTTAATTTATATCTGGCAAAACTCAAGATATACAGTAAATAAATAATCACAGAATCACAGACATAGAGTAACATAAAAGTAAGCAGCGGAAACAAAGAATAGTAGTTCATGAAGCTACTATATAAGTATATATCAAAGTTAATCAAGATACAATAGAAGTCTTAAATTCAATAGTCAAATACAAAATCTGAATACATCACTGGAATCAACAGAATAACTGAAAGCTGAATCGATAGATGGATCTCCAAGCGAAGCTCCAACTCCCAAGGTGAGTCTCGACTACTGGTACACTTAGTCTGACCCGAGCATAAAGCAAAACACAAAACACTCGAGTAGGATTAACATTCTTATACCAATAAATCCAACTCAAGTGAAATATCAACTGAAATATAAGTAACTTAAATACAGGTAACTTAAAGGATGTTTGGGATACCCAACCTCTAAGGATCTGTGGAACTATCTATTATGTGGTAATATACGCTATTAACAACCAAACATCATTATAACACCATGGCCATTTCAAAATAATTTATACTTCAAAACCAAAATATCATACCCATTTCAACCATATCAAAACAATATCATTCTTCACTTCAAATTTATCTATTTCCAAATCAATAACACTTTCAAAGTTATAACACTTCTCACATTATAAACTTAGAATTTATAATACTTTGGAAATCATAACACATTAAAAATATAACTTTCAAATTTATAACTTTGAAATCATAACTTTCCACTTGAACAGTTTAGATATCAATAATAGTATATATATAATAAAATAGTTTATAAAATAAAAGAGTTTATTTTAAAATAGTTTATATAAAAATGATTTATATTAAAATAATTTATAAGGTAAATTACTTATATATATATATATATTAAATACTTCATATAATAAAATAATTTCCTCAAATTTCACAAATATCGGTTCAAATCAACTTGAATTCCAAAATTCAAATTTTATTCAAATCTCAATTCATCGATTCAATTCAATTCAGTTCCTCAATAAACCATTTCAAATTATATCGTTTTCAAATACAGATTGAACCATAAAATAAACCATTTCAATTTCAATATATTTTAAAGCTTTAATATTCAACATTTTAAAACTAAATTTGATAATTTCATATATATATATATCATAATTTAACTTCATTATAATTTAGTTTTGAAATATTCACTTAATAAATCCAATATCATTTAAATAACACCCCAAATTACAATGAACTTCATATTTCCTTCAATTTATTTAATCTTGAAATATTCATTTAATCACCTTAAACCAAATCAAGTTATAAAATCATATTTTCAAATCTCAAATTCAATAAGTTTCAAATTGATTTTAATTAATTAAAATTCTTAGCAAATAAATTTCAAATCAATATCTATTTATCTTTCCAACCTTAATTTATTAAAATTTATTATATTCTATATAAAATTACAAGTAAATTCTTAAAGTTTATAATTTCAAATCTAACTTGTAACTATAAATTTTTCAATACATAAAATTTTAAGGATCTAAATTTTAAACCTTTATAGAAATACATTTATATATAATATCTAAAAATCAATATTTAATAAACCATATATTTCTTTCCCAAAACCATAGAAATCAATTTCAAAAATATTTTTATATAGACCAACGGTGTATGTATATAATTTTCTCTCCTATGGTCAAATGATATGGATATTTATCATTTCAATCCATAATTTAAATATATACGGGTATATATCATTTCAACCCGCAATCCCAAATTCAATTTAATGAACATCACTTGGGTTTATCATTTCAACCCATAACGATTTCCTCTTATTTTACAGATCGTTCGGGTATGTATCATTTCAACCCATAGTGAATTCTATACTAACAGGGAACTTGCAGAGTGATAACAGATATGATAATAATAAAACAATCGACAATAGGCATATATCATCAGTGATAAAATAACAAATAATGGTGTTAGATGTCACAGGTGAACAGATACAGATGATAGCTTATATATAGCAATGTAAATAACTAACAGCAGCATATTTCAATTGTCGTTTCAATTGAAATCAAGTTTAATAAATATAAGAACGTTAATCGTGAGTGATTGCTCACCTTTCGAGGCTAGAGGTGAACGAGACTGAGATGAGTTACGAATCCAAACACAAATTCCAAATAAAAGCTAGATAGATGAGGAATTGACGAAATGAAATCAGAACTGGATCGATGATGATAAATAGTATAAGTGAACTTAGATAAAATTATATATATAACTATATATAAAAATCATATTCTAAATTCACACATATATTAAATTAAATATATATTTATATGTTTCAAAATCCATTGTTTCAAATTTAAAACACATATATTAAAAACCAACATATATACATAGTGAATTAAAATCAATACTTATATAAACGGATAGATATATAGACTAGTATATAAACATACATATACAACTACTTTAAAAATCATTTTTACTATAATATATTTGTGTATCTGTATCATGACAGCCATTGCAAATCTTTGAAAATCATATGAATACAACTTATATGTAAAAATATATATATAAGCTAACACAGACTATATACATATTACTGTTAACTTAAAATCAAAAATATACTTTACTGTCCAACCATATATATACAAACAAAAAGACAAAACATACAAATCACACAATGTTCTAATCAAGAGCAATGAAATCCCTATGCCAAGTAATGGTTGTTCCTATAACTTGCTGAATATTGCACACTTCCGAAGTCTTTCTCCACACAGGAGCTTGAGGTTGCATTGGCACATCCATCCAAATTTTCCATGTATTCACCCCAAGTGGAACATGGTGCACCAAAGTAGTGGGATCAGTAGATGAAATCATCCCTTCAGCAACAACTTTTTTCTGCCAGTTGAGTAACTTGCATTTCTTTCCAAGTATACCACTGTTTGGGAAGCTAGTACTACCATGTGACTGATGATGTGATTGCGACTCTGACTGCAGGTAAAACATACACATAATAATAAGAACGATTATTATAAATGTGACCTAATGCACAATAAAATAATTAGTGTGAAACTTTTTATTTTGATCTATTTGTTTCCAAATATACCACTGTTTTTCATGTATACCACTTTTCTTTCCAACTATACCACTGTTTTTCACGTATTCATAGGAATATAATTGAAAACTCTTTGTTTTTTATTTTATTTGTTTTATGTATTCTGCCAATTCTTCTGACACTAATATTGAGTATTCTTGTAACACTTACCGATGTCATTTATATGTGCTGTTAACATTATTCATAATACAAGCCCAAATTTACAATTTTGCATCTTTCATGTCTAGATTTATTATAGTAACAGTATTCAAAATTTAGGTCCAACCTCAAATTTAGAATCCAAGTCCAAATTAACCCAGTTAATACTTAAATTTCAAGTCCAGGCGTATTCTTTTAGCATCACTGGCAAACTTATAAATTCATGGCTGCAGGTCCATACCTCAACGTCAATATTTACTTTGCAAACCTGCATATTTACAGTACTTCGGTCAACATTAGCATGCAGTCCACATAATTCTCTACTAGAATTACTGTTCTTACATACTTTACACTATTCTCTGTGTCATGGTGAACACAGTTATGCACTTTAGTATTATTATTTGCTAACTTCGGGCCATTGCTTTGCAATTCTCCAACGATTATAATTTGTTTCGGTTTTCTACTTTCCATACTTGTACATGCTCAAGAGAGAACAATCGCCATTTTGTTTTTATTAGCACATTTTTCAAGAGAAAGGCCAGCATCATCTGGCAAAACACTTTTATCTATCGTATATGCCTCAAGATACTCAACACCCACCCTTTCATTATTTATACGCACTGTGTTATGAACACATTTTCCATTTGAAATTATTTCATGAAAATTAATAGTAGCCCATTTCTCAATTGTACACCTTTCTAAGGTATTAATATATCCATGCATTTTTATTATTGTTTTGTTCCACCTTCAAAATTGTGCTCCTTTTTAACCTTATTATTCAACAAATCCCTTTTATTGTGAAAAAAGGTACTATTGGTAAGTGCAGCACTATAAAATGTCACTAATTATTTGAGAAAAATGCAAACATTGCTATACATGAAGTGTGAATGAACTCCTGTTTCATTATTAATACCAAAATATGCAAAAAATATCCATTTTGACTTATTTTCTTATAATTTTATTTATATTTTAGTATACATTTTTATACTGACATGTTCATTTTTTTAACCAGATCTTCATACCTATCCTTACCTAAATGCATACTAACTAAAGTAGTTGTTTGATAGTAATCCAACTAGAAAGATTTTCCAATCGTAGGAATTCTGTATTGGGGATCAATCTTGATTATGTGATGTGGTTTTTAATTTTGGTTTGTTGAAAATAATCCTAATGCTAATTACGAATGGCTCAAGGAGGGAAAATAAGATCAAGTTCTTGCAAAGAGATACTCAGGCTTGGATCATTACACACTTAATGTAGCGAGAGACTTGAATGGTGAATGATAGTAAATGATAGTGAATGGTGAATGCAGGAAGAGACTTAATGCAACCAGTACATCAGGAATGTAAGAAGCAGTAAATTACCTGATACGTATTACCACGAGGAGGTACTGGTTCATTCACGAGATTTCCCCTTCCTGCGACAGACTGTAAGAAGCATAAATGTCAAATATGCACATATTAGTTATTAATTAAAATAGTTAATTAACTTATAACTTACTGTCATGATGAAATCTGTCAGCTCTTGAAATCTATTCTTCAATCCAGTGACTTGGTTTTCCTATGCAAAAACTTTCTTCAAATGAGGCATATGAACACCCAATTGAGTTGGTGTAACTCCAAAACCGGGTCCTCTTATTCTTCCAAAACGTTCTTTGCCAAATGTCTTTGCCACACCATCTTCACTTATTGAAGCAACCCCTTCAGAATTTTAACTGTTGTGCTCTTTTATTTTAGTCTACGAATTTAAAAATATCCAATAAGAATTAATTATTGCATTCTCAATATGCATTAGGCACTAATTATATTCTTACTATGCATTCGGCAATAAACGAGTTAGGTTGTTCCCTATTTTTTTTTGTGCTCTGCATCATAAATCATCTCTATCAACATCCGATGCAAGTTCCTTCTTCTACCAAAAAAAGGCTGTATATTGCTATGCATTCATTTAAAACAATTCGGAACATAAAGTTAAAAAAATTAAGTTGATATGTGACTGAATATGTAAGTTGATGTCTTAATAGGTAGAACAATATCTATGGCAATTTGTTGTATATGTACTCATATATTGTCACATGTATATTTACTTATCATATCTAAGTGACCAGGACACTAGAATACATTTGATTCTTTTTTTATAGCTTTCGATCCCATAATTTGTTCAGTCAAATGACTTGTACAATCGCTTAATCTCGACTGTGCATAGCAAAAATTTTACAGTAAACTTGTAGAGTTAACTGTAAATGATAGTGAATGATAGTAAATGATAGCAAATTGAGTTGTGCAGATAAGTGTGTATTCATTATTGTTGTATTATCCTTGTATACTTTATCATTGTGTCAAGCTTAACAATTTTGAATACTTCATATTAAAAAAACTGATTCTCCTGAGATATATATTAATTTATCGACATCATATGTTTTATGTTGGACCAACGGATGTGGTGATAAGTGTTTCTTGAATATTTTTGAGGGACAGGAGATGCATATACATACAGAAGTGGAACTCCTATCAGTGGTAGAAGTGGGACTTACTCTACTGCTTCCTCTAATACAGTGACTCCACTTGTGGTCCCGATGATTGCAATGCTTGCTTTTTTCTCTTTCTTGGTTTAAGTAGAGATCAAAGCAAAGGGAAGAGGCAGTGCTTGACTTGCATGTTTATCTCACATTTCATTTTTTCACTTGGAAATTTGGTGTTGTGATATATGACTTTATTCTTGAGTTTTAGTATTACTGCAGTTAATTTGTTTGTACTGAAATGCTTTTATTTGTCCTTTGAGATAAAGTCACATATTTTACCTCATTGATTCCTTGTTCTTAATCGAATTTTCTCCTTTCTTCTACTTCTTTTGTTAAGGTACACTTTTTTCTAAGTATTAAATTTGAATTCATTTGCGTTTATGCTAGAATTTTTAAAGCTCTATTTTCTATTATATGTAGTGTTATATGTGATATAAGTAATATATTAAATATTTTAAGTATTTACTCTATCAGAGTTGCGATTGTGTTTATAAAATATAAATGTTAAAAATTAAAAGAAAATGATATTAATATTGTTTTAATTTTTTTAGAGTTTTTAAGTAATTATTGGAGGCTTAATAATTAGATGAAATCCTTAATAATATCTCCGACAATTACAATGATAAATATTCCTATTCTAATATCATTGATGTGGCAACCTAATTCCTATATAAATACACACTTAAAAATTATTGATCATTATTATAGTGGATTGGACATTTTTTACCAATTCCTCAGCCAACCTTGCATAGCCCTTCCTACTCATGGTATGTGGAATTGTATTCCTTGCTCTAATATGTTTGTATTTCTTGCTTCTCAACTACATAGGACAAATTCAAAAATTAATAATATACAATAAGTGTTGTTATAAGAAACTTATACGAAGAGGATTGAACGATACCTCAAATTCTTCGGAAAGTTTCTCTTTAGTAAAATCTTTACACTCTTCAGAAGTCTTTATATTATCGGGCTTTAGCATCGCTAATCTATTGGCAGTGTCGGTGCTCTTGGAGGCAACTTCTATAGCTGAAATTAGTCTTGATTTTGCCTCTTTCCACCTATTTCCCAACATCTTAGTCAATAAATTTTTATATTGTGCATCCATAAAGAATCATTTCTGTACAACAAAATATTAATGCAGTATTAGTACTCATATTAATGTAATATCTTTATCAAATATTTTATGTAGTTCAATTAGAAATTACAGAGCTACATATTACATAAATTCCAAGCAGAATAATGGCATTTGAAGAATTAACTAGTGAACGTTCAGTGATCAATGGGATAGCGATTAAATTTCTACTAAATAGGAAACTATCATATTTCAGTTTCTAAATGTTGTTGTGGTTACTATTGTAAGTAAGTTGTTGCAAAAACAGGTTACAAGTTAAATATACAGTATAATTATGCACATAAGTCATATTTTAAAATAATGCCTGATCCAGTGTATTGCATTTTCTAAGCTGAAAATTGTCTACATGTAACAAAACGTACTCAAAGTTGTCTTGGATTCTCAATTGAAATTAAACCATTGCATTTTTTAGAAGTAAACTAAATACAAATGATTTGTTTAATATGCAACATAGAGATTCTTTTATCATGTCAAAAACAGTAGCCGTGTTTGTAAATTTTGTCCCTTTATATAGGTTGAACCATTTTTGTAAACATCAAGAATCAATGTCCCATGATTCCATTGGTAATACCTACATTAACTTATCATACCCGAACACACATCCACAAATCATCCTTTAATCTATTGTCGACTTTCTTCCAATGGCTAGTGTTCACAGGAACCATTTCCCTTGCTAAAGTACCAATGTAAATGACAAGTATTTTGAATTTGGACCTATAGGTTGGCCTAGTTCATTGAAGTTGACAGCGATCCTTTCACTCGGTGTTAAAGATAATGTCTTCATCATTGTTTTCCCCTTTTTTTCTTGTTTCCAAACACATACATTCTTCGAAGGAAGAGTGGATAAGTTCAGATGGGAGGTTGAATCACAGGGAATGCTAGAGGGAGTAGGTGCAACAACATGATTTGTAGTAGAGCTTCTAGCAGTATAATTCAGCTCTTGAGGAGTTTGAGCAACTTCAGCCTCTTTAACACTTTCTCTGTTCAAAATTCTATCACCACTATTCCATTTAAGAGTGGAAGCTATTTTACTTGGACACAATCTCTCTGATTGTCTTCTCTTTGCCGAGGAGCTTTGAAAATTTAGAACACGTGTATTTTTGGACTAATATATTTAAAAATGAGAACAGGTGTATTGAAAACTAAGGAATGAAAGAAAATATCATTGGCATAAGCTAAATATTTTACAAAGCATCTGTCAACTCTTTTGAAAATACTCTCACCAGTAACTGATATTCTCATCAGTAACATACTAATGAAGCAGCCAGGTTCAAGTTGAAATGAATTGAATTAAAATTACCTCTGCTTGTTCTCGCACACCCTTGCCCATAGATACCACAAGTTCAAGTTTCCTGTAGATGATTGACCTGAAAAAAATAAACACAAACTGCATGAATATATAATATATAACATAAATGATTTATATGAAAGAGAGGCAAAAACAATGTAAAAAAGAAATTAAATAAAAAAATGATACTATCCTAAACATTAGTAATGTCAATATCTTGAATATGTAAACATTAGAGATTCCAATTACTTGGATATGTAAACATTGTCTTTAATTCCTTATTATGTGAAACCTCTATTCAATAATAAAATGCAGTTACAAACTCATAACAGTGAACATAACTTTTTTTCCTTACATATCGTAAGATTGTGGATTTATTGATGCTTAATTTATAACAACCATAACTTTATAAATGTCTTTCTTTTAATAAAGATAAGAACATCGAGAGCAATATAAGTTCTCATTTAGTCCCCGTACGACATAAGAAGAGGTGATTAAAAAAGGGAGTACACTAAAAATGCGATTAAGCTGCCAATGTGATATTTTATCTACTCCACACACTTCAGAGCACAAAAACCTAAATCATAACTAAGCCCAACGAAATTGATTGACATGGTTAGAAGTAAGGTTCGACATTTTTAAAGAAAACAAACCTATCCAAGTTTCCAAAGGATTAGAACACACTAAACGTAATTTCAAATGATAAAAGAAAGAAAGGAAGATTAGAGTTTACATAGCACAAAAGATGGTCCACTCTGCAAATTTTAGTTGTCGTGATACAAATATAAGGAAAAAATTAATTAATAGTTAATATTGATCTAAAATCTAGTTGTGATCATTCAACAATAATCAAAAGACTAATAACTTGAATTAAACAGTCATACACAAATGAAATAAAAATCTATTAAGAAAAATCAAACCTTTGGGATAGAGAGGAAAGAGAAATTAATCGAGAATAACAAAATGTCTTGAAGCAGTTCAAGAGATTGTCTAACCGGTGATAAATAATGGATATAGTGAATCGAGAAAACATCAAGGAGTTTTGCGTTCTAGGAGAATCTCAAGGAGTTCGACGGTTAAATTGTATGATTTAATACCTAGAACGTTTGATGAAATAATGAATGTTTGAAGGATCTAAATGCAAATATTGCCCCCAAATCATTGACAATTTAGTATGGTAGTTGAGAAAAAATAAGAAAAAGGTTAAATAATTATTATATATTTAACTTTTGTATAATAGAATAGATATGAAGCTGCAAATAAATTAACATTGGTAATTTTATGAAACAACACATGAAAATATCTGGTTGAGGTCTTCTCTTCTGTAAATTTTGTTCTTATAAATTCCAACTACAAGTGCAAATTTGAAGCGAAGTAAAGAAGTCATAGAAGAAGAAGTTCAATGATAAATTCGGCATTATTATAAATCTAAAATACAATTATTGATCATGAAGAATGAAATGTTAAATAGATCTGGATTGATTATGTGGGCCTGAAGTAACACATACACATTACAGAGAAGATAAACTTGAACATCAAACTAAAATTCATCCATTAAAACATTTTTGCTGTGACAGTGGAATTTTTTTGCAAAGTTGTAAAATAATTGCAGTCCAACTATAGAAGATAAATATGATAATAACTTGTAATAAGGATGTAAATGGTATATTTTTACCCAAACTATATATAAGACTTTACCGGAACCATGCACACTAAAAATTAATTTTATGTCCATATAACCTGTCAGACCAACCTAGAATTTTTAAAAATAATAATGATTTACTTTTTATTAATAAGTTTTATTGAATTTGTAGTCATGCCTATAGAGTAGCATATGCCTATAAAGTAAGATCTACTTGCTAGCTTTATACTATATATCCTGTACTTTATGAATGAAATAAAGAATAAGAACTTGTATCGAATTCTCTTTTACTGTCATGATATAAGAGAATTTAGGTTTAGCCACTTTTACTGTCATGTAAAAAAGAAATTAAATGAACAAAAAAAGTAGATATGTATAATAAAAAGGAAAACTTCACTAATATTCCACTGCATTCCTTTCTTATGTAACTTTCATCCTCGATATCAATCTCTTCATCGTCAAGTAATTATTCGCTAAGTGGTTTATTATTTGACTCTTCATCTTCATCATATTTATCCAATTCATGAAATCCTCTTAGTGGTGCTCTCAACAAAACAAACCAATTTAAAGAAATACTTTCCCTAGAATAGAACACTTGTATAGCTTGTGTTGCAAAAATGAAAGGATCGCTTGCAAATTGATTTTGGAACTGATGTAAATTGATCAACGTAAATCCATCTTCCACCTTAACTCCACGATCGATGACAAGCACCATTGTCCCAATGGTTAAGTGATTCGACTTTGGTACGAGAAGTCACAAGTTCAAAACTTGCCTAGCGTGATTCGAATATATATTGACATGTGATTTGTGTTATGTTGTTCTAATGACATGTTGTATCTAAGTACCATTTCCAAAAAAACCAAAAACTCCACGATCGATATTCGCCTAATCACACTTAAAAAAGCAACTTGAAATAGGCGATAATCCAACAAAAGAATTTCACACAAAACCCCATAATAAACTACTTTCTCAATGGATCCATTTTCACAAATAGTGCTTGCCTCGATGGAAACACCATTATTTTTGTAGACTTCTCACAATCATTAGTATGAAAATGCCGACCATTAATGATATAGTCAGTATATTAAGTTACTTGCAAGCGAGGACTATACGCAAGCCATTTTACTGTTTCAGTAACATCATATGCATCTTTTTCATCCTTAATATGTCCAATTATATTGTTATATACAAGGACTTGTGATAATAATATGTAAATTATATATCAAACTTAATAGTCTACGAACAAAAAGATATAACCTTACAACCTTTTTTTCAAACCAATAACAAAAAGTCTCTAAATGCAACCGTAAGTGTTCCACATCATCTTATCGAGGGTGCAAATGTTTTAACTCCTCTTTGAGAATTCAATGTATATGAACTTACAAGTAAAAATATAGTTTCTTGCATACATAATAATTGGATGGAAATAATACTTACTCTATATAAGGCTCTACTTCCTCCGTATTAAACATCACATATTGATGAGCAACATCAATCACCTCCTTAGTGACTAACATGGTTTTTCCTTTGGAAATAGGACGACCCTCAAGTTTGAAATCACTTTGATGCACTTCATTTCGATTTCTTCTTTCTCCAATTTCAGATGCATGTTTAATATATCCACCACAATGCTTCATACATTCCTCGGTAATATAGCGCTCACCCTTCAGGTCGTGCTTGATTTTTAACATAGCCCTTCAATGCTTTCATATACCTACAACTAAAACATGTACATAAAGATTTTTTTAAGTGCATAAATTATTATCAATTTAAAGTACCCATAATAAGTTTTACCTTTCAAATGGATACATCCAACGATATTGCACTGGCCCACAAGTTCTTATTTCTCTCCATAGATGTATTGTTAAGTGAATCATGATGTCAAAAAAAGAAGGGGGAAAGAATCTCTCCAAATCGCATAGGGTTATAGTGATTTGATTCATTATGGCTTCTAATTTATCTCTATCAAGCACTCTTTGGCATATGTCATTATAAAATGTAGATAGTCATAGTAGTGCATTCCTTGTCCCTACTGGTAAAAGTTCTTTCAATACTATGGACAACAATTGTTGCATCAGTACATGATAATCATGGGACCTAAGACTTGAAATCTTATATTCTTTTGCAAAACATTTCCCAATATTTGAGCTATATCCGTCAGGTACCTTCAAATTTTTCATTCTACTATAAAAAATATCCTTCTCCTGACCAGTTAACGTGCATGACACAACTGGAAGTAAAACATATTTCCTATGTCTATGGGATGCAATTTTTTTCTAATACCCATTGCTTCTAAATCTTGACGTGAATTAATTCTATCTTTTGATTTTCCTTTGATATCGAGCAGCGTACCAAGAATACTCTCCCTAATGTTTTTCTCAACATGCATTACATTCAGATTGTGGCGCAAAGGAAGTGCCTAAAAAACATAAAGACATATACCTAATTAACAATAAAGTACTAATTACTACATACGAATAAAGAAATTATTTCTTATTATATCTTACCACCAATAAGGCAAATCAAAGAAAATAGACTTCTTCCACATTTGAGTTCCTTTTTTCTTCTCATCCCCCATTTTCTTTCCTTATTGCCTTCCCCTTCCTCTTTTTTCTCCTTTTGTTTCTTTCCCCACTCATTAGATATCTTTGACATCATCAAAGACTTGAGCACCCGTTTGTATTTGAGGCCTTTGTCTATTCTCTATGGTTCCATCAAACAAGTTTTTCCATTGACGATATTCGTGGTTAGGTGCAAGGAATCGCCTATGGACCAAGTATGCACATTTCTTATTGAATGGTAGTCATATTGAACATGTATTAACACTACAAACAGGGCACGCTTTCTTACCCTTTACAGTGCAACCTGCTAAATTTCCATAAGCTGCAAAATCTTTAATTGTCCACATTAAAATAGATTTTAATCAAAATTCGCTACGATTATATGCATCATACATCTTTACCCCTTTAACCCACAGTTTTCTCAAATCTTCAATAAGTGGTTTCAAATACACATCAATATCATTTCCTGGTTGTTATGGTCCAGGAATTAACAAAGATAGCATTATATTATCTTTTTGCATACATAACCATGGAGAAAAGTTGTAAGCAACAAGAAACACTAGCTAACAACTATATGTAGAGTTCCAATCACCAAAGGGATTAAATCTATCAGTTGCAAGGCCAAGACTTAAATTTCATGGATCGGGAGCAAAGGAAGGATACATTCTATCAATTGTGGCCCATTGAGAAGAATCTACTGGATGTCGCAATTTACAATCCTCGCTCTTATGACTATTGTGCCATCTTAATTGTTTTGCGGCTTCTGGGACCTAAACATTCTTTTTAGGGTCGGTATGATTGGAAATTATCTGAAAACCTTCATGGGTATTTTTGTCTGCTTTTCATCTTCCTTCGCTTTATTCACTTTCCAACGAGACTTGACACATGTAGGACAAGAATCGTTATTTGTAAGCTCTTTTCTAAATAAAAAATAATCGTTTGCACATGCATGTATCAGCTTATAGCCCAAACTAAATGATTTAAGAAACTTCTTTGTTGCATAAGTTGAATCACGAAGCATGTTTTCCTTAGGCAACATATCCCGAAGGAGTTTAAGAAGATTTGTTAATGCTGTGTCAGATATACCGTTTGGAGCTTTATGTTTGAAAAGAAGAATTGTTACCAATAACTTTGTGTAGCTTGCACAACCAGGGTATAGAGGATTTTCAACATCTTCAAACATTTCCTTAAACCCTTTGCCATGTATCTTATTAATGTGATCTTCAATCTCATCATTACCAATTCGTGCATATAAGTACATCCTATATGTATTTGTCCCTTCGTCAACTACGTTTTTGAGGGACATGCTTCCCCATGAAAATCCATACATCATATGTTGGGTAAATTCTAAAAATAACCAAATGTGATACAACATCCCTTGGTGAATGTCTAATAAGGTCCCTACATTTAGAGCAAGGGCAAATAATCTTTTTTGGATTCCCTTTGCTTTCTGCATGACTATGTATAAAATTTCGAACCGCTTTCCTGTATCCTTCTGTCATTCTGCAAAAAATCTACATGCATCATCAATCAAGCCTTAAGAGTTCTAATCATGAAACAAATAAGCAAATTTATAAAACCTTGGTAGATTAATCCATGTGTTGTCCATCTTGATAAAAGCCCTCTAATGTTCGAACCTAATGTGACAACATCATGTTCGAGTTATAAAGATGTTACATAACATAATGGAGTTAATATGTCTTCGAATAAATAACCAAACTAGAGAGAGACTTTCTTGAGTTAAGATAGGTCCAAAACTTTAGGTTGCCCTATTTGTACTTACTGGCAACAATGGAACAAAAATCAATGGTGCATAAAAATATTTTTTTATTAACATACATCCATAAAATCAATGTTTATTAAAGCACATACCTAGCCCGTGAAGGTTTACTCTTGCAGCAAGCGAATAATTTAGTCTCATTTTTTAACAAAGAGCTTGTCTGGAAGGTTTATTTCATCGGGAACCTCAATGTTGGGATTACGAAGAAATAATAGGAGAGAAGAGTAATATTTACAATAGCATGTTATTCATACATAGTTTTTGAGCCTTTGAAATCGTAAAAGTCAGGTGTCAATATTTCTGTAGAAATAACAAGCCATTGTTACTCTTATTATTATATTCTCTATTTATTTCTTCATAATCATGGTATTGAGGTTTTGCATAAGAATATAATTAATTCTTCATAATCAAAATGAGATTCAAATACAAAATCAAAGGTTCAAAAGATCAAAATTTATAAGTTTGTATACAGTACGAAATTGATTTTGATGTTTGACTTCTATATGTAAACCTGAAACTCAAATTTATAACATGTTCCCTTTTAAAAAAATATTTGAGTATACTGGATATATCGGCGTATATTGAATGATTTACCAGAACTTCAACTTCAACTAAGTTTGAATTGAAACGTAAACCGAATAGTACTGTGAGAGATCCGATTTGAAATTGGATTTAAATCAAATGATTTTTGATGATAATGCTTCGAAGTATAAGTTTGGGAGAGAGAAAAACACCCGTTCTCAAGGATATGGATGTTATGGAGTCTCTCTAGAAGCCTAGCACATGCTTGCAACACACTACTTGTAAGTTGTTTACTCAGATTAGGGATGACTGACTGATTCTGCTCCTTACTATTATGCTACTGCTACCGCCTATCCTAGAGCTGTCAAGGCTGTTACTTTCTAATCCAGGCAATTCATATTCCTAAATAGGCAAACAAAAAATCACTTTTGTAAGTCTGGTCTGAATAATAAAAGGATGGAAGACTAACAATGGTTTCCAAATTATAAGCATATACTTGGGACAATTGTAAGAATATTATCAGACAATGACATAACTTTTGGGGTTCTTTTTACCCAACACATCAAATATTGTCAGACCATGACATAAATTTTTACCACGTATCACTATGATAAAGTTGCAATATATTGGTAAAGTAGGTAAGCAGCTGGCATTGACTCTTAAGAAAATAAAACAAATGTTTACTAACACGATGTCTTGCTCTTACCTGATGAACAAAAACAACTATTTTTTTCTTTTTATTTATCAGAATGCAACACATCGATCATATTTCTGTATAAATAACAGTTTCGACAGCTAGATATGAAGAAATATAAACATGTATGCTTAAACAGACCTTATATTAATCCTTCACCTGATGCTTATATATTATAAGAACAGAAAGAAATTATAAACATGTATGCTTAAAATGAAATATGATATAGTGCTAAATAATATACTATTGAATGAGCATGATATACTCAATCATAGGAAAAGAATACACCACATTGCACCTACTATTTTTATAGTGCTCTCATGGTATAACATTGCTTTTCGGCCAAAAAATGTACATATATATTAAAGAAGAAAATTTTATACATCACAAAACTTTAATTTATTTGATTTTCATCTTACATACTTGTCATTATATTACACATTCAAAATATATACTTTTCCGCATTCCATTGCTGACTAAAAGAAAAAGAAAATTACTCAAAAAAAACCACTGCACCCTAATCGAGTAAGTTCGGAAAAATGTTATGTTACAGGGTAAATATTATATTTTGATGGGCCAAAAAGGATATTAAACCATACTCCTAATCCAGACGTAATAGTGAAATGAATATTTAGCCCAGTATTACATGTATCTATCTATTAGTCGGTCAGGATTTCTGCTTTCACAGTCGAAATCACTTTATTCTATGAGAAAATTGAATCTTAGTCGAGAATCCAATCCAAACAGCTCACAGAGCACTTTTATCAGTAAATATAACAAAAAGTTTTATTGTAACGACCCGGAATTTCACTGCTTTGATTTGTGAATATTTAATTAATTTTAAGTATTCAACATATATGTTTTATAATGAAAATAAAACTCTTTTTAATAATAAATAATAATGGTTAAATAGTTTTTAAAATTTGTTTACAAAAATATATAGTTCGATGAAAAATAGAAAATGTAACCGGAAACTGTTTTCCGAATTTTTGACATTTCATCATATAAAAGTTGTTTGAAATGTTGTGCACACTTTCTTATATATTTGCATGCATAGACTAATTATATAATATGGTTTAAGATATTATTTAGTGTTAGTTAAGTTAATTAAGTTAAGATAATCATGATGTGATACTTTGACAACTAAATAAAAAATAAATAGAAATTTGTCACATCAGGGGGACATGATGTGACATATTGGCAACTTAAGGGGGACAAGAGTACATAAAGAAGTCTTTTTATGTTGGGCATGTAGGATATTGATGCAGCCCGATCTTCTTACGTTTTAGGTCGCGAACGACCTAAGAAGATGTTAAGTCGCGCAAGCGACCTAACGAGGCATGAAGGCGAGTTATGGCCACAAGTAAAGCCTGCGAGCGAGCTACGATCTAAAAGGCCACGACCTAAAAGGCTACGACCTAACGAGCTATACCTTGAGTCGCTTGAACGACCTAGCGGAGTATGCCAGTTAAGTGACGAGTTCGGGAGCAACGACCTAACAAGCTTATATCACATTTCCTTAAGTCGTTGGAAGCTTAGGTCGTTCTAGAATTATAGGTCGTGAAGTTTTAGGTCGCGTGCAGAATCCCTATGCCGCTTCCCAGTTAGGTCGCTGAAGACATTATTCCTTAGGTCGTTGAAGTTCATATATCGATCATTCTTAAGTCGCGTGAGAAGCTCAAGACTTAGGTCGCTGAAGACATTATTCCTTAGGTCGCTGAAGTTCATATATCGATCATTCTTAAGTCGCGTGAGAAGCTCAAGACTTAGGTCGCTGAAGAAATTATTCCTTAGGTCGCTGAAGTTCATATATCGATCATTCTTAAGTCACGTGAAAAGCTCAAGACTTAGGTCGCTGAAGACAATATTCCTTAGGTCGTAAGTCGTATGCCGCTTGGACTTAGGTCGCTGACCTTAAATCGCTCTCCGATTGGTGTTGTTGTTTGTTTTAGGTCGCAAGGTGTTAGGTCGTTACCGACCTATGTGTTGTAATGTGTTGTAATATAATGTGTTGTAAAATGTTTTCATATGTCGCTTTGTACATAAGTCGTAGGTCGTATGATTTTTAGGTCGTAGGGTCTTAGGTCGTGGACGACCTATGTGATGTAATGTAAATATTGTGTTGTAAGCCTATAAATAGGCGGGTATTGTCACTTGTAATAGTTTAGTTGATTTGAATAAAAACTTTGTTTGTTAGCTTTGTGCTTTCATTAAATTGGTAGTTGAGTGTAATCTCCTATCTCCACTTTCGGTTAATCGAGTGCGCTCGATTCAACGATTGTTGAAGCCGATTCACGGTATCTAGTGTGCTAGATCAACGTACAAAGAATCATAGATCTTTAAACACGGTATAGTGCGCTATCAATGTGTTTGGGATAGCTAGAATCCGGTATCTTTGATCAACGGATTTGGGCCATTCGGTATCTTCTATTCCATCGATCGCTACTTTCACAGATCCATACATTTTCGTTATCCGCTGCTGCATCATTTGGTATCAGAGCTAGACTTAGCCAATCATAGCTAAGCCGAGTCTTGGATCCAATTCTATTGAAGAGTTTGAGGAGTTAGTGAAGCCGAGCTACATCAAGCGAAGCCGAGCTAAGTGAAGTGTTTGAGCCGTGCATAGTTTGTTCATTCGAAGTTGAAGGCCGTGCATCATTTGATCATTTTGATTTGTCAAGGCCGAGAGTTGAAGATTCAATCATGCTGGCGAGAAGAGCTAATCGACATCAAAATGTTGAAGATTTGTATAAGCGAGAGGATGCCGAACAAATGGAACAACGCATTAGTAACAAATTCAATAAGAAGTTGGATGAAGGTATTGGGAGGTTAGAGAAATTACTGATGGACATGAACCAAGGTCAAAGAAGAAGGTCGCCAATCTCGAACCATGGAGGAAACAGAGTTTCACCATCGGTTACGGAAGCGAGGAGGGTGTCGCCACAATCAGATCGAGGTAGAAGAGAATCATCAGTTTCGATGAGAAGAGATCACCATGAGTATAGAGATGATGAAAGAAGAACTAAACGTGAATTTGAACATGAACCATACCGTGATGATGACAGACAAAGTAGAAGAGATATGCGAGATCATAGAAATATGGGAGGTCAAGATCGTTATCGAAGTACATCTGTGTTCGATGAAGATGGTGGTAGATGTAGTGTTCATTCTCGAGATCGAGACCAAGTACGAAATGCATATCAGGAAGTAGAAGATGATCGCCAATGGGAATCGAGAATGAAAATTGAAATTCTAGAATTCAAGGGTGGAATGGTAACGGAGGAATTTTTGGATTGGGTTTCAAATGTTGAGGAAATTTTTGACTTCAAAGAAGTTCCTGCGGATCGAAGAGTGAAGTTGGTTGCTACGAGATTAAGAGGAAGAGCTATGGCGTGGTGGCAGCAGACTAAACTTACACGGGAGAGAATGGGGAAGTCAAAGATTGTCACATGGGATAAGATGAAGAAACTGATGAAAACAACTTTCTTGCCGCACAATTATCAATCTCTTATGTATCAACGTTTACAGAACCTAAGACAAGGGGCGAGATCAGTGAATGAGTATGCAGATGATTTTTACCAATTGATTGCGAGGAATGACATTATGGAAACAGAGGAACAACTAACAACTAGGTATGTTGGCGGGTTGCGAACGCAAATTCAAGATATGGTGAATATGTTTGATCCAAGATCTGTCGCCAAAGCACATCAGAAAGCACTTGTTTGGGAGAAACAAGGAAGGAGAGGTGGTGGAGTGTTCAAGAATTCCAACAATCAGAACAAGGATGTTAGTAACAGTGCGGATGTTTCCAAAGTCATCAGTAAGTCAGTTGTGAATGAAGTCAACAAAGCAAAGGTCAGTAGTCATTTCAAATGTTTTAATTGTCAAGAGTTGGGCCATAAAAGCAATGAATGTACAAAGCCCAAGAAGCGAGCAATGATTGCGGAGATTGAGCATGAAGATGCAGAGGTAGAGTGTGTCAATTCAATACCAGTTAAAGAAGAATAATTATTGTCTGGAGATGAGGGTTGTAGTTTGTTGCTGAGGAGATCTTGCTTAACACCAAAGCAAGAAGATGATATAAGTTGGTTGAGAAGTAACATTTTCCAGTCAACATGCACTATCTTGGGAAGGATTTGCAAATTTGTCATCGATGCAGGAAGCTGTGATAATATTATTTCTTCAGAAGCTGTAAAGAAGTTGTCATTGAAAACAGAGAAGCACCCAAACCCCTACAAACTGGCTTGGTTGAGGAAAGGAGGGGAAGTAAAGATTAATCGAAGAGCTTGTGTTAATTTCTCCATTGGGAAGAAATACAAAGACAAAATTTGGTGTGATGTGGTTGACATGGATGTATGCCATCTGTTGTTGGGAAGACCATGGCAATACGATAGAGCCGTGCAACATGATGGACGCACAAACAGCTACAGTTTTATGTTCGAGGACACACGAATCACTTTGGTTCCCAAGAGGCGACAACAGAGTGAAAACAAATTGGAGGAAATCGAGGAACTAAAGACTTTATTGTCTTTAAAGGAATTTGTTGATGTGGAAGATGAAGTCGAGTATTTTCAACCACTGAAGTTTGATAAAGAAGAAGTTGATGATTTTCAACCAACAAAATCTGATGAACTTAGGGTTGAAAGTTCACAACCAGCAAAGTTTGATGAGGATGAAGAAAGTGTGTCAGGAGATGAAGGGGGTGATGTATTGGTGAAGAAGGAAGATTCGACTAGTCTACAATCTACAAGAGAGTTTGTTAAAGAGGTGAATGATTGTGAAGAGGTAATTCCTGCTGAGTTGACCAAGGAAATACTGCCAAGAGGAAACGTACATCATGTCAATCAAGTGTCAAGTGCTATTGTACCGTATATACCACGTAACCATATGTGTCCAACAGGGCAGGTAGAATTGTGAAGATTGGTTGATGGGTTTCTGTTCAAAGGAAGGCAATTGTATACTCCTGATCGCAATTGGCAAATAAAAGTTATCAAAGATGAGCGTGTAGAAAGACACGTGGACAGTGACCATACCATGCAGATGGTGACAATAAGGAAAGGGGTTGAAAGGCTTGTTCAGAAGAGTCAGAGTTATCAAATTTCAAAAGAGACCGCAACGAAGTCAGGATTATGTATGTCATTACCTATACATACTAGATCATGGGTTAGCGTAAATATGGACTCTGTATTGGATTTGATGAAGACACAAAGTGACAACGAATCTATCTACTTGATGGTTGAACGATTTCTTGTTGGTACGTACAATAAACTAGATGCCGGAGGAATGAGTCGTTTGAAAATTATGAAGACAATTTATGAGAATGATTGTAAGATGAGCTCGCCGGATCACCGTCCTATTGCTAACTTTGACAATATCAAACATTTGGTTCTGTTTCACGAGGATGAGAGTATCGAAGATGAAGAAACTGTAAATTCAAGGACGAATTTCTTTCAATAGGAGGAGGATGATGCAGCCCGATCTTCTTACGTTTTAGGCCGCGAACGACCTAACAAGATGTTAAGTCGCGCAAGCGACCTAACGAGGCACGAAGACGAGTTATGGCCACAAGTAAAGCCTGCGAGCGAGCTACGACCTAAAAGGCCATGACCTAAAAGGCTACGACCTAACGAGCTATACCTTGAGTCACTTGAACGACCTAGCGAAGTATGCCAGTTAAGTGACGAGTTCGGGAGCAACAACCTAACAAGCTTATATCACATTTCCTTAAGTCGTTGGAAGCTTAGGTCGTTCCAAAATTATAGGTCGTGAAGTTTTAGGTCGCATGTAGAATCCCTATGCCGCTTCCCAGTTAGGTCGCTGAAGACATTATTCCTTAGGTCGCTGAAGTTCATATATTGATCATTCTTAAGTCGCGTGAGAAGCTCAAGACTTAGGTCGCTGAAGACATTATTCCTTAGGTCGCTGAAGTTCATATATCGATCATTCTTAAGTCGCGTGAGAAGCTCAAGACTTAGGTCGTTGAAGAAATTATTCCTTAGGTCGCTGAAGTTCATATATCGATCATTCTTAAGTCACGTTAAAAGCTCAAGACTTAGGTCGCTGAAGACAATATTCCTTAGGTCGTAAGTCGTATGCCGCTTGGACTTAGGTCGCTGACCTTAAGTCGCTCTCCGATTGGTGCTGTTGTTTGTTTTAGGTCGCAAGGTGTTAGGTCATTACCGACCTATGTGTTGTAATGTGTTGTAATATAATGTGTTGTAAAATGTTTTCATATGTCGCTCTGTACATAAGTCGTAGGTCGTATGATTTTTAGGTCGCAGGGTCTTAGGTCGTGGATGACCTATGTGATGTAATGCAAATATTGTGTTGTAAGCCTATAAATAGGCGGGTAGTGTCACTTGTAATAGTTTAGTTGATTTGAATAATAACTTTGTTTGTTAGCTTTGTGCTTTCATTAAATTGGTAGTTGAGTGTAATCTCCTATCTCCACTTTCGGTTAATCGAGTGCGCTCGATTCAACGATTGTTGAAGCCGATTCATGGTATCTAGTGTGCTAGATCAACGTACAAAGAATCATAGATCTTTAAACACGGTATAGTGCGCTATCAATGTGTTTGGGATAGCTAGAATCCGGTATCTTTGATCAACGGATTTGGGCCATTCGGTATCTTCTATTCCATCGATCGTTACTTCCATAGATCCATACATTTTCGTTATCCGTTGCTGCATCAGATATGGAGGGGACAAAGGTGGTCATGTGTCATTGAGTTTGTGGAGGGTAGGTACCCTAAGGGCTTTTTAGTAATTTTGGTATTTCACTTTATATATATATATATATACAAAATTCCTAATCTCTTTTTCTCCTTATTTCATTTATAGTTTCAATTCCAAAGTTTTTTCCTCTTTCTCAAGCTTTCCAAAGAATTTTAATGGCTTCCTTCGAGTTTTCAATAGTTTTAAAAATCAAAAATTCATTTGTTTAAAATGTTTTCAAAATTTATTAATTTCTTCCATTTTACTCGAAATGGTTTCGGCCATAACTTCTTACAAACAACTCCAAACCAGATTTTCTATTTTCCAAACCTTATAGAATTCTAGTGGCTATAACGTTTTAGTTTACCAATTTTTCTGATTTCGAGCTTTGATGCTCCAAAAATTCATTTTTGCAAGAGTGTTTTTGAACCTAGATTTTGATGTTTGATAATACCCCTTACTTGAGTAATTCTTTTTTTCTAAATGATAGAGGAAAGAATAATCTAAAACTTTACTATTGACCACTTTTCCAAAATCCAAGAGGAAATGGTCCAAAAGTCGACTGCAAAATGACCTATTTTCAAGAAGAATTTGTGGTTTTCCAAGATTTCCGAGCGCTAAAGTATTTCAAGTTTTCAAAAAAAAATTTGGTGAGTAATTTCATTAACATTTTGGGAATGAATTTACACATACATATATATATATATATATATATATATCTGTGTGTGTGTGTGGTTATTATATGGTTGTATATGTGATGTTGTTATTTGGATTATGGTATGGTTTGGATGTATATGTGTGTGCTAGTTTGTGGTTCAACATTAGAACTTTAAATTGATGATTGAAGTGGTGTTTTGGTTATAAAATTGTGATCTTTGTCTTGAAATTGGAAGTGATATGGAAAGTTAGTAAGTAAAATTAGTAAATGGAAGAGTTAGTGATAAAATTTCGGAAATTACAGGTATCCATACCGATAGTCGCTATGGTATAGTTCGCTTAAAATTTTGATTTTTGCAAAGTTTGGTTTTTATATTTCAAATTATTTTGTAAAAGTTTTACAAACTAAATAATGATATTTTAAAAGGTTAATTGAGTTTTAATAATTAATTTTTAATTAATTAAGTTTTGAATAAGTAATAATTAATTAAGGATTAAACAAGGTTTAATAATTATAATTAAGTGAAGATTAGTTATTAATTAATTATATTTTAAAATTAAGATTTATTTTAATTAATTATTAATTAAGCTAATTAATTATGAGTTAAGAATCTAATTTATTTTTAATTAATTATTATTTTAAATATAGGATTACTTATTAATTAATTATTAATCAAGTGTATAATTATTTTTAAATTATAAATTAATTAAGGTTTAATTTTTAATTAATTATTTATTAAAGGTTTAATTTATTATTTAAGTTTAATTAAAGATTATTTAATTAATTAATTGAGATTAATTAGTATTTAATTATTAATGAAGGTTTAATTAATTATTTAATAATTAATGAAGGATTAATTTGGGTTTAATTAATAGTTAATCATTGTTTAACTATTTAATTAAATTGAGTTAAGATTCAATTAAAATTAATTATGCTTTAAATAAGGATTTAAGTTATAATTAATTATTTTTAAATTTTTTTTTTAGTTTTAAGTCCTTGGTTTTCAAAAGTAAAACTGTTTAAGTGTACTTATTTTTCAAAGATGGTTTTGAATACAAGTGATTCAAGTAAGAAACCATATAACTGTGATTGAGTTATAATGTAGTTTGTTTGTTTGTTTGTGTGGACATGTGTTAGTAGAATAAATTCTCATTCTGCTATAAATTGATTGAATTGTTTGGACATCTGTTTAGCAGGACAAATCACCATCCTGTTATTATGTTATTTGAACATGTACATAATTGTTAGTTCATATTTAGATGTTATTCCCTGATTTGGATATGAGTTGTATTTACATATATGTTGACCTATGTAAATAACTGTTAAGTGAATTAAAATTGAAATTGAATGGTAACTTAAATTTTTACCATTGGGATTGCTAAGCCTCTTTTCAAATTACTAAAGTATGTTTTTGAGTTAACTTTAATTTTTAAATCGATTTGGGTTTAAAGGTTATAAATAGTTTTAAAATTTTATTATTATTTTATAAAGTTATTTTTAAATAATATCTTGTTTTTAAAAAGGGGTTTATTAACTAAAAATTTTACCTAAAGTGATTTACAAATGATATTTTGAAAATGATATTTTATAAAGGAGATTCTATAAAGGAATTATGAAGAAGATTTTTAAATAGTTTTAAAAATAGAAAGAGATTTTATAAATCATTTTAGATATTTTTGAAAGATGTTTTAAATCATGTTTGAAAATTTGTAAAGAGGTTTGAAATGTGAAGTGAACTTATAAAAGAATTTTTATAAGGAATAAGTGAATGGGTTTTATAAAGTGAATAAGTTTTATAGTAATTAAGTGATGTTTTGAAAGAGAATGGTTTGGCCATTTAATATGGAATGTGAGAAGAGAGAATTTTTCAAATATTTTTGGTAAATGTTTATATATTGTTTTCCAAGTAAAAGGGATGTAAGTGGTTTGGGAAAAGTGTTTAAGAAAAGATCCTTTGATAAAGTTTTGTAAAGTGATTTTATTAATTAAAGATTAATTAGTAAAAGCTTAGATGATCCCATATGGAATTTAATCAATGTTTGATTGTTTGTTTATTTGGTAGTTAAATAACCGACTATCAAATCTAGATCAAAACATAACTTTGGAAATATCTAGGAGAAATACAGATACTATATGGTACAGTTACCATCGAGGGTGGTATACTATACATATAAACTCGTTTAGTTCTTCTAGATTAAATGATAAGGAAATCCATTCAAAAAACGGTTAGGAGGTGAACCCCGCTCTTATCTTTTGTCTGTTTATTTCTTAAAGAATCGGGGTTGAGTTTACCGGAAATATTGAAAGTTGTTTCGAAGAGACCTAGATCGGATATATTATTCGAAAACCACTTCGATCCAACTCAAGCGTTTCGTGTTGAAGCATCTTGAAGAGCATGGAATCAAAGATGGAGTTTTGAAGTGCAAGGGCTATTTTCTATTTTCCTTAGGAGTGATTCCCCGTAATGGATGTAATAGAAAGTAGTGCCTTCGGTTTCGTTTAGTCTTAGAACAAACTTGTATGGATGAATGCTAGCATTGCATTGATGCCTGGAGGGTAGTGTTAGAATTCCAAGTTGGTTTGCTATATAAAAGGTAAACGTAGCCTCAAGCCTTATCAATTGGGAAATAACTGAAACAGGGCATGCAGCAGGGCTAAGTGGGTCGCTCCCATTAGGGTATGTCATCATCTTTCTGGATTACCCTATTTTGATGGATTTGGTTATGCATGAGAGATCTGGATTAAGGTTGGAAGACCAGAATGATGACATATTCGGTACTACTAGTCAAGTGGTAGGCCTGTTCTGTGTGGTAGCATACAAGATGTTCTTGTCAGACCCGGGTGCATTGTTCTAGAGATGTACCCATTGGAGGTAGTTCCTTACCTGGTCATAGTATGAAATCCATTCTTCAATACGTTCCTTTACGGTTTTGATTGTAAAGCCTAATATGCTGGAATATAATTAATGTAACAATGTTGGCTAAGATTAATAAGTATTTGTACTTTAGACATTATTATAATATCATTGGATTTTCTATAAAAGTGTTTTGGTTATCGTAAGGTAAAAACCCATCTGTGTTTATGTGCAGCGTGATCTTATGAGATACCTTTGATTTTTAAAAGGTTTTGAAATGTAATAATCAAGTTGTTTAAGTTTACTCACATCAGACCCATGTCTAACCCAGAGTTTTTTTTCTTTCCCTAAAACTCATGGGTGCTCAAATTTTTATGAGCAGCCAAGTAGTTCAGGTTTTTCCGCGGATGCATTTTGGAGGAGCCGGAGCAGGAGGCTTCGTCGATAGCTAGTTATTATCTTGTTTCCACTGTATACTATATACTTTATATCTGATATATAAGGACATGCTGTTATAACTGTCCTAGGTTAGAATTGTATTAGTGTAACTCTGATGTATTTTTTTTTGAGATAACTTTGTAAAATATTATGTGATTAATATATGTTATTCCATTGCGTTGTGAGATTTTGTGATTGTTTAGTTTCTTCTATCTTCTATCTTCTTTCTTTCCCCTAACAATCCGCCTTTTTTTTCAACTTGAGTTGACATGTGTGGTTTATTGACAACTTAAACTGTACAGAAAAGTGGGTCGTTACAACGTGGTGTGGGTTGTTTCAACGTGGTATCAAAGCTGAAGGTTAAGTGAGAACCTTGGCTTTGGTGGGGTTAACTCATTAGAGATAGGGTTAGTAGTACCCTAGGATGAGTTTGAGTGTATATGAGAGCGCGTATTTGTTAGTGATATAAAAATATTTTATAATTTTTTGTATTGTGTTGTTTGATCGATTGAGTGGTATATGAATTCTGGTTGATGCGTTTGGCCAGCGCTATCGATAGGGATTCCTAAACACTTGAACCAGACCAACTGACATAGTATTGTTTTGAAATTAGGGTAAATGAAATAATTCTACCCAGGATATATTTTATATATAAAGAATTTTTTTCAAAAATAGTATAGTATAGTATTTTTGAGATGTTGTTGTTGGGAGATAATAATATTTTATTGTTATAATATAAGTTTTGGTTAGTCATGCTCCTCTAGTTTGAGCATTGACTATTGTGTAAATGTTTAGATACTTTCCTTTGAATAAGATGTGTCTTTTTAATTAAAAATAATTTAGGTTGAAAACTTGAGAACCTAAATCCCAATGCTTTGGCAAATTATTTTTCAATATTTTGGAAAATAATAATGGTATTTGAAAGAAATTTTGGTTAAAGTTTGAAAATTTGAGAATGAAATTTAAGTAAGAAGTGTTTTCTTTAGATTAGTTTGGGGGAATGAGTTGTGATTGTTTTGTAATGATCAGAATAATCTTCTAAGTGACGATTGGATGTTTGCCTAGGAAAACTTATCGTGGACATAGTAAATTATTCTCTTTATCATTGTACAATCAAAACGAATTCAACCCGAACGAATCCAAAGTAAGTTGGTGATAAATATTTTGTTGGAAAACGAAAAGTATTATTTCAAAAATGGGATTTTGAAATAAAAGAAATATTTTTTTTAAGTTAACTAGTTCGAGTGGCTCGAAAATAACTTAAAATTTGGGTAAGAGATGTATTCGGATGGTAAACACTTCTCTTGAGTATTACCCTTCTTGGTAAGGGAATGCATGATACTGTTTGGTAGTACCTAGTTCCATAGTATTCTTTTTGGAGTTACTCGGGCAATATTTATATATTTGTATAATTTAAAATATAGAGTATCATTTCAAGAAGTTTTGAAATAAAAGCCATGTATTAGGATCTTGAGTTTTCTTAGGGAGATTAATTCAAAATGGAATGGTGGGATCAAATAGAGGTATATACTCTTAGGCTATAATGGAGTATTATTCAAGTTGAAACTAAGATTTGTTTATGAAATGTTTTCATAAATGATTTAGTGAAATAGAGTTGGTATTAGGGGAACCAATATGGTAAGTGTGTAGGGTGGACGTAGATCAATTCTCTTTTTCATAGAGTTTTGATCTAAGATTCGAGTATATGACTTTAAGGTATTTGCATCGTTCCGAATAAGGATTTATTACTCAATTTTTGGTTTGGGACAAAAGGTTCTATCGTAGCTAAAACTATGTAAGGAGAACAGAGGTTCCAAATTAAGGAGCCCGATCGGAGTCCGCACTAGAGAATCGGGTAAGCGATAGTAGTTAGGAAGTAAAGTTATGTATTCGAGTTGTGATCGAACCAGATTTTGCATGAGAATGATCTATGTACATCATATGGAATGATGTAGAGTGTTAAGTGTTTCTGAATAGGTTATGAGGTGTAATTTTTAGGACTAAATTCTTTTAAGGGGGGAAGAATGTAATGACCCGAAATTTCACTGCTTTGATTTGTGAATATTTAATTAATTTTAAGTATTCAATATATATGTTTTATAATGAAAATAAAACTCTTTTCAATAATAAATAATAATGGACAAATAGTTCTTAAAATTTGTTTACAAAAATATGTAGTTCGATGAAAAAGGAAAAGTGATCGGAAACTGTTTTTTGAATTTTTGACGTTTCATCATGTAAAAGTTGTTTGAAATATTGTGCACACTTTCTTATATATAAGCACGTATAGACTAATTATATAATATGGTTTAAGATAGTATAAATAGCGTTAATTAGGTTAAATAGGTTAAGATAATCATGATGTGACACTTTGGCAACTAAATAAAAAAATAAATAGAAATTTGTCACATCAAGGGAACATGATGTGACATATTGGCAAATTAAGGGGAACAAGAGTACATAAAGAAGTCTTTTCATATTGGGCATGTAGGATATGGAGGGGACAAGGGTGGTGATGTGTCATTGAGTTTGTGGAAGGTAGGTACCCTAATGGCTATTTAGTAATTTAGGTATTTCACTTTATATATATATATATGTATATGTATACACACACACAAACACAAATTCCTAATCTCTTTTCCTCCTTATTTCATTTTTATTTTCAATTCAAAAGTTTTTTCCTCTTTCTCAATCTTTCCAAAGAATTTTAATGGCTTCCTTTGAGTTTTCAATATTTTTAAAAATCAAAAATTCATTTGTTTAAAATGTTTTCAAAACTTGTTAACTTCTTCCATTTTATCCGAAATGGTTTCGGCCATAACTTCTTACAAACAACTCCAAAACCGGATTTTCTTTTTTCCGAACCTTGCAAAATTCCAGTGGCTACAACTTTTTTGTTTACTACTTTTTATGATTTCAGCTTAGATGCTCCAAAAATTTATTTTTGCAAGAGTGTTTTTGAACCTAGATTTTGATGTCCGAAAATACCCATCACTATTTTTGCCCTAACTTCCTCAAAATTTAACATTTTTGAGTAATTCCTTTTTTAAACGATAGAGGAAAGAATAATCTAAAACTTTTCTACTGACCACTTTTCCAAAACCAGAGAGGAAAGGGTCCAAAAGTTGAGTGCAAAATTACCCATTTTCGAGAGGAATTTGTGGTTTTCCAAGCTTTACGAGCGCTAAAGTACTTCAAGTTTTCAAAACCTTTGGTGAGTAAATTCCTTAACATTTTGGGAAAAAATTTACACACACACACATATATATGGTTAATATATGGTTGTATATGTGATGTTGTTATTTGGATTATGGTATAGTTTGGATGTATATGTGTGTGCTAGTTTGTGGTTCAACGTTAGAACTTTGAATTGATGATTTAAGTGGTGGTTTGTTTATAAAATTATGATCTTTGTCTTGGAATTGGAAGTGATATGGAAAGTTAGTAAGTAAAATTAGTAAGTGGAAGAGTTAGTGATAAAATTTCGGAAATGACAGGTATCCATAGCGATAGTCGCAATGGTATAGTTCGCTTAAAATTTTGATTTTTGCAAAGTTTGGTTTTTATATTTCAAATTATTTTGTAAAAGTTTTACAAACTAAATAATGATATTTTAAAAGGTTAACTGAGTTTTAATAATTATTTTTTAATTAATTAATTTATAAATAAGTAATAATTAATTAAGGATTAAACAAGGTTTAATAATTATAATTAAGTGAAGATTATAATTAATTTATTTTTAGTTAATTATTATTTTAAATATAGGATTAATTATTAATTAATTATTAATTAGGCGTTTAATTATTTTAATTAAGGTTTAATTTTTAATAAATTATTTATTAAAGGTTTAATTTATTATTTAAGTTTAATTAAAGATTAATTAATTGAGATTAATTAATATTTAATTATTAATGAAGGTTTAATTAATTATTTAATAATTAATAATGGATTAATTTGGGTTTAATTAATAGTTAATTTGTTTAGCTATTTAATTAAATTGAGTTAAAATTCAATTAAAATTAATTATGATGTAAATAAGGATTTAAGTTATAATTAATTATTTTTGAAAAGATATTTTTAGTTTTAAATTCTTGGTTTTCAAAAGTAAAATTGTTTAGGTGTACATCTTTTTCAAAGATAGTTTTGAATACAAGTGATTCAAGTGTTGATACCATTAAGAAACCATATAACTGCGATTGAATTATAATGTAGCTTGTTTGTTTGTTTATTTGTATAGACCCGTCTTAGCAGAATAAATTCTTGTTTTGCTATAAATTGTTTGAATTGTTTAGATATTTGTTCAACAAGAGAAATCACCATCCTACTTTTATGTTATTTGAACATGTATATGCTAGTTAGTTCATATTGACATGTTATTCCTTGATTTGGATATGAGTTGTATTTACATATATGTTGACCTGTGTAAATAACTGTTAAGGGAATTGAAATTGAAATTGAATGGTAACTTAAATTAGTACCATTGGGATTGCTAAGCCTCGTTTCGAATTACTAAAGTATGTTTTTGAATTAACTTTAATCCTTAAATCGATTTGTGTTTAAAGGTTATAAATGGTTTTAAATTTTATTATTATTTTATAAAGTTATTTTTAAATAATATCTTTTTTTAAAAAGGGTTTATTAAATAAAAGGTTTTACCTAAAGTGATTTACAAATGATATTTTATAAAGGAGATTCTATAAAGGAATTATGAAGGAAGATATTTAAATAGTTTTAAAAATAGAAAGAGATTTTATAAATTATGTTAGATATTTTTGAAAGGCGTTTTTTAATCAAGTTTGGAAATTTGTAAAGAGGTTTGAAGGTATGAAATGTGAGAAGAGAGAATTTTCCAAATGTTTTTGGTAAATGTTTATATTATTTTCCAAGTAAAAGGGATGTAAGTGGTTTGGGAAAAGTGTTTAGGAAAAGATCCTTTGATAAAGTTTTATGAAATTATTTTATTATTTAAAGATTAATTAATAAAGGCTTAGAGGATCCCATGTGGAATTTAATCAATGTTTGATTGTTTGTTTATTTGATAGTTAAATAACCGACTATCAAATCTGGACCAAATCATAACTTTGGAAATATCTAGGAGAAACACGAGAATTATATGGTACAGTTACCGTCGATGGTGTTATACTGTATATATAAACTCGTTTAGTTCTTCTAGGATAAATGATAAGGAAATCCATTCAAAAAACGGTTAGGAGGTGAACTCCACTCTTATCTTTTGTCTGTTTATTTCTTAAAGAACCGGGGTTGTGTGACAACCCAGAGTTTTATAACGATTTATTTTCGTCCAATGACGATAAAAATGGTTGTTAATTGCTATTTGGAGTTTTAATTCGAGTTGAAATTCTTTGAGAAAAATTGGTTTGGTATTATTGGGCTTCAAAAATTTAATTATCCACTTCTTTTGTGGACGAGATAATCATGTATAACCTCCTTCATTTTCGAAGACCCGACCCTCATTCAATTTGTTTTCGTTCGATCAAAACCCTAAGTCTAAGAAAAACAAAATAATGGCGGCCTCGTCCTGGCGAATTAGGGCTTCGACTCGATTTCCTTTGAGAGATGATGGCTGCTCACGATTTCTCTCGTTCGTTCTTCAATCAAATTGGGGCATGCTCGGTGTTTTCGTTCGTCTCTTGAGGACCTCGGCTGCGACCCTTCGTCTATTCGAAAGCGCTGTCCAATTCGAGCCAGGCAAAAGGTGAGTGACCCCCTCACTCACATCTAATTCTTTCCTCGTTTCGTACTGAGGTAGTTCGATTTTGTTTCGTGTTGGCTTTTTGACATGGTTCGATTTTTGTTTATCCACTGTATTGATGATGATTTTGGGCTTGGGCTCGAGATTTTGCTTTTGTTTGCTGTGATGATTTTGCTTGTTTCGGCCAAGTGTTGCAGTCTTCCACTTGAATTACATGCTGCTTCGATTTTGGCTTTGCTGGTCACACGATGTCGATTTATGACTTGTTCAACTTCGACTTCGATTGTGTTAGATATTGAGTTTTTGAGTCCAAGTTATGCTGTGATTTTGTTTGAGGCATTTTCACTGATGTTGTTTTTCTTTTTGGTTTGCACAGCTGTTAACAGCAGTTTCTTCGTTCGAGTGTGCCATCCCGCTCGGATATGCCTTGACATTTTGTAGCTGAAATTTATATTGTCTTATGTATACGTGTAGTTTCACTTTGTCGATGATACTCTGACTGTTGAGGCAGTGAAAATTGTAATTTGAGTCTTCATTTGACAGTGCTGTGCACTTGATGTTTTTCACTTGACTTCGAATTGGAAACTCTGTTGATTCTGTCCAAAATGAACCTTTACAGACACACCAATGTATGTATATATATATATGCATTCATGTATGTATATATATATATGATTGTTATTACTTTTGGTCATTTTTCTTGTACCCTTTGAAGGTTGGCTTCACTGTGTTCGAGTTATGTATGGTATTTGTTAGCATGCAGTAGTATTCCTTATTTCTATTGTGTTAGTGCACTGAGCATTCATGTACTTGCTGTATTGCCATATCAACCCCTTTGTTTGCTTTGGCTTCATTGCATCTTCATCTACCTGTTGCACTTGCAATTGATCTGGTTGCAGTTGTAGATTTATCTTGTTTGCACCCATTCGTAGTCTTCACCTCATCTGCTTTTGTAGCCAGGTCTGATTATTTGTCTGATGGTTCTGTCCATTGTTCCATTTGTATACATTACTTCTGTTTATTCAAGACTACATAGGTGCATACATACATATGTATGTGTGTATGCGCATATTCTTGAATTTAGGCTAAGTCCCTGATGTTGATATTCACTCTGGTTTCATTGTAGACTTTTACTCTGACCATCTTTGTTTTAGTCTTGGCTTCGAGCTCTTTGTCATGTGCACACTGTATTTACTTCTGACCTTTGAGCGAGTACGTTGTTGCATTTATTCACTGAACTTTGATGTTGTAGTCTGCATTCCACTGAAGATTCATTTGAGCCTGCATTGTTGTTTCGAGCAGCTGTTTTAGGAGCAGTTTGGAATTCGGCAAGTATCACTTAATTGCATACCTAAATATGCTTCATTGTTGTTCCATACTACATGCTTTTATCCATGATTTTGATCCAAGTGTTCCATTCGGCAAGTTCTATTTCCATTGTATAATTGTAGGCATGCCACTGATCACATGCTGATTTGTATCACTTGAGTCATTTCAGTGTTTTGAGCATTCGATATTTGAGTCTGCATTATATTGCTTGACTCGAAGCTGGGTACTTATGTAATGTATCTGCACTTATATACTTCATCATGGTTTGCCATTTTGGCTTCACCGCATCTCCATGTGCCTGTAGTACCTGCAGCGTAGTTGTTGCAGTGTTATCATATTCACTGGTTGCATTTGGCTTGCATTTGAGTTGTCACTGTCGAACTTTGAGGCATATCATATTTTAACTGAGGTTCAGGTCAGTGGTAGGTCCTTCGCATTTTTGCTCTTGGAGTTATTGACTTGGTTATGAGTTTTGTTTGGTTATGAGCTTTGACTTCGGCTCAGTCATTGATATTTTGAAACTGCATTCTGGTTTTGCCTCGACCACTGTCTGCATTCGCTCCAAATATTGTTGACACTGGATTTTGTATTTGGATTCAGTTTGTTTCTTTTTCATTAAGGCATTGGGTCTGGAGTCACTTGTTCTAGTTGGCACTAGTTCATTGCTAAGTTATTTCACCGGTGCATTTCCTTTTTGTGGTGCACATTCCTGTTTCACTGTCCTTATGAGTGTGCTACCTTCTCTTCATGGTAGGTTGAGCTGGTATATTTGTCGCAGTGCATTCGAACTTGGTTGCATTGGATTTAAATCCACTGTCTTAACTTGTACTAGATTTGTTGTTGGTTCTTTTTGAGCCTGTCTCTGAGATGTACTGTGACTATCCATTTTATATGTCGCAGTCTTGAGTTTTATGTAATGGTCATGAGTGCATTTCGTTGATTCAGTCTGTTAGTCGAGCTTGCATTTGATCTGGGTATTCATTGTTGCCATATTAGCTTCACTATATCTTCATGAAGCTGCACCTTTGAGTTTGGTCTTGCATTATGCGCCGCCATTGTTTTATATACTTTGGTACCTGATTGCATCCCAATTTCATTCAGTTGTCTCTGATCTAGTTGGCACTGCTTATTCTAGCTGTATTCATGTGTGTCTGCTACACATGTCTCACTTGTGCATGCTGTTACATTGCTCAAGGTCCTAAATTGATTTGGGTTGTTTTGTAGTGGCGAGGCAGTACACGCGTGCGTGTACTGCAGCCCCACAGAATTGACAGATTTTAATTGATATTTCTTTTGTTCTGGATTCATGGATTTGTTGCGTATTTAGTATGCTGTATTGGCGAGGTAGTACCCGTTAGCGGGTACTGCAGCCAATCAGAATTAATAATTTTGTTGTTTTCTAAATTATCTTCATTGATAATTCTTTTTATTTATCTTTGTCGATGATTTGGATTGCTGATTTGTTGTTTAACATTGTTTAGTGTTATATCTGCCGTTATCCGATTCTTTTATCGAGGAGTTGGATATACGAGATTTCTGTGATTGTCGTCTATTTGATTATCTGATTATTATTGCTGCTATGCACTAATAACTGAGTTTGAATTAGACTGACCCGAGTATTATTTTCTTTTGACTGTAATACTTGGGTCAGACCCGAGTTATTTCAGGTTGTAGATTTCCTGCTTTGAGTTGCTGTTTGAGCTATGAAGACTTTTCACATCTTTTGGAGTAATCGTGTCATAGTATAGGTTGACATGTATTCATGTATATTAGTTGATGATGTACGTGTATATATAACTTCCAGAGTCGACAATTGTAGTTGTATCATATGTATTGTATCAACTGTATTGTAACTGACATCAGTTATATACATATGAGACTTTTGTTTTTATCTGTGTTCCGCATTCTTTGTGTATCTGTGTTGTTTTTATATATATTGTCCTAAACCATTATGAACCATCGTAGTTCGTTTTATACTGGAATTGGATATGTCGATGGGAGTGAATGAATAAGAGATGAAAAATTTAAAATATATACCACTCCTGTCGAGGTAACCAATACTAGTGTAAGGCCAACTACGGATGGCCGCTCCTACCCAGCCTTATTCTTCATAATAACAGACAGTATTTCTTTTAATACTCTTTGTTATTGTGAGTACAGAGGTGGGGCGTCACAGTTGGTATCAGAGCTTGGGGTTTATGGACATAATATAAAACATAACTTAGATGGAACATGTGTTACAACTATTTGTCGATGTTTTCTTTGTGTTTTGAGTCAAAACTAAAGTTTTGAGATTATGATGAAATTTTTAAATATCTTTATTTAAAAATAAAAGTGAAACTGTCTTCGCTGAGTACAACTGATAATCTTTTTGATTTAAAAAAAAAATCAAAATATGAAATTGAAATAAATTTCATTTGCTGTTTACATAGCTGTGTTTATTTTGTTTCTTTGAGAATTTCGAATCTGAATTGAGGATTCGAAATGATTGCAGTTATGTGATTCTTGTTGAGATTTTTGCTGATTTTCTTTTATGCTAATCACATGTTGATTAGATTTTTGCTGTTTTGAATTATCTTCATTAAAGATATATTCGAAAGATTTTTTTTTGTTCATTTTGTAGTACGTGCAAATTTGAGTTGCACGTTACTGCATTAATTTTACGTTGAACCGATGCTTGGTTATGAAACGTATTTTGTTGCCGTTACCTTTATAACGGGATTTTTACACTAGTGCTATGTTTTGAAGCACGGAGTTTAGTTGAAAATTTTTATGAATGAAAATTCATTGGTGTTACATTGTGATGTAAATTATTTTGATGAGATTTTGACGTTTAAAAATTACTATCGCTTTGGCTTCAGTAACCGTCAAATTTTAAAAGTGGATTTTCAAGCGGTTATACCGCAATGCAGATTTGTGACCCGTTTTTACGGTATTTTGAGAAGTACAATTTCCTTATCGAAATTGTTACTAATATTGCTGCTTTAATCACATAATTGGGAAATCGTTTTAAAATGAAAATTGTTTTATAAAATTTCTAACAGTTTGCACTTTCAAAAGAAGAGGAAAGTAAGTGATAATCACTTATGAGATTTATGGCATTAAGGCCTAAGTAAGGGCAACCAATTATTTTATATGAAAATCATATTATGATTTCTGTTAATCTTTATTTCTCTGAATAAATATATGATGATCATGAATGACATTTTGGTTGAATTTTTGGTTACTGTTTTGATTTGCTTTTGGCATTGACTAATTTTGTTTTAAAAATTGTTTAATCAATCGTATAACCTGATTACAGAAATGAGTTTATGACTCAGTTTTTATAAGCAAATAATTTGATAAATTTACTGAGAAATATGGTATTGAATAATAATAATGGATTAGGCAGTATGAACAAAGAGGTTTATGCTCATGTCTAGTTCATTTAAAAATTGATATGAACAAAGCAATATTGAAAAAAAAATTGTGATCAAGCAGAAATGACTTTGAAATGGGTTGTAAAAATTTGGCATGAATGTTGGTATGTTTAGATATGATTTTTAAAGAAATTAAATTCCCTACTTATGAAATGAAGAAAGGATTACAAGAGTATTTCTGGAGTTAAAAAGGAAAAATTCCTTAAATGAATAAATATGTATGGTCTCAAAATTACCAAGTAATTTAGGAGAGGTGCCTTGATCTACTCATCATCAGGTGGATGGTGGGTATGTGCATGACTTGTTAAAGTCCTGAAGGCCTCTGTGCAAAGGTTAACAGAATTGAGTCCTTTGCAATGCACACTTTGTGTTCAAAGGCAAGAGTTTGGACCATATAAAAATGTAAAATGGAACTGGAAAATAAGCTAGGCAGTGTGAACAAATGAGGTTCATGCTTATGTCTAGATTGTTTTAAATTGGAGATGAACAATGCAATAAATTATTTATGTGCTGATTTGTCCAGATCTAAAGCTAAAATGTTTTATAGGTTTTTCTCTAAAACCTTACCCTATGTTCACAATAGGATTGAGTATAAGAATTTTTATAGAATTCTACTGGATTTGTTTAAGAGATCATGACATTCTTGAATATAGGAGATATGCAAGTGATAAAACAAATTTTGAAAGAGACAACTGGAGAAATGAAATAAAACATTATTTTCATGAATGAAAGTATGGACAGTTGAGATTTTCTGAAATAAGAAATGAGATTGGTCACTAGATTATAAAACTAATCTAGGAGAGAAGCCTTGATCTATTCATCATAAGGAGTATGATGGATATGTGCATGACTTGTTTAAGTCCTATAGGCCTTTGTGCAAGGGTTAACAGAATTGAGTCCCTTGCAATGCACACATGGTGTTCAATGGCAAAGAGATATGACCAAATTAAATTGATAAATCGAGATTTAGAGCTGAGCTATGGAATTAAAATGAGTTAATTCCATAAGAGTATGTGTACATGTATACTATATTGAATATTTGTTGATTTGAGATTCGATTATCGTTTTTGATAATTGAATATTTGTTGATTTGAGATTCGATTATCGTTTTTGATAATTGAATAATTGTTGATTTGGGATTTCTGATTATCGTTTTGATAATTAAAAATTATCGTTTTGATAATTTGGCAATTGCTAATTTTGCTGATTGTAAGATTTTCTAGTCTCTTATTGATTCTAGATTATGTTGATTATATTAAACTGCTGTTTTCTATCTATCTCTTTTGATAGTTATAGTTTGCTGATTAAGAAGTTCGTGTTTTCTAATTATCTGTTGGATAACTAGATATTTGCAGTTTTGCGATTTGTGAATTTTGTTTTCTAATTATCTTTGTTGATAATTAGATATTGCTGTTTTGTGATTTATGTATTCTAATTATCTAATTGATAATTGAATATTGCTGATAATTGCGTTTATCCAGTTTTGATGTTTTCTGATTATCTATTTGGTGATTAGATTTTGTGAGAATTTGTAAATTTCTTTTATGGAATTAAAAGTTTTCTTTGGTTTTGGTGTTCTCAATCTTTATTTTTCTAGCTTAACCAGTTTATGTTAGAAAAATAATTGTTATTGACAACCTTAATTATGAAAATTGCGGGGACGCAATTTCTATAAGGAGGGGAGTCTGTGACAACCCAGAGTTTTATAACGATTTATTTTCGTCCAATGACGATAAAAATGGTTGTTAATTGCTATTTGGAGTTTTAATTCGAGTTGAAATTCTTTGAGAAAAATTGGTTTGGTATTATTGGGCTTCAAAAATTTAATTATCCACTTCTTTTGTGGCCGAGATAATCATGTATAACCTCCTTCATTTTCGAAGACCCGACCCTCATTCAATTTGTTTTCGTTCGATCAAAACCCTAAGTCTAAGAAAAATAAAATAATGGCGGCCTCGTCCTGGCGAATTAGGGCTTCGACTCGATTTCCTTTGAGAGATGATGGCTGCTCACGATTTCTCTCGTTCGTTCTTCAATCAAATTGGGGCATGCTCGGTGTTTTCGTTCGTCTCTTGAAGACCTCGGTTGCGACCCTTCGTCTATTCGAAAGCGCTGTCCAATTCGAGCCAGGCAAAAGGTGAGTGACCCCCTCACTCACATCTAATTCTTTCCTCGTTTCGTACTGAGGTAGTTCGATTTTGTTTCGTGTTGGCTTTTTGACATGGTTCGATTTTTGTTTATCCACTGTATTGATGATGATTTTGGGCTTGGGCTCGAGATTTTGCTTTTGTTTGCTGTGATGATTTTGCTTGTTTCGGCCAAGTGTTGCAGTCTTCCACTTGAATTACATGCTGCTTCGATTTTGGCTTTGCTGGTCACACGATGTCGATTTATGACTTGTTCAACTTCAACTTCGATTGTGTTAGATATTGAGTTTTTGAGTCCAAGTTATGCTGTGATTTTGTTTGAGGCATTTTCACTGATGTTGTTTTTCTTTTTGGTTTGCACAGCTGTTAACAACAGTTTCTTCGTTCGAGTGTGCCATCCCGCTCGGATATGCCTTGACATTTTGTAGCTGAAATTTATATTGTCTTATGTATACGTGTAGTTTCACTTTGTCGATGATACTCTGACTGTTGAGGCAGTGAAAATTGTAATCTGAGTCTTCATTTGACAGTGCTGTGCACTTGATGTTTTTCACTTGACTTCGAATTGGAAACTCTGTTGATTCTGTCCAAAATGAACCTTTACAGACACAACAATGTATGTATATATATATATGCATTCATGTATGTATATATATATGATTGTTATTACTTTTGGTCATTTTTCTTGTACCCTTTGAAGGTTGGCTTCACTGTGTTCGAGTTATGTATGGTATTTGTTAGCATGCAGTAGTATTCCTTATTTCTATTGTGTTAGTGCACTGAGCATTCATGTACTTGCTGTATTGCCATATCAACCCCTTTGTTTGCTTTGGCTTCATTGCATCTTCATCTACCTGTTGCACTTGCAATTGATCTGGTTGCAGTTGTAGATTTATCTTGTTTGCACCCATTCGTAGTCTTCACCTCATCTGCTTTTGTAGCCAGGTCTGATTATTTGTCTGATGGTTCTGTCCATTGTTCCATTTGTATACATTACTTATGTTTATTCAAGACTACATAGGTGCATACATACAAATGTATGTGTGTATGCGCATATTCTTGAATTTAGGCTAAGTCCCTGATGTTGATATTCACTCTGGTTTCATTGTAGACTTTTACTCTGACCATCTTTGTTTTAGTCTTGGCTTCGAGCTCTTTGTCATGTGCACACTGTATTTACTTCTGACCTTTGAGCGAGTACGTTGTTGCATTTATTCACTGAACTTTGATGTTGTAGTCTGCATTCCACTGAAGATTCATTTGAGCCTGCATTGTTGTTTCGAGCAGCTGTTTTAGGAGCAGTTTGGAATTCGGCAAGTATCACTTAATTGCATACCTAAATATGCTTCATTGTTGTTCCATACTACATGCTTTTATCCATGATTTTGATCCAAGTGTTCCATTCGGCAAGTTCTATTTCCATTGTATAATTGTAGGCATGCTACTGATCACATGCTGATTTGTATCACTTGAGTCATTTCAGTGTTTTGAGCATTCAATATTTGAGTCTGCATTATATTGCTTGACTCGAAGCTGGGTACTTATGTAATGTATCTGCACTTATATACTTCATCATGGTTTGCCATTTTGGCTTCACCGCATCTCCATGTGCCTGTAGTACCTGCAGCGTAGTTGTTGCAGTGTTATCATATTCACTGGTTGCATTTGGCTTGCATTTGAGTTGTCACTGTCGAACTTTGAGGCATATCATATTTTAACTGAGGTTCAGGTCAGTGGTAGGTCCTTCGCATTTTTGCTCTTGGAGTTATTGACTTGGTTATGAGTTTTGTTTGGTTATGAGCTTTGACTTCGGCTCAGTCATTGATATTTTGAAACTGCATTCTGGTTTTGCCTCGACCACTGTCTGCATTCGCTCCAAATATTGTTGACACTGGATTTTGTATTTGGATTCAGTTTGTTTCTTTTTCATTAAGGCATTGGGTCTGGAGTCACTTGTTCTAGTTGGCACTAGTTCATTGCTAAGTTATTTCACCGGTGCATTTCCTTTTTATGGTGCACATTCCTGTTTCACTGTCCTTATGAGTGTGCTACCTTCTCTTCATGGTAGGTTGAGCTGGTATATTTGTCGCAGTGCATTCGAACTTGGTTGCATTGGATTTAAATCCACTGTCTTAACTTGTACTAGATTTGTTGTTGGTTCTTTTTGAGCCTGTCTCTGAGATGTACTGTGACTATCCATTTTATATGTCGCAGTCTTGAGTTTTATGTAATGGTCATGAGTGCATTTCGTTGATTCAGTCTGTTAGTCAAGCTTGCATTTGATCTGGGTATTCATTGTTGCCATATTAGCTTCACTATATCTTCATGAAGCTGCACCTTTGAGTTTGGTCTTGCATTATGCGCCGCCATTGTTTTATATACTTTGGTACCTGATTGCATCCCAATTTCATTCAGTTGTCTCTGATCTAGTTGGCACTGCTTATTCTAGCTGTATTCATGTGTGTCTGATACACATGTCTCACTTGTGCATGCCGTTACATTGCTCAAGGTCCTAAATTGATTTGGGTTGTTTTGTAGTGGCGAGGCAGTACACGCGTGCGTGTACTGCAGCCCCACAGAATTGACAGATTTTAATTGATATTTCTTTTGTTCTGGATTCATGGATTTGTTGCGTATTTAGTATGCTGTATTGGCGAGGTAGTACCCGTTAGCGGGTACTGCAGCCAATCAGAATTAATAATTTTGTTGTTTTCTAAATTATCTTCATTGATAATTCTTTTTATTTATCTTTGTCGATGATTTGGATTGCTGATTTGTTGTTTAACATTGTTTAGTGTTATATCTGCCGTTATCCGATTCTTTTATCGAGGAGTTGGATATACGAGATTTCTGTGATTGTCGTCTATTTGATTATCTGATTATTATTGCTGCTATGCACTAATAACTGAGTTTGAATTAGACTGACCCGAGTATTATTTTCTTTTGACTGTAATACTTGGGTCAGACCCGAGTTATTTCAGGTTGTAGATTTCCTGCTTTGAGTTGCTGTTTGAGCTATGAAGACTTTTCACATCTTTTGGAGTAATCGTGTCATAGTATAGGTTGACATGTATTCATGTATATTAGTTGATGATGTACGTGTATATATAACTTCCAGAGTCGACAATTGTAGTTGTATCATATGTATTGTATCAACTGTATTGTAACTGACATCAGTTATATATATATGAGACTTTTGTTTTTATCTGTGTTCCGCATTCTTTGTGTATCTGTGTTGTTTTTATATATATTTGTTGAGTCACATAGTCCATGAAGTTTTGATTTCTGACAAAGAAATAAAGGCGATCGACAAAAAGAAGACATCTTGGCTATAAAGAGACACAAAAGAGCTACATATGGTACTCTAGATTATAGGTTGATTATTTGATGTTGTAATAGTGTTAAACTTGTTAAAATCTATCCTCAAATAATCATGCACCTCAATATAATCAATATATATACGTTTGAATGGCATTGCACATTCATTGTGCAATTTGACAAGGACCGGTCGACCGGTAGGTTTTTGGGCGGTCGACCGTTTCTATGTAAATTGCACAAAGAACGTGCACACATGCACATAACGTCTATATATTTGAAATCCTGTCTACCGGCCATTTTTGACCTGTCGACCGTTTTCAAACAGAGAGCAACCTTTCGTATAGACACTTCCTTTTCTTCAACGGTTGCTTCTCTTTCTTCACCAATGATCATGACCTTTGTTTGTATCTTTTCACAAAGGGTTACAACTGTTTATTTCTTATATAAACATCATGAAATCATTATTCCAAATAACCAATTCTATTATTCTAATCTCTATTCTATTGATCTCTGTCTTGAGCTCTCAAACATTTCAATTGCTTATTGAATCATTGAAATCATTTCATATCTTTTGATTCTATAAGTAATATACTTCCTTCAATCTTCACAAACATCATTCACATACTTTGAGGATAAGATTATAGGAAGGGTGTACTACAAGTGACAAATCCGTGTTATCAAGAGCACAAGTTGTCAACGACAATTGTATTTGTTTTTGTTGAAGTCCTCGGTGTTATAAGAGGCACGAAATCCCGTTCGGCTGTTCGGGTATTGTAAACATGTTCCTCCGGGTGAAGCGAGGTAGTTGGTTGTGAAAACCAGATAGGAGTCTGGGACTGGACGTAGGACGAGAGGTCCGAACCAGTATAAAAATCCCTGGTGTGATTTTTACAGTTTACTGCATTTACTATTCTATATCTGTGAATTGCTATATAGTTAGTTTATTGAATATTTACTTGTATAGCAATTGTAAATAACATTCTGCATATATTGTTAGTCCATATTACACGATCCACAATTAGTGTGCACAAGCGTACACACTGTCATTTGGTATCAGAGCATACTCACTTTCATTTGGTATCGGAGCACGGTCATCATATAACCGTAAAACCGTTATTTGATATATTCTTGTAATATGGCAAATAACGCAAGTACTAGCTCTAGCACTTACACGGAAGGTCAATCAACACAAAGACCTCCATTCTTTAATGGTCTCAACTATAGCTATTGGGCTACACGTATGTCATTTTTCATGCAATCAAATAGCTATGATGCTTGGAATGCTACTCAAAAAGAAATAGTAAATCCAACAACTGAATATTCAGAATGGACAACGGCTGAGAAAACAGCAGCAGCTGTAAATGCAAAGGCAATAAATATGTTGTTTTGTGCATTAGACCAAAATGAATATAACCGTGTTAGTATCTGCACTACTGCATATCAAATTTGGCAAACGCTGAAAACCACTCATGAAGGTACTAACAAGGTTAAACAAGCCAAAATAGCCATGCTGAAGAGTCAGTTTCAAAATTTCAAAATGAAACCGAATGAGACAATCAATGATATGTATTCAAGATTTCAAACTATTCATCATGCACTTATCGGATTAGGGCAAAAATATTCAGATTTTGATGTTGTTTCAACAGTCCTACATTCTCTGACTAGTGAATGGGAAGGAAAAGTATTAGCAATTGAAGAAGCTAATGACCTTTCCATCATGAAGCCAGATGAATTGATAGGAAATTTAATGTCCTATGAAGCAAATTTGCAGGCTAGAAAAGAACAGAAAGAAGAGAAGAAAAATATAGCATTTCATGCTGAGAAAGATGAAAATGAATCAGATTCTGAAGATGAAGATTTGGCATTCATTGCAAAAGGATTCAAAAAATTCCTAAAATATCGAAAAGCCAGTCGCTACAACAAAAGGAAACCTGGATCAAGCAAACCATCTTCATCAACTATAGAATGTTTCAACTGTCACAAAAAGGGGCACATGCAGAAGGATTGTCCAGAACAGAAGAAGAAGTCAGAAAATGATAAATTCAAACATAAGAAGGACAAGTCAAAGAAACGAGCCTTCTCAGTAACATGGGATGATTCAGACTCATCCTCATCTGAAAGTGAAAGTGATCAGGAGAATGAACAAGCTAATGTTTGTTTTATGGCAACAGAAGATGAGGTACAAATTCCTACATTTGATGAATTACTTGATATTAATTCTGAATTGATAGTCAAATATAAAGACATAAAACGTCAATTAAAAGTAGCCAAAGCAGATTTGAGTAGAGCAGAGTTTGAACGAGATATGTTAAAAGATGAGAAGAAAATATTAGAAGAAGAACTTGAAAAACTTCAAGAATCATCATCTAATGTTGACTCTCAACTATCTCTTTTGAGTCAAGAAATTGAAACTCAAAAAGAGAAAAATGATGCTCTCACTACTGAAAATCATGAGCTTAAGGCAAAAGTTAAAAATCTGGACCTAGAAAAGGCGAGCTTACAAACTAAGTTAGATGACATTACTCAAAATGTTTCTAACTTTAACAAAGGTCGAGAAAATTTGACAAAGATCATTGAAAGTTCACAATCTGTTTCAAATAAACAAGGTTTGGGATATAAGAAACAAGAAACCAAGAAACATCTTGGTAATGAAAGGAAAAAGAAAGTACAAAAGACTGAAGCTAAGAAAAATCTTAGTTTATTATATTCCAAACCAAAGCCAGTTGTGAAATTTCAGAAGAAAAATGTCAAGACTATCAAAATATGCGTTCCTAAAACAAATAACAATTTGATTAGGAACAAATATATTCAGAATTTCATGAATATTGTGCATTATAATTCTAATTATGTATATAAAGGGGATACCGGACCCGTATGGGTTTGGATTCCTAAGATCTAACTCTTAGGACCCTATAAAAAGTGGGTACCATGGTCTTAATTATATTTTTTGCAGGTACCACTTAAGAAAAGAGGAAAATGGATATTCTGGTTGATACATTCCTATATTATTCCATTATCTATTACTCCTTTTTGTCGATGACAAAGGGGGAGAAAGAGCTAACAATTATTTGCAGGAATATATATATATATAAAGAATATAGACAAAATCTCAGGGACAAGATCACATATTCAGGGGGAGATTCAGAACTTCAGATATATGTTGTCATCAATCAAAAAGGGGGAGAATGTTGAGTCACATAGTCCATGAAGTTTTGATTTCTGACAAAGAAATAAAGGCGATCGACAAAAAGAAGACATCTTGGCTATAAAGAGACACAAAAGAGCTACATATGGTACTCTAGATTATAGGTTGATTATTTGATGTTGTAATAGTGTTAAACTTGTTAAAATCTATCCTCAAATAATCATGCACCTCAATATAATCAATATATATACGTTTGAATGGCATTGCACATTCATTGTGCAATTTGACAAGGACCGGTCGACCGGTAGGTTTTTGGGCGGTCGACCGTTTCTATGTAAATTGCACAAAGAACGTGCACACATGCACATAACGTCTATATATTTGAAATCCTGTCTACCGGCCATTTTTGACCTGTCGACCGTTTTCAAACAGAGAGCAACCTTTCGTATAGACACTTCCTTTTCTTCAACGGTTGCTTCTCTTTCTTCACCAATGATCATGACCTTTGTTTGTATCTTTTCACAAAGGGTTACAACTGTTTATTTCTTATATAAACATCATGAAATCATTATTCCAAATAACCAATTCTATTATTCTAATCTCTATTCTATTGATCTCTGTCTTGAGCTCTCAAACATTTCAATTGCTTATTGAATCATTGAAATCATTTCATATCTTTTGATTCTATAAGTAATATACTTCCTTCAATCTTCACAAACATCATTCACATACTTTGAGGATAAGATTATAGGAAGGGTGTACTACAAGTGACAAATCCGTGTTATCAAGAGCACAAGTTGTCAACGACAATTGTATTTGTTTTTGTTGAAGTCCTCGGTGTTATAAGAGGCACGAAATCCCGTTCGGCTGTTCGGGTATTGTAAACATGTTCCTCCGGGTGAAGCGAGGTAGTTGGTTGTGAAAACCAGATAGGAGTCTGGGACTGGACGTAGGACGAGAGGTCCGAACCAGTATAAAAATCCCTGGTGTGATTTTTACAGTTTACTGCATTTACTATTCTATATCTGTGAATTGCTATATAGTTAGTTTATTGAATATTTACTTGTATAGCAATTGTAAATAACATTCTGCATATATTGTTAGTCCATATTACACGATCCACAATTAGTGTGCACAAGCGTACACACTTTCAATATTGTCCTAAACCATTATGAACCATCGTAGTTCGTTTTATACTGGAATTGGATATGTCGATGGGAGTGAATGAATAAGAGATGAAAAATTTAAAATATATACCACTCCTGTCGAGGTAACCAATACTAGTGTAAGGCCAACTACGGATGGCCGCTCCTACCCAGCCTTATTCTTCATAATAACAGACAGTATTTCTTTTAATACTCTTTGTTATTGTGAGTATAGAGGTGGGGCGTCACAGGTTGAGTTTACCGAAAATATCGAAAGTTGTTTCGAAGAGACCGGGATCAGATATGTTATCTGAAAACCACATTGATCCAACTCAAGCGTTTTGTGTTGAAGCATCTTGAAGACCATGGAATCAAAGACGGAGTTTTGTAGTGCAAGGGCTATTTTCTATTTTCCTTCGGAGGGATTCCCTGTAACGGATGTAAAAGAAAGTAGTGCCTTCGGTTTCGTTCAGTCCCAGGACGAACTTGTATGGATGAATGCTAGCATTGCATTGACGCCCGGAGGGCAGTGTTAGCATTCCAAGTTGGTTTGCTATATAAAAGGTAAACGTAGCCTCAAGCCTCATCAACCCGGAAATGACCAAAATAGGGCTTGCAGCAGGGTTAAGTGGGTCGCTCCCATTAGGGTATGTCATCATCTTTCTGGATTACCCTATTTTGATGGATTTGGTTGTGCATGAGAGATCTCGATTAATGTTGGAAGACCGGGATGATGACATATTCGGTACTACTAGTCAATTGGTAGGCCGGTTCTGTGTGGTAGGGTACAAGATGTTCTTGTCAAACCCAGGTGCATTGTTCTAAAGATGTACCCATCGGAGGTAGTTCCTTACCTGGTCATAGTATGGAATCCATTCTCCAATACGTGCCTTTATGGTTTTGATTGTAAAGCCTAGTATGCTGGAATTTAATTAATGTAACAATTTCGGCTAAGATTAATATGTATTTGTACTTTAGACATTATTATAATATTACTGGATTTTCTATAAAAATGTTTTGGTTATCGTAAGGTAAAAACCTGTCCGTGTTTATGTGCGAGGTGTTCTTTCGAGATACCTTTGATTTTTAAAAGGTTTCGACATGTAATAATCAAGTTGTTTGAGTTTACTCACACTAGACCCATGTCTGACCCGGAGTTTTATTTTCTTTCCCTAAAACTCTTAGATGCTCAAACTTTTATAAGCAGCCAAGTAGGTCATCTTTTTTCACTGATGCATTTTGGAGGAGCTCGGAGGAGAAGGCTTCATCGATAGCTAGGAGAAACTTTGATGTATTTTTTTTGACATGACTTTGAAAATATTATGTGATTAATATATGTTTTTCCATTGCGTTGTGAGATTCTGTGATTGTTTAGTTTCTTCTATCTTCTTTCTTTCCCCCTAACAATCCGCCTTTTTGTTCAACTTGAGTTGACAAGTGTGGTTTATTGACAAATTAAACTGTACAGAAAAGTGGGTCATTACATTCATCTTCCTATTTTCTTTTGCGTTCTCTTTATCTCCTGACCTACTTCACCCACGGGGAGTGGAATGCCTATTTTGCTCTTTTGGGTTTCTCTTTCCCCCATGCAATGCAAGAGCAACTTTTCTTTTCTATACAAAAATAAATTTGTCGAGAATAAGCTCCAAGACGAGGTTTTTCGTACATCAGTACTCTTCTTCTTGAGATTTTAGCTTTCGAGTCGGTGTAAAATCAAGGTTTTTGGTGGGTTAAATTGAGCTTTGTAGTAAATGGAGCTAATTAATGGGTCATTTTTGCTGATTTTTTCACTGATGAATTTCTGGATGGGAGTTAATTGTCAAGACGATGCAGCTATATACATTATTACTATGAAGCAGGCACCTGCAGTTCATAACATCGATTATTTGAAGAGGATTGACAGTGATGGACCCTCTGTGACTATGAACACGCTTCGTAAAACAAAGAGGTGTTTCTCTATTTTCTGTAATTATGAAATTCAACCTTTTTAAATTTTGCATGATTTCAGTTTTTGCTTTTTGGTGTATGATTTGTCATTATTATGCTACTATTTAACTTAATTCATTGTTGTTATATCATGCCTCAACAAATTGTGTATTTGCTTTTGTATATATATTTCTTCTTTTTCTTTGTTACTACTACATCATTAGTCAAAAGTCACCCAGTCTTTATCAATCAATCATTGTCAAATGATACTCTTTATATCGTGGGATTCTCTATTCACCGATTTTACTATGGTAATTACAGATGCGATATTATGTAATAGTAAAAATTGTTATTGCTTTGAAATTATGCATATTCAATAAGCACTAAGTGCAGATTAATAAGTTACTTCGTCATGATATTATTTATAGCCATTTACGGTGCATAAACAATACAACAAGCTCACTGAGAGTGTAAAATTACTTTATACTCTATAGTTATGTCTGGAATACATTGAAATCAAAGTTACAGTGAATAATGTTTCTTAATTGTGTGATACAGATCACAATTGCACCATTTATTTCAACCTGACTCATAAACCAAGATAAAGTTTAGATTTAGAGGCCATTTGACAGCAACTTATTTTAAATCCCTTTAAAAATTAGTTTTAAATAGTAATTATCAAGTAATTTTGGCTGAATAGTAAAATATAGTAGTTTTTAGTTATAAAATTCGATACATATCGTAAGTAAGTATTTATTGCTTTATGACTTATTAAATTATTTAATACTTCAAATGATCAACCAATTGTTGTCAAACTCAATTGATACTCTTTTATTGCTGGTGTCACTGCTCATCGATTTAACTTTGATAATTATAAATGCGATCTGAAATAATAAAAGTTTTTGCTTTTAAAATTATGCATACTCAATAAGCACTATCTGAAATTTTTAGTTATAAAAATACTTGTAACAAAATTAATAAACTCACCGATTGAAATTTAGTCTATATTTTCTAGTTATATACACACTATCTAAACAGACACCATAAAAATTCTCTAACTTATTTCATAATGCCACCGGTCAATCTTTAAATTATGCACAAAATATCACATATAATACATGGTATAAAAAAAATAAACTTCAGAAAGGCTCAAAATATTTCATTTTCAATATATCTATTGTCAAACAACACTGCATTTTGAATATATTTTGGTTTGCTTTTGATTTTGCAGTATCATAAGTGTTGTTACTATTCTAAGCATGATCAAACTTTTGATAAAACAAACTGAAAGTCGAAATGGCGACTGAATCAAAAAAATAAACATAATGAAATCAAAGTTGCGAAACAATATTTATTGAAATTCTACAAATATTTCCAAGAAATTTGTTTCGCCGCTTGATTCAGGCTAAAAATTAAAAATACAAACAAAAAACTGAATTGAAATTAAGACATATGGAAGAGAATATAAATTACCACACTTGCAGTAGCTTCCTTCGTTTATACTTTGATTACTCCCTTCTTCTTTTATTTTATTTTATAATTAGAAGGAGAAAGAGGAAGAAGCAACAAGGGCCATGGTAGATGAAGAAGAAAACACGAAATTATTCAATCGATGAACATATGTTGTTTCTGTAGAAGTGAAACCCTAGGAAATTAAAGCGGGTTCGGGTCGTAGAACGGGGGCTGTACAAAGATAGATAAGGATGGGAAAACTTAGGGTTTAAGTTAGGGCTTTAGAGTATTTAGGCCCAATAACAAAATGAATTAATCTCTCTTCTTCCGAATACAAAGCAAATCGCAATATAAATTCAATTCAAAATTATTTTACCTTTTAAATTTAAAGCCACCACAAAAATTTCACACTATTAGCTTTGTAACAATTTTAAAATAATTGTTTATTTCTCAAAATAATTCAAAATTCATACTATCATTTATTTCACCAAAATAAATTTTTAAATGACGTTTAGATTCATAAAACACAGCTACACTTTCAAATTCGAATTTTAAATCACTCTTCTCCTTTTTAGCCCAATATAAATCCAAATATCAACTCTATTGAATTAAATTCAATAGAAATTCCCAAAATATTCTTTTCTCTCATTTACCAAATATTTTCGCTCTTTATCCCTTTTGAAATATTACCACAATTTAAATCCAATTTAAATCCATTTTAAATCCAAATATCCATTTAATTTATAAAAATTCCAATTCAAAAATCCAAAAATATTTTATATTGTGTTTATTTTTATTTAACTCTATACCGAGATGTTACAATGATAGTCGCAAACGGTGTGTGTAGTGGTCGAGAGTCGTGTATGGCATGCGCAATAGAGCTGACAGGGTGCCGCGTTGGTTAGAGGTGGATTTTGGTATGAATTAGGATGAACGATTTGGAATTTATGGTTCTAGAGTAGAAAATGGTTCTAAGTACAAGCATGATTTACTAATTATAAATAAAGATTATTAGAACTTCGAAAAATAGCTTCGAAAAGTAACGTCGGTAATTTGTCTCAATTTGCAACAAAAATAGTGTCAAAAAATTTCTGTCCGTAAATTAACGCAATTTGCAATGGTTCAGCAGTGAATATGATAAGTGGACGGTGATAATACAAAAAAATTTGACATAGAAAACGATTAAAATTATTCCCTATAAATCGCTCGAAAATCCATCGCAAATTTAGTAAATGGAAAATTCCATCGTTATAATCCGCCTCTACTTTCAGCATTTCTTGTATTGCTGGTTGTTTCTTTCATTAGTTACGAAATATTCAAAGGAGCGAGATTTTAGAGTATTAATTATTAACTATAATTTACTAATTATTCATAACTAACTATAATAAATTATTAAATATTAAAAATAATTATTGATTATAGATAACAATTAATAATCATAAATTATATATCAATAATCATTAGTTATAAAATATAAATAATTAACACATCTAAGTTTTCATTTATAAATTATTAATTATAGATTAAAATTTATAAATTACTTAAGTAAGTACTAAATATTTACTATTAATTATAAATTAAAAGTTATTATAATATTTTAAGCAACACTAAAAATATTCAAAAAATTTAACATAAATCTATGACAAAAACTACTTTTAAAAGAAGTTGTAGTGAATTACTATCTAGTTGTAAAAAAACATTGTTTTTACAACATTTTTAAAATAGTTGTTAAAAGTGTAATATGACAACGTTTACGAATAATAGTTGTAAAAAGTTAAAATTTTACAATGTTTTTGAATAAAACGTTGTAAAAAGTCCTGTTTTACAACACTTTAATATAAACGTTGTAATAACGAAGGTTGTTACAACGTTTTTATTGAAAACGTTGTAAAAGTGGAAATTTTACAACGTTTACAGTACAAACGTGTAAAACAAAAGTGTAAAAAAGGTGTTTTTGTTGAAGTGATCATTTACGGTGTGTATCCAACATATAATGAATGGTTTTTTGACAGTGAGAGGAACGACACAGATGTAGTAGTCAATCCTACACCAAATGTTACCACCAATGAGGCTTGAATCTCTCATCAAATTCGAGAGGAAAACCATGTAGAAGGTGCTCTTGGAAACCTTGTTGACAATGCATATGGTGTGTATGATAGCATACACGATATCAGTGGTGGTTATCAGGGAAGAAAGTACACTGAGTACAAAAGAAAAGAAAATGAAAAACTATATTCTTCTTGTGAAGACGGTCTTACAACGTTAAGTGTCCTTATAGAGCTACATAATTTGAAAAAAGAATTCAACTGGTCAGGTAACAATGTGACCGATTTGTTGAAGAGATTGAAAAAGTGGCTTCTGAAGGAAATGCACTACCAAATAAATACCCATAAAGAAACAAATGTTAAAGAATTTGGGAATGAATGTAGAGTGCATACATGCTTGCAAAAATGATTGCATATTATTTTGGAAGGAGAAAATATTCCGTTGAATGTCCTCGTTGCCATACATCGAGATTAAAGTTAAAGATGAAGGTAAAATTGTAAAAGTTACAAACAACCAAGAAATGTTTTAAAATATTTTCCAATAATTCCTAGATTAACTAGACTTTACACTATACCATAGATAGCTCGAAAAATGTTATGGCATAGTGAAGCAAAAACTTATTGGAATTCCATGCGTCATCTTACCGACTCAGCTGAATGGAGATCAGTTAAGAATAAGTGGCTAGAGTTTGCTAATAATGCTCGAAATGTTTGGCTTGGAATTGCTACCGTTGGGTTTAATCCTAATACAATTCAATCAAACAGTTATAGTTGTTGGCCCGTGTATATGGTTCTTTATAAATTACCTCCTTCGTTATACATGAAATTAGAATTTCGAATGTTGTGTTTATTAATTCCTAGACCTAATGCACCAAGTCAGGATATTGGTGTTTATTTAGAACCCCTTGTGGATGAGTTGAAACAACTTTGGACGATAGGAGTGCTTTGCATTTGACATGAACAAGAAAGAATATTTCACATTGAGAGCAATGCTGTTGTCGGGAATTCATGATCTACCTACATTTTGGAATCTGTCGGGTTATGTGACTCGTGGTTATAAAGCATGCCCTATTTGTGCTACAGAGACCGAGGCTGAACACATTGGTATTAAGATTGTTTATATGAAGTACAAAAGATTTTTGAAGAATTGTCATCCATATAAAGCACCAAAACGTGGATGGTATAAAGAAATAGAGTATAAGGAACCTCCAACACGACTGACATGATCAGCTCTTTTGGAGAAAATTGCTCATATCAAATACACACCCGGTAAATCGATTAGAAAATGAAGCATATGGGAGACAATGTTGATCATGATGAAGAACACCTTGTAAATGAGAATGACAATTGTGTAAGACCGACATGGTATAAAAAGTCGATACTTTTTCCTCAGAGTATTGGAGTGGTCAAAAAGTGCGACATACAGTAGACGTGATGCATACTGAGAAGGATGCGGCTAAGCATTTTATTTATTTGTTATTCTATAGAACCAAACAATCCTCTAAATTTGCATTTGATAAATCTTACAAGATCCAATGTTGTCAAGTTCTTAAAGACGTAAAACTTCCGTCGTGCTTTGGAACTAAATTAGGCTACTTACTAAGTATTCAACCACCTAGTTTGAATATTAGAAAGTCGTATGATTATCATATTACCATCCAACATTTTCTGCCTGTCATGGTTCAACATGCATTTCTAAAGTTTTGTGACTTGAGGCATGCGATTTTACAAGTATACTTTAATATTATTTGTTCAAATTTTTTGATTCGAGAGCATGTCCAAGCCGCCAAAGATATGATTGCTGAAGCGTTATGTGTGTTGGTCTATTATATTCCCGCTCAGTTTTTTGATATAAGTATACATCTAATGGTGCATTTAGCTGATCAAGCACTATTCTTGGACCAGTTAATTATACATGGTTGTATCAATTTGAAAGGTGGGACATTCTTTTTAATAATTATTATGTGAATTATTTTTCACTAATAATATAAAAACATGCATTATTTTATGTTTTCTTATAGTTATGAAGGAGTGTAAGGACATACCAAGCAATAAACAATATGTGTAAGGGTCGATTTCCGAAGCATATCATGTTTCAGAATCTATTAGGTATGCAATGGAGTATATGCCAGATCCACGTGCTAGTAATCATAGCTCTAAAAAAGAGCCATCTGGATGAGAATGGTAATGATACATACGAACGTTCCATTATTGAGGGTAAAACTATCAAGCTAAGTGGCGTACAACGCATACAAATTCGAAGGTGGATACTTTTTAGAATGGACATACTAGATCTAGATGATTATTATAGGTTTGTGTTTTTTTAAAATTATAAAATAACTTTCTATTTACTTAATATATAACATGTTTACTTTGTAGTGAGTATCGATTGTCATTCGAAGATGCTCACCGTAATAAAAAAGACTTCAAACAAAGACAGAAGTTGTAGTATAATCTGAACTCATTAATTAGTTGCACAACAAGGTTTGTTAGGCTTATACAAAATAATAGTTTTATTATAAAAATACAACTTTATTTAATATATTTTAGTGGTTTTAGTAGTTAATGGAAGAAAAATGCATGAATTCACTGTTATGGTATTATGTTAGTGGGCCAACATGGGAATCCAAAACTCATCTCAAATATAGGATCAATGGCTATGTATTTTCTCCCCAACATTATGACAACACTCATTCAACACAAGATAGTGGTGTTTGCATGGATGCAATTACAACTTTTATCGCAAGTGAAAAAGATTTAAATCCTATGGATGATGATACTACTTGGTATGGTATTATCAAGGAGATCATTGAGGTTAATTATTATGATTTTCAACATGTGGTATTCTATTGGGACTGGGTAAATACCACCAACAAAACACATGGGTGTAAGATTTGTCCAGACACTATAACACAATCTATTATTGATAGCAGCAGTAGACAGCGTTGTGTCCCTAGATGTCGTTGTTTTATCAAGGTTGTTCAACCCACATCGTTTGAAAAGTCGTAGTAAGGGCAAAGGTCTTTGGCAGTTTAATTTTTGTGTTCCCGCTTTCTTCGTTTCTTATTTTCATTTTCTTCCCCGTTACTTTATCCCACAACGAAGTAGCCAAAAACCCTAACTTTTTCCATTTTCTCTCTTAAAATCGTGTTCTTCTTCCTTAGATCCCCAATATCTCTAAATAAGACCCTTAGTTTTCCTCATATCATTGCACTCCTCTTTGTTCGATCTTCGGCTTCTCTCGTAAATTATTTCCTGAACTAAGATTTCTCCCAATATCGCAAGTTGATGAGTCTGATGAATGGGTTCGATCGGTTGAGATTTGACATGTGATTTATTGCTCCAGTTGGATGTGTGATTACTCGCAATTAGTCAGGTACTTATCCCTTCTCCTCCTAGGCAATGGTATGCTGAGTTAATTATGTGTTGTTTATATGATGTTTTTTATTCCTTTCTATCATACTTAGCAATTGGGTTAAAAATTGATTAAACTCAAGAAATTGGATGTTTTTCCATTTCTACAATGGTGGGTTGAGGGGAGTAGCATCGTTGACAGTTTTATTTTTCATTCTACAATGGTGGGTTGGAGGACAAACAAATATTAAACTCGTGACTAAAATTGCCATTCGCTTATATTTATTCCTGACTATTCGATCTTTTTCAAATTTTAGTTACATCGTCGCTAAATTCCTTCTCCAATCTTTACATCTGAAGCCCCTTTGTCGATTTCTAATGCCAAACTCGATGACTTATTGGATATGGATTGCTCCTCCAAGATCCGGAGCTTGCAGATACAAGATGGATGAAGAAGAAGGGTTTGCCTTCTGATGTGCTCGGAACATAAAGTAGTATTCAAAACCTTATTTTGTAAAGTCTGGAAAGGGATACCGTGCTCTGTTAATTTTTGGTTTTGTATTTATAGCTATTGATGTTCTTTGTTTGGGTTAATTTTTTAATTCAATGGAGCAACTAAAAGGTACAGTAATGATGCAGCCCAGAAAGTTGAAGACATAGGTAGTGTGCGACCTATGATGCTGGTAAGTCGGGTACGACTTAAGAAGGAAGCCACCGAGTCAAGATTTGGTGAGAAATGGTGGAAAAGTGAAGTTCTAGGTCGCAACCGACCTAACAAAAGCTTTAAGTCGTCCCAACGACTTAGTGAAGATCGGCAACGACTTAGTGGGAGGGTGCGAGTTAACGAAAGGCTGGAACGACTTACCGGGTTAACATATATACGACCTACCGAGTTACGAAATGAGAAAACAGAGCAAATTGGTGAAGTATTAGGTCGTGGACGACCTAATGAAGCAGGAGTTAAGTCGCAAGGCTTAGGTCGCATAAAGCTTAGGTCGCGAAGGTCAGATGTCGCTTTTATCTTAAGTCGCGAAGTCCTGGAAACCATTGATGTGTCTGCCGAGTTAATCTCTACCTTTGATTCCTGATGCCGCTTTGTGTTAGGTCGCAAACGAAAGGATGCCGTTCATTCTTAGGTCGTAAAGCTCTGGAGGCCATTGATTCTTAGGCCGCGTGGATCTCTGCCGTTGATGGTTAAGTCGTCAAGTCATTGTGTTGTACTTTCTTATGATTGAACTGTTAGGTCGCTGCCGACCTATACTAAGTCGTGTTTGTCCTTAGGTCGCGCCATGTTAGGTCGTAGGTCGTTGCCGACCTAAGTACTTGTATTTTCTTTAATGTTTTGCCTGTTTGTTAAGTCGCTGAAGGCTTGTAAAGTTGTACTGTTGAGTCGAAGTCTTTGTTAAGTCGTAGGTCGGAAGCCTTAACTCGGAACCGACTTAGTACTTGTAATTTTTGTTGTTTTTTTTTTGGTGTGAGTTGTAAAATGCCTATAAATAGGCCGAGAATCTCATTGTAAAAAGGTTGTTGAATATTGAATAAAATTCTCTTTTGATTGCTTTGTGCTTTCATTCAAATTGGTAGTTGAGTGTAATCTCCTATCTCCTCTTTCGGATAATCGAGTGCGCTCGATTCAACGATTGTAGAAGCCGATTCGCGGAATCAAGTGCGCTTGATCAACGCTTGAAGAATTGAAGATCTTCGAACCCGGTATCGTGCGCGATCAACGAGTTCAGGATAGCTAGAATTCGGTATCTTTGGATCAACGAATTTGGGCATTTCAGCATCTTCCATTCCACCGATTGCTACATTCAACGATCTACATCATTTTGAAATATTCGCTGCGCCAGTTTTGGCATCAGAGCTTGTTCTAGCCAATCATAGCTAGATCGAGACTTAGAGCCTATTCATTTGAAGTTTGAAGAGAAGCCGAGTGCTTGAAGTGTTGAGCCGTGGCCGAGAAGAAGAAGAGTCATCATTTTCGAAGATTGTTTGATCGGATTTGCATTGGAGGCCGAAACTTTGTCCATCGTGTTCATCGCGATTTGCTACAAAGTGGAAGTTTTTGATCCGTTTCATTTTGGATCAAAATCCGAAAAGTGTTTGAATTTTGAAGTGTTGAAGAATTTGTGAAGTTTTCAAGTATGCCGCCAAGAAGAGCTAATCGCCACCAAAACGTAGAAGCTTTATATCGAAGAGAAGAGGCTGATGAGATGGAGCAAAGAATCAATGAGAATTTTAGTGAAAAGCTTAACGAAGGAATTGGCCGGTTAGAGAGGCTTATGACGGAAATGAATCAAAATCGGAGAAGGGTTTCACCAGAATCTAACCATGGGGGTAGTAGAGTCTCGCCACATTCCAATCGAGACAGAAGTGTTGAAAATGATCAAGGGCGAGGGAGAAACGTGAATGATCGAGAACGGAGGAACGTAGATAGAAGGGATGATGGTGGAAGGCGCAATGGTAGTGGAGATGTTGGTGGTCAGAATCGACATCGTTATGCATCTGATTTTGAAGAAGAGTATGATGGTGGTAGTGTTCAAGGAAGGGGTCAAGGAAGAAACTATTCTGAGTATGATCACAAATGGGAGTCGGGGATGAAGACAGAAATTCCTGAATTCAAAGGTGGTATGCAAGCGGAGGAGTTTCTAGATTGGGTAGCTAATGTTGAGGAAATTTTTTACTTTAAAGAAGTTCCAGAACATCGTAGAGTGAAGTTGGTTGCTACGAGGCTGAGGGGTAGAGCTTTGGCATGGTGGCAGCAGACCAAGCTTACACGTGAACGAATGGGAAAGTCAAAAGTTGAATCTTGGGAGAAGATGAAGAAATTAATGAAAGCAACGTTCTTACCTTACAATTATCAATCTTTGATGTATCAACGTTTGCAAAACTTGAGACAAGGGACGAAAACTGTGAATGACTATGCTGATGAATTCTATCAACTCATTGCAAGGAATGATATTATGGAAACAGAAGAGCAGCTGACATCTAGGTTCATTGGGGGGTTGAGAATGCAGATTCAGGATATGGTTAATATGTTCGATCCAAGATCTGTGGCAGAAGCACATCAGAAAGCGTTGGCTTGGGAAAAACAAGGGAGACGAGGAAATGGTGTGTTTACTAATTCTAACAATCAAGCGAAGGGTGTTGGAGGAAGTTCTAATGTTTCTAAACCTATCAGTAGACCAGTGGTGAAGGAGGTTGAGAAGACAAGGGTTAACAATGGTTTCAAATGTTACAATTGTCAGGAATTGGGTCATAAAAGCAGTGAGTGTCCAAAGCCGAAGAAACGAACCATGATTGTAGAGGTTGAAGATGAGGATGTTGATGAGGATTGTTCTAGTCCAGTTGAGGAGGATAAGCAGGATATTGCGTCAGGAGACGAAGGTTGTAACCTAATGCTGAGGAGATCGTGTTTAACACCGAAACAGGAAGAAGCTAGTTGGTTGAGGAGTAACATCTTTCAGTCAACATGTACTATTCTGGGGAAGGTGTGTAAGTTTGTGATCGACGCAGGAAGCTGTGATAATATTATTTCAACCGAAGCTGTGACAAAGTTGAAATTGAAAACAGAGAAACATCCGAGTCCATACAAGTTAGCATGGTTGAGAAAAGGAGGGGAAGTGAAAGTGGATAGACGAGTTCGTGTACCATTCTCTATTGGGAAGAAATACAAAGATGAAATATGGTGTGATGTAGTAGAGATGGATGTTTGCCACTTATTATTGGGAAGACCATGGCAGTATGATCGAGCAGTACTACATGACGGTCGGACCAATAGCTACAGTTTTATGTTTAAAGGCACGAAGATTATCTTAGTTCCGAAGAAGAGATCACAAGAAGAAGGTAAGTCCGAAGAGATTGAAGAGTTGAAAACTTTATTGACTTTAAAGGAGTTTGTTAAAGAGGTTGAGGAGGAGCCTGAAGTGTTTTTGTTAATTGGGCGAGAGAGCGGTGAAGGAGTTGAAGTTCCAGAAGAAGTTAAACCAGTTTTGAAAGAATTTGACGATGTATTTCCAGAGGAGTTACCAACGGAATTGCCACCGTTGAGGGATATACAACATCAGATAGATCTTGTTCCAGGTGCTGTGTTGCCACACAGACCACATTATCGAATGAGTCCTAAGGAACATGAAGAATTGCGGAGACAGGTAGAGGAATTGCTTGAGCAGGGGCGTGTGCAGGAGAGTCTGAGTCCTTGTGCTGTACCAGCTTTATTGGTACCCAAGAAGGATGGGACGTGGAGGATGTGCACTGACAGTCGAGCATTGAATAAGATCACTGTGAGATATAGATTTCCAATGCCGAGGTTGGATGACTTGTTAGATCAAATAAGTGGAGCTACTATCTTTTCGAAGATTGATTTGGAAAGCGGATATCATCAAATTCGGATTAGACCTGGAGACGAATGGAAGACAGCCTTCAAGACGAGAGAGGGGTTGTATGAATGGCTGGTGATGCCGTTCGGTCTTTCGAATGCACCAAGTACTTTCATGAGGGTGATGAATCAGATTTTTAGACCGTTCATTGGGAAATTTGTGGTGGTGTATTTTGATGATATTCTGATTTACAGTGGGAGTTCAGAGGAACACCTGAATCATCTTAGAGAAGTGCTGATGGTACTGAGACAAGAACAATTTTATGCTGCTACGAAGAAGTGCGTGTTCATGACGCACAGTGTTTTATTTCTGGGGTATGTTGTTTCAGAGAAAGGAATACAGGTTGACCAAAGTAAAGTTGAGGCGATCAGAAATTGGCCGCAACCCAAGACGATAACAGAAGTTCGTAGTTTTCATGGGTTGGCCTCATTTTATCGGAGGTTTATTCCACACTTTAGTAGTGTGATGGCACCTGTTACAGATTGCATGAAAGGTAAACAGTTTGCATGGACAGAGGAAGCAGGGAGTGCCTTTGGGAAGATCAAGGAATTGCTGACGTCTGCACCAATTCTAGTGCTACCTGATTTTCAGTTGGTGTTTGAATTACATACTGATGCATCCAAGGTTGGGATTGGAGGGGTGTTGAGTCAGAAGGGGCGTCCAATTGCATATTTCAGTGAGAAGTTGTCAGGAGCGAAGATGCGATACAGTACGTATGATGTGGAGTTCTATGCTGTTGTACAATCTATTAAGCACTGGAGACACTATCTATTTCTGAAAGAGTTTGTTCTGTACACTGATCATGAAGCATTGAAGCATTTGCAAGGGCAAGACAAGATTTCAGCAAGACATGCATCGTGGATTGCATATCTGCAACAGTTTACTTTTGTTGTGAAACACAAGTCAGGGGTGACAAATCGAGTGGCTGATGCTTTGAGTAGGAGGAGTCATTTGTTGACTACGCTGAAAGTTGAAGTGACGGGGTTTGAAATGTTGCCGGAATTATTTGTTGAAGATCCTTACTTCATGAAGTTTGTTGATAAAGTTAAGGAGGGAAAGACGGATGAGTTTTTGATGGTAGATGGTTTTCTTTTTAAAGGAAGTCGATTGTGCATACCGGAGGGTAGTCTGAGAATGAAGATTATCAAGGAGTTACACGAAGAAGGGCATGTTGGAAGAGACCGTACCTTACAGTTAATTTCATAATCCTACTTTTGGCCATCGATGAGGAAAGAAGTGGAGAGGTTTGTGGAGCGTTGTCATATTTGTCAGGTTTCGAAAGGAACTGCGACTAATGCTGGTTTATATATGCCATTACCTGTACCAAGTAAACCATGGGTTGATGTGAGTATGGACTTCGTGTTGGGATTACCGAGGACACAGCGTGGTAACGATTCCATATATGTGGTGGTGGACAGATTTTCGAAGATGGCACATTTTATTGCTTGTAAGAAGACGGCGGATGCTGTTCATGTTGCTCAGTTGTTTTTCAGGGAGATCTATCGACTTCATGGATTGCCAGAATCTATTGTGTCGGATAGAGATACTCGATTTCTGAGTCATTTTTGGTTGAGTTTGTGGAAAATGGTGGGAACGAAGCTGAAGTTCAGTAGTGCTTATCACCCGCAAACGGATGGACAGACTGAGGTGGTTAACAGATCATTGGGAAACTTGTTGAGGTTTCTTGTTCAAGATAATCTGAAAAGTTGGGATGTGAAGTTATGCCAGGCAGAGTTTGCCCACAATCATGCTGTGAATCGAAGTACTGGTTTCAGTCCATTCCAGATAGTATATTCAAGTTTACCGAAGGGACCGTTGGATTTGACGGTAGTGCCACAATCAAAAGGGACAATTAAGAAAGCTGCTGATTTTGTTGAAGGGCTGACGGAATGTCATAAAATCGTTCAAGAACGATTAGAGACAACAAATGAGAAGTATAAACAATCTGCAGATTTGAAACGAAGAAATGTTGAATTCCATGAAGGTGATTTGGTTTATGCAGTGTTAACAAAAGATCGTTTTCCAGTAGGCGCTTACAATAAATTGAAAGCACGAAAAATTGGTCCGGTGGAAGTTGTGAAACGAATCAATGAAAATGCTTATAAACTGAAGCTGCCAGATGATGTGTATACATCTGACGTGTTCAATGTTAAGCATCTCGTACCATATCACGGGAATGAACGAGCTGATGAAGATAAATTTACAAATTCGAGGTCGAATTTCTCTCAACCTGGGGAGGATGATGCAGCCCAGAAAGTTGAAGACATAGGTAGTGTGCGACCTATGATGCTGGTAAGTCGGGTACGACTTAAGAAGGAAGCCACCGAGTCAAGATTTGGTGAGAAATGGTGGAAAAGTGAAGTTCTAGGTCGCAACCGACCTAACAAAAGCTTTAAGTCGTCCCAACGACTTAGTGAAGATCGGCAACGACTTAGTGGGAGGGTGCGAGTTAACGAAAGGCTGGAACGACTTACCGGGTTAACATATATACGACCTACCGAGTTACGAAATGAGAAAACAGAGCAAATTGGTGAAGTATTAGGTCGTGGACGACCTAATGAAGCAGGAGTTAAGTCGCAAGGCTGAGGTCGCATAAATCTTAGGTCGCGAAGGTCAGATGCCGCTTTTATCTTAAGTCGCGAAGTCCTGGAAACCATTGATGTGTCTGCCGAGTTAATCTCTACCTTTGATTCCTGATGCCGCTTTGTGTTAGGTCGCAAACGAAAGGATGCCGTTCATTCTTAGGTCGTAAAGCTCTGGAGGCCATTGATTCTTAGGCCGCGTGGATCTCTGCCGTTGATGGTTAAGTCGTCCAGTCATTGTGTTGTACTTTCTTATGATTGAACTGTTAGGTCGCTGCCGACCTATACTAAGTCGTGTTTGTCCTTAGGTCGCGCCATGTTAGGTCGTAGGTCGTTGCCGACCTAAGTACTTGTATTTTCTTTAATGTTTTGCCTGTTTGTTAAGTCGCTGAAGGCTTGTAAAGTTGTACTGTTGAGTCGAAGTCTTTGTTAAGTCGTAGGTCGGAAGCCTTAACTCGGAACCGACTTAGTACTTGTAATTTTTGTTGTTTTTTTTTTTGGTGTGAGTTGTAAAATGCCTATAAATAGGCCGAGAATCTCATTGTAAAAAGGTTGTTGAATATTGAATAAAATTCTCTTTTGATTGCTTTGTGCTTTCATTCAAATTGGTAGTTGAGTGTAATCTCCTATCTCCTCTTTCAGATAATCGAGTGCGCTCGATTCAACGATTGTAGAAGCCGATTCGCGGAATCAAGTGCGCTTGATCAACGCTTGAAGAATTGAAGATCTTCGAACCCGGTATCGTGCGCGATCAACGAGTTCAGGATAGCTAGAATTCGGTATCTTCGGATCAACGAATTTGGGCATTTCAGCATCTTCCATTCCACCGATTGCTACATTCAACGATCTACATCATTTTGAAATATCCGCTGCATCAAGTAACGACTTAAATAGCACTCATTTCAAGGTGAGTTTCCTCTGTTCTATATTTTAGTTATTAATTCATATGTTGTATGAATTTTTCAGTTAACGTTCAAGTCTAACAAAAGTAAAATGCACTTAATTTTGATAAGCATAAACTAAGAGGGATGTTTAAGTTGGTATACTATAATATAAAATGGTGAATCCTCTTTTCTACCTTATTTTATTATCACAAATTAATATCCTTGCCACATGATTTATTTGAATCTTGAATCAAAAATCATTTTTTTGGATCCTTTTTTGGGCTGCGTGTGGAAAGAGGAGGAACAAATTGTGTCATACAAATTGCTTACATACCTGGTGAAATATCTTTTGTAGCGATCCAAATAAAAGTAATATTAAGTATTTTTTTGATTAATTGGACTGTCTCTAGTCATATAGCAAAGGATATATACTGTGTTGAAACATATTAATATATCTTAGCATAATATATACTTACACATAATCTATATTCAATGATATACATCTTCTCATGCAAAGGATATTTGCAATTTGTGTTGTTACTCATGTTTTTCCTTGTGGAACAATATCATCATATCATATTTACCAGCAGTAATCATTGGTTGATCATATTGCATCATGTATAACCAATGTACAATGGCTATACTACTATGCAGATGGTGCAGGTAAATCATTTTGGTCATGATATTATAGAAACTATAGTTTTTCAGTGCAAACTCCCTTTTGCACTTGATGCAAACTAATTTATATACGACGTGAAGCATTGTAAAACTGGTTCTTCTTCTATTTTCTTAATTTCTCTATCTTCCCTCGATTGTATGATTGACCTGAAGGGGTTGAGTTGCAAGATTTTAATTTAAATGCTCTAAACATTTCATTTGTTAAATTAAATTTTATAGGCCTAATTGAAGCCATGACTTTTCAACCATATGCACCTTGCTTTGAAGACTAAGGCGCATTTGAAATTTTATTGTCACTTTTTTCCCCTTCTACTAAAAATCAATTTCATCCCTACACTTTGATTACGGTACCTTCAAGCCTTACTTTATTAATAATGTCTGTCTTCAATTAGCCATGATGAAACTGCTGTGTGCAATTTGGCTTCAATAGCTCTACCAAGATTTATTAGAGAGAAGGTACTACTACCAACAACAAATAATACACTTTTTTGTGTACTAGCTTCTTAAATGCTAACTATAAACAAAATTATGAATTTTCAGAATGTTCCATTGGAATCTCATCCATCTAAATTGGTTGGAAGCATTGGATCTAAGAATAGATATTTTGATTTTGACAAGCTAGCTGAGGTTAGAATATTATTTTAATATGCATAATTAGTTATTTTTGTAATCATTTGTCAAGTGTTGCTGAATGATAGATAAGAACAATTGTTACTGCAAACCTCAACAAGATAATTGATGTTGATTATTACCCAATTGAGACGGTTAGGAGGTCAAATATGAGGCATAGACCAATTGGTTTAGGTGTACAAGGCCTGCAGATGCATTTATGTTGCTAGGCATGCCTTTTGATTCAGAAGAGGTATTTGGTTGTCTTTAACTTATATGAATAATTTTTTTCCCTTGTGCCTCATCCACTGTTAACTGTTTCAACTGTTTGTTTAGGCTCAACAGCTAAACAGAGATATTTTTAAGATAATATATTATCATGCTTTAAAAGCTTCTTTAGAAATTGCAGCAAGAGAAGGCACTTATGAAACTTATGAAGGAAGTTCGTCAGCAAGGTTTGTATATCTTATTTGTCCTCTTATTGGAGCTCAAATTTTTTTATGCAATTTATTTGTTTCAAGATAATAAGGATTATTTTCTCATTTTATCATCCGTGCCATTGCATCATGTTTATGCCTATGCCATTGCATCATTTTATCATCCATGCTATTAATTGTTTGAAATTACATTCAAATCGATGATTAAAATGGAAGGGGGAAAAATCAGCACCTTTTTTAGTTTGTGATTATAAGAGGATTAAAAGTTTGAATAATTCAAAACTTTCTCTAAATGATACATAACATATAAACAAAAAACTATTATGTTCAAAAAATAAAAGTAAAAAGAAGAAGAGATCTAAGAAAATATACTTACTGTTTAAAATATAGTTTTAAAGGAGTTAGCATTTCTGAAATTAACTAAAAATTTGTGAAATTGACTTATATGATAAGAACATTATATCTACAAAACATTAGCAAACTTTGAGATTTAAAGACAAACATTATATTATGAAAATTATGCAGTTTATACAAATAACGAACACAAAATATTAGGTGTTCAAAGTAAGATACATTTACGTAGTTTTGGTGATCTTCTCTACCTGATATTTTAAACATTGTGAAACATCTAATATGATTTTTGTTGTACTTGATTTGAGGGATTTTGATTCAAATTTTTGATCACGTTATCAATTTTTTATGTTAATGTGATTTTATTATTTGTTATATTTTAGAATCCAAATTTTATTTATTATCTGGAAGGCTACATTTATAATATATAAAAGGCTTCAAGTTCAGATAAGAATAATATGACGTAGTATATAATAACTTCATTTTTTCACAGAAATAATACACATGAATAGTTTGGATAATTGGAAACATATGGAAAACATAAAACAAAGAAATAATACGCATACATGATGAAACTTACTTTTTTATCCCTATCAAATACAAAGAGCAAATTTTAATAAAAGAGCATACACGTGTTTAAAAAAAATATCTTTTTATGTAATAATAATGTCTTATCTTGATATGTATTAAATGAACCTCATGTGTTTAATGGACACAATACCATATCTAACTTGATTCAAAACTGGAGAAAGCGTAGTTTCAAATTAGATAGCCCAAACCCAGACATGAAGCAAACATACTAAACTGCAATCCAGACAAAAGTAATAATTGTCTTAGAGGATCCGAACTCGTGGATTTGACAACATTTGACTTGCAGCATCTAACCTGAAGTTTGTAATACATGTATTACTGATATTACAATATAATCAACTAATACAGAAATCAAGGAAGATAAACTTGGAAGATAGCAAAAGATTAGAACAAGTAGGGCTTACCTTGTAATACATGTCCACAGTTTAACTGAAGCACATAAACATCCATCTGCATTTATACCACATTTGTTTACATCAATCACTTCATCAATGGCTATTTCATAATCACAAAATCAATGGTGTTTAATGATATTAAATTATACTAGCCCACATTTGCATTTATTATTTTGGTTGGGGGAAGTTTTTACAACTGTCACAAATTGTCAGTTGTAATAAAGACCTTTTACAACTTTTTTTCTTCAGACAGTTGTTATAAACTTATTTTCAACAACTTTTTATTTGCCAGCTGTAATAGATATCTATTACATCCTTTTTCTTTGCCAGTTATAATAGATAGCTATTTTCAACAATTCATTTTCTTTTGTCAGTTGTAATAGATGTCCATTACAACCTTTTTTTTAAAGTTGTAACAGATGTCTATTTTCAACAACTATTTTTTGTTGCCAGTTGTAATAGAGGCCTATTACAACTTTTTTGGTTTGACCGTTGATCAATAATTACAATTAAATAAAATTTATTAAATAATAATTATTATTATTTAATAATTAAAAATTAATAATTACTATTAATAATATCTAATAATTAATAATTAAATAATAAATAAATAAATAATAAATAAATAATGAATATGTAATAAATAAATAAATAATAAATTATTAATAAATTAAGAATAATTAAACAATCAATAAAAAATAAATAATTAATAATTAATAATTTACAAATAATAATTAATGTTGAATAAAATAATAAATTCATAATTATTACGTATTCATAATTATTTTATAATATGAAATAATTAGTGATTAATAATTAATTAACAGTAATTAATTTTTAAATAATTAATATTTAATATTTAATAACCATTTATTAATAACTAATAATCAGGAATTAATAATCAGTAATTAATAATTAAGAAGTAATTTTTAATAATTAAATAAATCATTAGTAAATAATAAATATGTAGTAAATAAATAAATAATAAATCATTAATGAATTAATAATAATTAGTCAAAAATAAATAATAATTAATAAATAATTAATAATTACTATTAAATATAATAGTAATTAATAATTAATAATAAATAACTAATAAGTAAATGATAATTATTAATTATTAAGAATTATTTTGAAATACGAAATAATTAGTAATTAATTATTAATAATTAATAAATAGTAATTAATTTTTAAATGATTAATTTTAAATATTTAACAATATTTTATTAATACTAGTCATTTGGAATTAATAATCAATAATTAGGAATTAATAATTAATAAGTTATAATTAATAATTAATAATTAAGAAGTGATAATTAATAAGTTATTTTTAATGATCAAGAAGTAATATTTAATATTTTAATAAAAGAATTCAAGCAATTTATATAATATTTGAATATAAATTTTTCAAAAAATTCAAAAAAATCATAAAGTTAATAAATAGTGTTGTATATATATATTATTTAACTAATCATATTAAATAACTTTCAAAACAATAGTTAGTTGATGGAATTGGTAATCCACTTCCCTCCATATCGAAATTTTTTTCTCAATGTATTTCTTTCAAAACAATAGTTATTTAACTTATCATATTAAATAACATTCAAAATAATTGGGTCCAATCCAAAATTTTCCCTCCAGCACAAAAAAATTTCCATCCGTACACTCTAATTTTAAAACTTCCCTCCATACACCATAATTTTACATAACTCCTTTTACATCAACACCTCTCCGTCCTCTTTTCTTTCCACATTCCCAAATATGTCTTATTGACTTTAGCACGCTTTCTCCACCCTTTTATTTTCACATTGAAATCCACTTTTGCAGAAGGAAAACTTCACCAGAAAACTTCGGCTACCAGAAAATCATATGCCACCCCCAGTCTCCTCTACTTCAATTAAATCACCGCCATACCACCAAAGATCCCCTCACTGTCACCTACACGTCGATTGTCGTTTGCATTTGTTGCCAAGATCTGGAGTTTAATAATGAAGCTCCATTGACAACCGAAAGCCAAGATCTGGAACCACATGCTCGATGCAAATTGAAATTGCTTCCAAGGTCAATGAATTTCTATCCACAAGATCTGGAACCATGAAGCTTTTCATGAGAGAGGCATGTTTGATTGTGTAGTCTTTCCTAAGAGAGGCAAAAGGTGTGATATGCATAGATATGTTCATTCTCTTTAAAGTGATTTAGAGGTTGTTGCTCTACCAACTCCGTATGTTTTAACGTGTGATTATCACAAAATATTTTATTATTTTATTCAAATTTCCTTGTTTAATGCTCTTGCCCAAATAGATCCAAAACGTTAATACAAACTTCGTGTTCTAAGAGTAATATTTTGGTAATATTGGTGTACATTTTATATTTTCAACTACGGCAGCAATTAGTTCCATATTTCTTGTTCATTTGATTCCCTACAAGCAGCATTATTTTGTATTGAATAAATCTTGCTGCGTAGAATAGTGATTCTCATATTATAATATTTTTAATCATGTTATTCCTGGTTGATTTCACTACCAGAATCTCATATGGTATTAAAAATTTAAGTTTATAAAATTATGAAATTAACACATGTATTATGTTATTACCGCTCTTTACTTTACTCAGTGCTAAATGTCTCATTGAATTATAGAAAGTTTATAAATTCTTTTATTATAGAAATAAATTTGCTGTTAAGATATATGCACATTGAATCATGTACATTAATTCTTGGGAGTTAACAACTTATCTTGTTTATATTAAACAGAATTGAGCAACTCTGTCTTACTTTGAGGTAATATGACATGTTTCATTTATTTATACATTTTAAGTTCTTGCAGTGCATCAGATGTCTTCCTGAATAAGAAATAACTGGAATTGGCAGCTTCGGTATTTACATCAGACGTTGAATGTTGAGATGAGAATGACTGATCTTGGCGCAGAGGAGGTGTCAATCATAACATATGTACAAGAGCCCCAACCGCTGCTTCTTGTGACTTGTGTGATTCAGGATCCCTTACTGGAGATTGAGTATTTTTGTTTGAAGCTTTTCTGAATTGTGATATGTTCTAATTATTTCACTAGGTATTTGGCTATCGGGTTAGTAGTTGGGTATTTGGCCATCGGGTTTTGAGTATTTGGGTATTGGGTTGATTTAGTGGGTTTCAATATTGAGAATCATGTTTTGTGTATTTAATTTAGTTTGTTGTGGTTGGTATAGCTGTGATGGAAATTCTACTTAATGTTATGAATATAAGAATTTTGCTTCCATGATGTTGTTAGATGTATCTGCTTCTGTCATTATGTTTTTCATTTTGAGAGTTTTTAGTGCTTATATTGAAATACAAAGCTTGTTCATACCTTAAAATTTTTAGTGTAATGCAATGGTCATTAAAAACTTCCAGAAGCAGTTTTAAAGAAGTCTTTTATAACTGCCAGAAGCAATTATAAAATAATCTTTTACAACCGCCAGGAGCAGTTGTAAAAGAGCCAGAAGATGTTGTATAAAATTCTTTTGCGACAGCATGTTGTAAAAAATTCTTTTACGACTGCTAGACGCAGTTGTAAAAAATCTGACTCTATTACCACTTCGAATATAACAACTGGCGGGTGCCCATTGTAATAGACCTATTACAACTGTTTTTGGCTGTTTTAAAATGGTATTTGTGTTGTAGTGATAAAATGACAAATTCTTTGTCGTTTTAACCTATATTTGCAATAAAACGGTAAAGTCTTTACCGTTTAAAAAACCAGTATTCTATTCAGTGAACCAACCACGAAATCATCTAAAACTAGTTACAGCCAACTGAACAAGCCATACCTGATTGTGTGGTGGCTAGTTTTTCAATTAAACAAGCCAATTATTGTTGTGCTCTTAGATATTGAGATTGAGCAAGGGTTAGGCTAGAACAACCTGAAAATAAGAGTCAGAAACTACGATTTTAAACCTTACAAAGGAATTGTCGATTGAACATTATGTTCCTAATAATATTTTGAATGCATTGAAAGCCCATGTTAATACTTACATTCCACGAGTCCTTGCTATTCTAATGAATCATAAAGCGAGTCTCCACCACACCTAATAAATGCGGAAATACACATCTAGTGGTTTAAAGACCCAAAACAACCTCGGTTCGACAAAGGTTAACCTTCAACCTTAGAGCGTTACTTTTTCAAAAATGAAATGACCTTGTGCGTACATAAACTCGCGGCCTAACCTCAAAGCCTTGAAAAAACCTCTAGATCAACCATTTTGAACCACACGGTTCTTCAAATTTGAGAAAAAACTATCATTTCACTTTTCAATTTTTTCTTTATATAATCCATTTAATATATAATTTCATAACCATAGCCGCCAAATTATTGGATTATCTTATCAATTTTGGACGATATGATACATTATTAGTGTATATTTTACGAATCACTATTGAACCGAACGTCTTTTATCTTAAAAAAAAACTAAGAAAATTTACAATTTTGTGCTAAAAAATTATTATAGAATTATTCCAATCAATATTTGTTATAAAATATTCAAAAATAATTGCTTTGAAGTTCGATATATTAATTATAATTGGTTAGATTTTAACATTAATTGAAATAAATTTACATTTAAATCCGAAAAATAGAAAATACCGATCAATGCGGTTCTCATGGTTTGACCGGCTGAACCACTATAACCTTTGATCTTGCACCAACATGGTTCGACTCACGGTTCGGTCTTTGAAACGAAACTATGTGCACACCCATTTACTACATTTTATATCTTAGGAAACCTGAACATAAACTGTGATACATTTTTTAAAAGCAAAGTGATTGTAGGTTGATTTTTACTTTTAAATCACAATCTTTTTAAACGTCATAAATCGATAAAAATAAAATTTTAAATTCGTATCTCTAAATATGATATTCTTGTGAAACATTGAAATGCTTTAAAAACTTCCTAATTATGCATATTCTGATATCGTTTTTTTTAATTTAAAGAAAGTTAAAGTTCAAAAAAAAATACCACCATCAAACATTGAGCAGCGTAGTTCTATTAATCATAAAAATGTCACTTTTCTTTTGCTACACAGTACACCTCTCTTGTATTTTTCGGTATTCCTTTTCGTTGTTCTATAGCTGACTGTTCATGTATATGTGTAATATTATTTTTGTATGTTACAACTTTTGTGGAAGACGAAGTACGTCGACAATTTAGAAATTGCGCACTTATATGGTCATAAATACAGTATTGATTTGTCTTTATCTCTACTTCTTTGTCCATTGTTCTTGCCTTTGCTATTAATGTTTCGTTCATGCATGCTTCAATAAACTACAAATCTTGCCCATGTTCTATGACTTTTTTCATGCATCTCAATCTATACCAGATTCGGCTGAGTATATGTATAGTTGATCATACCTGAAAATGTCGACATAGTATATACGATGTTTGACATTTTGAAGGCATTTCATATATTACAAGTAATCTTGAAAAGATGTAAAATCGATATTATAAGGAAAGTTTGAGCAAAATAACAAACTTTATTGCAAGTTGTTATACAATGCTTACTTTAAAAAGACAAGAATAAAAAATATACACATAAAAAGAGAGCATGGATCGATATGATAATTGGGTTTGGACGTAAGCGGATGATAAACTTACCTTACATTTAACACTTTAAATGTTTATAAAAAAGATGGCATGGATTAAATGAGACTTAGTTCCATGTGTCTTATACTTAGATAACTGCAAGTCCACCACATTCTCATAACGGTTAAGACAAGTTGATCTCCAGATCATGATTACACCTGTTTTGTTGTCACGAGGTATCAAGATAGCATCGACTTTAAATATCAAAATACCAAAATTGACATTTTGTAACGATTATAACCATTGCAAATCAAATTCCCAACGATTATAGCCGTTGGTACATTTCCCAACGGTTATAACCATCGGAAATTTACTTATTTCTAACAGTTATAACCATTGACCGTTTGAAATAAGGAATTTTTCAACTGTTATAACCGTTGGAAATAAAGAAATTCCCAATGGTTATAACCGATGGAACTAATAACATTTCCAACGGTTATAACCGTTGGAAATTCCTTACACACATAAGTAAATACCAAAATTACCAACACTTATAAGTGTTGTAAATTTGGTATAGCTGAACCATATCCCTTTTTGGATCTTATAGTATAATCACATATTATTTCATTCAACTATACAAATTCAAATTTATTGCAATAACAAACATGAAACTAAATTTCAAAATTAACTTATCATCAAATTTAAAAAAAAAGGACATCAAACATACTAATTAGTTCATATCAAATTCTACAAAGTTCATTGTGACAACTTAAAATTTCACTGCTACAAAATATTTTGAAGCTTACAAACAACGAATGCGACACTCCAGCCAAACTACAAAACCACCATCAAGGACAATGTATAATGATCATTTTGAGGCGCATCAAAAAGTGGCTCGTTTGGATCGATAACATCCTCCACCCAAATAAGTTTTCCCATCTCCAACCTTCCTACCATAACAAATTTTTTGCATTTCAAGATCTCCTTTAGCTACCACTTTCAATTTTCGTGACAATAATTGCACTGCTTGTCTTTCAACCATAGAGGATCCAATAACATCAGTAGATGGAGCAAGACTAGGGTTGGGATGGTGCTCGGTACGCAAATCAATATCTGTTCTTGGTGCATCGAATTTGTTCCAATCTGACTAACAAGTTGCCTTATACAATGTTGCAAATCAGCTATAGTTGAATTCATTGTTCTACTTTCTTCATGCATTTGATCAATCTTGTGTTGCATCTCAATTTTCCATCGTTTATCTTCATTTTCTTTGTAATTTATAATTACATTCGAAGCTTGAGTGAGTTTTACGTGCTTTACATTAGATGTTGAACTAATTGCACGACAATAGCTTTTTTTTATCATTTTCAAAAACTTCAGAAACGGTATCTCTTTCGAAATCTTCCAAACTAATTACTCCTTCATTACCATTAACAATAGCTTCAGATTTTTGCTTTTCTTCTGCTGCTTCTATTAAAGCCTGAATATTAAAAAACAATGCTAAATTTAAAAACCAAATGAAAAAAAACACAAGTCATGCTCAGTTTGAAACCGAACCCAGTCGCTTACTTCGGACGAACCGAGTCAGGCTCAATTCGATCGAATGAAGCCGGGCTCCATTTTCAACAACTGAGCCATGCTCAGTTCCTACCAAACTAAGCCCGGCTCAGTTTGGGCGACTGAGCCTGGCTCAGTGGCTTAGTTCCTACCAGACTGAGCCTGGCTCAGTTTGGGCGACTGAGCCGGGCTCAGTTCGGGCTAACTATTTAAAATTATGCATTACAATTTGTTTGTAGTGGCGGATTTACATATTTTTCTACTGCACACGGAAGCACCTCTCCAGTTTTCCTACTTGTGTGTGCTACTTTCCACGCCTTTGCTCGTGTAAGCTTGCATTTCGGATTCTCCGCTTCCTACATGAATAGAGATGACTTAATTTGTAAATTATGCATTACAGTTAAATTTACATGTACAATGATTACTACATACCAATTCGTCATAAAATCAAGTATATGATTTTCTTCCCAAAGTATGAGGTATTGTATTTTTTCCATTATTCTAAGCGTTCGTTTTGCATCATTTTCTTTTTTAATCACTCTACTCAATAACAATAAAATTTTCCCACTGGACTTTATCAATATCATTCGGATGGTTATTAATCGCAATACGTCTAGGTAATAACTCTTTATCTTTCTTCAAAAATTAGTCTCTTAGTTCTGATTTTGCTGTTCTGAAATATTGTGAAATACCTCTCTCTAGAATAGGTCGAGCAATGATTTGATCTAGATTCATGTCAAACTCCTTCTACAAAAAAAAGAAAAAAAATCAAAACGATTTTTGATAAGAACACTCAAGTTATAAATATGTACCCAACTTTGATCGACAAGTGATCTGATTTAGTATCCTGCATGAATTTTAAATTCCGTATCCCAAATCGATGAGTGATCAGATTCTCTATATATGTACCTAACTTTGATAAAATTTTGCATTCAGGAAACATAGAAGAAGAGAGACTGATGGAGTTTCAAATATTCCTTTTACTCCAGTAACCATTCTATAATTAATATCAGCATGTGTCTAGTAGAAGACCAAAAGTAACACAAACTTTCAATAGAATTACTTTACCACTTTTAGTAACAAAACTTACTGCGATTAAAAGACCAATCTCTATTGGACCAAATAAAACATCCAAAAATGGGCAAGGTGGATATTTAAATGGATTTGATACAAATCCAAGAGGATTTAGCAATATTTCCATCAATATAATGTGGCTTTTATAAATGTACGGTAAAGTAAAATACCATGAGTGCTTTTCATAAATTATCCCTATAAAATCCGTCTACTTTCCTCCAATCATCGTAACTAACTGGAATGAGCCCAAGAATCAAAACCCCGCAATGAGAACTCCATTTTTTTTGCATTTATGTCTTTAGCACCCTCCATGTCAACAATTATTGAGTATTTTTTAATTGCTGGTGGAGGAGGAACATATTCTTCTATGCTTTCTTGACGTTGTGATGCAATGTTGTTACTAGTAGACATTTTGCAATATGCAAATTTAAGCAATTCAGTTAGAACAACGACAGTTAGAATAAAGGCAGATCTTTGAATTATTCTTACTTCAAAATCAAGTAATCATAACATAAAAGGATAGGTAGTGTTTAATATATAACTATAAACAAGCAGATTACCTATAGTGCAAAGATGAAAATTAATACGAAAACAACTAAGAATTAAGCATTAAATAGAGGGTAAACTTGCCAAACAAATTTAAACCACATAAAAGTTTAAAAAAACTTGTTTTACTACCCCTGTAGAAATCAGATGTCAACATAGATTCAATACATCAAACCGTCATCACTAGTTACTATCATATTTGTCTACTTAGATTCCATGCATTTCAACAATGTTAAGTTGTGTTGCTCATTTAAATTGGAGTGGAAGTTTGTTGGCATCTCATAATCATCTATGCCATCAGTCAAACGCTTAGGCGAACGTCGTACAATGGACCAATCAGGATTTTGTATGTCTTTTATGTAAAAGATTTGGCTTGCTTCAGACCGAAGAATGATGGGCTCATCATATTCTCCATTGCTACTTTTAAGCTTCTTTGGATTCACCATCGGTAAATTAGAGTCTCACTACAACAAACAGGACCTTTAACAGCGTTTTTACATACGCTGTATATCGACATGCAGTTATATGTCAGAGATATACAATGACAAGAAATAAACTCTGTTAAATATCTTTTTTAACAGCGTTTCCCTGGTGTCATGAAATCATTTAACAGCGTTTGGTTGGGTGCAATTAGAGATCTTTCTTAGCGTTTTTTCGTGCTAAGATAAGATTTTATAGCGTTTTTTCAATGCTGTGATATTTATTTACAGCGTTTCCTTGTTGCAATAAATCGTGCTTTATGTTTTTAGATACAATTTAACGGCATTTTTAAAACGCTGTTAAAACTTTCAACAGCGTTTTAAAATGCTGTGGAATGTTTGAACAGCGTTTTAAAAACGCTGTGGAATGTTTTAATTCCAATTCAGTAAACATCCGCCACAATGTGTATATATACCACATTTCAAAATTAACATATTATATCAATATCACATTTCAAAATCAACATATTGTATCAATACCACATTTTGGACACATTTGATAACCAACGTATGAAATTTCATAATCAAAATACACAATATTCTTACACCAAACATAAATAGTTTGTCATCAATAGTTCAAAAACAAAATATAGAACAAGTAGCAATAGCAAAGCAAAAGCAAGTAATACATACGTTAAAACCAAAAAGTAGTTCTAGCAGCAAAAATAACTTCGATCCATAACTCGTTGCAACCTTTTTTTGCATCACAGTCATCTATCTACCTGTAAAGCAAAAGTAATGCTTGAGAGTCAATTCATCAAAAAAGTGTACACAAAGTTAAATCGGATTCATAATGCAAACACTAAATATTCATCACACTATTTTAGTAGGCGATTGACTAATACAAAGTATACAACATGCTATAAAATTTAAAAAAATAAAAAACTTAACAAGAGGATTTTCGCTCATCACAGGTTCAATATGCTATAGTAAGGTACTACTGGTATATCCTATAAATAAACTAGTAGCAAAAATCCAAAAGAAAGTGAAATGTTTCAAACCTATCAGTAGCCTTAGTAACAAGAGAATTTTCACTCATCACAGGTTCAGATGTTTTTCCATGCTTCTTTAACTTCCTCCTTTTTATAACAACTCAATCGTTTTCACTACATACACAAATGTATAAGAATTTAGAAAACGATGTGTGTGTGTTTGTAAACATCTTACGTATGAGGGCATAAGATGTTATACATTGTTAATGAAAGTTCAAAAATCCAAACAACAATCAGTATGCTTGGCGAATTTTATAACATGAAACTCTAGGTGTATCTTTTGGTATTACAAGTAACTGCAAAGAACAACAACTTTGTTACTGGAATTAAGAATTTTTAGTAAATGGATGTCAACTTCACAATGCAAAATGCCAGCAAAGTTGATGATGAAATAAATATTGGATCTTCAAATTTTGATAAGCAGTATTCAAGGACATAAAGAACTACAACCTACCATACTGATGGCATGTAACCAAGACAAAGCGGCTTCCGAACTCCTTGCAGCTCCGTAATGTTCGAGGTTTCGTTAAGAACCATGCATTGTTTCACCTGTTCCAATACTTTAACCCCTAACTGTACACATCAGCATTTGTGTACAGCCACACAACCCACCATGCAGCTTTATTCACACTGTTACTGTGAATCTACTTCAATCTCAGCGGTTTATCTTCAGCCCTTCAGCAAGTACTCGGCTTCTACACCAGGAAACACATATTGTTACTATTAATTTGTTACTGCAATTACTCGACCTGCTATAATTTAGCATGCTTTATTCAATTCAACCATCTCAAAATTATTCTCTAGTTTCTTACTTTTTTTCATATCCTATCACATCTAAATCACATGTAAGGCCACTGCAGGCATGCATATGTTATGATGCATATCAGACACTTGTAGTTATATAAAGCAACAAGTTTATGAAAAATTTAAACCAAGATAATAATAAAATGATTACTTAACTAATATATTGGGAAGAAGACATTTAATTTACTTTACAAAGGTAACGCTCTCCTACCTGAGGTGATCATATAGATTATTAAAGGTAGTTTATTGGCAACTTTCATGAACGTGATCCTATAATCAATCACCAAATATTGAATTTTACAGTGTTTTTCAAGCATTTCATGAAAGGGTACAAAAAAATACAAGGTTAACAATTAACAGAATTACCAGTAATTGCCTTTGTTTGAACAGCAACAACATCCATTATTGATCCAGATTGACATTGCTTAAGATTCATTGATAGAAAAATTCATGCTTCTTCAATAACACAATGTTGTTGTTTGCTTTAGTTGCAGTCCTACCGTGCAAGCTTGCTTCTCTGATCGTGGTTTATCTTGCCCACTTCAGTTTTAGTTTCAGCCCACTAGTCTTCCACCATTGCGTCTATGCTTGTAGTTTTCGTCATGCATTTGGTTAGAGTTCACATTCGCCATAAAGAAGTGAGTACAAAAGTTGAGAAATTTGTTTAGACTGATATTTGTTTTATATTCAATAACTGAAGATTTATAGAAACTTTCCACTATTTTATTTGTGTTGTTTATATTTACTTCCCGTAATAAGGCTTAAAGTTGAGTAATCAATCCAAATATATTAGGCGACACTAGTGACAGTACTAGTTGCTTTTTAATTGTCGTTTAACATATCAGCTAGAATAAACAATAAACATAATGAATAATGAAAAGATAGTAAGTAAAGTTAAAACCTGCCAATTTCAGTACCCATGTAGACAGTCATGCCCTTAAGCTGCCCTAAAATGCCGCTCAAATCATCATGCCCAACATCTTGTTTTTCCATCTCAATCTACAATAATGATAAGACAACATAATTTCAAAACTAACATATGCAAATATTTTTGTGCCATTTAAAAGTTATAAAATGTTAATAACATAAAAAATACCTTACCTTTATCCATTGCGAAAGTAGTTTCTTTGTACTGTCTACTTTTGCTTCTGACTTGATAATCCTAGTTTCTCCCTCTTTTCCATACTTGTAAATAGTAATGTTTGTCTTGGTCTGTTTGAGTCTGTGATCGAAAGACGTCCATCCGTGTTCGTCTGATTTTATATAGGACATGAATTAGGACAACAAATTTTGTACGAGCATAAATCTTGTCCGACCCCTGTTTGGTCCGATTTCATTTAGGACAGAAATTGAACACACCTCCATCCGGTCCGATCCGATGGATTTACACCCCTACTCGTATAAACCGAGTGAGTGTAAGTAAGGAAACCATACAATCTACTATATATGGTAATTTTCAGCAATCAAAAGCAGCATGCAACTATGATTTCGTACTCAAAGTTTGAAGTTTGAGTGTGAAATCATAATTAAAAGCTTGAGTGTGAAATTACAATATTTTAATAATTAAAATTAGATTTCTCACTCAAAGGCTCAAGCTTCAAATATTCAAAGTGAAAGCAACATACAATCCTTCTCCTCTTCCACCTTTTATATGTATTTTCAACCCTTTTCCTTTGCATCTCGGTATTATTTCTCCTTATTTTTCCTCGACATTATGTACTTGATCACAAACGAATAAACATTTTTTTTAGAAATAACCAGGCTTTTTAGTAGTGGGAAATGAAATTGAAAATTTATTAATTAAGAAAGACATAAACCACATAAATTCTAAAGTGCTACTATTAGCACCACAAGATACCAACGAATTACCCAAGTCCTTTTATAGTACTAAAAAACATTAGAAAGTTTAAAACTCTAAAATGCGTTCAGCTAGAAATTTTTTCTCAAACCTTAATGTTACCAAACTCGAAGTTCAGTTCACCAGAAAGTTCATTGGAGAGGATGGGAGGTGGCCATCAGAGAGTAGTAGGAGTAGCTGCAAGGCGAGAAGACCCATAGTTTTTGAGATTACAATGTGAACTTGTGATGATCCCCAAATCCGTACCCTTTGAATTGACAATAACCACACATGTCCGACCCAAAAATCATAGATTGATGGAAAGTCATGAGAAAGAAAAGAAGAGAGAAGAAGAGAAGAGAAGAAAGAGATAAGAGAGAAACAAACAGAACAATACAGAATCTCACATCGCTGCGGAAAACATATAATCTCATACAAATGATCTTTACAAAAAAGAAACTGTATATATACATACATCAATCAAAGTTCAACAATCAATCACCAATCATCAGCCTGGACAGTTATAATAACCTGTCCTTACAATTGCTGATAATATAAATAACAAAACAGTGGAAAATAAACATATACGAGTATACAAAAATGAAAGATCTCTAGATCTCTTGCTGAAGCTCCAAAAGCACCAAATCTAAACCTATAAATATACTCGGTCTGACCCAAGCATTGAAAGGGAAGAACGCTCGGATCAGTCTGGTAGACCAACGTGAGAAACACACTCAACTGAATTTGTTAAATTACCAAACTTTCCTTTCAAAACAAAAGTATCTCTTAAGACACACCCACACATTTTACCTTACGATAACCAAAACCTTCCATATCAAATCATCTTATATTATACTGGTGTCTAGTATACAAATAATATTAATCATAGTCAAAATGGTTACCCATATAGCATTTCGGGGCTATTCATTACGCCAATACAAACAAAACCGCAAGCTCGTAGTGGAGTTTGGATTTCCATACAAATGACCAGGTGAAGGGATTACCTTTCGGCAGTACATCTCTAGAGGAATGTACCGAGGAACATCACAAAGGAACCTCTACCAACACAAGACGACCTACCTCTATAACTAGGTAGTACCGAATATTTCATCCCCCTATCGTTACCGACCTTTCCGAGGGCCCTCATAGCATACAAACCACATTAATTTACATCTCGAACGTCATAGCGGAAAGAAATATATCTAGAAGGGGATGATTATATCCTAATTGGGAATGACCCACTTAGCCTTGCGCATCTAACCCTGTTTCGGTCATTTTCCAGGGAGTGAGGCCTAAGGTAACGATTACCTTTCACATATCACAGACCACATCACTTTTGAATGCCACATTTGCCATTTCCGTTGACTAATTGCCTTTCACAAAAATACAAACCTCGAACTCGTACGTCTCAAGGAAGGGTGTTAAGCTAAGAGAAGTTGCCTTCTCCGCCACCAAATAGATGTACGTTTGTAAAAACCAATGTATGTAATCTCAGAAAATGCAATGTCAGACATTAATCCATACAAGTTGTCCAGGAATAGGACAAACCGAAGGTACTCTCCTACCACATCCTGTCGGGAAATCCCTAGGATTAGTAGCGAATAGTCCTTGCATTGGATATTTCATAACAAAGAGACTACTGCTACTATATGTATATTGGGATTTTAACCACAAATGATCAACAAGCAGTCCTTCACTATGAAAATCCTAAACATCAATATCATCGACCAACCTGCACAATCGTCGCATAAATGTTGGTCAGAAGTGGTTTTTAGATAAATCTGATCCCGGTCTCTTCGCACCAACAACGCAAAAGCATTTCCCAACTTCACACAAAAACTAAGTCTCATAGACTTATCACGTCTCCAACTTTCAACTCGCTATCGTTCGGCCAAGAAGGAAGCTCGATAGATTGGAGTAATACCCCGCACTACACGAATCAACATCCTCAACACAAACGATAATCAAGCATACATAGATGGCTAAGTACTAAGTGTACGACTAAATAGTTTCCACATCAAGTCGAGGAACTAAAAATGGCCAAATTTTGATAGTTGGTTATTTAACTATCAAAGCAACAAACAAATATTTAGCACCATAAGTAATCACTAGGCCCTTTTAATTAATATTTTATTAATTAAAACACTTTCCAAATATTCACTTCAAAATATCTTTAAAAATATATATTCTCAAAACCATTTCAATATTTCACTATTTGGAAAACATTTCCATAAACTTATTTAATAATAAGTAATTCACAATTCTCTTTATTTTCAATACATAGAAAATATTACATGTACTTAAATCATGATTAAGTATATATTTTATTCTTTAAGGAAAACATTCTCTTAAACATATTTATTTGGGTCAAAACGAATGTTGCGTAAAACATCGTTACGATAACCCAAATTATTAGTATAGGGATTCGATAATTAGATAGATATATAAATCCCATATACTATACAAAACATCTTGCAATAACTTAAGAGATGTTACGGGATTTTTCATCTCCTAAGAATCCATCAAACTATCTATATGTAGTGTCTATTAATAAAATAAATATTTTTCCTAGCGTTAAGACTTTACATTAATCCCTCTTAACACATTTTTAAGTAGGTAGTCTATGCAGATCCTGTAACACAACTAGTAACGTCGGTAGCCAGTGAGTCTGACGCAGCGGATATTTCAAAACAATGTAGATCGGTGAAAGTAGCAGTCGATGGATTGATGAATGCTGAAATGCCCGAATTCGTTGATCCGAAGATACCGAACTCTAGCTATCTCGAACTCGTTGATCGCGCACGATACCGGGTTCAAAGATCTTCAATTCTTCAAGCGTTGATCAAGCGCACTTGATTCCGCGAATCGGCTTCTACAATCGTTGAATCGAGCGCACTCGATTAACCGAAAGAGGAGATAGGAGATTACACTCAACTACCAATTTGAATGAAAGCACAAAGCAATCAAAAGAGAATTTTATTCAAAAATTAACAACCTTTTACAAATGACACAACTCGCCTATTTATAGGCTACAACTCGCAAAGCAGAAAAACATTACAACTCCTAAGTCGGCAACCGACTTAACATCATCTCCGACTTAACATAAGTCGTATACTATTTACAACACAGTTCAGAAAACTTAAAAATATTACAAGTCCTTAGGTCGGTTCCGACTTAACAACAGACGACCTATGAACCCAGACGACCTTCGACTTATAACAGTTTACAACACAGCGACACAACTTAAGTCGGCAGCGACTTAGTACAAAACAGACGACTCACCTTAAGTCGTTTACGACTTATCAACTTACAACACAACACGACTTATGACTTACAGAACATACGACTCAAGACATATGTACAGACGACTTAACAAACAACGGCAGAGATTAACTCGGCAGAGAAAACAACGGCCACAATGCTTCGCGACTTAAAAACCAACGACTTAAGATATCAACAGCTGAGATTAAGTCGGCAGAGAAGATCCACGCCTCCAGTCTTCACCGATTTATCCCTTGACTCGTTAGGTCGTTCACGACCTAACACTTCACCAGTTTGCTCTGTTTTCTTTCTGCATAACTCGGTAGATAGTTCAGGCGACTTAACTAAGTCGTAACTCGGCAACAACTTATTCCCTGCTTTGTTAAGTCGTACACTTGTCAAAACTAAGTCGTTAACTCGGCAGCGGCTTAAACCTTTGCATTTTTCAACTGTTCTTCCCGTAGTCTTAGGTCGTAACCCAGCACGTTTCTTAAGTCGTAGATGACTCATAGCTTCTTCCATCAGTCGGTCACGACTTATACCTCCTTCCTTAAGTCGGTTACGACTTATGCCTTCACCTTCCTCACTAGTTACTCGACTTATATCTTTGCCTTCCTTGAGTCGGTCTCGACTTAGGACTTCATCTCTGGGCTTAGCTGCATCATCCTCCCCAGGTTGAAAGAAATTCGTCCTCGAATTTGCACTCTCGTCTTCCACACCAAACTCATCCGCATGATATGGTACGAGATGCTTAACGTTGAATACGTCCGACGTGTACACATCATTTGGCAGCTTCAATTTATAAGCATTTTCATTGATCTTCTTTAAAATTTCAACTGGACCAATCTTTCGTGCTTTCAATTTATTGTACGTTCCCACCGGAAAACGATCTTTCGTCAACACTGCATAAACCAAATCACCTTCATGAAATTCAACATTCCTTCGTTTCAGATCTGCAGAACGCTTATACTTCTCATTTGCTTTCTCTAATCATTCTTGAACGATTTTATGACACTCCGTCAGCCCTTCAACAAAATCAGCAGCTTTCTTAATTGTCCCCTTTGAGTTTGGTATCGTTGTTAAATCCAACGGTCCTTTCGGTAAGCACGAATAGACAATCTGGAATGGACTGAACCCAGTACTTCGATTCACAGCATGATTATGGGCAAACTCTGCCTGGCACAACCTCACATCCCAACTCTTCAGATTATCTTGAACAAGACACCTCAACAAGTTTCCCAACGATCGATTAACCACCTCCGTTTGTCCATCAGTTTGCGGGTGATAAGCACTACTAAACTTCAGCTTTGTTCCCACCATTTTCCACAAACTCAACCAAAAGTGACTCAGAAATCGAGTATCTCTATCCGTCACAATAGATTCTGGCAATCCATGAAGTCGATAGATCTCCTTGAAAAACAATTGAGCAACATGAACAGCATCCGCCGTCTTCTTACAAGCAATAAAATGTGCCATTTTCGAAAATCGATCAACCACCACATAAATGGAATCATTACCGCGCTGCGTTCTCGGCAACCCCAACACAAAGTCCATACTCACATCAACCCATGGTTTAGTGGGTACCGGTAACGGCATATATAAACCCGCATTAGTCGCAGTTCCTTTCGAAACTTGACAGATATGGCATCTCTCAACAAACCTCTCCACTTCTTTCCTCATCGATGGCCAAAAGTAGGATTGTGAAATTAACTGTAAGGTACGGTCTCTTCCAACATGTCCTTCTTCATGTAACTCCTTGATAATCTTTATTCTCAAACTTCCCTCCGGTATGCACAATCGATTTCCTTTGAACAGAAAACCCTCTACCATCACGAAATCATCCGTCTCTTCCTTCTTGACTTTATCAACAAATTTTGCAAAGTAAGGGTCATTAGTAAATAATTCTGGCAACATTTCAAACCCCGTCACTTCAACCTTTAGTGTAGTCAACAAATGACTCCTCCTACTCAAAGCATCAGCCACACGATTTGTCACCCCTGACTTGTGTTTCACAACAAAAATAAACTGTTGCAGATATGCAATCCACGATGCATGTCTCGCTGAAATCTTGTCTTGCCCTTGCAAATGCTTCAATGCTTCATGATCAGTATACAGAACAAACTCTTTCTGAAATAGATAGTGTCTCCAGTGCTTAATAGATTGTACAACAGCATAGAACTCCACATCATACGTATTGTATCGCATCTTCGCTCCTGACAACTTCTCACTGAAATATGCAATTGGACGCCCCTTCTGACTCAACACCCCTCCAATTCCAACCTTGGATGCATCAGTATGTAGTTCAAATACCAACTGAAAATCAGGTAGCACTAGAATTGGTGCAGATGTCAGCAATTCCTTGATCTTCCCAAAAGCACTCCCGGCTTCCTCTGTCCATGCAAACTGTTTACCTTTCATGCAATCTGTAACAGGTGCCATCACACTACTAAAGTGTGGAATAAACCTTCGATAAAATGAAGCCAACCCATGAAAACTACGAACTTCCGTTATCGTCTTGGGCTGCGGCCAATTTCTGATCGCCTCAACTTTACTTTGGTCAACCTGTATTCCTTTCTCTGAAACAACATACCCCAAAAATAAAACACTATGCGTCATGAACACGCATTTCTTCGTAGCAGCATAAAATTGTTCCTGTCTCAGTACCATCAGCACTTCTCTAAGATGATTCAGATGTTCCTCTGAACTCCCACTGTAAATCAGAATATCATCAAAATACACCACCACAAATTTCCCAATGAATGGTCGAAAAATCTGATTCATCACCCTCATGAAAGTACTTGGTGCATTCGATAGACCAAACGGCATTACCAGCCATTCATACAATCCTTCCCTCGTCTTGAATGCTGTCTTCCATTCATCCCCTGGTCTAATGCGAATCTGATGATAACCGCTCTTCAAGTCAATCTTAGAAAAGATAGTAGCTCCGCTTATTTGATCCAACAAGTCATCCAACCTCGGCATCGGAAATCTATATCTCACAGTAATCTTATTCAATGCTCGACTGTCAGTGCACATCCTCCACGTTCCATCCTTTTTGGGTACCAATAAAGCTGGTACAGCACAAGGACTCAGACTCTCTTGCACACGCCCCTGCTCAAGCAATTCCTCTACCTGCCTCCGCAATTCTTCATGTTCCTTCGGACTCATTCGATAATGTGGTCGGTGTGGCAATACAGCACCTGGAACAAGATCTATCTGATGTTGTATGTCCCTCAACGGTGGCAACTCCGTTGGTAATTCCTCTGGAAATACATCGTCAAATTCTTTCAAAACTGGTTTAACTTCTTCAGGAATTTCAACTTCTTCACTGCTCTCACGCCCAATCAACAAGAATACTTCTGGTTCTTCCTCAACCTCTTTAACAAACTCTTTTAAAGTCAATAAAGTTTTCAGCTCTTCAATTTCTTCTGACTTACTTTCTTCTTGTGATCTCTTCTTCGGAACTAAGATAATCTTCGTGCCTTTAAACATAAAACTGTAGCTATTGGTCCGACCGTCATGTTGTACTGCTCGATCATACTGCCATGGTCTTCCCAATAATAAGTGGCAAACGTCCATCTCTACTACATCACACCATATTTCATCTTTGTATTTCTTCCCAATAGAGAATGGTACACGAACTCGTCTATCCACTTTCACTTCTCCTCCTTTTCTCAACCATGCTAACTTGTATGGACTCGGATGTTTCTCTGTCTTCAATTTCAACTTTGTCACAGCTTCGGTTGAAATAATATTATCACAGCTTCCTGCGTCGATCACAAACTTACACACCTTCCCCAGAATAGTACATGTTGACTGAAAGATATTACTCCTCAACCAACTAGCTTCCTCCTGCTTCGGTGTTAAACACGATCTCCTCAGCATTAGGTTACAACCTTCATCCCTTGACGCAATATCTTGCTTATCCTCCTCAGCTGGACTAGAACAATCCTCATCAACATCCTCATCTTCAACCTCTACAATCATGGTTCTCTTCTTTGGCTTTGGACACTCACTGCTTTTATGACCCAATTCCTGACAATTGTAACATTTGAACCCATTGTTAACCCTTGTCTTCTCAACCTCCTTCATCACTGGTCTACTGATAGGTTTAGTAACATTAGAACTTCCACCAACACCCTTCGCTTGGTTGTTAGAATTAGTAAACACACCACTTCCTCGTCTCCCTTGTTTTTCCCAAGCCAACGCTTTCTGATGTGCTTCTGCCACAGATCTTGGATCGAACATATTAACCATATCCTGAATCTGCATTCTCAATCCTCCAATGAACCTAGATGTCAGCTGCTCTTCTGTTTCCATAATATCATTCCTTGCAATGAGTTGATAGAATTCATCAGCATAGTCATTAACTGTCTTCGTGCCCTGCCTCAAGTTCTGCAAACGTTGATACATCAAAGATTGATAATTGTAAGGTAAGAACGTTGCTTTCATCAATTTCTTCATCTTCTCCCAAGATTCAACTTTTGACTTTCCCATCCGATCACGTGTAAGTTTGGTTTGCTGCCACCATGCCAAAGCTCTACCCCTCAGCCTTGTAGCAACCAACTTCACTCTACGATGTTCTGGAACTTCTTTGAAATCAAAAATTTCCTCAACATTAGCTACCCAATCTAGGAACTCCTCCGCTTGCATGCCACCTTTGAATTCAGGAATTTCTGTCTTCATCCCCGACTCCCATTTGTGATCATACTCAGAATAGTTTCTTCCTTGACCCCTTCCTTGAACACTACCACCATCATACTCTTCTTCAAAATCAGATGCATAACGATGTCGATTCTGACCACCAACATCTCTACTACCATTGCGCCTTCCACCATCATCCCTTCTATCTACGTTCCTCCGTTCTCGATCATTCACGTTTCTCCCTCGCCCTTGATCATTTTCAACACTTCTGTCTCGATTGGAATGTGGCGAGACTCTACTACCCCCATGGTTAGATTCTGGTGAAACCCTTCTCCGATTTTGATTCATCTCCGTCATAAGCCTCTCTAACCGGCCAATTCCTTTGTTAAGCTTTTCACTAAAATTTTCATTGATTCTTTGCTCCATCTCATCAGCCTCTTCTCTTCGATATAAAGCTTCTACGTTTTGGTGGCGATTAGCTCTTCTTGGCGGCATACTTGAAAACTTCACAAATTCTTCAACACTTCAAAATTCAAACACTTTTCGGATTTTGATCCAAAATGAAACGGATCGAAAACTTCCACTTTGTAGCAAATCGCGATGAACACGATGGACAAAGTTTCGGCCTCCAATGCAAATCCGAACTTCAATCTTCAAATCAATGCGAACAACTTCTTCTCGGCCACGGCTCAACACTTCAAGCACTCGGCTTCTCTTCAAACTTCAAATTAATAGGCTCCAAGTCTCGATCTAACTATGATTGGTTAGAACAAGCTCTGATACCAAAACTGACGCAGCGGATATTTCAAAACATTGTAGATCGGTGAAAGTAGCTGTCGATGGATTGATGAATGCTGAAATGCCCGAATTCGTTGATCCGAAGATACCGAACTCTAGCTATCTCGAACTCGTTGATCGCGCACGATACCGGGTTCAAAGATCTTCAATTCTTCAAGCGTTGATCAAGCGCACTTGATTCCGCGAATCGGCTTCTACAATCGTTGAATCGAGCGCACTCGATTAACCGAAAGAGGAGATAGGAGATTACACTCAACTACCAATTTGAATGAAAGCACAAAGCAATCAAAAGAGAATTTTATTCAAAAATTAACAACCTTTTACAAATGACACAACTCGCCTATTTATAGGCTACAACTCGCAAAGCAGAAAAACATTACAACTCCTAAGTCGGCAACCGACTTAACATCATCTCCGACTTAACATAAGTCGTATACTATTTACAACACAGTTCAGAAAACTTAAAAATATTACAAGTCCTTAGGTCGGTTCCGACTTAACAACAGACGACCTATGAACCCAGACGACCTTCGACTTATAACAGTTTACAACACAGCGACACAACTTAAGTCGGCAGCGACTTAGTACAAAACAGACGACTCACCTTAAGTCGTTTACGACTTATCAACTTACAACACAACACGACTTATGACTTACAGAACATACGACTCAAGACATATGTACAGACGACTTAACAAACAACGGCAGAGATTAACTCGGCAGAGAAAACAACGGCCACAATGCTTCGCGACTTAAAAACCAACGACTTAAGATATCAACAGCTGAGATTAAGTCGGCAGAGAAGATCCACGCCTCCAGTCTTCACCGATTTATCCCTTGACTCGTTAGGTCGTTCACGACCTAACACTTCACCAGTTTGCTCTGTTTTCTTTCTGCATAACTCGGTAGATAGTTCAGGCGACTTAACTAAGTCGTAACTCGGCAACAACTTATTCCCTGCTTTGTTAAGTCGTACACTTGTCAAAACTAAGTCGTTAACTCGGCAGCGGCTTAAACCTTTGCATTTTTCAACTGTTCTTCCCGTAGTCTTAGGTCGTAACCCAGCACGTTTCTTAAGTCGTAGATGACTCATAGCTTCTTCCATAAGTCGGTCACGACTTATACCTCCTTCCTTAAGTCGGTTACGACTTATGCCTTCACCTTCCTCACTAGTTACTCGACTTATATCTTTGCCTTCCTTGAGTCGGTCTCGACTTAGGACTTCATCTCTGGGCTTAGCTGCATCATCCTCCCCAGGTTGAAAGAAATTCGTCCTCGAATTTGCACTCTCGTCTTCCACACCAAACTCATCCGCATGATATGGTACGAGATGCTTAACGTTGAATACGTCCGACGTGTACACAGTTTGAATATTGAAAATGGTTTTGAATAATGAAAATAGTTTGAATATTGAAAATAGTTTGGATAATCAAAATAGTTTTAATATTGAAAATAGTTTGGAATAATAAAAATAGTTTAAAGATTGGAAATAGTTTTGAATATAAAATAGTTTTAATATTGAAAATAGTTTGGATAACTAAAATAGTTTATATAATAAAATAATTTGGTTATTAAAATAGTTTATATTAAAACTGTTTCTTTCTTTCACAACAATTTGAACTCAGGTTCCAAATCATAATGAAATCAATTTTTTCGACTTTCAATTCAAGTAACTTCATATTCAAAATTCAATTTAAATCAGCCTCAATTCAAAATGATTTCAAATTTACTTCAATTTTAATTTAAATAGTTCTATTCAAAAACAACGGACTACCTCTGGTCCAGATGGATGAGGACCAAATATTTGTCGATGGAAAATTTTTGGGTTTTGCCCATTGACAACAACTACTCTGGCATAATGAAATCCATTCTTAGGCAACTTGACTTAGCTGCTAAAATCATGACTCGAGTTATTATCAATGGGGAACATACGGACATATGGTTTGACCCTTGGATAAATCACAAATCCCTGGTCGAATTAATTGGCTGGAATAGGCTTCACCTCGGTAACACTGCTAACAGCAAAGTGAGTCATATAATAAGAGATCGACAAGTATAGATTAGTTGTTATTAAAGACTAGGGAAGTACCAACACAAATCATGCAGGTGAAATTATTTCCCGACTAGTCTACTGACTACTGGACAATTTTTAATCAGGGAAATTTTTTTTTCTACGGTTTGGAATGAAATTCGCCAACATAAAGAGATCGATGATAATTTCAAACTTATATGGCATAACAAAACAGCTTGGAAATTCTCATTTACAACATAAATGGCGTATATGCAACACTTACCCTCAGTAGATAGACTGACAAATTGGGGGATAAACATTGACTCACAGTGTGCTTTGCAACAAAATTAACGAAAATCATCAACATTTATTCTCAGACTATGAATTTAGTACTTATCTTTGGGAGGCTTTACTCCTTAAATTGGATCTTCAACCCACAACTGTGAGTACGCTGTGGCAACAAATTTCCAATCCTTGGTGGAATTTCGCAAAGAAATCTGCTGTACAAGATCTAGTTTATATGGCAGCATTAACGCTAACCCATCATATTTGGTTAGAAAGGGTGCGACAATGATTTAAGGGGAAGGCAGGCTCGATGGAGCAAAGAGTGAAATTGATTGAAATTGACGTACGCTTACAGCTTGTTAGACGATTTCATCAAGGATGATTATCATCGGCAAAGAAAGAGAAGCTCTTGGGATGGGGCATTGAATTGGAAGAACCTAGATAATATGGTGTGCGCTATTGAAGTATGGTATGCGGGCTGCTATGTTTTTATTTTGTATGGGCTGGACTAGGTAGTATTTTTGGCAAAGTGTGGAGGTGTGACTTTTACCCAGCTTTGGGTTGATTTTCTTTGTTTTGCATAGAATTGTAAATGGTGTTTTTGTTTTTTTCCCATCTGTATTAGGGATTGTACATTAGAGGATGTCGTGCTCTTTTTCCTTACCACAATAGGTTTTTTAAGGAGGCGAATCATGCTATTTTATGGTTCTCATACGTCGTTAATAAAGAACCTTTTCTTTTCAATATATATATATATATATAATTGGAGCATACAATGGACCCTATAGCCCCCTAACCCGTTGGGAATTTTAAATTTTGATATAAAGGTGATGAGGATATGGTTGATGTATTCCAAAAAAATTCAAAACACAAAAAGTTCACTTATTGCCTCACACAAATTATTTTTTGTATCTTCCCAATGTGTTTTATAAAACATAGCTCTAAATCCATCAGGACCAGGGCTCTTATCATTATTTGCGTTGAAAATAATACTTTTAATCTTAGCCATATAAATAGGAGCAAACAAAGTTTCTTGAGAATTTGTGTGTAGTAAATACTTGGTGGCTATATTTAGGAAGTATTGTAGATAAGATCAGAGTTATATTGTGTTGAAATAATTGATGGCTTCTTTCTAAATTTAAGAGGCCTCATTTATCACAACTCCATTATAACCAAGCAATTTTCCTATGTCATTTTTGTATTTCCTGTTGGATATTTTGACATAGAAAATTTTGCTTGCTTCATCACCATTAGCTAGCCAGTCCACCTTTGCTTGCTATTTCATGTCTATTGCTTCCACATGATTAGTCTTGATTAACTTACTCTATGTTTGACAAGATTTATTAACTTGATTAATGTCTGAGAAAGCAATATTTCTTTCACTACCACCATCTTCTTTTTATTGATGATTATAGGTTCAATATAGTTTAAGTCGAAAATTGAATTGAGACCTCCATTTTTTATCATCACCACCATAGAAGATGGCTTTTTCGATTGACTGCTATCTCTGGCCCGAGGCTGCACTTAAGCAACAAAATATGTATTTTCTATTTTGAATCTTGCCTCAGTAACTATCCTATTTCTTGAACCCTTAAGGCCATTTTATTTTATTGTGGTTGATATCTTGGCCTCTCTTGAGTATTTAGGAGGCAGTTAGGATGGTATGGGTTCCTCCGGCAAGGAATCCTTCATCTTCTTTGTCAGGAGGTATCACATTGGGATTGGGAGGGGAAAGAGGGTAGAATTAGCGGAGGAGTGGAATTAGGGGGAGAAATGTTCTTGGAAATCTCATCACCCTTGGCAATAGTTAAAACTCCAAGTTCTTCAAATGTCACTGTTGGAAAATACTTCATTTTGTATTCCATCTTTCTTGAAAAAAAAGCTAAATTCATTAAACAAAATTTCAACTTCTTCCCAGAAATGAGTAGAGGAAATTGAATTGGAATTCACAAACAAAGTTAAACTTCTTATAGAAAATGAAATTTTACTTTCATCTCATTATTTTTGGGCATTCCTATTTAGACCTATTTAAACAGTCACTAATACACATATACATTTCATAAAATTAAATCATAAAAATTATTTCAAACACCCACCTTAAACTTAAAAGAGGTTTTAAATGTAAACACAATCGGTTATGTGACCGAACAACGTAGGGATAAAATGAAACGTAAATTTCAAGCATAATTATTTTCCATCCTCTCAACCATTAGTTAGTGGCACAAAAATGAGATGAACAACACAAGTGAAAATATATTATCAGTTTTATACCGGTAGTTGATGAGTTAAGGTATTTAATTATATTTAGAATATGCATGTAAATCAATATTTTTGTGACTCCATTAATATTAGGAAATAATAATGATAGTCAAATATGTTTGACAATTTTGCTTTCAAGTTTCCATTGCAATTGGTTTTATCGTTCATTTTTTTCTTTACTTATTGAAATAGCTACAAAATTAATAATGATCGAATATTTCTGATCAAAGCAATAATAAAGGTTATTTACTATGGTTTACAACAACACCAAATTTGAGTTACAAATTGTTATTTATTTTGTTAATCTTAGTTAGGGTCAAAAAATATGAAAATCATCATACAATTAAAGTCGATAAATTCATTGTCATGACCAAATTAGTCAGATTCATATTTATTAATAAAGCACTATATGGTAAAATAAGGCCATCCAATTTTGGATGAAGAAACTTTATTTTCTAGTTTGAAGAAGGAGGGAGAGAGTGGAAGAGTTAACTCATTATTATGAATAAATTAATTTTTTTAGAAAAGGTGGGTGTGGGTGGGTGAAAGAAGTATTTGATTGGGTGAGAGAAGTGTTCAAGAGGGTGTAGGTAATATCACCCTAATTTTTATCTATTTCTTAAATTTTTTAAAAGACTTTATATATATATATCTTTAATAATAGTTGTAATACATTTGGTGTCACACTTTTTTGGTGTCAACATGAACTACCAAAAATGCCCTTCTGTGGATATTATCAAATCCTTTAAAAATAAGATCTAACAAATAAATTCATTTTACAAATTCAAAATGTTCCTCTACAAATATTAACAAATCTTAATAGCACTTTAAAAATAGGATCTAATAAATTTTTTTTTTACAAATACAAAACGCACTCTACAAACATCATGATATTGTAATTACTTTAAAATATGATCTAACAAATAAACTTTCTTTACAAATTCGAACTTTATTAATTAACAGTAGAAATAAAAATTCAAACTACAAAAAAAGATAATGGAACATAGAAATAAAAATTCAAACAAACTACACATGATTTTAATGCAAAATATGATTAAACGTTTATGTTTTTCTTGGACTGTGTTGAAACATATACGATTTGTAGAAATCAACTCGCGTGCCGTAACACTTATACACACACACACATATCTTTATTAATAGTTGTAATACCTTTGGTGTCGAACTTTTTTGGAGTCAGCGTGAACTACCAAAAATGCCCCTATATAGTATTAACAAATCTTAATATTACTTAAAAATAGGATCTAATAGTTAAACTTGCCTAATATTAACAAATCTTAATATCCCCTAAAAATAGGATCTAAAAGCTAAACTTTTTTACAAATTTAAAATGTCCATCTACACTTCAAAATATGATCTAACAAATAAACATTTTTTCTTTAATTAACTACAAATTCGTTGCTAATTAATTAATAATAGAAATAAAATCCAAACTAACAAAAATTAAATATTGCAACTTAAAAATAAAAGTTTAAATTAACTACACATTATTTCAATGTAAAAACATGGCTAAATATTTGTGTAAACCATTTTTTCTTGAACGTGTTAATCATATATAATTTGTAGAAAATAATTCATGCGCGAGGCACATGCCAATATCACGCGCGAAGCGCGTGCCCTAACGCTCGTATATATATATATATGTTAATTACATCATTTTTTGTTCATTTGATACCTAAATCAATGCATATAAGAGAAAGTGGGTGGTGTGCAGCAACTGAGGAGAAAAAATCTTTATTTTGACTGCGACTCTTAATTTTTTTTAGGCATGGAGTGAAGGTTGGATTGTACAAAATTAAGGAGGAAGAAATTTCGTAAAATTAGATGAGTCTCTTCCTTCTATGTTGAACTGCTTTATGCTTGAGCAATTATGCAAGTTCCTTCTATATTACACCAAAAGCATTCCTTAGACTGCCAATGATAAATTTAGTTCACATCACTATTGCAAAAATCTTTCTAGGCCTCCGTCTAGGCGCTAGGTGAGACTTATTTAGCGATTTGCATAGATCTTCCTAGACAAGGCTTACCGCTCATGTAAGAATCAAGACATGTATATAGGTACTGATTAGGAATTACTTAAGGTTTAATGCCACGTTTAAGCATCCATGTGCTAGTTTTAAGCGGTTTAGCCCATTATTATCAAAAATCTTAAAATCCTACGTTTTAAATCATGTTTCAGACGGACCTCTCCCGTTCTGATTCTATTTACATTCCGATTCAAACACATTTAAAACCCCAATTGAGAAAAACCATTCCTTACATATTTATATTTCAATATGCTTATCTGAATCCACGATTCCAATTGTAGTATTTTCCAATCAAAATAAAAATGAAACAAGAGAAAAAAAATTTGAGTTTAGATGTAAAAGTCCTAACATCATAATCGATTTCAAAGTGTACACAAACCTTAAAATATGGATCTTTCGAATCTACACTTTACGATTTAAATCTCGTTTCGATTTAAAATATGAACTTTACGATTTAGGATTTGAATCTCGTTTCAATAACATTAGTTTTATCTCATTGGCTACTCCTAAGCACATTCCAAATTCCAAAGTTCCAATTTATATCAGTTGACACCAAATAAAATAATAAAATTTTATCCAAAATACATGAGTTATCAACAACGCCTATCGTCTATTAATTCTCGATTAATCCCTGCCTAGATGATTAATTTCTAGTCTGTACTTACCGGCTAGCGTTCGCTTACACTACTTGAATGGGGGCTATTTCGGGTGGAGGTTTTTGATGGCCTTCGACCATTTCATCATTCAATTTTCGATGATATTCGACGACTGCTTATTTTATTTAATTAAATTTATTGCATTATTGTAATATATTAGTAATATAAGTTTGAAATTTATTTAAAAAAATTATTTAAATCCTAAGAATTAATAAAGATAGTTTTATTCAATTATTAAATTTTATGACGGTTTGTGATTAATTAAATTAATGTCGTCGATAATCTTTTGTTATATAATTATATTCGAACTTTATTGAAAATCGAACACAGACAATCATTTCATGCAATTTTCAGTCCGTCAATTATACAACTTCGATGAAATTTATAATACATAACAGTTTTATGAATTCAAATATATTTTTTAACCATTGTGTAACTATAATAAAAAAAAATTAAATTAATTTGAAAAGGCCAGCAAGAGGTTGTAATCATTAATATTGATTTGATATTCATTGATAACTAATATAATATTAAAAAAGTGAAATTTTAATTAAATATATAAATTAACCGTAGGTAGTCGTCACTAATAAAAGCCGACGACGGCCGTCCGAAGCTGTCGAAAAATCACGATTGTACATCAGCCCCGGCTGAACTATTTTCATTATCTTCTTCCTTCTCCTAAAACATAATTTCTCCCCCAAATTCAACCACCTCTCTCGTCATCCGCTACATCCCATCCCCATCCATCCGAATCTTCGCCAACTTATAATCTCCAAACCTTTACGCCTTTAATTCAACAAAATCAGGTATATTCCTCCCCTAGACTAATTAATCTGAATTATGACGAAATTGATGTTAATTTATGGTTGTATTTGTTGATAATAGCCCATCGATTGTTTATAATTGTATATTGGTTAATTGAAATATGTTAATTATGGTTATTAGTGTTTAAATTCGAAAATTAAAGTATAATTAGGGCTGATTGGGGTTGATTAGTGTATGTGCTTATTAGTGTAGCAGAATTTTGTGTTAATTAGCTTATGTGTTAGCTAAAATGTCAACAAAAATAATTTATTCTCAAATCCTTGATTAGTTTATACCCTTAGTTATATATAAATCTAGTTTATGTAGTATGTGGTAAAAAAACAAATTATTGTACGGATTCAAATTAGTCTTAGTTAAACGTTGAAAAAAATAATAATTTACTTTTCAATTGTTACGAATTAAAATAATGAATTAGTGTGTATAATGCTAATATAAAAAAATTAGTATATAATGTGCTTTATTTTTTAAAATATAATATTATATTCATAATTTGTTAAAATTCAAAATATATAAGATTTTATAAAAAAGGTAAAAAAGAATAATATATTATATAATTAATAAAACATTAAAATATAAACAAAATTAGTGTATAATGCTAATATTAATAAAATATTAAAATATATAATGGTAATATAAACAAATTAGTGTATAATGTACTTTATTTTTTAAATCCTTTAGAGAGTTTGTGTAGTCGACAATGGATTGAAATATCTTGCATTGGACCAAAAAGAAATGTCAAGACATATCCAATATTCTTTGTCAATGGATTTAAATAAACATCAAAGAATATAATAGTGCTAAAAAATTAACTAATACTACTGATGTATTTATTAAAGGTAGTAATGATTCAGATAATCATATAAATGATTTTTACGACATGTGAACCCAGGTTTTGGAATTGACATATTTCACACGACCTAAGGAGAATGTTTTTTTTACTTAGATGCAGTTGGTTCAGCAATGTTCCAGGTTCTGGAAGCAACGTGCGCAAATATTATAATCTTATTAAAATAATAAAACATACCTCGCATTATCATAGGTATGATCCTTTTATACTAGCCAAACAAGCACTAAAAGTTAATCATGCTCCGTATCCATCCCTAAAAAGAGATAAAGCAGACCGGTCTGCATTTTTTAAAACAATGGCATGATTTATGTTTGATGCAAAGAATATTTTAGAGAACAAGCTTATCAGGCAGATTTTGAGCAAAATAATAATAACAACCGGCGATCATACCGATTTTAGGTCTGTAAATGGTGGATCAAATGTTTTAGTAGAAGCATTTGAGGCTATAAAGAAAAATGATATAGAGTACAAGACTGAGTCTGTATCAGAAAACGATGAAGACTGATTATTAATGTACATTTTGATAGAAGGTAATTTTTGTGATTATTAATGTTACATTTTTCTCATAAAAAAATGATATGCTTTCCCATAATTAAATGATATGTTCTCCCATGATAAAATGATGTGTCTATGATAGGTATTATGTTTCAACGTCGAAGATCTTCACATTCACCAGGTTCCTCCTCTTCTAGTCGAAAAGGGACCAGTGCGGGAGCCGATGGCCCGTCACAGTAGGTAGAGTGTCCCTTAGTAACATTAGTGGTTAAAGCGAGTAGGTAAATATCAAATTTATTGCAACATCATAAATATTTACTGTATGATATATTATTCATTATTCATTAAAGGTCAATATCATATTTAATATAGGGGCTTTGTGTCGGAGCCCTCAGAAGTTGTTCTTGATATTTTCAAGGCTGCTTATAAGAGCATAATGACCGCGTGCTGGCCTAGGTGGGATAATATCGCACCCCACATATTAGAGTGTATCTAGTAGGATTTCTTTGTAAGTGTAAATCTATATTTCATTTTATATATAACCAATGTATAATTTTTGACTAAGTATAAATGTATAACTTTTTTTTAACGTGTAGGGGCGGTAGACTTACAAGAACATGACCTTCTCCTTTGCAAAAATTACTCGATAAAAAAATGAGGAAAAACTACCGTGATATGATGTCGACCATAAAAAGAAAAATAGATCCCGACTGAATGAGTGGAAGCATATAGCAAGCTTGGGTTGCTTTCTGGGGAACAACGAAGCAAAGGTAAGTTTACTAGTCTCGTATATTTATTAAATATTTAGTATAATTAGTATAATAATTGTATAAATTTACAAATGTGACATATACTGTTCATTTTAATTTACAGGCAGAGCCGGAGAGGAACTCTGCAAATAGAAATAAAAATCCAGTCACACACCATGGGGGTTCGAAGTCATTCCAACGTTAACGTCAAGAGCTGATAAATTTATTAATTGCAATTAAAAATAGTTATTACATTGTATAATTATATATATATATAATAATAATAATACATAGTAATTATTTCAGGAAAGAGAGCATGGTTATCCCGTCTCCTACATGAACGTGTTTGCTCGTACTCATGCCATCGAGCATGAAAATGAAGATGGCATAGTAACGTACACATGGCATGACTCGCAATCACAATAGGCCATAGTAAACATATTTTAAATTATAAGTTATTAATAATCACTTTAAATAATAAGTTATAAATAACTAAAATAATGTAGTATGAATTTTAATTATAATTATATTTGGAATCGCAGAAAATTCATTCAAGAACGAGAGAAACTACTTGAGGGAACAGGACGGGAAGAGCTGACCACTAACGAGGAGGACCAGATCTTTGACACTATCATGGAGCCGGCAACGTAGAATAGGCGTTATATTTATGGGAACTAAAAGGCAATGTTTATATATAATATATTTATGAATAACGTATAATATTTTGATTTTATTAATCACACTATATGAAACTCATACACTTTGTTAAACAATGTTACAGGCTAGACACAGACAAAGCGTCTATAAAAAAGCTCCGGACAACACGGAGATTGCAAAGTTAAGAGTTAGGATTGCTGAGTTGGAGGAACGAGACATGGGTCAACCTGTGGAGATGACCCAGTTGCTACACAAGTGCACTGCTGCGTATATGCAGGAGCATGACACATTTTCTTCATTGGCAGATCCAAAAATGATGATCAAGATTGATTGGTGTGATTTTTTCTATTTGTGTCGGGACATTGTACATATATACACTTTGAGTTGGGTAATGTAGTTTGACTTTGTTGCTATGGTGTTTGAGAGTTACTTTACTATTTGAGATGGGTAAGATTAATGGATTTGATATGTTTGATACATTTTATGTTGGATGTGTGAGGTTGATTTGAGTTGTTTTGAGATGTTGTTAGATATATTTGATACATTTTGGGATGTATTTTGAAATGTAGACTGAGTTGAGTTTGGTTTACTGTATATTGTTGGATGTTTGAGTATATTGTGGAATGTTTGAGTTTGGTTTATTGTAAATATTGATATTTTTTTATTATTGGTATTATATATGTGATTTGGCTTTGATATATATGATTTATATGTGTGAAATTAAGCTGCGGTATATATTCATATAGGGTTAAAAGGCTGTTGAAATAAAAAACTCCAAATTTCCGACGGCTTTCTGGTACCAACTAACCGACGGTTTCTGACGGCTATATTCCGACGGCTTGCAACACCAAATTGGATAAACCATATCCTCCCACGTGTACATGATGGGTTATCAGAACTGTTAGAAAAGTCATCGGTAATCGTTAGAAATAGATCAAAGGAGCCGTCGAATAGCCATCAAAAAGACGGGTCTTCGACGGCTTTTATTTCGACAGTTTTATTCGACGGCTTTCGTCGGACGTCGATGGTTTAATGTCATTGGAAATACTGTTGTTTCTTGTAGTGTTAGCGATTTTTACAACCTTGGGTTCCGCATGGCTACGGTAGCTTTTAGTTTTTTCAATTCAAGTTAAAATTATCGTACCAACCATGATAAGTTACAATAATTATATTATGTTAGATAACAAATTAATGTTTTACTGCACTTTCTTCTATTCTAGTCTTCGATACAGTTTGTAGCCAAAGAATGATCAATACAAGTGAGCATCTTGTCTGATGCATTAAAGGTGGGTTCTACGAACTTAACCTATTTAAGTCAACCGTTGAAATTGAACGGATGACGTCTAACGCGTCAAACATCACTGCTTAATTCCAACGATCACCCCATCCCTTCTCTATAATCCCTCCTTCTTCTTCATTTTTCTTCACCAAATCACAATTTCTCCCCCAAATCAAGAAATTCTACCCACTTTAGCCATTCTTGCGTCATTTATTTAAGTTAAATATTGTTGAATTTGGGTTTTGCATACTAATATGTATTATCTATATTTTTCTCGAAATTTTTTTATTATTTTCTTCAGAATATTAAACCACGAATATTCTGGTTTGCCTACCTGCAACATCGTAGAATGGACTAAGGAACAGATGTTAGCCATTTTTGACATTTGCCTCACCAATATCGAATCTCGCAAAAGTCAAGTTGGCTAGTACGATGAAATCATCGATGTTTAGCACACAAATATGTGTCGATTACAACAACAGTCGGATAATGACAAGTTCGATAACCTAAAGCACGACTGAACCCCTGTAACTAGCTACTAAAAATTAAATGTGGGTTCTGGAATGCGAAGAAGAACACCATTAAAGGAGATGATGATTGGTGTGACACAACCTAAGAAATACTACTACAAAATGTCTTGGAGCTTACAAACAATGCATACAACACTGGTCAATTTACAAAACCTTCATCAACTAACTCGAACTATGTATAATGACCATTTTGAGGCGCATCAAAATAGTCAAAATATTCCAATTCACGTTCTTGGATGCCCATCTTTACAAAAAATCATTAACTTGCTCAGGTTCAAAATATGAACGGGAAATTCCATTTCATTGATGACGGTATGGACTATTTTCATTTTCTCAGGTTAACTGTCTATGATACTTCCCTTGAATGCAAGTTATGTTTCTCCGTTGTTTGTGCCACCTGAATTCCAATCTCCATCCCTATTTCATTTTAAATTTAAATCATATATAAAATATACAATATATTATTTTTATTTTTCCATAAGTAGTTATAGAAAGATTTGCTCTGATATATCAGTGGTAAGTAATCGATAAACTTTTTGACATGGAACGAAAAGTCGAAGCTTACTACTCTTCACATTTTGTTGATTAAATACCATTCCTTAACTACACCATGGTCCATGTTAATTTACTGTGTTATAGCCTTAGGTATCCATATTCCTTTACAATAGGATTTTATCCCACTTTTCTAAGCTCTTAACAAATTTATATGTGTTTCATAACTCATGTTTGTGACCAATTTATTTATTGAGAACTTCCCCTTATGGAAGAATAAGAATAATATCTACATGTGTATTTTTGACAAGAGCTAAGAGGATATTGTTGTATCAGCGTCAAGGTAGCAAAAACATCGATAATATACCATTTTATATAGTAAAACACTGGTAATATTTTTCAAAACGAACCGTAATTTACTAATTAGAATAATTGAATATTCATATAATATATTATATTACAAGGAATTACGAGCATGTAAAAACAAACAAATGATTCGATTCAGCTTAAGAATTCAATTCAAATGAATATTTGGTGTAGTGAAACCAAAATCTAAGTATACTTTAACAGATTATCATTAGGGACACATCATGTCTAACTGTGTTGGAATATCGTGTGGATACCATTGTCGTACTTTTGACTTTGACAAATTTGTTACAGATTCTTTTAGAAAATAGTTCAGCCCAATCGAGTACAAAAATACTATCGAACTATTCCCGTCAAGGTTCAACAAAGCCTTCTAATGACGTTACTTGGTTCAAAGTTTTATACCACTTTAATCTAGCCAAGAACACAATAAAAAATATTTCTAATAATTGCCAAAAGTGAAGAGAGAAGAAAATGATTTTATCACAAAATCTGATTGTATTAAAAGTAAGGACTAATAGTGCATATATAAATGATAGGTAATGCGAAGAGGAGTTGCTTCTCTACAGGAAAGCTGTTAGAAATGGTACCAGATGAAGAGTAACATCCATCAGGAAGAATTGCACCTCTTCGAACAGACATGATTGTTCGCGTCCTTTGTTTACTATGCATTCTGTACTACCACCGGTCGAGCGGTGGAATCCCAACGGTGGTAATCCACCCATGGACATGTGGTTTGAAAATATACAACATTCTCCCGCTATTTTCAAAGTTTAAAATATTTGGAATGGCTGCATAAATTGAGTGACTGCCTATGTACCTAAAGGGATCAAGCCAACATAGTTCAAGGACCATATTGGCATTATCGTGAAAACCAACATCTAGGTGATGAGTATCTTTTGGATTTAAACTCTTCACTTAGTGTAAACTCTTAGCTATATCTAGGTTTAATTGTGAACGAGTCTCGAACTAAGTACCCCTAGTGATATGATCGGAAGAATCACACATATTGATATTCATATGTTATCATATTCTGTATGCTGTGCACATTAATGGCCATGTGCTCTAACCCCGATTTTTCATGAGTCTACTTAGAAAGTGGTCTTGCTTTCTTAGGAAACAACCTTATAGGAAATACCCAACACTACCTTTTGGGAAATTTGATGTAGTGTTCCATAATCGTTCCTTTAACTTGTTGATACCTATTGAATTTTGTCTATCCTTTACAAGGCATAAGTTGGGTTGTCGTTAGTCGATGATCAATCTTCATTCACGGACCTTAATTCCATTTCTCTTGATTTTATAGAAACACTTGCTTTTGGAAGAATCTTTGTAAACGGATCAGCCAAGTTTGTCTTTGTTTCTATGTAATCAAATATAATAACTCCTTGCTTCAGTAACTGTCTTATCATCTGATGTCTTAGACTCGCATATTTAAACTTCCCATTATTTATCTTATTAGAGACATTATATATTGTAGCCTGATTATCGCAATTAATCATGACTGCCGGAGATGGCTTGGTCCATACAAGAATATCTACTGAAAAATTCCTTAGTCATTTCACCTCTTTACATGCATCTGCTAATTCGATTAATTCAGAAAATATAGTTGGGTCATAAGCACAAGTTTGCTTCTTGGAACACCATGACACAGTAGCTCGTCCTAATGTAAATATCCATCCAATCATAGATTTGGATTTGGATTCTACATTGTTTCAAGTAGCATCACTATATTCTTCTAATACAGCAGGATATCCTTTACAAGAAAGACCATAGTCGATGGTACCTTTCAAAAATGCTAATAGTGTGTGTTATGTCAGCCTTGTGCAAAGCATAGCATACGTAAGACTCCCAATAATACTAGAATATTCTAGTTGAGAAATAGTACGCCTAATATTCTTCTCTAATTTAATACTAGTATCTAAATGAGTCGGAGCACATTTGTCATTATAATGACCATATTTATTGAGAAATTTCTCAATATAATGAGAGGTGTTAACATAAATTCCCCCAGTTTTCTTAGAATCTGAAGTTACAAGATAACATCAAATTCTCCTAAATCTTTCATATCAAATTTCATGGATATAAACCTCCATGTTTCGTTCACACATGATATATCAAACCCAATAATTAGCATATCATCAAAGTATAAACATAATATAACATAACCATTTTTATTCGATTTGCTATATATACGTTTATCCACATCGTTGACTTTAAGTCCATATGATAATGCTACTATTCAAACTTCTCATGCCATTGCAAAGGAGCTTGCTTCAGATCATAAAGAGATTTGACTAATTTGCAAACTTTTCTTTCTTGGCCTGGCAATATGAAACCTTTGGGTTGTTCTATATATATCCCTTCTTCTAAGACACCATTTAGAAATGTTGTGTTTACATCCATTTGATGTATAATTAAATTATGCATGGATGCTAGTGCTATCCAGCAACCTATAGAAGTAATGCGAAAAAGAGCATATTTGTCAAAATAAACTATTTCTTGTCTTTATTTATAACCCTTTGCAACTAATCTAGTTTTAAATTCTTTAATGGATCCATCTGTATTCAATTTCTTCTTAAATACCCATTTACATCCTATAGTCTCAACACCAGGAGCCAAATTCATCAAAATCCAAGTTTGATTTGACATAATTGAATTCATTTCATCATCTACTGCCTCTTTCTAGAAATTTGCATCTATGGAACTCATAGCGTTAGAATTGTTTGTAAGATCATCATCGACATTTATTACATATTTAGTGATACTATGCATTTCATCCTTAGTTCCTTCGATAAGATATGTAATAAAATTGGGGCCAAAATTCTTTTCTAGTCATGCTCTTTTACTTTTCTCCATTCAGTATCTTCTTCGGGTAATGAGATTCCCTTGTTGTTTTGGTTAGAGATATAATCATCATCAATATCATCATTGGTCTTAGCATGTTCTGATCTAGATGATATAAATGGTTCATTTCTATTTGGTCTTGTGATATATACTTACTCTCAAAAAATTCCACATATGTAGATTTTATAACTTCTAAGGTATCTAAAATAATGAATCTATAAGTACTACTATTTTGAGAATATCCTATAAAAGCACATTTATAAGCTCTGTTTCCTAACTTGAGTCTTTTAGGATCCGCTTTTCTGACATAAGCTAAACAACCCCAAGCTTTAAGTTTTGATAAGCTTGGTTTCCGATTAAACCATAATTCATAAGATGATACATCCTTTTGTTTCAAAGGAACTCTATTTAGAATGTAACAGGCCGATAGCATAGCATCAGCCCATAATGAATTTGGTAATTTGGAACTAATAAGCATTGCATCGACCATTTCAACCAATGTTCTATTTTTCCATTCCGCACACCATTTTGTTGTGGAGTATAGAGAGTCATACATTGGCGAATTAAACTGTGTTGTTTGTGATATAAGGTGAATTCATTTGAAAATTATTCGCTGCCTCGGTCTGAATGCAACACTTTAATTTTAATTCCACATTTAGTTTCGACTTCTGCCTTGTAAATTTTGAATTTATCAAATACCACATCTTTGATTTCATTAGGTATACATAGGCAAATCTAATCATCAATAAATGCGACATAGTATTTATTTCCTTCGTATGTTTTGTGACTTTTAAGATCACCAACATCGCTATAAACTAAGTCAAGCAAACTAGTGTTTCTTTCAATGGATTTGAAGGATTTTCGATGAATCTTTGCTTGAATACATATATTACATTTATCAATGGATTCAAAATTGCAATCAGAAATTAATCCTAACTTATACATAGATTTAATGGAATTATAGTTAATGTGTCCTAATATAGCATGCCACAAATTAAAGGAGTCAACAATATAAACAGAACCATCTTTTATTATACTCAACTTAATCATGTCTTTACAAGAGTATCCCTGACCCACAAAACTTCCATTCTTTGATAAAACTAGCTTATCAGACTCATACACCATCTTGAATCCTGCGTTATTAAGGAGGTATCCAGATACAAGATTCTTAAAAATATCAGGTATATAAAGTACATTGATCAAAGTAAGAACTTTTTCCGAGGTGGATGGAGTTTCAACAGTACCTTTCCCAATGACTTTGCTACGAGCTTTATTTTCCCCGGTAACTTCATTTTCCTTTCCGTTTGTTTCATCGTAGGTCTTAAAATGACTACATTCTTTGCGCATATGTATGGTTGCTCCAGTATCGAGCCACCAATCATTTTCTATGCCACTAATGGAGTTTGCCTCTTGCACTACAGCTCTAAGCTTTTCTTCGACCACATTCACCTTTTGTTTCTTTTGTTGACGATAGTCATGAACATAGTGACCGGGCTTAGGCCTGTAAACGGATGCAATTGGATACAGATAGTGCTATATCCGTATCCGTATCCGAAAATGAAAATCCGTATTCGAATCCGTATCCGATATCCACGAATACCCGTTGAATATTATCCGTATCCGCGAATATTTTCGGATATCCGAAAATATCTGTATCCGGCTTAGTGAATACGGATATTTTTGGATATCCGAAAATATCCGTATCCGAAACTCAAAATGTATCCGAAAATATCCGAAAATTAATCAATATAATGCATATTTCTATAAAATTAAGCATATTTATACTAAATTTATGGACATAAAATAACATATTAATATATATATTTAATTTCAAACCGGACGGATATTTATCGAATACGGATACAGCCATATCCGTATTCGTATCCGAAATACATTTCGGATATCGGATATCCTCATCCGCTTTTCGGATATCGGATATTTTTCATGTTTTCGGATACGGGTGCGGATGGATTTCGGATATTTTGGGTACTCATTGACAGGCCTATACGGGCTTGTTACAAAAGTAACAAGCACCCTTCCTTTTTCATTCTTTTCTTTTCTTATTTCATCCTTTGACTTTGATGAATGATTTTTTTCAACATTATTGGCCTCGGAATGAAATTCAGTTTGTTGACTATCGATTTATTCACGTTTACGTGAGTCTTTTTCTATGCGAAGATGAAAGCTTCTAAATCATAATCTACTTCGGCATGTTTTAGTTTCTTCTTATAATCATTCTAAGAAGAGAGAAGTCGGGATATAATAACCCTAACTATGAATGATTCAAGAAGCTCTATATTAGCATCTTTAGGACGATTGACGATAAGTAAAATCTCATTTACTTGTCCGATGATCATTTTATTGTCAGTCATTTTAAAATCCATAAAATTGCTAATAAGAAATTTCTTGTTACTTGCCTTAGAAATGCGGTATTTGTTCTCCAAAGCAGTCCATAACGCCTTCATAGTTTCCAAGCTTCGATGTGCATTGTAGACGGATGTAGATAGCACATTCAATATGTGTCATTTACACATAAAGTCATTCTCCTCTCGCTTATGTCGTTTAGCTTTCAACTCAACAACATCCGCTAGAGTTTCAGTTGGTAATTCTTCTAAGACATCCTCTAGTATGTAGAAAAGTTTCATAGTAATGAGAAAATACTTCATCGTCTCTTGCCAACAAGTAAAGTTTTCGCCATCAAAACATTCTAGCCTTATTAAATATTGATTCATGACGTGCGTTGTACTTGCTTGAATGCTCCATTTGCTGATATATATATTTTCTGAAAATTGTTGGAATATAGTGTGGATATCATTGTCATACTTCTGACTTTGAGAATCTGTTATACATTCTTTCAGAAAATAGTTCAGCCCTTTTGATTACAAAAAGTCTATCGAACTATTTCCATCGGAATTCAACAAAGTCTTCTACCGACGTTACTTGATTCAAAGTTTTGTATCACTTTGATCAAGCCAAGAACACAGTATAAAATATTTCTGACAATTGCCAAAAGTGAAAAAAGAAGAACGTAATTTTATCACAAAATCTGATTGTATTAAAGCAGAGAGTAACAGTGCTTATATAGATGACGGGGGATGTAAAGAGGGGTTGCTTCTCTTCAGAGAAACTGTTAGAAAAGGTACCAGACGAAGAACAACATTCATCATAAAGAATTGCACTTCTTCAAATAGACATAGCTGTTCGCGCCATTTGTTCACCATGCGTTCTGTATTACCACGACTGGTGGTACCTGTAACGACCCGGAATTTTCGATCCCGAAAATTCCAGATAGTTAGGAAAAGAAGAAAAGAGATAGAAGAAGAAACATAAAACAAAACACAGAATCTCACATTCGCAGCGGATCAAAATATAATATCAAATAATAACAGTTATACAAAAGAATACTATATCTGTTAATTTATATCATTACGTCAGAGTTACAACATTTATACATACACTGGACAGTTAAAATCAACATGTCTCAAATAAACTGTAATATATCACAGCGGAAACACTCCATACGTCTCTGTCATCCAGCTCGTCTCCTGAGCTCCAGAACATCCTTACCTGGAAATCTGTAATACTCGGTATGACCCGAGCATTACATCAAAGTAACACCAGGGTCAGGCTGGAAACCAGCGTGAGAAAACCCATGCAAAGTTGAAATACTAAGCTTTAAATATAATTGAAATCTAACTCATACTTAACTATGAGTTCATAACTGGTTATGGTCAATACTTAGTTCACAAATCAACCCCTAAGTATCATCACTTAGTTTCAATGGTCCCGTTCACTTAAATTATTCATTCCAGCCTATTGATTACACATATCAAATTTATAAAGAATTATAGAAGATTTCAATCGAAGTGGTTTTGGGTATTTACTGATACCCGATCTCGGTCTCTTCGAGTCTCATGTTATCTTAACCCAAGTTATTTAAATACAATACAAACTTTAATTTCAGGACGTCACTTTATACAGCAATCCATCATGATAGATAACCACATTACCACTGTTCAACCCAATCACATCACAAAACATTTCATACTAGAAACATCAAATAATCCAAGGCAATCGATATCATTCAATCATTCGTAAGCAAGATTAATTAATCACACCATTTCAATTAATTTAAATAAATTAAATTAACTTCTCTAATCACTTTTAGATCCTGCTTACTTAACATGAATTAATTACACTGAGTAATTTAACACTTACTTACTTCCAATAAGTAATTATTCGCTAATTACTTTCCATCAAGTAATTACCCATCGTTTAACCACGGCTTGTAATTATCCATTAATTACTTCATTAAGTAATTATCATTAAGTAAATCACATTTAGTAATTCCCCTTAATTAATTATCCTCTATTAATAAATTTCCTCAATAATTAATATTAATAAATTAATACCTTAAATTGGTTTCACAGACTATTAACTAATTACCCTTTATAATTTAATCAATTAATTTTTTTCTTTAACTGATTACTTTAATCAAGTGTCCATCCTTATTAAATAACTTATACTTTATTTAATGACATCACTTAAATCACCTTTTAAAATACATTTTAAAATTTTGAAACATTTTTGATTGAACTTCCTTAAAATCTTGATTTATCATTTATCATTTATTTTTATTTTTAAAAGAAACTTGTTTCCAACATTGAACTTGATTTCTTTCTACACAACTATGCTTTCGTTCTGAACTAGATTTCCTTTATAAACAAATCTTACCTTAACCAGATAACACATCAAGCAACTCGAGTCGAACCCAAGGATAACATGCGCCTGCCTCGAGTCTCCCCCGTTCAACATCAGCTTCGAGTCCCAAATGAAAACGTCTTGAGAAAACTCGGGATTCTCGATATCCAAGACACATCAGCGTCGACTGTACACATGCACACAATGCACCACCCTCCGATCATCTCTGGTCATTCCCCCGATCATCGACAAACTCACCCCGACCCTGCCTATACGATCATTTCCCCAGAACAATGACTCTAAGCTCGAATCAAAATTCAAACCCATCATCCAAAAGCTGGAAGCAACCCACATCGAAAATCGCTCATCCACGACGATTTCGACCATGAGATCACCGGCGCTCATCACCCACTACTTCACTTCATCCAGCTTGCATCCCCACATATGCGTACCCCTCCGGTTACTTGCTCGTGGCGGAAATCCAACGACAACCACGTTGAACATAACTCCAGACTAAATCCTATTCGACCCATTTCCAACCTCCTCATCGCCTGAAAAATCAAGCGAATATTTTTCCTCTGATCGCCGATCTACCCTCCTCCTCCAGACCCAAGCCCAATGCCCAGTTCCTCTTCATTTGCTGGAATTTGGCGAAAGTGCCAATTCCGATCATCCCAGAAATGCACATCGAATACTTATCTAAAAATCGAGACGATACCATCTTAATTCATGATTCCCTACTACGAACACAATTATGTTATCCAAATCCAAAATTAAGATGATTGATTTTTATCATAAATATGCATTTCTCTGCTATTTTCCTTCTTCACATTATCTGTTGCTTTAAAAATCTTGAAACTATTTTTAAAATCTTTATTATACATCAACAAACAAATCTTATTTATATAACAAAGTCTAATATTGGTTTGATTGGGAGATTTTGATTTTTGAAAACAAAAAGTCACAAACAGAACAACAGAGAACCAGATATTAACATATACAGACATACTCACTTCAATTTCCAGATAAATTCGAGCTAAAGGATTTGATGCAAATCAATACCATCACATGCATTTTAGTTTAAACCATATTAAAAAGTTTACTCACATGAAAAAAAAACAGAGTAAATAAAGTAGAATTTGGGTTTTTCCGGAGGATAGATTTACTCACCAGGCTGAGCTTTTGAAATAGTTTTGGATCAAGTAAACTTGAATGATTTTGAAACTGGAATGCTTGCAGCAAGCTTTAATTTGAAAACTGGGAAGCTATGACATCTCCAAGTTTTGGACTAGAGAAATGTTCACATTCTTATTGCCTGAAAAGGTTGCAGGCTTGAGGATGGACTAATTTACAGGGTTTGGTTACAGGGCTTTGGTCTTAGATTTCAAAATGTTTGCATTTGTTTGAACTGGAAAATGTTTGTGGATTTCTGGTTTTGGAATTAGTTTAGAGGTGAAGTTTCTTTCTTCTTTTTTTTTCTTTTCCTTTTTTTTTGAAATGAAGATAGAACAAGATTGAAGAAGGCCAGACTTTTCAGTTGAGCTTTTTGAGATGATAGCAATACTTAACTAGAATGCAGTAAAGAGTGAACAAGGTGGTGATGGACATACGTACATATACATAGAATAGAGACGTGTAGAAGAAGCTAGACTGAGGTTTTTTTTTTTAGGTTTTAAAATGTTTTGATCTGACTTGGTTTTGCTGTGACATACATTTTGTGTTTTGTAAGCTAAGATTTGATGTTGCCTTGTACTACATTGTTCCCCTTTATGCTTACAAATCTATGCATATGTATCTACCTCCTATGTACTAATTTACATACATCATATGCCTTCATGTTATTGTATAAGTTTTTACCATATGTTTCATACAACCATATAAGATACTTATATGATTTTATCCCTATCTAAATATTTTTTTTTTATTCTATTCTTTTTATTTTAAGAACATAGATATTATGTATGTAAACATTTTGTTCTCTTGTGTGAATAATTCATATCTGTACACTTCATCTGATTTTTAACTTTATACAGTTGTGTTTACAAATTTCAGCTTATGTTACAAGCATACCAAATCACTTAATTCTTGTTCTTATTTACATTTGTATCTTATATTTTGATTATCGATATTTTAAATTATATTCAATATGGTTTACTTATATTTAATATCCATATTTTATATTGATAGAATTTGATTCTATTTTAATATTTTTATACCACTTGTTAACAAGGTAAAACCCTTTTTAATCCAATTATATATATAAGAACAATTTTATTATAAATATTATTAAGAGATTTTATTTTCAAATGATGAGTTTACATATCTTTTAATTGGATTAAATATTTAAAAAAAGTTGCCAAATACCGGGTCATCACATTCCTTCCTCCTTTGAATCTTTTCGTCCTCGAAAAGGAACGGAACCAGAATTTATTAAAATGCTTAAAATCAGATAAATTTTCTTTGATCATTTTTAAACTACTTTAAAAATTTATATAATATTTCTAAAATAGTTTTTATAAAAATACTTTTATAACTCGATGTTTCAATAAGTCCATCCTCGTTCTCATAGAGATTCGTTCATACGTTGATCAGGCGTAGGACTGAAAATCCGTAAGTACTTGGTAAACTCGTTTCCAACACCCAGTGAAAATATTAGGAAAATAATTTTATTGAAAATATAGAAAACGGTTTTGAAAATAGAGAGAATATCTTTGGTGAGAATGCTCTGGAAATCATCACACCCATCCATGGTCACAGTTACATCCTGGGTTACGTTGCCGTCGCAGCAAAAGTCCATGTAACTGATTACACCATAGAACCCACAACAGATCGCAGTTACATCCAGGGTTACGTTGCCATCACAGCAAAAGTCCATGTAACTGTTGGCTCTCAACGGCACACACGATTTTCGCTGTCAAAATGAAACTTCTCCACTCCAACATAGGTCGCAGTCTACCGATATAAAATCAAACGTAGACTGTTGGCTCTCAGCGGCTCACGCGACTTTCGCTATGTTACCATAGTGTCGCAGTCTACCGATATAAAATCAAACGTAGACTGTTGGCTCTCAGCGGCACACACGACTTACGCTATGGTCTATAGTAGATCGTAGTGACATCGAGTTACACTGTCGTCACAGCATAACCCAAATGCCTCTATAGGCACCAGCCCCTCGACTTTCGCTACACAATAATCCTCAGGAACTAGTTTTGTCAGGACTCCTCACAGGATCAACTTTAGAACCTCCCCTTTGAGGCTCAAGGCAGTACCACCCTATGGCACTCCTGAGAAGTTCATTCCAAGGGAGCGCCTTTTTCCCCAGAGCAAATCTCAAAACACTTTATACTATACACATATAGTATTTTCCAAATCATACACCTAGTATGAATCTCATATAAATGCTTTTACACCAAATCGATTCTCAAAATCGATAATTCACAAATCAGGCTTTCCCAAATCCCAATATTGATTTTATCCAAAAATCAAAAGCCTTTTCCAAATCCAAAGGTTCCCAAAACCTTTTCTCATAACCATTTCCATAAAATCTTTTTTATATATATTCATATATATAATTTTCTTGGGAAATCTTTAAATCACTTTATACTTATATAAGTTTCCTTTGTATACTTCAAAACTTTCAAAAACCTTTTTCTTCTGGCAATGGATTCAATAAGGGGAGTTTTATCATATATAACAAAGATACGTAACTTTGTTTATTCCCAATCAAATATTCAAATTTGATTACTTTATAAAGTCACTTGCCAAATTTCTTACTTTTATTATAAAGTAAACTTTAACTCAGAAAAATATTCAATTTCCACTTTATTTCCATAAAGTTAATTTCTACCATAGAAATATAAATTTTAAATTTATTTTATTTTAGTTCCTCATATATTCGCAAATATATTTTCCATTTCAAAAATCATCTTATAACCCTTTATCTACAACTTCAAAATCAAATTTCCACCTTTATTCATTGTCAATTTCTCAAAATATACTTTCGATTTCAAAAATCTTTTCAGTTTTTATCCACAAATTTTCAATGCCAATTTCATTCAAACCCGTACGATGTCCCCATATCATTCGTACGCAATATCAATCTGATCGCTCACTCGATCACACAATTTCACTTCCGAACTAGTATCGTCCACTCGACTTCCTAGTGCGGACTCAGATCTGATTTCTTGATCAGAAACCATCATTCTCCTTGCATAGTCACAACTATGATAGAGAATATCCAGAACTAATCAAAAATCCATATCCAGGTTCGCCGTCGAAAATCGAGCGAAAAATCCCAACTCGGATCGATAATATTATCTCGAAATTCTGTGCTCGAATCTGGATCAAATCACTATGCGAATAGAATAATATAAGTACATCCTACGTATCCATCCTCATTGATTATTAGCCCAATCAATTTCCTTTCCATTCACATTCACTCAAATTTTATTCACTTATTCGCATTTGCCTTAATCCCCATTTGGATTATCACTTCAATTCTTATCTCAGTTGGGTATTTAATCCATAACAGTTTGAACTCCGACCAGTTTAAATTTAGAAAATAGCTTGAAATTTTTTAAAATAGATAAGTAGTTGAAAAATAATTATTAGATGTAAAATAGTTAAGTAATTGTAAAATAGCTGAGAAATAGTTAAATAGTTTCAGAAATTTTTAAATAATTGCAAAATAGTTGTAAAATAGTAATTAATTTGTAACGTAGTTGAAAAATAGTAATTAGTTTAGGAAACAGTCGAAAAATAGTTAAATAGCTCCAAAACTTATCGTAAAACAAGTATAAAATAATTTGGCTTTAAAAAGAAAGGTTGTATACATAATAAATAGTTTGGAAAAATAGGTTTGTACCAAAACAATTTATTTTGAAAATATTCCAAAGTCAAACTGTTCAATTCCCAACCTTCAATCCCACCAATTCAATTTAAATTTCCGCTTCCATTTAAATTGCCTCTATTCCAATTTAAATAACTCCAATTTCTATTGGACTTGATTTATTCCCGATTCAAGTTGAATTCATTTTCAATTTCTTTCCAACTTCAAATCAAATTCCATTTGATTTAAATATATTCACTTTAACTACAAATCCCAAATTATTCAAATTAATTTAGACGAATTCCAAATTGAATCAACTTCAAATTTCAAATCATTTTAAATTTAATCCCAAATTTCCCATTTAAATATTTAAACTTATACATCTTCAATCATAAATCCAATTAATTCGAATCAGATTCAATTTGAATTAATTCAATTCTAATCTCAATCTTAAACCATCTCGAATTATATAAATTCGAGTTAAATTTTCAAATGTTGATTTAACCCCTTAAATCCAATTAACCTTTATTTTTTAATTTAACAACTTAAATCTTTAAAAAAATTTCAATTCTGAATCCAAATTTCATTTTAAATTGCCTTTACTTAACTTATTTCAAGGTTAAAATAAGAGTTCAAAAATTTTAAACAATTTAATCTTCAGAATTTCATTTATCTCCAAATTTTTAACTTCTAACCTTGACCCCAATTCTTAAACAAATTTTAGTTTGCAAATTTAATCCTTAAGTTCTAAGTGATTCCATTAAATTTCTACAATGGATGTATATTACCTCAATCCATTTCTTAATTCAATTAAAATAATTCCAATTCACAGTTTAAAGATTATTAATAACAATAGGATAATATTATCCAAATTATTTTAAAACATCCATTTATTTCCAATTTCCAGATCTCAAACTCATTTTGAGATCACACAAACTCTCAATTCAAATTAACCATTTAACTTCCCAAGTTAAACCTCAATTTCATTTTGGAATTTCCAAATCAGGTGGTTCATTCAAACTTATTTAACTTCTTCCGGGTTAAATTCAATTTAATCCCGTCAAACTTACTCAAATTTGAATTCCCACTTCAAATTTTAAACTTCACATTAATAATCTTATAAGTTTAAAAACTTATCACCTTGGGTATCACATCTCATTCCAAATTTAAAACTCATTACTTAGAGTTTATTTCAACCGACCATTGATATTATGTATATTCCTCATATATACATTTTCTTTTACACACTAAGTTATCCTTAAAATTTAAACCACCTTTGGTTCAAAACAATTTTCAACAACTTTTGTTGAAACAGGACCCTTCCATTTAAATATACTAAATAACGTTATTTATTATTTCTTTATCAATTTGAAACAAATCCCAAATTTTCTAGCTTATATTTAAAACTTCACAATTTATATCATCTTCAGTTCCAATTTATAAGTCATACTTGCCTAAATGTTTTACTTTCCTAAAACATTTTATCATTTTAGGATAATAACCAAGGTTATTACAACTGGAGATCAGTTCACTATTATCTTATTCTGAAAATTCTTCTCCAAATTCAAAATTTTAATTTCAGTTTGAATCCAATTTAAACTTATTTTTACATTCATTTTGGTTATATTTCTATTACCACTTAATTTAATTCCAATAATTTTACAACAAATTTCCTTAACATTTATTAGTAAGAAATATTGCTTTATATATATCAAAATATATACTTATAAAGTCATTTAAAATCTTTATATAAGAAAATAACAAGTACGCTTTCATATATACACTCAACTCATTCTAGGGTACTATTGACCCTAACTTTAGATGAGTAGACCCACCAGAGCCAAGGTTTTCGCTAAACCTTCGCTCTGATACCAACTGTAACGACCCGGAATTTTCGATCCCGAAAATTCCAAATAGTTAGGAAAAGAAGAAAAGAGATAGAAGAAGAAACAGAAAACAAAACACAGAATCTCACATTCACAGCGGATCAAAATATAATATCAAATAATAACAGTTATACAAAAGAATACTATATCTGTTAATTTATATCATTACGTTAGAGTTACAACATTTATACATACACTGGACAGTTAAAATCAACATGTCTCAAATAAACTGTAATATATCACAGCGGAAACACTCCATACGTCTCTGTTATCCAGCTCGTCTCCTGAGCTCTAGAACGTCCTTACTTGGAAATCTGTAATACTCGGTATGACCCGAGCATTACATCAAAGTAACACCAGGGTCAGGCTGGAAACCAGCGTGAGAAAACCCATGCAAAGTTGAAATACTAAGCTTTAAATATAATTGAAATCTAACTCATACTTAACTATGAGTTCATAACTGGTTATGGTCAATACTTAGTTCACAAATCAACCCCTAAGTATCATCACTTAGTTTCAATGGTCCCGTTCACTTAAATTATTCATTCCAGCCTATTGATTACACATATCAAATTTATAAAGAATTATAGAAGATTTCAATCGAAGTGGTTTCGGGTATTTACTGATACCCGATCTCGGTCTCTTCGAGTCTCATGTTATCTTAACCCAAGTTATTTAAATACAATACAAACTTTAATTTCAGGATGTCACTTTATACAGCAATCCATCACGATAGATAACCACATTACCACTGTTCAACCCAATCACATCATAAAACATTTCATACTAGAAACATCAAATAATCCAAGGCAATCGATATCATTCAATCATTCGTAAGCAAGATTAATTAATCACACCATTTCAATTAATTTAAATAAATTAAATTAACTTCTCTAATCACTTTTAGATCCTGCTTACTTAACATGAATTAATTACACTGAGTAATTTAACACTTACTTACTTCCAATAAGTAATTATTCGCTAATTACTTTCCATCAAGTAATTACCCATCGTTTAACCACGGCTTGTAATTATCCATTAATTACTTCATTAAGTAATTATCATTAAGTAAATCACATTTAGTAATTCCCCTTAATTAATTATCCTCTATTAATAAATTTCCTCAATAATTAATATTAATAAATTAATACCTTAAATTGGTTTCACAGACTATTAACTAATTACCCTTTATAATTTAATCAATTAATTTTTTTCTTTAACTGATTACTTTAATCAAGTGTCCATCCTTATTAAATAACTTATACTTTATTTAATGACATCACTTAAATCACCTTTTAAAATACGTTTTAAATTTTTGAAACATTTTTGATTGAACTTCCTTAAAATCTTGATTTATCATTTATTTTTATTTTTATTTTTAAAAGAAACTTGTTTCCAACATTGAACTTGATTTCTTTCTACACAACTATGCTTTCGTTCTGAACTAGATTTCCTTTATAAACAAATCTTACCTTAACCAGATAACACATCAAGCAACTCGAGTCGAACCCAAGGATAACATGCGCCTGCCTCGAGTCTCCCCCGTTCTACATCAGCTTCGAGTCCCAAATGAAAACGTCTCGAGAAAACTCGGGATTCTCGATATCCAAGACACATCAGCGTCGACTGTACACGTGCACACAGTGCACCGCCCTCCGATCATCTCTGGTCGTTCCCCCGATCATCGACAAACTCACCCCAACCCTGCCTATACGATCATTTCCCCAGAACAATGACTCTAAGCTCGAATCAAAATTCAAACCCATCATCCAAAAGCTGGAAGCAACCCACATCGAAAATCGCTCATCCACGACGATTTCGACCATGAAATCACCGGCGCTCATCACCCACTACTTCACTTCATCCAGCTCGCATCCCCACATGTGCGTACCCCTCTGGTTACTTGCTCGTGGTGGAAATCCAACGACAACCACGTTGAACATAACTCCAGACTAAACCCTATTCGACCCATTTCCAACCTCCTCGTCGCCTAAAAAATCAAGCGACTATTTTTCCTCTGATCGCCGGTCTACCCTCCTCCTCCAGACCCAAGCCCAATGCCCAGTTCCTCTTCATTTGCCGAAATTTGACGAAAGTGCCAATTCCGATCATCCCAGAAATGCACATCGAATACTTACACTACAAGGGAGGCAGAGCTTTCCAACGGCTCCAAGCCGTTGGCGGCCGTTGGAAAGCCGTTGGAAGCCGTTGGAAAGGCCGTTGGAATACACTTCAACGCCTTCCAACGCCTCCAACGGTGTTATACCAACGTTTACCAACGGCTCATCTGGCCACGTGGCAAGCTTCGTTGACCAACTTGCCGTTGGTATGCCGTTGATATGGCCGTTGGTAGCCGTTGGAAGCCGTTGCCTATGAATGACCAAAAGGCCGTTGGTATCCGTTGGAAGCCGTTGGAAATCTGAAATTTTTTTTTTGCCCAGCAGCTCCTGCTCACCTCCGGCCACACACAATATCATAAATATCAAAACTGCTCCATTTTGAGCGTATATCCAATAACAATCACATATATATAACCAAACACAATATAATAATCAAATCATACACATAAACAACCAAACCATCAAAACAAACTAAATTCTACATCCATCAAATTAGTTTCTACATCAAAACCAAACGTCATCCAAACCAACCGTCATCATATATACAAACAAAACACATAAAAAGGCATCACCAATCGTCATCCAAACCATCACCAAATGTTTAAGACATCCAAACACATCACCAAATGCCTAACACATCCAAACCATCACCAAATGTCTAACACCATACAACAATATATACAAACCATCACCACTCCACACATAAGAAAACATCTCAAACATACCTCAACTCACTCGCCAGCAGAACCACCGGAGGAAGGAAACCGCCCGTATTGCTCCATGAACTCCGCCACTTTATTGTTTAGCTGCTCCATTTGTTCTTCACGGTGGCGATCGCGGTCTTGAAGCGTGGCGATCTGGGCTCGTAGCTGTGCGATCTCCTCCTTCTCTTGAGCCCTCTGGTAGTTCTTCTGCACTACGTCAACCTGTAAATATTAGTAAATATGTGTAAATATATGTGTAAATATGTATAAATATTTACTCTAGCTAAGCTCACATCTAAAGTGTTTATATATATGATATCGAAATGAACATGCTTCATAAAAATTATTTAAAATTTAAATTAAATTACCGATTGGCTTCCAAATCCAAAGCGCTTCCCGTGGGTCGCTGGATCCATGACAGACTCAAATATTGCGTTCTCCTCATCAATGGTCAACTCTGCTCTTCCGGTGTCCTGGAGCATCAATGTCCGTGCGTCCTGAAACTTTTCCTAGTATGCAAAATACAATTGAATTTAGATAATGCTATTTTAATAGACTTAAAACTTTTAGTTCATTATCTTATACTTACATATGCGGCCCTTGCTTTGTCATTACTTTCCCAGGCGTACGAATATGAGCCTGAATCGTCAATCTGAGTCACCGCATGCGTATGCGCAAATACATCCCAACGACTGACAGGACCACTGCGCTGTCTTTCCTGAAATATGCACATATAAATATATATATTAAATATTTTTATATAAATGTTTATCTTAATTAATAAATATACCAAGTCCTCGCGGTGATGCTGGAATGACTTAGAACCACCGCGATGTGTGACGGGGTTCTTGCTCCTGTTAGCAGAATTCCTAGTTGACTCTTTCTGCAAATTTAAGTTGAAAAAAAAATTGTTTTATAGTTTTAATTTAAATATTATTTGCGTAGAACAATTTAAATTAAATATATGCTAAATTTACCTGAAATTCCTCATTGTCCCACCAGCTGACAAACTGTTCCCACACAACAGCGCTCATCCAATTTGGCTTGCTTCCACTTGATTTCACAGCATTTAAAGTCTCCCTGTAGTTCTTTGCAATCTTACTCTGCCAATGACATTGTACAACGGAAAGATCTGCATCCTGGATGTCCACATGGCCCTGCACGTTTGATTACATAAGAGTTATATAGTTTTTATGCGTAGTGTAAACATGATTAGATATTTAAACCTAACAAGTAATATCACTCATACCAAAAAGTCCTGCCAAATAGCTTCCTTCACGTTCTCTGGAATCAAGGACCATTTGGGCCAACATTCATTCATCCGACTCTGGTATGCGCGCTTAGATAATGAAAAAACTATATTTGATGGCTCTAACGTAAAACCACTGTGTTTAACAGGAAAAAAAAGCATTTACTATTTTATGACTACTATACTTATAATAGACTGTACGAGAATAAAATTTAATTTTGAAACTTAATACTTACCCAGATCCGTCGGCTTTTGGCTTTAGCCAAATTGTAGTACGTGGCATCTCCTCTGATGGACCACCGCGATCACGATCTGCAGGACGAATAGTCCCTCTCTGTGAAGAGGAGGGAGACCCAGAATGTGTAGACCCAGATCGTCTACGTGAAGACATATCTATAGAACATGTTACAGACAAACATTATATGAGAACATTAAATGACTATATGTAAAACATACATTATGGCATAACATAAGAAGAGTACGTGACACATATCATACATTAGCATAACATTTTTAATGAAAACATTATAATGTTAAATATAATTACCTTCAAAATGTAGATTATTGATCAGTCCTCGTCAGTTTCGGTTTCAGACTCTGTTTCGTACTCTATATTTTGTTCTTCTGTACTCTCAAATGCTTCAATTAATGCATTTGAATCATCGTTTAGAGGTCCAAAATCTGTTTGACCATCTGTTATTATTATTCCTCTACTTTCCTCGATATCTGCTTGGTAAGCTTGTTCATCGAGAATGTTCCGTCCATCAAATGTAAATCTTGCCTTTGTTTTAAAAACAGCCGACCAATTTACTTTATCTCTTCTTAGAGATGGGTAAGAAGCATAATAAACTTGAAGAGCTTGTTTGGCAAGTACAAAAGGATCGTAGTTATGATAATGCGAAGTATGTTTTGGGTTAGATTTAGGTAAAAATTGAAATGGGGGAGAAGAAGCTGCTGTTGTGAATTTTGGTTCGGGTTTCCAACGGCTACAAACATATAATATGTTACATATTCTGTAACATATTATATTTATAAAAAAAATTGACGTTCGATACTATATTTACTGTCATTTTCGATATTTTTTAACCGTACATTATAAAATTAATACACTATATTACTTATTAAAAAAAATCAAAGTAACCGTATGTTATAAAATTAAATATCATTTTCGATATTTTCTAATCTAATGTCATCATTCAACTTATTGCACTATATTTTCATACAAGCAGCATTCTACACTACGCTATACACACAATACACTATACACCATACATACAATATACTATAATATACAATTAACTTACAATACATAGGTTAATAATAAAAATTAAGCATCAATAAACTAAACTACACATACAATAGTCAATACAAACATATAAATTGCAAATCTAACACTAAATTACCAAATTGAATAAAAAAGGGATTAGGGTTTATACCTTGATTGGAGAGGATTAGGGGTTGGAGAGGGCTTCTAGATGCTGCCGAGTGACGTTGGAGGTTGGAATGGAAGTGGATGGCGAATTGGGGAGGAGGATGGAGGGTTTTGGGTTAGATTTAGGTAAAAATCGAAATGGGGGAGAAGAAGCTGCTGTTGTGAATTTTGGTTCGGGTTTCCAACGGCTACCAACGACCGCAAACGGCAATTTCCAACGGCGTCCAACGGCTATCTTTTTTACCTCTTGATAATAATCCGAAAAATACTTGCCGTTGGTCAATGCCGTTGGCGGCCGTTGCCCCCCTCCGTTGGAATAAACAGTAATCCTTGTAGTGTTATCTAAAAATCGAGACGATACCATCTTAATTCATGATTCCCTACTACGAACACAATTATGTTATCCAAATCCAAAATTAAGATGATTGATTTTTATCATAAATATGCATTTATCTGCTATTTTCCTTCTTCACATTATCTGTTGCTTTAAAAATCTTGAAACTATTTTTAAAATCTTTATTATACATCAACAAACAAATCTTATTTATATAACAAAGTCTAATATTGGTTTGATTGGGAGATTTGGATTTTTGAAAACAAAAAGTCACAGACAGAACAATAGAGAACCAGATATTAACATATACAGACATACTCACTTCAATTTCCAGATAAATTCAAGCTAAAGGATTCGATGCAAATCAATACCATCACATGCATTTTAGTTTAAACCATATTAAAAAGTTTACTCACATGAAAAAAAAAAACAGAGTAAATAAAGTAGAATTTGGGTTTTTCCGGAGGATAGATTTACTGACCAGGTTGAGCTTTTGAAATAGTTTTGGATCAAGTAAACTTGAATGATTTTGAAACTGGAATGCTTGCAGCAAGCTTTAATTTGAAAATTGGGAAGCTATGACATCTCCAAGTTTTGGACTAGAGAAATGTTCACAGGCTTATTGCCTGAAAAGGTTGCAGGCTTGAGGATGAACTAATTTACAGGGTTTGGTTACAGGGCTTTGGTCTTAGATTTCAAAATGTTTGCATTTGTTTGAACTGGAAAATGTTTGTGGATTTCTGGTTTTGGAATTAGTTTACAGGTGAAGTTTCTTTCTTCTTTTTTTTTCTTTTCCTTTTTTTTTTTGAAATGAAGATAGAACAAGATTGAAGAAGGCCAGACTTTTCAGTTGAGCTTTTTGAGATGGTAGCAATACTTAACTAGAATGCAGTAAAGAGTGAACAAGGTGGTGATGGACATACGTACATATACATAGAATAGAGACGTGTAGAAGAAGCTAGACTGAGATTTTTTTTTTTTTTTTTAGGTTTTAAAATGTTTTGATCTGACTTGGTTTTGCTGTGACATACAGTTGTGTTTAAAAATATATTTTTATTTTTTTATTCTATTCTTTTTAATTTAAGAACATAGATATTATGTATGTAAACATTTTGTTCTCTTGTGTGAATAATTCATATGTATACACTTCATCTGATTTTTAACTTTATACAGTTGTGTTTACAAATTTCAGCTTATGTTACAAGCATACCAAATCACTTAATTCTTGTTCTTATTTACATTTGTATCTTATATTTTGATTATCGATATTTTAAATTATATTCAATATGGTTTACTTATATTTAATATCCATATTTTATATTGATAGAATTTGATTCTATTTTAATATTTTTATACCACTTGTTAACAAGGTAAAACCCTTTTTAATCCAATTATATATATAAGAACAATTTTATTATAAATATTATTAAGAGATTTTATTTTCAAATGATGAGTTTACATATCTTTTAATTGGATTAAATATTTAAAAAAAGTTGCCAAATACCGGATCATCACAGTAGTACTCCTCCCTTAGTAATCCACATGTGGACAGGTGGTATTCCATTAGTGGTAATCCACATGTGGACAGGTGGTTTGAAAATATACAACAAACTGATAGTCAATAAACTTGATTTTTTTTTCTTAAAACGTTGTAAAACATGACCTTTTACAACGTTTTAAGAAAAAATTCAAATTTATGGACTATTAGTTTTTACAATTTTTTAAGATAAATCATTGATGGTTTTTGCAACTTTTTTAGAAAAAGTTGTAAAAGGAGATTTTTTTTTACAACATTTTAAATACAAACGTTGTAGTAAGATGTATTCGTTGTAGTGGATTTGCAGTTGCTAACCATTGGTAATAACCTTAAACGGATAGAGGTTAACTATATAACTAAATATTACTAATAGTTAATCAATACTGGTAGAGGACGACAACCATACCTGCGGCGATTAGATACAGGCGACAAAGGAACGATGACAATGTTGCAGTAGATCTCACTGATGGTGAAGGAGAGGCTAGTGACAGTGGAGCAGAGGTCGGCAATGGGGGAGAAATAAGATTTTATTTATGTGACTCCTTTACAATTGAACTAGTCTTTGTAGTGACCGTTTGATTTTGAGCAGCGTAGTTTGCTACACAGTACACCTCTCTTGTATTTTCCAGGATTCCTTTTCTTTTTAATACAGGATAAGGCTGTTCATGTAATATGTGTAACATTATTCTTGTACGTTACTACCTTGGTGGAAGACCAAGTTGGTAGACAATTTAGAAATTGTGCGCTTATGGTCATAAATACAGTATCCATGTGTCTATATCTCTTCTTCTCTGTCCATTCTCCTTGTCTTTGTTATTGTTGTTTTGTCATGCATGCATGCTTCAATAAACTACAAAACTTGCCCACGTTCTATGACTTTTTACATGCATCTCAATCTATACCAGATTCGGATGAGTATATGTAAAGTTGATCATGCGTTGAAAATCTTGACACAGTACATACGATGTTTGGCATTTTGAAGCCATTTCATATATTACAAGTAATCTTGAAAAGGAGATGTAAAATCGATATTTTTAGGACAGTTTGAGCAAAATAACAAAGTTTATTTCAAGTTGCTAAACAATGCTTGCTTTAAAAAGACAGAACAAAAAATACACACATACAAAGAGAGCATAGATCCTTATAATAATTGGGTTTGGACGTTTGCAGATGCTAAATTTACCTTACATTTAGTACTTTAAATGTTTATATAAAGAATGATAGCATGATTAAAAGGATACTCAGTTCCATGTGCATGTATACGTAGACAACTGCAAGTCCACCACATGCACTTATCAGTTAAGACAAGTTGATCACCAGATCAGGATCAAACCTGTTTCGTTGTCATGAGCTATCTAGATAGCATCAGCTTTAAATATGCCATTAAAATTCCTTAAGATAATTTTATTATGAAATATATTAACAACATTTTATAATTTAGTCTCAATTTTAAAAATATTCATTCCCAAGCTACGTATTTATTTCAAAAATGACAAATCACTAGTCAAATTGATTCTAACACTTTGCACTTTGCTTTGCACATTTTGATTAAGAATCTGTTCCGCAACCATCATTATTTATATGCCTTTAATTTGCATGGGAAGAAACTTAGGCACTGTTTTTACCGTGGATTTGTTTTTATGTTAGACAAACTATATCTATCAATTCCTTTGTACTACCAAAATTGCAAGTATTAGAGGCAGCAAATTAGGGGGTAATTAAGAATTGTGCCCCTATAATCATTCATTAGAGGCAAATAAATTTTTGGTCCCTACTATTAACAAGGTCGGCCATTATAAATGCCCCTATCTATTACTTGTGTAGAACAACACATAGCCAACGTGCCATCCTGGTTTCCAACATTTCAAAATAAACAAATTCCGTTCCTCTCCCACTTTTCTTTTCGCTCCTTATCACCATCCCCAAATTAGTCAACCAACTAACATGAAATTTCTTTTCCAATAAAAACCCTAACCACTGCTTCTCACCTCCATTGATTTTGCTTATTCTCCGCAACCGTTTGATGAAATTAACTATTCACTGTTTTAAATCTCCACAGTAACGAATGAACACAGCTGCTGCTTCTATTTCTCTCTTCTTCCATCCGTTAGTTTTTTCGATCCAGGTAATTGATTCTTGTCGCCTTAATTTATATTTTAATCTATTCAGATTAGATTTCTTTCACTCCATTCTTATCTGTAGATCTAAGGTTAAACTAAGATCTGTACCGCGATTTGCGTATTTAGTTTGGATCATATTGTTACCTATTTCTTCACAATTGAAGTTGTTTACAGAAAACTGATTATTCCTTATTTTATACTAGATGCTAAATTTAGATTTTTCTGATCCCGTACTCTGTGTTTGTTTCCAATGATATTTTTTCATTAGGTCTTATGAAAGGAATTGTAGCAATAGTATAAAATCTACTATAATATTAATGAATATTAAAATGATACATGTCTGTAGGTATCAGAATCGCATAACAAGCTATTGCTGAACAAAATGGGTAAACTGCACATAACAGAATGCGCACATATAATTCAAGAGGGTAGACGATTTATTTTATATAGAAATCTATTATATAATATAAAGTAATAAATAAATTTAGCGATATCACCTGGAACCTATACTCATAAAAGTTAACAACATAAAAGTTAATATACTTCAGTCTCTATTATGATAGAAAATTCTCAGAATCTCACAACTAAGTGAAATGATAATTTTAATATAGGTAAAGCTGCTACATGCAAATGATACAGTAGAGACAAAGGGAAAAGAACTTTATGGATGTTTTTCATCACCTAGGAGTATGGAAAATAACTCAAGTTGTGTTACTTAGATTGTTCGTTAACAGCTTAAATTGATCTATTAAGTTGTTAAATTTATAAGTATAAAACTGTTACGTGTGCTCTTTTGCACCTTCAATGACGAAATTTAACCAAAGTTTCAACTTAAACTATCAGAACACTTGAGGACTGACTTAAAACTAATAAAACTTTGCAGCTTAACATTATTTTTAATTATTTATGAGAAGATTGCTCCCGTCGAGACTCTTCATGGTAGTGATTCCATCTAAGAATAATAAATAAAAAGGGATATTTAGTTTATTCTTTCTATTTATTTAGAGCTAATTTAAGTTATAAATTAAAACAACTTTTAAGTGGTTCTAGCAAAGTTATACCCATATAGTCTTTAGAAGCTATTGTTACTAGGCAAATGCTGATATGAGGTTATCCTCGTATTCTAAATTGGGAGGGTAGGCAGTCACTAAACTTAAATAACCAACTTATTCAAATAACTAACTACCCAATGCAATGTCTATGATCATGCAACCTTATAGATTTTACGCGAGTTTAACCTTAGAATAGCGGGCCTTTGGTTAAAAAATATTAACCAATCATAAATGATCATATTTCGTAGTAATTTAATATATTTCACGTTACTGATATACCGCACTATCTTTAAAACTGCCAGATCGGAAAGTCCAACCTGTTCAAAACTTACAGTTCAAAGTAATAGTGCAAATAGAGAAAGCACTAAGGCGATAAAGAAAGCTGAAACTAATGTCGCACATCTAATGGATGATCTATGTAAAGCAAACCGTTAGATAAGTCCATTCGAAACCTTTCTTGGTTTCGACACTTGTTTGACATGCGTTGAGCAATGTAAGTTATTTTAACCCATTTGAGCAGGGTAGTCCTATAATTCATAAAAATGTTGGTTTTCTTTTGCTACACAGTACACCTCTCTTGTATTTTCCAGGATTCCTTTTCTTTTTAATACAGGATAAGGCTGTTCATGTAATATGTGTAACATTATTCTTGTACGTTACTACCTTGGTGGAAGACCAAGTTGGTAGACAATTTAGAAATTGTGCGCTTATGGTCATAAATACAGTATCCATGTGTCTATATCTCTTCTTCTCTGTCCATTCTCCTTGTCTTTGTTATTGTTGTTTTGTCATGCATGCATGCTTCAATAAACTACAAAACTTGCCCACGTTCTATGACTTTTTACATGCATCTCAATCTATACCAGATTCGGATGAGTATATGTAAAGTTGATCATGCGTTGAAAATCTTGACACAGTATATACGATGTTTGGCATTTTGAGGCCATTTCATATATTACAAGTAATCTTGAAAAGGAGATGTAAAATCGACATCATTAGGATAGTTTGAGCTAAATTATAACAAAATTATTGCAATTTGCTCCACAACGCTTACTTTAAAAAAGACAGAATGAAAAATACACATAAAAAGAGTGCATAGGTCATTATAATACTTCGCTTTGGACGTAAGCAGATGCTAAACTTGCCTTGCATTTAATACTTTAAATGTTTATATGAAGAATGATAGCATGTACTCGGCTCCATGTGCATGTATACGTAGACAACTGCACTACATCTCCAGCTCTCATGCACTTATCACTTAAGACAAGTTTATCATCAGATCTGATCAAACTTGTTTTGTTGTCGTCAGCTATCATGGATAGCATCAGCTTTAAATATGCCATTAAAATTCCTTATGGATCATTTTATTATCAAATATTTTTACAACGTTTTTGAATTTGGTCTCAATATGAAAAAAAACTCATTTCCAAGCTACGTATTTATTTCAAAAATGACAAGTCACTACTGAAATTGATTTTAACACTTTGCACTTTACTTTGAAGTTTGCACATTCCACAGCCACCATTTTCACTGATAGTAGTAATATGTTTGCTGTCACATTTTTTTGCATCAACCTGAACTATCAAAATTACTCTTCATCACAAATATTAACAAATCATTTTCTTATGAAATTGGATCTTTAGATAATAATGCATGGTTTTACTATAAGTTTTAAGTGGTATATAACAAACTATAAGTCAGTAATGTCCAGTGGCTTGAATCATGCGATACACGAGATTCGAACATATGATCTCATGTATCAAAATCAAAACCTCTGACTAGAAGATTGGTGTTGCTGGACATTAACAAATCTTTGTATCACTTAAAGTATGATCTAAAGATAAAAATTCTTTTACAAATTCAAAACTATCGTCTAAAAATATTAATGTATCTTTATATCACTTAAAAGTGAGATCTAAGAAATAAACTTCGATCACAAATTCGTTTTTTATTAATTAATAATATAAATAAAACTTCAAACTAATAGAAAGTTACTGCAACTTAGTAATAAAAATTCAAACTAACTACACAACATATGATTTCAACGAAAACATATGTTTAAATATTTGTACAAATTATTTTATCTTACATTGGTTAAAACATATACAATTCATAAAAAAACAACTCATCCGCGAAGCGCGTATCATCATCGTCTACAAAACGCGTAACATAAAAGCTAGTTGCTTATATGCCTTTTTTTGCATGGGAAGAAACTTGGGCACTATTTTTAAATATTATGACTCAGGTTGCTCAATTTTTAATGTTTCAATTTTACTATGGAAATTCGATGCTCTTTTTTTCACCACTGGTTAGTTGGCGCATATTGCTTGTCATTGTTGCTCACGCATGCATAGTAGTCATATATTCCATGATTGCGCATGCACTTACGTCAAAGAAATGTTCGAATTCTATTTGTCCGCTTTTATTTGACTAATTTTTGAAAAGGAAGAGACATATATATTATTACTGTGTGTACTTAGCGAACCTATCCCGATCCTCTCTGGTAAAAATATCACGTTAGGATGGATGTGTGATGGTTGTCATAGATATTTCTATCCTAGCATTAACCATGCATTAGTTTAATATTGCAGCGACTACTTGACAAATATGTATGTGTGTACCGACACGCAGCTCGGACTCGGATTCACTTCGTGGAATACAGATTTTAAATTGAAACCGAAATTATAAAATAATTGCAAATTCAAAAAATTCATATTTTCATGTATGTGCTTAACACTGTTGTAGGAATTGCTCTAGCCGACCACCTAGGCTAGGAGCCTAAACGCATTTTCGAGGCAGCCACACCACTTTTGCGACACCTAGGTCCGTTTCAGTCCATATGGATCCACCTAGCTAATATCGTTTCTATTTCACGTAATCTCATCTGGGTCCGCATATATCTACCTAATTTGGTCTAGATTTGTTTGTTTTAATCTTCACGTTGTTGAAGCTTCTAGTCATCATTAGCATTTTACTTTTGATCAGTTACCATTTTGCAAGTGTCGGATGCAATGGACAAACCCTCCATTCCAGCACAGTTGAAGGAAAGCTGAAAGCATCGTTACTTTTTCCAACTTCACTTCTTTATGCCTCTTCACTAATTTACCTTTCATTCGTTTTCCCTTCAAATATTCAGTTCAAATAACACTTTCGCCATATTTATTCGCTCAAATGCCTTGTTCGCTTCGTGGAGAATGAAGCCCTATTCTTAATACTTGCCACCTCGTTGAAGTTTCCGGTTTACATTTAATGTTGTTTGCATGTGAAAATTGAAATCATTAATCATCATATTATTTTTGATAAATTATATGTCAAAATTCACAATTGTGGAAAAAAATATATACAACTACAACAAAAAGAACCTATAACAGCATTTTAAAAACGCTATAAAAGCTATTAACAACGTTCTTACATACGTTGTATATCGACATGCAGTTATATGTCAGAGATATACAATGACAAGAAATTAACGCTGTTAAATGTCCTTTTAACAGCGTTTTCCTAGTCTCATGATATCATTTAACAGTATTTGGTTGGGTGCAGTTAGAGATCTTTCTTAGCGTTTGTTTCGTGCTTAAGATAAGATTTTATAGCGTTTTTTCAATGCTGTGATATTTATTTACAGCGTTTCCTTGTTGCAATAAATCGTGCTTTATGTTTTTAGAAATAATTTAACGGCATTTTTAAAACGCTGTTAAAACTTTCAACATCGTTTTAAAAACGCTGTGGAATGTTTTAATAGCGTTTTAAAAACATCCGCCACAATGTGTATATATACCATATTTCAAAATTAGCATATTATATCAATATCACATTTCAAAATCAACATATTATAACAATACCACATTTTGGACACATATTTGATAACCAATGTATGAAATTTCATAATCAAAATACACAATATTCTTACACCAACCATAAATAGTTCGTCATCAATAGTTCAAAAACAAAATATAGAACAAGTAGCGATAGCAAAACAAAAGCAAGTAGTACATACATTAAAACCAAAAAGTAGTTCTAGCAGCAAAAATAACTTCAATCCATAACTCGTTGCAACCTTTTTTTGCATCACAGTCATCTATCTACCTGTAAAGCAAAAGTAATGGAATTATCTCAAATGATAGTGTAATTGATGTGCATAAGTCTACATCACTACATAACTATACAAAGATGGAGGATGAATGCTTTAAATCTCTTTACAACTCATGAAAACATGCCATAAAATAACAGTTGCTGTATTTAAAACTTTAGTATACGTGACGTTAACTTTGTAGGCTCAAAAACTAAGCGCACTAAACCATTAATATAATCAATGAACTAGGAGTATGAACAAAACAGTATAATGCAAAAGTATAATGACAACAGTAGAACGTACCTCATCAAGTATGACAACATCTCTTCAACCATGCATCCTCAACCACCATATTATCTTCAACCTTCTGCCCTTGATTAAGTATCACAAATCACGCAGAGCCTGTCAAATAAAAATGATTTGTGAAGTTAAACACTCCACCCACATACACAGATACATCGATATGGAAGAAAATACAACTGTAGGGAACATAGCATGGTTGCTTCTAGTGAAACATGAACAAAACTTAGCTTAACTATCGTGGTCAAAGTCATGTACAGTCAGGGCTAGACTCAATCCACGTGCACCTGTGAATGGTTTTGGCGAATCCACGTGTACCAAACATCAAGCTAACAGTATACATGGAAACATATTTTCATAACTAATTATTCTTACTGACCACATATACATGGAAACATATTTTCATGACTAAGAACATAAATAAATGTAAATTCATCGTATGTATTATGCACTAGGATCTGTGTAGTAATAATTGATCGTTGTGATATATTAAGTTTTTTTTAATTTTGGAAGTACATGTAAATATTATGAAGTCAAATCAGACTATGATAGTAAAACTTTCTTACATATAGGAGATAGCCTATAATTTGAAACATGCCCTAAAAGGCAGATTTTAAGATGTATGTGATTTTATGGAAACAAAAAGAAGGGATTTTAATAGTACACAATCATCACTCCAGATTGATTTACTATATTAACCATTGATCTATTATCTTGTATTATTTGTTTTATACTATTTGAAAAGGTAATCAGAGTATATTTAATCATAAAAAAGACCACTGGTTATTCCAATTTGAACTTACATGTTGAGATGGAAACAAGATTCGGTTTTTTCCCATCATGAAGAACTCCACACTGATCTAGTAGCCATGCCTAGCAAAGTGTAGTAACTCCATCTTCTTTAACCTATCACACATCACATATATTCTATTAATTATAGTTAAATGCACTAAAGATTTCAAAGGTAACTTTTATAAATTGTTATTTTTTATAAAACTTAGATAAAAAATTTAGTTAATATTTAAAAACTTTTTACTTTTTATAAAATTTAGTTAATATAGTTATTTAAAAAATAGTTAATATTTATAAATATGGTTCAAGGTGAATGTAATTCATGATACCACCAAAGGAATAGTCAAAGTTCTCATCTATAGGCATCTTAAATTAGTAACAAATGATGTGGGTGGAGGGAATCATTACTTTAAATGTGGTGTTTACATGTAGAAGAATGGTTCTTATATCATGGAATCTCGATGGAAGAGAATAAGGGTCTTGAAATTAAAATGATGATTTGCTTGTTAAAAAAAATATGACAAATAGTGATGTGTATACTTTGCAATATAAATGAAGAGAATGTTGTTGAATATCAGATTTATATATATTATTTTTCTAACAAGACCATTTGACTGAAAGATATCCGTAGAACAAATCTTTATACTTGGCACTGGTTAATTTATTTGTCTAAATTGGCAACAGTTTACACAATTCTACACTGAAGGGTCTTGTAACTTCTATGGCATAATCATATAGCAATACAATGTTCGGTTGTGCAGAATTATGCAAGCCTATTAACTGTAGGAACTTAAATATACTTCATCTTTAGAGAAGGAGAATTATAAAATTAGGCCAAATAAAAGAATGAAAAATCTTACGAGAGTGAAAACACTTACCATTGGTACCAGCACACCTTTTTGTAGAGCAACAAACGAAGCATCCCTTTCTTTTAGCTGTAGAATAACCAAATCGTTAACTTCATGCACCTTTAGCCCCATGCAAGGCCTGACCACTCTCCTTTAAAACTACAAATTATTTTTTGAAAAAAATAGACAAGTAATCAGGTCTTCAAACCAGCAAGACAAGATGTTATACCACTCCGATTCAATGTGCAAGTAGATTCGATGTTTCATTGCTCAATTTAGTATGCTCCAGTGTGCCAGTATAGTGTCGTCTGATATCTTTTGCTACCATGTTCTTTCTAGTGTTGCCCTTCTTTGCTTCATTGCTCAATTTAAGCTCTCACTGTATATACACAATTCCAATTACATTACAATTTCGATTACATCACAAATTTCAATTTACAATGTTGACCTCACTACATATCATTCAAACACTCGTATTTATCTTCAACTCTATTCCAGTTTATATCCAACATCTGAATTATCTGCAAAATAAACACTGACGCAGTAAAATTGAAAAAGAAATATTTTTTTGTAGTGTACAATGAAGTGTGTGTTTTTGAAAATGTTATTTGCCTCAGTTATTTGGATTGTTCGTCATTTATTTCTTTTGAATTCATCTTACACGAACAGCTTGTAACATGCACAGTGTATCACTGTACATGTCACAAGGCCGTGCACACCGATATACACTTGATAAAATTACAAGGACATGTGAGCACAAGGTCAACCCCGAGCCAAAGCTGGATTCAACTCAGGTGCAATACAAAAACCACACAGAAAACCAATGAAGTTTTTTGTTTAATAAGCAATTATGGTTTTTTTTTACTTTTGACAAAATGATGTATATAAATCTATCAACTATGTGGACATGGTTTTCGTTTAGACTAGCATGTATGTGACATTAGTTTAAGTTGTATCAGATAATACTATGAAAGTTGTATATTATCGTAATGTTTCATTAATTATATCATTGTTTTTTGTTGATTTATAATGTTGTTAGTGATATTATTTTGTTTGGTTGAGATATATATTTTTCATTGCATGCTTGGTATTGTCGGAATGAACATATTTGATGTTGAGTTTGAGGGTTAGAAATGCAGTAAAGAAGTTGAAAAATTACTTCAGAAATAGCGTCGAAAAGGCGTGGAAAAACCGAAAATTGTACTCTAAATTTGGTGTCGTACAGCGTCGGAAAATGGCGTCGGTACAGCGTCGGAAAATAGCGTCGGAAAGATGTCGCAAAAATGGCGTCGGAAAGATGTCGAAAACATATAACGCATGGTGTCGGAAAGACGTCGTATTTTTTTTTTTCAAGCTGGTTTTACCGACGCTAAAAATGGCATCGGAAAGATATCGGAAACAGGTTTTCCAACGTCATTTTGACATCGGAAAATCAGTTTTCTGTTGTAGTAATTCCTTATGGATCATTTTGTTTTCAAATACTATCACAACTTTATTGAATTTGGTCTCAATACCAAAAAAATACTCATTCTAATTATTTCAAAAATGACAAGTCACTAGTTAAATTGACTGTAACACTTACTTTGCACATTTTAGTTAGTGATCTGTTCCGCAACCACCCTTTGCTATATGCCTTTTGTATGGGATGAAACTTGGCCACGGTTTTTAAATATTATGACTCATGTGGTTCCATTTTCAATATTTTGATTTTACTAAGGAAATTCGATGCTCTTTTCTTCACCACTGGTTAGTTGGTCCTTTTTGCTCATCCATGGATACATAGCCTTCATATATCCCATGATTTCGCATGCACTTACGTCAAAGAAATGTCCAAATTCTCTTTGTCCGTTTTTATTTGACTATTTTTTTGTAAAGGAAAAGACATATTATTACTGTGGAGTTGATTTTATACTAGCGAACCTATCTCTATCCTCTCTGGTAAATATATTACGATAGGATGGATGTGTGTGGTAGTTGTCATAGATATTTCTATCCTATCATTAACCATGCATTACTTTAATATTGCAGTGACTACTTGACAAATATGTATATGTGTACCGACAAGCAGCTCGGACTCGGATTCACTTCGTGGAATACAGATTTTAAATTGAAACCGGAATTATATAACCTAATTGCAAATTCAAAAGAATTCATATTTTAATGTGTGTGCTTAACACTGTTGTAGAAATTGCTCTAGCAGACCACCTAGGCTAGGAGCCTGAACTCATTTTCTAGGCAGCCATGCCACTTTTGGGACTCCTAGGTCCGTTTGAGTCCATATGGATCCACCTAATATTGTTTCTAATTCACGTAATCTCATCTGGGTCCGCATAGGTCCTCGTATATCTACCTAATTTTGTCTAGATTTGTTTGTTTTAACCTTCACTTTGTTGAAGTTTCTAGCTACCCTTGGCAGTTTATTTTTTTTTTGTCAGTTAACATCTTTGACGCGTCGGATGCAACGGGCAAAACCCAGTATTCCAACACCGTTGAAGGAAAGCTGTAACAAGTAAAGTTGGTGTCCGACTCTTCCACTGCAAAAAAAGCTGCCTATAGCTGCAGCCTTTTGCGTCGACTGACGACGACGGCTAAAATAAACGGCCAACGCACACTCTAAGTATATAGATCGAACCCGCCACTACAAAAAACGCTACGTATAGCGTCGGATAGGGGCAACGGCTAGCGACGGCTAAAAAAGCGGCCGTCGTTAGCCGTCGCTAGCCGTCACTCGACTTGTATATCTGCCAATCCGAGCTTTTTTCTTCCCCATTCTGCAAAACGAAAAAAATAAAATAAAAACCCTAACCATCGCCCCCCCCTCGCCCCCCTCCCTCGCCCCGTCGATTCGATACTCAAAAATTCGCTCCCTACCTTCCAAATTGATCCGGTATGTGTTCTAACCCTATTTTGTATTCAATTACGGTTTAATTTGGGTTTATTTGCATGTTTATTGGGTTTAAAAATTGGTTGTTAATGACATGTTTATGGGTTTGAGATTGGTAGTTATGTGGTATATGTATGGTGATAGTAGTATTGTAGGTTGATTTGAAAATAAAATCATTTTATTTCAAAATTGAAAACGATGATTAACGCATACTATTATGATGTTGGTTATTGTAGAATTAATGATTGGTGATGTGATTTGGATTAAGATGGTGATAACATGTTTAAGATGCTTATTGATAAGTTTATGCAATGTTGGTTGTCGATTAGGTGAAAATTTAATTATTTAGCATGCGTTAGTTATAAGTGTAAATACACTACAACTGTGTATTTTGTTCAAATATATCATTTATGCTCACTTGCAATGGCCATGCTAAAGTACTCATAGCCTAAAAGAATTACAATGATTCACTTTTGTCTCATTGTGGAATTTCCAATTAAACGTATATAGTTTAAAATAAAAATAATTCAATTTATTATAAGTGCTAACTTCTAATTTGATTTAAAAAAAATTCGTTATTTAAAATTTGACTTAGTTAGCCAAATTTTAAAGTACGTGTTAAAATGTGAAATTTACTTGACAAATATTTATTGAACGTAATATTATAAAATTTATAGTTGTTAAAATATAAATTAGAAAATTTGTTTTATTTGTGTGAACCCCTTAGACAATTTTTGGCCCTGTCTGACAAGTGTTGTATATGATCGTTATATGGATGTTCGTTTTTACACAGAACGAACATCTGTATTCATCTGATACAATATTTGTTGGATTTGTCCTAGTATTGGACAAGTTACAAACACAATAAAGTAATCGCAGTTTATAAATCATTTCAGTTTAAACGGTTAACGAAATTTCGATGGCATTTCCTTTTTTTCCCCGTGTACATGCATTTGTGTACGATACAGGGAATAAAGGGAAGTGCTGCCGAAATTTTGTTGAATCGTTTAATCTGAAATGATTTATAAAATATGATTACGTTATTGTGTTTGTAATGGGAAGTAGGATGACCGGCCGTTAAACAAGTATTAACAAGTGTTGTATATGATCTGTATTTTATAAAACAATCAAATAATTTATTAAGTGCAATTTACTAAAGTAATAAAATTTAAAAGTTAGTTTGAAACTAATAAATTTGTTCAGTCTAATTTATTAAAGTTTGTTTAAAATTTACTAAAGTTAGTTTAAAATTTACCAAATTAATAAAGTTAGTCTAGTTTACCAAATTAATAAATTTACTAAAGTTCAGTCTAATTTGTCAAATTAATAAAGTTACTAAATTAATAAAATTTACTAAAGTCCAGTCTAATTTGTTTCAATGAAGTGTTTGTTTGAATTTTCTAATATAATTTTTGCAAATCAGGAGATATGTTCGATTATTTTCTCGATCGTAGTTGGATATATGAATCCCGAAAAGGTATGAAAGGATCAATAAAGGAACATTTTGTTAACGGTGTACACGAGTTTATTAGATTTGTTAAATCTAATAATGGAAATAACGTAGACATTCGTTGTCCGTGTGCTAAGTGCAAACATCTGAAGCATTGGAAGGCAGATGTAGTAGAAGTTCATTTGTATAAATTTGGTTTTGTACCGAATTATTATTTATGGGATCGTCACGGAGAGTTTGTTCAATATACACCTAATCCTGTAGTGGAAGAGGATAATAATACAGCGGCAAATCCAATAGAAAATATGGTGCAAGATGCAGCCCGATCAATGTTTCCATCCATTGATCAAGACGACATTGAAAACGAAAATGGTGAAGAACCGACTATGGAAGCTAAAATTTTTTAGGATTTATTGGATTCCGCTAAGAGACCATTGTGGGATGGATGTGAAAGTGGAACCGAATTATCTGTAACCGCTGAATACATCACGATGAAATCAAAATTCAATCTTACAGAAGCATCGTTTACAGCAATTGTACAAACTACTAAACGACACATGCCACCCAATAATTTGATGTGCGATAGTCATTATAAAGTTAAAAAACTTATGTCTGCTTTTGGATTGCCATACCAGAAGATAGATACATGTGTTAAAGGTTGCATGTTATTTTGGAAAGACGACGCTCACCTTAGAAAATGCAGAATATGTAATGAGGAAAGATACAAACCAAGGAAAAAGAAAGGAAAAGAAGTCCCTTATAAAAGAATGCATTATTTACCCATCACTCCCAGACTTCAACGGCTATATGCTTCTTCTGCTACAGCATGTCATATGCGATGGCACAGTGTGAGAACACCAGTAGAAGGAACATTGATACATCCATCTGATGGAGAAGCATGGAAACATTTCGATAGGACGTATCCTGAATTTGCTCGAGAGAGCCGTAATGTTAGGCTCGGTTAATGTACAGATGGATTTTCGCCATTCTCTCAATTTGGTAGTAAATATTCATCATGGACTATTATTGTCACTCCTTATAACTTACCTCCATGGATGTGTATGAAAACTCCATATATGTTTTTAACGATTGTCGTTCCCGGTCCTGATGATCCGACTCAAGGAATTGATGTTTATCTAAAACCGTTGATCGAAGAATTGAAAACACTATGGCATGAAGGAGTTGAAACATATGACATTTTGAGAAAAGGAAATTTTCGTATGTTCGCTTCTTTATTATGGACTATTAATGATTTTCCCGCATATGGCATGCTTTCAGGTTGGAGCACAGCTGGACGTCTAGCTTGTCCATATTGTATGGAAGAATCACGAGCATTTTCATTAAAGTACGGCAAGAAAATTTCCTGGTTTGACTGTCATCGGTGTTTTCTACATATTAATCATAAATTCAGAATGGATAAAACGAACTTTAAAGCTAACAGAGTAGAGAATATGCTACCACCTAAAGTTTGGACAAGTGAAGAGATATATGAAATCGTGAAAGACTATCCTAAGATTCATGAAACTGGGAAACAGGTCAACATTCCGGGTAAATCGGACATTCATAACTAGTGCAAGCAAAGTATATTTTAGGAGTTACCTTATTGGAAAAATCTCTTACTGCGACATAATATTGACGTCATGCACAATGAAAAAAATGTGTTTGATAACGTTTTTAATACAGTTTTGAATGTAAAGGGGAAAACCAAGGATGATGCGAATTCGAGACGTGATATATTACATTTCTGTAAGCGGCCCGAACTTCAGTTGTACGACGATAACAAAAAACCTAAAGCATGTTATGAGCTAGACAACAAGCAAGCAAAACTCGTGCTCAAATGGGTGGAAGGACTAAGATGTCCTGATGGGATTTCTTCTAACCTTCGCAGATGTGTTGACTTGAAAAACAATAAATTGAGTGGGATGAAAAGTCATGATTGCCATATCATGATGGAATATTTCTTACCTGTGATATTCAAAGAACTGTTGCCAACAAAAATATGGAGTGTTATAACAGAATTAAGTATGTTTTACAAACAGCTTTGTTCGACCACGTTAAAGGTAGATCATTTACGTAAACTTGAAGTAGAAATTCCTGTATTGCTCTGCAAACTCGAGAAAATATTTCCGCCCGGTTTTTTTAATGTAATGGAGCATTTGCCTGTGCATCTGCCATCCGAAGCACTCCTTCGAGGTCCTGTGCAATATGGATGGATTTATCCATTTGAGAGGTGATTTTAAACTCCTCAATATTCTTTTTGATTAGTTGAAAATGTATATTCTTGTACCAATATACAAAATTAATTATTTTTGTTATAGGTACTTGAATCATTTGAAGAAAAAAATTAGACAAAAAGCACGAGTAGAAGGTTCGATTTGCAAATCGTACGTTGAAGAGGAAGCTTCTTTTTTTTTTCTCACACTACTTTAGTGACGATGTGAACTTATCGTTTGTAAGTGTTCCCCGTAATGAAGAAGCTGTTGAGCATGATTCTTCTCAAACAATGTTATCTATTTTTAGACAACATGGAAGACCTGTTGGAAAATGTATGGAAATATGGTTAGATGATAGAGACTACCATGTGGCACACACATATGTTCTTTTAAATTGTGTTGAAGTTGCACCATTTATCAGGTAATACTGAATGATTGTATAGTTCAATTATATGTGTATTTATATATTAATAATTAGGGGAATATAATACATTTATTTGCAGCATATACGAATCACAACATCCATCTGGTGATTTCAGTAAACAATTTGCTTGGTGGTTTGCTAGCTATGTTCACGATCCGAATAACAGTGTTGTTGACGAAGGAATACGAGACCTTGCTATCGGACCAAGAAGAAATGTCAAGACCTATCCTATATACTTCGTCAACGGATTTAAATTTAACACCAAAGATTATGGAGCTGAAAAATCAACGTATAACAGCGGTGTATTTGTCAAAGGCAGCGATGATCTAGAAGAGCATATAAAAGATTTTTATGGCGTCTTAACACAAATTTTAGAGTTGACTTATTATACACAACCGCTAGAGAAAGTTTTTTTATTCAAATGCAACTGGTTTAGCAACGTTCCCGGTTCTGGAATTAACGTACATAAGGATTATAAGTTAATTGAAATAAAGCATACGTCACATTACTATAAATATGATCCTTTCGTGTTAGCTAAGCAAGCATTACAAGTTTATTTTGCTCCGTATCCATCCTTAAAAAAAGATAAATCAGACTGGTGGGCTGTTTTTAAAACAAAGGCAAGATTTACATTTGATGGAAATAATATTCCAGATGAAGCAGCGTATCAAGCAGATCTTGAGCCAAATACCGAAATAATAATAGCCGATGACATCGATGTAGGATCGTTGAATGATGAAGCGAATGTTTTAATAGATGCATTTATTAGTAACGAAGAAAATAATATAGAGTACGAGACCGAGTCTGAATCAGAAGATGATGAAGAATGATCACAGATGGCATCATTTGTTGTATTATGTGATGTACTATTCTAAGTTATGTCATGTGTTATATTGAGCTATGTATTCACTTATGCAATGTACTATTCTGAGCTATGTATTCACTTACGCAATGTACTATTCTGAGCTATGTATTCACTTATGCAATGTACTATTCTGAGCTATGTAATATTCTGAGCGATGTACTATTCTGAGCGATGTATTATTCTGATTTATGCGTTATCGTTTTATTGTATGATTATGTGATGCTCATTTGATCATTATGCTTTTATATATAATATATGATTGTGGCAGATATGGTTGATAGAAGACGTAGGAGTACATCTCAGCCTTCTCCATCTCAGTCTCCTGGAGCTGCAGCGGGTCCTAGTAGCTTAGAGGCAGATACACGCCAAGTTGTAGAGATTATTCCAAAGAGTGTTGGGTAAATGTCAAATTTATTTCAATTATATTATTTAAACTATATAAAATATGCACGTTAACAATTACAGGGGGTTCGAGGTGGAACCATCACAGTTTATTTTAGATGTCTCGAAGAAATCATATAAGGGTCGGATGTCAGCAGCTTGGCCGCATTGGGATAACATTCCAGCTCATATTAAAAATGCTATATGGGCCGACATGATGGTAATTACAATTTATATATTTCTATTGAAAATAATATGCTGTATGTAATTCAAAATAAATTCAATATGCAGGCTGTTGTACGAGTGGAGCCGCATGATTTAGATGTTTTTAGCAATAATTGGAACCAAAAAATGCGGAAGAATTATAGAGAGACAATATCAAGGGCGAAGAAGGCTGGCAAAAAGCCAGGTTGGATGAGCGATGAAGTCTGGAACGGATTTCTCACATATTGGGAGTTAGAAGCAGCTAAAGTAAGCTATGATGAGAATGCTTATAATTATGTTAGTTGCATTATTTTAATCGTGTATCTAAATTAATAGGAAGTAGCAGCAAGAAACCAAGCCAATAGGAATAAGAATCCTGGTTTACATCGAGGTGGCTCTAAATCTTTCCAACAGCACATGAGAGAATTGGTAAATATAAAATATATTTAGCATATGGTGATGCATATCTTCATGTATAACATTTATGCTTATTTTCAATATATCTTATTCGTGTATATCTTCAGTTTGCAAAGTACGGAAGGGAGCCTACAATGGCTGAGGTTTTTAGAGCCACACACGCAGTTGAGTCTGTTGATGATGAGGGGAATGCGACCTATGATTGGACCGACAGCAAAGCTGAAGCAGCGATGGTAAATATGCTAACTCGTGATTCAAATTATATATATGTAAATTGTATACCAATTGTTTCAAAATTATGTTTGTAATTGCAGGGGCGATATGAGGCAAAGGCATCGGCATTGACACAGGCGAGTGGAAGAGCAGAGCTTACAGTTGAGGAGTCCAACAGGATTTGGGATTCCGTTATTGCACCGCCTACTCGAAATAGGCGTTATGGTTTCGGCAATCAGGAGGTAAACCATTTCACTAACTTCATATTAAAAGATCCACATTATTCTCACATCGATACAAATTTCCCTCCAATGTTGTGAAGTAATAGCTTATTTTAGCCCAATCAAGTACATTTATTTAAATATGATACAATTGCATATCTAGATCTCATATCGATCAATAAATTTATAATAATTATGATACAATTGCTCACATTCAACTTTATAGTCCAATTACACATACTTTGGCATAATAATTATTATTGTTATTGACACATACTTTATAGTCCAAATACACATAATAATTATTATTATAATTTGACAATAGTTAAAGCATATAACTTCATATTAAAAGATCCACATTATTCTCACATCAAAAGAATTATTTATATACTATCCAATTCATTCAAAATTCATGTAAAATGCTATCGTATTAACTTCAGTTATTTCACAGGCTGTTAATTTTCAAAGAGCTTATAGCAAATCGATGGAGGAGGAGCGTATTGCTCAGATGCGGAGGCAGTTGGATGAGCTCAACGATTGGCGAAAGGGCCAATTGGCACAGCAGATAGATGAGCGCATTGCAGCATTTTATCAGGAGCACGACTCTATGCCTGGGGAGTAGGGAGATGGATCTGATGATGCCGAGGATGATGAGGAGGAAGCTGAAGATGAGGAGGATGATGATGCATAGTTTTACTATTCTTGTGGGTATGTATTTATGTACATATTTAGACTAGATTTGATACTTGGGCTTGGATACTTGGTATTTTGGATGATGTTTGGGTTTGGTTATATTTGGATTTGATCCTTGTACCTTGATACTTGGTTTGGTATCACTACGCCATAGATTGCATACTGCAACACCAAAGAAGTGATGCAGGAAGTGCCAAAAAATGTTGTTGTAGGCTAAAAAAGGGCAAAGGCAACACTTTCTCGGTGATGCATTTTGTCGCGTTGCCGTAGACCTCAAAGGCAACATTTTGACTATCTAAGGCAACATAAGAAATATTGTTGCAATAGAACCCTATTTGGGTCTATAGCAACATCCATAGGTGTCTGTACCAACATTCCAAAATGTTGCTATAGATATTAACTTTCTGAATTTGTGGGGCCCACAATGTAGAGCATATTTGATTTTTTAATATAAATAAATATTTATTTAATAAAATTCTATCGCACAGAATTTAATATTCAAACAGTAATTTATTTAAATAAATATTTTATTTCAATATTTAAAATAGTACAAATTCCTGACTCCACTATTTTACAATTCAATGATATATAACACTGATATTCACATATACAAATATTCCTCACTACATCACTCAGTTCACTCATTACATATGCAGTTTCAATTTATACAGACACCAACACTGACAAATATATGACGAGCCGTGTGCCGAGCCGAAGGGGAGCCGAGAAGCGGGTCCGAGCGCAGCGCCGGCGGGGGTCCGGGGCACCGCAGTCTCGGCGGGGATCGAGCCTTCTTTGAAACGACGTAAAATGATGCACAAATGAAGACTGAACTTAGCAAACCCCATCCTCAACAACTTCATCACCCATCGGAACTACTGCCCATCTACCACTTACCTGAAACACAATTGCCTGAAACACTGACCACACTCCCAACCTCTTTCACAAAACACCCACTCACTGCCTTATCAAATTACATCATCAACACATAGGCGGCCCATCAAGCAAAAACAGTGAATGCATCAGGCATGTACAAGAGAAACATAGGCAGTAATATGATATACAGAGGACTTGGAGCATCAGTTCATGTTAAAGAACAAGGTTAGCATGGTACCAGTTCAGTCCAGACCAAATATACAAGGTTAGCATGACTTGGAGCATCAGTTGAGCGTGAATACCAAATTTGACTGTACAACAAAACTAGTATCCATCAAGAATCTGAACTCATTTGGATACATATTTCATAAAATGAATTTTTCTCTTAGGAGCTGCAAAACATCCAAAGTTAATAAGCTAACATATTCCCAAGCTTCAAAAACTGAAGAAGAAATCATCAAAAAGCACAAATAATATTAAAAAAAACCAGAAGCCTTCATATGCAAAACAGATTGTTGCTGAGAAGATGCTTGAGTCTGAGATACTGAATTTGAAGATGACGCCCTTGATTTTGCTTCTAGATCTGAAACACATCATTCGTTTTCTGTTGTTAATTTCGCTTCTAGACCGAATGATGGCACTGCGAGCCACTCTAGATCTGAAACACAGCATCACCGGTCAGTGACATCGTAATCTCGGCAATCTTCAGCAAACTTTCCAAGCACTGAACGCAACATGAAGCAGCAGGCGACTTCATCAATCAGACTTGCGGATCCCCAAAGAAGATGAATCGCGAATTGGAACTTGATACTTGATTTATTCTAATAGCCTAAAATCATCTTCCATCTCCACGCGAATTGATTTGCGAATTATGAATTGATTCTAATCGCGAATTGGAAGTATGAATTTGCTGGATTTCGTGAATTTGCGTTTTGATTTGAGAATTATGAATTGAAAACTGAAAGGGGATCTACACGAACATACGCGGGAAAACGAAAATTTGGTAAAAAGTGCAGCGACGATCCATTTTAACAGTCGGATTAAATGTAGACCGTTGGATCGTATTCACGCGGATTGCTAATTTTATTAATTTTTTAATTTGAATACATCTATAGCTACTGAAACATCTTGTTGATACCTATGCTAACACCTTGAAGCGAGTGTTGTAATAGACAAAAATCAGCATACCTATCGTTACATTATAGCTAGCAACACCATGTAATTTCATTGCAGTAGGCCATATATGGCGTAGTGTATTGTATACTATGTTGGTTTGGTTGGTTTTTGTGTTTTTTTGGTTATATTGTTGAATATTGATGTTGTGGGTATTGTTGAGATGTGTTATTGTTGATATTATTGAGGTTTGAGATGAGGTTTGAGGTTTGGGATGAGGTTTGATGGAAGAATAGCTGCTGTGTGCACAGCAGGTTTTGCCCAGAAAAGCGACGGCTAGCAACGGCTAGCAACGACTTTCTGGACCAAACAAAGCGACGACTAGCGACGGCCAGTAACGGCCAGTAACAGACTTCGGAAAACAAACTAACTGCCACGTGGCGTTGACACGTGTACATTGCCGTCGCTTGCCGTCGCTTTTTTAGCGACGGAGCCGTCACTTCTGCCGTTGCTTTTCTTGGTGGCAACGGATTGAATAGCGACGGCAATTAGCGACGGCTTCCGACGGCCGCCGACGCATTTTTGCCGTCGCTATACGTTGCCTTTGTTGTAGTGCGCGAAGTGCAAAACATTATCAATTCCCATCAAAAATTAAAACGACGCACATATTTTTTGCTGCGGCGCCTACTGGCCGCCTCTAGCCGTCTCGATCATCTAAACTCTCTAAAGCTCGCCGGTATCTTCTTCCTCTCCAATTTCAGTTTAATCTAAGTATGATTAAAACTCTAATTTCGAAAATTTCTTGATTATTCCGTATTAGTTGATGATAATACTGTATTAGTTGATTTGGAGATATAATTAAAACCCTAATTTCGAAAATTAGTTGATTATGGATTTGAAATTGATGATTATTGCCGTATTAGTTGATGATAATAGTGTATTAGTTGATTTGGAGATATTAATTAGTTGTTTGATTTAAAACCAAAAAATTAGTGTATGATTATTGATTAATATGCTTGTTAATAAGTTTACGCAAATGTTTGTTATAGTTTACGCAAAATTAGTATAAAATTATTGATTAATATGTTGCTAGACTGGTACAGTTAAAAATAAGTAATATTTTTTAAAATTAGTGTATGTTAATTATAAGTGTAAGTGGTTGGTATAAAATAAATTTATTTTAATTTATTATAAGTGCAAACTTCAAATTTTATTTTACAGTATCGGTAATTAAAATTTTAAATAGTTAACTGAATTGTAAAATATGTTTTAAAATTTCAAATTTAGTTAATAAGATATTTAAATAGTCGAATGAATTATAAAATTAAGAAATAAAGTGAAGTGAAATAATAAATTTGTTTGAAACAAATATTCTACTAAAATCGACGCTAGCCTTTTGCATCGGCCTGCGACAGCTAGAATAAACGGTCGACGCTAGCCATCACTAGTCAACGCAGATCTGTGTACATGGATCAAAAACCCACGAACCTGAAAACTTTTCACTCTTTCGCACCAAAAATTAAGGTTGATTCAAAATCCGAAAATTAGTGTATAATTATTGATTAATATGCTTATTGATAAGTTTAGCGAAATTTTAGTATACTTTAAAAGAAAGTTTGTTATAATTTACGCAAAAATTAGTGTATAATTATTGATTAATATGCTACTAGATAGTTAAATGAATTGTAGAATATATTTCAAAATTAGTGTATAATTATTGATTAAAATAAGTGCAAAAAGTAGTGTATAATTATTGATTAAAACTAGTGCAACCTTCAAATTTTAGTGTACAAAATCAGTTCAAAATTTAAATAGTTAAATAAATTGTGAAATATGTCTTAAAATTTCAAATTATTTAATAAAATATTTAAATAGTTGAATGGATTATAAAATTAAGAAATGAAGTGAACTGAAATAATAAATTAAGAAATAATAAATTTTTTGAAACAAAAATTGTACTAAAATCGATTTTTTTTAAAACTAAGAAATGAATATAATGTTTTAAAGTTTACGCGAATGTTTCTTATAGTTTAAAACAATGATTTTTTTTAGTTTACGCGAAAATAAGTGTATAATATTTTTAAAAATTTCAAATTTAGTTAAAAAATATATTCAAATAGTTGAATGAATTATAAAATTGAGAAATGAAGTAAAGTGAAATAATAAATTAAGAAACAATAAATTTTAGTTTGAAAATAAGCGTCAAGTATTATTTTAACAAATACACAACAACAAATTAAAGCCTTTAGTCCCAAAAGGCTTTAATTTATTTTAGAAAATAAAAAAACAGCAATATACCAATTTGATGCAAAGTCATGCACAAAAGAGAAGTGAAGTGAAGAGCTATCGAAATTAGACAGAAGTATGGTGTATGAATTTTTTAATCTCAAAAGGCTTTAATTCTGTTTTAGATAGAATTTAGCTGTTGTCCAAATTACTAACATATATTTTTAAATTGGAAAAAATGTTCGATTATTTTCTCGCTCATACTTGGATGTATGAAGTCGGAATTGGTATGAAAGGTTCATTGAAGGAACATTTCAATAATGGTGTACACGAATTTATTAGATTCGCTACATCTAATAATCGAAATAAAGAAGAACTTCGTTGTCCTTGTAGTAAGTGCCAACATTTGAAGCAATGGAAACTAGATACAGTTAAACTACATTTGTATAAATCTGGTTTTGTGTCAAATTATTATTTGTGGGATCGTTACAAAGAACTTGTTGCATCTACATCTAATCTTAAAGTGTCAGAGAACGATTATGTTATAACGAATCCAATAGAAGATATGGTGGAAGATGCAGCACGATCAATGCTCCCTACCATTCAAGTTAACGATGAAAACGTAAATATCGAAGAAAAACCGAATGTGGGAGCGAATTTTTTTTAATGATTTATTGGATGCTTCTAAGAGGCCGTTGTGGGATGGTTGTAAAAGCGGAACTAAATTATCAGTGACCGCTGAATACATCACTATGAAATCAAAATTTAACTTTACAGGAGCTAGATTTACAGCATTTGTACAAACTGCAAAACGACATATGTCATCCAAAAATATGATGTGATAGTCATTATAAAGTGAAAACACTTATGTCGGCTTTCAGTCTGCCATACCAAAAGCTAGATACATGTATAAAGGTTGCATGTTGTATTTGAAAGATGACATTAACCTTAGGAACTACAAAATATGTAATGAGGAAAGATACAAACCAAGAAAAAAGAAAGGAAATGAAGTTCCATACAAGAGAATGTATTATTTACCAATCACTTGTAGACTTCAAGGTTATGTGCGTCTTCAGCTACGGCAAGTCATATGCGATGGTATAGTGTGAGAACACGGGAAGATGGAATTTTGACACATCCATCTGATGGAGAAGCATGCATGAAAACATTTCAATTAGACGTGTCCGGCGTTTGCTACAGAGAGCCGCACTACAAGAAACAGTACATTTTCCGATGGCTCGAACCCATCGGCGGCCGTCGGAAGCCGTCGACCGCGGTCGGAAAAAGCAGTAGCAATGAAATCCGTCGCCGAACTGGATTTCTAACGGCTTCAGACAACAGTCGTCGATGCATTTCCGACGGCTAGAAGCGGCGTTACCGACGGCTTCCGACGGCCGTCGAAGACATGTGGGCGATCACAGGGGGTGTTGAAAACTGTCGCTAGCCGTCGATTTTACGCCGCCGCAAGCCGTCTGAAAAAATTGGCCAATAGGCCATCGAGAGCCGTCGGTTTTCCTGAAGCTATTTTCTCAACTTCCTGCTGCATTCTTGCCTTCCATACATAATCCATAAACACAATATATTCCACTACACAAGCACATATCCAATTCAGATATTCAATATAAAATCAAACCATACAAATATAATCACATCACATAAAAAAATAAACCAATCATAATTCGTATAAAATCAAACCAACACTTCGCTAACATAATTTACATATATCCCATTGTATAAAATATACATCTATCCTTCATCAGCTCCCCACCATCAATTCCCAAATGTCAAAATTACTATCACCAAATGTATCATCAAACAATATACACAACATTTCAAATCCAACTCCACCAACTCAATTTATCATCAAAAGTTACTACAAAATGATGCAAAACAAAAAACATACCTATCACTCAGGTCAATCACCTCCAGATCCTCCGGAACCAGCTGAAGATGGAAAGCGGCCACCATACTGCTGCATGTACTCAGCAATACGTTGGTCCAACAACTGTGTCATCTCAATGGCCTGCCGACGGTTCTGCTCCTCCAGCTGCGCCACCCTAGCTCTCGACTCTTCGGTCTCTGCTAGATCAATCTGAGCTCTGGTTTGGCTGGCTCTCCTCTATCAACTGGCCTGCAATACTTATTTAATTTAGTAAAAGTTCAATTGCTATAATCTTACTATCAAAGCTACAACATAATGTGTTAATTGTTATATCTATAAACTTATTATTGAAAATAAAGCAATGTGAAGTTCTTTAGAACTGAAAGATTACTAAATTGTTATATCTTAATATATTAGTGCGAACCCGTGCTTCGCATATGGATTTCTACCAAACAATTACTGAACATCGAATTTATGTTTTTATTGATTAAATGATTTAGTTATTGCAATTTTTAAGCGTAGACTTGTCAAAAGCGGTGTGGTGGTTATACATGGTTTATATTCAATGTGGAAATGTAGATTTTGATGTAGATGCATAGCCATATATAATGCATGTTGCACTACCGTTTGCATGCAGTAGTACACCAACAAAAAAATTACAATTTTACACATAATCATTGCACTAAAGTATGATTATGTAGAGGAAAAATGTTATGGTGTGTAATAATAAAAAAAATGTGAAGAATATTAAATAAATGAAAATATCGCTCACAAAACAGTGTGTAAATATCCATAATAGAACACCATTTAATTTGTTTACAAAACGAATATAATCCCGAACCTATACATGCCACATACTAAATTGATTATCAATTTGAATAAAAAGACAGATGAATAGCTTAATTTAAAAATGCAAGTTGAAGTTGCAGTTCTTCTTCAGTACTGTGTGAGTTATCGTCTTATTTGGGAAGTTTGTATTTTTGTCCAATGCTTTCCTACGCACATCTAATTCTTTAGCCAGCTTAATGTCCCTGCTACCTTCCTGTCAATGGTTAGTTTGGAAGAGGTTAAAAGTAGAAATAAAAAACGTTTACAGTATATTGCTGTTGTCGAGAAATATCATAGGTGAAAAATCAACAGAGCTATAAGTGGAATGGTGACAACATGGCCTGCAAATGTTGAAATTTCAATAATGTCTTGCAGTATAAAAATAGATTTAAATTCAACTAAAAAACATAACACCATTTTAATAGGTAGTATCAAGCAAGCAATGTAGTTTCCTAAACTAATAGTCAGGTTTCCTACATAGTCAAGCTAACCACTGCCATAAATGTCAAGAAAAAAAATAAATTAACAAAATATAAAATGTCAACATTATATACAAAATGTAAAGGAAAACTATGTGTTTAGCTGAAGCTAATGCAAAGAACAATATTCGTTGATCTTGGTAATAACACAAAGCAATCAAAAAAAAGAGCCTGACATATAGATTAAACTAATCACACGATAAAATCAGTATATTATCTTAGAATTTAATAGATTAAAAAGGAGGTGATGGTAAATTTTTGATAAATATACAAAAAACATGAAATGGATTTAAGAGCAAATTAATAAACAATCATATTAATTTCGCAGTTAAATCTGGTAGCCAGATAGTTTGTTCAATACCTTTAGAAGACAATATCTTGAATTTACAGTGGTATATCAGCAAGACAGAACACACAGAAATACCTGCATAAATATAAAGGAAGTTTTTTTTGTGCCTAGAAATTTCAGCTATAGAAAAATATAGAGAATATAGAATATAGTTACATTTACATAGTACTTTGAAATTGCCAAAAGAAACCAAGAAAGAAAATACTCATTTGCAAATAGCGAACTCCAAAACATGATAAACAATCTTAAAGAGGAAAAAGTAAGTTTTCCCCTATTTTTGTGGGAACTACATAACAGAAAATTTGTAATCTTATAACCGGTGGGGAATTATGGTGAAATCCACATTTCCCATTCATATATTTTGTTAATGATCTATAGTAAAATACAGTTTCAAGCATATTTGGATTTTCTTCTACATAATCAATCATAGAGACTACAACGTTAGTTATATATGAAGGCAAAGATTCAAAAAATACAAAGGTGAAATCACCCCAATGCTGCATAAGAAACGATAGGATCATTAAGAAACTAAACCAATATGATATCCTTGTAAAGTAATAATAAGTTTTTTAGTAATTTGTTCTTACTTGATGATCAAAAACTCTAACGCCTCCATGCAAAATCCTCCATTAGCAGCGAATGCGTTCCTCATGCCTCTTATTATAATATCAGTTTTCTCACTATATAATAAATAAAAAATACGACTCGTTCAAAATTTTAGTTGAATGGAATACTAAGTTTGCAAATATATCTTTAAAGTTTTTCGAAACATATATACATTTATTGTTGGACATGCTAACCTCAAGTAAATCATGCATATGTTAGTTTGCAGGTAATATGAAAAGTAGTACTGTGAATTATGGCCTAAATAATGAACAGTTTCCAATTGGCAAAATGATTTGGAATATATTATAAATCCATGTCAATAACATAAAGTTGATATTCATAAAGCAACCTGTACCAACTTATTTTTCTTCCATCACACAGTGTGGGAAAGTGTAAGTTGCTACAAATTATACAGAGGGAATCACAACATTGTAATTTGCAAAGAAGGCAAGTGATAAATTAGAAACAACAATATTTAAATCAATGATTTGATGGCAAACCATAGAACAAACCAATATGCAAAATAAAAAAACCCACGTATATTCTAGACGATTATATTTTCTTTTACGGTCTAGGAATCCAACACACACTATAAGGCATGTCAAAACCACAAAGCCAAAACAAATAGTAGAAGACTAATAAAATGGAATAATGAGTTTACATGAATGGGACAGAAGGTATCACGCTGTCGAGAACAGAGAAAAACCAATAACAAACCGCCTAACAATAAAAATTAAAGAATGATTGAGTATGTTAGTATTAAAGAGACATTAAACTTCAAGATATCAACAATCACCCTCAATGGTGGCTCTCATAACACAGTATCACATAAAAATACTTTAGCATTAAAGAAGTATCAACAAAAAAATACCTTAGCATTAAAGAGGTATGTGAATGTCAAAGTGCTAAAGCTCTCGATGTTAGTAGTTAGCCGTGGACCTAAATTTATCATTCTAAAAGCTAACTGCAACATTAATTGTGGTACATGTTAGGTGTTTATGAAAATGTTTAAATGGGTACATCTATAGGCATCTTATTTAATAGAAACACACCTTATATATACTATTCCATGTTATCTAGTCGTATCAAGGTTCATAGTCCTCACACTCTCATGGCTTGTTCTTAATATCCTAGTCAGTTACAACAGACCCCAAACATGCCCAAGTGTTCTGGATATTGCATGTGAGTTATCATTGTATACATATTGTGTAATAACCTTTCTTAACCCTATTTGTAGCAACAGACATTATTGAATTTTTATTTTCAGTAGGTTTGTCCTTTCTGATTGCAACGTGCCAAATTAGCTTCTGTGCACAATTTAAGCTATCACTTGAATGTTCTGGTATGATAATCAAAACTTATCTAAGCCATAGGTTCAACTATTGTAAATTTTACAGAAATGAATAGTTTAAAAACATTAATATTGACAGATGATAAATGTACAAAAAGTTAATATATATTTTGACATGAAGCAATTATTTAATTATTTAATTCATTAGTCGGTAACATCTCTGTACCTAATTAAGTTCATACATTGAATGAATGTTATTTCATTTTTATATTCCAGACGGTCCATAAGTCCAATGATTATCAACATTATTTTAGAGCCAAGTTTCTTCTCACTCCACATTGCATGGTAATATAATTTGTGTTTCGCTAAATGTTTTCGGTTTTCAACTTCTTAAGAAGTGGTAATGAAAATTGAAAAATAGGAATTGAATGAAGAATAGTAACACTTAAAAAGATCAGTGTAAAAACTTGGACACTTACATGGTTTTAAAATTTTACTGAAGATAATACACATAAACAATAGTATAATGTTATGTATAACAAAGTATCTGTTAAAAAGTTGTATCAAAGCTAAAAGAATGTGTGATTTAAGAAAACCACGGTAAAGAGTTTGGAAGAAATTTATTTTTAAAGTGAAACAACAATTGTGATTTATGACTAAGTTACACAATTAAATAATGAATATATTGCAACTTGATTTAGAATGAATTATCTCAGGTTATCATGTGAAACCAATAATTATTTTGAATTGCCCAATAATACATGATTTCTACAATTACTACTTCAAGTGAATTAGTTCGAACTATCCATTTTTAAACTGATCCATAATCATAAACACAAACTATATGTTAAGCCATACTTAATATTGCTTTAGTCTAGTATGTTAAGCCTCTTTTGTTAATTGCTCCGAGTAGACTAACATGGAAATAGGTATACCAAGAGAATTTATGCGTTTCTTAAAGATTTAAACATACTTAGAGAACTCAATTCTAATTTATATGCACTATATAATTAGCATACTTTAGTATAATAGTTTAATTGTATGATCAAGGCCACACTGTAGATGTAGGAGACTGTAGCAAATTTTATGGAAGACTATGTTATATTTTGTTTCGTCTTCTTTATTAAATTAGTCCTCTCCAAAAGTTTGAAACTTTCATTTTTTAATCCAAAGAGATAAAGAAACTATTTTTACAATATGAAGCAATTAGAGAAATGATAGGATGATTTAAGTTTCAAGAATAACTACCTGAATTCATTGTTAAAATTTGTGGAAGAACTCCATGAATAGGGAATACAATGTAGTTCATGCTTAAGAACAAAATTATAATCATATTGGTAACTAAATATAACTTCTATCATTTATTTAATCAATCAAAGTACTAATACTAATGTAACTTTCAAAAGAGGGGAAAAAAGATCAAACTTAGCTGATGGAAGTTGCATTAATAATTCCAGGTCAAAAACCTGCAAAGAAAACATAAAGTTAACGTAGTTAAGTCAATAGTTTGTAATTATAAATAATTTTGAAGAAACGTAGGAAACCTACAATATTGCTAGCAAACATAAATTTTTTACTTATCCCAGGTGGAGCTGGGTTCATAGTTCCTACATTGTTTCCCCTTCCCCAGCTCTTTGAGCTTTCCACCTTCCATTCATCACCCATAGTAACCTTTTGTTCAAGATTAAGGAGAAAAGACTACGCTATTACTGATTAAAGTTTATTTCTAATCAAAAGTAGTGATTTCATGTCAGTTTTGTTAATTATGGTATGGTGATTTATTGACAATACTTAATCCATATAAACAAACATAAATGATATAAAGATGCATCTCCTTAAATAATTTATGAGAAATAAAACATTAGATCCTCATTAATAGCCTAAAGTACATGTACATGGAAAATCCTTCTCCTTCTTAGCAAGCGATCGATCGAAGTTTTATCTACAACATGTCGTAATATTGACTTTTTAGTAGTCTCAAATGCAAGGAAGGAGCATAGCATGACGTTCTTAGAGATTATATTTCGACAGCAAGTAAAAGGTCCAAGTTAATGATTCAACTAAAAGGGTTACCAAAATATTTCACATGCTTTAACTATTTAATTCACCAAACGATTATTCTAGCAAAAAATAATTACAATGAACCACTAAAATAATGTTAAACCTGCATAAAGTTTTGTAGATCCTCCCTTTTGATAAAAGATTCCCTTATTTATGTCTTGTCAAGATAAAAGTATAAAAAGCTTCACAAAACATATCATTAGCAATTGATACGTAATTCATTATATAAGAACATAAACATGCATACACCTAACAGTACATATTTGAAAACAAACAACTAAACTTTTCCTAATCGACATACTTTCTTTGGATCTTATAATAAAATTTATTGCATATACTGTTTGCACTGATTGCATATAATAATACACTTGCTACCCAAATCTGTAAAGTCGCCAGTTATAAAACCATAATTCTCAATGTTAATGAATTTTTATAAGAGCATTTATCAATCCAAATTCTCAGTAAACAAAAAAAAATATGCAAAATCATTATAGTTCAATATTTATGAACATTGAATGACACACATTGATCATTAAAACACTTGAGATAACAATTTTCAACTGAAACAGAATTAAAAAAGGTAAAAACATATGGCACATAACATACCTGGAAGTAATTAACATGCTCCTATACATCGATCTAATTGTAAGTAAAAATTCCACGAATCTATTGACATGACACATACCATGGAAACATATAGCTTGAACCTGTAGTACGACCTAGGTAGAGCATGTGTTAAAAACATAAGTCTTTTAATAGTACGAATTACCTAAACCATTGTATATACATAAACAAAAAACATAGTTGAGATAACATAGAGTTTCATTCAACAAAGGGAAACACTAAGTACAATAAAGAGATATATGATAAAGTTGGATCACAAATAAAGAAAATAATGCAATCAATTATAAAGGAAAAATCCTAAAATCAACGATTAATACCTAAAGTAGATGAATCATTAGATAGCCAAGCACCGCTAAGGTAAACAACAAACCGCATATTTTTTCATCAATTAATGCCCAAAAACCACAATTGGTTAAAGGAATGAAATCGATTGCAATAAGGCTACACAAAGATAATAAAAACCCTGTTCATCCCATAAATTCTATTATGAAATAAGAAATCTATATGCAAAGATGTATATATTTGCTATCAAATGGTGGTCATGAAGAAATTTAAGGATTATATATAGACACACACACACATGACAGTGGTCAGCTACATAAAGAAGATATATGTGAATTTTATAGTAACATTGCTTGATAATGTCAACTTACCAGTAAAGTGCTAATGTTTTTTACATTCATATTCTCCCTTTTTCCAATAATTTAGGAAAGAAATCTTAGAAGACTGATATAAAAACAAAGAATACCATAAAAAATAAAATTTCACTAAATCGGGCTATGCTACAAAATGACTATATCATTAGCTTTAACCATCGTTGTGTAAAGTTTTTGCCTGATGACACCTTACCAATTACTTTTTCGATCACCTATAATAGTGCAATTGGGTAGGAAAGAATCAAATATATCATAAATAAATTCAATGAAAACTTACATTTAGAAACAGATTAAACAAAATCAAAACAAAATTACTGAAGATATAAATCTTTGTTTCGGTTATGGTCATAAATCTATAGGCAGAACCTTCCCATGCTTTCAATCAAACCATTGGAACAATATATTGTATAACCCAGATAAACTGTAATGACCCGCAAATCCGTACCCCTTGAATTGACATTAAACTTCGTTAATGAACTCAAGAAGAACGGAAATACGAACCATTTGGGTTAAAGAAGAAGAGGTAGAAGAAGAAAATAAAACAACAACAGAATCTAACCATCGCAGCGGGATAAAATATAATAGACAATATCAGATCTTTACACAAATCAGAACTATATCTGTTTATATAATACATCATCAGAGTATACATCAGAGTATAATACAATCAACATCACCACTCAGGACAGATTTAAATAACTAGTCTCAACATATAGAATACACAACACAGCGGAATATAAATACCAAGTACGAGTGATACGTCTCGCCATCCAGCTCATCTCATGAGCTCCACAACATCATATCCTGTAATCTATAATACTCATTCTGACCCGAGCATTATAATAAAATAACACCCGCGTCAGTCTGGAAAACCAGCGTGAGAAATCACACTCAAATTTATTACTAAAGTTTCAAAAATCTTTGAAAATAAAAGCATCTCGTAAGACCACGCCACAAATAAACATGTCAGGTTTTTACCTTACGATAGCCAAAACACTTTCTATCAAAATTCTCTGATATTATAATAGTGTCTATATACAAATACTTATTCAAATAGCTGAAATTGTTACATGATTAAATTCCAGCATACTAGCCACAAAGTTGGTAATACAAACAAATAACGTACAAGGCACGTAGGGAGAATGGATTTCCATCAATGACTAGGCACTGGGGTACCACCTGTCATTGTACGTGGCCTAGATCACAATACCGAGGACCCACCCTAAGTCCCCTGCAACACAAGGTCGGAACTATCCCTTACTGGATAATTCCGAATAAAATCACCCCACGGTTGTGATCAGCAACCACACCACTAAACCGAAATAAAAAGGGACATCTAGACAGGGATGACCTTACACTCAAGTGGGGGCTACCCACGAAGCCTTGCTGCATAACCCCTGATTTTCAGTCATTCCCAGTTGGTGAGGCTTGAGGCTAAGCGTTACCTTTTAGAACATATCCCTTAGAATGCCCATCGTCCGCTGACGATGTTCCGAAAGCATTCATCCATACAAGTCCATCCCGGGTTCGAACGGAACCGAAGGCACTACTCCTACTACATCCATTTTGGAAATATCCCCAAGATTAGTAGCGACTAGCCCTTGCACTTCACTGCTCCATCTTCGACTCCGAAATCGTTTCCACGAAACGTACAAACCGGATCGAAGTGGTTTTCGGGAAATTAATCCTGATCCCTGTCTCTTCGAAATGATCATCGCATTGGCCAATATTGATAGTCGGTTATTTAACTATCAATTAACATTAACAAACATCCATCAAACAATAAATAATTCTCTCAAATTATTTATTTATCTCAAAATATCTTCGCAAGACATATTTCTATTTTCAAACCCCTTCGAAACAATTCCAAAACAGTTTCCTTCCACGGAATGCATTTCCCAAATATTTATTTCACTGAATCACCAAGTACAAAATACTTTTAGATTTTTAAAATAATATAAAAACACTTTATTTTAAATATACTTTATAACATTGAAATTTAAAACTACTTTTAATACTTTACTAAAATATATACTTTAATAATATTTAAAATAAAACCACTTTACAAATATAAATTAAATTTCTCTTTTTAACATAATACTAAGTCACTTTTATATAATTATTACAATAATAGGTTTTGAAAATCTTACTTTGGGATTTAACATTTAGAAATAATCAATTTTCTAAAACATGCTTTTTAAAACTACATTAAACCTTTAATTTATACTTTAAATTTGCTTTTGAAAACGTACTTGGTTATCCAGAGAAATACATTTCTCTTTCACATCCTTTGAAAATAAATCACCATTTATTTCTAAACACATTTACATTCCTTTATAAATTCCCACCTTGAATTTATACTTTCAAATATCCACCGATATTTTATTCCACTTCATAACCCAGTTTATAAATTCCAAAATCTCATTACTCTTCTAAATTTCGAATTTTTAAACACTTATATCAATTTCCAAATTTGATTTCAAGATTTTTCCATTTTGAAATAAATTCCTTTACTTACTTATTTACTTCAGAATCCATTAACTTCGGTGTTTATTTCTTAATTTACAATTAGAAATCCTTTTAACTAAATACCAATTTTCATATTTCCCAAATTCCTTTTTATCCTTTTAAATAAAATTTAATCCTTGAAATGTTAAAGTAAATTCTTTATTACTTTAAATTATATCACTTTAAGTTTAAAATTCATTATTTCCCCTTTTTATTACACATCCCCTTTTAATTCATCCTTAAATTTATCCAAACTTCTATAATCATTTACTTAAAGATTTCTCTTTTATTTTCTTTCCCAAAATCCAATTTATTTATTTTGGTAACTCATTATACTCAAATGTATTCAATCAGACCATAATATCCAATATTTCAAATTATCAATATAATTCATCACAGAATATCATAACATAGGATATTAAACAAATCTAAATAAATTTGTTTGAGGAATCTAGTTGGATCCCTCCAACCTGTTTCCCTACATCCACAGATGTTAGCACAATATAAAATACCAATTCCACTTCGAGGTGGAATATCGCGGTATATGGGATTAATATAATATCATCCGCTATTATGCATCGCATAGGTATCATCCGCTATATAATGCGGGAATAGCAACAACTCCAATATATACTATATATACTACTATATATATAATATAGCACATCAAACCAATTCAATCATTCAATCAATTATTTAAATTTATCTATTTAAATTTAAATAGCAACCAGATGAGTGAGATTAACTTACCTTTGATTTTGTTTGCAGTCTATTCCATTCCAGTTCCATTCTGACTTGTATTTTCTCGATTTTAGACCTTGTATAATATTAGATGATTTAATTAATATTCGAACAATTTGAAGAATTAATTCCCATTTGATAAATTTAATTTAATTAACTAATAATTTATTTTAACTAATGATTAAATTTGAACAAATACTTAAGTTTAAACTGATTTCTTTTTTTTCTTTTTTTAAATTCTTTTAATAACCAAAATAATTGATAAATCGGTTAAACAAAATATCTCCTTAATATACAAATAAATGGGAAAATTTAAAATATACATTTATTTTCTTTGAAACCTCATATATATAAAACTGTTTAAAAATTCAGATCCCTGTATTTTCCAAAATTACCCACATGTATATATATACATATACCTATTTACCCCTTGCAGTAAATCAGATACATATCTATATGCATTAAATTCACTAATACCTTACTATAAATTAAAGTCTGATCCATCTATATATATTTCATGTTCCATCTAATATGTATATACTAACGTATATGTATTTTCCTTTCTATATACTTATTTATTTAATTAAATTAAACAAGACAGCCAATACCTCACAGTCGATTGCTCAGACACGCCACCACCCACCGTGGTCGCCACCTGCCTCGCAACTCAAGCCACACCACAATCGATCGCGAGCCCTTCGCGATACTTGAAATTGGCTCCTTTCCTTCACCGTACCCGACGCTAGAACCCACAGGCACTTGCCGAGTTGACTGCACCGCCGTCTTGCCTGAGCCATCGAATACCACTTCCGCTCGAGCCTCCTTCGTACTCCCAGTCGCGATTCACCCGTGAGCATAAATCTCTTGTTCAAAATCGAATCGAGTAGCTCGATTGATTTTTATTTCGGTCATTAAGATTTCTCCCTTTCCCCCCCTTATCGGCCATGGTTTAATTAGCAGGGAAGAAGAGGAACGAAAATATGGTTTATTTATTTTAAATTTGAATGTCTGGGATAAGATAGAAATCTCGTGATAGGCAACACGATTTTTTCTTTGTTTTCGATTTTTGACTAAAGGAAGGAGAACAATGTTGCGTGATATAAAGGAGGAAGGCTTGGGATATTTTGTTTTTTTAAAAAAGTAGTGTGTTCGAGAAGGCTCTGTCAGCTACAGTGATGCGAAAAGAAAGTAAAAGATCCGACGTTGATATAATTTCAACTGCAATTGACCAGTAAATATATACAATTTATACTCAAATTCAAATATAACTTAAAATTTTAAACTCCTATCGAGGCGTCCCGCCAGGCGTTTATAATGTTATGCCCCTATTACGAGCGCACTGGAAAAGGTTCCGAGTCCTAATTCGATTGTATGGAGAAGATAGCTTTTGGACCCAGTTATAATATTTAACTTTCGATATAAATTTCAGCGCGTTTATCTATCATACGATCACACAACAATTCCAAACGCTTCGAAATTTGAAATCCGATAATAATACAATATTACGGATCCAATGGAACTGGTTCCATCGAATTCTCATACTGTGCCTCGGAAGGCTATTTTTAAATTCAATTTAAACAATATATTTTCAAAACTGATCAAAACACTTTTTAAATTAAATTTTAACATTTTAACTATCTTTAGTATGATCAATACAAATTTTATAAGCCTTCAAATTATTTTTAACAAGCTCAAAACTCAAGATTCTCTATTTTACCCTATTTTCAATTATTTAATTCAAAAATTAAATTATCCAATAAATATTGATATTTGAAATTCGAGTTAACAATTTACATTCAAATATTTAAAATCAATTAAATATTCCAATTTCAAATGTCAAAAATTCCGGGTCGTCACATAAACGAACTTGGTTACTTGAACAAAACATTTAGAAATATAATTGGTAAGAAATATGAAAAAAATTAAATTTTAACAATCAAATTTAATTCTCATCCTAAAGTCTAATTTGATTTTATGAAAAACTATAAATAGTTAAACTGATTCAAGAAAAAAAATTAAAAAACTTCTGAACGAAGATTTCCACACTTGTCATAACCTGAATCCAAAACCATGCAAATCGATTGAAGAAAAAACAATGGGAGTAAACAACGTCATACAAATTAGATCTAAATTTAGTGCTACAAAGCACAAATAGTCTTTTAAATTACCAGAACCCTAAGTTGATTTGGTGAAAAAATAAAATTGCACAGGAAGAAGAGGTGCTTGCATTAGGTGAAGAGGAGGAAGCTTGGAAGACACCACATCATTTAAGCACCGTCGACCACTTTTATGGCAAGGGCAGAAGACGAAAACCACCGAGCAAATTATAACGACATCCGGAAGGGATAGAGAGGCATTGTAACAACCCGCATATTTTTCGATTGCAAATTTAAATATTTTATTTAAATATAGAATCGTTAATGGGATTGAGGTCCTACTTTTTGCAAACTGTCAAATTAGGACCCGAGACCACTTCCATTGAGTTCAAAATGCCGTTTGCGACCTTTTTGAGTATAAACTTCGATATGTTTGGAGTTAGTAGAATTTTGCTACTTTTTCACTTTGGGTTTGGATTTGGGTTTCAGCCCTATATCCTAACTCAGCCCCTCTCCTCTCCATTCACTATTTTCATTTTGTAAACACTCAAGCTCAACTGAAAATGGGAGAAGAGAATGGGAAATAGAAATTCCAAACCCTAGTTCCTCTTGCAAACTCAAGTTCTAGCTCCAAATTCGAAGAGAAGCTATTGGTAAGCATCCTCTTCTTCTACTCCAACTCTTTCTCCTTTCAATTTCAGAATTTCCTAAACCTAACTTAGGAAATGTTTCTCTTTTAAGCTTAGGTTCAAGCTTGTTGAGTTGGAATTGAAGAGTGATCGTCCTTGCCTTGCTCTATAACTTCCTCTTCATTGTTTTTGTGTAAAAGGTGAGATTTTATCTCACATCTATGTCTATATCTATCTTTGTTGTTAGGTATGAATTCCTAACATCTATTTTGTGTTCATTTGCTGTGATTTGAATTGGTTTTGTGAATTCTCCAATTTTTGGTGTTTTGGTTCAATTTTATGAAAATCCTTTTATGGATGTTTGAACATGTTTTTGGTGATGCATCGAAGTGCTTATAGGGCCGGGTTGCCGATTGGTGTAAACCCTTAGTGCTCGTCGCTCGTTCGATCGCATTTTAGTTTGGATTTGTCGTTTTTGAGCTAGGCTGTTTTTTTTGCCTAGCAGAAAATTTCAGACGTCTGAAATAAATTTCAGACGTCTGAAACCAAATCCAGACGTTTGGAAAGGGGTCTGGAAAAGGCAGGAACAAAATCCAGACGTCTGAAATTTGTTTCAGACGTCTGGTTGAAATTTTCAGACGTCTAAAATGGCCCAGGAATTAAAAATAGAAGGGAGAAAACACTTAAACTTCCCGAACCTTGGGCCAGACGTCTGGGAACACCTACCAGACGTCTGGAACTGCTGGTTTTGCTTAATTTGCCTATTTTCGAGTAAATTTCCAAGGTTTATCGATTTTTGTGGATCCGACTTATTGTTATCAATTATTATTGACGTTGATGACTTCTTTTTCGGGATTTTTGAGAATATCTATTTTGATGGATTTGGTATCGATTTCTTTGGATTTGATTCACGTCTTCGTATGTGAATTTTTATCATTGATTGTTTCTACAATCGTTTTTGTGATTTGTCACTTTAAAAATATAAAGGTTTTCTATACTAGTAGTAAATATTCAAACTCTTTCACAAAGATGATTTCAACTCTATTTTAAAAATAAAGCTTGTTTCAAAACCGTTTTCCAATCTATTAGCATATACAAACCTTTACCTCATTCGTATGAGAAAATATAATTAAACGTCCTAGCAAAACAAGTGGTATGAAACGCTTACGTTTACTTCGTCGGTTAATTTTTGGACTTGTTCGATTGAAACTCTTGTGACAATTTTCTAGTGGAGATCTACAATTTGTTCGCAAATATTTAAGTTAAGCTAGTGGTTATGGGACATGAAGCTAAACTCATATATTTACTAGCTTATTGTAATTGACACTTCTTGATGATCGATGATGATCATTTTATGGTTTAGACTAGCAATGTGCGATGTCTCTTTGTCCATGTGGAGGACTGTACATCATTTTATTGAGCTTTATCTCATTTTCGTGGAGCAATCGGCTCATAGGTCTTCGGACCGTTCGTGGAGCAATCGACTCATGTGTCTTCGGACAGGCTCATGGGTCTTCGGACCGTTCGTGGAGCAATCGGCTCATGGGTCTTCGGACCGTTCGTGGAGCAATCGGCTCATGGGTCTTCGGACCGTTTGTTTGTGATAGGCCTTTCCCCGTTTTTGATTTCAAGAATTTGTGTGTCGTTAATTCTTGTGATTTCTGGATTTCTCGTTGTGATTTCTGGAATTTATGTTTCACCACCTTTTTCAGTTGGCATTGATATGTATGTCATTTATTGTGGCTTGGTGAATTAAATTAAGAATATGACATTCTTTTTAATCTTTGAGAAGATTCTTGTGATATTGATTAATCTCTGGATTGATTTTTCGATTAGATACTTATCACTGTATGGCTTTATGGTTGTCATATGTTTTTGTCATATCTCTTATTCTATATCACTTTACCTGATATTTATAGTTATACTGATCTGTTTATTATTTTCTTCTTAAATAATACTCGGGTCAGACTGAGGTATTACAGGTGCTTCCTCTTGTCTTCCTATCTGGAGCCATCATCTGTCTTTTTATTAACTACTTAACATTGTAGTTTTTGGTTGTATACATTCGATATATTGACTCATTGATGTATACATATTATGTTGTCTATCATTTGTATCTGTTCTTTTTGATATTGTGGATCTTGTTTGACCACTACTCTGATAAACACTTTTAAGTGTTATATATTCATATCTATTTCCACCTTTGTGACATGAATTGTCTGTGACTGATTTGTGTTATGTTTATTTCTATATTTGTTTCCGAAGTATATATATACATAGCCACGGTGTAGTTGTTTTGAGTTTGTATCGGTATGTCGGATTTCCTCTTGAGATGAAATGAAAAGTTATTATTTTATCTGACATATTGGTGCTCGCACAAAGCAATTACACAGATGGTCGCTCCTCAACAGCCTTATTCTCCGCGCTAGTTGACGGCATTACCCCGTAGTGTCCTTGCCTAGCGTGGGTATAGAGGTGGGGCGTCACAGCTTGGTATCGGAGCCAAACTTCGGAACAATGTAGAATATTCTAGCAAGGATCATTGTCCTAAGTCTTTCTTAGGAATCGTGCCATAGGATTTAATTCGGGTCTTCGTACCGTTCTATCCTATTTCATTTTATGATTCCGTGTTTTATCAATCAAGTTTATTTGATATTCATTTTGAGATTAACCTTTTTCTCTTTTCTTTCTTTCTTAAAGAAGAGAAATGGTTCGATCTGGCCGTACCAACGTCGGTCAATCCACTGCTACTCCTCAGGAGGGAGTATTTATGTCTTCCCAGCAGCTTCTAGGTCTTGTTAAGAATGCTCAAGCTATCAGACCCATTCCAGACGGTTTTGCACGCTTGTTTAGAGATTATACCGATTTGGGTGGAAGGCCATTCCGGGGGTCCGAGAGTGTCATTGAAATCCAAGCTTGGCTTAGATCATGCGACCGCATCTTTTCTCGCATGAATCTTGTTGATCTCCACCGAGTCTAAGTTGCTTCAAGCATGATCCAAGAAAGAGCATTGGATTAGTATGAGCTTTTTATTTCTGAAATTGTTGAAGCGGATCTCACTTGGGAGCAATTCCGTGAAAGATTCGAATTGAAATTTGTGCCGAAGGCTGAAAAAATAACTTTGGCCCGGCGTTTTATCGACCCTATTCAAGGTGAATCTTCTATGACAGACTACGTCGCATCTTTCGAATCTCTTTCTAAATACGGGGTTGAATACATTAACACCCCATTGAAGAAAAATCAATGATTTGTTTATGGCTTGAACAAGAACCTCAAGAAGCCATTACTTCTAAAATTAGAAGTTTCTTTTGATCAGCTTATTGATATCGCTCTTCGTCTTGAAGAGGCAGATAGAGAGAGTGATGTTGAAGTTGGGAGTGCCAAACCGAACTTCAACAACAACAAGAAGCGGCCTATTAAGTTCAAAGGCCCCAATCCCAAAAAAACGGGAAACAAGAAACTCCAATAGCAAAGACTCCTACCTCTAGTCGTGGACAATGCTACAATTGTGGTTCCATGGACCACTATGCAAGGGAGTGTCTGAAACCCCTTTATTGTCACTATTGCAAAGATTTGGGTCGCCATATATCTTCTTGTCCCAAACTTCAAAGGAGGAGAGAGGGAAAGCTAAATGCGCCTAGTGACACTTCTCTTGGTCAAGGTATTTCTTATTCTATCCTTGATGACATTTATTTTGTGATTATCTTATTCGAGTTCTTTTGATATGGGTTTCATCTCATTATTTTTTATATCAAAAGAACTTGTGATTCTTTTTCTTAAACATTTCTGGGCTTGATGACTTCCTTGAGGATTGCGAATCCGGATTTGGTGGATCCGCAACACTCAATTTGCTTTTTATTGATGTCAAAATTATTTTATGTGATTTATCTTTCCGAGCCAATTTTTACTTATGCTTCGGAATTGACTTTTGTAAGGATTGGCTTAATTATTATGAAGCCATATCCTTTGTCCCGTGTGGACTATTCGTCTTCGACATTTTCAATCTGTTAAGCAGATTTCTGTTTTTCCTTTGTGATTTTGATTCCAATTTGATGGCATCATTTTATTCTTTAAGCTCACATGATGAGGAAAGTGTTATTTCTCTCATTCATGTAGATTGAGAATTTTCCGGTATTTTTGAGTTTGTCTTAGGATCATCACCTAAGAAATCTTTTGAGCGGTATTAAGGTCTTTTTAGTTCGACCTTGCCACCGATTTTATTTGCTATGAGTTGTGGAAGTTAGCATTCCACTTACCGCATTCCAAACTCGCTATGATTCTTATGAATGACTTATTACGGCATTCAGTTTGTCCAACTTATTTCATCCATTTTAAGAATCGAGTATTCTACGATCTCGATAACCCCATTGTTGTATATATTGATTTTGGATGAAAACAGCAAATTAAGATTTTGCAAATCTTTTTCATAAGATTTATTTATAAGTACAATTTGATTTTGCTCTTCAACGAGCAAAGAATATTCTTAAAGGTTTTTTTTAGAAACATGTTTATTATATAGAAGATGATTTTGTGATTGTATTGCCCATTGAGTGCTTTAAGAATTCTAGTCGATGTGCTTGATCAACGTTATCGATAGGAATCTCCTAAACCCATTGATGAGACAATCAGACATAGTAAATTGACTTGTAAAATGTAAATTTTTCTGAAAAGATTATTACATAAAGATAATTGTAATTTTGAAAGTTTTAGCTTTTCGGGAAAAGAAGATTATTTAAAAGAACTCTTTTCCGATACTCTTATTCTTCTGATTCCCGATGGGAACCAAGGCTTTATCTTTTGTACCAATGCTAATCGTATTGGTTTGGATCATTTTCTCTTGCAAAAGAGAACGTGCTATCACTTGTGCTTCTAAATCATTAAAGCAGATCGAGACTAGGTATGCCACTCATGATCTAGTGCTCGCGGCTATTGTTTTCGCTTTTAGAGTTTGGCATCATCATCTTTGGGGGAGAAATTTGTTCTCCACCTCGATCATAACTCTTTGGAATATTTATTTTCTCATAAGGAACTTAAAGTTGGTTCGAGTTTCTTACATCTTATGATCTTGATATTCTTTATACTCCCGAAAGGGGGAAATCGTGTTGCCAATATCCTTAGTTGCAAGCAACAAGTGGTTGTTTGTTTGATGATGTCCGAAAGGAATAATCTTTTTACCAAGTTCATCGGACGTTTCGATGTACTTTGTTTTAGTGAGCTTCATCTCATTTCTTTTATGGACGAGCGTCCGATGTTCTTTTATGGCCTTCGGTTCATTGGACGTACCGTTTTTGTACTGCGTCACTGTTCCGAATTATTTGAGCTTTGGTTCATCTGGCGTACCGTTATTATACTACATCGATGTTCGGAGTTATTCGTGTTTCCAGTTTCTCGGGCGTATTGTTATTGTACTACGCCGTTGCCCCGGCTCAATTTTCTGTTATTCATGACGTTTTCCACGTCTTTCAACTACGGAAATGCCTTAGGGATTCCAATTTTATTCTTGAGCCCGGAGTTATTGTGGAAATTGAAGTTTCACCTATTTGACTTATGAGCAACATTCTATTCGCATCAATGCTTCGGAGGTTGAGCGCCTTCGAAACAAAGATGTTTTTCTTGTGAAAGTTCAATGGTTCTCAAATCCCAAGGATTGCTCTTGGGAATCCAGAGGATTCATCGAGCAAACACGTTCGGACTTACTCTTTCATGCTCTTTCTGGCAAACTTCTTATTTCAAATTTTCTTTTGTGTTGATATACTTTTATGGTTGTTACTCTTTATTTCCTTCTTAAGTATTGCGAGGATGTAATTTCTTTAAGGAGGGGAGTCTGTAACAACCCGCATATTTTTCGATTGCAAATTTAAATATTTTATTTAAATATAGAATCGCTAATCGGATTGAGGTCCGAAAAGCTACTTTTTGCAAACTGTCAAATTAGGACTCGAGACCACTTCCATTGAGTTCAACATGTCGTTTGCGACTTTTTTGAGTATAAACTTCGATATGTTTGGAGTTAGTAGAATTTTGCTACTTTTTCACTTTGGGTTTGGGTTTGGGTTTCAGCCCTATATCCTAACTCAGCCCCTCTCCTCTCCATTCACTCATTTCATTTTGCAAACACCCAAGCTCAACTGAAAATGGAGGAAGAGAATGGGAAATAGAAATTCCAAACCCTAGTTCCTCTTGCAAACTCAAGTTCTAGCTCCAAATTCGAAGAGAAGCTATTAGTAAGCATCCTCTACTTCTTCTCCAACTCTTTCTCCTTTCAATTTCAGAAATTCCTAAACCTAACTTAGGAAATGTTTCTCTTTTAAGCTTAGATTCAAGCTTGTTGAGTTGGAATTGAAGAGTGATCGTCCTTGCCTTGCTCTATAGCTTCCTCTTCATTGTTTTTGTGTAAAAGGTGAGATTTTATCTCACATCTATGTCTATATCTATCTTTGTTGTTAGGTATGAATTCCTAACATCTATTTTGTGTTCATTTGCTGTGATTTGAATTGGTTTTGTGAATTCTCCAATTTTTGGTGTTTTGGTTCAATTTTATGAAAATCCTTTTATGGATGTTTGAACATTTTTTTGGTGATGCATCGAAGTGCTTATAGGGCCAGGTTGCCGATTGGTGTAAACCCTTAGTGCTCGTCGCTCGTTCGATCGCATTTCGGTTTGGATTTGTCGTTTTTGAGCTAGGCTGTTTTTTGCCTAGCAGAAAATTTCAAACGTCTGAAACCAAATCCAGACGTCTGGTTGAAAAATCCAGACGTCTGGAAAGGGGTCTGGAAAAGGCAATAACAAAATCCAGACGTCTGAAATTTGTTTCAGACATCTGAAATCAAATTCAAACGTCTGGTTGAAATTTTCAGACGTCTGAAATGGCCCAGGAATTAAAAATAGAAGGGAGAAAACACTTAAACTTCCCGAACCTTGGGCCAGACGTCTGGGAACACCTACCAGACGTCTGGAACTGCTGGTTTTGCTTAATTTACCTATTTTCGAGTAAATTTCCAAGGTTTATCGATTTTTGTGGATCCGAATTATTGTTATCAATTATTATTGACGTTGATTACTTCTTTTTCGGGATTTTTGAGAATATCTATTTTGATGGATTTGGTATCGATTTCTTTGGATTTGATTCACGTCTTCGTATGTGAATTTTTATCATTGATTGTTTCTACAATCGTTTTTGTGATTTGTCACTTTAAAAATATAAAGGTTTTCTATACTAGTAGTAAATATTCAAACTCTTTTACAAAGATGATTTCAACTCTATTTTAAAAATAAAGCTTGTTTTCAAAACCTTTTTCCAATCTATTAGCGTATACAAACCTTTACCTCATTCGTATGAGAAAATATAATTAAACGGCCTAGCAAAACAAGTGGTATGAAACGCTTGCGTTTACTTCGTCGGTTAATTTTTGGACTTGTTCGATTGAAACTCTTGTGACAATTTTCTAGTGGAGATCTACAATTTGTTCGCAAATATTTAAGTTAAGCTAGTGGTTATGGGACATGAAGCTAAACTCGTATATTTACTAGCTTATTGTAATTGACACTTCTTGATGATCGATGATGATCATTTTATGGTTTAGACTAGCAATGTGCGATGTCTCTTTGTCCATTTGGAGGATTGTACATCATTTTATTGAGCTTTGTCTCATTTTCGTGGAGCAATCGGCTCATAGGTCTTCGGACCGTTCGTGGAGCAATCGGCTCAAAGGTCTTCGGACCGTTCGTGGAGCAATCGGCTCATAGGTCTTCGGACCGTTCGTGGAGCAATCGGCTCATGGGTCTTTGGACCGTTCGTGGAGCAATCGGCTCATGGGTCTTCGGACCGTTTGTTTGTGATAGGCCTTTCCCCCTTTTTGATTTCAAGAATTTGTGTGTCGTTAATTCTTGTGATTTCTGGAATTTATGTTTCACCACCTTTTTCAGTTGGCATTGATATGTATGTCATTTATTGTGGCTTGGTGAATTAAATTAAGAATATGACATTCTTTTTAATCTTTGAGAAGATTCTTGTGATATTGATTAATCTCTGGATTGATTTTTCGATTAGATACTTATCACTGTATGGCTTTATGGTTGTCATACGTTTTTGTCATATCTCTTATTTTATATCACTTTACCTGATATTTATAGCTAGACTGATCCGTTTATTATTTTCTTCTTAAATAATACTCGGGTCAGACTGAGGTATTACAGGTGCTTCCTCTTGTCTTCCTATCTGGAGCCATCATCTGTCTTTTGGTAAACTACTTAGCATTGTAGTTTTTGGTTGTATACATTCGATATATTGACTCATTGATGTATACATATTATGTTGTCTAGCACTTGTATCTGTTCTTTTTGATATTGTGGATCTTGTTTGACCACTACTCTGATAAACACTTTTAAGTGTTATATATTCATATCTATTTCCGCCTTTGTGATATGAATTGTCTGTGACTGATTTGTGTTATGTTTATTTCTATATTTGTTTCCGAAGTATATATATACATAGCCACGGTGTAGTTGTTTTGAGTTTGTATCGGTATGTCGGATTTTCTCTTGAGATGAAATGAAAAGTTATTATTTTATCTGACATATCGGTGCTCGCACAAAGTAATTACACGGATGGTCGCTCCTCAACAGCCTTATTCTCCGCGCTAGTTGACGGCATTACCCCATAGTGTCCTTGCCTAGCGTGGGTATAGAGGTGGGGCGTCATAGGCATTGCCGCTCGTTAGTCGTTCTGGAGTTGATTTCGAGTTGAAGTGGCCGGCGATGGTGGTTGGAGGAGAGGGGCAACGATGACGGAATGGAGAAGGTTCAATTCGAGGGGAGTTTATTATTTTTGGATGAAGTAAAAGAAAGGAAGAAGATAGCAGCAATATGTAATACGTAAATTAATAGCGAGACGTTTGAGTTCTCAAATCTGAGCAAAATTAAGGGGGCTTCTGTGCTCTTGAAACCAAACTAATGATTTAGGGTTAGCTCGGAGACTGTTCAGTTGCCAAATTTCAAGGGGGCCTATGTGAGCTTGAAATTTAACTCACTAATAATAATATAGTATAGATTATTCATTACCACTTGATTGTCAAAGCCGTAGCGCCTGTTCCGTGAAGGTGGATTCATGACTAATTTAAAAATGACGTCCTCCTTGTCCGTCGTCAACTGCTCTCGACCAGTTTTCTCTAGGAGTTTCTGTCGTTGTTCCATAAACCTTGCCTGCATGAACAAATAAAAATATAGTTAAAATTAATAGCATGATATTTTAATTCATTATACTTTAATCATTAAAACAATTACTAATAGTATATAAACTAAAATATGCTTACATGACTCACTCTCGATTTATCGTCATACCGTGTATATGAAACTGTCCCGTCCGGATTTACATGCTCGACGACATGAGTACGGGTAAATACATCCATGTATGATACGGAACCCTGCGCCTCAGCTTTTTGAAATTGATTATTATGTACTATTATTGTATATTCAAAATTATATAGCACAATAACTATTTACAATTCACATTTAATAAATTTACCAATTCCTGGCGATATTGTAGGAATGACTTGGACCATCCTCGATGAGTGATAGGATTTGTGTTCCTTTTTGCGGAGTTTCTTTCCAACTCTATCTGTACATTCAAATTTAACATATTATTTACTTACTAAATATTTTTTGATATTTACGTATCAATCAAATAATTAATAAGTTTAGTACGCTTACCTTCGCTTCTTCACTATCCCAATGTGCCAACCACCCTTCCCACACACTCGCTCCCATCTAGTTCGGCTTCTGCCCTTTATGTTTCACAACCGACATAAAATCCCGATAATTTTTCCTCATGTTCTGCAACCAGTAGTGTCGTACCAGCTGCAGGTCATTTGATTGTACGTCAACTGGGGACTGCATTTCATGATAAACAAGTGACAAATAATTAAACAATAAAAAGTGAACAATAAACAAGCAACAAAAAAATTAAGAATGAAAAACAGAAGATTATACTAACAATGAAATCCTGCCATATACACTCCAGGATGTGGAAAGGGATATTATCCCACTTGGGCCAACAATCCGGCGTCCTACTCTTGTACGAATCTCTCAAAACTGATAGAACTACAGCTGACGGCTGTAGGTCAAACCCCCTTTGTTAAATATGATACAGATTATTATATCGTATAAAAAATATTTAAGATGTTGAAAAAAGTTTATTACTTACCCCTCCGCTCTAGGTACCAGATACACAACGGGCTGCTGTGGTTGCTGCGATGGACCTCTGCCATCGCCTCTGAAGAATGGAAAGAACTCCTCTTTTTGAATGACATGATACATGTCATAGACACATCATTTTAAAAAAGAATAATAGCATAATAATGAAATATATTTTATAGTTAAATGACATAAATGAGATAAAGTACATAAAGTGCAAAATATACCTGATTCTGATTGGCTCACATATTCCGACAATAAGCAGAATACATTGCATTTTTAACATAAATAGCTAACTAAATGACAGAAGTGGTAATGACATAAATGATGTAAATGATGATAAGCAGAATCAGTTTCATAAATGATATAAATTACGTAACTTGCAAAATAAATCTCATCAATTACATAAATTGCATAATACATAAGAATTCAACATAATATTTATATCAATCCTCATCGTCTTTTGATTTAGATTTGTTCTCATATTCTACGTTATTTTCCTCCCTACTCTCGAATGCTTCTACCAAAACGTTTGATTCATCATTCAGAGGTCCAAAATCAGTACGATCATCTTTTGTTATTATTTCGTTGCTTTGCTCAAGATATGCTTGATAAGCTTGTTCGTCTATAATATTCTTCCCATCAAAAGTAAATCTTGCCTTTGTATTAAAAACTGCTGACCAATCTTCTTTATCTCTTTTCAGAGATGGATAAGGCGCGTAGTAAACTTGCAATGCTTATTTGGCTAGTACAAAAGGATCGTTTTTGTGATAATGCGATGTGTGATTTATTTCAATATTATTATAATCCTTATGCACATTAATTCTAGAACCTGGAATATTGCTAAACCAATTGCATCTAAATAGAAACATTTCCTCCGCGGGTCGTGAGAAATATGTCGGTTGCAAAATTTGAGTTAAAGCGCCATAATAATCATTTAAGTGATTTTCTGGATCATCACTACCTTTAACAAATACACCTGTATTATTAGTTAATTTTTCTGCACCGTATTCTTTGGTGTTAAATTTATATCCATTGACGAAATATATTGGATATGTCTTGACATTTCTTTTTGGTCCCAACGCAAGATGTTTCAACCCTTCGTCGACCACACAATCTCTCGGTTCATAAACGTACATTGAAAACCAATAAGAAAATTCTTTACTGAGATCTACGTGTGGATGTTCACTTTCATAAATACTGCCTATATGAATAAAATGTTGCATTAAATTCTACACGTGCATGCATTATGGAAGTGAATAAATCATAAATTATTATTTCAGATTACATAACAAATGGTGCAACCTCAGCACAATTAAGAAGAATATAAGTGTGTGCTACATAAAGATCTCTATGGTCTAACCATACTTCTACACATTTTCCAAAAGGTCGACCATGTTGACTACAAATTGATAACATTGTTTGAGAGGACTATTGTTCATCGCCTTCATCATTACGTGGAACACTTTCAAATGATATGTTCACATGGTCACTGAAATAGTGAGAGAAAAAGAATGAGGCTTCTTCTTCGATGTAAGATTTACATATCGAACCTTCAAGTCGTTCTTTTTACCTCACTTTTTTATTCAGATGATTCAAGTATCTATGCAAAATTAATTCACATTAACTTTAACTTTCAAATGTAATTAAATTAATAGGTAACATATTTTATACCTCTCGAATGGATACATCCATCCATATTGCATAGGACCTCGAAGTCGTGCTTTAGATGGAAGATAAACAGGTAAATGTTCCATTACATTAAAAAGACCTGGTGGAAATATTTTCTTAAATTTGCAGAGCGATATAGGAATATCTTTTTCAAGTTTACGTAAACGCTGCACTTTTAAAGTAGTCGAACAAAGCTCTTTGTAAAACAGACTAAGTTCCATTATTACCTTCCAAACTTTTAAGGGCCAAAGTTCTTTGAATAGAACGGGTAATAATTTTTTCATCATTATGTGACAGTCGTGGTTTTTTATTCCACTCAATCTACCGTTTTTAAAGTCAACACATTTATGAAGATTTGATGAAATCCCATCATGAAATCTTAATCCTTCCACCCATTTTAACACAACTTTAACTTGATTATTATCTAACTCATAACACGCTTTGGGGTTTTTACTGTCTTTTGGTTTTATATGAACCTCAGGACATTTGCATAATTCTTGTATATCGCGTCTTGATTTCAAATCGTCCTTAGTCTTCTCCTTGACACTCCAAATTGTGTTAAAAACATTATCAAATATATTTTTCTCATTATGCATCACATCAATATTATGACGAAGCAGAATATCTTTCCAATAAGGCAACTCCCAAAATATACTTTATATGCACCAATTATGAATAGTCGATTTTCCTGCAATTTCTGTTTGAACTCCAGTTTCATACATCTTTGGTTAGGCCCTAACAAGTTCGTATATGTCTTTGCTTGACCATATCGTTGGTGGTTGTCTGGTTTCTACACTGTTAGCTAAAAAGTTTTTTCTATCTCCTCCAAAGGGATGATTGACATGGAGAAAACATCGATGGCAGTCAAATCATGAAATTTTCTTACCATTCGGTAAAGAAAATGTCCATGTTTCTTCCATGAAATAAGGACAAGTTAGACGACCGGATGTACTCTATCCTAAAAGCACTGCACTGGCAGGAAAATCACTTATAATCCACGACAAAGAAGCAAACATACGAAATTTTTTTTCTTCGAAAAGTCGTATGTTTCTACTCCTTCGTTCCATAGTGTTTTTAACTCCTCAATCAACTGTTATAAATAAATATCGATTCCTTATGTCGGATCGTCAGGGTCAAGAACGACAACGGTAAGAAACATATATTGCATTTTCATACACATCCATGGAGGTAAATTATAAGGTGTGATGATAATGGGCCAATATTAATATTTAGCACCAAATTGAGAAAATGGTGAAAAACCATCCGTACATAATCCAAGTCCAACATTACGACTCTCCGCTGCAAAATTGGGATAAGTTTTGTCGAAATGCTTCCATGCTTCTCCATCGGCTGCATGTGTCAATGTACCTTCTTCTTCTGTTCTCACACTATGCCATCTCATATGAGATGCAGTTACAGAAGATGTGCATGATATTTGAAGCCTATGAGTGATGGGCAAATAATGCATATGTTTGTATGGAACTTCCTTTCCCTTCTTTTTTCTTGGTTTGTACATTTCCTCGTTACATATTCTACACCTTCTAAGAGTGATGTCCTCTTTCCAAAACAACATGCAGCCATTTAAACATGTATCTATTTTTTGATAAGGTAAACCAAAAGCCGACGTAAGTTTTTTAACTTCATAGTGATTTTCACACATTAACTTATCGGGCGACATATGTCTTTTTGCAGCTTGTACAACGGCTGTAAATCTGGCTTCATTGGTGTTTTATTTTGACTTCATCGCAATGTATTCTGTGGTTACTGATAGCTAAGTGCCGCTTTTACAACCATCCCAAAGAGGTTTCTTAGCAGCATCCAGTAAATCATAAAAATTTTGTGCTTCAATATTTGGTTCATTAGCATTTACATCATCGTCGTCAACTTCAACTGTAGGGAACATTGATCTTGCTGCATCTTCAACCATATTTTCTATACGGTTCATCATAACAATTTCATTACCTGCAATCTCTAATTTAGACTCTGCAGAAGTATGTGCTACAACTTCTCCATGACGGTCCCAAACATAATACTGTGGCACGAAACCGTTTTTGCACAAATATACTTTCACAATATCGGGTAACAAATTCAAATGTTTACACCTACTACACAAATAACGAATTTCTACATCATTTCCGTTATTACTTAAAGCGAATTCAACAAATGCGTTTGTACCATTATAAAAATCTTCTTTTATTGAGCCTCTCAATCCCCTTCTATGATACATCCATCTCCTCCGATCAACAAAATATTAGATCATTTTTCCTATTTGAAAAAATAAGTCACAAATTCAAAAACAAATATTGGTCTTTTTACGAATTGACATTTTATTTTTCAATGTATCGATGCATAAGCTTATACGCGTCAATTTTACCTTACTTAAGAATACAATATAGAAATGTTGGTTTATGGTTGTCTTTTTTCCTGCTCAGTCATCCTACTTCGCATTACAAACACAGTAAATACTTACATTTCATCCATTATTTCATTTTAAACGATTCAATAAAATTTTGGCAACACCTCCCCTTTGTTTCCTGCACTGTACACAAATGCGTGTAGACAGGAAACAAAAAGAAAAGTGATGGTGAAATTTTGTGAACCGTTTAAAAACGAAATAATGTACGAAATGTAATTGTTTACTGTGTTTATAACTTGTCCAATACAGGGACAAATCCAACAAGTATTGTACCAGATGAATCTAAATGTCCGTTTTGTGACAAAAACGAATATTTATATAACGATCAGGTACAACACTTGTCGGACGGGGCCAAAAACTCTCTAAGGAACGTAATAAAAATGTAGTTTATAAAAATGACACTACAACAAAATACCCCTTTTACAACGGGCAATGCCCGTTGTAATAGGGGTTTCGCAATGGGCCTAGGCCTGTTGTATTATGCGATGTTGTAATAGAGTGGATGGATTTTTACAACGGTTATTGCCCGTTGCAATAGGGGTCTTTTACAACGGTTTTTGCCCATTGCAAAAAGGTCTTTTATAACTATTTTTGCCCATTGGAATTAATCCTTTTACAACTATTTTTGCCCATTGCAAAAGGGTCTTTCGCAACTGTTTTTGCCCGTTATTAAAAAAATTCAAATGGGAAAAAAAATAAAACTACTACAATGCACGTGTAAATTTTAAACTAATTTGAATTGAAATAATATTATTATACTAATGACAACCATATTTATTCATATTTACTAAAAATAGCAAAAGAAATTCGTATTTCAAAATAACAAAAAGTTTTATCTATTCACATCATTCATAAAATTTTACATAGTTACAAAACATCGAATACAACCCTAAACCGACATAACACGTAGTACATACAAATAATAACACAAGATTTCAAATTTAGACCGAACGACATTGAAGCAAACCTTGAACTATAATATTTTAGTTAATCAAAACCCACATAACACCTTTTTTCTTCAAAAATTCCTTTGAATCTGTTATGTCCTGCAATACATACAAAGATAATGTAAATTGCATACATACATATGTGTGTGTGTTAGAACGATAAACATGCATATCCTAACACAAATGAGTAAGCATGGCCAAAAGCAACATATATAGGGAATCCGTTCTACTTAACTAGAAAACTTCATTGCATGTGTTCATTCCTAAAGCTTTACTCTCGATACATTGGACCTGGAGTCAACTCATTTCCCTGGATCTAGATAACTTGTATATGTTTGTTTGTATTATAAATTCTCTAAATGTAATTGCAAGTGTTATTCTACTAACACTAGTACAACCACACAATGATGGGGAAACCGATCGTTTGGTTGTGCAATATTAAAAATTTAAATATTCATTATGATTTATATTAGTTTCGACTTAACATAAACTAATATTATATTTAATAAAAAATTAATTATATTACTGGAAAATAATTTATGTTTTCGGATAAATTTTACTTATGGACGTCATTTATGTAAAAGAACCCGACTCCTTGAAAGATATGACATAGACCATAGTGCTGATATTTCTTGATTTGGATTACCTAATGAGATGCTGAACAGAGTACCAACGTCATTTATGAAAGCAAAACTGCTCTCTTTACCGGGGTTATTCTTGGTTGACTATCACAGTAAGAGATAAAATAGTATAGTGTGGGGATACTTGCTTTGGGTCGCAACAACAATTTGTTCTTCTTGACATGCTAAGTTACTAAAAATAATTACAGTAAAAAATACTATGTGCCATGACCAGTTAGATCGATTTTAGTACCAATGTGAAAATGACAAGCACATGGGTTACATATGATCAGGCTCATTTCTTTCTCACGTCCAACTTTAGTTGATGGAATAAATTTGTACTCCATAACATGGTTCATCACAGATAGTTTTGCACTATTAGTAGAAGGAAACTTTACTCTTTTAAGCTTTGTTAGTACTATTATTTTACTTTAAAAAAATGAAAAGAAAAATATACATCTAAATTAATTTTAAAACTGTACATATAAGACATACCTCCTTCTCCATACTTAAAACTGTACATATTTCTCATACATTCTATATGTATGATAAATAAATATGATATAATCGATGATGTTAAAATTTCTTTTTAACCCTACACATCTTTCATCCCCTTGGATTTCCATTTACCATGGCTCAGCTGACTTTGATTACTACTTTGTTTATGGTTATGTTATCTCATGTGAATACATAATATGATGTTTTTTATGTTTCTTTTCCTCAGTCCCTATGTATGTTCGTGCTATGCCCTTGATTAGTGGTAAGATTTGTATAATTTCCCCAACTTTTGCCCTAGTTATTTTGATATCTAATATTTTACAGTAGAAGTATACCCGAGTTATTAGTTGACATGCCAATACTTGATTGTAAATTTGTGCTGTTGTATAATAGTTTCAATCTCTCCATACCAAAATATTTCTTATGAGAAGGAGGTTTAATAATGATGTTGTTGTTCTAGTTATTTTTATTTATCGACAATCGTTCATTTATTTATTATGATTCAATGATTGTCTTAAGATTATGAAATGTTTATTGAAATTATGCTCACATTTTGGATTATGCGAAAGACATTTATAATGTTCAAATTGTTCAAATTCGTGCCAAGTTCAAATCTCTCCATACCAAATTATTTCTTAAGAGAAGGAGGTTTGAGTTTTCAATTCGTGCAACAATGGCCAAATGTTCAAATTGGTTTTACTGAAAATCAATTTAACTAAATGCTTAATTCTGGCATTGCCTTTCTAATTCAAAAAACATGGTCATAAGCGGAAGTCCCTGATTTATTCAAAGGAAATTATGAAACTTCAATCAGCTAAACAATATACAGACTAAAACGATAAACTATTTACTATGTCAGAATAGCACCTGAATTGGGATTGGTGAATTAAATTTTAGTTTGAAATTGATATCCGCGAATCGCAAATAGAGATAAACAGACGGGAACTCAGGAAAGCAGTTGGTAAATCGAAATCGCCTTTACGAGCTACAAGAACTATCCTCCTCTAACTACTTGCCGTTTGGAAGCCAGCATCTATAGGGACGATGCTGCCAAGTTCGATGCCGATGATATCTCCTGAAACAAGGATTGATGCTTCCTGCTTCGGCCAACTGCCATCGTGTAGGATTGTGGTTCAGTGATTAGAGATTGATTAGGGATTAGGGATTTTGTTGTGAAGCAGCGATTAGGGATTTGTGGGTAAATGTGGATTTGGGGATTATGGTTCTAGTAAAAGTAAAGGCATAGCGGTTAATGAAAATTTCACACGGGCTTTAAAATTTTGTTCCAACGCCACATTCCCTTGCTTTAAAATTTTGTACCAGCGCCTGTTCCCTTGTTTGGTTTTCTAGCCTTTTCATTTTTATTTTTCGATGACTGGTATATTTAGTTGATTTGAAACAAAATGTGAGAAATGAAGAGAAAGCTTAAAGCTAAAATTTTGCAAAAAAGGGAAATAATAAATATTATTATAAATTATATGTTATTAAGTATATATTATTATTAATACATTGTTATTGTAAATTATTAACTATGACGTCTAGAACAATCAAAGATAATGGTAATCGTTAAGAGTTGTCAAAAATTGGTATTTATTACAACTGGTAAATTATAAATATTGTAAAATATAACTTTACAACTAGCTAAAAAAAGTTGTAATAGTTGACATCTATTACAACGGGCTGAAGAAAGTAGTTGTAATAAGCATCTAATACAATGGGCGGGTGGGAATGAAAACCGGTTTTGAGTGCCACGTATGAATTTTGAGTGCCGACATTTGTTAGTGTTTGAGCGCTTTAGCGTTATTCTTAGCTCATTTTTGTTTGGATAAAATTAATATTAGTCCTAATTAATTATTACTTATTAAGTATTAATTAATTAATACCATAATGAAACTATTAATTAAAGAAAAATTTATGACTAATGAAAATAATCGTGAAAATTAATTATTTAATCGTAATTATTAATTAGTAAAATTTAATTATTAAATGTTACTTTATATTTATTAATTCACTACAACAAAACAGGCTTTTTACAACGGGCAATGCCCGTTGTAATATGTGTTCCACAACGGGCAGCGGACCGTTGTAATAGGCGATGTTGTAATAGGTCACCCATATTTTACAACGGGCAGTTAATGTTGTAAAGACCGTTGTAGTAAACTTTTTTACAACGGTCGTCGACCGTTGTAATAGACTGTAATACAAGCTTCTTTGCCCGTTGCAAAATACTATGATACAAGATGGATAGCATGTATTACAACATTCCCTGACCGTTGTAAAAAAACATTTTGACAACGGTTTTCGACCGTTGTAATAGAGTATAATACAACACGCTTTGACCGTTGTAAAAAACATTTTGACAACGCGCTTTGACCGTTGTAATAGAGTAAAATACAACGCGCTTTGACCGTTGTAATAGAGTATAATACAACGCGCTTTGACCGTTGCAGAAAAAATGCTAATTAAAAAATAAATTATAGTAACGTATAGGTAGCACATCCATACAAATAATGAATAATTTAACAGTAATAAATATTACGCACAAACAACCAAAATCACATGCGAAAAGACTAAAAGATAGTCATAAAATTCCAACACTCCAAAAAGTCAGATAAGTTTACCTCCCAAATTCATAAAGCATTAATACATAACAGTCGGCTATAAATATCAAGATCTAAGTACAATCATACTAGACTAAGGATACAAAGTCTTTGTGCCACGCGACGGTTGATCCAACGGCCTCTTTAATAGTGGACATCTCTGAATTTGGCCTAAATAAAAAAGCTTCTGGTTCCACCGCTACATCCACCCATACTTTCCAAGCTTCTGCTCCAAGCTTTACAAAATGTACTGACGCATCAGGATCAGTGCTTGCTATTGTCCCCTCTGCAACTACGTTCTTCTCCCAACTCAATAGCCTGCACTTTTTTTTCATCAAACCATCCACAATAACTCGTTCTTGCTGATCTTGAACCTGCTGCATATTGTTGCTATCGCGGTGTGACTGCAAGAAAAAAAATTGACTTTAGTGAATATGATAACCATGATCAAGTGAAGTTACCATTAAAAAATCACTGGCAAATTTCTCATGATATGTAGAGCAGTTTTTAATATAGCCTGCACGTTTTAACCTTAATAAAATTCAAAATTTTATGCTATACTTCAAATTATAATTAGAAATATAGAAATATAGCTGATGTACTTATAATTGATATCTAAATCCACGTCGTTCTCTTCTTCTTTGTCCAAGTCAGTATCCAAACTTTTTCTTATATATAGACTAGTAGGCAAGCTCATGCGTTGCACGCGTAAGAAATTTGGTTCATATAAATGACAGATGACATAACTTTTATTATTTTTGGATGGATTTTCTGGTATGAAGTTTAATTAGATTACTTGTGTTTTAATTTTGTTTTATATGTGGTGATCATATAGAACTTTATTTAAAACCATAGAAACAGAAATGATGATATGGTATGAATACTCATAATTACATATTCTATTGCAACCGCGATTTCATGGAGTAATATTATTTTATGAAATTCATGTATTGTAAGAAAACATGATAATCCCATTATATGTGAATGTACATGTATGACTTCATTAGCAAATAAATAAGAGCAATAGAGGGTAAATATGTGATGATGAACATGATACTTTAATTCCAAAATTAGAAATAGGAACTGTCTTCAGTTTTGACTAACAAAAACATCTAATAATGATGGTTTTATAAATATGTTGCTAATTTAGCTCAAAACAACAAATAGCAATATAAGGCTGGCCCTGTTATTTGGAATTTACACAAAACTAACATTACATGATGTCTTTTCACAAATAAATCATGTAAGGCTCATTTATTTGGAATTTGCATGTTTGTTGCAGGTAATCTGAAAAAAAAAGAACAAAGAAGTAGTGGAATTGGTTATGGGTCTTATATCTTTTGTTGGGTTCCTCTAGAGAAATAATTCCATAAGCTAAGGTACCACTGACTGAATACTACAAATTTAGACTAATTTCTAATGGGTGTTTAAGATTTTTTTTGTAGGCATTGTCATAATACATGATGAAGAAATCAATTAGGTCGCATTTTGCTTTCCCTACTGCACATGAAAAGTCTATGCTCAATGCTGCTTGTTTTGCGAATTTCACTATTTGATTTCACTTGTTCAATCATCAGTACAAATTATTGGAGCAGGGCAAATTCAATATCTAGTACAGCAGTATTAGACATTTACTGAAAAATACATGATATGTGATTGTTGTTGAAAAATCTTAGGTAAAAAATGATATTCTTTCCATTTGCATATAGATGCGGTCAATTATCTGATTAAGATCTGTCCACAATGATCTCATCAGTCATAATTACTAATGCCTTCAAGTGAATTACTCCCTATATGTACTCCGATTCATTTCTTAGATTTCTTCCTAGGATTATTATGACCTAAAGCTCTTAATAAAGATAACATGAAACTCATAGAAAATAATTCAAAAAGTTAAAGCTCCAATCCCTGATAACCTTCGCTTTGAAAAAAATACCGCAAACAGTCAAATCTATAATCAAAATCCTTATATAACTCGAGCTGTGAAGACATTTCCTCCCAGTCATAGTGGAATTGGTTATGGGTCTTATATCTTTTTGTAGAGGAAGAAATGGAGTAGTTCAAAATGTATTTATTATAACATTCATATTGTAATACACAAATTTGTTATTCTGCAGACTTGATTGATTCTCATCGTCTGTGGAATATGTACAATTTTCAGAACTAATATATGAAGCATGGTCTCTATTTTGTGAACTAGTATATGAAGTATGGATTGAGGATATGATACCGGTTAGATATATTACCAGTTTTCATTGTAATTTTGAGGTCATAATCAATTTAAGATGTTCGTATTAGTTTATGACCATTTCTGAAACTGCCTTCACTGTTAATTTGATTATTTTATGGTCAAGTTCTACATGAATTTCAAATCTACCATTTTCATTATGAATTTTCATCAGGAAAACTATTTTTTAGAACAATTAAACCAAATGTATTTTTCGAAATGCTAAAAACATCCTAAATAAAGAAAATTTGGAAATGAGCTTTAAAACTCAAAATCAAATACTGAAATGAACCAAACAGAGTTTCTCCTTTATCATTTTCTAGGTAATTATATATTGAACCTTTTAAGGAGGTCAATAAGTCATTTCTTTATCAAATACTGAAATGAACCAAACAGAGTTTCTCCTTTATTTCGAAATGCAGATTTTTACCATTATCTGATCTATTTTTCCGGTGTATCTAGCCAATATTAGTTTGTATCTATTTCTGAATCTATGTTATTATAGAATTTGTACAAACCTTAGTGTTTGTACAAATCTTAATGGCTTAAGTTGGAAAACTGTAATTGGTAAGAGAACACTATTTACCCAAAAAAGGAACAAAATATTAATGATCATTATTTACCCAAAAAAAGGAACAAAATAG